>JBAMAV010000443.1:0-2400000 GCA_037043315.1 Amiota communis
TCCTGATCCTGGATGGAGTTCTAAAAGATTGCACCAGAAAGTCTACCTCTTAAAGTTTCCCATGAAAGAAATTTCATCCAGATACGTCTACTCCTTTCGGAGTTATAACGGTTTGAAGTTCGGTGTAAAAATCTCATTCAAAATGTAACTGCCGGTAGATGACGATGCATTTTATGCCAAAACTAAAATTTTTACAAAATTTTCCACCAAGTACCAGGCGAACAGAAATGCACAGAACACAGTAGGTCGATATTGCATGTGCAAAAATGTTTATAGGCTTATATCTCGAGAACCGCTTGACCAATTTTGATGAAAAAAATATCAAAAAAAAGGTTATCAGTTCCACTTTTTGCTATTAAACTTTGAACTTGACCTGACCTTGATGAAAGGTCAAAAATTGACTTCGAAATACGTTTATCAAGATTAAGACCACTTCTAGTACTAAGACTCTGTTCCAAAATGAACTCGTTTTAAAGCCCTACTATTTATCTATACAACGGTTTATATATCTTTCGAATCGGCTAAATAGTTTTTGAGATATACATAATTGAAGTTTTGACCATTTTAATATGCAAAACAAACATACCACTGGCGAATTGCGTGTTAAATGGCTTCAAGTTACAGGGCATTGCTTGGCGCATAAGTAGTTATAATATTGAAACAAGCAAATTCAAAATTATCCTTTACACTAAACTTCAAATCCTTATAACTCGGGAATGGATAGACCGATCTGAATGATGGAAAGCTTACTAGAAAGTTCATGAGTTCTTCTATCATCCAATATTCCTTTGAGCTCGGTGTGGCCTTTACAAAAGGTAAAAAAGTATATATTTGCGTTTATCCTTATTTGACTAACTTCCTGATCCTGGCTGGAGTTCTAAAGGATTGCACCAGAAAGTCTACCTCTTAAAGTTTCCCATGGAAGAAATTTCATCCAGATATGTTTATTCCTTTCGGAGTTATAACGGTTTGAAGTTCGGTGTAAAAATCTCATTCAAAATGTAACTGCCGGTAGATGACGATGCATTTTATGCCAAAACTAAAATTTTTACAAAATTTTCCACCAAGTACCAGGCGAACAGAAATGCACAGAACACAGTAGGTCGATATTGCATGTGCAAAAATGTTTATAGGCTTATATCTCGAGAACCGCTTGACCAATTTTGATGAAAAAAATATCAAAAAAAAGGTTATCAGTTCCACTTTTTGCTATTAAACTTTGAACTTGACCTGACCTTGATGAAAGGTCAAAAAGTTGACTTCGAAATACGTTTATCAAGATTAAGACCACTTCTAGTACTAAGACTCTGTTCCAAAATGAACTCGTTTTAAAGCCCTACTATTTATCTATACAACGGTTTATATATCTTTCGAATCGGCTAAATAGTTTTTGAGATATACATAATTGAAGTTTTGACCATTTTAATATGCAAAACAAACATACCACTGGCGAATTGCGTGTTAAATGGCTTCAAGTTACAGGGCATTGCTTGGCGCATAAGTAGTTATAATATTGAAACAAGCAAATTCAAAATTATCCTTTACACTAAACTTCAAGTCCTTATAACTCGGGAATGGATAGACCGATCTGAATGATGGAAAGCTTACTAGAAAGTTCATGAGTTCCTCTATCATCTAATATTCCTTTGAGCTCGGTGTGGCCTTTACAAAAGGTAAAAAAGTACATATTTGCGATTATCCTTATTTGACTAACTTCCTGATCCTGGATGGAGTTCTAAAGGATTGCACCAGAAAGTCTACCTCTTAAAGTTTCCCATGAAAGAAATTTCATCCAGATACGTCTACTCCTTTCGGAGTTATAATGGTTTCAAGTTCGGTGTAAAAATCTCATTCAAAATGTAACTGCCGGTAGATGACGATGCATTTTATGCCAAAACTAAAATTTTTACAAAATTTTCCACCAAGTACCAGGCGAACAGAAATGCACAGAACACAGTAGGTCGATATTGCATGTGCAAAAATGTTTATAGGCTTATATCTCGAGAACCGCTTGACCAATTTTGATGAAAAAAATATCAAAAAAAAGGTTATCAGTTCCACTTTTTGCTATTAAACTTTGAACTTGACCTGACCTTGATGAAAGGTCAAAAAGTTGACTTCGAAATACGTTTATCAAGATTAAGACCACTTCTAGTACTAAGACTCTGTTCCAAAATGAACTCGTTTTAAAGCCCTACTATTTATCTATACAACGGTTTATATATCTTTCGAATCGGCTAAATAGTTTTTGAGATATACATAATTGAAGTTTTGACCATTTTAATATGCAAAACAAACATACCACTGGCGAATTGCGTGTTAAATTGCTTTAAGTTAAAAAGCTTTGCCTGCGACATACCCCTATCTGATATTTAACAGTATTGAATGGCTTCAAGTTACAAGGCACTACTCGTCACATAAGTTGTTATAATATTGAAAGAGGCAAATTTGTGTGATACGGAAATGGGCCCCCGGGCATATGCAATGCTTTTCAGTAGAACGTCAATAACAATTGCAGTTACATTTTGAATTCAAAATTAACCTTTACACTACACTTCAAATCCTTATAACGCGCGAATGGATAAACCGATCTGAATGATGGAAAGCTTACTAGAAAGTTCATGAGTTCCTCTATCATCCAATATTCCTTTGAGCTCGGTGTGCCCTTTACAAAAGGTAAAAAAGTACATATTTGCGTTTATCCTTATTTGACTAACTTCCTGATCCTGGCTGGAGTTCTAAAGGATTGTACCAGAAAGTCTACCTCTTAAAGTTTCCCATGAAAGAAATTTCATCCAGATACGTCTACTCCTTTCGGAGTTATAACGGTTTGAAGTTCGGTGTAAAAATCTCATTCAAAATGTAACTGCCGGTAGATGACGATGCATTTTATGCCAAAACTAAAATTTTTACAAAATTTTCCACCAAGTACCAGGCGAACAGAAATGCACAGAACACAGTAGGTCGATATTGCATGTGCAAAAATGTTTATAGGCTTATATCTCGAGAACCGCTTGACCAATTTTGATGAAAAAAATATCAAAAAAAAGGTTATCAGTTCCACTTTTTGCTATTAAACTTTGACCTTGACCTGACCTTGATGAAAGGTCAAAAGTTGACTTCGAAATACGTTTATCAAGATTAAGACCACTTCTAGTACTAAGACTCTGTTCCAAAATGAACTCGTTTTAAAGCCCTACTATTTATCTATACAACGGTTTATATATCTTTCGAATCGGCTAAATAGTTTTTGAGATATACATAATTGAAGTTTTGACCATTTTAATATGCAAAACAAACATACCACTGGCGAATTGCGTGTTAAATGGCTTCAAGTTACAGGGCATTGCTTGGCGCATAAGTAGTTATAATATTGAAACAAGCAAATTCAAAATTATCCTTTACACTAAACTTCAAATCCTTATAACTCGGGAATGGATAGACCGATCTGAATGATGGAAAGCTTACTAGAAAGTTCATGAGTTCCTCTATCATCCAATATTCCTTTGAGCTTGGTGTGACCTTTACAAAAGGTAAAAAAGTACATATTTGCGTTTATCCTTATTTGACTAACTTCCTGATCCTGGATGGAGTTCTAAAAGATTGCACCAGAAAGTCTACCTCTTAAAGTTTCCCATGAAAGAAATTTCATCCAGATACGTCTACTCCTTTCGGAGTTATAACGGTTTGAAGTTAAGTGTAAAAATCTCATTCAAAATGTAACTGCCGGTAGATGACGATGCATTTTATGCCAAAACTAAAATTTTTACAAAATTTTCCACCAAGTACCAGGCGAACAGAAATGCACAGAACACAGTAGGTCGATATTGCATGTGCAAAAATGTTTATAGGCTTATATCTCGAGAACCGCTTGACCAATTTTGATGAAAAAAATATCAAAAAAAAGGTTATCAGTTCCACTTTTTGCTATTAAACTTTGAACTTGATCTGACCTTGATGAAAGGTCAAAAATTGACTTCGAAATACGTTTATCAAGATTAAGACCACTTCTAGTACTAAGACTCTGTTCCAAAATGAACTCGTTTTAAAGCCCTACTATTTATCTATACAACGGTTTATATATCTTTCGAATCGGCTAAATAGTTTTTGAGATATACATAATTGAAGTTTTGACCATTTTAATATGCAAAACAAACATACCACTGGCGAATTGCGTGTTAAATGGCTTCAAGTTACAGGGCATTGCTTGGCGCATAAGTAGTTATAATATTGAAACAAGCAAATTCAAAATTATCCTTTACACTAAACTTCAAATCCTTATAACTCGCGAATGGATAGACCGATCTGAATGATGGAAAGCTTACTAGAAAGTTCATGAGTTCTTCTATCATCCAATATTCCTTTGAGCTCGGTGTGACCTTTACAAAAGGTAAAAAAGTACATATTTGCGTTTATCCTTATTTGACTAACTTCCTGATCCTGGATGGAGTTCTAAAGGATTGCACCAGAAAGTCTACCTCTTAAAGTTTCCCATGGAAGAAATTTCATCCAGATACGTCTACTCCTTTCGGAGTTATAACGGTTTGAAGTTCGGTGTAAAAATCTCATTCAAAATGTAACTGCCGGTAGATGACGATGCATTTTATGCCAAAACTAAAATTTTTACAAAATTTTCCACCAAGTACCAGGCGAACAGAAATGCACAGAACACAGTAGGTCGATATTGCATGTGCAAAAATGTTTATAGGCTTATATCTCGAGAACCGCTTGACCAATTTTGATGAAAAAAATATCAAAAAAAAGGTTATCAGTTCCACTTTTTGCTATTAAACTTTGACCTTGACCTGACCTTGATGAAAGGTCAAAAATTGACTTCGAAATACGTTTATCAAGATTAAGACCACTTCTAGTACTAAGACTCTGTTCCAAAATGAACTCGTTTTAAAGCCCTACTATTTATCTATACAACGGTTTATATATCTTTCGAATCGGCTAAATAGTTTTTGAGATATACATAATTGAAGTTTTGACCATTTTAATATGCAAAACAAACATACCACTGGCGAATTGCGTGTTAAATGGCTTCAAGTTACAGGGCATTGCTTGGCGCATAAGTAGTTATAATATTGAAACAAGCAAATTCAAAATTATCCTTTACACTAAACTTCAAATCCTTATAACTCGGGAATGGATAGACCGATCTGAATGATGGAAAGCTTACTAGAAAGTTCATGAGTTCCTCTATCATCCAATATTCCTTTGAGCTTGGTGTGGCCTTTACAAAAGGTAAAAAAGTACATATTTGCGTTTATCCTTATTTGACTAACTTCCTGATCCTGGATGGAGTTCTAAAAGATTGCACCAGAAAGTCTACCTCTTAAAGTTTCCCATGAAAGAAATTTCATCCAGATACGTCCACTCCTTTCGGAGTTATAACGGTTTGAAGTTCGGTGTAAAAATCTCATTCAAAATGTAACTGCCGGTAGATGACGATGCATTTTATGCCAAAACTAAAATTTTTACAAAATTTTCCACCAAGTACCAGGCGAACAGAAATGCACAGAACACAGTAGGTCGATATTGCATGTGCAAAAATGTTTATAGGCTTATATCTCGAGAACCGCTTGACCAATTTTGATGAAAAAAATATCAAAAAAAAGGTTATCAGTTCCACTTTTTGCTATTAAACTTTGAACTTGACCTGACCTTGATGAAAGGTCAAAAATTGACTTCGAAATACGTTTATCAAGATTAAGACCACTTCTAGTACTAAGACTCTGTTCCAAAATGAACTCGTTTTAAAGCCCTACTATTTATCTATACAACGGTTTATATATCTTTCGAATCGGCTAAATAGTTTTTGAGATATACATAATTGAAGTTTTGACCATTTTAATATGCAAAACAAACATACCACTGGCGAATTGCGTGTTAAATTGCTTTAAGTTAAAAAGCTTTGCCTGCGACATACCCCTATCTGATATTTAACAGTATTGAATGGCTTCAAGTTACAAGGCACTACTGGTCACATAAGTTGTTATAATATTGAAAGAGGCAAATTTGTGTGATACGGAAATGGGCCCCCGGGCATATGCAATGCTTTTCAGTAGAACGTCAATAACAATTGCAGTTACATTTTGAATTCAAAATTAACCTTTACACTACACTTCAAATCCTTATAACTCGCGAATGGATAGACCGATCTGAATGATGGAAAGCTTACTAGAAAGTTCATGAGTTCCTCTATCATCTAATATTCCTTTGAGCTCGGTGTGACCTTTACAAAAGGTAAAAAAGTACATATTTGCGTTTATCCTTATTTGACTAACTTCCTGATCCTGGATGGACTTCTAAAGGATTGCACCAGAAAGCCTACCTCTTAAAGTTTCCCATGAAAGAAATTTCATCCAGATACGTCCACTCCTTTCGGAGTTATAACGGTTTGAAGTTAAGTGTAAAAATCTCATTCAAAATGTAACTGCCGGTAGATGACGATGCATTTTATGCCAAAACTAAAATTTTTACAAAATTTTCCACCAAGTACCAGGCGAACAGAAATGCACAGAACACAGTAGGTCGATATTGCATGTGCAAAAATGTTTATAGGCTTATATCTCGAGAACCGCTTGACCAATTTTGATGAAAAAAATATCAAAAAAAAGGTTATCAGTTCCACTTTTTGCTATTAAACTTTGAACTTGACCTGACCTTGATGAAAGGTCAAAAATTGACTTCGAAATACGTTTATCAAGATTAAGACCACTTCTAGTACTAAGACTCTGTTCCAAAATGAACTCGTTTTAAAGCCCTACTATTTATCTATACAACGGTTTATATATCTTTCGAATCGGCTAAATAGTTTTTGAGATATACATAATTGAAGTTTTGACCATTTTAATATGCAAAACAAACATACGACTGGCGAATTGCGTGTTAAATGGCTTCAAGTTACAGGGCATTGCTTGGCGCATAAGTAGTTATAATATTGAAACAAGCAAATTCAAAATTATCCTTTACACTAAACTTCAAATCCTTATAACTCGCGAATGGATAGACCGATCTGAATGGTGGAAAGCTTACTAGAAAGTTCATGAGTTCCTCTATCATCCAATATTCCTTTGAGCTCGGTGTGACCTTTACAAAAGGTAAAAAAGTACATATTTGCGTTTATCCTTATTTGACTAACTTCCTGATCCTGGATGGACTTCTAAAGGATTGCACCAGAAAGTCTACCTCTTAAAGTTTCCCATGGAAGAAATTTCATCCAGATACGTCCACTCCTTTCGGAGTTATAACGGTTTGAAGTTAAGTGTAAAAATCTCATTCAAAATGTAACTGCCGGTAGATGACGATGCATTTTATGCCAAAACTAAAATTTTTACAAAATTTTCCACCAAGTACCAGGCGAACAGAAATGCACAGAACACAGTAGGTCGATATTGCATGTGCAAAAATGTTTATAGGCTTATATCTCGAGAACCGCTTGACCAATTTTGATGAAAAAAATATCAAAAAAAAGGTTATCAGTTCCACTTTTTGCTATTAAACTTTGAACTTGATCTGACCTTGATGAAAGGTCAAAAATTGACTTCGAAATACGTTTATCAAGATTAAGACCACTTCTAGTACTAAGACTCTGTTCCAAAATGAACTCGTTTTAAAGCCCTACTATTTATCTATACAACGGTTTATATATCTTTCGAATCGGCTAAATAGTTTTTGAGATATACATAATTGAAGTTTTGACCATTTTAATATGCAAAACAAACATACCACTGGCGAATTGCGTGTTAAATTGCTTTAAGTTAAAAAGCTTTGCCTGCGACATACCCCTATCTGATATTTAACAGTATTGAATGGCTTCAAGTTACAAGGCACTACTGGTCACATAAGTTGTTATAATATTGAAAGAGGCAAATTTGTGTGATACGGAAATGGGCCCCCGGGCATATGCAATGCTTTTCAGTAGAACGTCAATAACAATTGCAGTTACATTTTGAATTCAAAATTAACCTTTACACTACACCTCTTAAAGTTTCCCATGGAAGAAATTTCATCCAGATACGTCCACTCCTTTCGGAGTTATAACGGTTTGAAGTTAAGTGTAAAAATCTCATTCAAAATGTAACTGCCGGTAGATGACGATGCATTTTATGCCAAAACTAAAATTTTTACAAAATTTTCCACCAAGTACCAGGCGAACAGAAATGCACAGAACACAGTAGGTCGATATTGCATGTGCAAAAATGTTTATAGGCTTATATCTCGAGAACCGCTTGACCAATTTTGATGAAAAAAATATCAAAAAAAAGGTTATCAGTTCCACTTTTTGCTATTAAACTTTGACTTTGATCTGACCTTGATGAAAGGTCAAAAATTGACTTCGAAATACGTTTATCAAGATTAAGACCACTTCTAGTACTAAGACTCTGTTCCAAAATGAACTCGTTTTAAAGCCCTACTATTTATCTATACAACGGTTTATATATCTTTCGAATCGGCTAAATAGTTTTTGAGATATACATAATTGAAGTTTTGACCATTTTAATATGCAAAACAAACATACCACTGGCGAATTGCGTGTTAAATTGCTTTAAGTTACAGGGCATTGCTTGGCGCATAAGTAGTTATAATATTGAAACAAGCAAATTCAAAATTATCCTTTACACTAAACTTCAAATCCTTATAACTCGCGAATGGATAGACCGATCTGAATGATGGAAAACTTACTAGAAAGTTCATGAGTTCTTCTATCATCCAATATTCCTTTGAGCTTGGTGTGACCTTTACAAAAGGTAAAAAAGTACATATTTGCGTTTATCCTTATTTGACTAACTTCCTGATCCTGGATGGAGTTCTAAAGGATTGCACCAGAAAGTCTACCTCTTAAAGTTTCCCATGGAAGAAATTTCATCCAGATACGTCCACTCCTTTCGGAGTTATAACGGTTTGAAGTTCGGTGTAAAAATCTCATTCAAAATGTAACTGCCGGTAGATGACGATGCATTTTATGCCAAAACTAAAATTTTTACAAAATTTTCCACCAAGTACCAGGCGAACAGAAATGCACAGAACACAGTAGGTCGATATTGCATGTGCAAAAATGTTTATAGGCTTATATCTCGAGAACCGCTTGACCAATTTTGATGAAAAAAATATCAAAAAAAAGGTTATCAGTTCCACTTTTTGCTATTAAACTTTGAACTTGACCTGACCTTGATGAAAGGTCAAAAATTGACTTCGAAATACGTTTATCAAGATTAAGACCACTTCTAGTACTAAGACTCTGTTCCAAAATGAACTCGTTTTAAAGCCCTACTATTTATCTATACAACGGTTTATATATCTTTCGAATCGGCTAAATAGTTTTTGAGATATACATAATTGAAGTTTTGACCATTTTAATATGCAAAACAAACATACGACTGGCGAATTGCGTGTTAAATGGCTTCAAGTTACAGGGCATTGCTTGGCGCATAAGTAGTTATAATATTGAAACAAGCAAATTCAAAATTATCCTTTACACTAAACTTCAAATCCTTATAACTCGCGAATGGATAGACCGATCTGAATGATGGAAAACTTACTAGAAAGTTCATGAGTTCTTCTATCATCCAATATTCCTTTGAGCTTGGTGTGACCTTTACAAAAGGTAAAAAAGTACATATTTGCGTTTATCCTTATTTGACTAACTTCCTGATCCTGGATGGAGTTCTAAAAGATTGCACCAGAAAGTCTACCTCTTAAAGTTTCCCATGAAAGAAATTTCATCCAGATACGTCCACTCCTTTCGGAGTTATAACGGTTTGAAGTTCGGTGTAAAAATCTCATTCAAAATGTAACTGCCGGTAGATGACGATGCATTTTATGCCAAAACTAAAATTTTTACAAAATTTTCCACCAAGTACCAGGCGAACAGAAATGCACAGAACACAGTAGGTCGATATTGCATGTGCAAAAATGTTTATAGGCTTATATCTCGAGAACCGCTTGACCAATTTTGATGAAAAAAATATCAAAAAAAAGGTTATCAGTTCCACTTTTTGCTATTAAACTTTGAACTTGACCTGACCTTGATGAAAGGTCAAAAATTGACTTCGAAATACGTTTATCAAGATTAAGACCACTTCTAGTACTAAGACTCTGTTCCAAAATGAACTCGTTTTAAAGCCCTACTATTTATCTATACAACGGTTTATATATCTTTCGAATCGGCTAAATAGTTTTTGAGATATACATAATTGAAGTTTTGACCATTTTAATATGCAAAACAAACATACCACTGGCGAATTGCGTGTTAAATTGCTTTAAGTTAAAAAGCTTTGCCTGCGACATACCCCTATCTGATATTTAACAGTATTGAATGGCTTCAAGTTACAAGGCACTACTGGTCACATAAGTTGTTATAATATTGAAAGAGGCAAATTTGTGTGATACGGAAATGGGCCCCCGGGCATATGCAATGCTTTTCAGTAGAACGTCAATAACAATTGCAGTTACATTTTGAATTCAAAATTAACCTTTACACTACACTTCAAATCCTTATAACTCGCGAATGGATAGACCGATCTGAATGATGGAAAACTTACTAGAAAGTTCATGAGTTCCTCTATCATCTAATATTCCTTTGAGCTCGGTGTGACCTTTACAAAAGGTAAAAAAGTACATATTTGCGTTTATCCTTATTTGACTAACTTCCTGATCCTGGATGGACTTCTAAAGGATTGCACCAGAAAGCCTACCTCTTAAAGTTTCCCATGGAAGAAATTTCATCCAGATACGTCCACTCCTTTCGGAGTTATAACGGTTTGAAGTTAAGTGTAAAAATCTCATTCAAAATGTAACTGCCGGTAGATGACGATGCATTTTATGCCAAAACTAAAATTTTTACAAAATTTTCCACCAAGTACCAGGCGAACAGAAATGCACAGAACACAGTAGGTCGATATTGCATGTGCAAAAATGTTTATAGGCTTATATCTCGAGAACCGCTTGACCAATTTTGATGAAAAAAATATCAAAAAAAAGGTTATCAGTTCCACTTTTTGCTATTAAACTTTGAACTTGACCTGACCTTGATGAAAGGTCAAAAATTGACTTCGAAATACGTTTATCAAGATTAAGACCACTTCTAGTACTAAGACTCTGTTCCAAAATGAACTCGTTTTAAAGCCCTACTATTTATCTATACAACGGTTTATATATCTTTCGAATCGGCTAAATAGTTTTTGAGATATACATAATTGAAGTTTTGACCATTTTAATATGCAAAACAAACATACGACTGGCGAATTGCGTGTTAAATGGCTTCAAGTTACAGGGCATTGCTTGGCGCATAAGTAGTTATAATATTGAAACAAGCAAATTCAAAATTATCCTTTACACTAAACTTCAAATCCTTATAACTCGCGAATGGATAGACCGATCTGAATGGTGGAAAGCTTACTAGAAAGTTCATGAGTTCCTCTATCATCCAATATTCCTTTGAGCTCGGTGTGACCTTTACAAAAGGTAAAAAAGTACATATTTGCGTTTATCCTTATTTGACTAACTTCCTGATCCTGGATGGACTTCTAAAGGATTGCACCAGAAAGCCTACCTCTTAAAGTTTCCCATGGAAGAAATTTCATCCAGATACGTCCACTCCTTTTGGAGTTATAACGGTTTGAAGTTAAGTGTAAAAATCTCATTCAAAATGTAACTGCCGGTAGATGACGATGCATTTTATGCCAAAACTAAAATTTTTACAAAATTTTCCACCAAGTACCAGGCGAACAGAAATGCACAGAACACAGTAGGTCGATATTGCATGTGCAAAAATGTTTATAGGCTTATATCTCGAGAACCGCTTGACCAATTTTGATGAAAAAAATATCAAAAAAAAGGTTATCAGTTCCACTTTTTGCTATTAAACTTTGAACTTGATCTGACCTTGATGAAAGGTCAAAAATTGACTTCGAAATACGTTTATCAAGATTAAGACCACTTCTAGTACTAAGACTCTGTTCCAAAATGAACTCGTTTTAAAGCCCTACTATTTATCTATACAACGGTTTATATATCTTTCGAATCGGCTAAATAGTTTTTGAGATATACATAATTGAAGTTTTGACCATTTTAATATGCAAAACAAACATACCACTGGCGAATTGCGTGTTAAATTGCTTTAAGTTAAAAAGCTTTGCCTGCGACATACCCCTATCTGATATTTAACAGTATTGAATGGCTTCAAGTTACAAGGCACTACTGGTCACATAAGTTGTTATAATATTGAAAGAGGCAAATTTGTGTGATACGGAAATGGGCCCCCGGGCATATGCAATGCTTTTCAGTAGAACGTCAATAACAATTGCAGTTACATTTTGAATTCAAAATTAACCTTTACACTACACTTCAAATCCTTATAACTCGCGAATGGATAGACCGATCTGAATGATGGAAAGCTTACTAGAAAGTTCATGAGTTCCTCTATCATCTAATATTCCTTTGAGCTCGGTGTGACCTTTACAAAAGGTAAAAAAGTACATATTTGCGTTTATCCTTATTTGACTAACTTCCTGATCCTGGATGGACTTCTAAAGGATTGCACCAGAAAGCCTACCTCTTAAAGTTTCCCATGGAAGAAATTTCATCCAGATACGTCCACTCCTTTCGGAGTTATAACGGTTTGAAGTTAAGTGTAAAAATCTCATTCAAAATGTAACTGCCGGTAGATGACGATGCATTTTATGCCAAAACTAAAATTTTTACAAAATTTTCCACCAAGTACCAGGCGAACAGAAATGCACAGAACACAGTAGGTCGATATTGCATGTGCAAAAATGTTTATAGGCTTATATCTCGAGAACCGCTTGACCAATTTTGATGAAAAAAATATCAAAAAAAAGGTTATCAGTTCCACTTTTTGCTATTAAACTTTGACTTTGATCTGACCTTGATGAAAGGTCAAAAATTGACTTCGAAATACGTTTATCAAGATTAAGACCACTTCTAGTACTAAGACTCTGTTCCAAAATGAACTCGTTTTAAAGCCCTACTATTTATCTATACAACGGTTTATATATCTTTCGAATCGGCTAAATAGTTTTTGAGATATACATAATTGAAGTTTTGACCATTTTAATATGCAAAACAAACATACCACTGGCGAATTGCGTGTTAAATTGCTTTAAGTTACAGGGCATTGCTTGGCGCATAAGTAGTTATAATATTGAAACAAGCAAATTCAAAATTATCCTTTACACTAAACTTCAAATCCTTATAACTCGCGAATGGATAGACCGATCTGAATGATGGAAAACTTACTAGAAAGTTCATGAGTTCTTCTATCATCCAATATTCCTTTGAGCTTGGTGTGACCTTTACAAAAGGTAAAAAAGTACATATTTGCGTTTATCCTTATTTGACTAACTTCCTGATCCTGGATGGAGTTCTAAAAGATTGCACCAGAAAGTCTACCTCGTAAAGTTTCCCTGACCTGACCTTGATGAAAGTGTCCCAATGGACTTCGAAATACGTTCATCCAGATTACGACCACTCCTCTAGGAGCTATAGACGCTGTTCCAAGATGAACTCGTGTAAAAGCCCTACTATTCAAAATCTATACAGCCGGTAGATGACGATGCATTTCGAATCGCCAAAACTAAAGTTTTTGACATATACATAATTCCAAGTTTTGACCAGGCGAACATGCAAATGCACAGAACACACGACTAGGTCGATATTGCGTGTGCAAAAATGGCTTCAAGTTACAGGGCATTGCTATGGCGCATAACTAGCTTACCAATATTGATGAACAAGCAAATATCAAAAAAATCCGTTATCACTCCCACTTCAAATGCTCTTATAACTCGCGACCTGGACCTAGACCGATCTGAATGAAAGGTCAAAACTTGACTTCGAAAGTTCATGCGTTCTATCAAGCATCCAATACTCACTTCTGAGCTACGTGAGACTCTGTTCCAAAAGGTGAACAAGTACGTATTTAAAGCCTTACTATCCTTATCTATGACTAACGGTTCCTAGATCCTGCGAATCGAGTTCTAAAGGAGTTGCACCAGAAAGCCTACCTACTTGAAGTTTTGCCCATGGAAGAAATGTCAAACCAGATACGTCCGACTGGCGACTTGCGGAGTTATAACGGCTTCAAGTTACAGGTGTCAAAATCTGCATTGGCGCATAAGTAGTTATACTGCCGGAACAAGCACGATGCAAAATTATGCCTTAACACTAAAATTTTTACAAAATTTTCCACCAAGTACCAGGCGAACAGAAATGCACAGAACACAGTAGGTCGATATTGCATGTGCAAAAATGTTTATAGGCTTATATCTCGAGAACCGCTTGACCAATTTTGATGAAAAAAATATCAAAAAAAAGGTTATCAGTTCCACTTTTTGCTATTAAACTTTGAACTTGACCTGACCTTGATGAAAGGTCAAAAATTGACTTCGAAATACGTTTATCAAGATTAAGACCACTTCTAGTACTAAGACTCTGTTCCAAAATGAACTCGTTTTAAAGCCCTACTATTTATCTATACAACGGTTTATATATCTTTCGAATCGGCTAAATAGTTTTTGAGATATACATAATTGAAGTTTTGACCATTTTAATATGCAAAACAAACATACCACTGGCGAATTGCGTGTTAAATTGCTTTAAGTTAAAAAGCTTTGCCTGCGACATACCCCTATCTGATATTTAACAGTATTGAATGGCTTCAAGTTACAAGGCACTACTGGTCACATAAGTTGTTATAATATTGAAAGAGGCAAATTTGTGTGATACGGAAATGGGCCCCCGGGCATATGCAATGCTTTTCAGTAGAACGTCAATAACAATTGCAGTTACATTTTGAATTCAAAATTAACCTTTACACTACACTTCAAATCCTTATAACTCGCGAATGGATAGACCGATCTGAATGATGGAAAGCTTACTAGAAAGTTCATGAGTTCCTCTATCATCTAATATTCCTTTGAGCTCGGTGTGACCTTTACAAAAGGTAAAAAAGTACATATTTGCGTTTATCCTTATTTGACTAACTTCCTGATCCTGGATGGACTTCTAAAGGATTGCACCAGAAAGCCTACCTCTTAAAGTTTCCCATGGAAGAAATTTCATCCAGATACGTCCACTCCTTTCGGAGTTATAACGGTTTGAAGTTAAGTGTAAAAATCTCATTCAAAATGTAACTGCCGGTAGATGACGATGCATTTTATGCCAAAACTAAAATTTTTACAAAATTTTCCACCAAGTACCAGGCGAACAGAAATGCACAGAACACAGTAGGTCGATATTGCATGTGCAAAAATGTTTATAGGCTTATATCTCGAGAACCGCTTGACCAATTTTGATGAAAAAAATATCAAAAAAAAGGTTATCAGTTCCACTTTTTGCTATTAAACTTTGAACTTGACCTGACCTTGATGAAAGGTCAAAAATTGACTTCGAAATACGTTTATCAAGATTAAGACCACTTCTAGTACTAAGACTCTGTTCCAAAATGAACTCGTTTTAAAGCCCTACTATTTATCTATACAACGGTTTATATATCTTTCGAATCGGCTAAATAGTTTTTGAGATATACATAATTGAAGTTTTGACCATTTTAATATGCAAAACAAACATACCACTGGCGAATTGCGTGTTAAATGGCTTCAAGTTACAGGGCATTGCTTGGCGCATAAGTAGTTATAATATTGAAACAAGCAAATTCAAAATTATCCTTTACACTAAACTTCAAATCCTTATAACTCGCGAATGGATAGACCGATCTGAATGATGGAAAGCTTACTAGAAAGTTCATGAGTTCCTCTATCATCCAATATTCCTTTGAGCTCGGTGTGACCTTTACAAAAGGTAAAAAAGTACATATTTGCGTTTATCCTTATTTGACTAACTTCCTGATCCTGGATGGACTTCTAAAGGATTGCACCAGAAAGTCTACCTCTTAAAGTTTCCCATGAAAGAAATTTCATCCAGATACGTCCACTCCTTTCGGAGTTATAACGGTTTGAAGTTCGGTGTAAAAATCTCATTCAAAATGTAACTGCCGGTAGATGACGATGCATTTTATGCCAAAACTAAAATTTTTACAAAATTTTCCACCAAGTACCAGGCGAACAGAAATGCACAGAACACAGTAGGTCGATATTGCATGTGCAAAAATGTTTATAGGCTTATATCTCGAGAACCGCTTGACCAATTTTGATGAAAAAAATATCAAAAAAAAGGTTATCAGTTCCACTTTTTGCTATTAAACTTTGACTTTGATCTGACCTTGATGAAAGGTCAAAAATTGACTTCGAAATACGTTTATCAAGATTAAGACCACTTCTAGTACTAAGACTCTGTTCCAAAATGAACTCGTTTTAAAGCCCTACTATTTATCTATACAACGGTTTATATATCTTTCGAATCGGCTAAATAGTTTTTGAGATATACATAATTGAAGTTTTGACCATTTTAATATGCAAAACAAACATACCACTGGCGAATTGCGTGTTAAATTGCTTTAAGTTAAAAAGCTTTGCCTGCGACATACCCCTATCTGATATTTAACAGTATTGAATTGCTTCAAGTTACAAGGCACTACTCGTCACATAAGTTGTTATAATATTGAAAGAGGCAAATTTGTGTGATACGGAAATGGGCCCCCGGGCATATGCAATGCTTTTCAGTAGAACGTCAATAACAATTGCAGTTACATTTTGAATTCAAAATTAACCTTTACACTACACTTCAAATCCTTATAACTCGCGAATGGATAGACCGATCTGAATGATGGAAAGCTTACTAGAAAGTTCATGAGTTCCTCTATCATCTAATATTCCTTTGAGCTCGGTGTGACCTTTACAAAAGGTAAAAAAGTACATATTTGCGTTTATCCTTATTTGACTAACTTCCTGATCCTGGATGGAGTTCTAAAAGATTGCACCAGAAAGTCTACCTCTTAAAGTTTCCCATGAAAGAAATTTCATCCAGATACGTCCACTCCTTTCGGAGTTATAACGGTTTGAAGTTCGGTGTAAAAATCTCATTCAAAATGTAACTGCCGGTAGATGACGATGCATTTTATGCCAAAACTAAAATTTTTACAAAATTTTCCACCAAGTACCAGGCGAACAGAAATGCACAGAACACAGTAGGTCGATATTGCATGTGCAAAAATGTTTATAGGGCTTATATCTCGAGAACCGCTTGACCAATTTTGATGAAAAAAATATCAAAAAAAAGGTTATCAGTTCCACTTTTTGCTATTAAACTTTGAACTTGACCTGACCTTGATGAAAGGTCAAAAATTGACTTCGAAATACGTTTATCAAGATTAAGACCACTTCTAGTACTAAGACTCTGTTCCAAAATGAACTCGTTTTAAAGCCCTACTATTTATCTATACAACGGTTTATATATCTTTCGAATCGGCTAAATAGTTTTTGAGATATACATAATTGAAGTTTTGACCATTTTAATATGCAAAACAAACATACCACTGGCGAATTGCGTGTTAAATTGCTTTAAGTTACAGGGCATTGCTTGGCGCATAAGTAGTTATAATATTGAAACAAGCAAATTCAAAATTATCCTTTACACTAAACTTCAAATCCTTATAACTCGCGAATGGATAGACCGATCTGAATGATGGAAAACTTACTAGAAAGTTCATGAGTTCTTCTATCATCCAATATTCCTTTGAGCTTGGTGTGACCTTTACAAAAGGTAAAAAAGTACATATTTGCGTTTTCCTTATTTGACTAACTTCCTGATCCTGGAAGTTCTAAAAGATTGCACCAGAAAGTCTACCTCTTAAAGTTTCCCATGAAAGAAATTTCATCCAGATACGTCCACTCCTTTCGGAGTTATAACGGTTTGAAGTTCGGTGTAAAAATCTCATTCAAAATGTAACTGCCGGTAGATGACGATGCATTTTATGCCAAAACTAAAATTTTTACAAAATTTTCCACCAAGTACCAGGCGAACAGAAATGCACAGAACACAGTTGGTCGATATTGCATGTGCAAAAATGTTTATAGGCTTATATCTCGAGAACCGCTTGACCAATTTTGATGAAAAAAATATCAAAAAAAAGGTTATCAGTTCCACTTTTTGCTATTAAACTTTGAACTTGACCTGACCTTGATGAAAGGTCAAAAATTGACTTCGAAATACGTTTATCAAGATTAAGACCACTTCTAGTACTAAGACTCTGTTCCAAAATGAACTCGTTTTAAAGCCCTACTATTTATCTATACAACGGTTTATATATCTTTCGAATCGGCTAAATAGTTTTTGAGATATACATAATTGAAGTTTTGACCATTTTAATATGCAAAACAAACATACGACTGGCGAATTGCGTGTTAAATGGCTTCAAGTTACAGGGCATTGCTTGGCGCATAAGTAGTTATAATATTGAAACAAGCAAATTCAAAATTATCCTTTACACTAAACTTCAAATCCTTATAACTCGCGAATGGATAGACCGATCTGAATGGTGGAAAGCTTACTAGAAAGTTCATGAGTTCCTCTATCATCCAATATTCCTTTGAGCTCGGTGTGACCTTTACAAAAGGTAAAAAAGTACATATTTGCGTTTATCCTTATTTGACTAACTTCCTGATCCTGGATGGAGTTCTAAAAGATTGCACCAGAAAGTCTACCTCTTAAAGTTTCCCATGAAAGAAATTTCATCCAGATACGTCTACTCCTTTCGGAGTTATAACGGTTTGAAGTTAAGTGTAAAAATCTCATTCAAAATGTAACTGCCGGTAGATGACGATGCATTTTATGCCAAAACTAAAATTTTTACAAAATTTTCCACCAAGTACCAGGCGAACAGAAATGCACAGAACACAGTAGGTCGATATTGCATGTGCAAAAATGTTTATCGGCTTATATCTCGAGAACCGCTTGACCAATTTTGATGAAAAAAATATCAAAAAAAAGGTTATCAGTTCCACTTTTTGCTATTAAACTTTGACTTTGATCTGATCTTGATGAAAGATCAAAAATTGACTTCGAAATACGTTTATCAAGATTAAGACCACTTCTAGTACTAAGACTCTGTTCCAAAATGAACTCGTTTTAAAGCCCTACTATTTATCTATACAACGGTTTATATATCGTTCGAATCGGCTAAATAGTTTTTGAGATATACATAATTGAAGTTTTGACCATTTTAATATGCAAAACAAACATACCACTGGCGAATTGCGAAATCCATTATGCTTTGTTTTTAGAGTCAAAAGTTTAGTAATATACTTATTAATTTATTTGTTACCTTCATTACATTTTCTGTCAAAATCCAAATAAACTTCACACACATATTAAAAAAAATAAAAAGTTTTGTAATAAAATATTGGGAAAACGAAACCTAATCGTAAAACATGGCTGCCATAGCCACCAGCCCAAATCATTGTACATTGGCCAAGCTCGAATTGGGTGAAACTAGAGAAGGTAAATAATTATTAACTTTAAGGAATTGATTTGACTATTTGACTATTTAGATGAAAACAAAAATACGAATAAATATATCTGGAGTGTGGCCCTTTTGGTAGTTTTCAATATCGCGTGCATTACCCTGTTCATCTTTGTATATGAGTTGAGCGACTGGGATAAGAATCGGGTCTATAAAATTCTGAAAGTATCAGCATCCTTGATTACTATATTTGCTGTTGTGGTCTTTGCCAGGATAAAGGTATGTAAATGAAGATACATATGTATTCAATATAAATTTATTAAATGCATTTATTTTCATAAATTTCAGGATTTTTCCAAGAATAATTACAATTTCTATTACATTTAAACAAACAATGATGCACTAGAAAAATATACATAAGTAGTTAGTCTGTTAGCCTTCAGATGTTTTGTTTTTTAAATGTTTGGTACAACATTTAATTAAAATAAATAAATAAATATCTATCAGCATCATATTTTGTTGGAAAATTTATTTATATTTTTGTAAATAATTTGATTATCCCAGACAAATGCTTTTAGTTCGGGAATCAGTATCCTGCTTACGGGGCGTATGAGTTATTCAACAACTACTGTTAATGCTGTGAATCTGAGTGATATCAGAAGAAACCTTCAAAACGTATTTGTACACCCAACTCATAACTTTTCGTAGGCACACGCCTCTCATTGTTCTGTGACCATCCAACATAATTCGAGTTCTCTGTGATGTTCCACATTTGATACATGGTACCAGTTTGGATATCTTTTACCTGAAATCCTCAAAGAAACAAATCTGAAATTTTTATAAGAAAAATAAATAAAAAATGCACATGTTTATATATTTTTGTTTTCCTTTCATTTTATTTTATTTTAACTAATTATTATTATTATTAATTTTATTATTACAATATTATTTTTTCCTCTATTTGTTGTTATTTTTATTGTTATTTTATGTCTCCTTTTTTTTCTAAATATTATTGTATAATAAATTTGTTAGTTTTATATTTTAATATTTTTTTTTATTGTTTTGTTTTTAGTTTTAAAAAGTCACATCGCTTAATTAATTTTAATTTAAAATTAATTAATTGAGTGTTAATAATGATTTTCTTCATCTTATAATTAAAAATTTTTTTATTTATTTAAATGTATTTTTTTTTGTATTTAATTAATTATTAATTAATTATTGTTGTCTTGTTTTAGCAGATTTTGCTTACATTTTTTTTTTCAATTTGAAAGAGGCCATCAAAAGTTTATTTTCAGTTGCTTGTTGTTCTGTTCTTGGTGTTTTTTGTTTATGAAAATTATAATAAATTAATTAATTATATTTATTGTACATAAATATTTGTTGTTTATATATTTGTAATAAATTTGTTGGAGCGTCATCTATTTAATTTAAGTGCACTATAAATGTATTTTATTGTAGTAAATATTTTATCAATATTTTATTTTATTTATTTTTGTATATTAATAATTTGACTTGTAATTCGTAATTAATTAATTTGTTAAGAGTTTGGATTCTTGTTTAATGGAGATTATTAGAAATCATTAAAATCATATATGATATGATACACAAGAGACCTTTGTAAAAATGAGGGAATGGGTCTTAAAAATTAGAATAAACATAAAATGATTAAGATCTTATAAAATTTTCTTGGTCTAACAAATCCAGGGAGGCTTTGCTTTATTAATGGGCCTCTTTTTTAAGCAAACTGCGCCAATAAATGTTTAAAATTTCCAAAAATAGTAGAGGTCTTAATCCTGGAATCACAAAAGCCACAAAGATCACCATTGAACTTCTTCTTATGGAGTATCTTGAAGAGTAAATGTTATGCGGATTGTTGAGAAATTGGTGGATAACATTTTGCACATAAACCCTTAAGACCTATTTTAAAATCAATCAAGTCGTCTTTGTCAAATCGGATAATTGAACTGCTGCATAATATTTCGGCTGTAAATTCTATCCCGATTGTGATTTTCAAACGGTAAGTTACAATCGAAGATGTAACCTTTGTGAGGTCTTTACATTTGTGGGTCAGAAGATCTTCTCTTTCGCAACGAAGCCGTAATGAAATAAGATTTTGGAATATTGTGAATCAATCCACTGCAGATGAACAAGAAATCGGACGAGAAGGCGGTACAAAATTCGCCGGGTTTGCTAGTTTCCAATAAAAATAAATGAAGATTTCATACAATTTATGTATTTTATTCAAAATTTGAACACCTTTGAATTCTTATTCAGAAGGATTGAGATGTAGAAGAACCTGTAAGACAGAGAATTGTATGATCTCTTGTGTTAAAAAAAAACAAATTTTACTTTTATTACAAAAAATTATAAACAAATTTGCAAAAAAATTATTTAATAAAATAAAATTATTTATAATCGATTTTTTTTTTCATTTTCATTTTTATTTATTATATTTATTTATTTTTTTCATACAATTATTACAAAATTATTAATTTAATTATTTAATATAACAAACATTAAAAAAATAGTAAAAATAAATTGAGTGTGTTGTGTGTGTGTGTATGTGAATGTATGTATATGTGAGTTAACAAAATACATATATAAAATTAAACGTAATTTATTATTATTATTATTAAATCATATATATTTTATAATATTATATTAACTTTGATGGATGATACCATTCAATTTCTATTTTCTTGTTATTAATTATTTTATTTCATTTAAAAAACAAATTATGTTGGCGACGTTACTTTAAAACGGTTTAATTGTGGAAACTTCTTCATCATCGATGTTTTTCATGTTCATCTTCATCATTTTCATTTCATTATCCTTTAGATCAAGTTCAAGGTGACATATGTATGTATGTAAGGTATGTAAGTATATCCTTGTTAATAAGGAAAAAAGGTTTGTATGAAAATGTAGTGTTGATTGAACGCCAAATTGAACTATGTATGTATTTTGTTTGATTCTCTTTAAAAATTATTAATATTATTTATATTTTTATATACCATATTATTATGTCATTTATTTGTTTTATTGTATTAATTATACGTTTTTCGTATAAAAAATCCCTAAGGCTACAAAGTGCTTAAGAAAGTAATTATTTTCCTTTTCAGTTATTTTGTTTTAGTTTCAAAATATGAAAAAAATAATAATTTTTTAAATAAAAAATTAACATACATAAATATTGTCCATTACTTTTTTTTTTTCATTCTTTGCTTGTTAAGCTTCAAAAAAAATATTAAAAACAAAATAATAGTGTTTTATTTATTTTATATATTAGGATGAAAACAAAATACTGACAAAAACAAATAATAAAAAGATAATAAGAGAGAAAAAGTACAGTAAATCATGATTCATTATACTTCCTTGTAAGGCAATGACCCCTGTTCATCATCAAGCATCTTCATATGTAAATAGTAGTACAGTGAAATCTCACAATGCAATACTACTGTTTTCGACCATCACAGTTGAATGTTTTTTAGTAGATTGGTTCTTTACACAAGATGAAAATCTTCATATTAATTGTCATTTAGAAATCAAAAAGATGCATTGGATCATGAGTGAATGAGAGAATTCAGAGTTTAAATTTGGTTTATTCCAAAGCATTTGAAAGTGGCTGTTACTTAATTTAGATGTTGAAGTGTCTATGTAGAAAGATGATCCCCAACAATTCAGTTATATCATTCAATTGTGAATTCAAATCTGTCCAGCTAAAATGTGCTTAATTTCTATTAGTTGGCAATCTAATGCAACGGACCATAGCTTGAATGTTTGTGTTTTCAGTTAGACATTCATTCAATGGGGTCTCACATCGGACTTGACAAAAAGGGAAATATATCCTTTCGTCTAATATCTCTTTTTTCAAAAATATAGTGTCTTAGATTGGACTTAACTAAAAAGTAAAAATATCCTTAATTCTAATATCTCCTTCTTTACAATGTATTCTGTCTTCAAAACTATGGATTAAGAATAATTTATGTTTCATCGATATCTTGGAGATTTCACTGTATTTCTCTGATGCTGCTACTGCTGCTGCCTGACTCTTGAAGAATCTAGCTCTCGATTCTCGGGTCTCTTTCGATATATTGTCAGTATTTCTTCATTTAAAAACAAGTACAATAATAATCAATAATAATATGTAATAAGGAGAAAATGTTTAAAGTTTCGTTTTCATGATTCGAAATATACTTCTTTTGTTTTTGTTTTGTGCGCCAAATTTAGATGCCAAAAATTTGTGTGAGTTTTGTTTTTCTTTTTCACAATGCTAAAGGAATTTCGAAGAGGAAAATAAGGAGAAATAAAGAATTTTGCCAATGTTTGTTTTTTTGTTTTTTTTTTTAGTATATTTCATTTATTTTTTTTTATTTTCACTTTATTTGCCAATTTCAAAACTTAAAACATTCTACACAATAATTAATTTGTAAAGTTTTTTGTTTTTCTTTTTTTTAATACGTACGCAGTCTGTTTAAAATTAATTAATTAATTAATTAAATATATATATATAAATATATATATTGATTTTATTATATATATATAAATATATATATACATAAATTGTATATAGAGTAGAGTATACTTAATTATGATTAAATCTTGCCTTTGCATCACAATTCAAATATTTATATATATATATAAATTTTATTATTATTACATATTTATTAATTAATTATTTATTTATTATTATTAATTATTTTTTTATATTAATTGTTTTCTTGTTTCTCAAGTAATGATTTTTTTTTTTATTTATTCTTCATTTTACAAAACTTTATTTTAATTTTTATTTGTTTTTTCAAGATTGATTTTTTATATATATAAAATATTTAACTGTTGTTGTTGTTATAATGTTTTGTTTATTATTGTTTCTTTTGTTGGTTGTTGTTTTTGTTTTCTTCTATTTTTCCAGTTATATATATTGTTTTTTATTATTGAAAACTTATTTAAAGAATTTTATAAAATAAAAATAAGATTAAACATTAGTATTAGAAAATAATTAATCAATTAATTATTTAATTAATTTTTCTTTTGTCTGTTGTTGTATGCATACAATAATATAATAATAATAAAATTAAGAGCGTAAAAAATATTTATAAAATATATTTTGCTAAACTTAAAAAACTTATTAAAAAACAAATTCAAACTAAAATCTAAATTTGCCAAACGTTTTGCTTTCCCGAAATTAAAAAATACAAATTATTTAACATTTATTTATATATATATATATTATATTGTATAAATATATATTGTATTGTATTGTATATGTATATAAAAAAAACTAAAAAATTATTAAAACAAAAAACGAATTATAAATTTATTTTTTTGTTTTGTACAACTAAAAAATTATTGTTTCTCTTTTTTATAAAAAAAAAAATAATAATGAAACGAGGGATGGACAAAAGAATATTTAAAAACAAAGGATATTTAAAAAAATATAGTAATTATTTAATTTTAAGACCAAAAATAAACTTGAACAATTTTTAATAGTTTTTTTTTTTTAATTTTGACAAAAATAAAATTAAAATAAAAACAAAAATTTAACATTAACAAAAATAATAAAAAATTTCTTAATTTTATAATTAAAAAAAAACTGTGTTTGAAAACAATTTCAAAAAACAATCAGAACAATTTTGAAACAAAAAAAAATGTATAGAGAAAATTATTTTGAAAATTTAATCAAAAAATTAATTAATACAATAATATATAATTTTTATATTCATATATTTTGTTTAATTATTTTATTTTATATATATATATATTTTTAAACTATTTTGAATTTTAAACATTTTTAATTAATTTTTTATTTTATTTTATTTATTAATTATATATTTTTTATTTTAATGTATTGTTCACACGCACGAAGTCACCAATTACAAGTTGTTTTTTTTTTTTAGTTTAAATTTAATTTTTTTTATTGTTTTTAATATGCGGCGTTATAAAAAAAAAATAGTTAAAAATGGAAAACAATTTAATAGAATATTAAAAAAAAAAAAAATATTATTGAAGAAAAAAATGCTTATTAAAAAAAATTTAAAACAAGTACAGTCACATTCAAAAGTACATTGGCACATTCGATTTTTCAATTTTCACTAATCATCACATTATTAATCTGCATATGTAGTAGTAGTAGGAGACTCACTGGTCAGAAGAAGGAAGCATTTTCCAGAGAAAGGTTTGGGAATTGGAAGTCAATGACGGCTAATATTTATCATGAATCATAGAAGTTAATGAATACCCCATTATACTTAGTTACTTAGAGAATCTTATAAAAAAGGGAAATTTAAAAAAATTGTGGTACCACACATGGTTTTTCCTTAATAAATGTATGAATAATTTTACTTTAAAGATTGAATTTAATAAGGATCGTGTTCGAATATTATAATTTAAAGGTTTTTCATCAAGAATTTTATGGTTGTTGATCAATGATAAGAATATAAATTTGAAATTGCATGAGTTTAGGTTATGTTTTCACGGCTTCTTACAGTTTCTAATTAAATAGGAGACTTCCAATATTCTTCTTATATAACATAAATCCTAATGGTTCTTTAGTTCCCTTTGTTCAATGTACCTTTTGTTAAGGTAAAGAAATAAAAACTGTTTACAATATCCAATTAATTTAGGGAGTTTTTTAACCGACTTCAAAAAAACGTGCAGGATCTCAATTTCAATTTTCATAATCACACATGTGAATCTTTATGGGCTCTTTAGACTTCTTCTTTTTTCATTTTAACTCATTTTACTACTTCACTTTCTGTTTTAGATACTTAGATTAAAATTGAAACTCATTTGGCAAATACTCATGACTGACTGACTGACTGTACTTGGTTTATCACATGTCACATCTACGGACATGTTTGTATGTTTATTTATTTGTATGTGTGTTTATATGCATATTTATAGAAAATGGCGCACTGTTTTCTTTACTGTATTGAGTGAGTTTCTACTCATTTTCATTTTAAGTTTTCTTTTTATTTTTTTTCATTAAGTTAAGTTTAAGACAGTTTCCTTTTTCCTTCTTCTGGTTTTTGTTTTTTTTGTTCTATTTTTTCATTTCTTGTTCTGTGTATAAAATATAATTCTTGGGAATTAATTATATAAGCAGTTGTATTGTATGGGTGTGTATTTGTGGGTGTTCTATGATTGTATTTGTTGTAATTAAGATTTATTAAATTTAATAAGTTAAGCTTTATTTTGTTTTATGTTTTTTTAACAATAATATTTTGTAAGTTTTTGTTTTATTTTCTAATGATAACAAAATTTTATCATAGTTTTTTATTTGTTTAATAATTGAATTGTGATTGTGGTTGTGTGTTTATGGTTATTGTAAGAGTGTATTTGAATGTATGTGTAGTATGTGTGTGTATTGGTTTATATTTTTACTATTTTTGTTGCTGTTGTTTTATTGATGTTGTTGTTTTTGTTGTTGTTGCTGGTTGTGGCTATGATGATAGAACAGTGGTTAGTTGTTATTAATAAAGTTTTTAGTATTGTAGATACGTTTTTCTTTTATTTTTTTATTTTATATTTTTTTTTTATAAGTTTTTATTAATTTATATATTTTTTAGTGTTTAAAATAATTTTTCAACTGGGATTATGTCATTAAATAGAATTTTATAAATTCAAAACAGAAGTTTATTAAATCGCTTTTGAAAAAGATATTCAAAACATATTTTTATATCAGCATAAAAGGTTTTTAAGTTTAGTCAATGATGATAAGTTGAAATTTGACAATAGATGATGTTAGATTTCATAATTGGATTAAATTCAAAAGGAATCTATCCCCTTATGATTCTTTCATGTTTCTGTCATATAAATCTTATTATCAGGTATATTTATGTGAAGATTGGTAAGCAGAGTTTAGGACAATTTTGGTGATAGGTTAGGTTAGGTTTGCTTGGCTGATCAAGAGATCACACATAGACCAATAATGGTCCTTTGTGTTGCCAAGAATTGCAAAAAAGAATTTTGGTGATAACATTTTAAGAATCATGTTTAATAATGCACTCATTCTCATATTGAAAGCTTTTAAAACTTGAAATTAAAAGAAAATAAATTCTGAGCAGACTATAGAAAAGAAAATTAAATTTGGTCCATTATATCATACTTTTTAAGAAGTGTAAAAGCTACACGTTCCCTTTGCTGTGTTAGGAAAGGATTTGCTGTTCGCTTGCCATATAGAATAAGTTCACTCTGCTCAATTTGATACCTTAAAGTTATAGAATGATTGCGTTTGACGGTGATGGACCATGAAAGTTGGCACATATATATAATTTTTCATGGAAAAGGTTCTGCATACTTTTTCTCGCTGTTGTCGAGAAATTGGTGGTTAAAATTTTTCATATAAAGCTTAGAGAAACTGCACAAATCGCTCAAGAAATTGTGTTCCGGTTATATGGCGAAAGGAGTATTAAATTACGTTGTTTATTCCGGTGAATTATTAATAGAAAAAACAATGTCTACAAAAATCACGCACTAAAAAGCACTAAGACGGGGGTGTAGCAAAAAAAAACATGGCCCATTGTGATACCAGCAAAGAGTTGACAAGGTACCTCCTTAGTCCGATGCGGAGAACCATTTGGATTCCGAAATGAACCTATGTCCCTGATTGGTAGGAATTATAGTTCGGTTAAGCTGGAGAGAAACTCAGCGCCTAGGTCTTCTGGCGAGGGATGGACGCTGGCACATGAGGTGAAGCACGGTCTCCTCCTCCTCTTCCGAGCCGCAGCTACGGCAGAAATCATAGTGAGGAAGCCCAAGTCTGCCAGCATGTTTGCCTATGACGCAAATGCCCGTTAGTACGTTTATAGTCTTGCTTATTGAGGTGCTGCTGAGATTTAGAAGCTGGCCAGTTCGTTTCCTGTTCATATTTGACCAGGTTTGCCTAGCTATGCTGCAAGTGCCTTCTTCTACCCAGAGAGTATTGGCTTTTACTTAGTAGAATTTTCTGACAGTGAGCTTTTCAGCCTTAAATGCCTGTAAACTGATATAGAAAATGGAACCAGTTAAACTACTCCTATGCCTCATAGTTCTAAATAGATTAAGTAGGCTGCTCTTCATATGAGGTAAGATAATCCTTTCAACCGAAAAAGAGAGGGTGGTGGTGTTCGCGATTGTGTAGACTTTGACTTTCTATGTAACAAAATATAAAAATTTATAAATCCCCAACTACTTTTAATCATTTTCATCATCATTCTTTTTTGCAATTAGTCCTTCCATCACATAAATATCCTTTAAAATAGTTCAACTTATCTCGTTCGTTAGCGCAGTTCATTTGTTTTTGTTCATTATTATTATTATATATATATATATATATATATGTTTTTTTTTTTTTGTTTAAAGCAAGCAAATAATTAAATAATTAATAATTTTGATTTTCTTTTCATATTTTTCATAATTTGGTTTTTGTTTTTAATGTATTTATTAGGTGTTTTTGTTTTTGTTGTTAGCTGTTTTTAGCATTTTAAAGTAATTGTTGTTCAAATTGAATTGAGTGTTTTTCGTTTGTTTTTTTGTTTTGTTGTATATAATTTAATATATTCTTTTGTTTAGTAAGAATTCTTTCATAATTTTGTTTGTTTATTTATTATTTGTTATTAGTTTTTTATTGTTTATGTTAAATTCAATAAATTTTTGAGCGCATTTATTTATTTTATTTTTATTATTTATTAAAGAAAGCTTTATATATTTGTATTTTTTTTTTTTGTTTTCAGTATATAAAAATTTCATCATTATTATTTATTTATTTTGTATAAATTTTATATATTTGTATTTTATTTTAATTATTTTGTTTGCATTTTGTTTTTTTTTTCTTTATTGTTTAAAATTGTTTGTTTGTTTGTTGTTATTATTGTGATGTGTGTAATTCGTTGCTGTTTAGAAATTCTTTCTTCTTTTCTCATCTCTTTTTTTCTCTAGTTGGTAGCTAAATAAATGTATCATTATTGTTATTTTATTATTTTATAAATTTTGTTTTCTTTTTTATGTAACAAAAATTGTTCATTTAATTATTTTTAGTTAAAATTTCATTTCTTTTTGTTTTTCTTTTACCAATTTGAAAATAAAATAAAAAATATTTTGCGTCGATTTTTTTAAGTCTTTCATTCATTATCATCATCATTATCATGATTTCATTATATAATAACAAAGTCATCAGTTGTGAATTAACATTTTTAATTATTATTATTATTTTTGATATATAAATATTAAATTTTCTTGTCTTTTGTTTTTGATTTTGATTTTTTTGTTTTTCTTTTACTTCTTCTATTATTTAAATAATTTTTAATGCATTTTTAATTTAATTTAAATTCAGTCAATGTGTTTCTTATCTTTTTTCTTCTTTAAGCTTTGCTTGTTTTGAATTCTTTTTGCTGATTTTTTTTTTCTTTTTGTAAATTTTAAATGTTTAACTAAAATCCTGCTGATTTTGTTATCCTTCAAAATATTTACAGAATTTAATTTTATTAAATTTTTTCTTTTTGTTTTATTTTGAATTAAGAATTTGATTTGATTTTTTTTATTTTATTTTATTTTATTGTATAAAAATTTTGCTTAATGAGCCGCTGCCAGTATTTTTTTTTTTTTTTTGTGTTTAAAATCTTGTATTTTTTGTGTGTTTTAATTATTGTAATTTTGTTTATATTTTTTTCTATATATAAAGTATGAAATTTATTTTAAAAATTGTGATAATTTTTTTTTTATAATATCTTTATTGTTATCGCTGCTTGTTTTAAAAAACATCTTCATCATCATGATCCTAATCTTCATATTGTGTTTTCAGAATTTATTTCCTTTTTTTTTATTTGCTTAAAAAATCTAAATTTTTATCTATTTTTTATTGTATTATTTTTTTTTTTTAAATTAAAAATGAAAACAATTTTTTAAATATTTTCTTATTATTTTGTTTTTTAATTAAGGACGTTCAACTATTTATTATTTATTTAATTATGATTTTTCTTTTCTATAGAATTTTTATTTTGTTTTTTTTTTTTTTTTAATTCTTGTATATAAATTATTAAATTTTGCTGCTTTTTTTCAAATTTCTTTTGTTGCTACTAAAAATTTTTATATGTTTTTAATTTTTATATATTTTTGTTTTATTAATATTATGTATATATTATTTATTATTATATAAACTTTTATTGCTTTTCTTTACTATTTCTGTTTTGTTTTTGTAAGTATTTCTTTTTTAACTGGATTTATAATTGTATATGTTATTATTATTATTGTTGCTGTTGTTGTTGTTATTGGGGTATTATTGATGATGAATTTAACTCCATGCCGAAAACGTATCCATATACCACTGTTCACCATTAGTGCCCAACGGTTGTTGTGGTAGCGGTAAACTGCCCCAACTGCCGCCATTTCCTATTATACCGCTCTGGTAACGTCGCTTAACATCTGCTGGATTTTGGTGACCTCCATCAAATTTGCGTTTACCGGCTACTATAGAATGGGAAGTCATGATTCCAGTAGTAGGATGGATCCCATCCAAAGGGAGATCATACAAAAAAAGCAGCATAAAATTTGATGTGTTTGGTTGGTGGTGAGTAGAGTAGAGTGGAGTGTTCGGTAGTTTTGGTATTTTTTTGTATTGTTTTTTTGTTCGTTTGTTTGGTTGGTTTTTTTATTGTTTTTTTTTTTTTTGGTAATTAGAAAGAAAAAGAAAAAAATATTAAAAACTTTATTATTAGCATAGGTGGGTGGTTGGTTTTTAAAGTATCTTGTTCTATGGAGGGTGGGTGGTTTCTTTTTCGGTTTTATCTTGTATTTATTATAAGAGTTTGTTTTTGGACTATTCTTCTTTTTTTTATTAATATTTGGTTAGAATTTTAATTATTTTTTCCGTTGTTTCTTGTTATTATTAAATTTCTTTGTAGATTTTTTATTGGTAATTTTTTACAATCAACACACAAAAATGTATCAAAACATTATTATTTATTGTATATTGCAGTAAAAAAGGGGGATTTCGTTGATTGATTTGTTGTTGCTGTTGTGGGTGGATTTGGACACTGACTCCTTCACATACAATTCTATTCATTGAGTGTTTTCTTTCAGAACCTTTCACGAAATAAAAAAAAAATAAAATCATTTCGAAGAGAAGATACTTTCACATTGGTCTAAGTCTAGTCATGTCCCTATGTGATGTGGCCTATTACATTCTTTATCAAATTGAAGTAATTTACAACAGGGCTGTCCAACCTGCGGTCCGCGGGTGGCCCGAATGAAGTCTGAATGTGACCAATGCGGCCCAGAGACGCGACTGAAGTGACAACAGGGAAGAAACAGAAATCACAAATACTTAAGATCGGAACATTATGAAACATTTATTCCATGTAGCATAAGTACTATAAAGTGTTCCTTTTGTTTGGTGTCTACATTTGTTTAAATGTTATGATGAGATTTCAGGCTCAATAGATTTAAGGACCCTCAGAGCTATATGCCAGTGGCTCAATCAAACAGTCTTGTCTAGCTTAAGGCCCTGGCAGACACGGCTAGCTCACATTATTGTTAACTTTTAGTTTTAACTATTTCTATATGAATAGATTCAAATACCAGGAGTATCGGACAAATCCTCCTATGCAATTTCATCTAATATATTTTAAAATACGTGAAAGGTATGAAAAATCTTCGATATAACCGAGGATACTATGTATTATTTTTTTTATCATATTCTAACTTCGCTTTAATTATTTTATTAAATTAAAAACAAAACAAATATAATTATTAAGAAACTAAAGAAAAAAATTAGTTTTTTAATATTTTTCAAAAACAAAAAACACAAAAGCATAAATTTGTCTAATAAAAATCCAGTGAATGATTTATTGATTGGTTGATTGAATGATTAGTGAATGAGTATGTTGAGTATAATGTGAGGAATGAATCCCTTGTTATAGACAATACAAAAAGAAGGCATTAATTGATCAGATTAGCGCTCTCAGTATTAATGAGTTAGTTAGTGTGATTCCATAATCTACACACAATAAAAATGTTGTTAAGACTGCTCCTTTGATTGATTAATCAGATAAGATAAATTACAGTCATCAAAGGTATCATTTAAACTTGAAATCCATATTAATCATTTATTTATAAGACATACTACCATCACTGTCATCAAAGAATAACTTTCAAAAATCTTGTTTCTTTGCCTAATTGATTGATTAATAAGATAAGATACGCACTGTATTCAAAGTTTTGTGGATAATTTATTTCATCATCCATTCATATGATTGTAACTGGCTAAATAGCAATTACAACACAAGGAGATGAGATGTTAAGATGTTTTCTTTGATTGATGGATCAGATTATTCTCATATTGCGTTCAATCATTTCTTGATATGATATAGAATTATATATGTTTCTTTCTTGCTTTCAAAGTTGTAAATCATTCATTTATATGACACATACTAGGAGTTACTTTGAATAGTCAATACAAAAAGAAAAGGAAAAAGACTATTGATTTTTTCTTTTCTTATCTTATTAATTGGTTGATCAGATAATTCATTCATTTAACATATTACTATCACTAGCAAACTTTGAATTCACTTTCAATGTTTCTTTCATTGATTGATCATATACCACAAGTTTTCTCAGTATTATTGATATATTAATGAATGAGTACGCAAAGAGTAGTAATAGTTTCTTTGATTGATTGATTGATTGTTCCGATAATCACTCTCACAACAAAGTTGTAAGGATAGTTAGTCTCTCTTCAAACATTTATTAACATAAATGACAACTTGATCCTAGATAAAATCATAAGAATGTATATAAAAGTTCTGGAAATAAAAACGCCAAATTTTGTGAATTTCTGTTCTTGTTTCGTTTGCATCTTTTCTTTAATTATACACACTAATTATAATTTAATTTGGTATTTTTCAAAATTGTTTTTGTTTTACAAAGTTGATGTTGAATTTTACTACATGAGTTTTATCTCGTACAATTATGAACCGACAGACCGTTAATCTCAAAAAGTATGGATGGATAAATAAATAGTACGTGTAGTTGAACAAAAGATATCAAAAACGAAAAAAAAAACATTGCACATGATATTATCTTCATTAAATACAACACCATAAGATAATCATCATCAATCACAGATCACCAGTACTTAACACACGTGACATGAGTTTTATGTGAGAATTTCATTCATTATCGGAGGAACTTGATTTAGAGTTTTGCTAGTATGATTGATAGTAGGTTAGTTGAAATTTTTCTTGATTGCTTATTTGTTATGTGGTTGATTGATTGGCGGAGTGTTGTTATGGCATCTAAATGATCAGATAGGATTTGATGAGATCATCATTATTATCAAAAACAGAAGAAATGCGTCGTGGTGAATGGAATATGGAATTTGTTGTTGATGCAATTTTTGGTCATGTGGTGTTTGATGTTTGTTGTTACTTCAGGTTGTAACAACAACAAAAAAATATTGTTTGTTTGTGGTGAAAATTTAGCAATACTTAATGATAAATGTTCGAAGAAGATTCACTACTGATTATGATTGTAACGATTATTGGAATTTGAGCATGAAAAAATCCTTTTGAAGCGTAGGCATCTAAATATTAAGTAGTGTCTTGAAGAAATTTGTATTATAATATTATCAAATATATCCTTATTATGATATGTAGGCCGATGTTTGTTAGGATTATTGATTAATATAAATTAAGTATTATTATGATAAAGTTCTTGATATAAGAAATTTTTTTTTTTGTTTTTTTTTTTTTTTTTTTGGGTTTTTGATTTGCTGTACTAAATTTGAACTGAACTGAGCGCTGATCTGACAATTGAAGTTACAACGAATACAAATTTTTTATAGATGGTAAATGAGAGACACATGAAATGTTCTTCTTTTCTTGACAACGACTTGATCTTGATCTAGATATGTTATCTGATGATTTAAGTGTCTGTTTCGTCTCATCGTTTATCCAATCATATTAAGAGAAATAAGTTTTAGTTTCTTTAATGATTTTTTTGTATATAATTTTTATATTTTTGAATTTTTTTTGTTTATTGTTTTGATTTGTTTTTTTCTTGTTAAAGTTTTGTGAATGTGATTGTGATCTTCTCTTATTGTTTGTTGCTTGTGTCTTGAAATATCTTGAAAAAGAGACGATCGAGGTACGATGATCTTTTCTAGTGGATCTAAGTGCCGCTGCTGCAATTCTGCAATTTTTTGAGGATATTTTTGCTTGATTGTTATTTTTGATGTTGAAAATTCTTGAGTTCTTAAGTCTTGAGTTTGAAAGGATTTGTGGGAGCAGCAGCACCGAGTCCAAAATTTAAAAAGTGATTTTGATATGATTTTTTATTGCTTTGTATTATTATTGGTGGTGGTGGTGGTAGGGAATGATGTTGGTGTTGTTGTTCTTGGGACACGCTTAATTAGTTTCAATGAATTTAGACGCGGGTCCAGCTAGAAAAATATTAAATTTCATATTAGAGAGAGACATGATAAATGAGATTATTACACACATTGGACGACATTGGAGGATTAAGGATCAAAAGGAATAGAATAATAAATTAAAACAAAAATGGATAAAATGAAAAGAACTTATTTTAAGAAGCAAAGCAGCGAAGTTTGATATAAAATAAGAAGAACATATAGTTAGAAAAAGATTTTATAGCTTAAAAATATAAATAGAGTAGATTATAGTAAAGAGATGATTAAGTGTGTAAAATAGAATAGAATGAAAATATGTATTTAATAGAAGTAAAGACGATGAACAATAAGTTTTAAATATTTTTAAGTACTATATCTGAAAAACTAAGGATCTTAGACAAACGTACATGATATATGTATAACTTTAGTTTACCCATTTGTTGGTGATAAGCTAGATGGTGTGAACACAGCTTCTTCCTCCTTTTAGTTTAGTATATTTAAAGTACAAAACTTTGTAGGTGTAATTAGTTTCTACCACTGTTCAATTGAAATTTAATAAGATGCATGAGAAAAGGTTCTAAAAAACAACACAAAGTCTATCAAAGGTTAAAGAAACTTTTAGTGATCATCGATAAACAGAAGATCAGACACAAAAGACTGTAATGAGATTAAATTTCATCATGTTTTCATGAAGTAGAAGAAGAGAGTTGTTATTTATTGAGAGTAATTTGACTGTGACTTTTGTTATGTCTATAACTTAAAAATATTTAAAACTTCTGTATAAAATGAATGAAGATAATAAGTAGAATTCATCGCCATGATAAACAACAAAACACAGAAAGAAGAAGCTTTAAGTGCAGGAAGAAATATTAAATAAATAGGAATATTAATTAAAAAAAAAAAAATCAATTATTATTTTGTTTTCTTGTTGTTTTTAAATGAAAATATCGGTGTATTCTTTTTATATTTTTTGTTTAACAACTCTATAAAACTATGAATTTTTTATATATATTAAAATATTATTATGAATATTATATAAAAAAAAAAATGTTTTGTATATAAAAACGAATCGATTAGTATTTTGAAATAAATTCTATATAAATAATTGTTTTTTTTTGTTTACGCACATTTAAATTTGTTTATAATTAAAAAAATATTACTATATAAAAACACACATTAATATGTTTAGAAAAAAAAAACAAAACAAAGAAATATTATATTAAACAATATAATAAACACTAAGAAGAAAATTTACTAAATATTTTTTTTGTTTATATTTTATTAATATTATTTGTTTTTATTATTATTTGTATTGTTGTTGTTTTTGTTCTTGTGTTGTTTTTTTTTTTGTTAGCAAAAAAAGAAGCGTAATTAATTTGTAATTGTATAATTAATGTGCATAATTATTAATTAAAAAAAAAATGATATAAATAATTTTAGAAAAATTAGAATTTTTGTTGTGCAATCGCAATTTTGGATTTTGTTTCTGTTTCATATTTTATATCAAATTTCAATGTAAAATCAGAAAAATATCATATTTAATTTACTCATCATAAGTTAAATATTTTAAATCGTATATTGGGTCATTGTAAAGAACTTTTCCAACAACCCATTGAATGAATAAGTGATCGGAGGTTTTAGGTTTTAAATAGTGTCACACATGTGCTAAAGGAATGACGGCCGACTGACTCTAATGATGATTTTTGGGAAGGGGTGGTTTTTTTTTTTTGATTAATTGAATTTCGAATATCAAAATTTGCGCCTATAAAATATTAAAAAATAATAAATTGGAAAAAATTATTAACAAATTATAATAAAATTTTGAAAAAATATATGGAAAAACAAACAAAAAAAAAATCTTAAAAAAATTATATACACGTACGTCAAAATGTTTTTTTTTTCTTTTTTTAGGGGAATTTTGTCTTGTTGATATGTTGATGTTGTTTTATATGTTTAAATAATAATTAAATTACTTAATAATACAATAATAACATAAGCAGTGTAATTAGAAGGTTGAACTGCTTGACTCTCTGTGTAGCTTGTCACTGCTGCTGATGTTTGGATGCTGCTCTTATTGATTATTATTAAAAATACTAATCGATTCGATTGTTTTTATTTTATACATATTTTTCTTTTTATAAAATATCATTCTGTTGATTTTTATTTTGTGTTTATTTGTTTTGTATGTGTGTGAAGCGCGTTATATACTTTTTAAGTATACAAATTTTTTATGTAAATAATTGATTATTTTTTTTTATATATTTTTATAAGTAAATGGGACAAACGAACGAACGAGCGAGCCTCATACTGAGTTTATCTGACTTATTAAAATATAATTAATTGAATTTTCTGTTTTACACATTTAAGAAAAAACAATTAAATTATGCAATTAATTATATAAACAACAATTAAAAATAAATTCATGCAAATATACACACAAAAATAGAACATGAATGATAGACGACATTTATTTAGCAGAAGAGATATTTTGAAACAGAAACACTTTCATATTAATATAAAAATAATCATAAAAAATTTGCCACGCACACGTTTATATAAACAACAAATGCATAGACACACTCAAACGACTCGCTCAAACGACAAACATTAAAAAACCTTAATTTATTAAAGAAATATATGTAGGCATATTTAAATAAAGGAAAAAATTATTATAATATAAAAATAAAATATTTTCCCTATTCATTTTGAGTTCAAATTTTGGCAAATGAGAAAAATTATTAAGAAAAATTGAAAAAAATAATCTCTTGTAATACATAATTTGTCGTTATTCAAAATTAAAGTTTATAAATAAATTTAATACAATTTTAAATGAAATAAAAACTTAATTTCAATTTTGAATTATTTTTCTTTTTATTTTATAATAATTTATTTCTATTTAATTAAATTTAGTTAATAATCTATGGTAGTATGTCAGTAGTAAAAAGAGAGAAAAAAGCATAATTTCTCTTTGTGAAAAATAAAAGAAAAATATAACTAAGAAATTAAATTAATAAAAACAAAAGAAGCAAAATGTTGTTGATTCAATAAGAATGATTGATTGATTGTTTAAGATTGAGAGAGTGTGTGTAAATTTTTGTTTTTGTTGTTGGTTGGTTGGTTGTTTGATTGATTGTTGGTAGTAAACGCTGATTTGTTTGTTTGTAGTTTTGTTTTGTTGTAACGAAATAGGAGAGAGTGAGAGAGAAAGGGAGGATCGAGATAAAATGCTGTGCCCAGTCAGAGAGAGAGGAGAATGGTATAGAATGATGAGGTGCAATTCATTCATTCATTCTGTCATTTTCTCAATAATCGAATGAGACTCTAGTCATTTTTACGTGTCTTTGATTGGCTGACTGATTTTGGTTGATTGTTTGATTTGATTTGATTGATTTTGTGTTTTTTGTGTGATTGATTGTTTGATTGAGATTTTGTTTGTATTGTTTGTTTTTTGAGAATTGAGATGGAGTTTTTTTTATAATTTTTTCTTCATTTTTGATTTCGGGATTTATTTATTTATTTATTCTTTTTTGTTTTTGATTGTTTTGTTTGATTGTACGCTCACCTGGTAAATTTAGTAGCGGCTTGGCGGGCTGGATGCCACGAACGTTGGGACGCACTTGTCCCACCCCACGGACCCCCCCGGTTGCTGGTTGCGCCGCCCCCTGAGCGATGACCCCCCGTCGAGCTGCCACCTGTACCGCCACCACCGCCTCCGCCGCCACCGCCTGTGCCGCTTGTTGGCCCACCAGATGACTGATGCTGCCACGCAGGCCAACGACTCGGCCACGCGGCACTGTGATTCCACGCCCACGACCAACCCCCTTTTTTCATCATCATCATCATTATCATATAATCACATTATAATGATCATTATTATCATCATAATTATTTTTGTATAATTTTAAGTTGTTTTTTTTCCAGTATTTTTGCAAAGGAAGGGACGGGCGATAGATAACGAGGAGAAGAACGCGTATGATGTGATTGAGAGTGTGTGTGTGTGTGTGTGTGTGTGATTGTATGTGAAGGTGTTGGTGTGTGAGTGAATGTTTGAGTGTGTGTATATATGCCATTATCATAACCATGATTATGTTGAGGTTGAATGTAAGAAGTGTTGAACGAATTGGAGGCAGCGCAGCATCAAAAGGCATCATAATGATGAGATGATGATGATTCAAATGAATCCATAGATTTAATATGTGTGGTGGTGATCATCCATGTCATTTTTGACATATAAAAATATCCATTAAAGTCCACATATTTATGTATGATGTGTCCAAGACGACGAACCGAAGTTGTTGATCGATCCATATTGATCCATTGTTGGTTGTTATGAAGAAGATTGTTGAGTTGATGTAGTTGTTGTTGAGTTGTTGAATTGTTGTAATTACAAATTTCGTTTCGATATGTTCAAATATTTGAGTATAATAAATAAATTTATATATATGGATTCGCCAAGTTTTTTTTTATTTTAATTTCGATTTGGTTTGTATTTTTCGTGTAGGTTAAAAGTTAATAAAAAAAAAAAAAAAAATAAAGTAAAGCATATTTTCAGGGGATCAAAGTCAATTCGAATGAAGAATTTTGTATAAATATTTTAGTGTGTATGTGTGTGTACGTGTGTGTATGGGTGTGTGGAAAGAAAGATTATAGAAATAAAAAGCAAGAGTATATTATAAAAGTTTTCATAGATCAGATCAAACAATTGATTGATTCGATTGATTTTTGTTTTTGTATTTGGTTGAAGAGAATTTGGAGATTTTTGTTTTGATTTGTTTTTATCAATTTCAGTTGTGGGTCAATAATATTTTTGATGTTTTTTTTAGATGATATTGTATTTTGGTATTGGTTTGGTATTTATTTTTTTTTTTTTTTGACGAACATATATATAATTTTTTTAAGATGATAATTTTTTTGGTTTTTTTTGTTTTGTTTTTTTTTTTTTGTATTTTTGTATTTACCGAAAAAAAAACATAAAAAAGAAAAGAAAGAAAAGAAAAAAATCGAAATAAACGCGTTAGATTTTTCTTTGATTGAGTTTGAATAAAATAAATTATTATATTTTTAAATATATTTTATATATACAAATATATATAGTACGTATATGTATGTATATGTTGTTGTAATGTAAAGAGAATTAATTAATTTTATATTGTATATAAGAAGAAATTGTTGAATATTTTCTGTATAAATTATTAAATGATTGATCACTGAATATTTCACAAAATATATAAAAATATAAATAAATAAAAAAAAAAGCTAAAAAAATGTTTTAAATTATTTTTGAATGAAAAAAAAAAGTCCTAAATTCATAATCACTGTATAAAATATAAAAATTATATGATATAATATTTTGTATAATTTTGTTTATACTTATAACGGCGCTGCTACTTAAAAAAAACATAAATTTCAATAAAAATATGATTCGTTTTTTTTCTTCCATTTTTTGATTCAAATGAAATTTTGATTTTGATTTTGAAATTTTCTTTCTTGCGATTGACACAATAAAAATTATAATTTTATGCTTTAAGAATATAATGAAGCAGATTTTTGTATTAATTTTATTTTTTTATTTAATAATAATAATTTATATAAATTTCTTAATTATTGTTAATAAAGCACCAAAGTTTTTTTTTTTGTTATTTTTATATTTAATTTTTAAAACAATCAAAAGCATACATTTTTAAAAATTTAAGGTATAATTTGTAAAATTAATTTTTAATTTAGCAGTAAGTTAACAAAAAAAGAAGTTGTGAAGTACAAAATAATTCAAGGAATTCTTCTTTTATATGGAAGCAATGTATTTTATAAATTTTATTGTTTACTCCCATTTTACAAAACTACATTGAATAATCAAGTAAAGATTCAGTGGCCTAACGAAGCCAACTAATTGGAACCAACTGAATAATGATTCCATTCTAATTCTAATGATCGTGAAACTCGAAGATCTGTATGACCACCATCAACTAAGTACACAGAACTTTCACTAAAATCGTTCAATATACTCAATTCGACGATTTATTTTAATGCTCCAACAGTAAAGAAAGAGTTTACTAGGACAAAGAAGGACAAAAGATTCGTTCCATCAATAACTGATAGGAGCAAAGTAATTATTGGTAGCTTACAAGCTGATTCACATCTGGGTCATTCGGTAACCAATATCATTAGTACTAATTAATCATTTGATCTCAAATCACCCAGAAAATTCATCTCTTTATGTAATAAACTTCAATATATTGTTATCATAGCGATGGGTTCCGTTTTAACTACACTTTAAAACTAACTAAAAATCGGTTACTTGTGTCTTCCCTGGTTTTAATAATTTAAAAGTATCAATTCTATTTAGCTGTGGGTTCAATTAATTTAATTATTGATTGATAGCTTTGGTTTTGCACATTACTGTATGTGTAGTATATCTCCAATAGATGATATTGTGTTATAACCAATGACAACTGCCTTTCGAATGTTTCAAAATTGTTTCTTATCATCTTTCATTTGATCCCACAATAAGGTATTTGACGGCGGCCTAAGTGGAAGTTGAGCTCACCCAATCCTATACAAGGAGTCTTATTCTATCTCCATTTACCCTAGGGATGATTTAGACTGTGGGCTTCATATCACTTTGTCCAAGCAGTTTTACCAATTCTAATTTCATTTACACATCCTAAGGTTTCCATTAAGATACTTCTTATAATGACAAATGGTCTTCAAGTATAAACCATACACAGAACTCTTCAAATTTATTTCTTTTCTTATTATTTGTTACTTCACAACTCTTCTTTTATGTATTCACTTACAAAATAAACATAAAAATAATAATAAATATCTATCAAACCATTGCGATAATTTAGCAGCACACAAAATTCAGCTCTTAAAATAATAAATTGAAGCGCATTAATATTGTATAATAAAATATTAACAAACAAAAAGCAGCAAAAAAGCTTAATGAAATAAATAATAAAATATATGATATAAAATAATATATTTATAATGAAAGCATAAAATACAAAACTTAAAATTAAACAAAAAAGCACAAAAAACAAAACAGTAAACAGAACAAAAACCAGTGCAAAAAAAAGCAATAAAATAAAATAAATTAAGTTATAAATTAAGTTTTGGTATTAAGTATTTTGTTAGTTTGGTTTGATTTTGGTTTTGGTTTGGTTTGGTTTGGTTTGGTTAATTCTGTGGTTATTTCTTTGTTTATTGGAACTTAGTTTTATTTTATAAGTACGTGTATTTTGTGGTGAGAGAATGTAAAAAGACGAGTATTGACTTGACTTTGGCGGTTTTTTTTCTGATTGTTTTTTCTCAAAACTCAAATTTAATTTTTTTTTTTATTAAATTTAAATGAAATAAAAATATAATTTTCTTTCGTTTAACATTAAAAATATCTAAAATTTTGATGGATGTGTGACGACGTTGAAGAAGTGAAGTGTGTGTGTGTGTGAAGTGTAGTTGTGTGTGTTTGAGAAAGATATTAATTTTGGCGAATGTTGTCGATTTGCAGCGTTGAAAGCGAAGCGAAATTTCCCAACACACAAATAAGATTTTTAGTGTAAAAAAAAAACCAAAAAAATAAAGTAAAATATTTTATTTGTATTATTTAAATTAAAAACAGCTTAATTAAAGTTAAATTTTAAAAGCATAAAAGGAGAAATGAAATTACTTTGATGTGTGTTTGTAGAAGAAAGGAAAGAAGAAGTAAACTACTCTGTGTTTTCAGTGTTGGAAAAGAATAAAGAATGTTGTTCTATGTTTAGTGTAGTTGTTGTTGAATTGATTGATTTCATAGAAACATAAAAAGAAGATAATCATAAAACAATACTATATATATATAACTTAAAGAAGAAAGAACTAATAAAGAAAAAATAAAAATACATAAGAGATCACCCACCACAACAGTTGGATTATTGCCATTGGCATTATTGGTTCTTGCTGAACGTTGAGATCCAACTGACGTGGCTCCGGCGGCGCCATTGCCAGCACCACCATTTTGTCCCAACTGAGAGACATTGCCAGTTGGATAATCGTAAAAGTAATCCCCTTCATAGGAACGGAATATATCTTCGTAAAATGAATCATTGTAACCGCCGCCAGGAGGAGCACGATAATCCGAATAACACATATAGTCGTAATCAAAATCTTGATTGGTATAGTTTGATTATTTTGTTTCATTTCAGTTATTTGTTCGGTTTGGTTCGGTTCAGTTAGTTTGATTTTTGATTTTGATTTAGTTTTGGATTTTCAATGGATTGTTTTTGTGGGTGAAGAGATAAAGAGAGAGAGAGAGAAATAGTAGATAATGAGTGATCGTAATTGAGATGTGCTTGGATGGAGTAAAATTAATTTTGTTTTATTTTGGAATAAATTAAAAATAAATTTTGATAAAAATTAATATAAATAAAGTAATAAAATAAAAAAATTTTGTGTTTTCAGTGTTGGCACAGAAAAGTTCCTCACATGTCTATAGAGAGTTTGGGAACCTCCAAATGATAGATGAGACAACTGTCTATACTCTATAGGAGAGATTATTTGATTGATCGATTTAACCGAATGGTTTCCATTATCACATATTGAAGGATTTTATATGTAGTATGGTATTGGTGGAGGTAAATATTGTATGATAGAATAAATTATTTTCTTTCTTTGTTGGTATTTGATATGATATGTTTTTTTTTTTTTGGGTACAGTAGAAATTACTTACTTACCAGTATAACATCATACAGTAAAGAGGGTGCTTAACATTTGCTACACAGAGAACGAACAATTGCAACAACATTTAAAAATAGTATTGATTGGAGTATGATGAGAGAGATAATAATAATGAAGATATACTGCTTTCTAATTTTCATAATGTAGAGAGTAAGTAGTAAGACATACATACATACATATATAAAAGAAAATGGCACGACAACACATTGAGAATTTAAAATTGAAAAATAATTTAACAAAATTAATAGACATTTTTAATGAATGGTGAAAAATGAAGAGATATAGAGAGAGAGAGAGAGACCAATGATGATGTATAAAGAAATTGAATTAAACGAGCAAAAAACAACAACACACATTTATATTTTGTTTTGTATAAAGATAGATAGATAGATAGATAGATAGACAACAAAGAGTAGATTTTAGTATGTTAATTGTTAGGATTAAAACACAGAAAGAAATTAAAATTTATATAAAATCTAATTGATAACTAACTGATGAAACTAAACATGCGAATTAAAATTTAATAACAAAATCAATTAATTTATAATAATTAAAAAGAGAGCGCGCTTTTCGTATGCTTTAAATTATTTTTTATATATAAGTATATAAATAGACACACATTTTTAATGATGCTTTTTGTTTATAAACAGAAAATAAATATTAGAAATAAATTCAAATGAAAGCTTGAAAGAAAAAAAGAAATACCATAAATCATTGTAAGAGCAAAAGAGATGGTGGTTGGATGAAGATTGAGGAGGAAAATGCATTACAAACATAACATAACAGAAGAAGGAACCACCAATTCAAAGGATAATGATGATGGATAAATGAATTTGGGACTAATTTTTGTATAAAAAAAACAAAAAGTTTGCAAAATTAAAAATTATGTGATAGTTTTTTGAAATGGATAAATGGATTAATAATTATATATTAATTTTAAAGACAAATATTTAGAATGATAGATAGATAGATAAATAGATTGATAGGGCAGGGCAGCGGGCGGCAAGAATAGGGCGAGAGATTTTATAAATGCAATTTTCTATAAAATTTTTCAATTTCTTTTTTGTTAGTAAGACAAGTGAATAAATAAATAAAAATAATAAATGAATATAAAATAAATAAATAAAAAATAAACTTAAGTGTGTCAATTACATCATAATAAGATAGTTAAACTAATTAATTAATTAAATTAATAAATATAAATTTTATATAAAATTATAATAAAAAAAAAGACCTATAAATATTTGCAATTACTTTTTTTTCTTCTTTTGATAAACGCAACATAATCCTACGCATTTTTATATGTGTTTATTTTTTTTTTTCTATTTATATCATCAAATTAAATATTTTTTACACGCAGCCGCTGTCAAATTTATAAAAAAAATATTTTCAATTTTTTTTTTTGTTTTTTTTTTTTAAAGCGTCAGCAGCACAGAAAGAATCTAAAAATTTGTATTTTTTATTCTCTTATTTGATTCACACATATGATGATGAATAATTTCAATTTATTTCTATTAAAATTTTTAAAGAAAATCTCCTTTCCTTTTTAAATTGTTTTTAAATTGAATCCTTTTGCTAATTTTGTAATTTTTTGTGTAATTTTTTTTTTTCATTTGTATCTGTGAAAATTTGTTTTTGTTGATTGTAAAGTAGAAGTTGTGCTTAACTTACCGTATTCACGTGGCATTGGTGAGCGTAATGGAATCCGTGGACCACCTTGCAGGCGCATTGGTGGCAAGGACATCATACTCGGATGTGTTGGTGATAGATTTCTGTATGGAGACAATGGTTCATATCTTTTGTTTTTACAAGAATAATTTACACACACAAACAACAATGTATATATTTTTCAACACACAATTTTAGTTGCAATTGAATTGATTTAGTGTTGAACAAGCATATATACAAATGAGAAAAGTGTGAAGGTAGAAATATTTTTGAGTTCATTGTATTAAAAACGGATTTTGTTTAGTATTTGTTGGTAATTGGTGGTGGTGGTGGTGTTGGTTGTATATTGTAGTAATAAGTAGCAGATTGGCGGCAAACAACAACAAGAACACAATGTAATAGTATACGTGACAAGAGATACACGTTAAATAGATACGTGGCCGTCGGCAGGACAACAAAACAATTAAATATATAATATGTTTTGATTTGTTTTGTTTTGTGTGTGTGAGTGTGTTTGTTTGTTTTTTTGGTATATGAAAAAAGAAGAAAAAGAAAATTAAGAAAAAAAAATACAATTAATAAGAGATAATAATTAAGCATGAAAAAAAAGGAGGGTGGTGAAAGTTGATTGGAACTTTTGTTTTGCCGAATTGTGTCTTTTATGCCAAAAAATTTGTGATAAAATTTGAAATTTTGTTGTGCCAATATTATTGATTTATTTTTACTGATTGAGTGTATTGAATATTATATGTAAGTAATTAAATATTTGTTGCATACTCACCCTACAAGACCTGGACGCGCTTGCATCATTTGCATCATGCGACGTTCACGGGCACGTAAGATTTCCTCTTTTTTCTTTTTATCTGAAGGCGGTTTGGCAAGTGAGACCTGCAAACCGGAAACAGACGACTTTAGTTCATTGAAATATTAATGTCTTTTGGTAATAAAAGTAATAGTATACTTACTTCAATATTTGAAGATCCAACTTCCTTGCCATTAAGGCCACGCATAGCTTCGACAGCACTATCACGATCCTCAAAGTGTATAAAGGCATAATCTTTGATTTTCTTAACACGCTCCACTTTGCCATATTGCTCAAATTGCTCCTGTAATACAAAAACACATGAAAAATTAGACAAAATTTTATAAAATCTTCAGAATATTTAATAAATACCTTTAATTTATCTTCAGTAACATCCTGTGTCAAATTTCGTACATAAAGTACCTTAACTTTTGACATGGTTTGTTCATCTGGCTCTTCCTGTGGATCAGCCCAATCAACTATTATATCACATCCCCATACCTAATGAAATTATGTTAATATTTTCATGAAATTGAAAGTCATTTATGGTATAGTTAGTTACCTTAATTCTACCAGTACCAAGTCTTCGTTTAGCCAACGAAGCTGCTTTATGTGACTCGTATTCGAGAAAACAAAAACCACGATTCTTTTTCTTATCATCTGGTGAGCTATATATGATAACTTCATAAAGGCCGGCTATATATGTTGTATGTATTTATTATAATACCATCATCAATTACACAATTGAAAAACACAAAATTTTCATATTTTAATATTAGTAAATTTTTAAACAAGAATATATGAGGAAAATATATAAAAATATCATTAAAATATTTAATGAGATTATATATATGCTTAGTATAGATAGATACATATATGTATATAAAGATTGAGAGATATTGAATTGTATATTATTATGATATATATAAAAAGAGTTTTTATAAAGATAGACACAGCGCGCATAGATACATTTACATATATAAAAAGATTAAAATGTAATACAATAAAAAAAAAAAAAACACAACAAAAATTATTTGTAAAAATAAGTATATGACAATAATATTTGTATTTTATGTAAAATAAAATTTAACGTACAAACGAGAACGAAGAACGAACGAAAATTGATCATTTATTATTATCATCATGACATTTAAAATGATATACACCGAGAGAGAGAGAGATAGAGAAAGTACATATTGTGTATTAATTATACTAACATATGTGTAGGAGGATCAATTCAAAGATCCAAAGAAATCCACCAAAATTTTACATTACAAGCGACAATTCTAAGGCATTGTCATGTAAAATAATGTGAATTTCTATTATAAACTTTATTGTTCTCCATTAAAAAATGCCAAATTTTTTTTATTTAACTTCATTTTCTTTCAACAATATTTTTGAAATGATTTTTTTCTTATTTTTTTTCCTTTTGTTTTTGTAGAAAAAATGTACAAAAAATATATATATATATATAAATAAAATAGAGTAGAGTATAAAACACACATTTATATTGTATAAGAGAAGAGAGGTAGAGATAGTTTTATTGTTTTTATACAAAGGTTGCAAAAAATTTAACATAAAAACATCATCATCCATCCCTTCATCATAATGTAGTACACCTTTCATACGAGAAACAGGATAGAATTCCACATACATGGTTTTGATAAAAAATCCCAAGTTAACAAAATACATTCCAGTGGCCGGACAATTCAGGGGAACGGTAAGTGTGCGCTCGCGGGATATTTTACTGCGCGAAAAAAGCGCGAGATTTCCGTAGAGGATATTGACTACATACGAAAACCTAAGACCTAATTGACAGAAGGTCACATGTTTCCAACTGCTTTGAATTCTTAATTATTGGATTTGATCCCATAACCTGGGTCTCTCATGAAAGGTATAATATCTCCGAATGAAACCGAAGTAAGTTTCTGATAAAATACATTAAAAATATGGGGGAAGGGGAAAAATAAAAACAAAAACTTTGGGATATAGAAGAATTACACTTATATAACAAAAACGGATATAGATAGATATGTAGTATGTATATAGATAGATAGATAGAGTTAGACAGACAGAGCATTTAAGATAATGTATAGACAGAGAGATATATAGAAGAAGAGAACTTTACAAACGAGTATTGAAAATATTTTTTTATTTTTTTTTGCTAACAAAAAATTTTAAACTAAAAAATTAAAAAAAAAAAAAAAACTTTTCTTTCTTTTTATGAAAAATAATGAAGTGAATTTATTTTGTTTTTTTTTGTCCTAATAATTTATCAGGTGGGGCTTTAAAAAGAGGAGGGAGGAAAGAAAAGTAGTATATAGTAGTAGTAGTATGGGGAAGGCACTTATATATGATGTATATATTTATATCTCATAATTTTTATAAGATTATTTATTGTATATAAAAAGAGCTTTATTTTCTCCAGTCATTACCATACAACACAATAATAATAATAATAATAGTTCGGATCATATCATATCGAATCGTTATACAATAGAATGTAATCGCAGTGGATCAATCTCAAAGTTTCTTCTATTTTTCTTCTATTTTATAGCCAATTTTGAAGATAGAGATAATGGGGAAATTGGAATTTCTTTTTTTTTTAATTTAAATAAAATTGGGATAGTTGTTGGAGTAGTAGTATATAGTAGACAAATACATATAGATATATATATATATATAGATATGTATAAAGACAGAGAGAGAGAGAGAATTTTTGAAATATTACAATATTTTTTGTGGTAAAATAAATTTTGTTTTTGCATTTTTTGTGTAAGTTTCTTGTTTCAGAGAATTTTAAAAACAAAAACGAAAATGTTAAACTTAAAAATAAATGAAAAAATATTTAAATGAATAATTTATCAAATTTTTTTATGTATTATCTTTTATTATATTATATATTTTTTTGGGTATTTTTCTTAGTGAAGATTCTTTTTCAAAAATATTTACTTTATTAAGTTTTTTTGAAAAAATTTTGGCATTTTTTTGGTTTTATTTTTTTACCTAAAAAAAAACAAGGAGTTGTTTCCGTGAGTGAGAACCAAGTAAAATTTCTTTTCTTTTTGTAAACAAAATTAAAAAAAAAAATCAATTAAATTAAATTAAATCTTAACATAAATATACAAATAAATTTTTGTTGTATTCTTTTTTTTTTTTTTAATAAAAATTTGTGTGTGTTATGATTTTGTTCGATAGGATTTTAGGCTAATAGAAAATAGTAGTATAAAGATAGAGAAGAGAGTTCAAGTTCCATGTACAAAAGTTCAAGCGAAAATATTTTACTTTTTTATTTAATTTTATAAAAAATAATTTATTTAATTAATTAATTGTATATTTAATTTTCGAGTTGAAGTTTTGCACATGAAACTATGTGAAAATATTTATAAATTTAAATTTTTTAGAAGCGAAAATTGCAAAACAAAAATCCAATTAATATAGTAGTTTGTGTTTTTGGTCCAGGGAGGAATCCAATATACACAACACCAGGCTTTAACACCAACCAAAATTCCATATTTTTACAACTATTCTGCAACTATCGCCGCCACATCATTATTCATCATCATCACATAACCAATTTTTTCATCATTAACAACAAATTGACAATATAATTTATGGGTTTTTTTTGTTTTATTTGATAAGACAACCAATTAGGGGAGAGAGTTACGGATGAACAACACAATGGCGTTTAGGGCTTGGCTATGGGGAAGGAGGATTTAACAAATTTCTTTCACTATATATTATTAGGGTGGGTTTGTTTGTTGATTTGTTTTTTTTTTTTTATGATTTTGAAATATTTTGACCACTTACGTGCATGTTTAGAAAATTCCTCAATTAATTCGTCGCGATCTCTATTTTTAGGTATATTGCCGACAAAAAGCCGGTGATTGTTAAATGATATCGTTACACCAATCTTTTTGCCTTTCCGAATTTCAAAATCATTAAGCTGGAATTGTTTAAAAGTTCACACAAAAAATTGTTGTTTGTTTTGTTTTGTTTTTGATTTGGTTTGGTATTTTTTTCATTTAGATTTAGTCTTAGATTTGGGTTTACTTATATGATTTTATATTTTTTGTTGTATGTAGATATCTCATTTAATTTGGTTTTGGTAATAAATTATTTTATATTTATGAAAAAAAAAAAAAAAAAGAATTTAAATTAGTTTTGCATCGTGCCAAATGAAAAAATAATACCCAAAAATATTTATAGAGCAAATGTACAAAATTTATTTGTTATTATCTAATTATAGAGAGAGAGAGAGAGAGAGAGGATATTCGAATAATAATTGTAATAATAATAATAATGGTAAATACTTTACTTGGTTATTTCGAAAATAAAAACAAAATTCGTAAAATTAAACGAAAAAAAAACTTAAATGTTCTTGTCAAACTGAAGTTGTTTGTTTCTACCCAAACAATTATTATTTTGTATACGAAATTATTAATTTAGTTCCAAGGCATACCAAAACAAAGATTTTAATAAAAATAAATAGTAAATCATATACATTTTCAAGGATTGACTTATAAACAGAAGTTTTTTTTTGTTCATTATAAAAAAATAGATAACACATTTTCAATAATTTTGTTAATGTTTGAATGAAAAATAAAAAGAAAACATGAAAAATTTATATTCGAGCATAAATTCGACCGATGGATAAGTCGGTAAAAAAAAATGTTATAATGAAACTTTTTACAATCGAACATAAAAGTGTACAGGGTGCGCCACCATTTATGTCTGTATGTAAACATTGAATAACTTCAAATTTATCAACCAATTGACTTGGGTGAACATGTCATTCTGTACAATTTTAACCATCAACGACCGAGATGTTCCAATGAACTATTGGATCAGATTGAGTGTTGCCCAGAACCCAAAAGTGTCGTATCGTCACCGCGCTATGGATTTTGCGTCAGTGGAACCACTTTGCTGCGCATTTTGAAGGAAGATTGGAATTTAATTCCGTATAAAGTGCATTTAACACAAATAATATTGCCAACAGACAGTCCACGTTGCTTGCTTCGGACTTCTATTTTTGGAGTTATTTCAAAAGAAAAGTGTACACCAGCAAGCCTCAGACCATTGATGACCTCAAGGCAAACACCGTCCGAGATGCTCGAAAATGTGTTGGAAAATCCAGAGAGAGAGCACATTTTGTTGTTGCCAATAGAGGCGGTCAAAAACTAGTCCAAATAAATTGCAAAGGACCAAATGGAATAAAAATACCACATAAGGGTGTATATAAAGGGTGGGGGGGTTTTTTTTTCCCAAAGTTATTCAATGTTTACATACCGAAATAAAAGATGACGAACCCTGTATATTCGAATCATGAATTAGTCATATTTGGTTGCAAATTTCTAGAAAATTACTTATAAAATCATATAATCAAATGAAAAATTATAAAATTTCAATATTTGAATGATAAATTTAATGTTCGAATCAAAAATTTAACAATATGATTGCAAAATTCAATGTTCAAATGAAAAATTTAATAATTTTACAGAAAATTTCAATGATCAAATGAAAAATTTAATAATCTAAGTGAAAATGTTAATGATCGAATGAAAAAAATTGATAATTGAAATGAAACAATCAATGTTCGATGAACATTTTAGTTTGCTGTTGAACTCTTAAACCATTTGAATTTAGTTTATATGTGAATAATATTAGAATAGAAAATTTAAGACACTAAATAGTTCGGATGATTTATGAATGTTTAATTGATATTCGCTTGAAGGGGGAAAGTTCTATTAAAAATTATGAATTAAAAAAAAAAACTGTTTATAAGTCAATCCCAATACTTGTAAATACGGAAAATTTCTTGTTAAATGTTTCGGTTTTCATAAATTTTTTGAATTTTCTTTTTTTCAGTATTAATTAATTAATAAATTTGTATATTATTAAATGATATAAAGAATTTTAAAGATTTGCGTAAATTGATTGCTAAATAAGTTTGAATATATTTGAGAGAGAATAAGTTGAAAGTAACGAATGCAAAATTTTATTTTTGATAATTTTTTTTTAATATTTTTTAAATCTTTTTTTTTTTTTTTTTTTTGTACGCAAAGTTAATGACTGGAGATATATTTATATATATATATATAATAAATACAATATATAAAAATAAATTGCTTAGTTTTAACTTTTTGTTTAATGTAGCTGAGAGCATAAAATAATTATATATAATTTTTTTTTTTTTTTTTTTTTTGTAAAATAATTAAGCATGACCTATGACAATGTTTATATGAGAGAAGTGATTGAGTGTGGATATAGTATGATAAGTGAGATTATGTCACTATATTTGTGATTTTTAACTTAAGTAGAGTTCTATGGACTCTGTGTGTAAGTGTGTGTGTGTTGGTAGCTATGTGCAAGTGTAGATAGTATATAGTAAATAGGTGGATGGTGATGAGATGAGATTGAGATACATTCTATTAAACTTAAAATTATGATGACTTAATAACGAATCTATGTGTGTGTATTAATCTTTAGTTTATCGCCGATGAATGAAGCATTTGAAAAGACAGCCTCGATTGATTGATTGATTATGTGGTGTACAAAGAGATTGGTTTGGTGTAACTTTATATTTTTAATGGGAGATGGCAGTGTTGTAAAAGGGCGATCGTTTTATAAATGGTAGTTGTGGTGGTGGTGGTAATGGTATTATGGAGAATAAAAACAAATCATAAATTTTTTTATAAATCAAATTAAGAAAAATACAATAAAAATAAACAACGTTGAAAATATCACATTAATCAACATTATTTTGAGGACTTTGAAGACAGATTTGAGACTTGATAAAACCTACCTAATAATATAAACAACAAGGAACGCACCGCACCTACGATCTAACTCAATATTCTGATTTTCCCCAACTTCCTCCTTTCTGGTATAACGCCAATTCATTTTTGTAAGCCAATTTATAACAACCAATTGGATTTTTGTATTTTTATAGCCAATTTTCGTTTAAATATCATTTATCATTATCATCATACATCATCAGTGAGATTAAATATGATGATCTATGATTTGATATTTTCTTTTTATTGTGAATAAATTTTAATAAAGAATTTGTTTTTTTTTTTTTAATTTGATGTTGTTTTTGTTTCAATTTACCTGTAAGTTTACCAAATTCCTCTAATATTTCCTCTTTGCCCTTAGACTTGGGTATATTGCCTACAAATAGGCGCAGATTCGGTACGCTTATATTTATTTTGAGACATTTGCCGGGTTTTATTTCGTGATTATCGAGCTGTATGTAGAGAATTGGGAGGAATATGTAGACATTTATGTGTGTTTTTCGTTCTTTTTTGGTAAGGTTTAAAAAAAAATGTATATAAAAAATAATAATAATAATAAATAAATAAAAAATTGAGAAATAAAATAGTAAATATTTTCTAATTAAAAAATCAAAAGAGAAATAATAAAATCTAAGAAATTTGTCATTTAGAAGAAAAAGTAATTCAATTGAAAAATGTATAGATAAAATGAAAAAAAAATTAAAATGGAAAATAAACATATGAAATAAAATAATAATACTTAATAAATGGGGAAAAATAAATAAAGGTTTTTTGTATTACCAATTTTGGATAAAGTATGTCTGAAGAAGTTGTTGCAATCATTTTTTTGTTTTTGTTAATAAATTTTCATTTTCCAAAAGTTGTTTGGTTAGTTTGATAAAAGTAAGAGAAAACGGAGAAAAATAAGAAGGAATTTTCTTTATCATTACTAATAAGATGAGATTAGTAGTGTAGTAATTGCTTGTTAGAGAATATTTTAGATGCTTTTTAGTAATAGTATGTAATTAAACAATTCATTGATTTCAACAATATGATTGAATTTTCGACATGCTCGCAATTGTTTAAAATAAAACCAGACGACAATTGGAACGTACCCCAACGAAGAAAGAAGATTTCTACTCACACAAAAGAGATTGTTTTTAATAACAATTAAATAAAGATAATAATAATAAGATATTGGTACGCAGGATTAGAGAATGAAGAAGATACTTATAGAAAAACTAATATAGTAGATACTGTTTTTTTTTTTTTTGTTGTAGTATAGCAAAGAGGAACAACAGAGAGCGAAGAAAAAACACTACATTTTACTTAAAAATATAATAAAAATTTTGAATTTTGTTGTAATTTCGACTTCATCACATGTATAGTAAAATAGAGAACGAGAACTGTTTGCTGAAAGGTTTTGTTTGTTTTGTTAAAAAATAATAATAAATATAAATAATAAAGGTTTTTTGAGGTTAGGTTTAGAGAGGAATGCCAAATAGTAAGTAGAGATTTTTTTAAGAATCACAGGCTAAGAGAGACTTCTTTTCAAATCGCAACTATTTTTTCTTTGTAACAATATTTCGTTAAATTATTATAATTTTAAATAATTTCGTAATTTAAACATTAAATTTTTATAGTTAAAACCAAATTTTTAAATAGAAATTTACTAAATATAGTATCTCCAATTATACTGTATTCTTTGGTTTTAACTATTGTATTTTGTTAAATATCTAATATGTGAAAGAACTAAATTTAGTTTAATAAAAAAATAAATAAAATAAAAGTAGATATAAGTACTTAAATATGTAGTAAGTTGATAGAGAAATATTCATATATATTGTAGTATATATAGAAAGAAAGAGAGAGAGAGAGAGAGAAAGAACAAGAGAACAATATAGAGATACTAGTTTACATGCATCATAGCAAAAATTATAAGATTTGTATAGCTGAAGTTTGTTCTACTAATTACTACTAATAAAAAAATTTTAAAAACTAGAAACTAATAAGTGATTTCAGAAAATAAAACAATAATTGATATACTAGTAAGTACGTATGTAGAAGAAGAGAGTTCAAGATCAAGATCAAGTAGAAATATAAGCAATAATGTTGTAGTCTAATATATGTGAACAATCCTTTTATAGGGATGCTTATATAATATATAAAGATATATAGTATTGTATATGATAAAAAGGATTTTGTTTTATGGTTTTTTTTTTGTTGGTTTATACTCAAAATCATACGTTCAGATTTCAAATTTTTAGCAGCTGCGAATTTTTAAGCTCTAAAATGAAACTAAAAAATTTCTTTTTTTTATTTTGTTTCAATTTTGATCCAAAAGTGCCTAAAAGAATTACAAATTTTTCTTTAATAAAATTGTTCTAATTGTTAAAATTTTGTATAATAATTTTAAGCGGTTTGTTTTCACAGTTTTAAAGAAAGATTTTGTTTGTATCAATGATTTTGATGTTGGGATTATTTTAGGTATAATAACCTAGTGAATTAACATTAACATAAGTTTTAACAACATACCTGTCGGACAGCATTGACTGCAGCATCACGTGATGTGAATGTAACAAACGCATAACCACGATTTGTACCAGTCATTGGATCCATCATCAATCGTAGATCCCATATTGTACCACAATTCTCAAATAGCGGTATTAATTCATCTTCAAACATATCTTTTGGAATTTTCCCACAGAACACCTCGCAGCCATTACCAGGCACATTACCTTCCCAATTTGGTGGTGGACCACCATATTTGCGTTGACCTAATCATAATACCACACAACAACAACACATAAACACAATATGAATAAATATCTTCTTATTCTTATATGTTAAATATTGAGAAATTTACCTGTGGTTACATCCAATGAATAACCCGTGCGTTCCAATATCTTTTTAATTTTCTCCTCGTCTGGTCCCTTCATTTGGACCGTTGTCGCTGGAGTTGGAACACCTTGTTGACTGGCGCGACTCTTTTGTCGATAGGTTTTCATGACACCACATAAGTAGGCAGATTTATTTGAAACATGCTCCAAGTTTGATTCAAGGAACTGACTAAGCACATTCAAGGCACCATCCACAGGAAACTCTTTGAGAGCATCCAATGCACGCTCATCCAACTCAACATGTGCGAGTTTTCCTGTTTTATAGATTTCATCAAGTTTACCAGCAACCTAAGACACACAACACAACATAATACATATTTGTATTGATATAATAAAGATTACAGTAGTTGATTCTTACCTTCTTATCCAAACCATATTCCAATAGTTTTGGATAATCCTCTGTTCGTTCACCATCGCCACGGTCTTCTGCTTTCTGATTAATGTCATCTAAAAGTTCGCCATTACCCTCCGCCATTTCTGTAAATGATAAAAAGTATAGAATTAATTGTTAATTTCTAATCAAATTTTTATAGAAAATTCTTCTTAAATAAAAGTTCAAGAAACATTTATTTGCTGTGATATACAGTTTATTCCACTTTGTGTACTACAATTCACCCATTAAATGGTTATAAATTGATAATGAGCTCACGCATTTTATGTATCTGTGATTGACTCTCATATATACAAATACTCACAATTGTCAAACATTTCACGCTCACGCACGCATTTGTAATCAACAAACAGTTTTTCTTTTTTACCTTGAAAAGTTCAATGAACGCATAAATAAATACATTTCTTTTTCGCAAAATTTGCAAACAAAAAGTATCTTCATTCAATGGTCGATAAAACATTCATACTACCTCTTTCGCGCCTCTCACGCACACAAGAAAGTTGTGAGTACAGAATGCTAGTATGTGTTGAGTGAGTGTGTACTATGGACTATGCTAACACACATTCGTCATACGCACGCACTCTGGTGGGGTCATTGACTCCAAAAATACTGCTCCCTTGCTCTTCTATTTACGATCTATTGCTGCTTATAGTACAAATGAAAAAAATGCGTGAGAACCCCAAAAATCGAAAGAGAGAGAAAGAGGGAGAAAATTTGCAAAAAATAAATAGAAGAAAAAATGTAAACAAAAATTTGTGAATTTGCAAAAAAGTGCGTAGACCGTCGACCACAACAAATTGGGGGCACACAATCTATGTATCTATGTGTAAGTGTGTGTGTTTAAGTTTGTTTTTGTGTGAGTGTTGTTAGAGCACGCGTTCATGATGATGATGATGATGATGATTGTGTCGTCATTACTGTGTATTTGTGTTGTAGCCGGTTTTGCCGGCCGGTGGCAAAAACGACAATGATGACGACGACGACGACGTTAACATCACATCAACATCATGACATTGATAAAGAAGGCACGTCGTTGTCGACTTAGTCTTCATAGTGGATTTTCTATTGTTTTGAATTTCTATTTTACTTTGTTAATTTTTAGGTATACCATATTTTATAGGATTATTTAAGTAGCATGCCACCTTCTATCGAATATTTGTTATAGAGAAAAAGCTGAAGAGTAAATATATAAATTAAGGTGAAAAAACAATAGATTTTTTGTTCAGAATATTTTTTTGAACATATGCCAGATGTCAATTATATACATAGAAGAAAAAAAAAAGATTTAGACTAACTTGTCTGCTTAAGATATGTGAAATGGATAACAAACAAACAAAGAGAAGCTGCTGCTGAGAGTGATTGGATAAAATAATATTATAAAAGAACTCAGTGCGTTAATCATCAAATTTAAGGTGTAATGAATCACATTTGACTGGGAGAACTTTTTAATGTCTTTTCTAAATAATGATGAAGAAAATCTTTTTCTAGCAACTTTTTCTTTTTTCTCTATTGCTCATAATAATGATGAAATCTATATCTTATATTGGATCATACGGATCTCATATGCTTAGTTAAGTTGTGCTAAGCTAAGCTAAACAGAAAGAGGGTTTTCTTTAATATTGCAAAAATAACTTGTTCTTGTTCTTTGATCACAAACATTTTGTGTTCTCATACAACTTAAAGAACAAATGCTAATATGACAAAAAAAAATAATGTTTGTTTTTCAAGTAAAGAAGAAAAAAAAAAGATATTAAAATAAATAAATAAAAATAAATTGTTGCTATTTCTTTGTATATCACATTATTATTCTTAGTTGCGTTATTCTATTTCCATTCATTTATATATTTTATGTATAAATTTGTTGTTATTATTAAACACCACTCTCTCGACGTCGCAATCGCTCTGCTTTAAACATGTGCGCAAAATTCACAAACTCACACAGATACAGATATTCCATATATACTAATAAAACATTTTCAAACATGCCTCTCTATCTATGGGTGTACTAGTACGACAAAAACGACAACGATAAACGTTTTTAATGCATATTTCTCCGGTTTCTATGCGCGTCTCCTCCTTGTCGTCTCTTCTTCTACCATAAGTAAGTACCATTTTGATATAGTTTCTAATGGCATTTATCAACAAAACCATTCACAAACCAAACCAAACCAAACCTTATTGCGTAATATTAAGCAAAACAAACAAAAGCAAAAAAAAAAAAAAAAACAAAATATAAATAAATAGAATTTTAAAATAAAATTTGCAAAAACAGCAAAAAGCAAAGCTGAGAATCTAATGATATCAAAATATACTCGTACATTAGAAAATAACAGAGAATTAACTTTTGTTTGTTTTTGATTTTATTTGTACCCTTCACAAACTATGGTGGTGTCAACATTTATAACAACTTTAAACCATCTAACGACTTTTGTTAAATTAACTTTGTTTATTCTTCTTTTTGAAACAAAACTACACAAGTGGAGTCTACTAGTCATTAAATGACTCTTGTCAAACAACAAACCGTGAATACAAGTATTCTGTCTTTTATAGATGATTAAAACGAATCTATTGGAACCCCTCACTTTCATGGATTGCAAAGGGCTATCAGACTTCTAGATGAACTCTACCATGTAGTGAACAGCCCGTTGGTTCTATCACAATCTGGATAATTTACCCATACTGGATGAGAATACAATCACAGTTAGTCCTTTTTGTGAGGAGAGTGATATTTGCCCAAGGGACCAGAGCTCACAGCTATTCCATTTGAATTAGGCGAATACAAGCTTTGAGATCTCACGAGTAGATAGAGAATGTCGTCTCCATAAATTAATATATATTTTTTTCTAACTAATAAAATCTTATAAGCGCCACAATGAATGTCGACTTCTTTCAAGAAGGCTTGGATTGTGGCATGAAAATAACACCAGAGCAACGCAATCTTATTGAGAATTCATTTATGAGAATCGATTTTCGGACATTTTTTTTTTATCTTCCCAAAAGCTCGAAGATCAGTGGCCCTCGGGTTCCATTGATTTTGGAATAAAATCCCGGAAGAAAGTTGTCCTAACACCTTGTTTTCCATGTGTATCGCTGAAACCTTGATAAGTGTCATCATTGGACGTCTGTTGATGTCCAATAATATCACGGCAAAGTTTTGACGAAGGGTATACAAACTGTAATGCAACAGAAGATTTTCTTATTTTTTGCTAATTCTATTTAATGTCCCATAACTTTTTTTTTGCTCTTTTTCTTAGCTGCTAACAATTTGTTCCTCTTTTCATTTCTCTCCCTTCCATTGTGACATTGAAATACTTTTATGCATACTAAAATATTTGCAGCAGCAGTATACCATACGATGGTATACTTTATGGAATATGGTACGATATCTGTGAACATATTTCTACAGTTTGTTTGCTGATTTTACTCTATTTCGCGCGTTGACAAACATTTTTTTTGTTGTTTTTTGATTTTTGCCAAAGAATTTCTGTTCTTTTAAATACCAAAGATTTTCTACTTACTGAGAGAATTCAATATTTGCTGAATAATTTTTTCCAACGTAAATATATCTTTCGCGTTTATTTTTTTGTTGACTTTTGTAATTATTTTTTAATTTTGCAGACAAAAAGATATAATTTTAAAAAAAATTCACTAAAAGGACACAAAAAATTTTTACAATTACAGATTTGAACGATAAAACATTTCGGAATGAAAAAATTTAAGTGACAAACTTTCCTTAATACATTTGAAAGAAAGCAAAGGTTACTTGGTTTTAAGAAAATTTTTTAGATAATTTCTAATATATTATTTTCTTGATATTTTTCAACACTTTTTTGTCGGTCATCAGGTTATCAGTATTGTCATGAAATTTTGATTGACAGTTGAGAATATTATCTATTCATATATATTGAAACAGATATTTTGCAGAATTTTAAATTCTGTTTAAATGAAAAATCTGTTTTCTACTGTTAAAACTGTAAGAAAAATAATAATAATATGAGAAGTAGGGTAAAGTCCATTAAGCACAAACACAAATTCGAATTAATCAGTTGCATTGTTGCCACCAATGCATGTTTTTCTTTTATGAAAAATAAACAACACTCTGAAGCAAATAACAACAATGAAAACAACTTTCATAAATATTCATTCATGGTAGATAGAATACATGTACATGCAAAAAATATGGTTGCATGGTTGTTGCTAAGAGACATTCATCTGGTATAATCTAACAGTAGCGGATTGAATACAATATGGAAAATTGAATTGAATTTTATATAAAATTTATACAATTATTAACTGATTCGTAGAGAAAATAAACAAAAGCAAACAGCTTGAATATCGAATACTATTTTATTTGCATCATGTGCTGGAAAGTCCCAACTTTATTTGGTAAATAGTAACCAATCAAAACCCATCTCCTTAAACAAATGCTTCTCCTTGCAAAAATCTAAAAACTGTTTAAACAAGCTTATCATCATTTCAGTTATTCTAAATTATTCTGCTATAAAGTTTCACCATCAATTTTACTTAAAATTCCGATCGATTCTAGTTTAAAAATGATACTGTAATTTGTCTAAATCCTCCCAGAGTTCCAACAAAATGTAAAAAAAAAAAAAAGATACCAAAAATTGAGTGGCAAAGACAATAAATCAACAGAAAAAATATGTAACCCAAAAAAATTTGGTTTCTATACCTTCATCATGCAAAATACTAACACAGATACTACCTTCTTCTGCTATAAATTCTTCCTGCACCTGATGCCATGCCCTATTTGCCTGAGAGTTAGTTGCATCATCAGCATAGTAACAACCGATGCATATAATAATAATCAAGTTTGTTATTTGGTGTCAAAAAACAAACAAAATAAAAAAGAAAATGGTAAAAAATAACACAGAAAATGTTTGTGTAAACGAGCATGTTTCATTGGTTTGTATTTCTATCTATCTGACTATGAACTCATTTATGTATGCATATACTAAGTATATCTGTGTGTGTGTGTGTGTGTGTGTGTGTATATATGAATGAATGAATGCATATCATGCATGCATATTGATTGTTTGTTGTGGCAACGTTTTTCCTTTTCCTTTTCCTTTTTTTATTTTTTAACATTTAGCTGAACTAAGCACAAATATACAAAATTTTAGTTTGACTTTTTGCAACTACCTCAATAAATTTGATGTTGTTGCCAGTCTGTGTGTGTATGTGGTGTGGTTAAAGGTTTCAGTTGGGTTGGTTGATTTTAATATAAACATGAATATTTTGATATTCGCGCAAAAATTGTTTTGCACCCTCAACACACAAAACCCTGAGATAGACAATGATATGTATAAAAAACACCCTCTCCTATATTCACGCTTCTCTAAATATTTTATTGTTATGCATTTTATGCATAACTTTGGGCGGTGTGTGTATGATTATCTGAGAGCAAAGGGTGGTTGGTTGGTTTATTCATTTCTAACCTGGACAAGTGTTAACACATAAAGAAAGGTTAGTGAGAATAGGCATAGACACAAAATATAAAGAATGGAAAAGTATTTCATAAAAAAATTAATGAGAATTTTTAACAAAAATTATTTGTTTCTTTTTTTCATTAGACATCAGAGACAAACAATAGAATACAATAAACCACAATCATCATATCATAATAGTCCTCCTAATGACAATAGAAAATCATCATCAGAATCACAGAGAAAGACTTGATATTTCAATAAAGAATGTAGTAGTCATTAGCGTTACTATCTGTAAACTACCAATCAAGAAGTACTTGAGTGGGTTGAGTTGGGATAGAGAGATAGCAACTAACAAAGAAGGAAGAATGTTGTAATAGACCACAAAAGCAAGGGTTGCTTTGCAATGTGGAAATGGACAAAAATGGAAAGGAAAGAAAGACGAAAGAAAATGTCTTATGACACTTTGAAGTACAGTTAAATAGATACATACTTATAACAACAACAAATACACACAGACATAACAATGAAGGGTGATTTGGAAAATGTATCTCGTTACCAAGTATTGTCTGTACACATTTTCAATTCAGTTATAAATAAGCTTTTATACAGAGAGTTTTGGTTAAGACGACTTCAGACCAAACCAAACCAAACCAACCCAACCAATCTAAACCACTTTGCAGTAGTAGTAGAGAAAGACAATATCAACATCACACAACAATCTAAGTGGCATTATTGATTTTAGAGACATTTTACCGCATTAGATTACGTTCTAAAGTATCTTTTAAAGTTATGGTAAATAGTTGCACATACACCACAATAGCAAAATAGAAGTGTAAGAGAAAGAACAAAAGCAATGTAACAATGTAATAGTAACTAAGGCAACCCTTTACTTTTGTATATTATTTGGCACTTTTGTATTCTCACATTGAAACTTATTCTAAAGTAAAGTAGTACTTTCCTTACTTAGACTGTCGCATGCCTGCATGTATGCATGCATATCAAGATAGAAAAGTATCTACTATCTACAACTAAATACTTAAACATAGGAGGACAGAAAATCGTCTAAGTTTTCTAAGCGGATTTGCGGCTTGAACAGGCTAAAAGGAAGCCTTGGCATGGCATAACATTGCATTGAATTGCATAGCATTACTTGGCTCTGGCTTCACTTGGTGTAGTTAGCATAGTAACTCAACTAAATAACCAATGGTGATGTTGAAGAGACAAAGTATGGGTAAAATGTGATAGCATAGACACAACGTCGTAGTGCGGTAGTGGTCTGTAATAATTTATTGTTGTGGCGTCAGTTTGGTCAATGGATGTATGCAGCAGCAGTAACAAAAGCAGCAACTGCAATTTATGGCAATGAAATGGTTGGAAAATGTGCAGTGGTCAGCTTCATATAGCAGCAGCAGCAGCAAAATTTCCAGTTTTCAGAGATACGACAGATTGTGAATTCTAATAAGAATTGAAGGATTGAAAGTGTGTGGCGTAGCGTGGCATGGCGTGTTGGTTGCATAATATTCGATGTTGATGTTGATGTCGATGTCTGAGTCACAACTATGAGAGCAAAGCAATCAAGTGAAAAAATTCAAAAAAATTCTAAAGCAATAAATTAAGCCGAAAGACTAACGAGTTTGCAAATAGTAAACTTGTTTTTTTGTTCATTTTTTGGTCTTTATAAATGTAAAAAAAAAAAATTCTGAAAGAAAAAAGTCAAAGCAATTGGCAAAAGTATCTGCAGCTACAACAGCAACTACAATAACAATGGAAACAAATAATGGTAAAAGGAAAGAAGAATGGCAATGAAAAGCAACCAAAAGTAAAGTGAGCATTGAATTAGGTCAGTCACGTGTCGCCACACGTCGCATGTTTGTATAAATGTTTGAGAACCACGTTTATAAGCAGCAAAAGAAACAAAAACAAAAAAAAAAAAAAGAATACAAAATTACTGCAATGCGAAAAACTGCCAAAACGCACACACACACCCAGATATAAACGCATAGATGCAGAGATACTGCACGACAGTCATGCATTTAGTCAGTCAGTCATATACTTGCAGCTTTAGCAGTAATTGTAAAGGGAAAATGGAAAAAATTTATAAAAAAAAAACGTCATGAAAATACTAAAATTGGAGTCGTCCTCGTTGTTGTCATTGACGTTTCTTTTTGATTCTTTTGGGAAGGAGTTTTGTTGGCAATGGGTAAAACTGCAATATGATATGTCGTCGTTGTCGATACCATGGAAGGCAGGCAACAATATGACAACAAAAATGACGACGAGTAGTAGAAGTAATAAAGGCGGCGGCTACAAAACTAAACGAGACATCGTAAAAGTGCCAGAGGCCCAAAATGACAGAGACAAACCAAAAGACAGATAAGATACATACATATGTACATCAAGAAGTAGAAGCAAAAATTAAACAAACTTTACTTCCACCAAAGGCAATACACATACATATGTAAGTATCTTTCACAAGATACAAGATACAATGAAAACCATAGAGAGAAACGACGACATGAAAAACATGCAACTGCAGGCAACAAATTTTTTAAAGGAAAACTTCACTCTTCAGGCATGGTGTTATAGTACTTTGGGGATCTCGCGCGCGCTCACATTTAACAATGCCTCGTTGAAAAAGTTTGCCAAAAAATAATTTAGCTCACATTGAACAACAACGAAACGAGACGAAGCAGATGAAACGAAGCAGACGAGAAGAAAATTTTGAGTAGAGAAATGGAGAAGAATGGCAAGTTAACATTCCATGACAGTAAAAATAGCAACAAAAAATCGCATGCAATATATTTTGCGTGTGTGCGACAATGCTATAGCAACCTTCATGTTATTTTATTACATATAAGAAGAAGAGCTCGAAAAAGAGGGACATAAAAAGTAACGGTATATGAAGGAATATGGTAGATGTGCTGCAGGAACATGAAAATTGAATACACATGGCAATGACGACCGCCGGTGCTGCAGTAGCAGTTGCAACAAGGCAACATTGCCATGCATGCCACACACAAGCAGAAGAAGAGAAAAGAAGCACATGGTGCCGGCCGCCATTTGCCATTTTTCTCAAAACGGAAAAGGAAATGCTACTATGAATGAAAAACAAGAAAAACAAGTAGGTGAACAATAACAACAACTATAGCAGCAACGTGGCCAACAACGATGGCAAACATTCATTTTACTTGTTCAACTCTACTTGGCCAGCCAGCGGGCCAACAAACCAAACCAGTCAAAGTAAAAGAAACTCATGGCCGACAATGCTGCTGCTGCTACTGCATAGCCTCAGAGTGCAGCACGCAAACACTTGACTTAAACATATCATACACACAGATACAAAAACACACACATAAACACAAATGATAACGAATGTGCAATATACGAAAGAGAGAGAGAGAAAGTCACAAGAGTAGAAGAATGTGTAATGGCAAATAATTGCAAAAGAGTGTGCCATCGTCTCCGTCGCCATAGGCAGCCTAACAGCGCCAACTGAAAAACCGGCAGGCATCCAAAGCAACTAACTACTAACAACATATCTTCATACACATGGATAGATGCCGCCGCCATGTGCTTATTTTGTAATTACATACACACACAAACACTCATATAAATAGTTCTTTTTCCTAAAGAAGCATTACAATAATATAAAATCACAGCAAAATTGTACAAAATATGGCGGGCGCGCATAATGTTCTTTTGTTGTAAGTTGCACATTGCAGTTAGATAGATTTCGTCGGCACCAACATCATTATAATATATGCCAGAACAAACACGGAATTGGGCTGCTGCTCCCACTGCTTATGGCGTTGCTACCCGCTGGCAACACCATAATCACAGTTCACTTGGCTCCCCCACACATACAATTCTATTGCACTTTTCTCATTCGCATGGGATTTCCTTCCATGTTCTCTCTACATATTCTTCTTCTCTTTATCCAATACCATATATAATATATGAATTTCAATGAATGAAAATGAATGAACAAGCGACGAGCACAGGCAAAGAAGTGTTATAAAGTGCTTAATGGCGGCATAAGGAAATCATTGAAAAATAAGTAGTAGATAGCAGACACATAAGAAGCGCAGCAAAAAGAGTAAAAAATAATTTAAAAAAAAAAAAGGAAAATATGTAATATCAAAAAGTTTTTAGAATCTTAATCCGTGTGAAAGCCGGAAGCGCTAAGAAAGTGCGCTTTTATGGGTTTATGTGCTTAGAGATACGGAGGAGGATATTATACTTAGATTCTTTCTACATCTCTCTTTGTGTCTGTGTGTGTGTGTGTGTGTTTGTGTCATTTCCACTCTCTAAATATTTTTGAAAACTATTATCCTTTGTGAATGGGCCGCTTAAGGAATTAAGAAGGAATAATAACACAGAAAGCGTAGTTAGGATGAATGTTCTTTAATTAAGGGTTTTGTGTAAGTGTTTAAAAAGATTTGAAGTTCCTTAAGATCTTTGTTTGATATTAAGAGAAAAAAAAAGATACTTTCAGTTGAATATAGAAAATATAAAAACGCGGAAACAAAGATTATTAGATTAAGAAATTGTAATATAAGATCAATTTCGTTGCTATAACAGATGGAGTCCCTTTCCATCCATGATTATTTTAAAGTGATTAAGAAGAATGAGCACTGTTAAGAGTATCTCAACTTTACTGAGAAACAAACATTTGTTTGTCATACGAATCCTTATGAGTAAGGGTCAAGAGCGTAATGCAAGTTTTAAGGTCTTATATTTTTATACAATTTACGATTTATTCTTACGTCATAATCAACCAATCTACAGAATTTTGAAATTGTTTGTGGAAGAATTTGATAAAGAAACAGCACAGGTCAAATTTCATTTTGAACAACATATACTATGGACAGATATCTTATCATAAGATCTATGATAAGACAAAATTTAATTTCATTTTCCAAAAAGAAAGAATAACTTTAGTATACAATATAATAATTGTACTGTATGTCCTAAAAACATGAATGTGCTTCTCCTAAACCATTCACAAACAAAAATGGAAAGGACATTTTGAACTTTCACCTATAAGAATGAAATCCATTCAATTATCATTTATTTTAATGGTGAAAAAATGACAACTAAAAAATTATTATAACAAATATAATATCCTTTTGCCTAATATGACAAAAAATTAAAGAAAGAAAGAAAAGAATAATGTTAAAGTTACGTTGCCACATTGGAGCATATCCGAAAAATATAAGAAAAAGATCCAAAAAATATATATAAAAAATGGCGAAGCGCCAAAAAATATGCACACACACTGTTGTCGTACAATCACATAAAAATGCTTATACAATTGCTGTTGTTGCCTTCTTCTCCTCTTAATGTGTTGGGCCTTCTCATTGAAAAGGGATCGAAGCACGTTGGCTGGTTTAGCTGACTGGCTCCTCCATGGCAGCCGCATGGCAGCCAAAAACAGACAAACCATGAAGGTATAAGCAGCCGCATTACCAGCAATCAGGCAGTATGTAGATATTAGGGGAGCAACAGTGGGGCAGAGAAGTGGACATCGTTGTCGTGGTCGCCGCCAAAAATAACGAAGCGGAAACAAGACACAACTCTGCAAATAATTGCATTGCATACCCTCGACGACATGCAATCGTGAAAACCGCATTCTCTTTCACCTCACTCATTCACACACACTCTGTAAATCAGTTTCAGCAATATGAACAAAGAGAGGAATGAAGCTCACTCTCTCAGTTAAGCAAATGTTTGTGCATAATTGCATTGGTATAAGTTGAAGCTTTTCTGTGCGCTTGCACCGGCCGGTTTTTGCTTGATTGCATTTACACTCTTTCTATATAACAGCTCTCTTTGCTTTGATTCTCTCATTGTATATGTCTGCCTGCCTGCCTTCCTTGTATAATGGGGCGGCACTGGGAAGAAAGAGAGTGAGCTCCAACAAACCTAAGTTTGAATGCTAGTCAGTGTAAGTTTATGAGTGTATATATATATATATATATATATATATATGTGTGTTGTGTGTTGCTTGTATGCGTCAGATAAGGCGCGAAAAATGCAGCCACAATCGCAGCCGCAGTTGTCTCCAACCGCAGCAACAAAGAAACCGATTGTGCTTTTATTTTTCTTTTATTGCAATTTTTCTTCTTTTTAATTTTGTGTTTGCTTCTGTTTGAGTGAAATCTAAAATTATCATCATTTATATAAAAATATTTTAATCTTATCACTACAAAAAATTGTAAGCAGGGCATTCATCCGTTTATCGTCTGTCTAACAGACAGGCATTTAATATTTGTCTTTCATTCTCCTCCTTCTCCTTAAATCAATCCTGTCTGTCTGTCTTGTCTCGTCTCGTCTTGTCCTTCCTTTAACAAACTTCAATTATTCCCTTTAAGTTAATGTAAATAGCCAACAAACAATCAACAAAAATCATCAGCCAATGCCTAAAAAGAACCGGTTTCAATCGTTCACTAGTTCGTCTTTCGGTTCATTCGTTCGATCGTTCCGTTCCGTTTGCTGTGTGGATAATCGTTGTTTCTTTTTTGTTTGTTTGTTTGTTTGTATGTTTGGATGCCTCGCCTCACTTGGACCGAGACTTTTTCTTGAAGTTCACTTTTTAATGATTTTATGAGTTTGCGGTGGCGATGGCAATAATGATGATGATGATGGCTGGCGACCAACGACCGGCAACGAGCGAAAGGAACAAACAATGTTGGTGCAAATAAAATCAAAATGGTGGATACACTCACAAATACACACACATGGTTACCAACACTTGGATAAGAATTGTCGTTGCTCCCCACTGAGCAAAAGCGGCAGCGCGTTAAAGCAAAGGAGCGACAATAATGACGGCGGCAACGATGGTAGCAGCAGCAGCAGTGTGTTAATACATCTGTGTGTGGTGTTATTAAATGCAATGTCCCATACACACATACACAAACAACACTCATGCTTATAAATGACAAGTGTATATGCGAATAAGAAGAGAAGGAAGAGAATTGCATGAGCAAAAATAGCAGCTGCAAAAGGGGAGCGCGTACTAACAGCAGTCAGTTATTGGAGAGGCCCCAGACAAAGTGAAAGATGACAGAGACGACACACACACATACACACTACTACAAATGCGACATAATGATACTATATAGTGTGTGTGAGTGTGACTTGAATGATGAGTGTAGATGTATGAATGTGTTTGGGGGAAAAGCCGGCGGTGCGTTGCTAGTTCAGTTGCTTTAAAATGTTACTTTTTGACTTTTGGCTTGTGACTCTTGTGGGCGTTAATAATTTTTCTATTTTAGATTTCATTTTTAACATTTTCTTATATAGTTTTGTTCAATATTATTTCTTTATTGAGTTTCTCATTTCAAATATTATCTTATATTATGTGTTAAGAGAAGTTAAATTTTTATTTAAACTTAACATTTTTATATAAAAATTTGCATTTAATTGCACGCACACATTAACAAATAAATACAAAGCAAACACACACACACACACACAGAGATGGGATATATATACGTTGCTGCTCAATCGTCACGCAACTACACGCATGCACACACAAATACACTCCACACACAATAAACTCACTCGCAATGGCGCAATCGTATCGCGCTATTTGTATTGGAATCGCAGCACAGTCAGTCAAGTCAGTCAGTTAGTCAGCCAAAACGACGACAACCATGTTGTCGTTGTTCCCAAAGTAGAATGAAAAGCTAAAAGCAACAGCGCAGCAGCAGCGACGGCACTTGCTTTCTTGTGTCTGTGTTTCTGTTCTTTGCAATTCATTTTTTGTTGTTTTCTCGTGTTAATTTTGTGTTGTTTTTGCTTTGCAATGAAATTTTTGTGCATAAAAATTTATTGTAAAGCAATTTTTCTTTTTTTTGTATGTTTCGCTTTTACTGTAAACCATGTAATTTATTTGCTTGCAAGGCGCACACATTCACACATGCACATGCACTCACTCACTTTTGCCTTGCCTTATTCTTACTTAGTTTGTTGCAGATACTACTTTTGTCATTTGTTGTCAGTCATTGTGCATAGAATTTCTTTTAATTTTTTACCTTATTTTATTATGTGTGATTTTTCGTTGTGAATTTATGGACACCTTCTTCCTTTTATATTTATTATTATTTTTATAAATTATTTAATTTTTATTAATTTTTTTTTACACTTTATTTTTATTTATTTTATTATTTATTGAGATCACATAGAAGAGACCGTGCGACGAGATTTTATGTTGTTGTTGGTTGCTGATGTTGTTGAGTTTCTTTACTATGGTTATGGTTTCCGTCTTCTTCACTTTACGTAGTTGCTCCGGCACTCATTTTATTTTTAACTTTAATTAATATTTAATATATTAAAAATTTAAAACAAAAACATAAAAAACTATTGCGTTTTTAAAAAAATATTGCTAAACTTTTTATTTATTGTAGAAGAAAAGAAGTGAAGAGAAAACAACTTTGAACGAACGCGTTTTTTCTTTTCCTTGAATTGCATTTGAGAATCGAAATTTGTTGTTTTTCTTTTCTTCAATTTTATATTTGTCGTATTCTTCTTTTCGTTTTGCACTTGGATTTTTGTTCGAGTCGCACGGCGCGGCACGGCAGTGTAATATAATGGCGGACGCACGCTACGTCACCGGTGTTCCGTTGTTCTTTACAGTAGTGCGTCGTCGTCAACAACTGACTCTCGTCTCGTACGTAAGCGCGGTCGGTCTGTTCTGGTCTTTGGATGGTTGGTCTTCACGTCGTCACTTTCGTCGAACAACACAACTCAGGGAGTCACAACACAAGCACAGGGACCGACGACGACGAACGCTTACCGGCATCAGCAGAGCAGCGTAAGCTTCAAACAACACACACACACACACATGCGCCAGCAAAAAATTAAATGAATGGACGAGCGAACGAACGCAGAAAGACTGCGACTGACTGCGACAAGACGATGTTAATAACAAAAGTGCACACTGAGCGCACAACAATGACTGAGAGATGGTAACGAAGGCAAACACATGCAAAGCTCAACCACGACGACGACGACGGTAGCAGCAGCAACATCAGCAACGACGATGACTGCATTCGCAATCTCACACACACACAATCAGATACTCACTCACTCACTTCGATTCCTACAAAAGCATATGCATGCATCAAATGACATGCACACACATGCATAACTATGGGGAGCGTTGTACACTGAGAGCGCATCACACTCTTTACCAGTGAGAGAGCCCAAGAAGGAAAAAAAAATAAAAAAGCTAAGACAAAAAAAATTCGCAAACAAAAAACGTGCAAAAAAGAACATGGGAGATAAGCAAGCAACCAAGCGAACAAGCAATGGATGGAAGCTCTTGGAGAACAACAAACGGAAGAGGAAAGGAAAAGAACAAAGAGTCGGTCGAATGACGATGAAGTTGACTGCTGAGCTCACTGAAGAGTTGAGGGTAAATCGAGAAGCAAACTTGAGAGCAAAATTTACGTGTTTGTGTGTGTATGTGCCAAAAGAATTTGCACAACAAAACGAAATGCGAAAAAACACAAGTGAGCGAACATTAAAATTTGCAAAGATATTTCACTCTCTCACTCAACAATGTCAAAAAAGCTTCAAATGATCGACGACGACATACTTTGTTGTACATTGTTGCAAAGACAGAGAGAGAAAATTTCACACAGAGAGTGAGTGAGGGAGTGAGAGAGAGAGTAATCATGTAGTTTGTGGAACCCATTGTAGGAACTAACTGAATTCGCATATACAAAATACTATAAAATATGTTTTTGAGTTCATTCTTTGTATCTTTGCGATACTTTTTCACTTTTCTTATTTTTTACAAAGCTACAAAAAAATTTGCAAAAAAAAAATAAGAGAACTAAAGAGAGGGAGAGTGTTGTATGCACAACATTTACTACTCATCGTTTGATTTCATTTATTTTTTTTTTTATATCTAAAGATATTTGCAACTGATGGAATTCACACAAACACACACACTCTCAGCAGAATAAGAATGTGATTGCGAATCAAACAAAATAAATAAAAAATAAAAAAAGGAAGAAAAAGTAAGAGCGAAAAAGTGAATCTTTTTCTTTTTAAAAGAGAGAAATTCTATACTTTAGCATGTGCTGCATTTGATGCTTTTGATATGCATGAAAGATACATATACAAAGATTCAAAATTGATATATCAAATTTCATGGATATTTTATTTATTAATAATTTATTAGATACTATTTATCTACTAGATACTAAAAGAATTTCATAATCTATACTTGAATTATTAACTGTTAAAAGATACAAACTAAATAAGTAAAGATATTTTTCCAAAGATTCTAAATTCTTTTCTACCTTTACTATGTAACAACAATTTGAGTTGAGAACAAAAAACTCAAGGAATACAACAAACAATAACAAAGAACCAAATTCTTTAGCAAATCCTTTAAAAAAAGAGCTTATCTTCTTAAGCAGATAAATGTTAATGCATGCACAAATACATTGCTTTGCCTCTACATAAGTAAGTATATTTTTGTATTTGTATATTTTTTATTTTGATTTTTCTTTCCTTTTTGTTTTTTGTCTCTGCAACGCGTCTCATTCCTATTAGTATTTTATTTATTTTTTTTTTTTGCAAACGTCGGCGTTCCACATGGAATCCACACACAAACACGCACACACAGATACAAATACACATAACTTAAAGAAACAAAAATACACACAGAAATTGAAACGCACACACAACAATAACAAAACCATAGCAAAGCATGGCAAAGTTTTTTTTTTGTTTGAGTGCAAAAGCATCTCAATTGAATTGAAGGGGTTAAGAAACGGAATTAAATAGGATTTTTGTTTTTTGGAAGATGAAAAATATAAAAACAAAGAAAATGCAAAAATTAAACAAATTTTAAGTCAACAAAATCAAAATAATAACACCCACACAGTTTTCTATAACATCTTCCCATATTCTCTTGTCCTTTTAGATTAGTTTCCACATAAACAAAATAACTTTAGTTCATAATTTGCTCTTTTAATGTTTTTGTTGCCTATATCAATACTCATATTTGTAATGCCTTCAGTTTTACACTGAGTAACTTGTCCAACAACAACAATCCCCCAGCCAATGTAGTATGTGTGTTGTCCATTGAATCATCTTCAACCGGCATTTTGGTCATGAACTTGCTTTAACTGGTATACTCAACTCCAATCCTAACTCCCGCCCGCACATCCGTCGTATACTTTATCATCGTCAACATCACCCTCGCCTAGTATTAGATCAAAACTTGCATTGGATGTTTTGTTTTTGTTAAATTTTGCTCCCTTCATTTTACTCTACTCTTCTCCTGCTGAACTCAGCCGAGCAAAACTTAGTTCCATCCATTTCAGCTCTCACCAACCATGTGCTGGGCCAAGAACATTAAGCTTAGGGGTGACAACAGATAGAAAACACCAACAATACCAGAGCATAACACAAAAATATCTATGCAGTAGCAAGAGTGCGGTGCTTCTGTTGTCTAATGTTAAAGATAATCACAACACAGCACACAACACAACAGTAACAATAGAAACAACAAAAAAATGTATGTACGAGTATCTTCTATACTAAAGGCATTTTTATCAATTGGGTGCTGTGCAAAGGGATGCAGCATGTCATGCACCGCTAAATGACGTCATACATTATGAATGTGCGTGTATCACGGTAAATAACTAATGATAATAATAAAATTTTATAGAAACATAAAGTAAGATTAAAATTTCTATAATAAAAACAGAAATTAGAAAAATGTTCGTGTTTACTGAACGCCCTCACCCCCGGGGTGGTCAATTTATATAGACTGGACAAAAGACCTTAGTAGCCAGTACTTTTATCATTAAGTTGGGCTTAGTTTTTTAAATAAATTTTTTAACAAAAAAATAATAATAATAAATTTCCTTATTAGTCGAAAAAGGACTAGAAGTTTTCCAATTATAAATCATCATACTAATATAAGAACATATCATTTTCAGTGCAATTGTATTCTTAACAGGATGTCTTGTTCACAGGTGAGATAGATTATTATTATCTATGATTATAATGAAGGTCAAAGATCACAATAAAACAGTTTTTGCATAGCTTTAAAATTTATAAAAATCTATAGGCATGATAATTTTCGGAATGTCATGGATTATATTGTACAATAATAGCTCAGCAGCTATGGAACATATTATAATAAGTAATTACAAACAGAAATATAGTATAATATTGTAAAATTGATTCCATTTTTGCATGGATTTATTGTTTAATATTGTCAGTTTTGGGAGAGGAATTTTTGAATGAAGCTTGCATTCAATAACACCAGAAACCAAGGAGCTAACAGGCATGCAGCGGTCAAATGAGACAGGCTGTATTGTCGCTAGGACACTCTGGCTTTACTACCAACAGAAACGGACCTCTAAACTCCTACACTTTAAAAAGAAAACGTTACGGATAGTGACGGGTGTCCTAACGGGCACGGGGTTGATGATCCAAGGGATGGGATTAACCCCTTTCTTATAATCAGGTATCACAATCGGCCGTAAGGCTTCCGGATGAACTCGTGTTTTGAGGCGAGCAGCCTGTGTAACCTTACCTCACCTAACATAATAACAACAGACCAACATAACTTTGTATAGTGTGAACTTTTAATGAAAAAAACAGACAAAAGAATAAGTAGCAAGCTCTAGAACAGGGCTGTCCAATCCCTCCTCCCTCTGTCATAATCTTACTGCCGGTTATATTTCGAAGGAAATGAAATTATTGCACTTATATACTTCTGAAGACGGGACAAAATTCTATGAACTGTTTCGTTTCAAATTATCTTTAAGAGAAACTAAAAGTTTAGTTTACTTCTGATACTATGGAATGCTTTCTGCATAAAACAACTAACTACTCATATTTCAATTGAGTTTTTCCAACCGATCTTATGTTCATTCTGAATCTATGAATGTTCTCAAATTTTGTAAAATTATTGCTAAACTATTTTCTTTATTCCTTATATGATTCAATGATTCTGTGAATTTGTAATCAAATGATGATGACTCTCTTTAACTATGTTTCTTTATTATACTCGTACAATAGATTATAGGGAAAATTTTAATGTTTAGAAACTTACTCAATTGAATTGTTGCAGCAATGACGTTTTAATTAGATGTTGAAGGAAGTCTTACTAAATGTGTCTTGGCTATATGTTGCTGTTGTTGTTTGTGTTGTTGATATATCCAATATAATGAATCCAATTAGCGCGGTGGCATTCACTAAACAAGTTGACTGACTGATTAAACGTTGTTATTGGTGATGATGAGATATTATTGTAATAGTTGTAGTAGGTAGTTTAATATAGTAGATTAATCCAAAGTAGTATATGAATGTTTTGTTTGTTGATGTTGTTGCAGAACTTTTCTTTTATTTATGTATATGTTTCGAAGCACTTTTATGTTATTTTGGTTTTTCTTTACAAATTTTCTTTTATTATTGTTGGTAATATTATTATTTTATTGTTATTGTTGTCTTGTCTTGTTTAGTTACTAAATAAAAACACAGCACATATCGTCTTTTTATTTTAAACAAAATTAAAAAAAATATTATTTAACTAGAGAACGATGAAGAACACGACGATGTTTCTTTATATTGTATCAAAAAAATTCAACTAAAATTCATTAATTATGTATGTATATAATTATGTAGTATGTACTATAACTGTTTCAACACGTTAAAAAATATCGCTATATCGCTATATAGTCTATATCTGTACGACGAGTATATATTTTTATGGTACTATATATGTATCATATATTGTAAAGAAGATTATTCGCACGAAATAGACAAAATTATTTTGTTGTACATATAATTTTTTTGCTTTTTTAATATATAATTTTTTTTTTTTTCTTTTATTATTTGTATCTGTGTATCTCGTAGTAGTGACACGACACGTTGCGCGAATTTCAATAGCGTATATATGAATGCACGATCGATCAAATTGGAAGAGAGTGTGTGAATGTAAGCGTATGCGTATATGTGTGTGTGTCCAATACACTGACAAAGAACACAGGAGAATGTCACAACACACACAAATGTGGTATAAAAGAGAACAACACGAAGAAAATTACTGATGTTAATGATGACGATGACGCTCTAATGACGGCAATGCAACAATTGCATTCGTTTACTCGTTTGATCACTTTTCTTATACACTTTTCTCCTTATTTTTTTTTGATTTTTTTTTTAATTTATTTTAATTTTTTTTTTTTTGTTTTAAAATGTTGTTCCACACTTGTTAAAAAACCTGGTTGTTTTTGTTGTTTGGGATTACTCTGGAGGCTTGGTTTTGGTTTTTCTTTTTTTGAAGTGAGCACGCCGTCGGAAGAAGAGAAAAGAAAAACTGCAGTCGCCAGTTGCAATTGCAGTCACCGTCGCACTGAGCGTGCAATTTTAATGCTTTTGCAATAAGTAGTCGTCACTCTCCTGTTGCTGTGCTGTGGGGCTGTGCTCAGATACTCACTCAACTGGCTGCTCGTTCGTTCGTTGCTCTTAAGCTAAATGCTAATGCGACGACGAAGCTGTACGAAGATGCACACACGATACGATGATGATCAGCCGATGCGATTTGTGGTATTATGTGGTGGTGGTGCTCTCCTTTGTTGCTCCCGCACTCTATCTCTTTTGCTCAGTAAATAAACAAAAACAACAAGAACGCAACATTAACTAGTATCTGCTGCACTGAGATACACGAAGTTGCACTAGAACAAGTTACGAAGCTTGATCGTTTGAACTCTCGTTGTTGCCTGATTGTGTTGTTGTTACTCGTTGTATAAAAGTTCGTTGAGGTTAGATTAGCTTGCGCTCTCTTTAATGCAGTTCGATGCGATGCGATGCGTTTTGTTGTTGTTGGTGTTGCAATCACGTTGTTTAGTTCCCGTAATCCGTAATACGTAAGTCCGTATGTATCCCAACAAACAGCTTTGTATGATGGCGATGATGATGTTGACTCTCTTTTCCTTGCGTTCGTTTTTGGGGCGTTTTCACTCAGAGTTCAGTGTTTTTCTATTGAGTCGCTAATTTATGATTCCTTTCCCTTCCTTTCTCTTCCTGTTTTAACAAAAATCTTTTTTGTTGGATCGCGTTCTTTTTTTAGTTTTGTTGTTGTTGTAAATTGCACTTTCATGCAGTCATTCGTTGTATAAAGATAAACTTATGCACTTGGGTATATGTATGTATAATATTTTTCCTCTTAAAATTGAGTATAGTATATAATAGATGATGTATCTTTTTTCTCTCTACTAAATGTATCTAGTATCTCTTCTCAGAAGTATATAAATGTTTTAATTTGCACGTGTATTTGTTAAATTTGTTGTATATATATTTTTTTTATATATTAGTGTTAGAAGTTATTTGTGTTATTTATTGTTATTACGATTAAAAGATGTTTAAGTTTAATTAAATTTTATTAAATGCGTTGATTACTTTTCTTTAATTTGTTTATAAGTATATTGTTATAAGCTTAAAATTCTTTAATTTGTTATACTTAATAAAGTTACGATTTATGTGTACATAAATTTATTTATGTTTAGGCACGTTTGCATATATTGATTTATTTATTGTTAAATATTTTTTCAATTTTATTTGTATTTATTTTTTTTTTTTTTTTAAATAATTCTCTTTGAAAATCCAAAAGAAAAACACACAAAAAAAGCAAACAGAAATTGATTAAATGTTTGCTTCTTGGTGTGCTGTTGCTGCTGTTGCTTGTAATAATCCTCTTTTGTAACTGCAACTAAATGAAATCTTTTCTTCCTTGTCTGCTTCTGTTGTTGCTGCAAGTGATAAGTTTATCTTCTCTTCGTCCTTCCTTTTATTTATTTGGATAACAATTGAAGTAATTTGTAACTGTGTCCAATCACAAGTTTCCTTTGTTATTTATTTGCTGTTTTTTATTTTCTTTTAATCTTGTATCTCCTTTGTCAATTTTTTCTTTATGTGCTCGATCGAATGCACACACAAGTCCAAGCAGCAACAATGAAAATGGCAAAAAATTTCAATTGCTTTGATGATGACAAAGTATATTGAAGAAAAGTTTATGATTTTCTTTTTTTTAAGATTTGTCTTTCTTATTTTGCGATGATTATATAATTTTACTTTTTTATGCAGTTTAAAATAATTTATGTTTCTTTTACAATTGATATCAAATCAATGTTAAGTTTATTTAATTTTTATTCAAGCACTTGAAATTGTATTTTCATATTTTATTTTATTTTTAAATATTTTCTTACACTTTTTATGACACTTTAATCCTCTCATGCATGAGATTTGCCAATTGTATCTTTTAGCTTCACTAGTTTGTTTGTTTTTATATGTTTTTTTGCACTTTGTAGTGTCTTCAATCAATTATCTTTAATCCTTATTTATAAAGGTTTCTTGTTGTTTGTTTATTATCAGGTTGTATTCACTTCATCACTTTTATTCTTTTTACATAATTTATATTTAATTCGAATGCATTTCCAGACATGTCGCTGCATTTTCAAAATGTTTTTAAAGTTTGCAAAACAATGCCATAGACAAAACAACAAATGCTTCTTATTTTAAGTGTATCTTTTTGTCTTTATTAAATCACTTATTATTATAAATCATTTGTTAAGCGTATCTATAATCACTTATTTATTTATTTATTATTTTATTCAAATAAAATAAATCGGCAAATAAAGAAAAGATGCGTCGTTTTGTGTTACAAAAAATTATTGTAATAAACGAAGAAAACATAAAACTTAAACAAAAAAATCGTTGTTTAATAACTAATAATAATTATTATATTTTATATTTTTGAGTAAGCGAAACTTATTTCTAAGTTTTATTATTATTTTGTATTTTTTTATTATTTCAGGATTTTTTTTTTCTTGTATTTTCGTATGCGCGGACTTTTGTTATTGTAAACTATTGAAGAAGATTCTGTTTGTCACTAATATATATTAACTGCAGCCAAAATTGTTGGTTAAACTATTTCGTTGTTGTCGACGTGAAGAAACCGAAATTTTGTATTGTTATTAATCCTTCTTTTTTGATTTTTCTATTACAAAATTTTAAAATTTTGGTTATTTTTTGTCATTTTTTTTATCCGATTAAAATAATGTAAATAGTTCCAGATTTGTGTCTGCGATATTTTCGCATGGTCGTGGCACGTCCGCGATACTGGCGACTGACGATGTTGAGGTCTGGCGTGTTTGGCAAATGTGTCGACAGCGACAGCGACGACGTTCTTTCAGTCTCAGATACTTTTGTCATCAATAGCAGCAGCAGCGACGTTAACTAGAAACAGCAGCAGCAGCAGCAGTAGCATTGCATTTGTATCTGTGAGTCAAAAAGAGACTTTGTCGCAATACAACCATAGAGAAACTAACTTACACAACCATATATTTGCCGCCGGTTGCTCATACGTACCATAGCCCCGCGCTTCACGTCACTCTACTCTCCTTTCATTCCTTACTCAAAGCTTACGCTCGCTTGCTCACTTCCTTCTTTTTTGTTTTGTTTTCATATTCTGTTGTATTGTGCACTCAGTGCGACAATGCACTCTCACAATCACCAAAAAAAAAAAAACAACAGCAACAACAACCACCATGCAACTTTGCTGATTTGTTCAGTTTCAGCTCTCTCTCTCTCTCCCTTCGTTCTCTTTTCGATTTACTTGTTTTGTTCTCAAACTTTTTTGAGTTACTTGCGCTCAGTGTCGCTTTGCAGCGTCCACACAAAACGCTTTGGTAGCAATTTTATTTTCATTTTTTGACTTCAAACATTCTCATTTTTTCTTTGCTTTTTTTTTTGGTAATGTTGACCCCTCAGCATAGAAACTCTACTACTCTTGTTGTTTAGACTCCGATGAACGAACATTTCAATTAACTGCAATGCCCATCCATCCACTCATTCATCCATCCATCCATCCATGTTTCATCATCGTGGTGCGATCCACTCGTCCGCTTGTCTTTAATTAACTTCACACAATGCTCGAGTTGAGTAGTCTATATGCACCTTATCAAGATAGATCTGTGATAAGATCAGCGCACAATGTATGAGGATTTTCTACACATTTTGATGAAATTAAATTGTCAGGTGGGCGCTCAATTGATTTGATGAGAAGGGTGGAAGAAGTGATCTTCGAACAAGAGACTTGAAAACATGTAATGATGAAGATCTACTTCAATTTTCCTCATAACATGTTGTTGCTTAAATCAAACTGAATGTTTTCCTTACTTGGATTTAGAGATTCAGTTAAATTTATTAGAGCAGATATAGTGGGGTCTTTAAAACATGTAATAAAGATCTAATTTACTTTTTCTTATCACATGTTTCTGCTCTATTAGACTGCAACAGAGTAGTCTTCTTTGCACAGAAATAATTAAAAGATTAATTTCAAAACAAATCATTTGTATTTAAAGTCTTATATGTTATCCCCCTATCTATAAGATAAGATGAGAAATTTATCATTTTGTTCTATCATTTCAATTGAAATTGATTAGAGTCAATATAACAAACACCCACGCCTGTCTGTCTTTACGCTTAAGAGGATCGCTGCAATCCCATTTAAGCAAAGCCAATTTTAATCTACCGAAAAATGTTTAGTATAAGAATCAAGGATAACAAAGCAGTAAATAGCACATACAGACTGACTGAATGACTGAATGACTGAATGACTGACTGACGACTGACCATTACATTATTATAAACTATAGTAGAAATGAACGTGCACACACTACTGGTGGATATACTCAATCTCAATGATGATGACGATGATGATGGTGATATTCCTTTTCATGACGACGCGATATATTGCCTTAAAAGAAATTTGTTTTTTATTCTTTAATTTTTCCGTTGAATCCTGTTTTGATTCCCACAGTTTTATACTTTACATCTGTATAGGTATCTCATCTCTCTAAAATGATCGCCTTCACCGTCGTCGCATTTGCAGTCGCGGTCATCATCATCATCATTAAGGTCCTCTCTATAGACTCGAACTCAAAATAATAAGATGACATCCAACACTTCTTTCGAGCATACACAAAGCAAGCAGCAGCAACAACAGCAGTACAGAGGCCTTACCCCATGCCGTAGTGGTCACTACCGCCTCCCTGTGTCTACTACCCCTTTGATCAGAGACTCGAAAAACTCTCGCTTGCGCACTAACTTTGCCCAAAATGATATAAGGAATAAAAAAAAAATTTATAATAAAAAATTCTCCTTTTTTTCTTCTTAATTTTCCTTTATGATAAACACACATGGACAAACACACACACACACACACACAAGAGTCACGGACATCGCAAGCTTTATCGTCTCGGCATTGCTTTTTTTAGTGGTGCTTCTCTCGCTTGATGAAGATCGACGCAAGAAGGACTTGTCTGCATTCAAATCAAATCTAAAATGTACGTACGTACCAAACTATGTACCTCGTATCGTATGTAGGTAGTAGTTGTATCTATAGAGATAGGGAGAGTGGTACTCGAATGTACCTGAGCCGCTAAAAAGACTGAATGTATGTTATGGTTGCTTGGATAGATGGATGGACAATGTCCAGCGTCGTATGCAATGCACATCATACACGTAGTACAAAGTATGATAAAGGGGAGGAATCAGAAGAAAACCTCTTTTAAATTATTTATTTCTTTCTTTTTAGATTTCGTATTTTATTATACTGTAAAGGAAACTTCCATATTTCAAATGGCACATTTAATGTAGATTTCTTACAGAGACGGTTTGCCAGGAAAGATTCTTTTACAGTATTTTAGTTTGATGATATTTGAATATTTTGAGAGTTCCATATAAAAACTGATTCCTTGATTATCATAAGATGTTGAAGATTTATAAAAATATTCAAAATTTTAATACATATTAAGAATTTTAGGAATATAAAATTTTATCATATTTTTGATAATTTTATAAAAAAAACTATTTATTTAACTATCTACCTTTTACGGTTCATGAGATAGAGCTCACTGACGGACGGATGGACGGACAACGTAGGCTTACGGAATCCTTAAAATGAATAAAATATCTTTTTAACTTCATAAACAAAAATTGAACAGAACATGGATGTCTGTATGTATGTAGCTACCTAAATCACTTATGGATTCCGAAACTGCTGAATCGATTTTGATGAAATTTTAAGGGCATCTCTAGCATAGTTGTTTCAGTGCGAATCAGACTTGCTGTTATCGAGAAATTTGTGGATAATAGTTTGCATATAAATCTTAGATACATATTTTAAAAACAATCAAGTCGCTTTTATATATTTTTATATATTGTATATCAGATAAGTACGTCAGTATTAATAAGTGATTCGTTACAATTGCTTCGCAATGTACTACAATTAAAAAAAGAACAGTATGACGCACTAACATCACATCGGAGAGAAAGCACGCCTGGTACGCTGGTATATTTATAAAAATAAATCTCTTAAAGTGTTTTTAAGCGCCAAACTCGAGAATGGCTGAACCGCCAGGGGCCACTAGACTGCTATAAAATATTGAAAAGTCCTATAAACCATAGGTAAATATAATTTAAAAATTTCAAACTTTATAACCTTAAAATTGTAGAGCTTTTCAAATCATATAAACTTATATTCAGAAATTCTTTCCAACAATCGAAAATATAGATAAATATTAAACTATCAAAAATCAAACCAACACCAACAAAAGCAAAATACCAAGGACTTTTTTCACTTCAATTTCTAAATTTATAAATCAAAAACATTCTCCATCTAGAAGTAGTTCAACAATTTGAACATGAAAATTAGGACAAGTCAAGGATTCAATTCAATCTTGTTAACCAAAATACCTAAAGAAAAGTGCAAAACTTGACTCAACAACTATGTACTTTATCCTGTCTTCTTCTGTACTCTTTCTTTCTATGACCAAGGAATGAATGTTTACCTAAAATCTTAAAATCACAGACAAAAAGAAAGAATGAAAAAATACCTATAAAACTAAATAAAAAATTACACAGCAAAATGAAAGAAATAAAGAATACATTTTTACTATACCAAAAGGTAATGGAAAACAAAAAAAAAAATATTATGTCGAACCTAGAAATTCAATGCGACATTTGCATTTTTAATGCAAACCTACATAAAACTTGGTTTTTTATGAGTTCGCTTCATTTCTTGACTATGCTCTGAAGGTCCTCTAAGGTTTTTTGCTTCGATTTTTTACACGTAAAAGACACAACACTCGCTATTGCTTATAGTAGTAGAAGTTAGATGAAAAAAAAAGTATAAAAAAATCTGGTCAGCAGTATTATGATGATCAGCTTCATAAGTAACGCGCTGCTGTTTCTTGACCATTATTAAAATCCATGGGCGTACATTGACACACACAATACACTCACTTTTGATATAAAAAAGGATATCAAAGGTATAGCAAAGACCGACAAACAGACAGGCAGACAGACATAGTAGTAGAGGAGAAGAAAAGAAAAGACAAAACATAAGCAGAAAAGCACACAAACGCGAAACGCGTAATATCCTTTTGTGATATATGAGTAAGTTGTACCTGAATCACCACACCAATCAACAAGAGACTCCTCTACTCGCTGGCAAGGATGCGCTGCGCAGCGTTGCGTTGCGTTCCTGAGCCTTTGAGTACACAAACGCGAAAAAAGGCAAAAAATGAAGGAATTCTACTGCACCACAAGAATTTTTCATTGCATGATGACAATAATGGAGGATATCATTTGATATCGGCACAGATAAACAGATAGACAGACACACAAACATTATAAGGACGTACGAGATACATGTAAGTAAGGACAATGGCAGAAGCTTTTATGATGTGTGTGCCGCGTGATTATATTTAAATAATGAAATGACCACACGGTTCAGCATCTTCCTTTTTTTGTTCTTAGCAGTCTCTTTTGATGATGATGCTGATGCTGCTGATGATGATGAGCACCCCTAAGGCACCCCTAGCCAATGGGTGGGGTGGTTTGATTCAAAAAAATCATATAATAATAATAATAAAAAATCATACAACACGACAGATAGAAGAAGGAAGAAGCGTCGTCTCAACTCAACTCGCGCTGGTGGGAAAATTTATCTAAATTGTCTACTTGCGAATCTATAAAAAATGTAAAAAAAAAAACCATATTGAGGATTTCTTTCTTTTTTCTTTTTGTTATATTGTGGAATGTTTTGTCGTCACTTTTGAGGCAAAGAACAAACAACAAAAAATACTTAGTAAGCAAATGGTTCATGTCCATAAATTAAGGCAGCAGCATCACCAACAGCAACAGCATTAAAAAAAAAAACAAAGATAAAGGAAGAAAAAATATTTGGAACAATAATGAAATTGGATGAAGGTGTTAAAATATAAAAAGCTGTTTTTTATGTTTTTTTTTCTTCCTATTTTTTCTGTGTGTGTTCATCATAATTTTTTTTTTGCTTTAAATTGAACTTCCTGAAAAAATAACGGTCGTGTGGATAATGTTATATCTTGAGAGAGAGAGAGAGGAGTAAGAGAGATTGAATAATAAAAGATATTAAGAGAGAGCAAGCAGCAGTACAGTATTTTAAGTATCTTTGTAGCTTACAAGATATGAAAAGATACAGTTTATGTGAGTGGGCTTCTTCGATCTTTGCCTTGATGGACTTAATTATATTAACTTGGTTAATTGAAAATTGTAATTTCAACATCAACTCTTTTTTGAGAAGTCTTTAACCTTTTTCTTCTTTACTAAAATTGCCTGCAGCCTTTCTTTCGTTCTTCAACACATCATCATCATCATCATGAACAACATCATCGCGTGTGGCAATTAATTCTAACAACTTTTTTCCTTTGCATTTTTCTTCTTTTCCTTCTCATTTTGCTGATAGCAAAAGTCGAAAAGTTGCAACGTCGTTGCCGTCGTCATCACGACTTCGTCGTATAGTCATCGTACTTTTGGGTCAATGTTCTGCAAATATTTGTTTGACTCAAAGAGAGCCTAAGCACTCATTCGCCCGGTTTGCCCCTTTCTATCTTGAAGCTTGCAATGCACGCGCTTGCTTGCGATAAGGCAATTCGCTTTGAGATATTCTGCATAAAGATTTTTACTTGTCAGCAAGTAAAAGAAGAACGTAACACACATAAGAGCAAAGAAAGATAGAAAGAAAAGAAAGAAAGGCATACAACATTTGGGTTAATTGACAGCTTTGAAATAAAGTTAAGTGAAACATACACATACAACAACATCAACGAAAAAAGAACGGTTGAGTTGGCAACAACCATATTTACCTATGGGGTATTTTATCCTTCAAAGAAAGTGGAAGAGTACATACTTTACTCTCTATTTTTAGATAGTGTTAAAGTATGACTTTGGGTTATTTAGTAAAATAAAGATGGATAGAACAATAAGAGGTGTAGTAGTAGTAGGTCGAGACAAAATTTCAAAAAGCAAAACACTTATGAAAAAAGTAACAAATAAAAACAAGTTAAGAAATAAAATGCTTTACAAATGTTAGCAATAAAATTATGAATTTATTATTCTAAACCATGGTAAAGATGACAATTTTTGTTCGTTGAGATTTGTTCAAATTTACTTTTCTATGAAAGAACTAACATTGGTAAGGAAAACTGAGAAAATGATTGTGGCTTTTACATATGATGAGAAGGTAAACGGCTAAATAGAAAATTATGAAAAAATACCAGGAATTTTTTAGTTTATTAACAAAAGATTTCATAAGAAAGTAATTTTTATCATTTTTTAACGACTTTTTGGACGCCATTTCGTATTAACTATTGAAGATACACAGCAATAGACTGTTTAAAAAAGTAATAAAACTTCTACACCCTGCTAGGGGAAGCAGCTGTCCCTCCTGCCCATATATGAATACGCCCTTGGCTGTCAAAGTCATCAATTCAGGTGAAGCAGTGGCTGGCCCATGGCCCACAACTCAATCCAAGTGAAAATCTTGGGCCATTGGAGAAGTAGAGACTTCCAAAAACCAATAGAGCGCCCACTATGGAAGATTTACTTTGGGGTAGAGTGCAGCACAAATGGTATAGATAAAAACAAGGGATTATGGACCAAAATTATTATAAAAAAAAATGTTTGACCACGTTGAACGGAACGTGAAATGCCTTGGTTTTTATTTTATATCATCTCACCTATTATATATTTCGCTAAACTGCTTTTATAGATCTTTTGCTAATGATCTGAGGAATACCTGGAATTTTTTTCATAATTTTCTAATCAACCCACGATCATTTACTCATTTTTGCTATGTATACTTAGAAAAATTAATCGTAAAATGACTTAACCAATTGGGTGTTCTCAAAATATGTTCTCAAAGATCTTCTGACAAATTTATTGCAGAAAAGATAAGAAAGTTTTATGAAGACGGTATTATTAAATTACCAGAGAAATGTGAAAAGGCCCTTGAATGAAAAACTCAATATGCGGCGTTAAGAAGTATTCAGTATCCAGACATTCTGGAGTTTCGAGAAAAATCAATAATAAATGCGTTCACCCTTTTTAAATAACAATATATTGAGTTCTTTATTTTAATTGAAATCCGAGATATTGTTATACTCAGTGCACAAGAACAAGTGTTATTATTGTAGGTATACTTTTAATAAATGGAAATTGGCACAGCTGTCTCCGTAAGAGGTGACAAATCATAGAACCAATTATTAACTGTGAGTAAGATGGTGACAAATTGTAATGCAATATATTTATCTCTGTATGGGGTTACCATGGCCTAAACACAAGTAACATTAAGTTATTCATTATTCACAAGCAGTGTCAGAACATGAGTTCTTTGTTGGATTAAAAAGAACACTTTTCTGAGAAGGATCATGATGGTGCAATAAATTCAACTTTATGTAATAGAAATGTGTAATACAATCTACAATAGTCCCAAGTCTTCAAGAACTTTAGTTCGAGACTATGACATAAGGGTGTAATAATGAATACTCTTCAGATTTGCCGTGTAATTCGTACAAGTATGTATTAAAAACATACATACTTCTTCTAACATATTGAAACCAAACAAATCCGAAGATATATAAGTAGTTATCGAGATAATGTGATAAAATCAACCAAACTAGTAAATTGTATAAAAAAGACGAAAAAAATTGCAAAAACAAGAATGTAAACCAAATAATGAAAGGGGAAAACTGTACACCACCAACACACGAAAAAAGGAAACACATAAATTTCTATCTGAGAATACCCCCAGCAATGCACTTTACAGGAACAGCAAAAACAACAGCAACAACAACGATAACAATCCACACAAACAGTACAAAAGTCTTAGTACAAAAGTCAAGTCAAAGGAATACAAGTAGTACAACCACAGCATGTGACCAACTTTTTTTTTAGTCGTTGTTATTTTTGTGGAGTTTTTTTTTTGGTGTTTGTTGTTTTTAATGCCCAAAGAGAACAAGAAGTGCGATGGCAGCGTGCAATCAACGCACAAAATCATATTTAACTTGGCCTACTTTTATGTTTTTGTATTGCGGGCGGGTGCAACAAACAACCAAAAAAAAAAAAAAAAACAAAACAAAAAATTGCTTAAAACAAAGGCAACAAAATCAAACCCTTGTCTTTAAAAGTACGCAGTACAAGTCTACCGAGAAATGCATTTCCAAAATCACAGACTATGACGGCGGCGTTGATTTAAAAGAATAAAACAAAAACCACCGATGAGATGCAGAGTCAGTTGCATGCATATGGCGTGGTTTCAATGTAATGCAATGAGATGATGATGAGGATGATGGTGTAGCAGTAAGCAACTTGGATTTGAGCGTTCGTTTTCTTTTCATTTATATGGTATTTTTGTATTCTAAAGCTTCACCTACTTATTTAGTTGAATGTTTGTTTGTTTGTCCAACTTTCTGTCTCTCTCTCTCCATGTTTGTCGATAACAAAACTGAAGTTAAATGCAATGCAAAATCATTGAAGCGTTACTAAGAGGAGAGAAAAGCAGCAGCAGCACCAGCAACAACAAAAACAACATTATTTACTTAACCCATTAATTTTTGCAAACGATGCTACCGCCGCTGATGACGATGACGATGACAAGGGACACTACTACTTTACACTGCCTTACTAAATGCGGGTTTGTCAATACATAAGTAGAAATATACAATACATGGTATTGTAAGTAGTATATAAGGCAATGAGCAACAGCAGAAAGACAGCTGTACATATATAGACGGGTATTAATTTTTCTTCTTTCTCAAGTGGCATATAGCATGCTGGACTTTGGATAAAGATCGGAGACGGCGGTGTCGGTGGCAGTGGTGGTACCGACCTACACCAACATGCGAAAGTGCTTAAGACTGGCTGCGTGCAAATATGAACGGGGTAGAAGGTAAGGTAAGGGAGGTAGATACGAGCAAGCGACTTAGCTTTGAGTGAAGAATAACTGAGTGAATGAGTATATGTGTGGCATGTGCGTGAGTGTAAGTGCTTTAAGCCGCTTCACGTCAACGATGAATGCTTCTTCTTTTTAGGTAACCATATATAAGAAAAGAAGATGACGATGCCTGAAATTCAAGTAGACAGAGAGAATCAGACAGACAAACAGCTTTACAACGAATGAGTGCAACTGACATGTAGAAGCCAACACTTCTTTTACATCTCATGAAGATGATAATCAACAACGACGACAACGACTGCATGTATATTTAACCGGTTGTCAGGCAAAGAGACAAACAGACAGAGAAATTTGCTAGTCTGCAAGACTTAAAGATAGACAGAACGTAAGACAGCGTCGTCATCTTCATCGTCGTCGTAGCCAACTAGTAGAAACAGAAACCCTAGAATGCCGCGCACTTTAGTCGCCTTAAATGGTAAGGCCAACACAACACAAGACCAGCTGAGGCACATGTGTGTATGTGTGTCTGCGTTATATCTCAGTGCAACATAATCAACTTCTGCGCGTATGTAATATGAAACCACTTGCAAAGTACAGAACTCAGTGGGGATGGCTAAAGCGGTCTTCTTGTTTGTTGGAGAAGACTGACTGACACAACCAAACTGCAAACAAAGCTAGTTAAGCTCACACTAAGGCAACACAACACTAAACTAAACTATAACTGACTGACTGTTGTGTTGCAACAACACCAAGAACCCAGCAGCACCTCCAGCTACCATCATCAGCAGGAGGCGACAAGTGCAAACTTAGATGTGACGCTAAGCAAACAGAGAAACGAAAGAAAAAAAAAAGATGGCGTAGATGAAAAGTCCTTGATGCGAATGTACATATTTACAAATATGTATAATATAACACAACAACTGGAAGGATAAAAATGATTTTAGAAATAAGAAGGAGAAGCTTAATGTTCGCAAACTGACACCAAAATCAACGTTTTTATAGAAAAAAAAATGAAACATGAATTGTCTTGTGTTTGTCTAAAGAATAAAAACATGTGTCATCATAGAGACGAGACAAAAACAAACCAACCCAACCCAACACAACGACACATAACTCACGATTCAACCATCATACTTTTGTGTTAACACCTACGCACACAGCAGCACTATGGCACCATATTGGTTTAAGCCACTATCCTGCTGCTGTCCTGGTCCTGTCGTCTTCGTCTTCTCTTCCTCAATTCACAGTCAGAATTCGCACTTCTAGAAAACTATAAAACTGTGCTCAGCAGTTACAGTTATTTATAAACAATAACAACAAAACGCATTTGCAATTGCAATCAAAAAACAACTTTTGCTTTCTTCTTCCTTTTCCGTTTATTTGCCTTATACTTCTCCCCCTCCCACTCCCCTTCTCATCATTATACAATATGCCACTTCTTCCAGTTCTTTGAGCTTTAGTTAAATGAATGCATGCATGCATGCATCCATGCAGGAGAAGCAGCATCAGCAGTCTGCAAAGTTTTGATGTTTTTAGGTCGGATTCATTTTTTGCTTTCTCAATTCTTTTATTCTTTCTTTATTTCTACGCTTAAGTGCTGCTGCGATTGTGCGGCAGGAAATTGCTGTCTTTGTGTAGGTGTATGCGTAAGCACATGTTTGTATCTACTAGTATGTAGTAGGTGATGATAGTGGTAGAGAGATGGTGGTGGTGGTGGTGGTAGTGGTGTCTTTGAGTATGTGTTACATGTATAAAACTTTTAAAAGTGGCAACGTTTTTCACTCAATTTGGCCAACAACAGAAGCAGCAGCAGCCTCATAACAACACAATGTGAATGAACAACAATTTAGGCCACTGAGCCCCATCATGATGACTTTTGTTGTTAGATGGAAACCAGAGACAGAAGAAGAATATGGAAAAAAAAATAATAATAAAAACAAGTGTAGCACTTACCTAATTGTTGTTGATGCGATGATGCCATCGAAGAAAATATTTCCGAGTTCAAACCCCGAATTAATGACTCACGATTTAACTGAGATGCTGTAAAAAGTTAGAAGAAAGTAAATTAAATTTAGTTTCAGTTGAGTTTTATCATCATGACTTATATTGTTGGATTTTAAGTAAAAACATTGTTGCATAATACAATACATAATCATTATAATTTAGTTTAATTGAAAGACTTTACTTAAGCAATTGATGAATTCATTTAGAACCCAAGAGAACTGTGAACTGTTTCCGCGAGAGGAAAGGAGTATTTTATAAGAAAATGATATTGAAGAGGATCGTCTTGACATTTGCTTCCTTGGTAAAACGAGATGAATAGTCAACCAGTGTTGGCTTTAATTAATGTGATTATATTAATCATGATTAAATTAAGTATAAATCAATCGATCGATTGATTGTTAATCAAATTTATTGATTATGATTTGTAATCATAAATCATTAATCAGATTAACTTTTGGCCAACACTGATATCAACTTCTTTATTGGTATCAGCTATATGTATTTTAATCATCAAAATCATGTTGGAAATTAGGATAATTTTCTCGGAGCCTTTTACTGCCCCCTGAGAGTCCCCAGCGCCCACTAAAGGCACACTTTGAACAAAACTGCATTAAAGGGTTATTCATTGGTTGCCTCGAAAATAGAATAGGAGACATTTTCAGTTTATTGTCAATGCCCACAATTTCTAATTTACATAAGAAAAAATTTATCACACCACAGACCGTTCGGTGTTTGAACAGAGATTTGTGTCATATTTTCACTAATTTTAAAAGAGGTAGATTCTTGAATGGATTTGTTTTAGATTAGGTAAAGGTTGGAGCAAATCACGTTGTTACTGCGGCTTTAATAGGTTCTATTGTTCTAGCAGTGGAGTTAAAGGGTCATAATAAGTTTTTAAGAAGATTAAGTTGGTACAAAGGAAGGAAAAAAAAATTCATTAGTTGCTTCAAAAATAGAATGGGATAGATTTTCAATTTGCTGCCAATGCCCTAAAATTCTAACTTATATAAGAAAACAGTCTCGTCATATTACAGGTTTTATCTCACCGCAGACTGTTGGGACACGAATATTATTTTGACAAGAGGATTCTGTAATGGATTTCATTAGGTAGCACACCACTGGAGTTAAATAAGGTTAATCAACTCATCACTTCAGCTTCGACCGATTTAAAAAGTTTATTAAGACGATTAACATGGCGCAAAGGAAGAAATAATACATCTGGTAGTATAAGAATTATCTCACATCTTACATTATTCTCAATAAGTCCATTATAATTATTATATCCCTTAAGCTCTTAATGATCTATCTAAATTAGCATAATAAACAATAACAAAAAGATACACCATCTGTACCATAAATCATCACCCTCCAAAATCACAATAAATAATAACAACATTAAAAGTTCAAGTAAAAAATTGGTGCCACATCACTGAGCTCGCAAAAATCAGACACAATATCAACAAACCAAACAACAAATCCCCATTTGCCACCGACTCACATTTCTTTATTACACCACTCACGCATAAACACGTTCAATGCACACATACACACAAGCATGTATAATGTGAATGTATTTATATGACGCACGTTGACATTTTGTTAAATGATTTAACACCTCGTTGGCTTTTACAATGCATTTATTATTACAACACACAAACAACATCAACACATTCGCCTTTCATGCTACTGCACTTTTTTACAATACATTGCATGCATCGGCAGCAACCGGCAACGACACAACATAACAAAACAACAGAAAATACATTGAGTGAGGATACTTTTGTACAAACAAGACTTACTCCTTCTTTTGCTGGGCTACCGTTGAAAATCGATATTTAAGCAGAAGGTTAACAACACAACACAGAGAAGGAAAAAACCAACAACCAAACAGCCAACACCTTCTTAGACAGTATTGAATGTAATTAAAGGAGTTGAATTACATACAAAAGGATTCACTGCAAAATTTATATACTATACAATAAAAACAAATTAAAAAAAAGAAATGGAAAAAATCTTTTAAAAATAAAATAATAAGAAAAAAACAAAAGATGCAAAGAAAGAAGAGAAATAAAGGATGTCTTGCTTTCTACTTAATATACAAGTGATGAAGAAGCTCAAGACGCTCCTCATACATATGTTCATCATCATCGTCATCATCATCAACATCATCATCATCATTATGTGGCACAACGCTTTTGTCGTCGTCCATCAGTCCAAAACTCCGTCATCGTATTCACTTCGCTCAAGAAAAAAAAAATGCACTTTAAATGGCAGTTTCCGGTCACACATACACAGATACACTTACAAATGTACACGTATGCATGAATGATGATTTGCATGTGTGTTGTTAGTACAATAAAATACAACAATATAAAAGCACGTGAAGTGAGTAAATTCTTATTCTTATTGTTGCTGTTGGTGTTGTTGGTGGTACCAGGAACAAGAATGCACCGCTTGGTACATACTGTACCCATCACATCACATCAACTTCACTCCGTTGCCGTCATAGTATTGCCTGTTATTTTTACTATTGTTTTTCCCCCTTGTTGCTGTTGTTGTTGTTGTCGTAGTCGTCATAGTCATCATCATCATCAGTAATATTATCGCCTTCTTTATGCAGCACACTCTTATGACTCTTCTACTACTCTTCTACAACTCAGGAAAACCTTTCGTTTATATTTGTATCTATGTATGACTTAGTTCCTTTACAAGAATATATGTATTTGTGAAAGTCTGTCTGTGTGTATGTGTGTGTGTGTGTCTGTTGCACGTTCCTTTATCTTTACATTTTTCTTTTACTCTGCTTTTTCTCTGCAATTTTCCATTCTCTTTTAAAATTCAAATTAATATGATTTTTCTTAACGGTTGCACTCTACTGCATAAAATAATTACGTTGTTGCATTAATTATTAATAAACTCCACACATCTGTGCACAAACACACTTTGTTGCAATCTGATGGTGGTAGTAGTCGTCAGCACCCCCCCAAAGTCAAGTTGCCTTTGCTTTTTATCTAAAGAGTTTATTTAATTAGCAACTTTGTGTAAGTATCTTAAATTGTTCAAAAGTAGATAGAAGATACACTTCACTTTAACTAAGTAGAAGGGAAGTGAATAGAATATCATGGCATGGCATGGAATCGTTTGGTATAGAAAGATACTACTATGAAACACAAAGTGGCTAAAAGTAGAAAGAAAAAAATGAACTGTGTGTAAGGTAGAGGTAGTTGGAATGAATATATTTGTGTATAACCAAGGCTTAATGCTCTTTCATGCATCACAAAATCGTTATGAATTATATGCTCTATTTATACACATATGAGACGACATACTAGTAGTATGAACACATATTCCTGAGGTTGGTAAGGTTCATTCAAGTTATGTCATGTCATACTGGTGGCTTTATGCAATTAATTTCTATAGTTGGGGCCGCCATAAATCAGAGTGTCTGAACCGGAATTAAGAAAGGAGACGACTATTATTATTGTAACTAAGGAGGTCATAGTATGATTTAAGATATTAAATGAAATTTAAGTTTGATAATATAAATATCACAGATACACATGTATCACCAAGAGATTGTTATAAATTTTTCCAATCAACTGACATAAATCTGAAAATTACTTATTGTAAAATTCTCATGTGAATTTTTAACAACAAAAAGAACAAAACAATAAAAGGACGTTACACAATTTTATTATGTGAAAATCCAAAGAATTTTTGAATTGAAAATATGTATATTTTGTTGTTGATTTGTCTGCAATTTTACAATTTATGCGTATTAATTTCATATGTCTTCTTGGCCTATCCTGCTTCCTGTTTGCAATAATCCTCCTGTGTCTTTTGCTGCTCCTGTTGCAATGCAATCGCAAATCCTTCAAAGCATTCAATAGCAATGCAACTTCTCAATACAATGCAGCCAGCAGCAGCATTTAATAAAATTAAAATACAAAAATAAATTCATATAAATAAAAGAAAAGCAGAATTTGCATTGTCCTAAGACGCATAAGGCACAAATTTAAAAAAAAAATCGATAACAAGGAGATGGCAAGGCAAAGCAACAACAAGAAGCAGCCTGGCATTAAGGACATACATAGAAGCTGCATCACACGAACCCTTCTTTTCTGTTCGACCATTGGTCTTCATTTAGTTGTTGTTGCTGCTGCTGTTTTGTGATTATAATTTCATTTTGATATGTAAATAAACAACACACTGGCTTAAATGCAAAAAAGCAAAATCCTTGTGCATGCAATAAGCAAATGTCCTTTCATTCAGAACGTGTTCTAATTGTTATTGTTCTCTTATCGTTTCGGATATACACATGTTTACCTGCCTTGACAGACTTACTGCTACTACTATGCTTTCATTACTGAACTGATGATTGCCGGCAACTGGTAGAGAAGTCCTTCATTTCTTATACGTAGGCTCTTCATCGTCATCGAATTGCATTTTGCAAATCCTTGTTGTCCTTGCCGCCGCGGCATAATGCAAAACAAACGAAATAAGGGTTCGTGTTTCATATAAACTTTTTAAGCAAAAGGTTATCGTTCGACTATAAAAGAATAAAAAGAGACTTCCCTTTTTTTATTTTATGCATTCTTTTGCATAATAATATTTGATATAAACAGAATATGGTACAACAACCAACAAAAACATTAATAAAACTTTCGAGAATAAGAAATCAACGTTTTAAGATCTGCAACGGAAGTCACTATTTTTTTGTTTTTGTATTATTGTCCTTTCTTGTTTTGTTTTGTGAATGAAGATGGTCATCACAGTATTCATTTTCATATCCAAAAAATATTAAATTATTTAATCAAATAATATAGAAGACATTAAGATGGTTTTTAGATCTATGTTAGGTGACATAGTTATGGTGAATCGCAAATAATTTCATAGATTCATAGCCTCCTAAGTCAATCAATTCTCCTCCATAGAGGTACACGCTTTTACTTTAGTATTGCAGGACATTAAATACACAGATGCTATAAGGCTTCTTCTTCCTCTGAAATCTTTTTGAACCCTCCTCATTAATTTATGTAAATCTCAAGTGATTTATTTTCATATTGAATTATTGAAGTAAGAAAAAAAATCTAAAGTTTTAGTCTTAACGATATTTTATAGAAGTTTATAGAAAAATATTCATTTCTATTTCAATCGCGATTACAACAAACGAAGAAGGATCTTAGACAAAGTCCTTATAGGAAGTGGAATGACCGCTTACAACAAAACACTACAACAAAAGCAACATAATAAAAATAAAGAAGAAATAAGAAATTAAGAAAAAAAAAGCTGTTGCAGCTGCAACCCTTCCTGGTCTTATAGTTAGTCAAGGAGATGCAGCAGGCATCATGCATACTCACACACACAGGAAGGGACAATAACGCTTAGAGGAAATGCATTTTCCGCCATTACAACGACAAAAAAAAAAATTGCATACACACAAGTAGCATGCAACAGGGGATGGATAGAGGAATGGATGGTTGGATGGACGGACAATAGATGCAACACGCTCTCACAAAAGTGCAGCGCGGCACAGCTCAGCTCCTTGACGTTCGATTTCATTTTATCCTCCACAATAACACTCAATGAGCCTTCTTCTTGTTGTTCTTATATAAATCATTATTTTTTTTTCATTTAGCTTCTTCTTTAATCACAATGCAAGCGGTGGCCGCTGCAGCTGCGCCATTTTATTTATTTTCAAGTTTTTCTATGAATTTTTACCCATTTTTATTGTACTTTTTTGGTTCTTCTGGCTGTTGTTGCTTAGGCATAATCGAAGTTTTGTTGTGTTTTGTTTTGTTTTTAATATTGTATCCTGCTGTTGTTGCTGCCCGCGCGCTTTAAGGATAAGATGGATGTAGATGGATGTGGATGGATGGATGAATGGTTGGTTGATATAGCTTTACCCCTACTAGTTACATACTCTCTCTCTCACATATGTGAGTATGTATCTCTCTGTGCACGCTGTACTGTATTTTATGTTATGTTGTGTCCTTCTAAGCTGTCGTTGAACTCAATGAAGGAAAAAATACTGAACACATATGTACGTACAGAAAAGGGTTTGTTTGCCGCAAACAAATATATGTATCTGCAATATATATCTATGTATGTATATGCACTTATTTACTGCATCATTTACATTTTTGTATATGTACTGCTACTTAGGTACATTTTACATTGCAAGTAAATATTAAATACTTGAAACTTAATACACGCAGCACAACCATCACACACAACACACTTAGAATACTGACCTATTCCTATGGAAATTTTGTATGGTGTGGTTTGGGTTCTGTTCTCTGTTCAGTTCAGTTCAACACAGTTCTGTTCTGGTTCTGTTTGGTTTGTTATGTTGGTTTCTGGGCTTTAGCTTTGGCTTTGGCTTCATTCGTCTCGACAAAATGCATTTTGAATTGTTTTTTTTAAGGATTATTACTTATATGAGTGTGTGTGTGGAAGTTCTTTCAAATGGTTTTTTTCATTCAAGTTGACATAGGGAAGGGATTCTTTTCCAAGTAGTACAATAACGTTTAACAGTGTACAGCTGTGCATTTTTCAATTGAGTAAATCGGAAAAATATTGTTGAACTATGCAAATCTTTTGTGTTGCCAGCAAATAAAAAAAAAAAACAGAAAAAAAATAACGTCTAACGTTTGAAATATCTAGACAATTTATGATTTTATAGTAAAGAAAAATGCATTTTATTACAATAAATCATATGCACAGAGTCATCATACACATAGCATATATGAAATATTAGAAATGGTAGACGACATTATAAATTATTGGATTTCATACACATGTAGTACCATCAGATGGCGAAATCTTTTAAATTGAACAGTTAATTTATATGGAAATTATAAGTAAAGTAAGTAGATCAGTCAACTGCACAAAACTAATGTATTCCTATTTACTAAGAGAGCTTTTTCTAACAACATAACTCACTAGTTATAATTGTAGAAGAAAGTTACAAGGTATCGTATTTAGTTGGAAGTTCAAAGACATTGAGGAATGATACTCTAGAACAATTCCCCAAAGATAACACCATACGGTAATATATTCTGATAAGGCATACATAGAACCTTAACAAGAAAAGGATTCGGATGATAAAGGGAGCAATAACGGGGCACTGCACTAACAGGCTGCTGGCCCAAAGGATGCATGTTCTGTCGTAGCTGTGAAGATGAGGAGGAGCCGGAGAGTATCCAACACCTCCTCTGTGAATATCCTGCTATTCTTGGTAGAGTTTGGCAAAATGTCCATTGGAGGATCTGGCTCGATTCATGGACTCTGGGATAGTAGTGGATTTTACCCAAACCCCCTCACAGTCCCCCACCATATCTTATTCATATTTTTCAAATTTATCAGACATCACATTGAGCCGTAAGGGTACTGAGTGAAATCGTGTGCAACCGCGAACGGCCCAATCTTTCCTAACATAGAACCGGGACTAATGTAAATATGTTTTTATCGAATTCTTTGCCATTACAGGACACCGATATCCCACAAATCATTAGTATCACAAGAGGAATCAATCTAGATAGTGCTGTCTGTCTCTAGTTCTATAATATATCTATGTTTTAAAGATATCGAGTTGCAATACTTGTATAGCCTTCACTTTACAAAAAGCAGACATTGTCGAAGGTTCTACTGGAAGTGATATTTATGTAACTGTTAGCTACTATTGAAACTATGGTACTTATTAGACGAAAATTTCAAAGAAAGTCTAAATTTTGCTCGAACAACCTCCCTTCACAATAACAGCTAAACTGACGCCAAACAATCCCCCACTAAGGAGTGTTTTGTTACGGATCATTTATGTTCATTTACATATATATCAAGTACAACATAAAGGACTTATTATGGCCTAAGTAAATGAACTCTCTATTAAGTACATTGCTTAACAAGTTTTTATATCAAAGATTCAAAATGATTGGAAATCTTACATCTTACAATATATCGTCCTTAGTTGATTTTATTCTGCTTCGATTTGCGGTATTTTATGTGCCAAGATTTATTTAATTATTTATTAAAATGTTATTTTCTTGATTAAATTGAGTTTAATTTTCATTATTTATTATATTTCTATTGATATTTATCTGTATTTAAAACCCTTATAGCATCAAAGGAACGTGCTCCTACATAAACTTTGTTTCAAAAACTACTTAATATTCAAAGTTATATTTCAACATATGTTCCAAATACAAACTACCTATACTTATATAAAAAGCAACAACAATAATAATATTAAAAACAAAACAAACAACAAGATGCCTTTCTTTTATTTATGCAATTTGTTGCTTATTGTTTTTCGTTGTTGTTGTCCTGGGCCCCGCAGCACAAATTGTAGCTAAAACTAAAAACTATTGTCGTAGGTCCTTGCCGCTCGACAGCACTTGTTTCCATCCGCATGCATCCAGTCAGCCAGTAGCAAGTAGCCTAAATAGCCGGATACAGACGACAACAACGACGACGACGACAAAGATGACGATAAGGACGAGGACGACTTTGGGTCATTGTTTCTCTTTCGTATGCCATTCGTTCTATGCTCGAACAACTTTTGCACAAAATACAAATTCACCTACCCTACAACAAGAATATGGACAACAAAAAGGAGTAAAGTAAGGAATAGCAGTAGCAGCACCACCACCAGGCACCAGGTAAAGCAAAACGAAACAAAAACGGATACAACAAGCAAACCTGTGTCGTTTCTGGTGCCACTGTCCAAAGGACATTCTCAACAAGAGCAGCAGTAGCAACAACATGTGCATAACGACAATTGAATTAAAAAAGTCTATTTCAAAGTAGAAAAAAAAAACACGATCTCTCTAGGAACAAACTAGCTAAGTGAAAAGGATAACAACACATAAGAACAAACTTGGACATGACAGGCCGGTAGAGAATGACTTGAGGACAAGTATTTGAACTCAAGGCAACAATGGCCCATGTGTCCTATCGTCATCGTCGTCGCTGGAAAGGGTATCTAAAGCGGGGCAATATTTAGAGACTTGTTTGCCCAAAACGGAAATTAGGTGACAGGATACAGGTTCCTTCTTCATTCGTTCATTCATCGTTCAATTCCTCAAGTTTATTTGTAGCTTGTCGTTTTTAATTGCTATCGTATTTTGTTGTATCCTTGTTACCTTTTCATGTTTCATTTACTGTTGTCGTCTTATAAGTATGTTTCTTGTTGAACTTTGTCTGGTCAATTTTGTCTTCTCTGGTTTGTGTCTTTTCTTCTTCTGTTCTTGGACATTTGCTTGACATTTGGATGGGCGACATTTCTAAACACACAGCGTAAAGCATTAGCCTTCGCACAAGCGAAATATGTATAAGTAGTATATATAATATGAGTGAATGTGCTTATGGAAAGAATAGATTGTCTGGACAAGGTTCTAACCTCAAGTGTGTCTGTGCTTAAAGTAGTTTTTGTTGTTCAAGTTAAAGAAGTCCTAAAGTTTTGACATATTCTTTAAGTATTAAAAGACATAACATTGATAGATGTTGACAGGCGCACATGGTTTGATAATTTGCCTAAATTAAGATCAACAATACCAGATAAGAAGAGGCAGGACATCTAAGATATATGAATTGGACAAATGGGGGTGATTAAAAAAGAAAAAAGGCCGAACAGACGAGAAATATACAAGAAAATTTATTTTATTTTAGTAAATATTAAAAAGTCTACGTTTGTCTGTCTAAACACAATAAACTCAAAAACTACTGAACGGATTTTCATACGGTTTTCAACAATGAACTGAGTGATTCATAAGGAAGGTAATAGGTTCATAATTCCTTAAGGTTTTGCGTAAATTAACTAAAATATGACAATAATTGTTGAAGGTGTCGAAAAAAATAATGCCGATTGGAATCTTTACTGGCGTGCACCGCATAAACCAATACAAATATGAAAACAATGTATTACTCATTTGTAGTGTGTGTAATTGCATGTTGTAATTCAACTCTCTCAGGAAGTATTTGAATTTTTTTTTTATTTTGGAGGTGCTCGAAAGAAAACCGCCCCTGGTGCCAACCGATGCCGCCACTGCTGCTTAATGCGAAAGACTACGAAATTATATAGACTGGAAAAATCGCTCACCAGTGCTAAGTTGCAAGTATGATATAGTCCTTAAGGAAAACTATATAAAAGTTGAAAAGCAAAATCATCAGTAAGACGGATTGATTACTCAATAACAAGATAAGTCATTTGGAAAAGCTTTATAGAAAATTAATAGGATAAACCAAAAAGACGAATTGATGATCAAGATATATCTTATAGAGAAGTTATAGTACAGAATATGAACAGGAAAATATTAAGAACAAGAAAATCTTTTAGAGAAGATATATAGAATATGAGAAGGAAAATAGTAAGGACATCAATTGGCTCTCAAGATAAAAATAACAATAGAACAAATCTGCCAAGTGTGAGTCCGACTTTATTTTATTTTTATTAATACACGCAATTGATAGAGCACTCTGGCGGATAACAGACGGACAAGTGTAGGCACCCTTTGGGTACGGATGCCTAAAAAAATGAGTTACTTATACAATGAATTTTATGAACTTTGGGGAAGGGACCCAGATAAGAAACCCTCAATTATTATATTATGTTACTAGTTGACCCGGGCAGCTGTTGTATTGCCTTCTAAGTATGTTGATCGCCTTTACAGACAGGAACGAAATACTCCTGAGCGTACTCATTCATAAATTATTGTACCACCGCTCGCTTCTTTTATGCAAAGCCAGAGATTACTGTGTTTTTTTTTATCTTTCAGTTAATCGGTTTTGTACCTAATGAGTGACATTTACTAGAAGCGTGCACAAACAATCATTCAACAGTTTCAAAGTCTACGATTTTATTATATGTATAAGTAGATGATAGAATCCCATTATCCAATACTCTTGGTGAGATTTATGTTAAAATTCATTCCAAAAATCCATCAGAGTAATCCAAAGTGATTTAATGAACAAATCTTCCAGCATTACAAAGTCTTACAAAGCCAACTACTACAATGCATATTTCTCTGTATAACAATATCATAATGAAACCTTAACTAAGCCCGATTTGGCATCGAAAGTCAAAAGCTACACGTTAAAAATGTCAATGAATCACAAGGCAAGCGCATCGTCTATCTGTCTGTCTGCATGTCTATCGGTTGGTTGTCATCTAATGTAAATGACGCCAGTAAATCCAGTTAGGATAACTTTCTACCATCATCATCATCGTCATCACCACCACTACTAACTAACCAACCAACTTATAAAATAAAGAAGCTGAACAATAATATTGAGGTAGTAGATAGTGATAGGGGAGAAGAAGTTGTTTTCCCTTGGCATTGCGCCCAATTGAAAATTTGTCGCTAAATGTAATTAACGTTAATTGCTAAAACGCGAGAAAACGAAGAGAACAAGAAGCTGAGCAGCAGCAAATAATGAACGAAAGGAAGGAACTTTGTTGATGTTAAAACTTTCCAACCGAAACTAAATGCCACTGTTTTTCTTTTTTACTACAATACTTATTTTGACCATGGCTATATTCCATAAACTCGTAGCACTAAAACTCTGTAGGTATTTTTACGAGTATTTATTGTTACCAAAGTATTTGTGAGGATATCTGTGTATCTGTGCATCTGTGTGTAACTTTGTTTGAGATTCTGTTGCTGCAATATTTTCAAATGCTTCGTGGTTTTAGTATTTTTTTTTTTATTTTCGCGATATCAAAAATGTCGACGAAGTCTGTTGCTGCTGCTGCAGCAGCGTCTGAGGAACCACAAATATACGATGACGTTTTCGTAAAACCTTGCCAATGCCAACGAAGCTTAGAGAACAGAGATGTGCCAACAAGCTAAGGATGATGATGATGATGAGGATGATGTTGGTGATGGTAATGGCAACGGTGGAGATGGTGTTGTTGGCGACGTCGACGACGACGACGTCTAAATCAACAACAGGGACGCGCAATATTGCTGCTGATGATTTTGTATTGTTGTTGCTGTTGCTGCTGCTGCTGCTGATTCTCCTCTGTGTGTTGCTCTCGTGATGTTGCTTGCTTTTGGGTCATTCACCCTTGACAAAATTTTGCGCTGTTAGGCTTTGTTATTCATTTGCTTTACTCGTTTGCTTATTTGCTTGCTGATTTCATTGCTGCTAACTTTTTTCTTCATTTTTATTATTATTTGTCATAGCTTTTGTTGTTGTTGTTTCTGGTTTTTGTTTATGCAATTCTTGGCTAACACAACAAATTCGTTTCTGTATATATCTCAACAATACAATTTAACATGGATACCAGACAAACCAACAACAAAACTACAAAAAAATAAAATCAATTAAATTTTGTGTTTCTACAACTACAAAACTATTCAAAAATCATCCATGCATGATGCATTTATCCGCTGAAAACTTACTGAATACAATTTCAGTTAAATTCCGAGGTTCATTTTATTGAACTTTAAAGTAAGCAAGTACGAGGAGTATCTGCAACAATGTTTGCCTCGTCTCCTCCAACAACAACATACATTTCACTAAACTGTATTTATCTTTTTGGTTCTGCCCATTTTACGTTGCGTTTTGTTGTATTGCGTTACGTTACGTTACGTTGAGTCGCATCGGATCGCATCGTTTCGTTGTTCATTTCTCGATTGTGCTGCCTCCAATTTTATTGTTGTGGAGATTCATCCGCATCCCCCTCCGCATCCAACTACTTCTCCCTCATATCATAGGTTGTATTATTGTTTGCATTGTTGTCAGGTTCTTTGCTCTTCATGGCATGGCATGGCATTGCAAAAAAAAATTTTTAAAAATAAAAGAGAAATGAGAAAAAACACAGACACACATTTTTTTTATTTGATTTTGTTTAAATTTTGGAATTTCTTTTTTATTTTCTCTCATTTGTTGTCTGCTTTTTGCATTAAAAAAGTTTTTTTTATTCTGGTACTTTTGTGATTCTTTTTATTATTTTTGATTACATTTTTTTTGTCTACTTGTTCTCATTTTTTGTGTAGAAGTTTTTGTTTTTATTTATTTTTTGAATATTTGCTTTGGTTTTTGAACTCTTGTTGATGCTTTTGTATTTTTTGCAGTTCTTCAATTACATGTTCTGATTCTCAATTGCTTGAATGAACTCTCCTCAAAAGTAGTTTATCTCTTTCACTAGTCTTTTGTGGATTTTGAAAATATAACATGTTTATTAAATTTATTTTTGTTAAATTATAAAATTTGTATTATTCTTTTGAATTCTGAATTATAGAATACTTTTAATTGTACTTATTTAGAATTGCAATTTGATGAAGTCCAGAGAGTGTAGAGTGTAGCATGCTGCTTAGTACTGATTAGAGATTGATCTTTTCTCAAACAAAAACTAGGAACTCGGATTGCATAAGAAGAAACAGACACATGAAGAATTTTTAAAATATATTTTTATTCACTCGAAGGATTGGCATTAATCAAAGTTTTGGATTATGGATTTTTTTACCATTGACTATTGTATAACTTGATGAACTCATTCCTGTGTGTGTGCGAAGTAGCCTGTCTATCCTATCCCTGCAGTATGAATCACTTGTTTAAAACTGGTTCGTGGCTAGTCCCTTTGAAATTAGTTAAGGTTCCAACAATCTCCTTTTACATGTATTCAACTGGTGAATTTAACATGGGATGTCATTAGAAGTCATTGACACCGCCTACATTTCCTACGACTAGTGAGTTCACTAGCCGCTCGTAATGCGAAAAGGGGATGCAGACTTACTAATGAAAAGCACACTTAGCCACCAAGTAATAAGAAAAGGGGCTAGTGAACTACTACCGAAACGAGGACTATAACCACCGGGTAAACTGCAAGGATCCTATCCATATATGGTATTATTCCAAAATATTTTAACTAACTTTATTCAAGAAAATTTTTTACAAACTATGTGTCTATATGAGGAACCGACATAAGGATAGTCATTGGTACTGCATCATTTTGTTACTTATAATTATCATACTACATATATCAGCAGTTCCCTGACTCCAAATTTAGATATATATTTTGTTTATTAAATGAAATACAATTAATCATGGAAACGCAACAAACTTACAAAATTAATAGTAATCGTGTGTAACGTTCAATCCAAAATATTCTTATTCAATTACAGAAGGTCAATCCAAATTTGTCGAGTTCTCATCATTTGAAGTTAGTTGCACGTTCCTAAGGCACACTTATATAAAATAGTCTGCTTAAAAACTTTGATTTAAGAACATATAAGTTTTAATTGACATACGAGTTAAAACCACAGGATCCTCTTGCTAGATTGCCACCTTATCGAGTGACTCAGTTGGTATAAGACCCTAAAAGTGATGTCAGTTTTATGTATTTGTATTTGTTTACATATGTCGTAAATAAATGAAATTTGTGAATCCAATCATACAAAGTATGACATCAGAAATATTAATGGGCAGAGACTGATACTTGCCAAACACGGATAGTATTGTCTGAATAGCCAGCAAATAGAGTTTGACCATGTGTAGACCAAGCCAATGACAAGCACTGTTGCTGATCAGAGTTCAGAAAGCAGTTCCTCAACAGAATTCTTGTATGCCAAATCACAGATCTTGATGGATGGACCATAGACCACACACAATCAATAACGATTACGTGAGAAGCACACCTAGGCTATCGATAGAATTTCCCATGCCGGTAAGTCCGAATACGAACTCTAACTAAAGCTAAGAGCATAAGAAATCAGCATGCTAATAAGATTCTTGGTGAATTTGCCCCTTTGATGAGCAGCCTGTATATCCTATCGTAAACCCGCAGTACCACTTATAGTGTTGTTATCATTGAAAAAATCTTAAAGCTTACCAATTGCACCTTTTTCGAATAGCTTAATAAATAATTTATCAATGCACTTTGGTACAATATTTTTAAGAGAAACTTTTCATCTTCCATTAATTAAAATACGTTAAAAAATAACATATGTTATGTAGAATGTTTGTAGCAAAGTAATTCACACACAAATCCCAATATTGATTAATAATCCATTAGCTTTTAAACACAACAAACCGAAAATTTACCATAGAACTTTTTGATGCTTTTTCAATTAAAAACACATTCGGAGAAACTTGGTATATTATTCACCAAACTAAATGCTCCACAATGCACCAAAATGTTGCCACGCACAACAGTAACACCAACAACAACAACCATAATAACAAATGTTTAAGCCACATTGGGAAATATTTACTGATGGATGGATGAATGGTCAGAGAGACAAATGGACAGATATTTAAACAGACGGACAGACGGACAAAACACAGATTTAAGACTGCAACAAATTTGCCAAACTTAACTGACCAAATATACGTAATAGCAACAACAAGAACAACAATGTAATCAATTACAAAATGCAACACAAACATGAACCGAAATATGTAAGTACAATACTATCTACCATATATATTTTTGGATATATCTACTATATATGGATAAATACTATAAGTACTGGCGTTGGCAGCTTCAGTAGTAGCTACTGCAATGGCAACAAATAAAGCGAAACTTTAAAAATATTTTACATTTACGATGACGACAATTCCCACGTGCAAAATAAAATTTGTGCCAAAAACGACGCATTATCTGCGTCAAGCCAAGCCAAGCCGGGCCGGGCCAGGTCAGCGTAACTAACTATACCTGCAAACAATACGAACAGAACCAACATCAATAAGAAGTATGTACTACATACATATTGTATTGTATTATCAAGGAACAACACCGCTAAAGTGAAGTGGAGTAAAGTGGATTGGTCTGGCTAGCAGCCCTTGGCCCAAACAAAGAAAAACAAAAAACTATGTTGGTTGTGCCAAATATTTTCCTAGTGTATATGCATGTGGATGAAACACACTTAATTTTGGAACTCACTGTACATACTACATTGTACAATGTAAAGTAATGGGATGTAATACACAGGAAGAAACAAAAACAGGACCCAAGATCAACACAAAATAACGAATGGGGAGCAGCAGCAGCAGGTGTAATAAATAACAAACAAATAACAAGCATAAAACAGAAACAGACCAAAACTGATATGAAAGACATACAGACTGCCTGACAGACGAACGGACGAGGAGACAGAGTGTCAAAAGGGAGGAGAGAACAAAGAAAAACATTGCCAAAACTACTATTGACATGGGAATGAGCACAGCACAACACAACAAAAAGTAAAAACTAGTGCAACACAAAAGCAACAAAATAACGATTTCAGTGATGATGATGATGGGGCTAAGCGATAGCGCCAGGAAATCAACTCTCAACTTGGTCGCGAGCACAGACCGCGACAGCACCGTTGATGTTAAACGTTATGCGGTTGTCTGCCGGAATGTTGACCCGATTGTGGTTTTAACACTTTTTCCAATACTCCTCCTCCCCCTTCTTACTCTTCGAAAGATCTGCATAGTGAACTACCACCGGCGCAATGGTCAACAAAATAAATATAACTTGATTTACTTTTACTAGTTTGGTCAATGCAATGTGTTTTAAAAATGCATTCCAAAAATGCAGGAAGTGTTTCCACAGCAATAATCGCTGAAGGCAATTTTGGGGGCGTTGCAGGTTGTCCACACGCCCACACATATTCTCATATCATATGATGCACATGGTGTTAGTTGACACTCTCTGGCAAATAGCCAAATTCATGTATTTTGGCATATGCTACCAATGCTGCTGCAGAAGCGCGTTCTACTTAAATAAATTAAGTGTCAAGCGCGCGCGCAATATTTTCTGTATATGCCAAGAAATTAGTTTAAACTATAAACATATACTTACTTACAAATGAATGAAAAATAATATTTACAGTTATTGTTTTCCATAGTTTGCCGCCGTCCTTCTTTGTGTCCTCCAACTACTCCCTCCTCCATTGCATAAATTCACCACAAATGACAATAAATGAATGGCGCAAAAATCTGATTGGCATCAATTGTTTTTTTATTTTGTTTGCAGTTAAAAATGATTGATGACATGCACTAAATCCATATTTATATTCATATATTTATTATAAGAATAAAAAAAAATTTTCTTGGCCTGCCAAAATTGCAAATCGGAATGCAATGCAACACCAAATAAAACAAAAACAACACCAAAGGCAACTAACAAACACAACAGCAAAGTAACACAAACACGAAGTTGCCTTGGTAAATGATTTAAATTATGTTTTTTTACATGAAATCAATAAATTTATATCACAATGTTATCACTTAAGTGTTTCATTTTAAAAATTCTTAAAGATCAATTGGATTTTTTATGCACTTAACGTATTTTGCACACAAAATCAACCTGTTTGAAACTCCCACCAAAAACCCTTGATTAGTAGCGAGTACCCTTGATAATAGAAATACCCTCGCGCTATGTGCGCTATGTGGGTGTAGAGTTGCATTCTGTTGATGTTTCATTCCAAGTGTTCCTATGCCGGTTGTTGGTATGAATTGCGCGCTGCTTTCGCGTTTTTCAACACCATACTGGGCGTAGTTCCAAACAAGTGGCGAAAAGAAGAAGAAAACCAACAATTTTGACTAATCAACGCCCGTAGGAATTTTTGTAATTCTAATTAGTTCTTGTAACAGAAAAACAAGTGCGTTTTTATTATAAGTTCAATAATATTTAAGCAGCGTATGCATGAAGTAAAATAACTTAACTATTGGGAGCCTTTGTTGTCTTACAAAATGTTTAGACACATGACGACGATATTAGCGCGGAGCTATTTGCTCTTTTTGTTGGCGCTCGTTGTGGGTGTGTTAGCTCAACATGAATGGCAGGCTCGCGATGCCTTCGATGAAATTAAAATACAATTTGACAAAGTCAATGCAGACAATTGTCCCATACAACATCAAACGGATTTGTTTATGCCCATGGATGCTGTGTCACATAAACCAGACATCAAAGAAGTCAATGTGAATCCAGTATTCCCGAATCGAACGGCGCTATTGCATTTACAGAACATGGCTTTGAGTCGTAGTTTCTTCTGGAGTTATATACTTCAGTCGCGTTTCATACGTCCTGCTATTAATGACACCTATGATCCTGGAATGATGTATTATTTCTTATCCACCGTGGCCGATGTTTCAGCCAATCCATCAATTAACGCATCTGCAGTGTATTTTTCACCAAATAGTTCTTATTCATCATCATATCGTGGTTTCTTCAATAAGACTTTCCCACGATTTGGACCACGTACATTCCGTTTAGATGATTTCAATGATCCCATACATTTGCAAAAGATTTCCACTTGGAATACATTTGATATACGTGACTTGGGTGCTCATCCACCAGAAGCCAAGTCAAAGGATTACACACATGAACTGTATAAGATTAATGAATGGTATCGTGCTTGGTTGCCGGATAATGTTGCTGGACGACATGACACCAAGATAACATATCAAGTGGAAATCAGATATGCAAATAATACAAATGAAACTTACACATTCCATGGTCCACCAGGTTCTGAAGAAAATCCTGGTCCAATTAAGTTTACACGCCCATATTTTGATTGTGGTCGCTCTAACAAGTGGTTAGTGGCTGCTGTGGTGCCCATTGCTGATATTTATCCAAGGCACACTCAGTTCAGACATATTGAATATCCAAAGTGAGTAACACATTGCTTAAATAATATGAAGAACTGAACTAATCCCTTTTCATTACCACAGATATACTGCTGTCTCTGTTCTGGAAATGGACTATGAGCGTATAGACATAAATCAATGCCCTACGGGTGAAGGTAACAAGGGGCCCAATCATTTTGCTGATACAGCACGATGTAAAAAAGAAACAACAGAATGTGAACCCTTACATGGTTGGGGCTTTCGACGCGGTGGCTATCAATGTCGATGTAAACCAGGCTATCGTTTGCCTAATGTGGTACGGCGTCCCTATTTGGGTGAAATTGTTGAACGTGCCTCAGCGGAACAATATTATAATGACTATGATTGCTTGAAAATTGGTTGGGTGCAAAAGTTGCCTATACAATGGGAGAAGGCACCCTATCATGTGCGTGAAAAGTATTTAGATTTACGGCCAGAATATCGCAATTATACCACAGGATCAAGGGCTTTACATGCCGAGCATTTGAACATCGATCAGGCATTGAAATTCATACATGGTGTAACGCCACGCACATGCAAGAAGTGAATATAAATGAAAGATTGTTATATCAGTTAACTATATATTCATTTATTGTTTGCTTTCAGTTTCCATCCTCAAGATTTGATATTACGTGGCGATGTTAATTTTGGCGCTGATCAACAATTTGAAAACGAAGCCAAGATGGCTGTGCGTTTGGCAAATTTCATTAGCGCTTTCTTGCAGGTAAGTTGTCATGAATGAACTTTTTCTCAAGCATCTCAAAAATTGAGATTAGCAGCCGTCGACATTGTCATGGAATAAAATAATATCACAAACGCCTAAGCAAGCCTAAAGTAATAATTGATAACCCGACACCTATTAAATGTATTTTTCAACAAACAGCAGCATCAGAGAGCTTTAGCAATTCATTCAGTATACTTGAAAACTTCTCAAGTGTAAATTATAATTTTCCACGCATAATTCAACTTCCTCGAATTTCCTGCAATGCCAGTTTATTTGGATTTGAGGATAAAATTAAATATTCAGTGTCAAACCATTACCAAATGCTAAATTCATTAGTTGAGAGCAACATCAAAAACTATAGAAAAAACAAGAAAAATATAACGACAATGACGACGACAAGGACACGAAAAACGAGTTGCTTCTCGAGCGCTCAGTTCAATTCAGTTTGTAGTTTCTTTATCTTTATTAAATAGAAGAAGCAAAAGCAACAGCAGCATCATCATCTAATATTTGCACAAGTTGTTAGAGTATTCACAAAATAATGATGATGCTGCTGCTGTTCACTCTGCTGCTTTGTGATCCATAAAACCTGCGTTCAATGTTCTTGTTCCAGACACAAATGATGAAAATCCATAAAATCAACAGAAAAACATATAAAATTAATAGATACAAACTAGTCTTACAAATCTTATGTTATGTTTTCTCTACAATTTCCCCCTTTTTTTCTATTAAAGGTCTCTGATCCGAATGAAGTATATTCGGGCAAACGTGTGGCCGACAAACCACTCACCGAAGATCAAATGATCGGCGAAACTTTGGCCATTGTGTTGGGAGACAGCAAGATCTGGTCGGCCACAACACTCTGGGAACGTAATAAATTCACGAACCGCACATATTTCGCACCCTATGCCTATAAGACCGAATTGAATACACGCAAGTTCAAAGTCGAAGATATCGCACGTCTAAACAAGACGCATGAATTGTATACCGAAAAGAAATATTTCAAGTTTTTGAAACAGCGTTGGAATACAAATTTTGATGATTTGGAAACGTTCTACATGAAGATTAACATACGTCACAATGAGACAGGTGAATACAGTCAAAAGTATGAACACTACCCGAATTCATATCGTGCGGCAAACCTAAAGCATGGCTACTGGACTCAACCACAATTTGACTGTAAGGGTTATGTGAAGAAATGGCTTGTGACCTATGCAGTGCCATTCTTTGGCTGGGATAGCCTTAAAGTGAAACTGGAATTCAAGTGAGTATGAATGAATGGGGTAGACAACAAAAGACTATGGGACAACAATGACAAACAATAAACTGGTGGCGACGGCGTGTGCCACACACTTGAATTGACCGACTGACTGACTGACTGAAAAGGGGATAAAAAACCATTAAGAATTAGGGCACTTCTGTTTTTTGAGAGTGTCTTGTGTACATAGTATATGCCCCTACCGGTCTGTCCGCTGATGAACCCTTTTTTTGTTGTCAAATTTCATGTGACTTAAAGAAAAGATTCTGATTCTAATTCTATTAAACACAAACTGGTGGCGCCGCCGCTTGTTTTTATCTATTTAAGTCAAAGTGTTAACATGACACATGACTCTTTTAAATATGCTTTTGTTATGTTAATATTATAGTACAACAAAGTTATTTGGCAGTTATTTGTTCATAAACATTTTGTCACTTTTTTTCACATAATGAATGTGTCTCTTAACAAATTTGTATTTCTTTCTTTAGGGGAGTGGTAGCTGTTTCAATGGATATGCTACAATTGGATATCAATCAATGCCCTGATTGGTATTATGTACCAAATGCCTTCAAGAATACACACAAATGTGATGAACAGTCTTCCTATGTAAGTAACTTAAGAAATTTTTTTAATTTAAATTAAACAAATCATTTATTTATTGCCTTTCCTTTTTACAGTGTGTTCCAATTATGGGTCGTGGCTATGAAACTGGTGGCTATAAATGTGAATGCTTGCAAGGCTATGAATATCCTTTTGAGGATTTAATCACATACTATGATGGTCAATTAGTTGAAGCCGAGCATCAAAATATAGTTGCTGATAAAGAGACACGTTACGATATGTTTAAATGTCGTTTGGCAGGCGCAGCTGCCTTGCAATCGGCATTAACATTGATTATATCATTGTTTGGCTTAATAGTTATCATGCTCTATAGATTTAGATGAGCCGTAATGGTGACTTTAAATGACCAAAGCCAAAAGTAAGCAATCAATGAAAATTAAGTCTTAAAACACAGAAAACAAATTCCGTCCAAAAATCAAACTATACTCAAATGTTCAAACTAATAATTCCACGAAAAAGATAAACTAATTTTAAGTAAAATATTACTATGAATCTGACATTATAAAGAAAAAGAGCAAGAATCTCAAATATCAAATATAAATAGATACAGACACGAGAGAGAGTGCTAAAGAAGAGCAGCACATGCACGCGCTTATAGACAATCAAAGCATCGCATCTTTTCCTGCTATTCTTGACTGAACATTGTCATCATTTATCTCCAAGGCGATTAAGTTGTAGACATAATCTATTACAAAGAATCTGGTTATTTGTCATTTTATGATCAAAAAAAGCAAGCAGCAGCAGCAACAACATCTCTAACAGAAATTATGAGCGAGAACGAAAAGCGCAAACAGCCTCGCCTCCTGCTCTCAGATTACGCGGCAAAACGGAAATTCCAAGACCAAACACCACAACAACAATAATTTAAAAATTTATAAGAAACATTTTAAGAAAAGTAAACTACAAAACTTGAAGAGAACTAACAGCAACAAACTCTACTTTAATGTCCGTGAAGATCAACAGCTGTGTGGTCATCATCATCATCATTATTATTATACGCATCTTCTTTTTGCTGTTGCTTGGCTACAAGCGACAAAAATCATCATCAACAGAAACCTGTTACGATCAAAAACCAAGTAAGAGTTGTCGTAACAGCGCCTGAGCTTTAGGGTGCCTATTTCTGTGATGCTACTATGTACTATTAATGCTGATGATGGAGATGACCACCACCACCAATTGCCACCCGTCCAAGTAAAGAGCGAGCATTTGAGAGAGGGTTGTGTGTGTGCCACAAAATAAGTTGAGCCCGAGCTTCGTATTACCACTGAAAGAAAGGTGGTGGCTACTGCTGCTGCTCTGCAATCTCAAGGAAACGCATAAAAAATCGCTGTTTTTCTTATATTAAAACATCGTTGTCAGTCCGAGATTTTTTTCCGATTCCAATTTTTTATGCGTGCATGAATTAAATGCGCGATGTGTCCTTTTCCTTCATACTTGATTATCATATGAGCGCTTCCTATTTTTATTATGTCTTCTTGGCATCATCATCGTCGTCGTCGTCCATCGTACCCTGAGAACTTTTTCTGCATTAAATGAAAAAATTATGAAAAAACTTGTTTGTCTGCCACTTGGTCTAAGAAAAAAGAATAAAACTGCTGCGCACCTTCGATTAAAGCAAAAGAGGTACGGACGGAGGAAGTTTTATTCTCTAAATAAAACGATATATGATGTTTTTTTTTTTGCTGCTCGATGCAAGGATTTCCAACAGTGGCAGCAGTGAGCGTTTCATATAGAAAAAAAACAACACTTTTTTGTTTTCAAAAAAAATTTTCACACATTTTTCATAGTCAGTCAGTCAGCGTCCAAGAGATCACTTTATCTCTCTCTCTCTGTCTTTATGTTAGGAACAGTGGGCAGTGGCTCTTAGCGCTGTCGCGGCTGTCAGCTTGGTACCTCCTCCTGGTTTATTATGGACGCTTCTTCCAAATATGCTTTGATTACTTTTAATATCAAGTCGTGCTGCTCTCTAACATCTCTTTGTGTATCTATCTATCTATACATTCATTTGCAAATGTATTTGTATCTTATTGTGTTCATCAAGTTCAATATTATCGAATATATTATTACATTTTACCCTGTTTTAAGTTTCAATGGAGCGAGAAATGAACAAGAAGCTCTTCACATCTTTTGTTTTGTATTAATGAAAAAATAAGAATGAATTTTGAATATTTTAATCTCTCAACACTAAATCGCCCAGCCGTCCAGTATGTAGAGAATTACATACATACTTATATATGTCTATGGTTAAGTGTCTTATTAAGTGCCTTTTTGAAACACGTTTATCCTTTATATAAACAAAAGTTTTAAGCAATACATATCGCTATCTATATACTTACATATAATAATAAATATATATTATAAATGCTTAGGTTTTTATATTGAAAGATAAAGTAATAAAAGTAAAGTCAGTGAATTGTTAACTTATTCACACAGTTTTTGATGATCAATAAATGTTTTTTTATACTTATGATGAAGACTTTTTTATGAATTTGTTTTGCTAGAAATATTCTTAGAGATGTCTAGATTTATATGGAACACAAAGAAAGGCAACAGAAGAACATTTGTTTTGCCTGGTCACTGCGACTTCGATTGGGTTTTTGTAGCATAGATCACACTAATATCAAATGTACGAAATATATCGCCTATAAAAATATATTAGGAGGCATTGGAATGGTCTGATCAGAAGGAACCGATAAAGAATTGTATCTCTGAGAGATATAATTAAAGGACTAAGCAAAGTAAAGAGGCCATGAGCTAGACATATTATATATAGGATGGGCGGAAGCCAGTCAGCTTATTAATGCGTTTGTTATAAAGCTAGACATATACATATAGCTTGCATGTCACATGATCGGTGGATCAATGCAGAATAATCGAAAACAATCTATGCACATGACAGAGTAAGAGATACCATCAGAGATTAGCAAGCAACTCTTTCAAAACAGCTTATAAAGTTGAAAAAGATACAGACTGTTCAACAGTCGATAAGGTTAGTTGGAAACCTAATCAATAAATGTTCTTATCTATTTCAGTTAGAATGTCATAGGTAAGTAGAATAGTAGTAAAACATAAGTATCCAACAAGGAACTGTACAAGGGCAATAAAATAAAGTACTTATATTAATAGTAGCAATGCAAACTTACCCAACTTATTCATGATGATGATGATGTTTCTTTTGTTTGTGTGTATGTTGTAATCTTCTTTTTATCTATGTGTATGTTGTTGTTGTAACCTTAATCGAACGAGAGATTCCGCCGAAAATGATGTTGATCTTAAAATGATATATCCGGTGGGTTGCTTAAAAATAAATCGTTTCGTGTATTTGTGTATGTTCGCGCAAAAATTCAAATCTTCAAATCAAAAGTTTGCAATTTTTTAGGATTTATAAAAGAAAAAAAAGTTGTAATTGCAAAATTGGAAATTGCCTTACAAAGGTAAGAATAACGAAACTATTATTTAACACCACAATTATATTGTTTTAGAAACGAAACGGAGACGATAAACGTCGCGGGCGCGTTCTTAAAAGCTTCGATGCTTTTCTTTTGCGATTTTCGTTTCCCTTTTTTGCCTTAAGTGCGTTCTTAGCGTTTGATTATCGCAGTTTGCTTCTTTGTTTGTAAATTCTGCATCAAATTTTATGAAATTTAAAATAATTTAGAATGGTTGAATGTATTTTTGGAATTCTTTTAGAATTTTTAAAGAATTTTTGCTATTTTGTGTTTTAAATTTCAAGAAAGATTTTTCTATACTGATTAAAAATGTTTTTCTACTTAAAAGGAAAACATGTGTCTTACGAAGTTTTTGACATTTTACTAAAGGCTTCATAGATACATTCAAATTTTTGTGGGTTGCCAATAACAACAAATTACAAATACATAGTAACTATATTTAGGATAGATCTGGAAGATGGTTCTCTTTTTAGTCCTGGATTTAGGGCATCCAGTTACTGAGGGACATGAAGTATACAAACTATTACTGTCTCAAGAGTATTTTTAGATGAAATCAAGTTTCAACTGTTAAGAATACATTTGGCAATACCCACAAATGATTTACCAGGGAGGCATACAAATAGATAACTTTACATAAAAGTTAAAAAAATCGTAATCCAATTTGATTTATATTAATTGATTTATTCAGTTGAAGAAGTAAAGTCCCATGCTACTTTATAAGTATCATGTGAACGTTGTGAAGATATATCATTCTTCCTGTTACGGGTGCTATGGCCTTTACAACAAATGATTGCCTGAGAAAGTTAAAAATGCTCCACCCGTCGGACCAATGATTTAGTTTTTTTTTTTAAATAAAAATCGGGTTATTTGTGGAGTTTTAACTATTTCTCATTTATATATTTACTTTGTGTCTTTTTCGTACATTAATCTTTTTTATACATTTATTTCATTTGATTTAAATTCAATTTACATGGTACATAAATCATCGTCATCATCGTTATTATCTTTCAAAAAACTATCACAAATTAATTATTGGGTGTGAGTAGTCCTACATCAAATTAATCATTTGTAAAATACATAATAAACATATAACATTATTATTACAATATTATTGTTTATTAATTTAATTTTTTTTTTTTTGTTTAACAATTTTTTGTTATTTATTTTCCATACATAAAAATACTTTATTTTTCGTTTTAAATTTGGATTTCAGTTCATTGAAGTAGAGCATAAACAATAAAAAATTATAAAAATTTAAAATAAATCAATTATATTCTTTTATGTTAAATATTTCGTTGTTATAACTTCATGGAATTTAAGGGTATAAAAAGATTATCCTAAGGTTTGTAACAATATGAAGGAGACTTTGAATAAACCATCAGAAATGAATCTTAATAAGATTGGCCTATGTAATTGTGAGTACTTATTAGATACTCTACAATTTGGGATAGAATTTCAGGATATTGAGTTACTTTTCAATTTGTAAAACTTTCCCTGTACATCAAATATAGAAGGTAAAGTACACCTCGAGTAATCCATACAAAATGAATCTTATTCAGAGAAATTGTAAGTACACGTATTAGGCAATTTATAGTAGACCCTCTGAAAATAGGATATGCAAGCTGCTCGCTCAAAAGCTTTAACGTGATGTCTAAAAGTAATGGAGATAGAGGACTTGGCAGTTGAGTATCCTTAATTGGTTTAAGAGGTCGCCCAAGGCCTTTGAAACCAATCCGCAGAATCGACAAAATTTCATATAGAATAGCAGAATTATCAAACTGCCAGTTAATTATACTTACAGATAGTAGTGATGTAATCTTTGCAAATGCGAATGTGAATGCAAATATTTCTTGATATTCGCAACATCACTAACATAAGCTAAGCTAAGCTACCTTAGTAAGAGATCTTTTTACTTAAGAAACTTGTATGGTTGACATATTTTGACAATTTTTGATCTCAGATTAAAGTAATTAAATAAACCAGACTATTGATTAATTTAAGATCAATGAAAATTAATCATGACTCATGAAGCTTATAAAATCTTTGATAGAACCAAAGTCAACATATTGTTTTCTTAACATTTTTCACATTTTCGTTAGATCTTTCAATAAAACATACATACACATATTACTTAAATTTTATTATTTTTTATTTTTATATAAATTGTATTTGCTAAAAAATATTTTCATAATTTGTTAAAAATTCATTATATTCATTCCATAGAAATGGTTTTTTGTTATTTTGCTCTGCTTCCACATCTTCAATTTTCATCATCATAATACGATTTTTCTATTAAGATTATTACAAATAATATCATGCCGTGCCTAGAGTAGTACATAATAAGTAGTATTGTAATTCATATACATACATATGTATGATGTTTTTTTGTATTTCGTTGAATTTATTTTCTTTTTGTTGCTTCATTCTATGTGCCTTTTATTGTAATATTTGATATATTATCATAATTAATCTATTATATATTATATTTGTAACTCTGTGTATCTTTTATATAATTACCATACATTGCACCATATGTGTATGTAATTTAAAATGTATTTTTTATATTTAGTATTCGTATAATTGCTAAAAACAATTGGCTTCGTTTGCATTGCATATTTTGTGTGATTTTTATTATGGAGTTTTTATTAACTAAACAATATTGAGTATTCTTGTTTAGAACTATGAATTGAGTATTGTGAAAGATATTGAAAAAATAGTAGTAGAACTAGTCAGAACCATATACTTCTTAGATACAAAATCTATAGAATTAAACAACAAAAAAAAATTTAGAAATAAAAACGTGATCTCTGAATCGTAAATTACAATAATTGTATGAATGAGTACTCATAGTACTTTAATCTTAAATTATAAAAAAAAATTAAATGGTTTCATCTTGCATAGAACTTTTAGAGTACCTCAGCCTTTCGACTTGAATTGATGTTTTTGTTTCTAGATTTCTGTTCTTTGGAGATTAGATTACAAAGCATATAGAAATGGAAATTTAATGGACGATTTATTAAGAGATCTGTGAATCATCAAGTATTTAGAGTACCTGAGAGTTCCTCAGCCCTTAGACTTGGATTGTAGTTTAAGTATCTGATTTTCTTTTATCTGGGATTTAGATTAGGAAAGGGTGGGAGCTAATCACCGCTGTCGGTACTATGATCTCAATATTATCTATGTAACATTCATGTAACATAATAATAGTTCATTCAAGAGTCTGATACTCATTAGTATGCTATTACACGATGGATCACGACAGCAGAACTCTCTCTCTCTCTCTCAATTTTCGTTTGTAAAGATAGGAAGTGCGCTGCTGACAAAGAGGAATCGACGATCGGTCACGCTGTTCTGATCCACCGTATTAGGAATTCCAGATGTTTCTTCATAAATAAGTCTACAAATGTCTGTTGCTTCTGGGATCTTAGTCATGTAATTGGTTTTATATCATAAGAAATTCTTCTATCATAGAAATTTGAGAAGTTTAAATGCTTTTCTCATCTTTTGATAATAGTAAATTGCGGTGTTGGTGAGTGATTTTTTTTAAATTGTATTTAATTCTATATTAATGTGAGTTGTATCTATTGTATACTGTATTGATTTCTGTGAGCTCTATTAAGATTTGATAATTTCAAAGTATAAGATTTTGTATTGTATCTCATTTTTCGTTTTGAGCAAATTTGCATATACTTATTTTATTTATTATGAACAACATTTAACCACGACAACAACATTGATTATTATTTAACAATATTTTAATGATGTATTTAATAAAATTGTATATAATATGTAACTCTGAATTATTATTGTACAATAATCAAAAAATGGGTATTTCCAATATATTTATATATTGTATAAATATTTATGATTGTTATACGAACATTTCGAACGCTGAAACTTGTTGAAATGAGTTCATCTTCTTTAGTTTAGTTAACAATTTTATGATAATAATTTTGTATTGTGCACAATACTCGCGTCACAAGTAAGTAGTAGTAGTTGTAGTAGAAGAAGACAAATGTGTATATGTTATATAATCGTATTTAGGTGTACATTCATAGGTAATTTGTAATATGAAAACTTTGATATGCATAACACGATTTGAATTTGATATAGTAAGTATCCATAGGTATCTATTTAAACAAACACTGTATTATAATCAAAGGATCCGACCGATTGCTGCAGTATCATATGTCATATTGTGTATTTAACATGTGATATCAGAAACTATCGATCGGCTTCGATGATTTCAATCGGTTGCTGCATAATAGACAACTGTAGACTTACGCCTGAAACCCAAATTGAAGAAAGATGTTTCCGATTTTTTACGTTCATGTTCGTGTTCATTGCCAAAGTATGAAAATAAACGACCACTGCCTGCAGCAGCTGCAGCAGCAGCGGTAACTGGTCCACGTGAACCACCACCACCAGCACCGGCGGCGGTGGCTCCCATGGCAACAGCAGCAGCGGCAGTCGTTGAACCCCCTAGAATATTACTGCTACTACCGTGTACGCTTGTAGTATGATGAAGAATTAAAGAGGAATGCGAGTGTTGTCGTTGTATGTGCGGGTTGTGGTGATGATGATGTTGTTGTTGTAGTTGTTGTTGATGATGATGATGGTGGCTACTGTGATGGTGTGAGCCACCATGCAAGAAACCCGTCGGCGATAGATCAGTCATCTCACACGGCCAGAGGGTGAACGAAGATGGGACCTTATGTATCCCGTCCGATAATCGATAGTGGTGGGATGCTGACCTGTTAAAGTACCGCTCCGAGGGCCGCGACCCCATCTATTTAATGTGATATTAATAAAAAGTAATTTTTATTAAATATTATCTATAATAATAATAGAAAATTTATTATACATATATTCTTATATGGTAGACAAAGCATTAATTTTCATTGATTGATTGATTGATTCACTAATATTTTACTATAATATAATATATACAAAATTGTGAATTTGTCGCCTTTGTTAGTGAAATTTGGAATAAGTTTTAGTTGATAGTAGTCGAAATTTAATGTCACATCACAGTGTTACAAATAGATTAATCATATCTCAAAAGAAACAATTACAATTTAGGATTTGAAGTGGATTTCACTCAATTGATTGTTATAAAACTTATACAAATATTCCCAGTTATACTAGATTTAGAGTTCCATCATCTTCTTTTATACAAATTTAAGCTTTGTATTTTGTAATATTATTATTAAGTTCTTAAAAAAATTAGATTAATTTTTAAAGTATGCCAAAAATATATTAAGCATTTTAGATTTAAATATTAAATTGTTTTGATCTTTTTACTAAATATTAGAATTCGAATTTTTACTGATTTACTGATATATTCTCAATACTAAAAAAAAAAGTGAGGAGTATAGTAGAATTAGAATAGAGATGTAAATAGATAGATAGATCGATAATAGTTGGTAATAGATAGATAGAGAAAGTATAGATAGAAATAGTAGATAGATAGAACATGTTATAAGTAGTAGCATTTAATTGTTTAAGCAACTAGGAATTCTCTAATGCGACTAATAATTATTACTTATTATTATTTAATTATAATTAAATCATTTTTTTTTTAATTTGTAAGCCAAGTGCAACAATTTACAAAGCGCTGCAAAACACTTTCAACACTGAAAAAAATATTATATAAATAATAAAAATTTAAGAAATAAAAGAAAGGAATGCACTCCCACAACATGAAAGTAATTGGAAAACTGGAAAAACTTTAGTGTTATTTGTCGAGTGTTGTGCATTGTGTGTGTGGATCTGGGTGATGGTGGTATTTTGAAATAATACAATATAATAGAAAAACAGTGTTGAATATTGACTAAACTAAGAGCATCGTTCTATATACAGTGTCCTGAATTGCTCTATATAGTATAATATTTGGATGCCAATAAATAGGTGATTCTTTTGTTGGACTAAAAACAAATTTCATGTTCTCTAAAAATGCATTTTAATTCGATTTGGATTCGTTATTGGACGCTCACCATTTTGTGGGTAGTACACAAAAAAAGGCATTTCTTGTTATATGTTTTGGTTGTTGATGTTGTTGTAGTAGAACACAGTGTAACAGAAACGATAAATTTGCTGTTTTATTTTTATTAAATAATATTATTTTTTGTTTCTTAAAAAGTTTAGTTTTTGTTTTTGTTTTAATATTGTACATTCTCACATTCTCAAACAACATAGGAATTCGTATTGACCGCATAATATTTTCGTTTATGTTTATAATGGGACGCATATATATGCTGCGATCTGGAAATTATAGGCAAACAAACAAATAATGAATTGATAAAAAATGTTGTATAAAACAAGTTCTCATTTTTTGTTTTAACTTTTTGTGAAAGTTTTTTGTGTAAAATTCAAAAATCAAAATAAAATTTAGTTGGTTTATCAATCTTCAATACTGTCGCATTTGGCTCAAAAGATTTTATCATTACATTAAATAAAATTTAAATGGTATTTTTACTGGTATAATATTATTGTGTACTTACCTCAATAGAGTCCGAAATTTTGTATTAAATTAAAACAAAAAAAAAAAAAAAGTTCTCCAAAAATATTAAAAGTACATAACTAAATTTTTCATCTCATTTTTGTTTTCTTTTGGTTTTGTGATACTGTACAAGAATTTGCATTTCCGATTTTTATAGATTATTATAATAATATCTTTTATTATCATTATTGATCTTCTTGGTGTTTTCTTTTTATTCTTGTTGTTGTTGTTCTTATCTTATCTTATATGATGCGAACGCATCATATGCCTTTGGGCATAACGTGTGGACGGTCCAGTTACCATATTATCTCGTCTACAAAGAGCTGGCCTACCACTAGATCATAGTACATCGATCGATTGATCATTCAATATACGATATATGTTAATGGACGATTATTTGTTCGATTGTTCGGTGAATTATTCAATATCAATATGCATTTCGTGATTTGTTGTTGTTAGTTTAGTTTTTTTTACATTTTACAAAGATAGTTTTTTTTTATTGATTTTTGGTGGTGGTAATAGTAGTATGTTGTTGTGTCCCAATTGTTTATAGTTATACAATAGTTTAAGATACAATACGAGTATAGATTTTTTAATTTAGTAGGTGAATAGAGGAAGTAGTAGTAGAGTAGTGGCAGTGGTGAGGAAAAAGAAGAAAAAGAAGCAATAGTACAGATTAGCGTGTTTTTATTTTTACTATATACGAAAACAAAGAAGTTCACTACAAAGAGAGCATTAAAATAAATTTTTAGATTTAGATTTTTTTCCAGTGTAAAAGCATTATATATAATATGGCAATGAGGAGTTAAGATGAGATGAGATGAGATGAAAAATGAAATTGTGGTATGAAAAGTTGGTTGAGTTGAGAGTGGAACTTATATAAAGAAAAATACAAATGAATAGTGAGCTAATACATATGTATGTGTTTATGGTATGAAAATTTGAAATGAGCTACAACTATCTAAGATCCATTTAGAGGTCTGAGAATTCAAAGATACCAAACAATTCCCTAAAATCGGTCCCTGAAGATAGTTATCTTCTCTATATAGAAAACATACTTGAATTAAGTTTGTGGTAATGGTAAATTAATAATTCAAAGATCCTTCTGATGCTCTTTATTGGATCTCCAAAAAAGTTGATTGATTAAGGAGATAAGAACTTTGTTTCAAAGATTTTAACAATTCTCATAATTGGATCCCCAACAAGTGAATTTGAGATTTGATATGAGTTTGTGGTATGAAAAAATTGTTGGTTTAAGAGTGTAAGAGACTTATTTAGAGATCTAAGGAGTCAAAGATTCCAAATAATTCTCCAAAATTAGCATCTCCTATATAAAAACACATGAATTAGGTGATAAAATGAGTTTGTGGTATGAAAAGTTGATTGAGTTGAGAGTGTACTGATCTTAGGACTACAAGAGCTCCAAAAATTGTTATCTCTCTGATGACCAGTAAATTAATGAAGTGATTATTGTGTACATATAAATAAGTATACCTTTGTGATGATTTTGTTTTAGTTAAATGATTCAGAGTGAAAGTGAAATTGTAGTTGACAATGTATTGTCACATTATGAGGTAATTTCCGAAAACTTACCTTTTTTTCAAAACGGTTTTTATATTCAATATATTGTATTTTTATTATAATTATGTAATTTCTTTTAAATGAAATTGAAAATTTCTATGCATACCAGTAAATGTTATAAAATGTAAATTTATTTTAAATGAAATGGGATGCAGATTAACGTAGAACTTCTTCAACATGTGAATTAGATTTAGTTCTGGGGATTTTTACGAAAAGGGGGAAGAACTGTAGATAATTAAGTATTTATATGTAAATCACAAACTATTGTAGAAATTAAATTTTAGTTCAGAATAAAGAAAATGAAAATATAAAGAAATTATCAGATGTTTTTACATACACACGAGAGAATACTCGTATAAAGAAAAATGAATAAATTAAAAATTTGTCATCGATAATAAACGTGTTTTAGAGAATACAACTTAATGTAATCCTAAACTGGTTTCCTATAATAAATAATATATGTGTATATAGACAATTTGTCTTCCTGTCACCCTAATGAATAAATGCAAATAAATTGAGAAGTTTCTTTTATTATAAAACGGAAAAGAAAATTAATTGGGATTTTCTTTTGGAAAAAAAAAAGAAAGATAAACTTAAGAAAATGCTCTCATCAAAAAATAAAAACTGACGACGCGTTAAACAGTCGAAACTCACCTCGCATTGTGACCCAACATAATGATGCTTCTGCAAATATAATGAAGAAATTTTGGACACCATTTATATGTAGAAGTATGTATAGGTTGGTTGGTTGGTTTACAAACAAAAATAAAAAGGTTTATAACAAAAAGAAAGACATTTAGAAAACAAAAAACAAAATAGACAACAAAAAGATTGTTCGAGAGAGAGAGAGAGAGAGAAAAATTATTTCAAATCAAAATCATGCGAAAATTAAAAAAAAAACAAGTCAATCAAGAGCCAAATAATCTCGAATTATTGGGAATATAGACATATGTATAAAGCCAATTTATTCTCAAAAGGTGCATTTCAATGTTTCCGCCAAGTTTTTTGTTCGATTCTATCAAGACAAGAAAAATTACAAATATTGTATGTTATCTTAAGATCTCTTTTTTAAATAGGAATTTTTAATAAGAATTTGGGTTAAGTATGTATATACAAAATACTTGAACAAACGTTTATTTATTTGATTTATATTGTAATCTTTGAGCTCTTCACAAATAATGATATAATGTTAAAGTAATCGGATGCATTGAAGGCTTAATATTTACATAAAGTTTTAACCCAAGTTCAATAGAATCAAATCAGCCGTGAGCATTCTTGTTTTGCACCTTTTTATATCACTGCCACACTGTCTTACCTTTTTAGTGTAGCTTATAATGCAATGTGATGTGGTGAAGCAGTTCTCATATTGAAATCAGACTGAGGTCAAGCTTAATGTCCAAAGAATTTACATACATAGTGTTAAATCTTGTGCGATGGTACGGAACCATACGTGTGCAAGTCGTAATTGACCGATTTTTATTAAATTCATTATATTATATTGAAGTTCCCTAATAACTGGAAGTTGTAACCCTCAGGTCTAAAAAGCATATTGTGTGATGATGCAATGGCATTACTTCGAAGACAACTTTGGTACTTTTTAGTACTTTGTATCATTCCTTAAAATGTTTAAAATATTCAGATGCTCTGCTGTTGTTAGAAAGTTGTTTGTTTGAATATTCTTTTATTGTGAATTTACATTGGTAGATCTGAGGTTTATAAAGCAATCAGATTTTTAATGTTTTTAATTGTATATAGACTGTCATGAAACTATTCTGACGAGAATAATAATCTTTACACTTAAAACTTTCAGACTACCCCTGATAAAATTTTTATTATTATATTTTATAAAAAAATTGATAGAATTTTAGAATGTTGTCTCTATAAATGTAAAAATATAAATAATTATTCATTAAATTAATAAAAAATAAAAATTCGATTATTATCGTGATCCTATTTAGATATTTTTATTTAGTTTATATATTTTATTTTGTATTTTTATTTATTAAAATAATAATAAACTTAAAATCATATTAAGTATAATACCATCCTCAAAGGGTTAAAAATGTACATTTTCTGTACCGAAATTAAAATTAATAATTTATGAAAAACTAAAAACCAAATGAACCTAAGATGTACGTACATATGTAAGTATTGTATAAAGGCCTCATTCGCTCATGCGTAACACTAGCAAACATTTGATAGAACTGAATAGGAGTTTCTTTTCTCAATTATCTTAGTATGCCATAGTATTTATTATTTATTATAAGTATTTTTTTTTTTTTTTTGGTGCACTTGTTTTCTCACAGGCAATTACTGCCAAGCAGTGTGCAAAAGGATACATACTTAGTAGATAGTATTTAAGTACTTATTTTAAACAAGTATGTAGGTATTTAGTCAGTCAGGAGTGTAAATAGTATGTTGTTTTTAAACTGAAATTGACTTAAAAGCAATTAAGGAAAATGAATACACAAAAAATAAAATAAAGGGTTCTATTTTCAATTAGGTATAAAAAAAAAAAATGAAAAATAAAGAAGAGTTTTTATTTTGTTTTTTTAAGGATTCACATTATCACATTGGCCATTTATTCGTTTTGGAAGCAGCAGTAGCAAGTGAGATATCAAAAATCACACAATTCTACTAAGAACTCATTATTTAATTACATAAGTACGACTATTAAAGAGAGCCACCATATTAAATAACAAACTGATAACGTTCTCCATATGTTGATGTCTTATTTAATTTTATTTTGTATAAATCGCAACACGAGCGAAAGTATTTTGTTTTATCTACATGTGACATGTGTGTGTTTGTGTTAGCGTGGATGTAGGTTAAAGTATCTTTTGGTGTTATATGGTTTGGAAAATATAATTACAATTAACTACAATGAACTGAGTAATCAGAGTCTGTTGTCTTTTATGTTGTTGTTGTTGTTGTTGATTGATTTGTATTGTAGGATTTTTTGTTTTTAAACACAACATCAATAAGAAGAAATATTTTATATTACATATCAAAAAAAAAAAAAAATTGGGATAATTTATTTAGTATGTAGAACTTAAAATTTTGTAAGTATTTAATTAAGTTATCCAACTCTGTAAAAGTGTAAGTGGTTGTTGTTGGTATTTTGGTTAAAGTATTGTAGTGTTGTATGTAGTATAGTATATACGATTATATCAACAATAATAGTAAAAACAACAATAGCAACAACAACGAGAGTTACCAACTGCATAACAGGCCCAAATGGATGCAAGTTGGCAAACGAATTTAATTTAATTTAATTTTAAGGTTAAGATACCAAGACTGGATATATTTATATTTATATAATAGAAAGAAAGAAGAGTTTTCAATTTAGAGAAAGAGCGAAAGTAGAGATAGAAGCCAAGGTGATTTTGTTTTTCTTTTGTTTTTTTTTTGTTATATAAAAAATATATTTTCTTTTTTTTTAAATATATTTTACAATTCAGTTTTTCAGTAAAAATTTCTATAGCAAAATAAATTGCGAAAAAGGCTTTTAAAATATTTCTATAAATTTATTTATTTTGCTTGTGCCTCTTTTTTTAATTTTTTGTTTTTATTTTTCTTTAAAACGCAGTGCCTAAGTCAATTATATTATAATAAATATTTATATATATTTACTAATATATAAGGTAAGATAAATTTAATAGTATATGGTATATGGTAGATATGTATTTTGGTTTTTTTGTCTTTGATTTTAGCCTACCGAATGAGCATAGCGAATTTCAGCTAATTCACAACAACATTGGTAACGCAATATGGCTCGAACGCTTTTTCTGCAAGATTTTTGTTCATAAAATAAACAAAAAAAATATTTAATATAATTTATTTTTAAATTTATTTGTGTTTTTTCTTAAACAAAATAATATAAAAAAATTTAAATAAAAATGTGATATAAAAATTTGTTTTTTAATTAATTTTTTGTTTTTAAGTTTTTAGTTTTTTTAAAGGTTTTTTTTATAGCAATAAACAGAAAAAGTTTTAAACATAAAGAAATTAAAGTAAAAAAAGTTATTTAGTTGTGTACTCACAGATAGAAATGAGTGAAAAGCTCTACAATGTCGAACTTACCGTAGTAAACGAGTGATATAGTCAGGCCAGTTTTCAGGGAACATGACCAAAAAGAATCCAATGGCAATTAGGATGACTCCAGCAAGTTTCATGCCTGCAAATGTTGCACTATAGAGTACAACATCAAGTGCTGAGGGTATGATGGAATGGGATAAGAGATTATTAACAAAGTCATGGAATTTATAACAATTTAACAAAGGATTTAAGAGATCTTGAAGATTGTTGAATCATTTCATGTTTGGGTACTAAGTTATAAATAAGCAAGAAATTATTTTAAAATCTAAAATATCTTGTGTCCAGATTCTTAATGTATTTGGTAAGGATATTAGATCCAGTCACATCCGTTTGTCTCTGTATATTTCAAAGAATAACTCAGTTTTTGAGATATTAAGTAGAAATTTGGAAATGACTATTTAAAACTGTCAACTCTGTACCATTAACTACCTTTAGTCACCTTTGGTTTCTTATATTTATTGAGTTTGTTTGGATGTTAGAGGTAATCTTCGACTCTACTCATCTGGTTTTAAAAATTCTTTCACCAGGAGAATGCTACGTTATCACTTAGTGTCATGAGCTATATCTATATAAATAAAACAAGGTCCGGTTATTTTTAGGATTAACTGAATTATCCTTCCAAGTGTCCAAAACTGCATAGTGAAACTCAAACTGTAACAGAGAGAATATAGTGATGCTAAGAAAGAAGGCATATCTGATATCTGGCTTTTGTCACCGTTTGGTTGGATGCAAATATAACAGGATGTAAAAAGTATATAATGATCGATAAGACAAGAGCTTTGAACATTCCTGCATACCAATGAAAAGATGGACAAAATGAGATCAAACAATTATGAACTATCAATGAAACACACTGATGAGTGATGATATTGACATACCTATTGACATACCCATAATTTCAAACAATTGTTCAGTAGTCAATAAATGAAATCGATGTACAAGGTAAATTTCTAGATCATTACTATTTCTCTTTGCCTTTTAGTCTAAATTTCCCTTTTAAATCCTTTTTGTTACAATTCTAGACTATGTTGAAAATGATATTAAAACATCCAAAATCTACTCTTTTAAAATTGTTTACAAGTGACCCTAACTTAAAACGTGATTATAATCTTGAAAAGAAAACCAGGCCATATCATGAAAGAGGTTAACATGAAAAAGGTCTTTACTCTTCTCTTGATTCGATTATAAAAAAAAAAAGTTTTCGTTTTCGTTACATGTTAAGCAATTAAAAAAGCGACATACCTCCTGAAACTGGAACAGCCGTAATCAGACCCAATGTCACGAACATATTGTAAGTAACGGCGGCGCTAAATTGCATCAAGACGTGAAAAACTGCGATTAAGAAAGGCATGAGAAATAAATACAAGAAGAAAAACAACCAGAACAAACGTATGATTTAAAATTTAGTAATGCAAATGTAACACGGATACAGGTACTTACCCAAAAGTAAAATGCTAGCGGAGAGTAGAATCGACCATGGTATGCGATCCGGTGACAGAGCTTCCGTGCCAGTCAAATACAGTGCCAACACAACGGGCCACAAAAGAAGCGCATTGAGAAAACCCAGCGTTGTGAATGTAAATGCAATTTGGCCCACTGGTGGATCACCCATTACCTTACGGAACATAACCTATACATAGTAGCAAGAATAGAGAACAAAGAAAAAAATTACAATAGTTCGAGTTGGCTTGAAGTGGCAGAACAAACAACACGAAAGTGTTGCATGTTCATGCTGCTGCTGCTGCTGCTTACTCGGAAAACGGCATATCCCGCAGCAGAAAGTGTTGCCAAAACGACACCGCTCAATGTGCGACTCTCCGTGATGCCGTCCATGTAGGCAAGCAAAGCGATGCCTGTGTCACATAATATGACAGCAACAATCTGAAGGATATACATATAAGAGTAGAATGAATTAGAGAAGTAGTTGCAGTCATAGTCATACTGATAGACGCACCCTAACACCCACAAATTGTTCATGCAATATAACCCACGAGAGTAGATAGACGCAGGCCACATTGGTGGCAAACAATGCGAGCGCATCTGTGGCGAAGAGCACATGCAATGACAATGTGTATAGATACGTTGTGACAAGCCAAAGTATACAGAACGAAAGACAACGATTCAGAAAGCGGCCTAAGGGAACAAGGAATAAAATTATAATGACAGATTTAAACTATTGTACGTGCATGTAAAATTCAATGTTTGAATACCAACCCACAGTAAAGCCACGTTCGCGAAATCCACGCAGTACATCGCCAAGTATTTCACTCAGTTTGTCACACTTACGAAAAGACATACTGCCCAGCACATAGATGGGAAAGAACAATAGGGAAAAATTCGTAAAGAACCAAGCCGCAAAGAACGGGGCGCTGAAGTAAAGCGGCGGACGCGGTTGCACCGGTGGTATATTAAATATTTTGGTGGCATCCTCGACATCATGTATCAACGAGGAATCACTAATTGCGAGTATATCTTCCAAATCACCTTCTATGCTTGTCACAAAATCTAATTCACCATGACTAGAACTTGTATCGAAGTCCAGATCATCCAAATCTGTTTCAAATGTTACACGATGCATGTACATATACTTAATGCAATGGGTAGCTCCAACCCAAGAGGCTGTGACAAGTATTGTAACGCAAATGCCAAAGTACATCTATAAGACAAGGTTTTAAAAGAAAAATAGTTGATAAGTCATGACCACCACTCACCTTTTGTGCCAACTCTGAGCAACATGATTCCTTGCATGCTTTTAATTTCTTAAAACGAACTTCTGTTTCTTCTGTTGATGGGGCTTCGATGGCTATGGTTTGTGCATCTGTAGTGCCATCATGACCGCCACTGCCACCACTAACACTGCCTATAATTGGTTGTGCGCTGCTGCCAGCTGTTGGTGTTTCGGCTTGTATAATGACCTCACTGGTATCTTGTTGACTCGATGATATCGAATCTTGGTGGGTTATTTGCGGGTTACTTGCATTGAGCACATTACTGAAGTTACAACCACCGGTTATGACAACGGGAGTAGTGCCTGGCACGACACTACCACCCCCAACACCACCACCACCACCGCCACCATATGGACCATTCGATGAGTCGCCACTGGTGACCACAACCGATGGCGTGCGTACACGCTTCGGATTAAATATGGCTGGTATTTCACCGTCGCGCGTCATGCTATCGCCAATGCTATCGCCAATGCCGGGAATTCATAACGTTCTTGAAATGTTGCGAGCTTAGATCAAAAGAATGATGATGATGAAGCTAAAAGAAAATCAGAAAAATAAACAGAAACGATAAGTGGAAAGTTATTTCAGTTATGCACGTAGTTAGTAGAAATACAATACTAAGAAGATCCTAGTCCTCCACAATTCTACGAAGTCGGTTCACGTGCAAGTTGCTCCTCTATTCACGTGCTAAAATCAATTAACAACCAAAGACACGCAAATGGATGCGTGAACCTACCAGCACAAAAACCAATCCAAAAAGCCCATTGTCCACCCACAATACAATAGTTATGACCCCCAAAACACAATGTAATACAATATTCAATGTACATATGAAATTGGAAAAAAACGAGTGGTTTTTAAGTGTTTCTTAGTCTAAGCTTTACTTGTTCTCTACAGAAATTAAACGTCCTCGACATTTCCGGCGTCGACTAAACGACGGGCAACTGTTTTCGTTTACAACTTTACGCTTCGTTTGACCATCGTCCATACAAAGTTGTTCACATTTTTTGGTTGGCAATGTAAAATTTAACCTTTAGGCCCGGTTACGAAGGATAACATTTCGTATGTACGTAAGAGTTTGAATATGTATCCTTGTGTATCGTAGTGGGCACGTTTCGCATTTTCGATTTGTTTCGTTTCGTTTGAAATGCAAAATGCGTATTAAATTTGTATAATATCAAACGATTTGTGGGTCAAGTACAACAACAACAGTGTGATGGCATCGGAAGAGCAAAACAAATTGCAAACAACATCATCATCATAAAACCGAATGTCAAGTATACGCCATGTTGCTTGCTTCCACTAGGTAAATATTACAAAATGGCCGAACAACAGGACGTTTGTTAAGCAGGCATGGCATGAAGGAAGGAAGGCTCTTGTCATTTTATACGTTAAATGGCTTGTTCAGACTGTTGATAATGACATTTTAATTGAATTATTAATAATTCAATGGATTACAGTAGGTGGCAACTTACTTAGAAGTTGTATAGATGTGGGGTCCATCCAACTCATCCCTTTGATCTTGAAATTAACTTAGCTAATATGATGATTAGATATTGCATATTTATTTGATGAATTTAATTGAGTGAATGGGTTGACTTAATTGCTAATCGATTAGATAATTTACAAGAAAAATATGTATGAATACAATATTGAAAAAGAATTTTCAATATGGAAACTGTAAGATACAGACAAACCTAATCACAAAGTTAATTTAGGTATTTTCCCAAGATATATTCATGGGCTTACTTATTTTGCTTATAAAAACTAATAAATAATTTTAATCAACATAAATGCGTCATCAGATACCAAATGCAAGTTTTTAATAAAGACAACTTGGCTACAGAACTTTAATGTTAAGCAAATCAATATCTCCCACTTTAGTTGGCAAATTACAATTGTTTGAAAAGGTTCTAAACGAACTAAGCAGTATGCAGCGGCAAAGAAATTCAATTATTATAATAATAACTTGCATTATCTGCGCTTTATCGTGTAAGTTATTAAAAATATTATTTTCAAATTTACAATTATTCTTACAATTAAAATGCTATCTAGATACAAATGCACAGCAATATACCACACCATATTGTGGTGTACTAGAAGAACGATTCCTTTATAATGAAGAACAAAACACCATACCAACGGAAACACCATTTCTGGGTACTATACTCTTTAGTTCAGAAGGTAAAGGGGAATGTTATATACTCTTAAATATATCTATAGAAAATGTTTCTCCTTATTCATATGTAGATGGTGTGACTTTAACCAGTGAATGCCTAGCCACTCTTATCGATAATCGTCATTTACTAGCACCAGCATTCTGCTTTGAAAATCGCTATATACCACAGAAATTCACCCAATTTCGTATACAACTAGGGGCCTTTAAACAAACAAATGACATAAAGAAATATATCTGCAGTACACTTGGATTTTGTATACCACCACCTCGTGAATATCAAGTTGAAGATGTTGAAATTCATCCTAATTGGGATCCAATTACATTGGCCAATAATATTGCTATTATAAAATTACGGGACAGTGTCACCTACACACCACACATTCAACCAGTTTGTCTGGAAGCACCATCCAAATTAAGATCTGTAATTGCAAAACAATTTCAAATGGTCGGTGTGACATTTACGAACACGTTAAAGGTGAAGACTAGCGTTTTTACGATCAGTCGTCGTTATTATGATAGGAAATATGCCAATATATTTCCCTATATTGACACACAATTTAGCGGTACTCAACAATCAGAGGATTTATTCTATTCCGGTTCAGTAGTATTGGGTACACATATGAATGGCGATCAACCTGATCATTTCTATATTGTTGGCATATTGTTGAAATCAGCATCAAAATTATATGCACCACTAATAAGTGTATTCCAGGGTGTGCAACCCTATGTAGATTGGATAAAATCATATATGTCGAAGGGAATGGCAAATAATAAACGAAACCTACGACCAGAATTTCGGTTTGATTTAGAGAATGATCAGAAAATTGCTTTTAATGAAGCATCTTCGGTGGAACCAATTTTTACAACGTCCGGCTCATCATCATCGTCAACATCATCAAGATCATCGGTATGGGAACAGATAATGTCATCAAATTCATCATCGTCCTTGTCATCACCAACAGGTTTAGAGTTGTCTTATGCACTACCCTCATTCTGGTTACGTTCTAATGTTATACCATCAACAACTGTTCGAGTACCTGTGACTTCTACAGATTCAAATGTTGTCACATCAAAGACAACCGCTCCTACAACGCCTCACTCTTTATCACACTCTTTAATATTTAGTCATTAATACAATAAATACAATTTACTTTTAAGCGTTTATTTTTGTAAAGATTTTTCAATGTTTTTCCTTTTTGTAAAGGATACATCATTGATTAGATCATCGTCTTTCCATAGCTATGTAAACTTATTATTCAGTTAATGAGATATGCGACTGAAGTTTTATCCATTTTAGGAATGTTCTAACTAGGATTATATAAAAATCCAGAAAATTTAAAGATTGTTTCTCACTATTAGGTAAAGTATCGAATAGCCTGACTTAATGTAATTTCCACACATGAAAACAATATGAATAATTATAGTTCTACTATGACAATGAATTACCACAACGTCATTTCCAAATTTCCCATTTATCAGCTTCATATATACAGTAGTAAGCTTTACTACATGTAAAAGAAAATATTAAGATAATACAAAAACAAGTTTTTCTCATGAGTTAACGACATTTGCAAAGTACAGGAGATTTCAGTTAGACAACGACTTTAGTACGATCTGGTTGTGTCTCATATTTACGATATAATGCAACGTTTAATTAAAAAATTGCAAGTTGTGATTCTTCTCTGCTTCATCAGTACATTGAGTAATTATTCTTGTGAAAATTAATAAAAGAAACACATTTTATTAATGAATACTACTTATATTTGAAGTAATCACTGCCAAAGGTGCAAAAACATATGATGGATTACCCTGTGGCAACCTAGACGAGGAGTTGTTAAATGCCCCTGGGGAATATGGTACAGTTCCTATAGAGCATCAATGGATTGCTCGAGTTGTCTTCAACAATGGTATTTATGTTGTTGGTTTTAAAAGAAGCTCATACTAAATTAATATAATATTTAATTATCATAGAACAGGATTCCGATTTAAAATGTCTTGCCACTCTAATAACATCGAATAAACTATTGGCGCCAGCTTCATGCTTCCGTCATCATTATGGTGTCCCCGAAGCCTATTCTGTTGAACTGGGTATTTGGAATATATCTGCTACTAATGATGGCTGGGCATGCAATCGTGATGGTTTTTGTGTTCCACCTGTACAGACTTATAATCTCTCGGATATTGCCTTACATCCTGACTTCGATAGCATTACATTAAATAATAATATTGCTGTGTTGACTTTGAATGATAAAGTTACATTATCAAAATTTATTACACCGATTTGTGCTAGACCAAAAGATGCTGCCACTGAATCTATTGTGGGTCAATATTTTTACATGGGTGGATTTCATGCTGAAAGTGAATTAAAGAGCAAGTCACCTGTACTTACGATTAGTCAGGAATATTGTATTCAATCCCATGAAGGTCGTCTTACGGTATTTACCAGTACAATATTCTGTGGATTGCCATACAGTGAAGATTTATTTGATCTGGGTTCTCCATTGATTGCTGTTCATGTGGAAGATGACTATCCGACTGCATTTTATTTGATTGGTCTTCTTGTCGAATCGGATAATTTAAGTGGTAAACGGACTTATGCAAGCTATTAAGATGTTCGACCACATAAATATTTTATTGAAGCAAATCTAAATTTATCGTAAATTATACTTATTCTTGTTTCATTCAAATGTGTCATTATCGAATATTTGAGTACTCGTGGCTTATACAAATGATAATATTGTCTAGTGTAACATAATCATTCATTACCACGCATCGCTTTCTATAAAACACTTTATAATTATTCATTAATAAAGTATTTTTTTAAGAAATTATCTTTTAATAAATAAATATTGTTAAACTTTATTTCTCAAAGATTTACTATCCAATAATTGTCTTAAATTTATACATAAGAAAATCGAGGAAGAATCTACTCGTAAATAGAAAGAAATTTTAAAGATTCTGTGACATGTGTGCTTTTGACTCAACTAAACTGGCTGAATTGGAACGCATAATACATTACTCAATAAGTTCGTAGGATGACTTATAAAACAACAACTTTTAGCGTTAATTCGATTTTAATCTTCAAGATAGTCTCCTTCAAGAATGATACGTTCATTGGAAAAGGGGAGCCCTCAAATATTCGATAAGTTGTATGGAAAAGTTGATCACAAATTGAATATTACCCATTCTGATAAAATTTTGAGAAGGTATATTAGTATAAAAGAAGGGCTTATGGACCGAAAGTAAATAAGTTTAATTAAGTTTGTTACAACTATAAATTAATAGAAATTGAGTATTTACTGATAGTTCATAAGAACTTTAAATAAGTTTATTAAATTTATAAATTGAACATTTAATTAAAAAATGTATACTGTTTACTTTTCAGGGAACCTGAAAGATACTTCCAGCAGGTGACTCCTTTTGAGTTGGCGTGTATACATTCATACTAGTGTCTAGCAATCCTATAGCACTCTAGTGTTACCTGAAGGTGGTCCAACTTAATTGAAAAGTAAGGACTTCAAAATGAATTTAATCAGTAATTAAGATATACGACTGAAGTTTCGTATAAACTCTCTTTTCGGTGGTGATAGGCTTATTTTTTTAGCAATGGATTAACTTAAAAAAATCTAGAAAAATGTGAAGAAATTATTTGTACATAAGAGTTGAGAAATCAGAAATTTAATTAGATTTTAAAATGCAATTAATAATCAACCATAAAGCACTGCATAACTTGATTTCTATAATTTCTATATACATATGTAAATAATACATATGTACATACTAGTATCATATACTTATTCTTTGATATTGAATTATTACAACGTCATTTTGTTTTTCCCATTTATATGATTCTTACATAGGTAGTAAGTTATACTAAAATACTTACTTACTCATGTTTGAATAAATTTAAAACCCGATTTCAAGAGAGGAGACAGCGAGCTGTTAGAACAGCGACTTTTTCACACGAGTCAACATTGATATTTCAATAATACAACAGATTTTAGTTGGAACTCGACTTTAGCACGATCTGGTTGTGTCTAATCTGTAAGTCACAATGCAACGATTTTTACAAAAAGTGCAAATTGTGGTTTTGATGTTCTTTATGAGCACACTAAGTAAGTAATTATTCTTAAATAACAATAATTTTTGATTAACGTCACAACGTATATGTTAGCAAGCACTGCTAAAGAAGCTAAAACATATGATGGGTTACCCTGTGGGACATTAGATGAGGAGTTGTTAAATACTTCAGGGTATTTCGGTACAGTTCCTATAGAACATCAATGGATTGCTCGTGTTGTCTTCAACAAAGGTAAATTGATTGATATAAATACTATAAATTCCTTGTAATATTAATATTCCATAGATCAGCACCTTAATTCCGAAAAGAACTGCCTAGCTGTACTAATAACATCAAATAAATTATTGGCGCCAGCTTCCTGCTTCCGTCATCATTATGGTGTCCCCGATGCCTATTCTGTTGAACTGGGTATTTGGAATAGATCTGCTAGTAATGATGATTGGGCATGCAATCGTGATGGTTTTTGTGTTCCACCTGTACAGACTTACAATCTCTCGGATATTGCCTTGCATCCTGACTACGATAGCATTACATTTAATAATAATATTGCTGTATTGACTCTAGATGATAAAGTAAAACTATCTGAGTTTATAGAACCAATTTGTGCTAGACCAAAAGACGCTGCCACAGAATCTATTGCTGGCCAATATTTTTATATGGGTGGTTTTCATGTTGAAAGTGAATTGAAGAGCAAAAACCCTGTGCTCACCATAAGTCAAGAATATTGTATTCAATCAAATAATGGCTTGCTTACGGTATTTACAAGTACAATATTCTGTGGATTGCCATATAATGAAAATAAATATGCGATTGGTTCTCCATTGGTGGCTGTTCATGTCGAAGATGATGAACCAAGTGCATTTTATTTGATTGGTTTCCTTGTCGAAACGAATATATCAAGTGGTATGAGGAATTATGCGAGCTATCAAGATGTTCGACCGTATAGACTTTTTATTGAAAGAAATCTATCTTAAATGAAATCTATAAATCTATTTACAATAGATGTAAATCTTGAAATTATTTATAATTTTTTTATATACTTAATTAAAATATACATTCATTAAAAATGATTGAACAAAATATGGGTTTTTCTTTTTAAAAATTTGAAAAACACTTAATTGTTGGAACATTCTAATCAGAAAGACATACAAGGTTTGATATTGTATTGTAGTTTCAAAGAAACTCTAAGCAACGACTGTTATACTTACTTATCGAATTTTTATGTTGAGCTGATCAAAAACAGTGTATGTTATATGCAATTATTTACACAACTTAAGGGATCACAAACTTTTTCAATAATTCAATAATTTTGTTAAATAATAACCGATCTTCATTGAAAATATTTACTTCTTTGAATAAAATTGACTAATTTCTTTGAAAATATTATTACGAGTGTGTAAATAAATTTTGTTATGATGACTGATAATCCCAAGAACTTATGTCACTGTATCAACTACTCAATTTATTAATTAAAATATTTTTAAAAAATTGACCACAATTTATGCTCTTGAAATTTCCCAGTACAGTACAATCTTGAGTCATTCTAATATTGCTGCTTCGAATGTTTATTGTTATTCTCAATTGCTGCTGATAGTTGCATTTAATCTTTTTCAAAATCAAGTTACTGAGTTGTTTATACAAATGATATGGTTGGTATATATTATATATTTAGTATGCTAGATTAAATATAAAATAAATACTCATTTTGCAAACAAGACAAGCTCAGTTCAAATCAGACTTGCGTCTGTTAAGGTTGTTGTGAGCCGAGGTTGTGATTATGAATATTTTAATTGGAATTTTGTTCTATGGCTTATTGACGTTTCAAAATGTCGTCATTGCAACTGGTTTTAATGGATGTGGACGTCTTGAAGAACGTTTATTGAACAACAATGAATGGGATACGGCACCAACTGAAATGCCTTTTCATGGAAGAATATTTTATAAAGATTGTAAGTGGGAGAGTGTAAATTAAATAATTTCCATTCATGTTCTTAATTACAAATTTTTAGCTTATAACAATACAAACTTCATTGAATGCGTTGCACCGTTAATCAGTCGTCGGTATCTATTGGCACCCGCAGATTGTCTAATCGATTACTCAACAGAACCAACAGATTTTATCATACAACTGGGTCTTTGGCAATTAACTAATGACACTAAGTCATATCACTGCAGCAAACAAGGCTACTGTGTGCCACCACCACGCATGGTTCCAGTCTCTAATCTCCTTATACATCCCTACTATGATAAGATTACAACAGACAATAACATTGCTTTGATTACCCTGGCCGAAGATATTGAATTCACAAATTATATACAAGCACTTTGCGTAAAAGCAGCAGATCCATTGAAATCTGTCATTGCTCATTACTTTGATATGGCCGGATATGTAAGATATGCAGATGTCCGATCTAAAACCGGTGTTACAACTGTTAGTCGTCGTTATTATGATAATACCTATAGTACTATCCTGCCACCCTATACACGTACACAATTTGTTGGTAATCAAGAAATGGACGATAAATTCTATCCGGGTACAGCATTACTTGGTCAAAATGTATACAATGAAGTGCCACGCAGTTTTTATATTGTGGGTTTCATGGTTAAAACAGCCGATACACGTCTACAAAATCCCGTTGTAGCGAATATATATCAGGAAGTGCAACCATTTATGGATTGGATACGCAACAACACGGGCCGTCGCCGTGTTATTACGCAAAATAAAAAATCTGATGAGGAAAACAATCTATCATCAACATTTGTTGAACAACTTTTTCAACCTAGAAACGACAAATAAATGATACACCTAGTATGTAGTACTAATGAGTAGTTTGCGGCTCTAGCTTTCTATTGATAGCACGAAATTTTCCAACTGAATGCATTGTGCTCATCTCAAATCTGGTTTTCCCAATCATTGAGCACAATGTTGTTGTTTTTCTTCCCCGAACCAAATGCAATGTTACTCACTCACCTTATCTTTACTCGTATATATTCCTCAGACTTGTTTTACTAATAAAAATTATTTATATTTAATTACAAAAAAATAAAAATTAATGGCACTTGTCGATGGCATATTACACGATTCAATTGTGTCCATTTCCTATCTCCCAACCATGAGCCAACAACAGGTTGTGCTTGTGCTCTAATGGGGACTTCCACCAGCTCGGAACTATGTCTTTTTATATTTTTTTTTTTTTTTGCATACGACGCATGAGTATCGTTGTAATACATAGTAAATATTGTATATTTATAGAGAGAAAAGAGAGATGTAGTAGTTTATATAGTAGGTAAAGTTGTACTATAGTATAAACGACGTCGTTGTTTTATAATTTATAATTTAGTTACAAGACTCACAGGGCCGAGCTCGTTTGCTCGCTCGTTTACTTGTTGAGAAAATCATTTGCTTATTTCTACTACCGCTGCTGCTGCTATTATATTAATGGATTTTTTTTTTTTTTGCATTTCACCTTGGAAGTCCGGAAAATGATGCTTATATAAAATGCAGTAATGTTTATGTTACATAGTGGTTGGGTTTCCTAGACTTTTAATGAATATTTGAGCTTAGCAGGACTCCGAGGAGAAATACTTTTGAATTGCATAGGGGAAATATTTATGGTGAAGATGCTGAATGAGATTTTTTTTTATAAAAACACAAAAATGGACTAGAAATTTTTTTTCTTATATAATGTGATTTTTTTGTAATGTTTTGTTAAAGAAAAATCTCATAATTTTCAATATAAAACATGAATCTATACTAATATAATAAAGAGGTAATGTTTGTTTTGATGAAATGGATAATATTCGAAACGACTTATTCAATTTTAAAAATTCTTTCATGAATAGAATGCTACGTTGTCATTGAATGTCATAGACTACTTACTTTTTTTTTTATTAAACGTTTTACTATATTTTTTTAGGATTAATATTTTAAAATTTTTTTTTTTTATTTTTTTTATGCTGTGTTTCTTCTTGAATTTTGTGTTGTTTTTGTTATTGTTGAATTTTTCCTCTCGACACAATGTGTTTGTGCCAGGTAAGTCTCCTATCCAAGATCATACCCAGGTAGCGGGCTTAGCCCATCTGAGGTAAATCGAGCTATGCAGCAAGACGGTTGGACAGGACTAAATTCCTATAGTTTTTTTTTTTTTAAAGTTTTCCGTTTTATAAAATTAGAGTATATTTTAAAACTCTGTCAAACTAAATTTATATAAAATAATATTTCCATTCTGAAGACCCAAATTTTGGTATTCTTTTTTCAAAAAAAAATGTATCTGTAAGTAAATTCTTAAAAGATATAATGTAAAGATGGATTCCTTTTAATATGCAAATATTGCAGCATAACACAATCGCAGAGAGAGTCAAAAGAACCAAAAACAAAACCACAGAAATTCATTGAACAAGTTAACTACAAACCACCTGAAAATGCTAATGATAAAAACAACAATTCAACAGCAGTAAGAGTGCATAGTGCTTCAGAATTTCCACCAATTGGTCCTGTAGATCCTGCTGATGATGAAGTACAATTGCTTTGTATGTGTGACAGTAAGGGCAAATTGGTTAAAATGGTTCCATTTAAGGAAAGCGATTATCGTGAAGCATTGCGTCAAACTATAAGAAATCATCAAAGTGGTACACTTGATGGTTGGATGAGTTAAATTTGGTTAGTTAATTGGTATCAATGAAGATCAAAGATCTATATTTTAAATGAGATACTCTCCTAATTCAATATTTGTAATTTGTAAAATTATGTAAATTTTTTGTTACCTGTTCCTTGTAATATAATTTGAAATAAAGAAAGCATCAGCATCGTCAGTCAGAAAGCGGTATTAAAAACAAATTCTTAAGTCATAACCATTGAATCATTCAATTTGTTCTTTTTATGGTAAACACAATCGTTTATCTCATGTTTGGTTTTGGAATCTCTTACCAAATTTCAAGCCAAAGGCTGCTTGGATTCTTTTTCTATAAAACTGAAAACAGACTCATTCAAATGCTGCTTGCAATGCTATGAATGAATGAATGAATATTTTTTTGATCACTTGCCAAAAAATCAATTTCATCAAACATCAAACAGTAAAATCCTTTTACCATATAAAGTAAACAAGCAAAAATCGTAACGTGGTAGACAACTTTGCATACTTAGAGGCGCCCAAGCTAAACCGCAGCTTATTGAAGCGAAACAAGTGACAATGACAAATGTGTGGGAACAAAAAAATCCAAAAGCAAAAACACACACACAAAGTATAAAAATACAATAAACATGTGTGGCAATAACAAACAATAATAACAAAAACAAGACAAAATTTACATTATATGGCGAACATTGAAAGAAAGAAATGAAAAAAGCGAACGAACTGTTTATTGTGCATTCAAATAAATAAATAAACATTTGGAGAACCGAAGAATATAAGAGAGATAGCAGCAGCAGCGAGAATCAAGTGTAATTTCGTATATTAAAAAAAAAAAAACAACGTACATACTTAAGCTCAAGACTGAGAAAGAGAGAACATGGAATAATTGTAGGAGAATGAGAGAGATCAAAGAAGATAATAAAAATGTGAAAGCAGTACACGTTGTCGTATACGCAATCTGACATTTTTAGTGGTTATGGTCAAGCACAAAACAACAACCAGCGTCTTACGTCTTCATCCATGTTGTTGCTGTTATTGCTACTGCTACTATTGTTATTTTATTGTCGCCACTCGTCCAGACGCCATCAACCAAGGCAACGTGTTATTTTCATTAGCCTCCAGACATTTCACCACGCCCACTCACCAGGCCCCTGTCTCTGTCTCTCACCCTGTTTTGAATCTATAAACACCCACAAATACAAACAGTTAACAACAATTCATTCATTCATACATTCCGTCAGTCACTCAGTCAGTTTGTCGGTCAGTCACTCATTCAGTGCCATCATACCGATTTACTTTAAGGTTTTTTCTTTCATTTTTTCCTTTTAGTGTAATGTTTTGTCTAGGCCATGTCAACATTATGACACTACACCATACCCCACTGCATGAACAGTTAGTAGTAGTAGTACTAGTACGAGTAGTAAGTGTGTAGCTCCTCTAAATTTGATACTACTTAGGCACGCCGCATTTACTCCTCAACGTTGTCAAGTAACTTTAAGAGCGAGTGCCGCTACAAAAAAAAAAAAAAAAAAATACATTCGAAATATAGCACAAATTTTTGTTGCTCTAAGCACAGGACTCTTTGGTTTTCTAGTATGGCAATTGCTGCCACTTAAATAATACTTCGTCTCATTCAGCATATAGAACAGTGGTTCTTAAACTATGTTCCTGGAGGTCCTTGTTGTCTTAACCAGAGGGGTCTGTATTACAATTTCGACATTAACTTATCAGTTCAAAGGTAAAATGTTTATGATAGGGAGTATGTATGGGATAAGGTGTATGCTTAAGAATCTCTGCTACATTTAGAAACATACTGCCAGAATTTATGCTATGTTATAAGTAGAAAAGAAAAACTTGTAATAGAAAATGGTAATGCAAAAAATAAGAAAGATATAAAGCCGTGTTGACAGTTTTCGCTGCGGGACTAAGTGAATGAGCCAGTCTGTGATTTGAATTGAGTGAGTCCTTTGAACACTTGCTGCATACTTTGATAGCATGCTTAGTCTTTTATACTATTGTAATTCCTTTGTCCTTTCCTTTATATAATATTGACATAAATTCATTTCTCTCTTATTGTTTCCCTGTCTTCATTCAATTCTATTGTACTTACTTAAACTTTTGCTGACATTTTTTTTTTTTTGTTTGTTTGTTTATTTTATGTGTTTGTTGTTGTTGGTTTTTCTTCGATTTTTGGAATTTCTTTCGATTGAACTCTTTTACGCAATAATTTCCTATTTCTTTTTTCGTCTGCGTTTATTTGTTGTTGTTGTTGTGAACTTCCCGCTTTTCTCCACGCGACAAACGCTTAATTCAATTATATTGAAACATTTCGAAACACATTTTTTGCGTGTTTTACCTTTATTTGTATTTATTATTTTCCGTTATTCGTTATTTTCTAATATTTTATAACTTCATTAAAACCCGAAAAATACAATAGAATAGGAAGAGAAGTGACAGAATGGAAAAAAGTCAATGTAATGAAATGTGTAACGCAATAAATTATTAAGATACTTTCTTAGATACACACAAACACATTCTCATCACCACACACACACACACACACACACTCACTAACTTACTTAGATACAGTATAAATATACCATACACAAACGAGTAGAATAAACTGATAGATACACGAGCGAGACACACGGACGTGCCGACGACGACAACGCACACGGACAAGTAAAAATGCCTTCAATACCTTTTGAGTGCCTTCATTCACTTCAAACTTTCTTCTACTTGGATTTTGTGTACAAAAAAAGTTAAGACATCGAAGACAACGACGACTGCACCAACTACATTTCACAATACCCACTCATTCACTTATTTTTCTTATGCCTTAGCTTTCCTTTTTGCCGTTTTCCTAGGCATAAAATAAATTTTCTTTCATTTCATACACAAAAAATTGTAAGTGCGTTTGATAGTGTGTGTGTGTGTGTCAGTGTATTAATGTGTGTCGACCGTCGTCCTCTTTGTAGTTTGTGCGCACAAAAATTTATATTTCTTAGCTACGCTCGTCGTATCTAGTAGATACTTCTTACTCGAAAGCGTTTCGCACGTACACTGAGGCGCCTGCAATCGTTTTACTGTTGTCAAAGTCCAAATGAGTTTTCCTTACTGTGTTACACTTTTCACTTTCATGAGCATTTTGGCCAGGCTTTCTTGCTTAGCTTACCATTTTCAATTGGCTGGGAAAAGCTCAACGAGAGAGCGCGTGTTACAGTTTACAAAAGAGAACATATTCTCTCAGCGCACTCGCATTCTTATTTGTTTTTGTAGTGTAAAACTACTGACAGACAGACTGGGTGTAGGTGGGTGTGGGTCCACTCAATGTGCTTCAGGAAAAACACTTGTTATGCAGTTTTTTTTTCTTTTCATTGAATTGCTTTTCTTGTTTTTGTTTTGGTTCTTTGAGCTAATTTTCATTTTATGACAAAAATGATAGGATAAGGTAAAGATAGAAAAGATGACAGATACCCTGTAAATTGGTTTTAATTTCTATTTCTTATTTATTATTTAAAGCTTTAAGATCATTGAGAGTGAATCCACTGATTTGAGAGGGTTTTAAGATTGTCCTGGAATGCAGGGCACTGCCTTATTGGCAGACATGCAACTTTGGTAATATGGAAGACTGGGGAATCCCGCAAGCGACTCCTGCAGAAGCTGTAGGGATGAATTTGATGGAGAAAAATTCAGTCACCTTCTCTGCTCATATCAAGAAAATACTTGATTCGTACTTATTCATTTAAATTGCCGATTTGTAAGGCATGGACGACAGATGTATTTTAATAATGTAATGTATTCACAATTGGTTGGTCTTAAAACTGCCTATCACAACAAACTAACCTACCTACACTACAAGTACTCTTAGTATCAAATTTGTCTAGTACAAATCATTCTATTTACTTCTTAGATTCATGTTTAAGGAGACTACTTCCAATTTGTAAATGGTAGATTATAAATCATTGGTCGTAGGAGAAATGATCTAATACTTCTAACATACATATGGGGTGCACCCACTATTCTGCGGAGAAGCTGTGATTGGAATCTCTGGTGTATCTCAATATTAGAATGCGAAGTAGAGCCCCACATTTGAATTCCATATGTCCATACGGGCTTCAAACCCAAAACTTAGTGACTATTTTTTTTTTTTTTATGAATTCTATTCATAACAATTGTTAGGCATATTTGTAAAATTGCGAAACATATCCCATTTGCATATCCAAAAATAGTATTTAATCTGGTTTATAAGTAATAAATAAAATGAAACTTTCTGAAATTTCAGACAGATAACTTACTGACAAAAGAAAGATATCATAAAAAATAATTGGATCATTTTTTAGCATATTGTTGAATGACTTTTTAAGGTATTCCAAAGCAAAGAAAAAAAATCATTCATTCATTTATTCATAGACATTTACACCATGTTAGATGTTAGTTTGTATGGTTAAATGATTCTATTGAACTAAATTTCATCAACTAACAAAGAACTCCTTATTCATGTGACGCACATCTTTCTTTCTCTAAAGCTTAAGACACCCACCAGAGATTATCATATAATTTTCATAAGAATATCAACTCAATAAAATACTTCAAATTATAGCTGCCAAAATATATGATTTTAGCCAAAAATGTGTTTAAAAAATCATAAACTGACAAATTCAAAAATCAAAATAGAATTGATCAATCAATATTTAGATCTTCAAAGGTGACGCCTGCCTTAACACGTTTTATGCATAAATCCATAAATTTTAGTAAAATTTTTAAAGATTTATGATGTGAAACAAAGCATTCAAAGTAGTACTTAATGAATTCATAAATGATTGGTTATACTACATACTTACTTATTTATGCAAATTATCTATTGTCAGTCATAATGTGAGATGAATGAATGCTGAAAGAAAGACTTTCACTCAAATGGAGAATAGAGAGAATTTGCTTAAAAACAATAGAATTCTTAAAAAAATCGAATAATATAATGCATGGAAAATAAGGTTGATCACCAATAAACGAAAAAAAGGTGAACTTTGCTTTGGACAAACATCAGTCGTTTTGAACACTTTGTTGGCATTGGATCAAGTTAAGTAACGAACGGATACAGTGGCAGGATATTGAAAAGAATTTATATGCAATGATGCAGCAAGTGATTTCGTTAGCAATGCCGCCGCTGTTGTTGTTGATGCTTTTGTCATTTTGGCTCAATGACAGCAATGTGGCCATGGCAAAAACCATACAACAAAACACCGGAAAGAGTTTGGTATTGTTGCAAGTGAAAAATGGAATTAGGTGAGATTTGGTAGATTGTGCAAAAATAAACAAAAATTTTGCCAAATTTACACATGAAAATATTTTCAATTTTTTCAGTACTCAGCGAAACTATGCAACCAACTATGACTATGATGACGTTGAATTAGAGCCACGACGACATCAACAAAGTAACAGTAGAAAACGTAAACAACCAAAGCAAAGAAGCCGCTTGAAGTATCAAAATTACAGACAACAACAACAACAACAACAGAATCAACAAATAAAGTCAAGAAACCCAGAAGAAGAAACGACAGAAAGACCTTTAATCCGCTATTGGAATAGTTTTGTGCGTAGCGTTACAGTGCCTATGAGTAATTTACGTTTGAATATAACAAATTCTTTGGCAAATTTCTTTAATGATGGCAGTTCTAATATTATGGAAACACCGCCTTTAGTAGTAAATGATTATGAACCTAATGAGTCGCTAAATTCTTACATTGACAGTAGTAGTAGCAATGTTAAAAAACGTAGGCGTAGTCATAAAAAGAAACGTAAATCTACGATTGATAGTAGTTACTCATCAACATCAAGGTTTGGAGATCAATCTTCGGCTACTGCTGCTGGTTCTTATTATTATGATCAGACAACAATACCATATTATTATTTTGATAGCAAGACAGGCAATTATTATGGCTTACAACCTTTGCCAAACACCAATGATTATTATAAACAATTGCAATTATATAATTATTATTATCCAGTAACTGATGAACAAGTTGTTTTGCATGCTTATGACAATTATAATAATGAAAATGATATGGTATTGAATGAACCTGTTAAAAAGTATAAGCCTTCCAAGGTATCTGATGAAGACACTCCACTAAATGATGCAGGCAGCGAAGATGATGAAGAAATACAAGATGATGCCATGGATAATGATGATGCTGATGATGATTCAATGCATATAGATGAGTTTAATAATGTTGTTGATATTGATGATGATGATAATATTGCTGTTGTTGAAAAGCTCGAAGATGATGAAGATGACGATGAAAATGATGAGCAGCCATCACCTCAAACTCAAGCACAAGTGGATGAATCAAATCAAGAGCAATTACGAAATGAACTTGGTTCATTTATGCGTGATGATCGTTTTAGTCGCATACGCCAACGTACAGCAGAACAGGATCGACGCATTAATAAGAACAAACCATTGGATAAGCAAGGACCACGTCAAGAAAAATATAAATATTATTACATAAATGTATAACTGATGATTCTTTGTATATGATGATGATTTATGATGATAATAATTTGATTAAAGTAAACACAGTAATTCTTTTTTCATGTGCCATTGATTATACTTTTTCTTTCACCACGCAATACTTATGAAGTATTTATTGTATATTGAAGATGATGATGATATATGTGTATGCAGCTGTTGTCTTAAAAACTATATTTGTACCTGAAAAATACAGAAAAAGACAGAATATAACAAGTATAAATAAAAATTTACTAAATAGAAATCAAAAGTTAATCACAAAAAATAAGGAAAAATTTACTAACTAAACTAAAAATGCTCTCTCCTTCTCCTCCTCCTCCATCAGGGCAGTTGAGTTAACAATCAATCAATCAATCAATGAGCAATCAATGTAATTATCTCGATGAACTAGTAGAAGGTGGATCAAGTGGCAGTGCAACACTATCGACATGTTCCAAATTGTCAAAATATTTGTGTGTCATTGCTTCTTTTGCCGAGATACGTTTAAATGGATCATAAGCCAATAGTCCCTGAAAGAAATAAAGGAAAAGATATAAATATTATTAATTATTGAAGGTTAATAAGTTGATAAATAGACTGTGTTCTACTTAGTTTAAAGTAAACATATCACATGACTTCAATAAACAATTATTCTAAGCTTCTATACAATGATGATCTTCCTATTAGGAATTTATTATACAGCTTTTCCTCGACATGTACCAAAGTTTAATTTGATTTCCCTATAACAAATTTCCATACAGCAGATCGATATTTTAATCTCTTGCAAGAAAATGGTTACTGATTTTGAGGAAAACACTGTTTTTTGTCATTTTATTTAATAATAAGAATGAGTATCATAGTATAGGGATATGGTGAAGTCCATACCACGATGCTTTCTATTCGTTTCAACAGCATAACCTTAACAACAAGCGTCTGGTTGTGGTTGATCAGTCTCTCTTTGTGGGAGTTAGCTACTTTTCTTATAACAACCTCAATCGAATAGATAGCGAGATCACGTTCGAGATCAGAACTTCGAATGTACCAAGGGGCAAAATCACATAACAGCACATCTCAGGACATGTTGGTGTTGGAACCTTTGGATTTGCTGCGCAAAACTTAAGCTGCAACAACCTTATCTGAGCACTTGGAGTTTGCTTCTTAAGAATGAATTCATTCAAATTTTATAACCGACGCCAAAAAACCAGAAACACTTGGTTTATGGTTTTTATGTCCGATCTGAATCGTCATTCTTATTGCAAGTCAAAAGTAGACAAGGTTGAATTGCGTCTGGTCATGTCATCTTCTGTTTCGCAAGGGAGATAACTGACTGCTTTTTGCTTCTGAATTTTAACAAACCCGCACCTTGCATACCAAAAAGAGAACAGTTAAGTATAAACACAGTGTTGTTGCTGCTGCTTTTGATTGTTTCGAACCATTGTTGTTTCTTTTGGCAACTTTATTGTTGTTTCTGTCAATGTATGTCTTATGGTTCGATACATAGAATTGTCTAAGCTTGATTACAGTCCTACTCCCTTTAGTTACAGAAAAACTCTATCTACACTGGGACGAATTTCTTCATTCATAGAAGTTATGTGATTCTGTTTGGAAATGAAGAGACAAATGTATTTGAAGCCATTACTTTAGAAAATTATGTTGAGTGAGAAATATTTAATACAGATAACATTTTTGAAATAAAGGTTGAATTAAGTAAAGCTATCTCTTCAAGGAAACGACATTGAAAAGGTTTCATGTGTTAGATCTTCCACTTAGATTATAGTTCAGAATAGATTTCTAGTTATTTATCTAGTATTAGTACATTGATTAAGTTCGCTGGACCTCTCCAATCCTGTGATGTATATAAAATTATTTTATTAGCAAACTTTTTTGAATGTCTTTCGGACTGATTGCAAATAAAATTATAATTATAAAAATAAAAATAAAAAAAGTAAAGTATGTATAAAAATTTGTCATTTCTTTACAACAAATTAATTTTGTGTTCCAGTGATACTTTGTTATAGAGAAGTCCAACTGTAGTAGCTCAGTCAATAAATGGAATATGAATTCTAGATTAAAGTCAGCACATACATGACATGACCTGAGTACCTAAATTTAATAGAATTTTTAGGTTTGTGTCGTTGAAGCACTTGTTTCCCATGGCTCAATCGATTGTCCATCAATTTCTCAATTTTAATGAAATGAAGAATTTCTTCACCAAGTAAACATTCATTTTTCAATTATTGAGACCTCATATGTGTGTATTTCAATATCCTTACCATAATTAAATCACTTCCTTCATGTTCAGTTAGTGCTTTTGGTATATTTGACTTCTCCCAACGTGGAAACTTTGGTTTATAATCAGGCAAATGTGAAACTCCTGGCCACACAGTTTCATCTGGAGTACTCAGAGTGCGAAAGATACGATAGATTTGATCAATTTCACTATCACCAGGAAACAAAGGTCGACGCATAATCTGTAAAACAAAAAGAAAACACATAATACACAAAGAACAAATGAATTTTTATACATATAACAAAACTAACCATTTCAGCAAAAATGGTACCCAAACTCCATAGATCAACACTGGGTGAATAGTATTTAGAGCCAAGTAATACTTCAGGAGCACGATACCATAAGGTGACAACTTCATGAGTATAAATACGCACGGGTACATTAAAGCATCGTGCAAGACCAAAATCTGCCAACTGCAAAACAGAAACAAAAATTCATCATTAAATAAAATAAAATCTTACAAAACCTAGACAGACAAACCTTAATGTTTCCTGCTGTATCGACTAGCAAATTTTGTGGTTTGAGATCACGATGGAGTATGCGACTTGTGTGACAAAAGGCAATGGCATCAAACACTTGATACATGTAACTCTAGAAAAAATAATACACTTGATATATGAAATCAATCATTAATTGAACTTTATGTGTGCTCACCTTAATCAGGTTTGGTGTAAAGACTTCCTTCTTTCTATCCATTAACTTTTTGAGATCCATATTAAGATATTCAAAGATCATGTACAGATTACTCCCAGAGATGACAACATCAAACAATTGAACGATGCCTTTATGATTGAGATCTTTGAGTAATGAAATTTCACGCATTGCAGTCGATGGCACGCCTTCTGTTTCACTGTAAAAATGAAATTAAACCAGAATAAAATGCATTAAAATTATTTACAACAAAAAATAATAAATACAATTAATAAATTGTTTCCTATTGGACAATTCAATCCAATTGATATACCTCTACGTCAACCATAGATGTGTCATTGGTCTTCACCATCCATACAAAAGCAGCTTGTAAATATAAACAACAAAAAATTGAAATTGAATTCTTATAGTATAAACATCCAACATCTTATTGGTAGCAGTGCTTTCGGACCCGTTATTATAGTATAAAATAAATAAATAAACAAATTTAAACCAATCACTTTACTTCACTTCACTGTGGTCTCTCGCCACTCTCCCATAGAGTATTCTCTCCTTTCAATGTTCTCTTGTTGCTAGTATCTGAATGATGAAGCCGAATCATGTGGTGCTACGTCTACGGATATAAACTACGCAGCACACACATCATCCAGGCTGCTTCATTCAACATTTTGCTTCCTTGTAATATTATTCTTAAAACTGTGTGTTTCCAAATCTGCCTTAATGGAATGCATTTCAATGTTTCAAGCATTTGACATTCGTCAAGGACAAACAATTATTTTGTACGCACGCACACCTGCCGCTTCACTGTTCATTGTCCTGACGACGCACGCATACACAACAAGAACATGTATTGGCGGTGGCGTCCGCAACACACACACACACACCCGCACATATCAATTTGATGTCTACGGCATTTTTGTAATTCTCAAACACACACAAATATTATTAGAAATCCTGCTTATATTTTATTTACCTTTCAAGACGAATTTTCTTGAGTGCAACATCCTTCCCAGTTTTTTCATCTTTTGCCTTGTAGACAATGCCGTATGTGCCTTCACCAATTTTCTGCATCGGTTGAAAATCATCTAAATCCTCACGCATTTTTCTCAAATTTTTTGATGCAGATTTTTCGTAATTTTGTTTTTTATAGTATTTAATTATAAACAATGCAATTTGTTTACTCCCCGTTGTAATTTAGTCTGTTTTTGGCGGGAACCGTTTTCATTGATATCATCACACCGCTAAACTAGAGGTGGAGAACTATCGATAGCACTATCAGAACTATCGATAGTTGAGCGCTATCGAGCTGCCATCGATAGAAGTCCAGCACTATCGATAATATTCGATATTTTTTTTTTGAAAGGCGCACTTGCTTGTTTTTGGGATTGCACTTGCTTTTTTTTTGAGATGCCACTTGCTTTTTTTTGAGAAGCCACTTGTTTTTTTTTTTGAGATGTCAATGTTTTTGTTTTTGAGATGCCACTTTCTTTGAAGATTTGATTATTTGAAAAGTATCAACATTGCATTGATGGGGTTGGTGTTGTAGTGTTGCGAAGTATGCAAACTACTCATGAAGCACAGTATCCAACATCAAAAAAATTTCTTATTCAATATATTGAAATTTAGTTAAATGTTAGTCTGACTATGTCTTTATGTATTTTAAAAATACATTTATAACATAAAATTAATGCAATAATATTTATGAATAAATTTAAATCATTCAGCAAGTTGCAATGTGAAAAAGCGCCACCTATTGAGCTTTGTTTATTAAAGGCACCCTGTGTATTTCATGTTCAAAATATAAATAAGAAATACTGACTGCAACTAGCAACATTTCTAATACCAACATTTCTGATACCAACATATCTGAGAACAACATTTGTGAGACTATTAAATAAATAACTAGGGTCCTCAAGAGATAGCATAAATAGCCGCAGTTGATTCAATATCGTGAAGACCCCAAACATGTTTCATAGTTTTAGACTTTGGTTATGTTGTTTCTGATGAGAGTAAAGCTTGTTGGTAACAATGAATGAATGTTGCTTGTGTTAATTTAAATTTTAGACGATGAATCAATCAATGAATTTATATGTATTTTATTTTGCTTACCATTTTTTGACACCTGTGAGCAAAGATCAAAACTTCGGCTGTGAGTTGTGAGTCGTCAATTGATCCAAAACAAATAACACATAACCAACCACAAGCTTTTTGTTGTTGCTGACGAGTGAGAGGGAGAGAGAGGAGAGCGAAGTTTGTTTGAAAGAATGTTGCTGTGTTGCTTCTATTGAGTTGAATGCATTTTATGTTGTTTTCGGCACCTGTCATTCATCAATTGATCGCAGAGCAGACAACACTTAATCGCAAAGCACAAGCATAGCCGGGTGTTTAATAGAAGAAGAACGTACAGTGATATACCTCTAGGATTGCATCGACGACCGCCCCAATGTTGATGATGAGCATTCCAGTCTCCAGCTATAATATATTTTGGGCCAAATTGAGATAAAAGTTGACTGAAAGCCAGTGTTGGCCATGCATAGATTGGAGGGCAGTAAATAGCAGCAATAATAAGACTTCCCATATCGCTATGAACTTTAATTGCAACGCATTGCACGTGGGCTTCAGTAGTAGACGCAAAAAAGTGATGCTTAATCGCTGAACGTATAAGGATTGCAGCACCACCTCTGTGTCTATCTAAGGGATGGTTTGCTAAATATAGCGAAAACCCATGCAGCTTATAATAGGACCTGCTGCAGAAGTGGGTTTCGCTGATAATCATGATGTCTATATTATTGGCTTGGATGAAAAATTCCAGTTCATTTATGTGATTTGTCAGGCCGTCAGCGTTCCAGACGCCAATGCTGAGTCCTATTGTTGACATTGTTGGGGGGGAGTTGACGAGGAGACGATTTAATAGATTTTCCTGCAAACCCAACATTCTATCCAACCTGGATAAAATAAGATCAAATCTGGCGCTAAAATTCAGCCTGCATTTGCTGCATTTGTTGTTGCAATTACTACGCTGCTGGAGTGATTGTTGTTTTGACTGATGGATGGGTTGATACTGCAGCTGTTGCGAAGACTGAGATAGCTGAGATTGCGACGGGTTATGTGTCCTTTGTTGTGACCGGCTTTTGCGCGGTTGTGCTATTTGTTGATTATTATTGAGCTGGCTGCCTTTTTTTTGCTTAGTCTGATTTTGCTGACGCATATCACCTTTAACTGCACTTGCGTATGAGGGCACAGAATTACTATCCACAATTGGAGGTGGTACATTCAGAGACGAAGTTGTAGGACCACTTATCGGACGAGATACTTTGGTTAAACCATTTTGTTTGACGTAATGTTTATAAATCTCACAACCCTTGTAGTTGGCAGTATGTTTGTCGCCACAAAGCGCACATTTGGCAGGGAGCCCCTTCTCCTTGCTACACTCTATAGTAGCGTGCATGTCACCACATTTAACACAGCGATGAACCTTTGGAGCAATATTTTTGAGTGTGTCCGTATTCTTGGCATCTATGGCACTGAGGTGGAGAAGCACGTTGATGTGGTGGCTCGACTTTTACTATTTGGTCGCAAAGCCGTTTGATATCAAACACTGATTTATTGTTTTCCTTGGGATTAAGCTCCACAAAGAACAAATTTAGTGGCTTCTTGTCAGATCGACTTAGAGGATTGAAAAAATTTCTAACAGAATGTCCTGCATTCTGGAGCTGACTCTTGATTTCATCTGTTAAAGTAGTGTGGTGAAGACCTTTGAGCACTACCCTGTATGCTCTTTCCTGTTTTAGCTGGTAAGAATGATGGTCAACATTACATTTTAACAAAAATTTTATGGTTTCACGATATGCATCAGAGTTAAGAGTCATGATGCGAATTGTATGATTAGAGCTAACTTTAATGTAGTAAGAGCTACTATTAATGACTTTATTGAGTGAAGAACGAAAACCGTTGATGTCAGTGATACCATCGGCAATGATTGGTGGTGGCTTAGGCTCTCTAGAAGAGTTGGTACTTGACATAGGGGTAGATTCATAATCCGTAGATGAGGTTGACGAATCAATAATCTGGATATCTGGTAGAATTTCGCTACTTGTACCTGGAGTAGCTTCTTCACAATCCATATCAAGTAAGGCAAACGGATTTTTATATCCAGAATACCCAACAGTAGTAGGAGCAGAATCAGTATTTTTGCATTGTTTCGCAGATGTAGATGGAGCGGTCTCCGAGACAGGGAGAGTTTTCGTTGGCAGGAGGCCGTCGTTTTTGCAAACAACCTTGACTTTGTTTAAAATCTTATCAGCGTTGTTGCGTTTTCGTGATTTTATGACACATGAATTTCGCACGGTGTAAGCATCTCTCGAAGCTTGGGATGACTGGCAGACAGGCTGAATTAAGCTGCCAGCAGATCGATCGCTAGCTACTATATCAGATCTTATATTGGGTTCCATAATGCGGGGATCCAAAGGATCACCCATATTTAAGAACAAAAATCAATTAAATAACAAGAGTTTATTAAACACACGTAAAAACAACCGAAGAAGAGAGATAAGAAGTCTCTAAATAGACTTATACCGTTAGTTTATAGAGTAATAACCTTTTTGCTTTTTGCTTTGAACCGGCAATGCTTATCGTAAAAAGAAAAAACACAACCTGTCGCGACAAACGTTTGACTGAGGAATAAATTGAATGAAATAATTGTGTGTAAGTAAATATATAGTATGTAAATATGATTGAGTTGTGTTTATTTACTATTATCTAAAATCCAATCTTTATAGGGTTCAATACGCATAAACATTTCCGGTAATTCATTATTCATTTTGCTACTGTCCACAGTTGCAATGCCAATCAAATAGAAATTGTCTGGCTCACCATCGGCGACATTGACGCCCATTAAAGCTGAACCGGACATGAATATCTCATCGGATTTGAGATAACCACATATCTGATTATCAGACATATTAATGACATCCTTATAAATTTGTTGACAATGCTTGCGACTTGTCATGTGAACAATTGCCTTTTGTTTGACCGTGGCATTTCGGAAACGACGCCATGGAAAACCAACACATTGCAACCATTCACCAATGTAATTGACTTCACCAACCTCACAATCTCCATTGGCACCGTCATTGCGGCGTCCCATTCTAGTGGAATGCAAACAAATCGGTTGCACATAATCTGAGTAGCTTACGTCTTGAGTGAATTTGAGGACAGCAATATCATTATCATGTTGTTCATCGCTATAATTTGCATGCACAGCAATTTCGGCGAGTTCATATCTCTGTGGAGGTGGAGCACATTCACCTAAAGCATTGCAATCACCTTCGCAAATGTCATCAGTGGCATTCCAATCACCAAAAAAAACTGCCTCCAAGCTACCCATATACAGAATACAATTTGCTGGTGCAATCATATGACGTTTGTTGATTAGCACACCCAGACAGCGAAAGACGCGTTCGGCATTATCTTCTCTATATGAAATACGACCGATCCATGGATATTCATCGAATGCGGTTATTCTTTCACGATTATACAAATATTTCTCATTTAAAATGCCACATTTTTCTCTTTGCTGTTGCTGCAATGATGGTAGACGTGCTGACAAAGCTTTACTACGATTTTCTACCAATACGCTGACATGATTGGATGGCAAAGCCTCTTGTACTGCATCAGTTGCTAAAGGAACCATGAATTTGGGTAAGTATTTACCTTTTTCTTGTATATTTTTGTTTAAAAATCTTACATGTTGTGCATTGCAAACATGTACTATATATACAAGAAGTATAAATTTTATAAGAAAAACCCAAGTTAAATCACCAAACATTTTTTGTAAAGATACTTAAATATGCGTCTGCTACTCACAGTTGTTGCAAGACAACTAAGAATACTTGAATTTACACTTGAAACTAAACCAACAAGTCATCACACAGTATCATCATTGATATCATCATACCGTTAAAATAGAGGTGGAGAACTATCGATAGCACTATCAGAACTATCGATAGTTGAGCGCTATCGAGCTGCCATCGATAGAAGTCCAGCACTATCGATAATATTCGATAGTTTTTTTTTTGAAAGGCGCACTTGATTGTTTTTGGGATGGCACTTGCTTTTTTTTTGAGAGGCCACTTGTTTTTTTTTTTGAGATGTCAATGTTTTTGTTTTTGAGATGCCACTTTCTTTGAAGATTTGATTATTTTAAAAGTATCAACATTGCATTGATGGGGTTGGTGTTGTAGTGTTGCAAAGTATGCAAACTACTCATGAAGCACTGTATCCAACATCAAAAAAATTTCTTATTCCATATATTGAAATTTAGTTAAATGTTAGTCTGACTATGTCTTCATGTATTTTAAAAATACATTTATAACATAAAATTAATGCAATAATATTTATGAATAAATTTAAATCATTCAGCAAGTTGCAATGTGAAAAAGCGCCACCTATTGAGTTTTGTTTATTAAAGGCACCTGTATATTTCATGTTCAAAATATAAATAAGAAATACTGACTCTGCAACTAGCAACATTTCTAATACCAACATTTCTGATACCAACATATCTGAGAACAACATTTGTGAGACTATTAAATAAATAACTGGGGTCCTCAAGAGATAGCATAAATAGCCGCAGTTGATTCAATATCGTGAAGACCCCAAACATGTTTCATAGTTTTAGACTTTGGTCATGTTGTTTCTGATGAGAGTAAAGCTTGTTGGTAACAATGAATGAATGTTGCTTGTGTTAATTTAAATTTTAGACGATGAATCAATCAATGAATTTATATGTATTTTATTTTGCTTACCATTTTTTGACACCTGTGAGCAAAGATCAAAACTTCGGCTGTGAGTTGTGAGTCGTCAATTGATCCAAAACAAATAACACATAACCAACCACAAGCTTTTTGTTGTTGCTGTCGAGTGAGAGGGAGAGAGAGGAGAGCGAAGTTTGTTTGAAAGAATGTTGCTGTGTTGCTTCCATTGAGTTGAATGCATTTTATGTTGTTTTCGGCACCTGTCATTCATCAATTGATCGCAGAGCAGACAACACATAATCGCAAAGCACAAGCATAGCCGGTGTTTAATAGAAGAAGAAGATGTGAAGTAACTGTAAATATGCCGCTATTTTCTTGTTGGCTTGTTTTTGGAGTTTTAATTTTTGCATATTTGTTATTTGTTTTTGCTTCTTTTGTGAGTATAATTTTTAACATTGCGGTTTCTTATCTAATCATTTGTTAAGATGTGGTGCGTTTACAGCTTTTTTTTACAAAAACAATTGGACAAAAATTAGTTGATTAGTTGTTCAATGATGCAATTTTAATGAATAAATTGAATGAAATAATTGTGTGTAAGTAAATATATAGTTTGTAAATATGATTGAGTTGTGTTTATTTACTATTATCTAAAATCCAATCTTTATAGGGTTCAATACGCATAAACATATCCGGTACTTCATAATTCTTTTCGCGACTGCCTACAGTTGCAATGCCAATCAAATAGAAATTGTCTGGCTCACCATCGGTGACATTGACGCCCATTAAAGCTGAACCGGGCATGAAATTCACATCGGATTTGATATAACCACATATCTGATTATCAGAAATATTAGTAAGAACTTTATAAATTTGTTGACAATGCTTGCGACTTGTCATGTGAACAATTGCCTTTTGTTTGACCTTGGCATTTGAGAATAAACTACGCGCTGGAAAACCAACACATTGCAACCATTCACCAATGTAATTGACTTCACCATCCTCACCATCTCCATTGGCACCGTCATTGCGGCGTCCCATTCTAGTGGAATGCAAACAAATCGGTTGCACATAATCTGAGTAGCTTACGTCTTGAGTGAATTTGAAGACAGCAATATCATTATCATGTTGTTTGCTGCTATAATTTGGATGCACAGCAATTTCGGCGAGTTCATATTCCTGTGGCGGTGGAGCACATTCACCTAAAGCATTGCAATCACCTTGGGAAATGTCATCGGTGGCATTCCAATCACCAAAAACAACTGCATAGGCCTCCAAGCTACCGGTATCCAGAACACAATGTGCTGGTGCAATCAAATGACGTTTGTTGATTAGCACACCCAGACAGCGAAAGATGCGTTCGCCATTGGCATTTCTATATGAAACACGACCGGTCCATGGATATTCATCGAATGCGGTTATTCTTTCACGATTATACAAATATTTCTCATTTAAAATGCCACATTTTTCTCTTTGATGTTGCTGCAATGATGGTAGACGTGCTGACAAAGCTTGACTACGATTTTCTACCAATACACTGACATGATTGGATGGCAAAGCCTCTTGTACTGCATCAGTTGCTAAAGGAACCATGAATTTGGGTAAGTATTTACCTTTTTCTTGTATATTTTTGTTTAAAAATCTTACATGTTGTGCATTGCAAACCAAGAAGTATAAACTTTATGAGAAAAGCCCAAGTTAAATCACCAAACATTTTTTGTAAAGATACTTAAATATGCGTCTGCTACTCACAGTTGTTGCAAGACAACTAAGAATACTTGAATTTACACTTGAAACTAAACCAACAAGTCATCACACAGCATCATCATAGGCTTAGGCGGCAGGGATCATTCCCTTTTCCATTAGCCCAATGACCCAACCAAACAAAAATACTTGATTCACTACTGCACTGACCATCATCATCATCATTGCACAAGACCTGTTTTGCTTTGCAACCTTGCAATTGGCAATCAGCAATTACCAGTTGGGCATCTTCTAGAAGAAGCCTAGATAGAAGAACTTGCTCTCTATTTATAACTTGATTTTATTTACAAAATATTTAACATGTCAATGTACATTTTGTTTAATCCAATCACGATATTTACTAACATCAACAAATGTCGATAACATTTTCATTTTGGGTGACCTATTTGCTTCTATCAAGAAGCCAACTAGATAAAAGTATTGATATTTATCATCATGAACATAGGCACCCATTAGTGGTGAACCAACTTCATAATAGTCTGGATCCTCTTGATAGCCACAAACTTGTGAATTTGTTACAATCTGAAGATCACCCGAATGCGATGATTTACAAAAATCTAAACTTATTGTACGCACTGCTGTCTTACGCTTTTGATCTTTGTTAATTTGAAATCCTGCCATATAGAAATGTTGTGCCACCAATGATTCATTGACCAAGGAAATTGGACGTCCACAAACTGGTTGAATATAATTGGATATTTTGACATCTTCCGATAAAGTTAAGACTGCTATGTCATTGTTAAATGTTATTGTATCATAATTTGGATGTAATGCAATATCTTCGATTTTATAAATTTGTGCTGGTGGCACACAATAACCTTCAAGATCACAATTCCATTCATTCAAATCAGCTGATTTGTTCCAAACACCGAATTGCAATGAATAAGCATCGGGTTGATAGTAGTAGTGTAGGAAACAATGGGCTGGCGCTAGAAGATTACGTGGTGTTATCAGCACAGCAAGACATTCGATATTTGAGAGTTCCTCGTCAGCTTTATGATTATGTTAATAGAAAGAAAGATGACTTAGAGTTTTTGTTCCTTGGAATCTAATCAGATTACTTACTTTTATTATAGAGTATACGTCCAATCCAAGGATGCTCTGCAGGTGCTGCTAAGTAGTTTATATCATTCAAAAATGATTCATCTATTCTACCACAATCATCAGCATCAGCACTTTTGGGCTTTTGAGTTGTTGAATCCGTAGCTTTAAATAAGATTTATGCAAGATATCACTTTACTATAAAGTTTAGGTATAAGATATTGAAAAATACTAGGAAAGTCAGCCCATAAAGTTAAGACTGAAATGGACAATCAATCGCGTGGAAAGTTGAGTCGATCTATTACAGTCATATATGTCATTTAATCTGTTAGTATTGTCTCAGGTTGTAAAAGTTTAAAATATCGTATTTTTTTTTTTTTTTCATTAAAAATTCACAATAATTTAGGAATAATGGCAAAAGAATAGTACGAGTATCGGGCCTCGTTTTCTATGTATTTTGTCCATGTTTCAAGTATTTTATGGATGTCATTCCAAAAGAAAGTTTCATCCTTCATTAAAATCCACTCACCAAGGCATTCTTTCACTTCATTGAATGTTGAGAAATGCTACTCAGTCAGTGCGGGTCCAATCGATGAAAACATATGATAATTTGAAGGAGCCAAGTCTGATGAATACGGCGGTTGGAGTTAGTGTTCCAAACCAAGGGCGCAAATGGTATCTTTGACCAGATTGACCGAATGTGCAGGAGCGTTGTCATGCAGTCAAATGACTTTGCCATAGGGACATAGGGATGCTCGTTATATATCGATATTCAACCCTCGGTATATCGGATCAATCCCCGATATAATCGAACCATCAGACATTGAATACTTAGTATCGATATATTTTATTCGATATATCATACCGAATACTCTAGAAAACGCACCGATCGCTCTCAAAATTTGTAAGACCCAAGATGCAAAAACGAAATTCAAAGATAAAGGGAATGCTGCGTCGTGGCATTGTGACTCGACTACTTTTCAAGAAGCTGACGCAGTTGTGTGTTGTGGTGCTTGTACTGTTGGAACACATAGAAAGCACGTCGTATGAAGTTTGGCCTTTACCCTTTGAATACAAATCTTATAATAGTCAATCATGCTTCAATAAAGCCAAATTTATTGAAATCGTATTTGATTGATTCAAACATGATTGACTATGGCCCTATGGTCTTAAAAATGGGTTGGCAATGTAATCAAATGCAAATGTATAGTTTTACATGATCATCCCTACTTTGCTATGTCTACTATCCCATTCTGGCCGTTTTTCGTTCAATGCATGGTTCGAATGGATCATTTGCGATCGGATACGGCTTTCTGAGTGATATTCAATTGCTCTGCCATCATTTTGTGTGACTGTGTATCGTCTGCAACCAATAATCCTTGCAATTCGACATCTTCAAACTTTTTTGTTAGATTTTCGAGTTCACAGCTTTCACAAGCCTTGAAGGATGACCTTACCTACAAAATATCACTTTGGTTTTGTCCTGAAAATGAATTGGCTTTGTACGCCGTTCTCTTGGAAGAAAAACGACATTTAAAACTACTACACCTGGTATGTCCAATAAATTAATCAATCATTGAGAAGAAAATCTATATTTTACTCAAATAACATGTCTTAATTGGAGTTCCGTCATTACTAGAAGGTATCCTCATATAAAAAATGGTTCAATAGTAATATGTTCAATGTATGCAAAACCTTAACGTAACATAAACCCATCAAATCTATAAATTTGAAATGATTAGGTAAATATTGATTGTACTTGTACTACTGTAGCATCCCAATATCAAGAGTCATACTCCAAACTGGAAGTTATTTAAGAAAATGAACAGACACTTTATTCCTTACTTGAATTTATAGTCACAATATGTTAAAATCGGAATATTCAGAATAGTATTAATATTAATTAATATTAGTTCTTACATGTAATGTGAATATTAGTTTTTGCAACACAAACTTGTTATTTTTTTATAATTAATTTCACTCTCTTACCTCCTGCGCATAATGCGATAATGCATAGAAAACTCAAGTAATTCCAAATGGATGGTTGATAGCGAGACATTTTGTGAATTGAACCGAGTTGTTCGACAAACAACGCTAAACTGATATGCGCCATGGGAAATTTTTACTTTTCATGTCGTGAGATTCAGATAGGCTTATGCTACACTTTGAATCACTAGTTTGAAATGTATTAACACTTTATTCAGATGCTTGTAACACATAAGAGACATAGGAGGGAGACCTTATAAAGTACTGATGTTTCTAATCAAACTATTTAGTTTCTCAGTTTTTGAGTTGTGAAACTGAAATTTCTTACAGATACCACGTGTATGTACATGATAATGTGATGCACAGTAAATACAATATGTCAAAACTATAGTCCCTGGATTACTGGAAGAGGTAGCATCCATACAAAACCAAAGACAATCTCTTTCTTTTCTCTATAACTTGCCCATCTTTTTAGGTTAAAACGTTTTAACATCACAAATCATTTAACCATGAGAATATAAACATAATACATATATTCAATATTAGTACAATCGGAGAAATAATTGCTCTTATAATTTCTAGGTAATAGTAGTACCAAAAGTATGAAATTATATAGACTGGGCAACAAATTGTATGTTATTTTGTTGTTATGTATTCCGAGTCATAGTTTTTAGTACTTTTTCATAGAAATTGTCAAGGCAGTTATTCCTCCCATCGAGCTAATAATAATCTCGTGATGCGAAACAAAGCGAGAGCTCTCTTTTCATGAGCGATTTGTCCAGTCTATTCATGTTATAGTCTTTGGCAGTACCATAAGTTCATTTGCTGAGTTGGGAAAGGCATGCAAGCTTCGTTGAATCTTAATTTAAAATTTTGTCGTAATTCTTGTTTTGTTGCATTGTAATTTATTTCAGAATCTTTGTTTTTGTTTTATTAGAATATTAATTTCATTGTTTGGATGCAGGTTTTATGTGTTGTATTGGGTTTTTTTTCTGGAATTTAACATTGCAAATTTCCAACTGCTAGTGACGTCATTTTAGTGATTAGATTTGTGATTGAGTTTTGTAAAATAACATCAAAGATTATCAAGAAATCTTGTGTCAAGAACAATGGGATCAAATCAGATCTTCTAGGAAAGATTCAAAGTCTACTATTAAAAGTAGAAATCTTCAAATGCAGGAATAACAAGAAAATTGTTAGCTTTGATTGGATTGTCATAAATAAAAAATGCACTTGTTCCATATTATTTTGTTTATTCGAATATCTTATGATAATTCAATTGATCCATTTTTATAATGCAGTGAATAAACTTATGAAAATATCTTTATTTTATTGTAATTGTATTGTATATAAAAAACTATGTTCTATTTTACTTAATCATATTTGTCTTAATCCAATCAACATATGGTCCAATATCTTGAACAATATCAACAACATGTGGCAATCGATTGGGATTCGTAGCCGCTTGAACAAGATAACCAACTAAATAGAAATGCGTTGGTTTATCATTGACAATATTCATAGCTATGACTCCTGAACCGGGATTCAGTAAACCAGCCAAATCCTGAAAAGCACAATATTGTGTACTTGTCGAAGCACCCAAAAAACTGTAGTGTTCATCACAATGCAAACGTGATATGCCCAACACAGTGGTCTTTGTCTTATATGAATTGCCCTCACGAAATCCTCCAACATAGTAATATTTACCCAATGATTTCGATGCACCTGAATACTTTGGCAAACAAATCGGTTGTATATAATTTGAAAATTGGACATCTTCTGTGAGAGTTATCAAAGCGATATTATTATTAAATGATTCATCATAATAAGGATGAATTTTAATTGTTGAAACATCATAATCTTTTGGTGGTGGGACGCAAAAACCACCACGATTGCATATATATTCTGTATGATTGGCGCGTATTTCCCAAGTGCCCAGACGTATGCGTATGGCACTGGGTTCATTACGACGTGCCGAAACGCAATGAGCTGGTGTGATAAGGTTACGTTTACTAATCAAAGTGGCCAAACATGGAGCCCTTTTCGTATCTAAAACATATTTAACGTGAGCAATCCATGGAAATTCTGTGGGTGCAGCTTGAGCCTGAGGCTTATAGAGTAATTGTTCCACGAGGCGTCCACAAGTTGGTTCTTCGGGCTTCTTAGGTGAATCACCTATAATTTAGAGTAGAATATTTCAATCTATTGAAGTTGAAAAGTTAATAAAAATAAAAAAACTAACCTTTTGTACAATAAACTGCTATTGAGCATACTAGAAAGCTTTGCCATATAAATAATTTTATAAATTTATTCATTTTTCATCCGACAAATACAACTTTGTGGCAATATGTGGTCTCAGTTTAAAATATCGTTTACAACTGAATTAAATGAGTCGAGAGATTTGTTTATAAAATAAAATAAATACAATAAATTGACTAATCAGAAACTTAATCTTAAACTCATTTCATTTTCTTTCTCTCATTGGGAAATTCTCAATTCCAATTCTTAAGAGCTTTTAATCATTTGTTTTTAGCTTTTTCGAAAAAAGTTTATTTTCTTTAGCTTTTTTATTTGCTTACTTTTGCTTTATTTTTGCTCAACTTAACATGCTTAATAATTTAATTAGGTTGTCTTCATAAAAAATTAAATTCAAACTGTGTAAACTCAATTTTTGGCACAGCACAGCACACATAATTCAATGAAAAACCAACACTTCTTTGTCTACTCAAAAAGAGTCCTTAAATGAAGGAACAGCATGAGGTAAATATCATTTACAGTATTCATTTCAATGCAACATGAGATGAAAGATGCATAGATGGTTGTGTTGAAGACATAAATAATTTCATTAAATTGTATGTATGTGCAACATTTCAAAAAAGAAAAGCTTAATTTTTGTCAGTTAATAGAAGGAAAATTGTAGACAAATTATTTCTTATAACATACATGGTAAGAAGAGATTTATAGAAACATGAAGGGACAAGTTTGTTAAGTATTTTAGGGTAAAATATCAAAGTTTTAATAGGAGCATAGAAAGTGTTTGAGAACGCTCGTTGTTTGGCTGTTTGAACATGCGCTATAAATAAAGTGTAGGCCCGATTGGTCCGATTTTGGTTTGGACGCGGCTGGCTCGGTAATAGGCCATCCTGGAACACCAATTTCCAAACACTTTGTCCACTCTTTCCTGGTAAATTTGGGAAATATTGGCGCGTATGTTCTGTTTCAAAAGATCAATTGTTTAGGAATCTTCGACATGAACTTTATCTTTCAATGCGGCCGTCACAAAAAATCACAGCTGCAAGAAGACCAATGGACATCGCTAAAACGGTTAATCACACGATTGTTGAAAGCGGTGATATGGCATGTTTTGCCATCTTGTTGAAACCATAGCTCATCGAGATCGATATCTTCCAATTCCTGCCATAAAAGTCGACAGACATACGATACAGAACCTAGTGAAATGATTGCTGTTGTTTTATTCAAATTGTATGGTCATGTATGGTCATTATTTTGTGTGACCACATGATATATTAAGCTGACTAGTTAAGCTGGCGTCTGCTTACTTATCCACCTGGGATCCACCGGCTCTGTTTATTCTACACTGAATTGATAATTGAGGTACATTTATGTCTTAAAAGAAGGTTCGATCTAAACTTAGAATCATAAAAAATAAGAGTAATGACATTACTATCCCTATCCCTACTAAGTGCAGTTAAATCATATTAACCTACTGAACTTTTTCTACATCAAACAAATTCTTTAATTTTTTTAAGTTTCTAGAAAGCAGAATGTTCTTAAAGACGTAATTAATTATACTTACATATCTTTATTATTCGTTGACTTGCTTCACCAAGACTTTTGATTGGTTTGGGATAATATTTCACCACGTTCCCTCTATGCTCATTTGTTCCTATATTTTCCTTTATTTATTGTAATAAAAAATATACAATAATCTTCCATTTTATTTAAAATAAACTATTAAATCCCCCTTTTTTTTATGAATAAATCATGGATTTATCTTTTTTTTATCAAACCAATTCCATTAAATCTATTTAGGGAAATTTTATTTTATTTATTTAATATCTTTGATTATTAGAAATAAACTTTTTTTTATAAAACTTTTGTTGTGTAGCGCATTAAAGATTTAAATATTTAATTGCCTTATGACCTGGTAAACAATGAACAAAAACCCTTTTTATCCTTTTTTTTTATGCTGAAAAAATCATAAAATTTCACTTATTCTGTTTTTGTTGCGTTTATTGTTTAGTGTGAGTTTCTTTCGTTTTGTTGTAAATAAAGAGATGGGAGATAAAAGGTTTGTTATAAGAAAGCAATCCTTTAATACAATACGAGTATATAAAATATTTTCGGTTTAAATATTGTAACAGTTTTTCATTATAAATTGATCAACAAAACTTTTTAAAGTTTTCTTCCTTAATTTAATAATTTATTTCCATTTTAATTTAGCCAGAAAATCTAATAAAATTGATTTGCTTAAATAGGAGAAAACTTATATTGTATTATAGTATTCATACTTCAATCTTTGTTTGCGCATTCATTCATTGTTTTAAACATGTGAAAATACCACAAAATGCAGTCGATGGCACTTGTTGAGTTTTAATCTCTCGTCACCTTTTACTTTTTATTTAATAATATATCTATTTATATAATTTTATTGCTTGAAACATGACTATTGTGGGAAGTATTGTACTTATAATATTACTTTAGTCTGATGTTTTTAAAGTATTGAATCAAAAAATTGATCTAGACATGTTCAATTTCCTGTTTGCCAATCTATTTGTTAAAATAAATCAATCAGTTTCTGAGATATTGTGATGAAATGATGCACATCGAACAACTTCAACCCATTTCCCAGCAAAGTTTCATCTATAATAATCCAACTACTGAAAGAAAGAAGCAAAGATTTAAAAACTTTTTCCCATTTTTACTCTTCTTTTAATTGTTTGAATAATTTTTCTTATTTTACACTTTATTTAATTTACCATAAAAGAAGAAAGAAACTTTATTTAAAAATTCATAATTAAAAAAAAAAAACAATAACGGAAACAATTTTCACTTTCCTTGTTGGCTGATTCCCTGTTGAGTTTTTTGACTTTGATTTATTAAAAACATGAAAACTTTTGCATCTTATTTTGAATTTTCATTTATTCTACTATAATAGAAAAACACAACAGCGAACATAAAAGGAAATAATTTGTTTTCATTTTGTTTGCAATTAGTTAAAATACATCAACAACAACAGCAACAACAGCAATTATAATGCATATTCAATTATTTGTAAGAATTAAAATAACAAAATGAAATAATAATAATTTATGTATAATAAATAGTACATACAATCAATGAGAATGAGAATATTTTGAATTTATTTTCAGTTTGTGCAATATTTATTTAATATTTATTTCTGTCAAGTGATTGAGTTATTTATTTTATTGACCTTTAATTTAATGTAATTTTGTTTAAACTTCGTGTTATATTCTTCCAATTTTTCTTCTTGTCTAAGTAAAAAGTTGGAAATTTTCATTGTTTCGTCAAACAAAATTTAGTTTTCAGTTTAGACAATAGAAAACATTTGTGTATACACTCTGTGTCACTTGAATACAACACCCCAAAAAAGTGCCTTTTTGTAAACTTGATTCACAGATCCTGCTTGGGATTGATTCGTACAGTTTGTCTTAATAATTCAATGGAATGAAGCTCCAAACTAACATAGTTTAATGGCGCGAATAAGATCTGATAGGCTTCCATATTGTCGTCCAGGCCCAAAAACTTTTCAGGCCAACCATCGGCAAACATTGGCGATGTTTAAGCCCCGGGCGCCAGTTCAATTGCTCTACCCTATGACACTCGATTAACAATTTATCGATCTATGAATTGTGAATATCTTACAGTCTTACAGGATCGCTAAGCACACCACTGCCCTACCTTCTTTGTAGAAAGTACAAATGATGAGTAGCCTTCCACTAATCTTAAAAAAACAAAAACGCAGGAGCCATCAGTGTCCTCCAAATTACAATTATTCACGTCAGAGAAGTTAACGTGAGTTCTGGTACAATGAGTGAAACTTGTTAGCGGTTAGGTTTGAAATAATACCATTTGTTTCCTTTATCTTGACAACTAAGCTGGAATTTGTTATCACTTCAAAAAGAGGATATGTCCGACTTTTTCCGTTTTATTATGATATCTTTTTAGCAATAGGCCAGTACCTTTATAAGCTTTTATTTAAGCTTTTGTGCTAATTTTCACAATTTACCACATAGTAATTGAAGATCTGCATTGAATGCCAATTTCACCTGCCACCTGCAATCCATTGACTTAAAGTTAAGATATTTATAATTTATTTCAGTGTATTTTACAAATTGAATTCTCTATAATTTGTTTGCTGGTCAAGTTGTGTTGTTAAGTTTTATGTTTGAGCATAGAAATTCTTGTTGAAAACTTTTTAAGAAATTTCTTTCTTTTCTTTCTATTTCACTTTGAAATAAAAGTTATAAAAGTTATTTAAGTAAGAGAAATATTGAAGAGACGGGGTGTTGTTTTGGTTTTTCTTGTTAATTGAGTCCATTCTTATTTATTTACTTACTACAATAAATTCATCTTCACTTAAATATAAGTGGTGGTTTTGATTTTGTAAAACAATTGAAAATTTATTCAGTAAAAGGAAAAATTTAAGATTTAAGTATTAAGGTTGAGTTAAGGTTAGCAGCTTGGAATAATTAATAAGACACAATTGTAGAATTATTTATTTTATTTAGTATTAGCAAAGATCACCAGCAAATATTGTTTGTTACTTGGCATATTTTAGTTAAATAGATTTCGTTGTTAGATGGAAGTCACAAAAAAGTAGACAAAAAGGTTAGTTGTACCTCCTTTCAATAAGAAGAACTTTGGGACATAATTCAATTGAATGAACCAAAATCGTATTCCTCGATTACAAACGTAACAAAATCTTAGCCAAATTGGTTGAAGCTGCCACCTTTGGCATTACTAATGTCCTATTTAATCTACTTAGTTAAGTGTTCATGTATGGTATTCATTATAATTTCCTAAATTTCTACAAATGCTATTAGTCACTTTTAAGTTTACTAAAGTTTCTTAATTCTTAGTTCTTAAAGAAACAATTCTTGGAAGACACAACTGAAAGCTAATCCCTTAATTACCCATTAGAAAATGTTTTGATTTTTAATTTAAGAATCTTTTTAAAGCAAAACACATTCTGTGTTCAGTTAAATAGCAAAGCAATGCCTGGGATTCTTTACTAAGATGTGTAGGAATTTTCTGTCTATCCAAAAGGTCACTGGAGAACAAAGCCAAGGTTGGTTTGTATATTTTTTTTTTTGTTTTCTGGGACAATAATAACAAGGACAATAACAAGTAAGAGAAGAAATAGAAATATTGAACAAAAAATGATTTGAAATAGGAAACAAATAAATTTATTTACCTGAAATTGCTATATTCGTTCGGTAGCTAACTAACTATCATCTAACGACGATAGAACGATGGAATGAGAGACCAGAGTAGTATCTATCGACTAACTAATAAAATGTGAGTACATGAGAATTGCAAAAGTTCCACGTGCCAACATTTTTCAAACTAAAAAACACCCAACATGCCGCAGGATATTGGCAAAGTAACACACAGGCAGGCAACACAACACATAACATAGCACATGAAATTAAAAACAACGTGTGTAAAAAATAAAACAAAGCTGCGAAAAAAGAAAGAAAGATATACTCACACCCACAGATATAAAAGAAAAAAAAAAAAACAAAAAGCATCTTGTAGTTGCTTGAACAAAACCGCACATAGTATTGTAGATACGAGAATGTATGTACATTCATAGGTATGCTGTCCTCGAATACATTCATTTCGTTCATACAAAATATACACATTGTCGCAATAGGATTTAATTCCAATTGAATAGTTCAACTATTGTTGTTGTTGTCGTCGTTGTTGCTGTTGCTGTTGCTGCTGCTGCCATGAACCGATGAAAACTGTGGCTGTCTAAATGGGTGTTCAGTCCCTTATAGGAAAGATCCATATACCCACACACACACATATATATATATATGTGTATCATCTCCCTGTATACAAGTGCAACCATGTGTGAAGCCTTTGGCGGTTTTCTAACTTGTATTTACTATTGTTGTTGTTAGTATGTGTGCTAGGCACTAGATTCACTTCCTGTGTTTGTTGCTGCCCTCCTTACTTCCAACAATGAATGAATGAGCGAATGAATGAATGCTGTTTGTTGGCTACCAATACTCCTAGATACACAATTCCATATACAATAGTTGCACGTATCTACTCTACTATTGCTGTTGTTGTTGTTGTTGTGAGCTTTGCTCGAAATAAATAATAATGTCACCGAATGTCAAGCGATAAACGAAAATCATTTTTGCTAAAAATATTGTTTACGAGAATATGGAAAAAATCTAACAAAATTGAAAAATACAAAATGTATTTGCAACATGATTGCTTCAAACTGAAAATGTTGCATGAACACAAGAAAAAATATCATCATTCTTACATTAGTATGATCATCTCTTTGGCTTGTTGTCGTGTTTGTAACGCATACTAGAACCCTTTGTCGGAGATTCCTGTAAGTATGTATAAAAATGATCACAGTGACTAGGAGAATCAATGTGACCATATTCATTCGTACTTCCCACAGTAGATAAACATGTTAGGCTCTCAGTTTTGGAACTATCAAGTTTACATCGGGGTTCTCCGATTGCTGAAATAGAAAAATCACTTAAAAATCAATAATCTTTTGTTTCCAAATCAATTTAAAATACCAATTAACTCAATATATACAACATTTTGGGTTGTAAAAGGTATATAAGCTTCGGTGAGCCGATGCTTATGTTTTGTCTTTCTTCCTGTTGTTGCAAAAGTTCATATTGCGATTTTCATGCTGAGCTGAGTTGAGTTGCTGTGCGCTGTTTCGCAAAAGGCAATTTATTTGTCTAAACTGAAATTGTGTTTACTTGTCATTTTATTTTTTGTTCTCATATAGTAGAAATAGAATAGAAAAAAATTTAACCATATATACAATACATATATTTTTTAAATGACAAGTATTCGTTATTTCTTGACAGTTTGTGCATTCTTCATTTCACATCATCATCGTTTTTACTAGCGATTTTTTGATCATTTTAGTGCTGCTCCTCATCCTCTTTGCGTTTTTCAAGCAGCTATTAAAGTTCTTGTACAACATTGTATCTTATGTAATATGTGCATTATCCTTACTCATACCAACTTCTGGTTGGGTGCCATATTATAAGTACAATAGTTGTAGCACTCTGCCTTCTAAATTGAACATAATGGTCGCAATATACAGTAAAGTACTAAGAGCAACAGCAACAGCAGCATCAATATTAGTAGCAACAACAGAGTAAATCCTTTTGCCTCCAATGTGCGTTGTTGTAAAGTATTGTAGATAAAAAAATGTGTACGCAAAAGTATAGGATACACTTTAAGGCAGGCGAAGTATATTCTTCGAAGCGAACGAGTGAACAGAGTGAATAGTAAAGAGACATAGATAGACAGACAGACAGTCAGTCAGTTTGTCCAACAGTCATGAGATAAGAACAGAGAAGTGTGGCTGTGTTCGAGGAAAGGATAGATGACTGGCAAGTCTAAATGGCATAAGTTCACATTAAGTGTGAAAAATCTATAAAAAGTTATAAAAGTATCATTAGTCGAACAATAATGGTGGTTGCTGCTGTTGCTGGTGTTGTTGCTACTGTAATATGTTCTTGTTTCTATCTTACAATACGAGTATATTTGTTGAGTATGGTTGTTGTTATCCTTATCCTTGGCTTGGCTACAATGCCAGTCCCTCCTAGTTCATGTCATGCCATACCGAGCAACATAATAACGAGTCGACTAAGCGTCGATTTTAAGTTGTAATCTATTGTAAAATTCTTGTTAAGAGATTTTTTCCATTTCCAATCCTTTTCTCCCATATTTTCTATTTTGTTTTGCCATGCTTTCCAATAAAAAAAGTTCTACAAAAAATAATTTATTTAAATATGTATCTTTTAAACTTTAACACTTTGATTAAGATTTTTTAACTTATTTCTTTGTTTACCCACATTGTGAACGCACATTTTTTCAATTTTTCATGTCTCTTTAAAATGATTCCTTGTTTTCTAAAAAAAACTTTATCATTTTAAGTAAATTTTAATGTTGTGCTTAATAGGTTTTCGTTGTTTTCATGCGAAAAAAAAACTAGATTCTGCAAATTTATATTAAGTGGTTTAACTACTTAATGAACTACAAGACTTCTGGGTGTATCTGATTATAGTTTTCATTTATTTATTGGGCGTTCGAGAGGAAATATGTAAAGACTGTCGCTATGCATAGTTTTTTTTTCACTCTTTTTTTTTTTTAGAAAATAAATTGAATTAAATGAAATTCAGAAACCAAAAATGGTCATAGATGTCAGTGTCAGGTTTGTCAATTTTAATCGAGATTAGCGCAATAATTTGTAATAATAAAAATGTAAATTTAAATAGAAAAATGCATTAAGAATGGTTAAGTTGCAATGAATAGATGAATTCACTATGTAAAGAATAAAAGTAGTGTATCATAATATTTTCGTAAGTCTCTTAATTGAAAGATAAAAAAAATGAAGTTAAGTATGTATGTACTTAAGTGATTATCATGAATAATAAACCAAGGAAGAAAGCCTGTCAATTGATTTATTTAAAAACAAAGTTATATTAAGCTTAAAACAAAACACTGCTTAAAAAGAGAAGGAAAGAGAGGGACACGTTTGAGGGATGTTGTGCCTTTTACTCTTCCCTTGGTAAACAATTAATGAACAAATCTTTGAAATTTTATAAAATTATATCCTCAAACTCTAACAAAAGCATCATTTAAATATGACAATCTTAAGTAATTATATGAATATTTAATCTGTGAAGTGAGTACGTGGGTTGATCAATCTCCTTTTAGCTCTATACACTTTTCCAAATTTTTTTAAGCCGTCCAAAAAGTAAGATTTCGGAAGTTTCTCAAAATTGATGTTTGTTTCATTGATGACCTCTTCGTTCGAAATGAACTTTTTAAAATTCGGAAACAAAAAGTAGTTATTGGGGACCATATCTGGTGAAATCGGTGGATGTTGTATCAATTCAAATTTTAATTCCATGATTTTGGACATCGAAAATGCGGAGGTTTGCGATTGCGTTCATTCTCTAATGAGACCTTCTTGCCGAGACTTTGTCACACCCAATTTTTTCGCGCAAAATTGAAACCACTGTACCATACGATTTGCCCGAGGTCTCAACAATTTCGCGTACTTTTATCCGTCGATCATTCAAAATGATATTGTGGATTTTCAAAATCGTTTCTTGAGTGATCACCTCCATCTTTCATTTCTTTCAAAAGATTTATTGATAGAGCCATGTATATTTTTAAACAGTGTTTTTGATTGATAAATCTGAAGAAAATATTTTCACACAAATTAACAATCCCATCACTTTAATTTGTAGGGTGAACATCTTGAAAAATGTCAACTGATGAAATATACAATAGTTTTACTCGTTTTAAATGACAGCCATAGATCAATTTCACTACCATATAAAGAACATTAAATGGAAATTATTAAATCTTTTTAAATAGATTTGAATCTATTTTCAAAAAGTTTCACTTTTTCCCTTTTTATTTTGTGAATTTTAAAGTCAACTTAAATCGCTTGGAATTTGAGTCATTCAGTATACGCCACATACACACGCCCGTAGCGACATTCCACATACGCCGCATATGCCAACAAAATTAGTACCAAATTATTTAATGAGCTTTGATGCTTAACACTTAATTACATTAGAGTGAAACTATTTATACAAGTGTATATAGTACTTATTGTGTATCCGGCATGTGCGTCTCTGTGGGTTCCATGGCTGCTTATCACAATTAGTACTGAGTTGAGTTGCCAACACTGATGAATTTAATTGAAAAAGAAAACTTTGTTTTTGCAAAGAAATATAAAAATTAATTTATTTATTGTATTTCTTTTTATTGGTGTGTGTGTGTGTGTGTGGAATTAAAAATAAGTACAACATGAATTTATCTTGTTAGATAAAAGCAAACACTGGAACAAAAACACAAACAAATCAAATCAAAATTTTTGCTTTTCCTTATATCTTTTCTTAAGTCCTTTTTCTGTCTTTCTGAGGCTATAATTTTATCACGCAAACCATCCTAACGAAATGTCACGTAAACTGAAGGAGATTTATTTCTTTGGCGTTGTCTTTCATTTTAACGCTTCACTGGCTTTATTTATTATTGTTTGTCGTGTGATTAGTTTCCTTATTCTCATTCCCATTCTTAAGCTTTCTTTGTTAATCAAAATTGAATTGCAATTCCTTTCTTTACTATCTTGTTCTTTAATTTCATGTGTGGCATTGAATATGTTTGGCCAGCAACCTGTTGCTTTATTAAGGGAATTAAGGAAGATTGATTTGATTTTGTTCCTATCTGTTGTATTAAATTAATATATATTTTTAGAAATTATTGCTTGGATAACTTTAAGTGAAGGTTGTTTAAAAAATAAAAAGTTATTAATTTATTTAAAATTATAAATATTTTTCTCATACAAAAAGCTGAGAGAAAGATGCAAGTTAAAACAAAAATATTATGAAGTTAAAAGCATAACAGCTGATTGTTGTTGTTGCTATTGTCATTTTGTTTCTTTTTATTTCCACCACGTTCCTGGAAAACTCAACAATTTCACCTTTTGTTTGTGCAACGAAACGAAATGGAACTTTTGTTGTTTAATTGAAAAATCTTTTTATATTGAATCTTCAATGGGTTAATTGTTATAAAAGTTTTAGAGTTTTTAATTAATTAATTGCGTATATATTTTTTCTCCCATTAATTCTTAATTATAATCAAATAGAAGATGTAGATAGTAGATTAGATTATAAAGAAAATGGTGGACTAGTTAAAACATGAAATAGAACTTCAATGATGTGTTAGAACTATATATTTTATTGTTACACTAATCATGAATGATAAATCAGGTGCTTTTTGGCATCCATCCTACTTAATTTACTCAATAGTAAATCCAACTGTGCCTGTTTTTGCCTTGAGGCACTTCCTTCATTGGAATGCTCACAAAATCCAAGTAGAGAATTGAAATAACCAAGCCATAGGCCATGCAATTTGGGGATTTTACCTACTTATAGCCCATGGACAAGACAACTATATCAAGAAACATTTTCGTTTCTCTCGACAGACTTTCGCAACAATAATTTCGAAGAAAATGTTTCGTTAGGTAGTTGTCTAGTCTATGGTATACATGTCTTTTGTCATAAGCCGTAGTATTATACGATGTTCGTTGCATAGATTGAAATAACTAGAAGCAGGTTTTTGTAAAACAATGAATTGTTGTTTACTTTGAAGTATGTATCTTGAGAAATAGAATTTCACAGGTGTCATAAAACGATATAGCTCCTCAAGCCATAATAACGCTCCAACTGATGAGTCTCTTTCCTCCAATCAAGGAAATATATAGTAATTCCACCAGAAAAAACGAACTGATGCCACTCATTATTCCATGCCGTATTATGTCGACAAAAACTTTACCGCATTTCTTTGCATAGTGTTTTTTTTTAGGCTTCAGACATTGGAAGTATTTAGCCTTCAAAATAGTTCACCAGACAGTTGCGATTCGTAGGAATTCGATGATTCGCACGAAATAAAGCGCTTGTCTTCACCAGAGAGCACATTATTTGTTCGACCTTCAGGAACAACTTTTCGACTTATACCTATTCTTTTTTTTTTTCGATGTTTCAGTCACATATTTTGTAGCTTTTTCTACTACTACTAAACTATCCCAAGCCACTTTCCACCCAGAGCCCGAGCGAGCTTGGGGTCCATTAAAAACCGAACATGACTGGGTATCGTCCTCAAGTCACTTCGGTACTGATCTACTGGGGTTAGTAAACATGCAATACAAACTTAGTAAACTACTTTGCGGCTATATACTCGTACCTAACGTCATCAGCGATGAGCATGCACTATAAAGATAAATTTAAGACTTAAAACGTAGGATTGTTGTACTAGTACTGCTGTAAATAAGTGGTCTTACATGTTCCAATAAATATTGGAAAAATTCCTTGTAACCCAAAAAGGAACATTAAAATTTATGTTTTCAAGTAAAGAAGAAGAAACACTACCAAGAATAAGGTTGTGAAGGAAAGTGACACCAATGTCATTAATCTTTCTTAAAATAGTTTATGTTTACATGAATTTTATAATTTTTATTTTTATAATTTAACATAAGTAAAATAAAATGTTTGCATATAATCTTTTTATTATTCTAAGAACTTTTATTTGATATTTTTTAATTGATGAAAGATATAACCACCTCCATGTTACTATATATAAATTTAAAAAAGTTTTATAATAAATTTTGTGTCTATATTTAGAGATATGAAACCTGTAATGATACTTATTCTTATTTTTGGATTTACCTTCTTTGTTTTTTTTCAGTAACACCTTATCTTAATATAAAGAAAAGTTTCTTCTATATTTACTTGAAGTCTAATTCTGGGTATACGCGACAAAAAAAGACAAATGTCTATAACGTGTAACATTTTCATGTTAAACAAACTTAAAGGAATACAAGTCTACAACCTATGGAACCATAGATACGTATACACGCACGTGTGCACACACATGATGCCATGGGCAGCAATGAATTTGTAAGTACAAAAACAAAAAATTACTAAGTGGATTGGGTAGGGTATTTTATATGATATTTTTGTTAATTTTATTTTGCTTAAAGGCATATTTATGTTGTTCTTTGGTTTTTTTTTCTTTCTGCCCCTTATTTATTGTCTGTAGACAAATTAAGTAAATACACAATAAATGTTAATAAAAGGCATTTAGCATTTAGGAAGTGTAAAAAGGATAAGAAGGTAGCAAATAAACCAACCCAAACCGACAAATCAACAAAATAACAACACATGCCTAAACAATTTGTTACTGTTAATCATATTTAACATAAAACACCAATAAGATCAACAAAAATAAAAAGATTATGTAAGGGTGTTATTAGTTGGATGGGTTCGACTTACGGATACCTTGTAGACCCAAATCATATCCCTAGGAAAGGTCAGATTAGGTTATGCAAGCCGCCCATTGTGATGTCTGATTAAACGTAAAAGGGTAGGGGGATTGTGAGGTGTGAGGTGTAAAACACTACTGTCCAAGGTTGGTCCCAGAGATTACCCCATCAATGGTGAAGTGCTCCGTCATAACTCCCGTCAACGTCTGAATCCTTTTCTTGTTGAAGTGTAGGAGCTCGAAGGTTCGCTTTGGTTGATAGCAAGGCCAGAATGTCCTAGCGACAATACAGCCAGACTCATTTGCCACTTCTTTAGTTTTCAATTCCAGGCATGAGAGGTATCCTGTATTGGTCTATAAATATCAACAACTGATTGAGACATAGCCATCTCATTGGATACCGGAGTGACCCGGCACCGAGATAAGAGTGATAGAGTGTTGCCGAGCTTGATTAGGAGCTTCTACCTAGGAAATCTCATAAGACATTTGGCATCTCTGCTTTCCAGGTCGTAGAGTTCATTGAAAAATTAAGCTTTCATTAACTGAAGTGAATAGGAAGATACAAATTAACTAACAAAATAATCGAAATTTGTATTATACTGACAATGTGAAACCCAATAACTCCATAACTGTGGCAGTTATGGTTAGTTTTTTATTTTGATTGTGTTGTGTGATTGTGTGGCAGGGGAACAAAAAACTGTTGATATAGGTGCTTTATAACAGATTTTACTATTCATTGAATTCCATTTGTCTGAGGAAATAATATTTTTTCCACCCAAAATAGAAAAAAACAGTCAATTTATGGTAGTCTATCAATAGAGTTATTAGTTTATAGTTTAAATCATCCGGACTTATAGACAATAATTTGTATGTATATGGTTTCAATCTATCCTAGTCATGCTTATGATTGTTTCGTTTTACATTCCTTCACATTACATTCCTTTTCTGAAACCTAATAAACTCTTATACCAGCAAGTGTCTACAGGGTATAAAACAACATTTTATTACATATGAAAGTACACACATAAACATCCTACAAGGAAGGTATTCTTTTTAAGATTTTTCATACATTGAATTGAAAATTGAGTTGAGGTTTTTTCCTTCTTAACTTATGTTTGTTGTCAAAACATATTTCATTTTGTGTTTATTTAAGGCAATGAAATAAACCAACAAAAAAAAAAGATACGCAAATAAAACAAGGAAGAAGGAATTTGTTTTAAAATTCTCAAAGGTAAAGAAGTACAAGATATCTAACTCCCTAAGTGAATGAGTTTGGCTTTGAGTTTGTAAAGTGTGTATGTTTATTATAGTCATTTCTAGAATATTTAATTTAAGAAAAAATCCTTAAATTCTTTTTTCCAACTAAAAATGAAGAGACCATTTTCATTTCTAAGAATTTTAAGAAATCCTATTATCCATGTGACATTTATATCCAAATGCAATTTAATATCTTTATACAGAAAGAGAGAGAGAGAGAGAGAGAGAGATTTTGTTTCAATCGTTTGTTCTTCTGTTTTTTTTTTAAATTTCTGCAACCTTTGCAAATATCTTATGTTCTCTTTTTTCCCAGATTTTGTTTTGACACTTCTCTATTAAGTTCATTAGAAAACTTTTGTGTCAAAAATATACATACTTCAATAGAAAGCGGCGAGTGAGCGAGAGAGGCAAAGGTGGGATTTTATGTTTGCTTCGTTAATTTCCTAAACTGTGTTTGAATTTGCACTCAATTCTCATTTTTTTGTTTTTATTTTACTTTTACTTTTCAATGGAAACGAAATGACATCAAAATTTTATTTCGATTGAAACATTTCATTGCTTGATTTTCCATTTCCATTTAGTGATGTGAAAGTATCTGTGTGTTTGTCAGTATCTGCTGAGCATCGATTTCATTTTTAAAAACACATACATACATTTGTTTTTAAAGATTTAACTCAAGTGCTGCAGATTTAGCACTTCAAATAAGCACTTCTGAATGAGTACTTCAGAATGATTTAAAAATGCACAGATGAGTAACATGAACACAAAGAAGTAAAAGAAAATTTACTCTAAAATGCCCGGGGCACTTTTGAACTTTGTTATTTTGTCCGGGATTGTCATTCAATTTCATAGCATCAAATCAAGGTTCGGAATAATATAAAATGACATTAGAATTTTCCGCATAGCGAACATGATATTCATCACAACCTTAAATAAATGAAGTCTCTTAAGTGTAAATATTTATTATGTGATATTTTTTTTGCTGGTTTTGGTGATTGGTATTGTATTTGCATTTCAACATCCTTAGGTCCTTATTGTTCTTGTTGTTCTTGGTTGGTTGCCAACCCAACAGAGTAATTCGATGTGTAATTGTCTCAAAACGTTATCCAAATGAGTCAATAACAATAATAAGAGCAACAATTGATGTGACAAGGCTTTTTTCACACGAATCAAATCATGTTTGATGATAATGATTGTCGATGGATTGGAGATAGATATTTGTATTTTATACTTAATAGGAAATCATTTTTTGTAAATTGAATCTGTATTTAATTTCGTATTTCTGGCATGAGAAATGTAACAGTTGTAATTGACATATAGTACAACTTAAATGAGGAACTTGTTCATCCCATATGGATTACATCTAACTACTTTATCAATATCTGAATCGGAATAACAACTAAAGAGAGATTTTAGAATATTTGTCTGTCATACTGTTTTCTTTTTGAAAGGCTCCCGTAAAACTATTGTACATAAGTTTAAATATAGTCATCCATTCCATCTTCATCATCCTGACAAATGATTATTGTGTCACAAAATATAAATAGAGTTGCAACTCCATACTATTCGATTTAGGCTCTTTGGTTTTATGCGCTTCAGGAGTTAAAAATCTTCCAAAGATACTTATGACCCGTGCCACAAGTTATGTCGGATTCATTAGTCTACCGACTAAAAAACCCCCCTCGCCAAAATCCCGTTAATCCCTTCAGCACCGCCAAAGAATTTCTTCATTCTTAAGAAGCAAATACCACAGTCTGCCGACAAACCCGGCTGTCATCAAAAGATAAGCTTCTTTCTACGGCAAACAGTTTTGTTTTAGCGGACTCGTTTCATAGTTCAAAGGTGATACATATGGTAGAGTACCGGTATCGCGGTGCGTACCGTGCAGTTTGAAATCCAATTGAAATTTAATAAATTTCTTATAAACTCTTGGACATTGTCATAAACTTAGTAAAACATATATTAACTGTACAAAAGATATTAAAGTAAAACACTGTAATATTCTTAAAGTAGTAATCCATCATTTAAATTTCTTAACTTCTTATTCAGTGTGTGAAGAAGTAATAAAACTCTTCTTTAATTTACTTTTCCCATGCAAAATCAACAACTCAAAGATTTATAATGGGCAAATGACTTTAATAAAGTCCTCTGAAACTCTCATTTTTTCCTTTTTCTTTTCTCATGCTTGCGCTTGTATTGGTGCATCCTGCATCTGTTTGAATCTTGATCATGATAACTTGATTTAACTTGACTTGTATTGCATGCTGAGCCAAAAAGGATTCATCTTGTCTTGTTTATTTCTTTTCTTATCTTTTTTGTTTTTTATTTTTCTTACTCAATTTTTTCTCTTTTAGTATCGCAATATCTTTTCACAGTTGCTGCAAGATGTAACAACAACTTTTTATTATCATTTTGATTTCATTTGACACTGTGCCAAGAAATAAAATTAAATTCATTTTAATCAATTTTCAATTTAATAAAGCAAATTAAACTTTGTTCTGAGAATATTAAATTCATTTTTATTTTCTTTGATTTAAAAATATATTAAAAAAAAATAAAAAACAAGAGAAATATTGTGTTTCTAAAAATTCACACAATATTTTTCATAAATTTATTTAAAATTGACATCAACAAAGAACAACAAACCAACAGCAAATGAGAAAAAGTAAAGGATATACCATTATATGACGGCATTTTGTTTACACAGTTGAGCAATTTAAACGTAATCAGTGCAACTTTGCAATTCTTTGAAAATATCATCATCATAGTATATTGACGTCATTTCTGATTGATTTTTTCAGATTTAACTTTTTCTATTTTATTCCTTTTTATTATTTACTTGGCAATTTACATTTGCATTTCGCATCATAAATTAATGTTGATGAGAGTTTTTCTCTCTACTTCGATTTTGTTTTTAATGTTGATGATGCTTTATAATCAATCAATTCAATTTCACTTTGATTCCCATGATTTTATTGAAATTTAATTAAGCCGAAATGATACAATTTCCTTTTATTTAGCGTATTTTTACATTCGTTTCAATTTTCCAAATATAAATTGAATAATTGAATTCAATGGAAAATTAATTACTTACGAAAGAATGATGCCAACACTATTATTTCATTTATTCCATGGACAATGGAGGACAATAGTTTTTCTATGCAATTAAATACAATTGAAATATCAAAAAATAAAACCGAAATTCCTTGAAAATCAATTCAGTCAATTCTGTGAAATATAATTGATTTATAAAGAAGAAAAAAAGGATATTTTGACATAGATTTAATATTTTGTAATCGTTGTTGATGTGAGAAAAATGTCGATAATTTGTGTCAATATTTCCAATGGCAGAAGTGTCAAAGGTCAGTACCAGTCAATAAGCTAGTGATGAGATGTCATTGAGCAATAACATCAAATGCAACTTGGTTGAAATGTCAATATTTTGAATGATACAATGATATTTAAGAAGAAGGTCATAGTTTTTCTAATGTAACAAATGTTGAAGGAGATTACTTCCAAAATCACTTAGATGATGACCAATGATGGTGTTGGTTATGTTGGTTATGAACATAAATAAGTCTAAAAATACCTAACTAGAATGAGTACATTTTTATTGATCTTCATTTCAAACAATTTAAAGTTTAGTAAAAAGAAACCTATTATTTTTCAAATAGATGGCTTTAGTTATCTGTATTTCGAGTTGTATAATGGGTTTAAGCTAGATGGTGATAAGTTACTCAAGAAATTACTCAGTTTTATGATTGCCAGTATTGTTTGAGAGCGTGATATTGTATTGTCTGAAGAGCAAAGATAAATTACACCATATTTTATAGTTTTTCTTCGATAAAGGAGTAAACGCAAGCTAGGCAGCTGAAAATGTGTGCAGCTTATCACACGCAATTTTAGTTTCGTCGACTCTGTTCCGGTAATTTCGATGTCAAAGATGCAGCACGCTCCAGAAAACCAATTGTCGAAAATGTCGATTAAATAATGGAGAGCGTCAAGTCCGACTGACACGTAAGATCTATTTCGATTGCCCAGGAGCCACTTGAATAAGGTTGGATACAAAAAGAAGCTCCATGTATGGGTGCAACATGAGTTACCGCAAAAAAAACCTCATGGACCGAATTTCCATTTGTGAATCGCAACAAAATCGATCCATTTCTGAAAAAGATGGATAAAATCTAATGTACTGATCAATCTTCATACAATATTTAGACAATCCGTCTGAACATTAAAATTATGCATTACTAAATATTCATCTCCGATTTTTTATTAACATGTCTTCATATTCTAACTGATGAATTGAATAATTTACATGTCATTCTAAACAATTTCATTTGTTTAATTGAAAAAAAAATGCTAAAAAACTTATCCAATTTTCACCCAGACATAATTGAGTTTTAAATTTTAAATTATCTCTTTGTCTCTCGTACCTTTAATATTTCAATCTCATGCATGATGATGATAATAATGACTATGATCAACCAAGTAAATCCTTATATCTTAACTACATTAAAACTTTTTACTTACAAAATTACAATCATCATTTGCCTCAAGAGATACAACTGAACTGACAAGACCAACAACAATTACAATTGCCAACAATTTCCCATTTGCCCACTTAAATTTTGGATAAAACTATAAAGAGAAAGCCGACACACATAGTACTATTGTACAATAGATAAGAAATAGTCGTAAACTACACTCGTCGACTATTATATTTTAAGTTGAGTTGAGTTGAGTTGTGAGGACTGATTGAGTTGAGTTAAGTTAAATTCAACTTTATTTCTACCTGACTTAACCATTTTCCTTATTGTGTTTCTCAACGATGTGGAAAATGAAACAAATACACAAAAAAGTTAGTTAGTATGAGAAAAAAAAGAATCAAAGGAAAATTGGAGAGAGTTAAACTAATTTCTTCTTTCTTTCTTCAACTATGGTATTTTCCCTTTTACTATTTTTGCAGACAGTTTGGTAGCTACTCCCGTTTATATTTTGCCTTTCTACTTAACTAATTTCTCAAAGGATTTAACTTCTTTTATGTGGCTTATTTATGCTGCTGGTCAACATTTATCTCTGGTTCGCTTCGCTTTGCTTTAAGTTGTTTTTGTTTGCTTCATACTTTGCCATTTTGGTTGGTTGTCGATTGTTTTGTATTTGTTGTATGTATCTTAGTTAGTTTTGTTGCAAGGTCATCGCGTGCCTTGCTACATTAGCACGGATTTACTCTTCTTATGCGGTTAATAATATCACGAAGTCCAAAGTCCAACACAAATTGCTATTGATTTTTTGCAGTATTTATTTCTTCACATTGTCTTTTTTTTTTTAAGAAAACTTTACTGACTTTATGTTAAGTAAACATGCCGTATGAGTAATATGAATACTTAAAATGTGTGAACTTAATTAACTTATTCACTTTTGAATGATACGGATATTCATCATCCTTTACATTTTCTCTTTCTCTCCTTTTCTTTGTTTAAATGGAAAATTTTTCCTTTTTACAAAGAAAAAATTATGTAAAATTCTGACATCAATTTTCATTGCTATGCTAATCAGTTTGCTTGTTTATTTGTGAGTTGTTGTTACTGTTAGTTCTACCATTTTCTTTTGATCTATGTGCGAGTATCTTTACCGTATATATATATGTATGGCTATGTAATGTATGCATGTATGTATAAACGTGTATTTTGTATTTGCTGTGACCACAAGTTAATCTTCTTGTGGTCAAAACACTTTAAAATGTGCCAAGAACAGTGAAGTTTATTTGTAAAATGCTTCAGTCACGTTTCGAAGAGAAGTAAACATGACGACGATGAACGAGTATTTACAAAAGTTAAAGAGTTTCTTTGGTATAATTTCACCCAAAGGCATACAACACAAGCAGGTAATATGTTCTCTTACTTACATCAGGTTTACTATGAGAATATACAATTTCCTCTCTATGTTGAATCCGCTCCTGTTTTATGTAATGCATGTTTCTGTTCTGTTCTGTTCTACATCAATATAAAAAAGAAACCAATTTGTTTTCCTTATTTTATTTACAATTTAAATGAAGCTTACAAAGTGAGTAGCATAAAAAGATGCAAAGTTACAACACACAACACGAGTATCTGCAACTAAAATTTATTGTTGCATTTAGTTAAATCTTAATTTATTGTTATTTATCATTTTAAACGAAAAAGATTTTATATTTTCCTTAGAACTAAAGTGGAGATGCAAAGAATTCTATTGCATTGAATGCAATCTAATTATCATGGCAATTTAGAATCAAATCTTAGCTAAGCATGGAAAATAAAGTTATGTTTAATAAAATTTTCTTCAAGGAACTAGTTCACACTTATGCCATTTAACTTTGATCTCAATTGTGGAAATAATCGCGCTCTAAAGGTTCCACTGCGAACTTCGTTGATGCTTCTCTCCATGATAGCAAGTATGTCATTCACAGTGACCTAAAGATCTTTGTAATCAACAAAATGATTCCCACTTTATTTAGAAAAACCATCTTAATCTGTAATCTGTTTGCTGGATAACAAAGCTCAATCTCAACTGCTCTTAAACACCGCCTCGATCTCTTGGTTAGGTTCAATGAGAGTCCTTAAGTTTTTAGCAATTTTAACTAATTGCCTCATATGATAGAAATGTATATTCTTCAATAGAATCATTATTATTTAAATATCAAGTATAAAAATACATTTCAATCATTGAAATTCACAAACAATTTGATCAAAGTCAAATTGATTCCACTCATGCCTCCTACTTTAGAGTGCAAAATCAAGTAAAACATAACAAACAAACTCTGTAATTTGCATATTAAATAAAAATTTAAATTTAAATAATTGTAAATTGGTTGGTTGCGTTATAAGTACTAAAAGCCTCTTTAAATCAATATTAATGTCGACGACGACGAGGACGATGATGTTCTTAAGCTATTTTCATTCGAATGCATGTAAAAAGTTGCACGCAAACCTTGAGTTCCACACGAATTTAACTTGTATTCATTAGTGGTATGAGTAGAATTGTCTTCTAAAAAAATGTTTATCTGTGTGTTTCTGCGGCTGGAATATAACACTCAGCAGTCAGCTATTTTTAGTTATACAACAAACCTTAACAACATAGAACATAGAAACACCTTTTTAAAGCTGAACTGAACTGAACTGATCAGACACAAAGTTGTTGGCAAATAAAACAAAAATAAAAAAAAACAGCCTTCAACTTTGTTCAGATTTGGTTCGTTTTTGTATTTTTTGCTTTCAGCTTTGTTGACTGTCAGTTTTTTACTTGAACTTAGTTGCATGAGTTTTGGTTTTGTTTATATTGGTTTTGGTTTTATGCTTAGGATTGCCAAAGATTCATTATTATGTGTGGGTTGTACGCTCATGTTGTGTTTACATGTATTTATTTTTATTTTAAGTTCAAGAAAAGTCTTTTGTGTTAACAGAAAAAGAAAAAATGAATAAAGTTTCGTCACAAATAACTGATATTTTGAACAAAAATAGTAAATAGTATAGGTATTGTCAACTAAAAGAAAGGTTATGAACTCTATAGACAATAAAAAAAGGAATTTATGTTTCTTTTACTTGAGTTAATTTAAAGCCTCAAACAAATTGAGTGATCAAAATCATGAATCGAGTCTAAACGCAGAAGTTTTACTTGTAAATTGAACTTTAAATTTTACTAGTGTATTTATTTACTTGGTACCAAATGAAATGTTCAATTTAAAAAACTTATTCAAGTTTTCATTTGATTTGTTTTTTTATTTTTATTTCATTATTTTTTTGTTTAAAAGTTTAGAAAAAAATTTATTTGTTTTTGAGAAACAATGCAACAAAAATTTTATACAATGAATTGTAATTTTCTGTCATAGTGATTTCTATCAAGTTAGACTAATTTAAACTCACTTGTTCCATTTAAGTTTGCCAAAAAGGAAAGCATAATTTCTATATTTTATTTTATATTTTTCTCCTATTTCATAAAACAAACGAAGCTAATTATCACTCACATACTAAGTACATATATGTGTTCCCAGTCGTGACCTGTTGTACAATACATATATGTTATTGTATTTAAATAAAGTCAACTTGGCTTTTGCCATATTTCCCATACTGTTGTTGTTATATAGTATGTTACTGAAGAAATAAAATATAATCGAGAAAAAAAAGACAGAAAATAAATCTATTATTTCTTTATGAATTTTGTTCAGAAGTAATTGAATCAAAAGTACTTCATTTGTCGTATAAACACGTTTTCATTTTATTATTATTTCGGGCTCTTTTCACTTTATTCACTCTTCGCACACAAACACAAAATACAATAACAATAAAAAGTATGAAAAGAGGAAAATAAATAACAAAATTCATTTTTTCAATTTACCCATACACACGCACTGTATACTTTTTTGTATATAAAAATGAAATGATATATATTCTGTGTGACAAAAAAAAATAAAAAAGGCCACGTGTATTTTCAGATAAAAAAGCAGCATCAACAAATAATAAAAACTTAATAAAGTAACAATAAGAAAAACAACATCAATTGATTATTGTTGCTACACATAAAGTCACAATAGGCCAACAGTTATTGATGCCAATGTGCGGAGAAAATGTATGGATGTATATGGATGTTCGACAGTGTCGGTGAATCTTGACAATTGTCAGGCTTCAAATACTCACAGAAAAATACTTATTCACCCACTCACACTAGTCAACAAAAAATCAAATTTATGTATAAAAAATGCTTGGAAAATGTGATATTTTAAAAAACAATTTATGCTATTCATTGTTCGTGAAAGAATTTGCTAAAGTCCCAAGTGTTTAAGAGAGTAGATTATGAAGCTATTGTATAATAAAAGTAATTTCCTTGCTTAATGCATTTCTTTAGGGATTACTTTTAAGTAAGATTCCTTCTTTGCTGTTACCATCAGAGTTAAACAAACACGGAGCAAGTCACTTTCAATTCAGAGTTCTCCTTTGTTGACACACTCTGAGTTAATCAAAAAAAATTCGAATTTATCAGGTATCACTTCTAAAAGTCAGAGTTCACCATTTTTGGTTTCTTCTGAGCTAAGAACTGACCGACAAAATCTGAAATGGGGACTTACAAGTAATCAAATTCCTTTAACCATCAATTTCAAATCAAATTTCCCATCTGCTCTTTTTTTCTAATGGCTTTGTTTCCCATTTATAAGTACTAACGTCTAATAAGATCTCTTCAACCAATCAGTACTGATTACTAGTTGTGTATAGCGGCTGTTTTGTAAGATATGAAATAACTTTTGTAATTTTTTTACAATATTTCTCTATACGGATTACGCTTGATGCATCTATATAATTTAAAAATCTACTCTCTCAATCCTTTAATTATTTGGCACAAAAAATCTTGGCAAAGGTACTCATTTACATCAGTTTTGGTAAAATCATAATGACTTATATTTCTTTTCTTTTTTTTTGTTTTTGTTTTTTAACATTAGTTAGTATCATCAGTTTTGAGGATAGTCACGTGTGCTTAGATATAAGTGATATCTAAGGTATTTACGAACTCCTTTTTGGCAGGTCGTTGAGGTGAAGTTGGGGGGTTGGGGTGTTGAAGCAGTCGATCTTTATAACGGCAGGGCTTTATTTTACATTGCTTGAATTTTCCTTATGTTGCATGGAGCAGTCGTCCCCCAGCTCTTTGGATACCATATAGCCAGACGTGTTCCACTACTTGTTTGTATATAAGCAGTTTGTTGTTGAACCGGAGTTTGCTTTTTGAGCGCGCAGTCAATTTATTTCATTTTTTGATAGCGTGATATTTTTTAAATGGGTGTGGCAAGTTAGACGCTTGTCCAGGATGTCCTGTGACTTGTATTTCAAAGTCTATTGATCTCTTTAGATTTGAATTTCATTTTCATCTGATAAATTATTCTATATTCATTTGATTCGAACTCTTTTTTGATTATACCTTATAATCATATTCCTTGTTAGTCAGTGTAGTGTAGCAGTGTAGGCTTGTATAAATAAAAACATGAAAAATAAGTTTCGTACTTTTGTATTGAGTGAGTTTATTTACATTTTGACAAACAAAATGCCAATAGACTTCTGTATTATTTATATGTATGCGTATTTATTCAGTTAAAATATTTTCATATTGTTACTGTAGTACATATATTTTTATCTTTACATATTACATTTTAATTTGAAGTCTTCTAATGTACCTACATATTTATGTGTTGTTAAACTTTAGATGATTCAATTTATTAAAATAAATTTGTTTTTCTTTTATGAATTACGATGATTACTCGTACTACATATTTTGAGGATTAACAATATTTCTTCCCTTATTTTATTCATTGTCCTTTTGGTGTTTATGACAATGCAAACAAGTTTCTAACAAGTTAAAGTACCTTCATCTGACTTACACTTCTTATGACTCACACTTCTTATGACTGACATTTCTTACTTTTAAGGACTCTTTCTCTCTCTCTGCTTTATGTGCAAATTAGGTAAACACTTAAATAATCGTTAAAATTTTTTATATCACAGCTACAACATTCCTTTCCTTCTTCACATTCATTCATTCATTTTACAATGTTCGAAAGCAACAAACTAAAGTAAATGTATCTCAATAATTTGACCGACAAATAAGACATTTCCCGTTGTAGTAGATATCAGACAGATTTCTGTTATGACTCTGTCTTTGTTTAGTGTTCTGATGTGATGTGAGTAAGTGTGTGAGGGTTTGCTTCTGGTCTTTGGTTATGTGGTGAATAAATGAATGAATGACTTGAATTGACTTGACTTCAATGTAAGCAATCTTAATGCGTGTTTTACGTGTTGTAATAAAAATGTCATAAAATTTTTTAACGTGTTTCAAATTATTGCCATTATTTTCTTCATACTAAGTCTTGAGTTTTGATGGTGTTGTTATTATTGCAGGGCAAAACATTCATGGCATTTGGCACTTTGCTTTGGTTGGTGTTGGTTTGGTATCCGCTTAGTATGATATTTTGAATTTGCGTGTGCTAAGCAGAAAGTTATTTCGCGCTTTCCAACCCACAAACTCATACTCAAACAGACACGCATATTTACATACATAAATCTGAATTTATTGCATTACATTAATCATAAGCCTTGTTGTACAAATATAAACACGTGCAACATGCTTAGTAATCAAGATATAAACTCAAGCTTTTGAGTACATAAGTACACAAACAACATAGTCGTTCGTAATAAGTTGCAATACTTCAAAAAGTATCTGGTGCTATAATTTTGCAAATTACGCATACGCCATGTTAACACTTTGAGATATGCCATGCCATATACTATTGTATATTGTATTTGGCAAAAATGCAAAACCATTGCAATGAAATGAATTGAAATGAAATGTTTCACGCCACATCATGTTTGTCATAGATAATGCGGGTGAGCTTACAATGCCAGAATTTATCTTAGTGATGCTTCAATGCATTTACTTACTCATAGTTTTGTATATAACATAGTATGAAACTTCGATAACTTGGAAAGTTGCCCACTTAAAAAAGTTTAACCTAACAAAGAATGTGAGTAGAAGTTTGAAAATCTTTAAAACTAACTTACCACCTCAACATACTGTAGTAAGTATCTAGTAGATACATTTATTGTATTAAATTTTATTGGCGCTTTACTTTATAGTAAATAGTTTATGAATAGAAAAACTTTTACTGTCATGCTTTGGCAATTTTCTACAGAAATCGTTATTTCGTATTTATTGAAGCATTCATTTACCAGACAATGATGAACTTAACATTATTGTATTCTTTATTTATCGAGTTTAGTTATTTTTAGATGATTATATGATTATACTGAAATATCTACACTTCACTAGCCACAAACACTTGTCATTCATTCATTTAATCAATTGCTGCCCTTCATTCTAGGAATATTTGAAGTGGGGTATAAACTTTGGCTTCATCGGATTCGCTTAATTCGGTTTGGTTTGCTTTGAGTTTGTTTTCAACTTAATACTTTCTTACGCACAACATTTTCTGCTGCTGCTGGATGGATTTTGTTAATGAAGCTGTCACTTGACGATAAGCGTTTAATTAGTTTGTAGATTTTAATCCTTGAGATATCAATCTAGCAACTTAAGGTTAAGAAGGGTGCTTCAACTGATTTCCATATAAATTCCCTTACACAAAAAGCACCTTTGGCATTTTATATTCAATTTAGGACAATTTAAATAAAAAATATTTTCAATTTGTTCGTTCTTTTCAAGGAAATTTTTATGTCCTTATAATAATGTCATTGTATGTCTTCACAAATGGAGAAAAAATGTGTGTATTCCCCATTTTTCTTTCTTATTTTTCAATTTAAATGCAGTAAAATTTTTTATTTTTTTTTTCCACAATGGAGTGAGCGTGGGTTATCAAATGTCAACGTGTAAAGTGAAAGTTTTGTTGTAACTAAGCCAGCAAAAAATACCTACCCCTTTGGTATTACAATATATACTTATGACTATATGTACATATGCCATTATCTGATGGTATTTTATCACAAAAGTAGAAATCACATAAAAAAGGTACGCATGCCAAAGTAGAGGAACATTTTGTGTTAACATTTCAACTAGAGACCTGCACGGGTACCTTAAAAGTGGTAATGAATGGATTTGGTCTGAACATGAATGCATGTAGTATCAGTATCAGAGTATTAGTTGGTAGTGTATTTTCTAGAAATGAGTACGAATGGTATTAGTTTTCGTTTTCGGTCGTATTCGAAGCATTTGTATGAACGAGTAGTTGTGCAGTGAAGTACGTTTTTGAGCAAGTAGTTGTACAGTGAAGTACGTTTTTGAGCAAGTAGTTGTACAGTGAAGTATGTGTATGAACGAGTAGTGGTGCAGTTAGGTATTATTAGGTTAGAAACACTACCCATAGTATTCGTTTAACGTGAGGAACACTACCCATAGTATAAGTTTATTGTATGTTTTAATAAGAACCAGTGTTTTTCTGTATTCGATGCTCATTGTATTAAGAATACACAATACAAAAAGTATAGAATAGTAGTAAAGTGAAACCAGTAGACCAGAATGGTACATGGGTCACACTAGACTACTGCTGAAGATCCTAACAGCAAGGCACTGGCTCACAGGTAGATCAACTCGAAGTATAGGGGCTCCTTATTCTAAATTTTGTGGAAGCAGTCAAGACGCATAAGAGGAATACATCTTGGAAGAGGTTATTCACCCTCAAAACCAACTTTCATAGTAAAGTTACAAAAATAGAGGACATTAAATCAACGAAAATATTTGCATTCTCAAATACCCTATCCATACAAAGTTGAGAAAGTACCGAGTGGGTTAAGAGAAGCTGCTTGTGGGCCTACATTTTACCTATGTTCATTACCTAACCGAATCATATCATTCAAGTTTCCATTTGAGTTAAGTAACAAAGTGAATTGCATAAAATCCTAGAAGATAAATAAATAAAAAAAAACAGTGTGTATAGATGTTAGTACAATAAAACCCATAAATCGTTTAAGATTTGCCTAAACATCCTGCATTTGTCGTCATTGTTGCTGTTGACTCATATCCTCATATGGGAAAAGAAATGAAAAATAAACGATAAAATGTAAGGGTGCTCCAAGTTTTACTACTCTTTGTACTCGACTTCAACATCACCATCATCATCATCGACATAGTCATTGCTTGAAACCAATTTCAATTTCTGCCTGTTTCAAATCGATTTTTATCATTTTTGTGGGTCCTTATTCTTCCTTACTGCTTTACTGCAGGTTAACACTTTTCTTTTTCCTTATTCTTTTTCTACGATTTTTTCTTTCACTTCTTTATAGTATTTCCTAATATTTTGACTCAGCATTTAGTTAGATGATATATTGAGTTGAATTTCTGACTCAAGATCAGAGTTAATATATGACAAACATTGATATATTTTCGTTTCCGTTTGGAGCATACAATATTTTTTGTCTGGACCTGATTGTTGTCGCCCATAATTATTTGTCATTTGTTATATTCGACATACACTTTCTTATTTATGTTACAGGCACAACACACAATGATTGTGGTTTTATTTATATACTTAGAATAAATATTTTCGTTTGTTTGCTTGTTCACAATTTCACTGGAACAAAGACATTTATAGATTGTTTTTTCCATAGAAAAGATAAAAATGTGGTTACTTTAACCACAACAAAATGTAATAAAGAAGCTTTATGTTCAAAATATTTGATACAATAGAATAGCTCAAAGTATCTTTTTGTCAAAAGTATCTCAAAAAGGCGGCGTTAGTTTGTGTTTTTTAAGCTTTTCTTTTTTGCCTGACTTTGCATCCCACAGATCAGATACACCAGACTCTTTCGCAAAATGAGCCATCTCCGTTACATCATGCGTGACATGCAACGCAGCGTGAACTCACCGTTTGAAATGTCACATTGACAATACTTCTATCAATGGTTATATGTACAATGGTATATACCGTAGTATCTATGTATCTTTTTTTCTTTGTATCTCTGTGTGTGAGCACTTCAAAACGTACGCGTGTCGTATGTCACTTGATTTGATCCGAAAAAAAAACACAAAACGCCCACGAAAAGTTATATTCAAATATTCCATATATAGAAACGAACTTAGCCTTATGGTCTTTTCAGTTATCATACTGCTACATTAAATAGACAAGTAATGCCGAATAATGTGTTTAAACTTCTGATTATTTTTGTTTTACCCTTCCTATACACATTGATGGGTAAAAGGGTACATTAAACTTATGCACGGAAAGAGATCTAAGTATATTACTTTATGTCTTTATATAGTGATTAAACGAATCGATCCCTCCATCCATAAGAGTTGGAATGTTTATGATATTTGATACGATGAAAACTTTTGGTTCCTGGGTAAACATAAATTTGGAGCTTATCTTACTTAGAACCATCTTTAGAGATGAATATTTGTATGAACCCTAAAAACCAGTTGCTGTCCGAATTTTAGATAAGCACCTATGACTGCTATGGTTTTGAAGATATCGATTTGAAATTTTCAGTAAATGGTATCACTCGTATCATCTTCTCATCATTCCAATTTAAGAAGCTTTAATCTTACTATTGGTACAGAAGGGTACCTGCTAGTCGGACCTACTTTCCCATAGAACCTTTATCAGTATTTTTTTTTGTGTACAGTAGCTTTTTAGATTATGTATTCCTTTATTTATTACATATCATTATACATAGTCTATACACATCTATGTATGTGTGAATATAATATGGTATGATGAGATACTATATTTGTTTTTAGCCTTGTTACCTACGCTAAAAGGATTTACAAGTTTGCTTTCATGGGATGACGACGACGACAACAACGATAACGACAGGAGTAGAAGATTGAAGTAGAATGAGACTGTCGTGGTGTGCTCCCGAGTTCAATTTCTCTTTTTAAGTTTAAGCTTATGAATGAAGTGCCATGTGGCATTTTGGTATGGGTGTCATCATCAACATGATGTATGAAGATTGACTGACAGACAGTTGATTGAAGGTATGTTTTATCCCAAAAATGTAAAAGTTCATACCTTAAATTATACGCATTTATTTTCACAATTCAAATGTTTGTCTTTTTCTTTTGAAAATGTCGTTGTGGAATGCCAAAAAAATATAAAATGTGAGGTTTTCTTTAAGATCAAGTGGCAAACATACTTTATCTTAAGTTGAAAGAACTATTCATACATTTATCTTTTCCTAACTTACGTAATATGATATTTTTCTGATAGCTTCTTTTACTATAAAACTATAAAACTCCTGTACATTGTAAAATTTCTTAATATTTAAATTTGAAAATATTGAAATTTTATAACAAAAATTATATTTTCCTTAAAATATTTTATTTTGTTGTGCAAACAACAGTTCAAAACAAACACACAAGAACCTCAAATTCTGGTAAATTGTTTGAAGTGTGATGAACTTATGTGGTTCCTTGGGTTTTTTGGTTATTATTATGTATGAAAGGATGCAGAGATTTTCCAAGGAATTTGTTTTTGATAAGCTGATGGTTGCCACAAAGGAATTATGAAATGTGAAAATTTAATACTAAACTATTTGCTAAGATAAAGGGAAAGGATTAAATTTACATACATAACCATATAATATTTGCTATTATGAAACAATGGAAATGTATACATACATATATCAATTTAAATGATGTTGTAAACTGAATCAATTGCATAATGAAATGGGATATAAAGATTTATAGAGATTCATATAAATTCCCACAAATTCTAAGAATTTGAGAATAATAAATTGTTCTTTGTAAATTAAATCATTGTACATATATTAATTTCTTGAGAATTCCATTAGGAAATAAGATAATATTGTATATTGTAAATGAGAAATAGGTTGCCTTTCTTTGGCTGAAGTGATTTTAATGTCTTCTAAGAAGCGAATAAAATATGAGTGGCATCTGTTTATAAGAAAAATTAAACTGTACTGGAGTCTGTAATGAAATTGAATTTAAACTTGCCACAGTTTTCTAGGTTTAAGTCTTTTAAATTTATCACCTCATTGATTGATAGTTAGTGCAACTGTTCGAAGGCTTCTTGCTTCACTTAAAGATTGATTTGAAGATTGGTATGAAGTCAATGTTTCTGATACAATACTCGACTTAGGTTAGGACATGCAGGCCGCACGCGATTGTTTGTGAGTTCACCCAGAAGTCTTAAGGCCCATTGTGTTGCTTGATAATACCTGAAAGGGAATGGGAATTGATGGGGTTGGGGGGTAATCCACTACTGGCTATGGCTGGTCCCAGAGATTACCCTCTTTCTCTAAAACCAACCTGAGGAGTTCACGAACAGAGCCAGGTCCCCCAAAATACATTTTGCCAAGCTACCCAACTCCTCTAAGAATTGTTTCCCGAGAAACCGGCTTCGTCTACTAAGAAGATGAGGTTCTGGATGCTCTCCGGTTCCTCCTCATCTTCACAGTTACGACAGAAGCAATGATGTGAACAGCCCGAGAGTGCAGTGCCCCGTCATAGCTCCCATTGCTTGTTGAAGTGTAGGAGCTCATAGGACCTTTATGGCTGATAGCAAGGCCAGAGTGTCCTAGTAATTCGTATGATTTTGGTTTTGAAGCTGTGAGCCGACAGAGCCTTCATAGCGGCCTGGCTGTCAATATAAATCGATATGTGCCTTGCGGTCTCCCCTAAAGCGTTCATCAACTTTGCTGCTAGCCACACCGCGTAGATTTCTGCCTGAACATGCTGAGTGACCAAAGGAGTGGAAGAGCATATTCTCATGGAACTTAGTCACTCCCATTTTATGTTTTATATAACTACTATAACTTATTCTAATCCCATTGCATTTACTTATTGACTTTTATTTATTAACCTTCGTCACAACTATGAAGGATTTTTTAAAGAAAACAAAAGACACTTCAAATAATAAATTGCAATTCTAAAAAAAAAAACCTCAAAAATAACAAAATCAAAAAAAAAGCAAGACTTACATTTTAATAACGAATACGAAAACAACAATTCACATTTCTAAAAAAAGATATGCAGTGACAGCAATATTTTATTTTTTGTTTTATTTAAGTTGTTCTAAGGACGATGCCTTCAAAATGGCAGCAGCTATAAATTTCCATATGATGTTGAGAAGCTGCACAAGTTTCTAGTTATTTTTTACCATTTCTTTTTTCAAAAATTGTGCAAAATTGCATTTTTTATACCTTCGCAAAAAGTATCACCTACAAGCATTCGCACACCCTAAGTGAAAACTATGTACTTTTAAAGAATAGAATAGAAAAAGAAAGAAATGAAAGGGTAAAGTAAAAAGTGAAAAGTCCTTGAATTGTGTTTTTCGACTGCATAAATTTGCATTATTACAACTTGATTTCTCTTTGGCCCAAACATTTTTCGCTTTATTCGCGAAGTACTAGTAACAAAGTATTATAGTACTTACTATCTGCAAGTGTCATTGCAAATGTGGTGATTGTAGTAGTGTCTGCTGCTGCTGCTGTTGGCGTTGCTCCTCCAGACACCAAAAAATTTATTACTACAAAAATGTGCATTTTTACTGATAGCCACCGAATTTGTATGAGTTTCTGGAATGGCAAATGTATAAAATTTAAAATTTTCAGGGTCTTGGTTTGCCCTGAAGTTTCTCCTTCATTTCTACAATAATATTGTGGATTCTATACACAATGCTGCTGCTATGCTATGCTTACCTACATGATGATGCTACACATAATAAATGTCAGTAAAATCATGTTTTGTACTTGTCTACATAACTCAAGGCAACTTACACGGACACTTTAAGTAAACTAACAAGCAACAATGATGATGTTGATGATGAACAGGAGTAGGAGGATTCTAATTTGGAGATGATTGTGATGGTGATGATGATGATTGTGTAGACGAAGGTTTTAGTATGATTGAGTGAAGGGCGCCTGAAAGACTAAGTCTAAGTAAATGTACAAAATAAGGGAAGACTGACTCTGACTGTTTAAAATTCCATAGCTTATCAAGATGATGCCGGTAGCTGTGTGAAAATATTTATACACATGCATATATGTATATTAAATATATTTATGTATGAAACATGTCTTGTCATCTCTTCAATGATGTCAAGTTTTAAAAGCATGCAGCTTAACCAAACTCGCAACTAAACTCAAGTAAAGTGTAACATGATTGTTGTTCTGTATTTTATGCAAAGGCAGATGAAGTTGGCATTCCAATGTCAGCAATTGTTTTCACTTCATAAAATTTTCACTTGCAAAGGTATAAGGACTTTTCACTGCACCAAAGGTAAAACCATATAGACATAAGTTGTTTTCAGTAAACAATTTATTAATCTGAACTCAATTAATTTAATATTATTTGTGTAAATCAATGTGAACAAATAATATCAATGAAATGTTCAAATTACCTTTTCATTATTCTTCGATTTATTTTGTTTATGCATATATTTTATTTATTTCTCTCTATTTTTTTTTTTTTGTTGTTTCACAAATGACTCGCATAAAATTGATTTTGCTAATTAATGTCTCTGAGTATAGTAATTAGTACGTGTAAGTAATGATTTAGCATATTTTGTTATCAAAATTATAGTCAGAATAATATAGAAAAAAAAAATATATATATATATATATTGTCTGTATATGCCATTTTAATCTTTATTTACGATTTGTATTTGTCTCTGGACAATAAGTTAAATTTTATTATAATAATAAATACTCATTGGAATTTTCGTACTCACATCAAATAGGTGGCTTTAAGGTAAATTATAAGCGAATTTGATTTGTTAATTTATTTTAATTTTCCATATATGAAACATTATGAAGCCATTACATCAGTACTGTAAAGATAACCAAAGCAACATTCTTTAAAAACAAAAAAACCAAATGGAAGGTCATTAAAGGAGAACACCACGTCTGACCTTTTCGGGTTTCAGTGAGAAATTAAGTAAGATAGTCAAAAGAGATCGAGAGGAATTACTGGGACTGACATGGATGGATATTCGGGTTTCATTGCAGAAACACATACCATGCAGAGCAGTCGTGGCGATCTGCATAGGTTACGTAATGAAGAAGAAGAGTCAGCAGAGCACGTACCATGTCACAGTTAGAGCCTAATCTGTATCAGAGTCAGCCACCTTGGAAACCAGTTGATATTGCAGATTTGTCTCCGAAGAAAATCTTGGAATTCCTGATGAATTATACTCGTACCAGTATCTTGGAGGAACTGTGATTACGGGGTAAATTTCGGCCGCAGTGACGAGGTGAACTAGTTCCTGCCTTTCCCCTAATCTATTGAAAGTTGGGCATTGTTCATAACTTCTTTAAAAATAATCGTAAATTAATTTTGAAAAATGGGTTTTGAAGGTTTTTTTTGATCTCCCAGAAAAAATTCCCAAAAGTGGCCAAAATAGCCATTTTTGGAACATTTGACCTTGAATTACTCAAAATCCTGACGTTATGAACCATTTTGGACATCTGATTCGTGTTCAGCGCGCAAAAGCCTACGAGAATTAGTACCATAGGTTCTTTTAACAAAATCTCGCAGGCCTGTTAATGTTATGATGATTTTTAGTAGAGAAATTAAAAAAAAGAACAAACAATAATTTTCCGAATTATGTTAGAAAACTAATTCTTAAAGTTATATCTATTTATTTTAAATTGTTGGCATTTTTTTTCTACTGGATAATTTTCCTACTTTAAAGTTTCAAGATAATGCAGAGGTTCTTACTTATTTAACTTAATAATGATTAAAAAAAAAACTGGTATTTAATATGTTCTACTTGAAAAGGTCATTTTCCCATTTAAACATATTTTGCTTGCCTAATTAAGTTATTGACATTTTAATGACATTTTTTACTTAAATTCGTAATTTTTTTTATTCCTTGCGATTCGTTCAAGTTCAATTTTGTTGCGCTGGAAATGGTAATTTTTTTTTTTAATGAAAAATCAATAGTGTAAATTGATTTATATTTTTTTTTGGGTTGGGTAGAACATTTTACCGAACAAAAGAAAAAATAAACAGAAATGAGAATTAATGTGATTGAGACATTGTGGAGTATCAAAAATTAAAAATGTTCTTGACAAAGAACAAACTTCTTTTTCATGAAGTTTAACAGTAAAATTGCTATATATTTCTTGAGACCTTTGCTTGGGCTTTACAATGTTTCAATGCTAATATCACGTATACGCCTCGTTGTAATAAATTAGCTTTATATTAATAAATCAGGCAAACCTCCTTATTTGCAATATACAAAATTTGTACTTCTATTAAACACAAGGAGAGCAAATAAGTAGAAGAAGAAGAAAAAACAACAAGAAATTGGTTAATCCTTTTGCATGTTTGCGTTTAAGTGACATGACGACGGCGACAAAGGGCGTTGATTTCAATAACAAAGAATTATCGTGTTTTTAATTTGCCAAAATAAAATAAAAAATAAAAAAAAACCATTGCTCCCTCAGTAAGGAGATGGTAAAACATTTAAAAAGATACATGTAATTACACTTACTCTTATCAGAATAGCAGCATCATACCCAAGAACATGAAAAACTTTCCAGAGTAAAGTTATCTCAGCTTCAATAAACTTTCTCCATAGTTCACTTGATTTGCTTCGTTAAAGTTGGTTTGTTATTCATAGTATGTCACGTTGGATTAAATACTTCTTTGTTTGTTTATTTGTTTGCTTGATTCTGTCATTCTTGTTCTCGTTCTTGTCATTGTTTGCTTTGTTTTGTTCTGTTCTGTCATTTCCTTCTTTACTTCTTTCTTTCTTTATACTTTTGTGCATGTAAGTAGTGTGAATAGGTATTATCACTTTCTAAGGATGTTTGTGAGGCAAACAATTGGAGTTACTATATGATAATCATATATGTCATGTTGAAAATCTAATAGGCTTAGTCCTTCCGTCAGTTCATAATGCTATTAATCTAATATTCTCACAGTCTTTGTCCTAAAATTTGGTTCTGAAACTGACTCTATGGATTTGAATCATATGATGTTCCTCGATTACTGGAAGATATAATCCTCATACAAAATCAATGCAAAAAGCATCAATATACACTAATCTATGGGTAAAAAAGGGAATTTTTGTAGAGAAATCTTTTCAATCAAAGTTAATCAATTTAAAAAAACTATTTAGAAGGATATAACCTATGAAGATGGAACCTATTATATTCATACACCATATGGCTTCCATATAAACTACTCTAGAATGTTTTTCATCTTCTCAGCTGGTATATAATCTTCGATAGAACTGAAGTTAATGTTCTGCTTTGTTTTATCATTCATTCATTTCTTTCGTCATGTCTCTTGTATAGACTTTTCTAATTTACCTTTTGACTGGATTAATTTATTTTTTTCTTTTGTCATCATTAGTTGCAGGAAGTTTATCGAATTACTTTGCTAATATAAAACTTTACTTTCGCATTTTCTTTTCTGTTTTATTCCAATTCTTTATATTTTTTTTTTACTATTTGTTTGTTCTTTTTCTTGAAGTTTCTTCTTCTAGGCCGCAAGTTGATTGATGCGTTGCAGTGGTTTAGGTCGCAATAAGGATTCGATACAGTTTCAAGGATTTGGCAAAGAATAATGATGATGATGACAATGCCAACAATATAAAGAGCAACAGGTGTCAAACCTCACTGTAGTACTCCCATAGAATGGGGATCAAATTGAACTTTTGTTGTGCATTTGTCTTTCTTGATTTTATGTGGCATCGAAGTCTCTTCTGTTCATGGTGTAATTTATTTATTTTTCTTTTCGTTTGACTTCTTTAATGCAAAGTTTAATGCGCAAATAAAAGACGCACCGACAAACAGAGAGACAGTCGGACAGACAAAATTGCGCTAAGCTTGACCTTTTGATTTAGAATTATTGAGAAAAAATGCTAAAAGCATCATTGGAAGGCTCAATATTATTCTGTTTTATCTTAGGCCCTCGAAACGATTGACTCTTGACTAATGAAGGCGGTAAATTTAATGTGCCTTGATTTGAGTTTTGCTGCTCGTTCCGTGGTGTGTACTTATTTGGCTTTTTCGATTGTATTTTATTCATGGCATCATAATTTGTCAGCGCCTCAAGTCATAAAAATTTCAAATAAAAAGGAAAATACAAAACAATGGGGAGAAAACCTGTAATGAGATGTTTGTGGATCATTTATTTTATTTTATGAGCGCATTCTGTTGTCATCTGATTTTACTTTCATTTAATGTTTTTATTGTTTTTACAAATTTAATTTAAATACTTACTGTGATGGAAAATATAAAAAAATAATATTCTAAAGTTTTTTTAAAGGAAAATCTCATCGATTTTTGCTGTGAATTGAATTCTGTTGCTTCTTTAATGTTTGTGTTGGGCTTAGAACAGCTGAATTACATTAAATTATTAAAGATTTTCATTTTAAACTTAAGAATTTGATTGTTTCCAAAGATAAGAAGCTGTTATTTACGATTCTCATTTATAAAGAAAGACTGTGATACAAAAGTTGTTTAAGTCGTTGAGATATTGAGTTCTATATATTTTAGCTGTATGTCATGTTAGTTAATTGTTATCAAATGAGCCAAAATTCTCCTATTTAACCCTTAACCACACTGACGTGTAATTTTGTAACACTGACGTACGAATAGCATTCGTCTACGTGCAGTAGACAAGTAGACATGTACACAGACCGGAAAGCCGCATGCCTGACACGGGTAACGAGTTCTGCATCTTCAGTTCGTTTGAAAGTTTTAGTATTGCATATCATCTAGTGGAAGAATGATATTATTTCTGGAAGTCCATTATCCGTGGTCTATTCATGAGCCAACTATAATGACATTCCTTCATTTTTTGGGAACATTAGACAGCAATGTAATTTCTCTTGTGAAGTCATAAATAGTAAAATGAACTTTGTAATTATACAATAAAAGTCCCATTAACGCTGACGATTCGAATCACATACGTCAAGTAGTGATATTTACTTATTTAGATACATCGCACACATCAGTTCTATTCTGCTTCCGACGCTTCAACTATGATAATTTTTGTTTAAGAGTAAATAGTAGCCTCTTCATCAGTGGTGTAGATTTCATTTTAAATTATATTTTCTCTATACTTCTGATAAAGTAAATGTTAATAATAATACAATTAGATGAATGATGGAAGTGTGTGTGCTTTTGACTTAAAGTGTCTATTTATTTAAATTTTATGACTTTTATTAACAACATTTGCATTGAATTAAATCCAATTCAACGCACACGCCAAAATCAAAATCAAAAACCAGAGCCTAACAAAGTCAAACCGAGACGAGTCGATATGAGCTGAGTGAAGTTGGGTGTTGAGTTAAGCTCAGTTTAGTATTACAACGAAACTAAGTCAAATAAATGTAGAGGTATTGGCATGCTTAAGTTACCCACTACCTAAATAAGTGAGTAAGTGATAGAATGACTGAACCAGTAAGTGAATGAATGAGTAAGTGATATGCTGCTAGTGTTAGTACGATTCAGGTGAAAGAGTGAGTGTAATTGAATCTGGCTGTTGTTGACAATGACAAGGCCACTTAACTTGCTTTTATTTATTCATAAGCGCATTAGTGCTGGTTTTTGTGCCTGACGCACTTTATCTAGGTTCACAAACACATACATACATATAAACATACTAACACGCACGCATAGAGGCTCATTTTTATTTATTTATTTTATTTTTTGTTTATGAATCAAGCGAAGCCGAAATAAAAGCTCGCGAACACGAAATAAGGATAAACTTTTTAGCAAACGAAAGCAGGATACTTATGAATAAACACACTATGCAGTCAGTGAGTAAAGAGTGTTAAGTTGAGGCAAAAATAACAAGGAGTTAGTTGTGGTATGGGAGATCCTTTTTTGTAAAAGGCAAAGTTGATGCTTGTTTAACTAGGCGTATGCGTAACAATCTTTCTTTCCTTCTGCCATCCATGCCACAACCACCACTATGCGTGGGTAGTTTAATGCGCCTTACACCTTGCGTTGTCTTGCACCCACTTAACTGCCTTTTTGAGTGGTCTAAGATAAAGGCACAGACAGCAAAGGCAACAAAGCGACAAGGTGGTGAAGGCAATAACTGAAAAATGTAAATTAAAAGGTCTGTTGACTGCCTGCCTGCATGCCTTTTTTGTTTAAGTTTATATTTAGCATCTTGTGTCCTAATTAACCTAAATAAGAAGAATTTTGCTCAACAATATTTTCAAGATGAGTTCATCCTTATGAAGGATTTAACATAATGATGATGATAATGATGGTAAAGGAATATTGAATTTTATTAAAAAAAGCATAAATTTATGACTCATTGAAATGCTTTTTATTAAAAACACAATTTACAAACTATCGAAAATTAATGGATTCAAACCGAATTTGCAAAATTTATGCAACTTAAACAGCTGGTTTTATTTTGTGGCATTTCCACACACACACACGCTCCCATACACACGGTGAGAGAAAGAGTATCTATTGCAAAGATTTATTGTATAACGATAAATTATGCAACAGTCACGAAATGAAAGCTTGGTTGGTTAGTTGGACTGAATATCTTCCATGCCATCCCATACCAGTCCATGCTAAGCCATGCAACAGAACTTCATGAGTATCTTTTCTTCTCTTGACTTTAATATTCATCTAATACAGAACTACTGCAAATATGTTTGTAGTGTGCAGTTGACGGTGATGATGATGATGCTGCTGCTGCTGAGGTTGATGCTGTTGCTGACGAGAATGACGACAATGACTAAAATGGTTGGTGATGATGATTATGTTGAGGATGGTGATGATGGTGGTGTAGATAGTAATGGTGATGGTGGTATCTCTGAAGGCGATTTGTGCGTAATGATGCTTATTCTTTTGCTTTTACTGCTGCTGATACTTTTGCTTTTGTCAGTTGCACTTGCTGCATTTGATGACTTACCTGCAACGTTAGCAGTAAATGTATTGAGTACATAAGTGTATAAAGTACTATCTAGTATACCATTATGTGGCTTGTGTATTGCTGGTCGGTGTACTACGTGAACGTGGCAAATGGCTTGGAAAAAGTGTTTATATTCTATGTGTGTATGTATGCGTATAGTATCTATGTGTGAACTCATATGTCCGCCGCAGGCAAGCATTTATCTATGTCAATGTTTGTCTGTTCACATGTGTGTGTTTGTGGGTTTGTTTTGTTTGCCTTGAAATGCATTGCAATGATTTTCTAGATTTTTGTCGATTAATAGTAGTCATAGTTGACATATTAAGCACGCATGTCTCTGCATCCGCGTATGTATGAAAGAGAATGACATTTGGATGCATACCATAGTACATATGAAGTAGATAAGCATGGGTTATTGATTTAACATGCGATAGAAGAAAAAAATGGATAAGCATTATTGGTGTTTACTTAAAATATGTACTACTTCCAAACAGTCCTCTAAAGTACATAAATTACTATTATAAAGGTATATAAAGATGGAAAAATAGATGATAGATAGGTAAATAGTTAGATAGTTGATTGTAATTAAAAAACTATCAAAATATGTAGTATTTACTAATGAATTAATACCAGAGCAATCAGGGGTCTATATAATTTTGATAATTTTTCTTTTTCACTTTAAAGTTTTCATTTTTCCAATAACCACGCTTCAATAAATAATTTGTATGATAGTTGATAGCACAACATTTAAATCAGTGTACCATATCCGAATGGTGATCCCAAAATACGCAATTCCAGCTGCCAGATGGTTCCCTCGAATGGAACGTCTCGCATAACAAAAGATGAACTGCACGCTCAGTCTTGAAATTTGCGAATTTACAATTGCTCCAGACATCTTCATATTCCAGAGACAGTTGAACCGCTAAGCGATGCTCTACGTTTTACAGATGTGCTTCACCTGTTCCAATTCCCAATTTTTCACTCACACCATGGACCGTTAAAAAAACGTACTTCCAAGCTTCCCATTGCTCCTCTATTTTAGATCAGCGGGTGCTTACTTGAACAATTTAACCTTTTCCTGTTTCTGAAGCTCGTGGTGGCCAACAAATCGATTTTAGGGTTCCGTATCCAAAAGGTGCCTATTACTAAGCCTACGCTGTCATGAACCGTAAAAGGCAGACATTTGAAATTTTCACAGAGAATGTAATTCAATTCCTGGTAAACCGACAAATTATATAGATAAAATAAAGTTAAAAATTAAAGAGGTTCCCATACAAACCCAAATTTAAATTAAAGTTCTTATTAGAAGAACTTTTTTTGTTTTTTGTCTTATCGAACTGAAATTTGGACACTATAAGTGTGTGATCCATATGCACCAACCATTTAAATTTCAAGATCTTAGAATCACTAGGAAGGGTAACTCGCATCCAAACCCAAATTCAAATTAATGTTATTTTCTTTTGTTTCTCATTTTGGTTAATTTCTTGTTATATACTTTTAGGCGCTGTTGGTTATTTTTTTTTTTTGTAGAACATTTAGATGAGAGATAAGATGACAGAGAGAGAAAAAATGACAGAGAGAGATAAAACAACAGAGACAAATAACATAACAAAGATTGATAAGATAACAGATAGAGATAAGATAATAGAGACGATAGAGATAAGATTACAGATGAAAATAAGATAACAGAGATAGATAAGTTAATAGAAAAATAAGATTACAGAGAGAGACAAGATAACAGAGAGAAATAAGATAACATAGAGATATAAAATAGCTGTGTTAGATAAGATAACAGAGAGATATTAGGTAACAGAGAGAGATAAGATAAAAGAGAGAGATAAGACAACAGAGAGAGATAAGACAACAGAGGTAGATAAGATAACAGAGGAAGATAAGTCATAAAATATGAGAGATAAAATCGAAGAGATCGTGTGCGAGTTCGCCTCCCAATTGACCGATTTTTAATTTTATAACAAATATACTTATGCTGGCAAATTACATGGTTCTTTAAGAACGTTGGAACTATTGAAGTCAAGTTTCGTACCAATTTGAGTGATAAGAAATTGCAGAGCATTGCAATTTAATAATTTAAATATGAATCCACTTAGGGGAACATTATTCTCTTCCTATACTAAATCAATAAAGGTTTATCAGTTAATCCCATTTTTGAAAAAAAAAAAATCTGTTCCAAAATTATTTTTTACAAAATTTAACTAATCCATTCATATGTATATATTTTATTGTGAATAAGGTTTTCGTTAATTTTTTTTTCTGTTTCAGTTGTTTCTTCTTTTGTTCTTTTTCCTTATGCTTTTATTTCCTTTTCTTTTTGCTTAATTTTTTTTTTTGGAAGAAAAGAAATTTAATATTCCATACAAGAAGAAAACTGTGGAAAACTTTTTTGATACGCACCACTCGCTCACTTCACAGACAAAATGTTCAACCACCCCGCCGGTTGCCTGTCCGCCTTATGCCTAACTTAATGTGCAATGAACAATGAGAAGCGGCAGCAGCAGCATCATTGTCCTTTTTTGCCACATTCAATAATAAGACAAATTGTATTCAGAACGCTTCCTTCATTATTTATGAACAAAGAAAAAGACAAATATTCCAACAAATATAAAAGATCCTATTCCCTTCGAATGCCGTTAAATCTATAGTCAACCTCCTTAAGCCCTTAAATACACACTCCCAGACTCATCCTTAACTATGTACACACAGATCCCTCTCGATGCCGCCTAATGCTTCCTGATATTGTCTGCTGCTGCTGTGTGCTATCCTTTTTATAACTTTGATTTCTGTTGTGGCAGGCATTTTTATTGCATTAGTGTGATTTCATTTTCGATTTATTTTCGAAGGCATTACTACTTGTATCTCCACCCTCCATCTCCACCTCTGTCAATGGTTTTGCCCTTTTACTGATTATTCTTCCTAATTCATGTTCGATTTTTTTCTTTTTCAATTTCTTTCTATCAATTTTTTTTTTTTTTTCGTTTTTCTTTTGTATAATTTTAACCTTTTCTTTTTGATTTGGTTTTTTTTTTTAACAGAAGTAGAAAGGTTAAAAGACTTTCCAATTTCTATTCTTTGGTAGAAATTGTATCTCTTTCATTTGGATGTGCACTTTAAATATAAATATTACATTTGCCAGGAGTCCCTCTTTAAACGCAATCCTCATAGTATAATAGAGACATGAATTCATATTATCGAGTTCTACTAACTTCATAGAGAGACACAAATTGAATGAGAAAATGAATATTAGAGACAAAATATTGTGTAGGACATAAAGGAAGGAAATCATATTAGTTTTTGTTTAACATATACATATATGCAGATACATGCATACATACATATATCAACATCCGACGACCACCCAACAGATGCTGTTGCATATAAATAAATTAATGGGCCTCCCGCAAACGATGATGCCTTCGTCCTCATTGAGTTCCATCAGAAAGGAAGAGGAGCCGAGCCACTCGACTGAGTAAACTTAATATGTTGGTAATTATAATTTAATTAGTTGGCTGCTGTTTCATACTGCTGCATCCTTGTCCAATGTTAGAGTTGACGTTGGTGTTGGTGTTGATACTGCCTCATTGCCATTACAGTTTTCTAATAACAATAATTTCTAGTAATAGTTGGCTTTACTACTACTAGTACTACTGCTATGATACTAAAGATGGGACATGATGGTACAAGTATATAGAACTGATTTATGTGGGCATATACGGCGTATACTTTATAACTTTAAAAGGCAACAAAAGTTAGAAGAAGAAAATAAGAATAAGAAATATAAAGATTCGTACAAAAATATGGATGAAGAAATAGAAGCAGCACCAAGCAAATCTCTTTAGTATTTCTTCAAGTTCTGTTTCTTGCTTTAATTTAATTTATGTAAAAGTTGCGGTTGATTCATGCCAAAGTTTTTGTAACTTTTTGTTGTTGTTGTTTGTTTTGTGTTGTTTTGTTTGTCCAAAGTTTCTCAACTTGATTTCTTTTAATTTGATTATTTTCGGTCAACTAAAGAGAAGGAAAATAAAGAAGGTTCTCACTGGCGTAGCTAAATTAAATATTGAATTTCTGTGTTAATTGAATAGAATTGAAATTACGTTTCTAAAATGCCCTTGAGTTTATTTGTAATTGAAAATTTTATCAGAGCCTATCTAACTTAACTACTCCTGTGTCAGTTCAGTCAATGAACTCTGAACTGTATAGCCTTGTTGTATGCCACACTCTCGAGTGTGAAGAAGTATCTGCATCTGCATCCTGCATGTGGTGAATGTATGTTATCTCATAGGTGGATCTTTTTTTATATGCAAAATATGAATTAATATAATTAAACACACATTCTGAGCACGCAAAAGCGCGCAAATAATGACACTTACTTACAGATTAGTGCAGATGTGCGCACTCAAATGCAGAATATTATTTTTCTTTTTGTTTCACCCTTTAATCACTTGTAGTTTGTTTTTTTTTTTGCATTTTATTTTAAACCATTCATTTCATTCATCCATCCGACCCACATGCAACGGAAGCAGCACCAACATCACTGGGACCCATAGCAATGATGATGATGATGATGACGACGTCTCATATAGCAAGCAGCATCATAATGATATATGTATCTCATAGCTTCATACACACATATTGTATAATGTACATACATACGAATACGAGTATCTCATGTGTCTAGTTTTATACATAGTATCTTACGTAACATTTAAACGTTGTTACCTTCCTTCAATCCAGTTGCACCTGATGGTTTTCTGTTTTCTCTTCTTCAACTTTTGCTCATTTTGCTGTTGTGTGGTGTGTGTGTATCTGTATGTTGTATCCTTCTTCACTGCGTCCATGCTTCCGCTCGTGCTAACGTTTGCATCCTTCGCGTTCTTACGATTGAGTTCACCTGCATGTTTTTAATGGAGTGTACAAATTCGGTTGCTTGCGTAAAGGAAACAGCTGCAGGTGGTGCAGCTTATGGGTGTGCAAGTATCTGTGTATATCAGAAGAGTAAGTGTCTGTGGGTGTTTGTAAATATGCTGAATTTTGTGTATGAAATAAAATGAAAGTCAGTGCGTATTTACTTGAGGGCTTGAAATTTATGAGTGTTTGTATTGCAGCTTCATTTTCATTTTTCTCTGGATTTACTTTGTTTTTCTTTACTTTGGTGTGGTTATTTTTTTGTTGTTGTTGTTGTACTGAGTTAATAAGTGGAAAGTGTTGAGTTTATAAATATTTTTTACGAACAAAGACAAACCGCTTAAATGTTGTGTAAATTTTGCTGTTCTCATAGAAGATTGTTACAATTATATAGTATCTTGTTAAAACTATTATCATGGCAGTTCTTTTTGTATATTTTAAATAATAATAATGGTCATGTGTTTGTGCCCATATTAAAGTTTTGTCATATAGAAGAAAGTTTTAAAGCTTTATTGTGCAAAATGGATACACGGTATTTTATTGAAGGTATTGCCCTTCACTAGCTAAAATTTTTCCTCACATTTGTGACAATGCATGGCATCGGCGCTAATAAAACTGTTCGTCTTTGGAGGCCAAGAAAGCATCAAGCCAATTTTTGGTACCTTCCCGTAAGGGCGCTCTGCATTGACCGGAACAAATGGTTGTCTGATTGTGCAAGCTTAACATACGCCCTCTTGCGTTTTGGACAGTCATAATGAATTCATTTTTCATTGCCTGTGATGAAACGAAGCAAAAACAACTTCCCTTTGTACCGTTGAAGGAGCATTTCGGAAGCAGTGACACGCCGTTCGATATCTCCTGGTTTGAATTCATAAGACACCTCTTTGCCGACCTTCTGGACCATACCATTGCCTTTCAACCGCAATGTAATGGCTTGTTGAGTCACGCCTAACGTTGCCGCAAGTTCTTCTTGAGTTTGGCACGGGTTTTTGTCAAAAATTTCCTCCAATTCGGGGTGTACAAACATTGGTGACCTTCCTTCGCGCTCCTTGTCATTTGTGTCATTTGAAACGTCGGAACCAGAACTTGCTGGTTGAAATTGTTGGAGCATGTTCTGCGTAATCCTCACACATCAGCCGCTTACTTTCTGCTGCACTTTTCTTTCTTCTTGGTTTCAACATGGTCCGATATGCACTACTACTCTGTTGACAATCCTTTAAAACTTTCTTGTATTCCCAATATAATCATCACTAATTTTACATAATTTTCTTTTTTTTTATATACAAATATTGTTGTTCCATTATTTTTTAACTTGGTTTTCAAGTGCATACTTTGTCATGTGCTTGTGGCCATATTAATGACCTATTAAATTTCAATAGTAATTGGAACAATATTTATAGGAACTATTAATTTTATATTACCTGAACTAATTTGAAAACAAATACATATAATCATATTCTTGGATATGTTCTCGTGTCTATTTTCACATAAAAAATCTTACGTTACTTAATAAATACTGTTGAAATGAAATGTAAAAATCCAGAGAAATCCATAAGGAACTTTTTTAAATAGAATATCTTTCTTAGAAAACTCTAACCAATGTATGTAAATACTTTTCTAAAAGGTTGTTTTTCTTGATCCTTGGAAAAGATACATCAATAAGCTTTTGTTTGGTCTGTTGTATTTTAAGTCAACATTCCAAGAATTCAATAGGCTATTCTATTCACAAAACCTCATCCTAATATTATTAAAATGTTATTATTTTCTATACTATGCACTTCCAAGAAGCATACTCGTTGTTTACCTCCAAAAATAAAAGTCAAAATATGCTAAAAATAATCTTAATAAATACCTTTAACGAAATACCCATTACGGCATACCACAAAATCCTCTAGTGGTAAGCAAGACAAGCTTACATTAAATAGATTGCGTCAAAGTGAATCAACGACAAATCATTCATCTATACCTAACTCAATTTATAATACAAACGACATCAGTTGTATGTTCTAGAGATGCTGGTTGGTAACTTGAGTCAACACCACGAAACCAACCAGCAAGAGGAGTCAGTCACACAACAAGTCAGTCAGTCATTCATTCAGTCTTTCACTCAAAGAAGCAACCAACCAAATAAGTAAACTAACGGATTGAGACATAATCCATCATCTTCGTGTTCGTCTTCATCAGTATCAGCCTACACTTTTGTTTAGGACAAAGACGTGTGACAACACACAAGAAACTTAACTATTACTTTAAGACTACTATTCATGTTTACTCGTATCTTGTATCTTGGTACCTTTATATCTAAACCCATCACTTTGAATAGTACGAGTTGGAAACAGAATAGCACAACAGGAAGCCAAGTAATATTTGACAAGCATTTTCCTTTCCTTTTAGTTGTCATCGATTTTATGGAAGACTAAACGAATCACTCTTAATACAAAAGGAAACCCAAACCCACTATCAGTAACAGGTAAAACGTATCCTTCCTTATCTTATTTATATCTGTTTAATATTGTTGTGTATCTATAAAATGGCATATGGATAGCATGGCACTGAATTGATGTTGATGTTGACACTTTTACTTAGGCGTAGGTGTCAAACCTTTTTTCTCCTTTCTTTCCACCATCGATGTAGTGTTGGCCTTTGTTTGATGTACGGACATTTGAATAGTGAAAAATAATAATAATATAAATTCCATTTTGATGGGAATATCCCTATGAAATATACAACATATTGTATAGTAGTAGGCTGCTGATACTGTTGCTGGTGTTCTATATAAATTTCCATTTTTAAAAATGGATAAAACAATTTGCATAAAAGCTAAACAACCACATCACTATAAAATGTAAACTAGAAATATGTTTTGCATTTTTTCTGCAAATGCAATATATTGTACTATCTATGTATTAGAGCAACAGCCCGGCTTAGCTTGGCTTGGTTATAGCTATACTCATCAACTTCATCATTAGTATTGCCATAACAATCATCATCATCAGTATCCGCATCCGCATCGCTCATACACTGTGTTGTCTTTGAGTAAAGTTTTCATTTTTTTTTTAGATGAGCGCATTAAATAAATTGCCCTGACCTATATTTATGCATATACTAAAGAGATATATCGCTTTTTTTATTTTTTTCATCATTTACCCCCTTATAGTCTTGCAGCTGCGTCATGATGCATTCATTTTCAAACTTAAAAAGAAAAGCAACAGATGAGAAGCATGCTTTATCATATTTTTTGAGGCAGCTTTCAACTCGTGCAAAAAAAAAAAGAAAATAAATTGAATTAGTTTAATTTAATGCGTATTTGATACATCGTTTTTAGTTGGTAATAGATAGTTAGATATTTTATGCAAATATAGTTTTGTTTTTCGTTTAATCTCTTTTCTATTTTACTCATTTTATTTGAGGTAACCAACCTTTGCTTTGTGTTACATTTTAGTTGGAGTTTCATTTTTATTTTCCTTTACTGACTAAGTGCACTCAACCAGAAATACAAAAAAATATATACGTGTATGTGAATAAAAGTTAAGCTTAGTATATTTTTCTATTCTCTTTGAGCAACAACAAACAAGCGAACAATGAACGAAAGAAAAAACGCATAAATAAAAGTATATTATAACAAAAGCAAATTAGTTCGAGTTCAATAGTGTGCAAAAATAATAAGCAACAGAGTAGCGACCTCAAAGTAACATTAAATAGGATATAATGCCCTTCATACAGGACATATTCACGAGGGGTGTTCATATTGTATATGTCCAATTATTTAATAGGATAAGAATTGATTCGATTCATTTTGTTTACGAATGATGATGATGTTCTTACTTTTTTTACTCATTCAAATAGTAATAAGCATTGAGGTCCCTTTAATATTCATTTACAGGAGATATGAGCTTGTCATTTGATAAAATCAAACAATTACTGATAGTCATTTTGATTTTGCCCCAAAAAAGCTTCTGTTAAGTACTTAGGCTTGATTCTGGATCGGCGTTTGACGTGGTCCAAGTATGTGAATATGATTACAGCTACTTGCATCTTTAATTTCATATTTGTATCATCAATTATGGCATTCAGCTCTGGGGACTTTCAGAAAAGTCAACAATTAACCGAGTCCAGGCCATGCAGAACAAAAGTCTTCTCAACATTACGGGTGCCCCCTGGTATGTCAGGAGAATGTGAATACATCGTGACCTAGGACCTATCCCTTATAACGGTTGTTTGGAATTGTAATTAAATGATCTCCAAAAAAACAACAACAGATTTTTCAAATAATAGTTGAGTTTAATTGTGTCGTAGTCCAATTAAAGAATTTTTGTTAGAGGAAAGATTTGTTTCATAACAATGATATCTTCTACAACAAAAAATTCACGAAAATTAACAGAGCTCAATATGTAAAGACAGACAAATGGATAGACTGCCTTAAGCTCAGACATTCTTACACCAAATGATATAGTTCAAAGATAGAGAGAGGGAGAGAATATAGATTAAAGAGATGGACAAACAATTAGAGCATTAGACAGTTGACCAGGCAAGCGAATAGTTACTCCAATTCTTAATAACTAAGGAATGTTTATACACATCTTTTCAAATACATCTTTAAATCGAATATGATGAAGAACTGCCTATTTCCTTGCTTTAACTTCAAGTTGGGCCAAATACTTATTGAATTGCCTTCGTATGTTTAGCTAACCCAAATATATTCGTAGGTAGTATATGAAAGTGTATTTGAGTAGATTGATGTTGCCTTAATATTTTTCCCATTTTTGTTTTTTTGTTTAAGGTTAAACAAACCTAGAAGCACATTTAATCCTACTTATGCTGCTTTCAAACATGAATATGTAAATTTTGGTACAAAGAAATTAAAAAATTAAAAGAAAATGTTAAAAAGTAAAAAAAATATGAAAACTTTATAAAATATTGTATAAAAGAAATGTGGGATAAATTATGCATGCAGAGTAATATTCATATTTTCAAATTACTCAAGAAAAAAAAAAGAAGAAGAAAGTAGAAATATTTGAAAATAAAATGATGAAAGAGCATAAATAAGCAAATATTTGGAAACATAGTTACATGTGATCTAAAATTAAATAGCTAGAAAAGATGTTACTTGGGTTACAGAGTGCTTAGTAATAAAGAATAACTGGGAAGAATTTACTCATACTTTTCCACATTGCTCTCTGTACAGACTAGCTGAGCAAAATCTTCAAAATATTGCATATAAAACAAATACAGAAATTAACGTTCAAACATTTCTAAGTTTGGTGAGCAAGTGAATTTTATGAGGATGGTAATGGAATACTATGATCATAGTGCTTAGTGATATGGTTGTTCATGGAATATTCGAGTTGACTTTCGACTGATTTCGTTGATACTTTATTGTAAATTCATGTTTCGTATAAACCTAAGTAGGAAGCAGCGAAGTACAGCAATAAAATGCAAGACTAACAGACAAATCTGAAAAAAAACAGTGAAGTAACATGATTTAGCAAAAAATGGTCTAAACACTTTCTATTAATTTTTTTTTTTAAATTCATATTTGTATAAATTATTTTCAACTTAACCTGAGAAGTATTTAAGCAAAACGTTTGAATCATCTCAGATCATCTTTTTAATAGTAGTTTATGAAATACCTTAAGCACATCATTCACTCTATCTTTTTATCCGCTTCAAGCGAAAACTTACTTTGCCACTTCCTTTTCCTTTTTACTACATTTTTTTTCTTATTTTTTTTCTCTGCATCCTTTTAAACGTTACTTTTCATTCGTCAGGCTCAGCTTGTGCTTTCTTTCGAAATGCAGCTCCAACTGCAATCTGCGTGAACGCCAAGCATTTCAAGCATTAAAAATGCAAAGTTGCACTTTTGCAACGCGTTTTCAAGAAAAAAGGGGGGAAAAAAAGTATGTTATAATGAAATGTAACAACAAAATGAAAACGATAAAAGTAAGCGTCACAAATGTTAGTGTTAAACTGTGAATTTTCTTTTTCACTTTTTCGGTAAGTTTTCTGTTTGCTTCACATCTCTTTTCTTCTCTTTACTTACTTCAATATGCAAAATAGAAAATTCTTAATAATTTGTTTTGAATAAATTCATGTCACGTTCGCGTAAAGAAATCTCTTAAACGTGGTTGTGGAAGCCGATAAAAGATACATGTTACAATATTTCTATTATATATGGTAAATATATCAATAAATTTATAGCGCATCGTCATCTCCACATCGTTAATTGTTGAAGCCAAAAATCATTCAATGTGCCACTGATGTTGATATCATTAATAATGGCAACAGATGTTGCGAGACTTTTCTTTTAAGGAAACGCGCCAAATTACATTTTGACATGTTGTTTGTGTTCTTATCAATTTATTTATTAATCAAAATACACATGTTGTATAATTAGCTAAAGGATATACTAGTACAGTATAGTATAGGGATATAAATAGGTCTTATTGATTACATCATTGTCAAAAAATGAAATGCGTCATTGAGATGAAAGTTCAATACTATTGAACATCAATGCTGCTGATTCATTATTCTCTAGTGAGAAATTAAGCTGAATTAGTATAATTTCATTGTCACTCCCCCATTTTGTTGAAATGAGAATCCTTACTTGCTATCTCTTAAAAAAACAATGATTAGGCAATATCATCATTCATTATAATAATAATAAACATGTTTATCAAAACTTTCTAATGCCAACCGACAAAGTTACAGGAGATGTTTACATAAAGACAACAACAACAACTAAGGCAAATGTAAATGAAGTCATGACATCATCATCATAAGAAATAACATTTCTGAAAATTTTCCCAATCAAAAAGTGGCCAATGATAATGATGGAAAATCTTTCTTTTCTCTTTTTTTATCAAAAGAAAATTTGTTAAATGAATGAAGCCAACTTTGTCGCTTGACAAAAATCATCAGAAGAAAAATGAAAGAAAATGAAGAACGCAACAAATGAAAATATAAAGGAAACTGACCCAAGCAATTGTGTATTCAATATCCCAAAATTAGTGTGGGCATTGGCTGTTTGTTTGTGTTGTCCTTTCACCTTATCACATTTTCAATCAACATGATTGTGGTATTATCACTTTACCATGATGTTTGTAACGCCTATTGCAATGGAGGAATTCAGAAATTATTCATTGACATGTGTAGAAAATAGCAAGAAAAATTCATTGTAGCTTCCAAACACCTTTTAGAGTCATTGAAGTGGAATATAGTCAAAACTCCTTTTTTTTTTATATATTTTAATTTCTAAAATGTCAAACATCCGGATGCGTTTTTATACATTTGTTTCATCGTTTACGTGAGCTTCGATAAACATGACATATAATTATTATTAAGATCTCCTACAAAGGAGATCGTTGGGATGAAGTCTTTTCAACCGACGGCGAATTGTATTGTGTGTTAGACATTTTGCCAGGAGATTTGGGTGTTTCAGTAAACGTTAATTGTATCGGCTTCTAAAATACCGTATCGACAAACTGGCGCCACAACTTCTTAGTATATCAATAATTTGTTGTTGAGTGACAGTTTACTATTCGCACGTAGAAGCCAGTCCAATTTCCTCATTTTTTGATTGCAGCACGGTTTGACATTCTTCACATGGGCGTGATGTCTTTTTAAGAATAGAAAATTGCTATAATTTGAATCATAATCACGTAGTTGTTTTGAACGGTCTATTTAGCACCAACCTAAATTCCTGGAATTTCTAGTTTTCTTGGGTTAAACAAAAGAATTTTTACAAAAAGTCAAAATAATATGAACCTTATTAGAATAATGGAATGTTTCCCATAACAATGATGACAAACATGTGCAACTTTTTAAAACATATAGAACAAAATTTAAGTCCAAATAGACCAATCAAGAAAACAGTTGTCATATTGACAACGATTTGTTCTAGTATTCTATACTTCTGAACTGAAACTTCTTTGGGTGAATGGTATAAAATTTTCTTTAAAACTGAATAAAGTTAAATTTTCTTATACTACAAATTTGCGCATTTTTATCTGGAATTGGCAAACATTATTGAAGGAATGCGAACGATGGAGAAGCATTCAATTTTTGATTTGAAAATTTTCAATGAATTTTTTATAAGATAACGGAAGTTATTTTTGGCGCGTGTCACTTTCAAGTGCGTGTGGCTTATCAAATAATTTCTAAAAGTGTTTGCGATTAAGATTTGGATGACTTGGTGATTATTGAATTTGCAAAGCTCGAGAATATAATAAGCAAAAGTATTTTAAATTATCCTACGCATTATAGAACTTTATACTTTCTTCCTACAATAGATAGGGATACCTTATTTTTAAGTCTGCTTTTGTATGAAAATGTATTAGAAAAATGAAAATATAAGTCAACTCGCAATAAATAATAATGGAAATAGTTTATATTAAACTTCAATTTTCATGTATGCAAACAAAACTTATGTGAGAATGCAATATTAAAGGTGGTTTCGGGTAGGAAAATTTAAGACTAGTATGACCTAGTATGAGCAAGTGGTGGGTAGGACTTGTGTGATTGAATGTTATATCATAACAATTGTCTCTAAACAGGTTGGGTTGAATATCTTCTTCTGCAAAATGTCAACAATATTTATTGAATTCTGAGAATTTTCATTGTCAATATAATATGTCCGTTGTCATTATGTATTTCAATTTTAATCATATCATATGTCACAGGTAGTTCACCTTAGGCAGCATTCTAAATTATTTTAATAGTTCATTGGAACTATATAATATTCTCAATAATTTTATTGTTTTCATTTATTGAAATAGTTCAAACAATTCTTAGTAAACTTTTTCAATTGAATTGTCAAATAGATACATTTGTTTTGCAATTTCTCTTTCTATTAAATAGAATATCAAATATGTTCATTAATAATTTCACAAAAACCATGGGAAGACTTTTTACGATACAATTTCTAAGAAATCATTTACCATAATTTGTCACAATCAATTATTCTTAAAACACAAAAATTACAGAGAAAATCTGCAATAAAAACTATAATCATCACATCATATTAAACAAAAGATATAAATGAATTCTGACTAAAGCATATAAAAGGCTAAGATGAAAAGCTCATTTTCCTTTTCGATTCGGAAAAGCTTAAATAAGTATGAAAAACTCAAAGAAAATCGGAAGCAAAACAAAATGAAAATGTTCATGAATGAAGAAATTCTGTTGCCGGCAACAGCGATGCATCGGTTGTCGGTTGTCATCATTAAGTTTTCTCGGTTTATTTGTGGCGCGGCTTGGAAAATGTTTCGTTGCCAAAACGTTTCACAACAGTTTACAGTTGGTGGCACAACACATGAAAATGAAACGAACAACAAACAAGAATTCGCAATACAAAATTTTTGAAACAGATAATTCAGTTTGTGTTGAAATGCTAACGCGTCGGTTGTGCATTGACGGATGAACAACAAACGTTACGTTACTCGTAATATAATAGTAACAGACTTTAAACATAATACGTAAGACATTCGTTTCGTTTCTGTTAACACGATGAAACACGAAGTTCATTCGTAATTGATCCTGTTGAAGGATGGCATATCTCAGTTTATTCATTTTCTTCTTGTGCGTTAACCAAAGTCGTCCAATGTAGTGCCAAATGGCAAATCCTAAATGAATGTTGCCTTTTCGTTTTAGTTGACGCGCGAACTTCTAACCTAAAGGATTGTTCCAAAAGCAAATGTCGCAAATCTAATCAAATTTATATTATTTTCTTATGTGAATTAGTCAATGATTATGATGACGATGTCTTTGTTGTGTATTGTGTCTTTTGTGTAAGTGTTAAATAGAAAATATTATTGTGTAATAGAAATAATAAAAAAATAAATAAAATATATTACAATAAATATAAAAAAATGTGCACTCAATTGTGAAATAATGCAATAATATTATTATAGAAATAGAAAAACAAAACCAAGTTAATTTTTATCAAATATGAATTGCAATTGAATTTTTGAAAAAATTGTAACCTGAGTGGTGTGCAGGTTGTTTTCCCTATGTGTGTATTTTACATTGTTTTCTTGATTTTAGTCTTTTGTTATTTTTGTGCCTTTAAGCAGCTGCTTCTATCAGCGTACGTGATTATGCACTAAATTACTTTAAGTCTACTAAATTGTATTGTACAACAAAAAAAAAAAGAAAACAAACTAAATATTTATTAAATAATAAAACAAAAAAAAGTATTTCAATACAAAAAAATTTCCATATGCGCCTTTTGGATTGTTGTTTTTGTGTTTTGCTGTTTTGTTGTTTTTTTTTTTTTGAAAACATAAACTTTAAAAATATTGTACTTTTCCTTTCGCATTGAAATTCTTGGTAGGCACGTGGATTTTTTTGTTTGTTTAATTTTGACTTTTTCATTACAAAACTTAAATAATAAATAAATATTTTTATATTTTATTATACCATTTATTAAATTTTTCCAACTAATTACACTTGCCTTTTGGTTTGATTTGCTTTGGTCATAAAATAAAATGACTGTTAAAATGTTTATTGAAATGAATTTTTGTATTTCTTTTGATGTTATTTTTATATTTTTTTAAATAAGAAAATTATTTGGAAAATGGAAATTCATACAAATTTATATTGTTTATAAATTAGTAAGAACAATTAATGAAACAGTTAAATAAATAATTAAGAAAACGCCGCTAAGTTAATGGTGATGACTCAAAAGTGTTGAAATAAAGAAAATTATAATAATAACATTTTTTAAAAATAATTGAACGATTTATTATGATTCAATTATGTCAGCAAAAAATATTTTCAATTTTGAAACTCATGACATTTTGTAATAAAGAACAAGTCCAAGTCCAAGTTATTGCAGGATGTGTGTTCTGGTATTTCACAGTATCTAGTTTAGTTTACAGAATCAGTAGTTATTAGTGTCTGAGATGCCTATTTTCCTGAGATAATTGTTGAAGCTACAGTGTCCTTTTTTTTATTAAATAAGTAATAACTGCATTAAGACTGTAAGCGAATTTTTTGACATAAAAAATTTACAATCACAGAAATATTTGGTTCCCTGTGAAACCGCCTATTATATATACTATTTACATTTATTTACATAGTATTATACTTTTACGTTTATAATCTACTTAAAATCTATGAGGTATGCCCAGCTATTGTCAAGTAGATTAATGGCTAATTGATTGCTATGACATATATTTTTCAGTGATTTTGCGTATTTCGTCCCTTAAAAAAGGTATGTTAGGGTCTTGATGAAAAATGTAGTTTGTCACGTACCAAGGAGCATTGAAAATTCTTCTGAAGGTTTTATTTTAATACTTTTGAAGTATTTCTATAATAGAATTGCTTGCAGTACCCCAAAGTTGCATGGCATATGTCCACACCTGTTTTAGCATCACTTTGTAGAGGAAATTCTTGTTTTCCAAGCTTAGTTGCGAGTGTGGCTCAAGCAGCCAATATATTTTTCTTGTTTTCAGGTCGAGTTGTAGCTGTTACAAACGTAATTTGAACTCATTTTTGAAAATTGTAATTTATCTTTGTTAACCATTCTTCAACTAACTGTCTAACTGCACCTGCAGGTATTGTGATGCTTTTGCAGGAGAAGGTTCCTAGAACATCCCCTATCTGGGTAAAGGTTTGGTGTAGTTGTCATACCTTATTATTTCCATTAAGTAGGATCTGATTAACCTACATAAAGGCTTGAAACCATTGTAGGACTGTTTTGTTTTTTGCTGGGCCAGGCTGTTGCTCTTTCGTTACTATCATGTTCTTTGTCCCCTGGTATCCACTCAATTTTTAGGCTATTGTGCTGTCATAATTTGCTGAACATTCTCATAACATTAGAGAGAATATTTTTGAGGATCTCATAAATGAATAAAAATAAAATGAATAAATGCATTAAAATTTAGTTTATTATGAAAAAATATTATTTATTTATTTTGTATAAATTCTAGAATATTTCTTATTTTTTCTTTCTTTTTTAATTTTTTTTTTTTTTTAAGTAATTGTATTAATTTCTTATTTTGCATCCTTTAATTGTGTGTAACATTTGAATTGTTGTTAATTGTGATGTCATTTTGTGATTATTATTAATATTTTATTGATTTATAATATTTTGATTATCAAATGGGAAATTTTTATTGTTTTGATTTATTGAAATGCAAAATCAATTTTAAAACTGTCAACATTTCCATTGCAGCAAATTTTTAACAGCAGTAATAAACTAACCTCTAAATTAAAAAACAATTTAAACTCTTAAATAAATGACATAATAAATCAAAAGTGTCTCCTCGTTTTCAAATAATTTAGATCATATATAGAATTGTGTTGTTTCATATATTGTTGTCGTTTGTTACTTACTTAAAATATTAAAAATTAATAATAAATAAAACTACATATACTCGTATAGTAAAATAAAATAAAAAACAATCTTATTAGCTGGAGGTGTTTATAGGCTTAAATTTGAAAATTTAAATAAAAAATTATACTCGTATACGAAACAATTTGCATTAACTGTAACAAAATAAAAATAAAAACGAATAAATATTTGAGTGCAATGCGTGACAACAAATTAATTATTAAAGATAACGATAAAAACAAAAACAAAAATACAATAATATGAAAAATTATTTAAGACAAAATGAAAACGTGCAGTTGCTTAATATACTAAATACAGAAAATAAATCTTAAAGGAAAATTTAAATTACAAACAATAACAAATGATCTAAAGTTAAAATCTTAAACAAGTTTTTTGTCTAAATAAAAAATCTTTGATGATTTCTTCTAATGATTTTTGTTGTGTATAACAAATTGGACTGAAATACAAATACAAAATTGCAACTGTGCAACTACACCAGTTCATTCCCCTTTCTTTTTGTGCTTCAAATTAAGCCATGCTGATGATTTATGCAGGTGAGTCAAAGCCATGCATCCGATTTTCATTTTTATTGTATAATATATAATTTTTTACGCATTTTTATTTATGTGTTTTTCACATCTTGTCGTTGTAAGTAGCATTTAGCTATGTAAATTTCACTGCACAAAAAATATCAAAAAAAAAAAAAAAAAACAAATCGTAATTATTGAATTTTATGGCGACATTGAGTAATAGCGGCATCGGTTGCTTTACTTTATTTTACTATACTACGAGTATAAGTATATTCAATGTCAATGTCTAATAAATGAAAATGAAAAATATTGAATGTTGAGTGTAAAAGTTCTTTGTTTAAAATAATGAAATATTCTATATACATACATATGTACAATATATCTGAGTGTTGTGTATTACAACAAAAGTTCGATTTGTTTCGGTTTCATTTCTGTGTTTATTGTAATTTTCTCAATTAAAACTTGCACGCACTGGCGTCTCTCTATAAGTCTGTTGTCTGTCTATCTTTATTTGTCTATTAAATTGTTTGTGTTATAATTAAAATCGATCAACATTAGTTGGGCGTTTTATCTATTGATTTTTTGTTTTATATATATGATTAATTCAGAACTCTAGATTAAAAACAAAAACATCAAAAACATTGAAAATGAATTAAGTCTTGGGTTTTTATGTAATATATATTTTATTTATTTATTTATTATATTTTTAATAAAGAAAATAAGTCAAAATGTTGTACCTGAATAGTGAGAAGTTAATTAGAGTATTACGAGGCAGCTGTTATAATCTCATAATCATCATTATTATTGTTATTATCATCATCATCATTAAAAGATTACAGCGAAATATGATATATATATATTATAGAACATAGGTTAAGGTAGAGGAATTATTGTTACTGTTAATAACCCTGGGCTATTATTTTATCATATTTTACACCTTTCACACAATAAAATCTTAGGATTGGTTATGATTATCAATATTCATTAATTTTTCTGTCAGATAGTTTCTTAGTTTTAATATCCTTTTTTAAATTTCTGAGAGCAAGTTCTTGAGTTTATAAAATATTATTTATCATTATTTAAAGAAAGATGACATTTTTTGATAATTGATAATTTTAATTGGACTTTGCATACTACTTTCTTGGCGATCTGACTGATTGCAGAGATATTATTTAATCTAAGAGTAGATTCGGCTTTTTGAGTTTAAGCCTTGTTTTCCAATCAGTTGGGTCCATAAGGCTTGAAACTTAATTATTTATAGTTTACTTAGTTTCTCCATATGACTCTTCGCAAATCTCTGTAAAGAAGGGGCGACTGAATCGATGCTGAGATCTCGTTCAATACTGCTACTACGATCGTACCAAGGTACATTCACAGCACATCTCAGCACTTCGTTCTGAATACTTTGTATTTGCATAATGTCGCTGGAGCACGAGAAGCCCCATAACTGGACACCATAAGTCAATAGAGGTTTTAAAATAGGTTTGTACACTAGTACTTTGTTGTATGTGGTCAACGCAGTCCACTTGCCTATGAGCCAATGCATGTTTCAAAATTTGAGTTCAAATTGTTCCTTGTTTATTTCTTTTGAGCTTATTATCCAGAGTCATCTCTTCGTATTTGAAAATATTGTGGTGCGTAATTTAAACTGTTCTTATATACAGTGGGAGGTATCGTATTTAGTTGTACGATAAATCTATATGTATTGGTTTTGTTTCGTTATGTTTAATGCACCATGTTGGTGGCTAGAGCCACAGGGAGCGATTAGCGATGAGCGACGTCGCTATCAATTCAATTGGTTTATTTTGTATGAATCGCTCAATCAGACCAATTGAATTGCTGAGCTTAGTCGCTAATCACTCAATGCGTAGCCCTAGCCTAAAGCGTATTGAAGTATTACCAACTGATAGTGTGGCCGTATTGTCAACAACTAAAATACACACAGATGAGAGAGTGTGTATGTATGAGAGTACTTAAAGGCAGAGAGTAGTGAGTTGACGGCTGTCAACATTCTACTCGCAAGAAGCCAACATGATTACACTGGAAGAGTTCATTTGCAATTAGCCAAAACGCTGGCTTTTAACTCGCTTATTAGCCAAGTGTAAATGAGCCTTTCGTTTTAATTTATTAAACAATATTTATAAAGTCAGTCAATATATTTAATTATGTCTTTACTAGAATGAGATTCTTTCTTTATTTTATGATACAATATATTGAACTCAAAATTGGGATAAACTACTATTTTTTTGTCTTAAATTAAACTTCCGCTACAAAATAAACTTCCAAAAAAAATCTTATCTCTTCAAAGATAAATGTTAAGTGAAATAATATTTAACAATATATATTAAGATCTTTTATACTCTAAGAAAATGACTAAAATTTCAAACCGAAGACTGAAGTATTCTTAGATAAATAATGACTACCCCAAAACCAATTACATCTCGACCCCTTATTCATTCCACTTTGTTGCTATTAAAAGACAATATAACATTACAAATTACTAACCGGCGCAAATAAACGAATAAATAAACTATCAATTACAACTCACAATTAATGGGAAGAAACTCAATTAAATTGATATCGAAGATTCTTTCTCTTTATATAAAGAATAATAATTACATAAGTTAAGAAATACTCGGAAAAGAAGATAATTAATAATTAATTAATTAAATAATAGTACTTATTGTATAATCACAAAGATAAATCAATGCAAAAAATTAACACAAGAAAAGAATACATTTATAGTACGAGTATATGCAATTAATTTCAAAAGATTTCCAGCTGTTTTTCGTCTTCTTTTTTAATCGAGAATTTTTGCACAAAAAATATTCTGACAATTATTATGACAAAGAAAGCAGATCATGAATAAAAACAAACAATAAAGTTAACAGTAACAACAACAATAAAACAACAATAAAATGCCAAAAGCATAAAAAGAAAGACGTGCAACAAAAATCTTGTTAAAAAGAAAATAAAGAAAGAACAGAAAAAAAAGTATATCCCAATGATGATGATGACAAGGTGAGAGTGAAAGGTTTCCATTAAATTTGCCGGAAATTTAATCAACGCGATGAAGACAATGATGAACGCATAAACCAAAACAATGAAGCAAACAAGGATCAGGATAATACAATAACAAAATACAAAAAAAAAGGATTCTATTGGCTTGTAACAAACTTAAATTGTACGGAATTTGCAACTCGGTTCGCGGGTCTAATTGTACTTAAGGCGTTACTTACTTGAAGGTTGTCAATTACGTGCAACGCTTAATGAACTTAAAGACAATGGGAAAAAAGTGTAAACAAACAGATCATGTTTCAAGTACAAGTAAATTACTATTGTTAAAAATGAGACTTAATCATTTTGAGACAAGTGTTCGACAGACATTGTTGTCTTATATTACTTAATAGTGCTTTCTTAACTAAGAATAAAAGCAATTAAGAAGAAGAATCAAAAGAATATAAAATTTACAATAACAACCTACAGATACAATTACAATGACTTGATTTGCATGAAGACATAAAATATTTAAAAAGTAAAATATAATAAAATAAATAAAAGCCAACACAGCAAGAGTAGCAGCAACCGATGACGACCACATTGCTGAAAGACCTTTATCAAAACAGCACTAAAACATAAGTTTATATATAAAAATAATAAAAAACCTACAAGCAAAAGTTATTATTTAAATATATACGAGAGGCATTCAATCAATATTTGGCCTTATGTTCTTTTCGGAAGAACATATTGAGAGAAGTTCATCACGGAAATATTAAGCCTACTGTTTTTTTTGGAATGCTAAAGAGATATTGATCTGTTTGCATAAAGGAGGTTAAACATTTACCAGGAAAAAAACATTATTTGTCTTTTAATAGACTTGAATTGATTTAAACTATTGAGAAATATCAGTATTTGCAAAAGAACTAAGTTTTATTCCATTTTCCAAGACAATGAACTCTCGATTCACTATGGTGGTTGAACAAATATGGGATGGAATGATTAAATTAAAATTAAAAACCATATGTCGCTGGTTCATATCCAGCTCCAAAGACCATGGATAAATATGGGATGAAATGATTAAATTGGGGTAAAATTTGATTGTCATAATATATATGTTTTGAACATAGGACAGAACAATTCGATTGTATCTGGTCACTATGACTGGTCATCAATAATTAAATGTGTCTTGTCGATATTGTCTTCCATCATCGATTGAATTGTGTTTTATTCTTCATGTCACAAAGAAGCCACCACCTCCTGGCAGAAATTTTCGTCTGTTACATAGGAAACAGCAATCGCCGATTCTAGCCTCGAATGTTCGAGCAGTAGTTAATTTATATCAGATTGGGCTTCAATAAATAGCAGTTTTGGTGTTAGTGACTAGTTTCCTTTGTTTTCATATCTTATAAATGTATGTCAAGGAAAAAAAGCTCTTCATTAAACAAAGAACTTATGTATTTGGGGATCTTGATGCTATTAACTATTTGATAAAACTATGAACAGGAGATTAAAATAAAAATCATCCAATCTATCTTTGATCAAATACTTTTTGAATGCCCCTCACATGTAAGTTATTATAGAAGCAATGTAGAAAATATAAAAAAATATATATATTATGCTGTCTGTCATCTACCTTTTATACGCATTTATCAACCTTGAAGTGCAGCAACAACTACAGACATCAAATAATAACAGAAAACAATGACAATAAAGCAAATGCAATAAAAGAAAAAACAAAACAAAAAATACGAAACAAATAAAAAGTAAATAAAAATAAAAGAAAATTGAACAAAATAACGAGAAAAAAAACTTAAGTAAATGAAATGAAATAAACGATGACGAACCCTTTTTGTGTATTATTGCCGATGGCGCTTTAAGGCATTGAAGTATTGTAGTTGAAGAGAAGTAGGCATATGTTGCGTATACGCAATGTTAAGCTGTGTAAACAACTTGACACGTCACGTATACGCCATGTTAAACACGTTGGCATTTCACTTACGTTTCCGTAGTCTTTTTTTTTTTTGTAGCAAATTCACTTAGTCTTTGTTCTCTTTTTATTCTATTCCTTAGTCTTTTATCAGTCTGTGTTGTGAGTGAGTGTGTGTGTGTGTGTATGCAAAACAATGACACACATACACGGATACAAGTAATGACAAATATTTCTTCTTCACTTGAAAATACTCGTTAAACTCCTCAAAAGAGGACAAAAGTAAGCAATGTTTATTTTAGCGTCAAAGTTAAAAAAGCATAAAATGAGCAAAATGTCGTCGTTTCGTTTTTTGTAACTGTATCTATTTATATATATATGTGAAGATACAGAACATACATATCTGTCTTAAGATATACATACATATGTATGTGACAGATATATCTGAAGTATCATATGCTTGTATCTCGATACATATTCTCTTGTGCTTATTGTGTATTTAAGACAAACATTGCTTTCATTCTTTCACTTTTTATTTCTGCGTAGATAAATTGGTTTGCTTCAGAGATTCACTCTTCTCGTTTTATTTATCTTATGGTATGAGGCAAGTGACTTTGATTTTTGAATAGGCAAGCAGCAGGATTTATATAGCGTGATTTTTGCCTTGAATTTTTATTGTTTTCCTTACGCATAAAATGTTTAATAAGAGCAGAAAAATACACACGCTTTTTTAATGGCTTTAAATTGCGTGAAATCAGGAAAATAAAGCAAGAGGAAAGCCAATGTTTTATATTAAGATTTATTATTATATTTTTATAACATATTTTTTATATGTTATTTGCATAACAAAAAACAAACAGAAGTTGAAGTTGTCTGTTTTAAAAGAAAATACATTTTTTTTTGTGCTGAGGAAAAAGCAAAAATATTAAATAAAACAGTCAAATTTTGATAGATGCATTTTTTTGTTCTTTTGATTGAAATTAGAAGATTTAACAGATTTATTAGAATTTATAGAATTTCATCTTTCAAATAAATATGAATGCATGAATTTTCATTTTGTTTTTCAACTTCTTGGACTCAACTTAAATTATTTAGAACCCAAAAAAGAAAACTTCAAATTTGGACTTACTTCCTGCTTCCATATCATTTATCTTACTATACTCATTTGTTTTGGTTAAAATATCAATGAATGAATGAATGAATAGAAATTGTGGTATCTTTTACGTCGTCATACCCCTATAAAATTTCCACTTCACGCGCTTTAACACGAAATCAAGCAAACAACCAAACTAAACCAAACCAAACCGAACCAACCCATCAACCCAACATCAACAGATCCAATCTAAAGTACTTCACTTAGTCAACAACATCAAAATGAATATCAAATTAGAGCGTTGCGCGAATCACTACACCACATTTTCAAAACCAAAAAGCAATGATGACTTTGGTCAATGAAGCTTGAAACCATAAAGAAATAGAATAAAAATAGAAACGAAAGTGACAAAATAAAAAAATAAACACAAAAGATAACAAAAATGTAAACAAAATCTATCCATTCTTTTTCAAATATAAATAAATCAAGGCAAGGACAATAAGACAGTGAAAGAAAGTTAGTATGTGCGTGAATGAGTGAGTTTCAGAAACGGAAATGAAGTCAAAGTCTTGGTGCTGTTGTAGCTAAGCTGTTGAAAAATCACTTAATTCATTTAAAAGAATCACTCACTCATGATGGGCCAAGCCACAAAAAGTTAGAAACTCTAAGCAGTACTTCTTGTTTCTTTGTATTTTTGGATCCTTCTAAAGTAAACGAAAGCAACTCATTCGACTGTAAAGTAGTAAGTGACTTTTATCTTATAAAGAAATAAAGGAGGCCAGCAAGTAACAATACAAAAATGTGTGTAAGAAAAGTGCAAGCTTAGAGTGGATAGAAAAAGAGAATACGAGAAAATAAAAATCAAAAGAAAATGTCAAGGAAAACTAATTTAAAAATCCACTTGGTGACCATTGCCACCTACATTAAAATATATATACGAGTATATACATTTTTTTTGTATATGGTTACATCTTTCTACCTAACAACAAATTCTCAAGCAAAACTTGCATAGGATTTTCTTTTTTTCTAGTATTTTTCTTTCGTTTTGTTTTGCATATTTTTCTGTTTTAAACAGCAATATGAGGCTAAAAGTCGGCCAAGCCACATAAAAAGAGAGAAAGAGAGATTAACAGAAAAATGAAGAGCAGAAAGCAGGTAAAGAGATGAAAAGGGGAAAAAACATTTTAGCCTCAAGTGTTTAAATATGAAACGGAAATGAGTTTCGCATGATTTGGATAAGCTTTGCTTTCGCTTTGTCTCGTTAGCATTTTACCAGAGCTCATCTCATTTTCCTTCATTTCAGTTCAATCCTAAGAACATGAGCGTTCTTTGTGGATGAGGGGGTTGCCAAGCAAAATATTATCGTATTTTTTTTATGCATTTCAGTTCAGCTGAGCTCTTTTATGTTGAGTTGAGTTGAGCTGAGTTCAGTTTGGTTCATTCCTCTTCGGTTTCTTCGGATTAGTTTGGTTTCGTTTGGTTTGGTTCATTGTGACATTGACTTTTAACATTCAAGTGATGAGGAGCTTGGGTCCTGGGATAATTTTATGCTAAAAACGTGTCAAATGTATTTTGATATCTTTTTTTTTTCTCTACTAATTATTATAATAAGGAACTCTTTGAACAAAAAAACTGGAATAAAAGAGAAAGGCAACATTAGTTAAGTAACCTTTGATATTTTTATTGCAAATTGTTCTTCCGAGTTTAATAAAAAAACAAAATTATTAAAATATAATGAAATGGAAAGAAATATACAATAGATATACATATCATTGATTGCAATTTTTTCATTTTATTTATAATGTAATGACACAAAGAAATTGATTCACCGATAGACAGTTGAATCAATTAGTCCATAAAATCAAATTAAAATCTAAATTACCAAAAGAAAAAGTCGATGTACGAAACAATCAATAGAGAGGTTAAGTATAGAATTTTCAACCATTTGTAGATACAGTAACTCTTCTAAATATTTAAATGAATACACTACCCTGACCACTATTATTTCGTACACCTACGTTTTTCTGTCAAATGCAATTTTCAAACAATTTTAAACAGTTATTGGAGTAAATAAACTAAATTTTATTGATACTTGTTGGAAAGGTTGTGGAATCTACTTTTACAAAAACATTTTACAAAATTTATTTCACATAGATTTTATTTTTAATGATTTTTTTTCGTGTAGCAAAAATACGTGAAACTAAAAAAGGACACTATTAATTCGTTCATCTCAGTTTTTGTTCGAATAAAAACAAAAAAACACCAAAAGAAACATGGAAAACATACCGTAATAAGACCCACTATATTGTTTAATCAAAGTACTTGAGTGATGCATAAATTAACATTTAAGTTTCACGTATTTTTAAGGTGTTACACCAACAAAAAAAATCACAAAAATTATAATACTTGTGATAGAAATTTTGTAATGTTTTTATAAAAAAGGATTCCACAACCTTATCAACAAGTATAAATTCTACATATTTAGTTTATTTTTTCAATAACTGTTCAAAACCGATTGAAAAATGTATTTGAGAAAAAAATAGAAAGTTGGAAAAGATAGAGAGAAGATAATTTATAGTATGAGATAGAAAACTAGATGGCCCAAGCATTCTTTCCAATGTTTCTCTTTCTATTGAAAGCCTTAAAAATGTACATAGCTTTAAATGAAATAATTCTAGATTGCTTTTAATCAATTTACACTTAAGGTCGTTCTATTCTTGTTTAAAGTGATGTTCTAGTATTCAAATGTACATTATATGAATTAATCATTAAATAACTTCTATAGTTGTGTTTGCTCCAGTGTACTGAATCTTTAAAATTTCTTCTTAAGTTAACAGAATGTTTGTATTCTATTTTAAAACCTTATTTTTAATGAGTTACTTTTTGATGCTTTGAGAATGCATAGTAGTACACTTTATTGTTAAAGAATGTCTTGTGATTTAAGAATTGAATCTTCAATATTGAGGATGCTCGCCATACCCTGAGAGGTATTTGTCATTTCACTAAAGCAATTTCAATGATTGACTCTAAATGATTATTATTATTTTTTTTTTATATATATATAATATGAATATATATAGATTATATGAAGCATTCATTTTAAGTATTCAAAAAACATGTAAACAACACAAATAAAAATGGGTGTGTCGCTTACAAAACGCGTGCGACTCGCGTTAAACAACTGAAACGAACAAACATAAAACGCTTCATTAAGCACACACATACATGAATCTGTGTACATATGTTTGTGGGTGTATATTTAATGATTTGTAAAATGTTGTTTACTTAATGAATCTTTCAACAACCAAAAAATCACTGAAATACACCAGAGCGAGAAATGCAATAATTTGTTAAATAAAAACGATATTTATAGTATCTCGATGGTCATGCAATTTGTATTGTGGTTGAGTCAGAATAGAAACTGGTAAAATAAAAACGAAGCCATGCCTTGCTTCAATTTAGCAACAATTTAGCCTAAAGTATCTTGGATAAAATGAATTCTTGTTGTTATTTTGGTATTTTTGTTCTTATTGTAGATAAAACTCATCGTAATGCTTTTGTTTACTACTAGTACTAGGACGCAAAATGAAGTAGCAAATAGAAAAAGACCAGAACTAAAAATGAAAGCAATTCTGGTTACACATAAATCCTTTTGTTAGTTACTTACATATCTATATATCTAAAGTATATATATATGTGTGTGTGTCAGTACTTACATTTACTTATAGTGTCGCCTCCTTTCAACACTTTTTCCTTTGTATATCTCTTCTTTCTCCTCTTTTAGTCTGCCTGTTGGTTTACTTGCGCATTTCTATGGGCCAGCGCCAGAGCAATAAGCATGAAGGCACTTAGGACAAAAGTTTTATATAAAGAAAAAGAATATCAGAGAAGGAGATAGAATGCGGAGAAGACCAGAGTAGATTGCAAGCCCACGCATTCTTTATGTTTGAGCTTGAGTTTGAGCAAGAAAAAAAAATCTCACTATTTTCTTTTGCTTCTTTGTCGGCGGTCTTGCGTTCTTTTTACAATTTTTTTTTTCTTATTTTCTTTTTGCAAGTAGTTGGCTGCAAAAGTCTTTAAAAACGTGTTGGCATTCGCATAAAAAAGAAATACTAATATAAATAAATACCCACAGATACACAGACATGTATTTAGAGAAAAAGAGGAAGAAGATACACACACTTATCTTCAATGAACGACAAGTTTAGCACTTTGTTGTTGGCATTTTACAGATATTTACGCAACAAACATACGAGCGAACATACACACAAATCTACACAGACAGATACAAAGAGCAAACGATGTGCTTTGAAAAAAAAAAACAACAACAACAACAGCATCAATGAGAATAATAATAAAAGAAAAACAGAATGTAAATGTGAGTGTGTATCTGTAAGAGAAGAAAGGAAAAAACTTAAGTGGCCATGAATGTGTTTGCAGCTGAGTGATTTCATATTGTTGTTGGTTGGCATTGTTATGTTGTTCTCTTGTTCATACTCGTATCTATTGTTGTTGTTGTTGTTGTTGTGATTCGTTCTTACATTATATTTATTGTATTTTCCATTCATTCCATTTTTTTTTTCCTCAATTTTACAAATTTAAGTTGAAACCCTTTTCAACCGTGTTTGTTGTTGTTTTTTTTTACACTCGTATATGGTAAACTTATGCTTAGATTATAAGCCATTTTAGTCAACTGAACTAAATCATATGCTGCTGCCTCAGCTGTCTCAGCCTTTAGCATTTGCTTGCATTTAGCTAAGCTTAAGGAAAAGCGCAACTTTTTTTCTTCTTACTTTATTAGATTTTCTTTTTCCCTTCAACCTATTTTGTTGTGCATAAGTAACAAATCTACAAGAATATAAAAAGTAATAAGAGATATTTTCCGGTTATGATTGTTGCTCGTATTATAAGTACATATATACAATAAATTTATTTGGCCTTGAAGTAGTATCTTTATATTTTTATTTTGTGTTACCAAATCATTTTCAAATATCTTTTCTTGTTTTGAATTATTAGATCCCTTTGGCATTTGCCATTTTCCAAGTCATAAAGTTTATAACAAAGAAAGTGTCTTCTCTCAATGACTTATAATCATGTACTTGCAGACGACAACAAATAAATAATTTAATGCATTTTTCTTTATTTTGTTAACCCAATCAAGATTTATTGGTTTTAAAAATGTAATAATATTGTATATCATAATAGGATAGTTAGGTCTAAATTTAATAGGTTCCCTCAAATATTCTTTATTGTTATAACTAAAGAAAATCACTGCCAGAAAAATTATATTTATCACAAGCTTCAAGACATCAATTCTAAGTGATTGATATGACTTTAGGTTAAGGTCTCTTCAATTCATTTGCAAAAGCTAAAAATGGTGTAACATTATTTTCAATTCTATGTGATGCTTCAAAATCTGTTTATAGTAGCCAACAATCGCGGACTCTATTTTTTCGTATTTAAAAAATCTTTTCACAATTGGCTAATTGACAACTATCCGAGAAACAAAATACCATCCCAAACAGAATAGTAACTCTATTTACCCAGAACGAGCATAAACCATGTTATTGCTTCCCAATCAAGCCCGATTATATCAATTTTCAAAGCCAATCCTTATCCCGAAGTTATTGATCTAATATGCCGACTTCCCTTAAGGCTCATTTACACTTGGTTAGTTGGCGAGCGAGAAGCCAGTGAGTTGGCTACTTGCAAGCGAATTCGCCCAGTGTAATCATGCGAATAGAGTTTTAACAAGCCAACTAGAAAAGTTGACAGCAGTCGCTACTCACTATTGAGGCAGCTGTGAGTTTTTCAGTTGTTTACAAATTACTTGACAATTGATTAAGTAGAATGTTTTGTGTGTAATTGTTACAAGCGCACTCACGCTCATTACTTTTCTGCACCTCAACTAGCCAAGTGTATATGAGCCTTTACCTACATTATTCAATCGACAAGAAACTCTTCACCTTGGAGACCAACTGAGGATATTAGTACAATATGTTGAGAAGTGTGCGTGACCCCTACCAAAAATTTTCATGATCCGAAAAGAAAAAATCGACACAACAGTAAATATCACTGCTTTCCTAGCCCATCTCTCTTCGAAATAATCTCAAGTGTACAAAAAGTAAACCAAAAGGTTCAAAGACCCTAAATCTGGCAAATAGTGCATGTGAGAAAGTATATTGAACTTTAACTCATTGTTTTATTGTAAGGAATCAATACTTTCTTTTCTACCTAGTAAGTACAAATGCTTTCCTTCCTTCATTCATTAGTTTTATCTACTTTATATCAAAAGAATCATATCGTACGAGGTCATCAGAAACAATTATCAAGATTGTTGTGAAGTCGCTTAGTAAATATGTAATGTTATCCTTGATTACTTTACTGAGTTTTATCTACTTTATCATAACGATCATATCATACTCGTACGAAGTCATTAGAAACAATTATATAGATTCTTGAGGAGTTTCCTAGAAGACACATATACGTGGCATCATCTTCTTCCATTGCATGTTCTTCATATCTTTAAATAAAGAACAAATTTGACTGGTAAAAATTTGAATCAAACAATTTTATATTACCTCAACTTAGTTACTTCTATTACCTTAATGACTTTTCTTTTAAGGAAACCATTATCATCATTTGTGTTATCTTTTGCAAAATGTCCTAAGGCTTAAACATTTAAACATACATATATATTTATTTCTATCTGCAACGTGCATCAAACTTTAACATACCACTTACGTACATTCATTTTTGAAATTTACATTTTAGTATCTAAAATGACTTCACAGGATAAAACTGTGTCAATTCATGTAATTTGGGTTTTTGTGCTTTTGTTTTGTCAATGTGTAATGCAAGCAAAGCTACTTTACAAATGTCTCCTAAAAGTATGCAAAAGATCTTTTTTTTCTTATTATGTGGAACAGTAGATAGTAAATTTTTGTATGAACATTTGTGTCAATGTTTCTCTCAGTCAGTCTCTGTTTTCACTGAGATACAAACTCATACATTCATTCACTCATTTATTCACATATGTATGCATAGCATATGTCGATTGCGCGGGAAAAACTTTTTCACGTTTTACGTTGATTATGTAAATTTGTAAAGTTAAAACGTAAAATCTCAAACGTTTTATGAGAAAAGTCAAAGAAAATAAAAACAACAGTAGTAGCAACAACAACGACGACAACGATGACAGCAACATGAAGAATAAATAAACAAGCAAACCGAAAACAAACATTCGTACACATTTTAATGAAAAAAGAACGTTTATTTGCATGTGTGTGTGTGTGTGGTATGTCTATTTGTTTCTGTGTGAGTGAATGAGTTTGTATCTGTGATTTCAATGGTAGAAATGAGCCTTTTACCTTAATTTTCAAATATTTATAAAACGACAACAAAATACAATAAAAGCAAAACATATACACAGATTCTACATGAGCATATGCATATAGATACACACATATGTACAATACATAAATATGTAAATACGTGAGTAATCTATTGTTAATTGTTGTTATTATTGTTTTTTTGGCTTATTGTTGTATACGTTTTAAAATGACAAAAAGCACTCAAAATACACAAACACTCACTCAATCATTTCAATGTGACAAATACATACAGACATACATACATCAAGCGACTTACATAAGTGTGCGTGGATATGTGTATCTGTATGTATGGCTGTTTGTAGGTATGTGAAAGTGGAACACATACTAATTTTTTTAAATGAAATGCACAAAAGGATTTTAAGTGCGCTAAAATAACAAACAAACAAAATAAAAAAATATAAAAAAATGTGAATGTGAGTGGGAGAAGGATAAATGAAAGAAAATTTATGAAATAAAAAAAAACATGGTGAATGAGGATGTGGATATGGATAAAAGGGCAACACTTTTGGCATTTCAATTGAAATTAATTAACTTCAGTTTCGCTTTAAAACACATGATTTCAAAGAATTTCTGTTTCAGCAATGCAAAATATTAAAAGAAAAACAAAATCGAAAAACAAAACAAACAAACACAAACAAAAAATTATAATGTTGGTCTTAAATGGCTGACCATGTGCGTGTGTGGGTGCACTGCATTTAATTTATGTATGTCATTGTTTTTGTTATTGTTTGCTATGAACTTTGACATTTGAGGATTGCAAACCGAAACCAGCAAACCAACCAAGTCATGGAAGTCAAGCCCACGTCAGTCTACATTGCACATTTAACTAAAAATGTGTTGGTCTCATAGAGACATATATTGGTTTGTCTGCTATATATATATGTGTGTGTGTCTGTCTGTCTGTCTTCCTTAGTGTATGTGAGAATGACTGCATGTTGTGTGAGTTTAGTGGGTGCAACTGTCCAAATATTTATACATGAAAGTTGTACTACATACGCAAATTTGTTTGCATATTCTACTTACACTATGTATGCACGTATTTGTATCACATTGTATATGTGGGTGGGTCTACTGAATCTCGGTGTATGCAGAAACAAAAGTAAGACTAGCAAAGTCCTTAAATGTTGTCATTATCGTTATGCTCTTTAAGTAGTTTATTTTAGTTGCAACATGTCATTGTGTGCAGGACACACGACACATTTAGGCACTTTAACTTAACAGATCTGACCTTTTGAACCTCTTTGGTTTTTTACTTTCAATTTTGTTTATTGAAATAATCTATTAAAGATTTACTTATGTGCTTATTAAAAAAATAGGACCTAAATAAAGCCAATGCCATTTACTGTAGATTTATTTAATATGTATTTGCATTTCCTTGACTTACTTTTTATAATAGGAATATTATTAGAATATGTAATTGATATTTAAACAGAGACACTTAAGTTAATAGACTGTAATTTTACAAAAGCCGTTCTATTGATTTCTTTCTTTTATTCACATTATTATTATTATTGCTTCTACTTTTTCTTCTCACTGAAGTGTATTTATTGTATTTTTCGAAGGAACTCAGTTTAAAAAGATGTTGTAACATAACATAAGGCAATGCATTTTATAGTAACAGAAGAACATAAATAATGTGTCATTCAAACATGGAATAATGTACCTTCATTCAGTACCTCACAACACGATTTCAACAAGAAGCGTTCGACCTCAACGAACTTATTAGAATTTTCTACGTTTTTCAAAACAAAATTAAATGGATGTCGTGGTACACTGATTTTTGTAAAGCCTTGGCCAGTGTTTGTCACTACTTAATCCTCAAAAAGTCTGGAAATTTTGTACACCCAATTTAGTTAGCTGTACTACGTAGGAAACAACATAACTTCCAGAACCCAAACAGTTAACTTCAAATCAGCTACATCTAAGACTATTCGTGTGACTTTTGGTTCCACCTTGGTCTGTTATTATTCAACATTTTTCTAAATGATTTGCCATCTGTCATAAAACATTCTAACGTCTTGAAGTAGCTTCTCAATTTCCTGTCCAAAAAATTTTTCTTCAACAAGATTTTGATTCTTTATCTCAGTGGTGTGCCATGAACTACCTCACACTTAACAATTTAATCATCAATAAAGCTAGGAGCGTATTAGGACATATACAACATTGGTGTAAAGAGTGATAGTTGTCGGAGAATTATGGTTACTCTATGTTTTTTACCTTGTATTATTATACGTCACACATTCTGTTAATGGAGGAAAATGTAAAGAAAATACTTGATAAGAAAACCTTGAAGAGAACAGTCATTGTTTAATTAACAAATCGTGTTTACTCTATCTGTTGTCTCATCGAACAATTGTAATTCTTGCTTTTGCACTACGTAGTCCCAACATCAACCTTCTAAGAACATTGAAGTGACTCTTAGTGTCACCTTTTTGCTCACTCGAAATGTTGGCAGTATTTTTTCCCAACTTTGCTTGGTAGCATTACTTTTATGTTCCTTCCCGGGTTACAAGGAATTTTTCTCGTATATTTCTTGGGACCTGTATGACCACTTATTTGCTGCATGACTTATTTCGCGTTTCATGTCAATCATACAACCTATACTGCGACCTGATAGCAAACTCTATATCTTCCGATCAGCTACAATCTAATCTTTTAACTCATCTAAACACTTTGTGGTCTATTAACCGATTAACCTAATCTCATTTGCTTTATTTTTTGATAAGTTATAATATTAGCAATATTAATTGTTAAGTCTTAAATTTAATTTGCTAGTGCATGCCGAGTATATGTGGCTGATGAGGTTAGGTCTGTATCCGCAAAATAGTACTAATTTTGTATTATTTGTCGACTAACTACAGTAGTTCAGTAGCGAAGGGACTTTTGGTCGATACCCAGTCTTGTTCAGTTTTTAATGGGCCACAGCTCGCGCGGGATTGGCGGGAAAGTGGCGTGGGATAGTTAATTACTTAGTTAAAAAAAAAGTCTCATCACTAACGCCATTCATTTCCTTCTCAATCATAATTATATACAGGGATGTAAGTTTGCTTAAGGTCTGATCTGTGACATTATATTAGAAACCTTAATATAATGACTAATAAGCCTAGACTTGTCGATTTACATTTTTTGCAATGTTTTTCAATTCTTCCATGATTTTGTTGTTAGACATTCGTTAAACCTTCAGTAGTATAGTAGTGTCATCTCTTATCATTTATTGCCAATTGCTACAGCTGTTCTTTATCAAACCAAACTAAATCATATTGACTTCTCTTAGTATTTCTTAAACATTTTGGTAATTTTTTTTATATATTGTATATTTTTTTATTTACCTAATTACGCATTTATTTTTTAGTATTATGTGCTCTTCTTGTATGATGTCTCCTTGTTTTATATTTTCCTCCTTAATAACAAAAACAAAATACATCCAAGCCATTTATCACATCTGAAGAAGCTACTTATTGTACTTACAACAAGCCAAGCCAATGCAAACGAGAGACACATTAAATGGCCAGTTATGGCAGGTTTCGTTTTGGAATTTTCCTTGTCGGCCTTTAGAAAGCCATTTAAAGGTTACTTACGCAATCCTGTAAAACCAGATGGTTACCATGATGGCATTTCTTTCTTTATTTCATTCTGTTGCTTCTGTTGTTGCAACATGCCAAAGGCTCAGATTTTTATATATGCATTTATTCATGAAAATATTTCACAGATACTCTCACCCAAACACACAAATACAATTATGTATGTATGTATATATTCTCAATGGCATTCACACACATACGCAGCATGGCTTTGGCATTAAAATCATATAAAAAACCACAAGCAGCACTTTCAACTCAAAACGAACGAAAGTTTCCATATGGCGCTGTCGCCATGGGTCTGGTCTGGTGTTTGAGAAAATGAACAGAAGCAACACAGAACAGAATAAAACAAAAGATGAACCGAAAGAAAGCAAAAAGGCACAAAAAAAAGGAGTCAAGTACAAAAAGGAAAAAATAAATATATAAAAAAAAGGCAAAACAAAGTTAATTGGGCGTCGTCGTCGTTTGTGTATGGATGAATTTATGCCAAATGAAAGGAAGGATAGGCTTCAAATAAAAAAATAAAAAAGGAAAGCAAAAGGAAAGGACATTGTCGAAGGAAGGATGGAATGTTAAAGATTGCTTGGGTGAATTGGTGGGGTGTATGTTGTTTGAGTTGTTGTTGTCATTGTCAGAAGTCAGTGTGAATAATTCATGAGAAAGTCAAACCAACAAAAATACAGACAGGCAGAAATATAGACAGAGAGACTGATAGACAAACAGATGAACAGAGAAAAACAAAATCATTTTCGTGCTGTTATTCTTATTTATTCATTTTTTGTGAGTTCAAAATAGTTTTTTTTTGTTTTTTTCTCTTTAAAAAAAACTGCGTAAAAATATGAACAAAATCTCCCATGTCTGAAAGTCATAAAAAGAAATGAAGAATGAATTTTCTTTCCTTTTTTTTTTTTTTTTGGTGAATTTCTTTTTAATTAAGCATATTGGGTGTGTTTACTAAGAACAACACACTAACAACATCGACATCAACATTAAAAACATCAAGTGGCACATTAGCGACACGTTGCACCACCATCTAATAGCCACTTAAATATAATAATTTGAGTATTTAAAGACTTTGAACGAGAGATTTTAGGTTGAAGAGGATAAATTACAATTTAAATGAACTCATAATGATTTTTTCTTTGTAAACATAAATAAAAATTAAATGATGATTCAGTTGAATGGAAATTTCCAAGAAATCTTTAATAAAGAAGGAAATGTAAGGACTCAAATGTGGAGTAATGGAAAGATCTCAGTAAACTTACTTAATGTGACAGATATTAGTAAAAGTTTTTTTGGTTAACCTTACTCATGACTACTTTCATTTGTCCTTTACATTCTTTACAAACAAAAAAAAAAAAAATCGGTCAAGTGAGAGTCGGACTCGCACACGAAGGGTTCCGTAACACCGCACAAAGTTTTGTCACAATGTATGCAAATTCATTGGACGTAATGCCTCTGTCTGAAGTTATGTAAAATTAAGTAATTTGTTTTTGTCGCAAAAGTCAAATATTTATCACCGAAACGTATGCTGCAATAAAATTAACCAAAATGAAAATTTGGGTTTGTATGGGAGGTACTCTTCCTAGGAATCCTAGGATCCTGAAATTTACATGGTTAGTGAATATGGATCACACATTCATAGTGTCCTATTTCAGTTCGATAAGATAGAAAACAAAAAAGTTTGTCTAATAAGAACATTAATTTAAATTTGGGTCTGTATGGGGACCCCTCTATGTTTTTAACATTTGTCGTTATACACGCAATTGAATTACACACTCTGTGAAAATGTCAACTCTCTACCTATTACGGTTCATGAGATACAGCCGGAGTTGGACGGACGGTAGAAATTAGCACTCTTTGGGTACAGAACCCCAGAAATAGAAAAACGCACTAAATTTATGGGTACTGATGAAACTATTATATACTATTAAAGTATACTCTTCATATATTTGAATATGGTAAATAGAAAAACATTAATTGAATTTCAAATGGAAATTTTTCCATAACTTTGAAATTTCTCTTTCCTTTAGTCAAACTACCGAAAGACTCTCAAGTTATAAACATTTATAAAACCACAACAATACTAAAAATAACAATTCTGATTTAATGGGTTTTGATTACTTTTAACTTTGACCTTTCCAATGCCATGAATTCATGACCTATTACAAAATACTATTGTTTGAATAAAATCAAAGTCCTTTCATTATTATTAGTGCACGTTATTAGTTAATAAACAACTGATGTCATTGTGACGACGCTACCGATTATCGATTGTCTATTTCATTTTTATACATTGTACCCCCCGTACATGTAAGTATAAATAAAATGGTGTATTGAGTTGGCAAATTGAGGTGGAAGGAGTACATACGAGTATATGAATTCTTAATCAATGTTGTGAAAAAACAAATCTTACAATGGATATTTGTAAGTCTATGCGGTGTGTGCTTGTGTAAAGACTCAATTCACATTGGATTAAAATATATGTCTTTAAATTTTTGTCATATCCCCATTAAGAGTTTGAAAAACCTTAAATTCGATTTGTAAGTTCGTTTATATAATACATATAAAATTTTAGTTCCAAACATTTCCAAGAATATAGAATATAAAAGCACATAACACTTTGAAGTTATATAATCCTTACAGCCCCACACAATATAGTCATCTATTGTATCCTGAATACAAGAAAATAAAATAGAATATGCAAGTGTACTATATGTACTACATTATGCATTGCACGAGTCAACACTAAGTCCTGTGAACAGTCCACACTAACATTGCGCACAACACTATGACACTGAGTCATTTGCATTTTTCAAAAGTATCATACCGCGAAATGAGAGCTTTTTTAAAAAGTCAGTCGTTGATTCAAATTTTTGTTTAAGTGTGAGTCGTGCATTACGGAATGAGACGGCACAACACTAACATGAAAATACACTGTTACTGTCTTCGGCTATGACACTGTGTGATACTGTCATAAAAGTACATATACTGTCGGCTAGTTTATTCATACACAACAGCACACGAGTTTATTTCATAGTATTCTCGAGAGGCAGTGCGACTTTTGATAGTGTAGCACACGTTTCGTTTGAGCGAGAGAGAATAATTTTTTGTTTAGTGTTGACTCGTGCAATGCTCTAATATATATGTACATTGCTCATTGTAGGATACCGAGTATGATATAATCGTCATTACTTGTTTATTTAAATATTGATTATACTTATATTGTTTTTTTTTTCAGAATCACAATTTCGTCTTGTTTTGTTTTTCTTTTTATTTGATTTCTAACTCATCTCATTAAATTGAAACCAAACAATATATTTGACTTAAGTTTCATCGCAGGTTATATACCCTTTCATAGATATACTCGATGCAATCATATCATAAATATGTTTTAAATATATTAAAACACATCTATTCTACTCAATATTTCATTTCTGTTTATAAATTAAATCTTGTTTTGCCATTCTAAACTGTTATAGTACTGTACTAACACTTCCAGTAATTGGGCATCTATCACTAAAACTTTTTAATTACATATTCATTTTTTAATAGAAATTTACATATTTTACAATATGAGAAAATCGTTTACATTTGGAATAAATTCAGGTATTTCGATTTGTAAAATCTTTGTGTCCTGTTTCAAACTTTGGTAAAAATTTAATATACCATTTATTTAATGAGAAATACAAATAGATCGAAGAAAAATGAAATCGAACCAAAGTTGCAGAGCACGTGCTTTGATTTTCAAATTATTTTCTTTAGCTCATTTGAATTTAATCAAATTCACAAGAACAAAAAACATCAGAAGAAAATGACTAGAAATCAAATAAAATACAATCTGACATGAATACATTATGATTTGATGCGGAAAAACTAATATTATCTATCGAAAATGAAACAAAAAACTCAAAATGTTTTGTTCCAGTGATATTTTGTTTATTTTGTCTTAATGACCTTGTCTATCCATAGAACATCATCATCATCCATTTACCTTTAAATTCAAATTCAAATTGATACTGGAAAACTAGAAAACATCTCTCCTCTTCTTTCTTTCCACGGTTCGATGACACATATTTGACTTTGTGACACTTAATATTCAAAATTTGTGTTCATTGACATTCCTTGTAATATGTTAAGTCATCAAGTTGAACAAAGTTTACAAATGAGAACAGAACAGGATAATGAGTTGCTCAACTAAACTTTAAATGCAAAGAAATACTGAATAGCATAGAAATTGTTTAAAGTATTGTATTGTATTTAGATGATAAAGATTTGTTGTGTTTTACTGAAATAAATCACCAAATGGAATTTGCAAGAATAAAATATTTAAAATAAATAAAAATTATAAAGAAAAGAAAGAATTTTCAAATTAAATTTATAAAATAGATAAACTCACAACATATTTTTAGACACATGTCTAATGATCCTTTAAGGATAAAACATATCTCAAGTGGCCGAGAACAAGTTCAACAATTTGTCTATTTTATCCTCCTATAACCAAAAATACAGATTTATATATTGTATCTTATATAAAACTTTGAAACAAAACTTTTCAAATAATAAAAAGAAAAGTGCTTACACACACACATACATGCGTCAATTAAGAATTATTGATTATCCTAGTAAAGTATTTTGGGTTAGAGAAATCTTGAGATAATAAAGACAAACAAAGAAAAAAAGAAGAAAAGCTATTAAAATGACACAAAGGGATTGTTAATAGCAAAGTTCAAATGTTTTGGGAAAATCATCACAAAATACTCGCAGTATACAAGAAAATAAATAACATTAAATGAAAATAAAAATGAGTAAAACTACTACTGAGACCCATCAAATTTAAAAAGTTGTTTTTATTCCTAAATTGTAGATTAAAAACAGATGTGCAACATTAATAAATATTCATTTATTTAAAATACAGTAAATTTACTGAAAGTATAAAATTTAAATATTTAAAACGAAAATTAAAGATCACAAAAAAATATAACTAAAAATCAAAAGTTTGTTTAACAATTGTTTTACTATTGTTTTTGTTTATGTACTTTCTCCGAAAGTTACTGCAACTTTGAGACTCAAAATCTGTTAAGTAGGTAAAAAAAAGTGGTACAAAAAGAAAAACAACAAAAATAATTTGAAGCTTTTAGCAATTACTCAACAAAATTCAAATAGTAAAAAAGAAACCAAAAGAAAAACATGATGGAATAAAATCCTTTCGGAAATAGTAACGCATAGAGAATATAACAATTTATAGTCTATGCAACATCATCCCTTAAAACAAAACAAGAATGAAAATAAGAAGAACAGATAAAAAAAGTCAGATTACCTTTTCACTTTTCCATAATTCCATGTTTATAAATAAGCTAAATTTAAGTAATGTTTAAGACCCTCTATTCTGATTATATTTATACACTTTTCAACATTGCTGTGAAGTGTGTTAGTATTTATTTATTAAAAAGTTTATAAAGCATACAAAACTAAGATTATCATGAGATGAGTACTAGCTACTAAAGATTGCATATAATACTTTGCCTTGATGTTTGGTACGCGTAAAATCCTTCCAAAAGCACCATGATCGGTTTTTTAGAAGTGGACTATTATTCTTGCTCTATTTTCGCTCGTCTTTCCGCTTTCACCGTGAAACCAATCTTTTAGTAGAGAGTATGAGATGATAAGATGAAATTTTGAGTACATTCCTCTTATCTTGTGGTTATTTAGTGGTTTGACCACTAGAAAAGAATAATTTATTTGAACATACATATGGGTCTAAGGAATTAATACTTATACTAACCTCAGCAACATCTAATACAGAAGGACATAACCACCATGTATTCTAGTTGCTAAATTCATAAGGCCTCAGCAATTTTAAAAGGGAATTAAAACTTTGTATAGAAACTACTTTAGCAAGCCTTACTATTTACTCAATTTTATTGGTTGTAACTGCATTACTATATAAAAAGATTAAACTTATATTAAATTATATTAGGAAGAAGGGTGGGATCTGTTCACCTCGTCACTATGGCGTCGAATGGGCCTAATGTAACAATCCTCATAATTACAGTGCCTCAAAGAGTCTGATGTTCAAGAATTCCTAGATTTTCCTCGGTGATAAATCTGCAGTTTCAGTTGGTTCTACTGGTTACATACTACCGTGTAGGTTTGCGCTTACTATAGTCGTCGTCGAACGGTTCGTGATGACACAATATTCCAATTTCACTAGGAATTTTCACATGATTAAAAAGTGTCGCTTTTGCCTAATATTACGATACGATTGTCGATGATGAAGATGCACCACAAATTTCAATGTTTTTCTTACGGTTTGAGGGCATTTGTAACGAAATTTTCTGACCGTCCCATTGATGTGACAATGAATTTGTATGTTTTTCCTTCATCTCGGAGCTGACGAACCAATCTTTTTCCCTCTGGAATATAGTGAGTTCCACGACACATTTAAGACTAATACAACATCATAGTTAGAACATTAATTTCCTAAAAATGTAACCATAAATTTAATTTTTACCAAAATACACATATTTTTTTGTGAAGGATGAATAAATAAAAACGCCACAATATTTACCAAGAAGCAATTTTATTGCGGAGATTCCTGCATGCCACTTCAAAAGAGTGCTGCTACACTTCCAAATCAGTTTTGCGATTGTTAAAGATTTGGTATAATTTTTTTTCATTACATTTTATAAAATTTGAGGTACACATCCAGGTAGATATCGGAGTTTGGTACAATCCTCACAGTGGCATAGCAAATCCACTGCTGCCTCCTCCATGGTCATTTCAACTAATCCGCATATTATGTAGATGTTTCATAATTCTGCAATGTCCTATTAAATAAATAAATACGAAGCCTGAGGCTGCACGTTTAAACTTAAACTATTTTCTACTACTGCAGATGTAAGTAGATTGATTAAATTGCATGCATGACATTGATTATCAAGTTACTTAATACCAAGCTATGAAATTACATGATATTAATTATGAAATGTAATGAATAAACTCAACATAAAAGTATCAAAGAATAGACATAAGTTATGTAAGTTTAAAAAAGAAATTTAAACAATTTGAAACTTTAATCCACTATAAATTTATTATATTTCTTTATACTTACTTACATATTTGTTTCTATTGTATTATTGTACTCTTAAAAGTTTTGTAACTTATATTTCAATCTCTTGGAACAAAAATAACAATTTTTAATGTATCGATTTATCTTCTCTTTTCCTTTCCAGCTCTTTGCAATCAATCTAAATATCTTCATGGACTTCTCCACTTCTCCAATACAAGGGTAATAAATTGTACAGAAAATAAAAGTAAAGAAATAATTTGACTTACAAGAAAGTTGTTTCGTAAAGTATCCTTATACCTATAAAGAGGACATAGAAACATTATTAAGACACACGAAAGAAAGGAAATAATTCAACAGAGAAATATAAAATACTAAAGGAAAAGTACATGAGTCAAGTAAAGAAAAGTACAAATGCATTGTATTGTAAGGACTTAACTATTATAAAGTTTTCATAGTTGTCGTCTATATAAAATAACACATATATCTATAATATTTGTGCTGATGTCCTGTTGCCATTTTGAATGGCTTCAGATGACGAAAAAGAACACGAACGCATTGTCCAAATTGACACGTGCGAAACGAGTTCATATTTTGCCGTTTCAATAGTTGCTGTAATAACAACATGGCCATAAAGTACTATATAAATGACAACCGCAACAACAACAACCACAATCACAACAACAGCAACAACACCGATAATAACAACAACAAACCGATTTGTAATATATGGTTACAAAACGAATTGAATGAATTGTTACAATTGGTAAGTAAGATATACCGTATGTATATACTATAATACATCAATATCAAGTTAAAGTTAAGTACAGTTGAACCTCAATTATTTGAAACTTCATTAATTGAAAATATTTGTTAACTAGGATGTTGAGTGGTTAATTTTATATGATTTCCCATTATTTGCCTTGATATTAGAGTTCGGGAAATATGATATCCCACTTTCTGTTGAGGTTCTTAGAAAACTATACATGTATTTCAGGACTCAACAAAATACAAGTTTATCGCATACAAACTCATGCAAACAAACTTAAAAACTTTGAAGAGAATATCTCTAATAACAGGAATTTTTGATTTCCCAATAGTCGAAGATCAACTGTAATTATTTTTCCCCATTTCTTTATTTGCACCTCGAAAGTATGCAATGTTTGTTTTTTTTTGGTTCTTTCTTATATTTACTTTTCATCCACTTGTAGTTTGATTTGATGAAAGAACATACTTTCAGTATTTAAGCCGATTTTATGTAGTATTAAATTTAAAAGTTGTATACCAATGAAGTCATTCAGTCATTCATTCATTTAATGATTCTCTTCCTGTTCTGCTCTGTTCTGTTCAGTTCTGTTTGTTTCTTGTGCTGTGATATTTATTATTGTTATTGCCATTTCCGTTTCGTGTTTCCGGTGTCAATGTGATGTGTTGTGCTGTGCTGTGTATGTGACTAAATGTTCACCAAATGAATAAGAGTCAGTCAGTTTCCTTTCCCCTCACTGTATCTCTCTTTTCACTCTGAGTGAGAAAGTGATTGAGTAAGTTTTTGTTTTTTTTACAGCTTTTCAACTGAGACACGCACGAAGTGACAAACAAATAAATAAACGAGTAGTTCAATCTGCGTGTACATGATACTTCATGCTCAATCTCTCTCTTGGCTTGTTCTGAATGTTGATGAAATGCAACTGTCCTTCCGTCCGATTGTCTTTCTGTCACTATGTTGCAATCAGCACATGACATGTTTTTCTTTACATGCCATTGATTATGTAGTGTTACGTGATTCCTACACTACACATCACCTCTTCTCTTCGTGCTGCTTTCTTTTGTTTTCAATTAAAATCCATCTAAAGCCTTCAATTTACTCTGCAATAAATCAACAAATTGAATTGACGAACAGACTGACTGACTGATTATCTGGCAAATTGACAAACTGACTTCTGTTAGTCACAACATGTGAAATGTTCATTGAAATTAAAAACACTTAAATGTTTGAATACTTGTGTCGTACTCATCATGAAATTTTGTTGTGAAGGATGCTTAGAATGAATAAATTCCAATTTTTGGTAGTTTATCAAGCTTTTTTGTTTAGAACATTTATTCAATGCAAATCACTAAATCAAATTGCGTATACGTCATGTATTTTTCAATACTGAAAATAAATCATTTCTTCTTCATTTAAATTTTTAAGACTTTAATAGTCTCTACTCTTTAATGTATCACGAAGCTTTAACTTTGTCATCACTCCATTTGCTTGATGCTTTTATTGTTCCATCAGGGTTTCATGGTTTCGTTGTCCAGTCACTCAGTCATTCAGTCATTTGTTCACTTATTGTTGTCGTTGCTATCGTGTTCTTGGTCTGTTTAAGGCCGCAAAGCCTTTAATTCAATTTTAATTACTTGAAGCAATTTTCAAGCATCAATTTCAATTTGAACAGCAAGAAAACTTGATTCAACGCTCAGCGTGAATATTTAACGAAATCGTTGTTCGTTATACTATTCTTCTCCTAGATACTCTGCCTCAGAGGAAGTCAGTTAGTAGAAGGCAAAAGTATATTACACGCTAACAAGTGGTGAATGTGGGTGTAAAGTATTGTGAATGAAGTGGAATATTGTAGAATGGGACGGTGATGATGATGCTCCTGCTGCTGATAAAATAGAATGAGAATGAATATCTATTAAAGCAACAGAAAATAAAAGGAAAAGTGAATGAATGAGCTGCAGACTCAGTTAAGCTCGCACTCAAGCCAAGTTTGTTAAGGAATCTATTGGGGCAACATCATGTTTTGGGGTCGTCGAAATACTTGTTAAAGTTAGATAGACATAAAGACAGACAGACATTTGTATAGAAGATATTGCTTGCTGTTGGTTAACAAGATGAGTGTGTTTCTCTAGTTGCGCATGACTTTCCCTGTTCGTTAACAAGGTGTTTTGTAGTATGTGTAGATGAGATTTGTCTACTTGTCATCTTTGTTGGTTTAGTTGATTGGCGAAAGTGGCTGCCAAACCCAAACACACGCAAACATACATACAAACCCACATTCACATATACGTATACACAGAGACAAATAGACATCCGCAATTGAATACCGCACCTGGTAATTTATTATGCTGCGATTTGTGTTTGACACTCGACTTGTTGTCATCTCATGTCATCTGATCTGATATGCATTCCCTGATTATTTTCGTTGCTTCCCTAAAAATTTTCACATCAATAGAGTTCCAATTTTTTCAAAAATGTGAACGAATCACTTCGATTTGATTTGTCGTCTTCTCTAATCATTTGCATAATTTATACAAACTTCCACACAAAATTCTGAAATTTTTTGACATCGAATGAATGAGTAGATGAGTGAGAACTCTTTCAATATTTTTGATTGAATTTTAATTAAAATAATCTTTACTTAGAAATCAACGAACGCATTTTTGGTTGGTTTTTGACGCGTGGCTTATTTCAATTTTTGCATAATTTACATTTTTAATTGCGGCAAACCCCGAAAACAACCCTCCAATAACATTTATATTCCATAGAATAAAAACTAAAAACAAAATACCAGAACCAAAAAAGTTGCTCCTTTTCACCCAGGCCATGCCCCGGCCAGGCTGACGTCAAACTTTGTTTGCTATCAAAACTCATGCCAAAAAGTTTTCAATATTTCATTTGGCTTTCTCTTCCATTCTCCCACCACTTGCTGCTGTCTATGCTTCGTGTGTTCTTTTTTTTCACAGTTGCTGTCAGTCAAATTATATGCCAACGTCCGTTTCCGCACTCGTTTCCGTTTCCGGTCTGCCATGTTGTACGTTTGTCCTCTGCCATTTGCCTCAAGCGTTGCTCGTGCTTAATTGAACTCATTAGCGCTTTTTGGCCAATGAAACTGCATATACTCGTATAGTAAAATGCCAACTATTTTTGAACTATGTGCAACAAAAAACAACAACAGCAACAGCTTTTCGATCTTTAGTTTAATGTCATTTTCACTCATGATGATCATGATGATGATATTCATAGTGATGATGATTCATTTATTTATTTATTGATTCATTCATTTGTTCATTTATTCACTTGTTCAATGTCAATAATTAGATTTCATTGCATTCATTGAATGCAAGTCTCAGTCTCAAAGTGTTGCACATTCATTAAGTTTTTGCCTTGATTTGAATCTATGGTAGTATATGATTCTTTAGGGTCCTTATATTAAACTTCTTGGGCACCCGGCTAGTTTGTCTTTCCTCACCATCATAGAATGTCATTTTTCATCGTCTTCATGGAAACTGATGATTTCTCTTTGCAAATACTATTTTCTTGTTTTATTTCATTTCTCTTTTTCTCACTTTTTGCTATGCAAATAAAATTAGAAATTCAAGTTTGTACAGAAGAACATTGGATACTAAACCAGACAGAGAGAACTCTTCAGTGGCAACAACTAGTATCACTTGTACAATGATGACATCCATAGACTGACTTTGAGAACACAAGTTGAAGAAGATTTGTAATTGCATTTATTTATGCAATTTTTGCTTTAAATATCTTTTTGGATTCTCATCCCCCACTTTTTCCTTTTTAATTAAATTTCTTATTATTTCTCAAAGAAATTGTCTTTTATCTTAGAATTATGGTAGAGCAATAAATTAAAGTCAAGTACCAAATTAAAGACAATTTAAGATGCTACGTGTATGAAGGAGCAAATGTTGAAGTTTTAGAAAAAACTGAAACACTTAAAATTTAATTGCCTTAACACACTTATCGCTTTCCTTCATCATAAATATTCTTCTACCTACTTATCACTTTGGTTTATGCTACTTGCCACTTGCTTGTGGTTTCCTAACACTGTCTTTGGTTAACATTTATCTCTTGCATTGCTCTTTCTATCTATGTAGTAGTATGTTCTGTTCTTCTGGTATACTACTTGTATGGATGGTATTATCTTGACTTGTGAACAACATATGGCGATGACACTTTGAGCATTGATGGCTACCGACTCTAATGGAAAATGTTAATTAAAGTTTTTAAAATGCTTTTGTCGATTGCTGAATCCATTAGTTGAGTCAATATAACTGACCACACATTCACACACACCCACACACAACCCACACAAACACACACACATATATATATATATATTAAAAGTGATAAAGTATATCATAGATACCACACAGACACCATCATACATTTAAGCGGTTTTGTATCATATGAAAAACTTTATGTTTGTGTTTGAGTTGAGTTGTGGTTTTGTTTACGCATTGAACTCTTTTTAAAAGTTTCTTTCTGACATATACGAGTATGTATGTCTTTCTTAGAGTGGTCTCTGATTTCAATCATAGTAAAATAATCAAAAGAAATTGCTCACATGATTATGTGTGTTTGTTGTTTAAGCCATAAATCAGTGTATATAAAGTAGAAAGAAGTTTAAAGAAATCTAAACGTTTTTTTAGATGCTTAATGATGGCACGATTCTTTGAAATGTCCAACACTTCGTATGAGTAATCACAGAATTCCAAGAACTTATTACTTTATCACAGAATTTAACAAAAGTGCCACAAATACTTGTGAGGGTTTTTTTTTTATCTTATAAAAGAAAATTATGTAAATTTTAATGAAAGACATATAAGGATTTTCAACATTTTTAATTCATTCAACAATACGTTGCTTAAGCATAGAGAATATGTGGAGAAAACCAGAATCAAAATGATATTCATATAATTTATGCAGACATTTCTTCACATGCCCACACACTTCTCATTTACCATAAGATTATATAATATATGAATAAGTCAAAGACTTGGAATCCAATCCTAATATGTGTGTGTAGTCTCTCCTCTTATCCATGTTCGCCATCTTAATCCCATTGACTTCGTCTTTCTGCTGCCATATTAAGAGTATCAAAAATAATTGTATTATTGCTTTGACTTTGCCTTAAAAGGACACAAATCTAATTTGCGTATAATCGAATTACAAATTTACAAAAATATTTAGACATGTGTAAAATTAGTGCCCTCATTTTGTTCGGGGCCACAACCCAAGAATGAGTTGAATTGAGTTGTGTTATATAAATCAATATCACAGCAACTGTTTGCTATTAAAAGCACAAAATTCAAGGGAAAGAATGATATTATTGACTTAATTTTGAATTTATGTTGAAATTTGTCTCAGTTGTGTTTTTAGTGGAAAACCTTAAAATACACAAAGTTAACTGACATCATTATTATGTAGACATGTAACTCTTCTTCTAGTTTAAGGAATATCTATATTGATTGCCTAGTTGTAATAGCAAAAGAAAGCCTTGAATCCATTGAAATTTGTCCATTCTTCTGATGAATTTCATAAATATGGTTTAGTCTGCAAACTTTTGAAAATCAGACTAGATTTCTTATTTTTGGTTTTTGTTATCCCACAACTTACTTTGTTATCTATATCAAAGGGAAAAAAAAAAAAAACAACAAATAAAATGTCACAGCAGGTTCAGGTGTTCACTATCACATTCAATATAAAATATTAGCCATAATGTTTGGTTGACGCCTACTTCTTCTTCTACTATTTACTACTAACATGACATGTGAATACGTACGTATATTGTGTGACCATCCCATGATGATGTATCTATGTTTATATTTATGTGTATTTGTGCTCGTATCTTTCAGTAAATACACAATATACCAAAAGATATGTGTGCGTTTTTGTGTTATATTGATGTGTATTTGAGCTATAAAATTTAATCGATTTGTTGCGTGTTTTGAATATTTAATATCACAATTACCCAGCCCAAATTATTTGATGAGTGTAGGTGTGTAGATGCGCATATCTGTCTGTATATATGAGATACCCTAATACATATAAAATTGACAAGTGTTGCATAGTTGAAAGTACGTACGTATATTTCTTCTTTCTGTTGATGTACAATGGTTTGTTATTTGTAAAATAAATTAAAGGGTTCACAAGGATTTTCAAATTACATACTAGAATTGTTATTCACTGTTATGATCATGTTGAAAGGATTGTTATAAATTGTGATGGATAATGATTAAGGGAAAGGAAGTTACTGATTGATTAGTATGTTAGCATTTGAAGTTGTTTGAAGTTCAATAAATTATATAATTCAAGGTTCCAATCACAATTTATTGTGTCTAATAAACTCAATAATAAAGTCTGATTATCAAATTGTGTAATGTGTTAAGAAGGATTATGATTAAGGAAAAGGAAGTAACTGATTGCGTAGTGGTTTCGCATTTACTTTTGAAGTTGTTTGAAGTTCAATGAATTATATAATTTAAGGTCCCACAGAGTCATTGTCAGCAATCAATATCTTTTGTCCTTGATCAAAAAAAAAACCTTATTATGAAATGTGATGTGTTTGTTATCAGTTGGGATTCATTAGTTGTTTTTATATTATAGACCTGTTCAATGTTATACAAGCCTGTGAATAATTTCCTAGTTATAAACAATTGTGAGATAGCATGTGATTTCTTTAAAATAAATAGACTATATCAACTAATGCTAAATTGTTAATCACAGGATTTAAAGCCATGACATAATTGAAGCATCCTTTTCCAATGAGTAAGAGAATATCCGACTGGACTTATTGCCTTTTATTTCTTTCTAGAAAAGCAAAATTATGGTAGATCAAGCAGCAATAATTATTTTCTTTGATCAAATTCTCCTATCAAGTTAATAATGAACTATGTCAATAATATATTCGAAATTACATGTTTAACACACTTATAGAATTAACATATCATTTATATTTGTTAGAGCGCTGCACGAGTCAATACTGAACAAATAATTATCCTATTTCCTCAAAAAAATCATGTACTACCGCAACACTATATGTATATACCAAAATTTCGCAATAATGTGGTATTGTGAATCAATAATCTAGTTGAATTCATGGACAAAGACAATACGATGGCGAGTCATAGCAGAAGACACGAATCAAACGAATGAGTTAAATGACTCGTTTCAAGAACACATATGACTCGTAATGACTCGATTCAAAAACATCATGACTCGTAAGAGGCCATACACATGTTAAAGGGTGGGGAGTGGGTTAACGAAGTGTGTCATTAAGTAAAAGGAGCGGGAAGATCAAAAGCTTTATGACGTCACATGGCAAAGTCTTAAGTATTAAAACGCCAAACTGTGAACGAAAAACTATTACCAACTATATTCTTGGGCCGTGTGATCTATATAGAGCTCTAATAGGAACCCTAAAAGGGGAACATTTAAAGATAAGAGAAATTAAGTTAACACAAATAAAATGTTAAGAAAACAACTTGTCAACATCAAAGTGGTATGTAAATGTAGGAAATGATGATTCCGATGGTAAATCCACTCCACTGTTACTACATCTATCTTTGGATCGCCGAGCGTAACTATATTTGAAGCAAGATCAAGACGATAGCTTGTGCCCCACTGTCAAGACATACTTATTTAAACGATCGTGTGCCATCTGTAGTCAATATTTTTCATCATATAAATCCAGTAACCAACACAAGCAATCATATAAGATGCAACAAGAGGGTTTGTCCAGCGTGAAGATTCGTTCTCAAAGAATTGCAGCTTGACGTGCCTGGGAAATTCTTTGTTGAATGACGATGCTATATGGTTAGATGAAAAAAATGTTTAGACAACGGATGTAACTGACATTAACAACCAAAAAGAGAACGAAGTGGACTGAGGAGGAGTCTCCCATTTGCTTCCATTTCCTTCATATTCTTTTTTTACACTTACTATTCGAGGTCACACAGAGTCTTATCAGAAAGTTAGAGTCACACGACAGTGTATTTTCATGATAGTGAGAAACAGAGTCACGAGTCACCCATAGATTCGAATCAATGAGTCGACAAAGCAAAAAAAAAACAAAATGACTCGGAATGACTCATTTCAAAACACACATGACTCGTTTTCATAGTATACACAGTGTAATTACCGACTGTTAACACTACGAGCGTGCTCTATGTGTATTTATGTATATGTATATAATTTCCATGATCTGTCATCCATGATTTCACTTTTTTATTGTCTCCTTTTATAGACAAGTTTCCATCCATTCAACTGCTATTTAATTCATCACTTCAATTAGTATAATTAACACTTATTTAGTAAAATTTGCATTGAACTATTTTAGCACCATTCGCATTTAAAATATTCATTGTATTGATCATTAAATCTTTAATTTATTAGTTTTGTCCATAATTCGATAAAAATTGCATTGCAATCGAATTAAAATTGGTTGAATGCCCGGCGGAAATAATGAAAATAAAATACAATAGTATAAAAAAATCAAATCAAAATATCAAATAAAACAATTGTAGACTTGATGATGATGATGATGATTTCATTAAAACGATAAAACATCATTAATAATATTATAAACAAAATGATGATGTAAATTTCAAATTATTTTTTATTATTTCGATTTTAACACATTCATTTTGAATTCATTCTTTATTTCTTTCATTCATACATCCATCCGTTCATTCATTGATTCATCCATTCATTTACTCATTGATTTATAAATTGAGTTATAAGCATTTAATAAAATTAACTGAATGGCAGACTTACTGGATGAGTGAGTGAATGAATGAATAAAGTTTTCAGCTACTGTTGGTTATTCTTCATCATATAATCATCATTATCATCATTACCATCATTACCATTACGATGATCGTCATGTGTGTTGCAAATTCAATAAATTACGCATTCATAGCATTTTCGTAATTAATTACAGCAATTAAATTGAAATGCACACGCAATGCACTGCATGTGAATGAATAACAATGCATTGCAATTGTATAAATGCAGATGATGATGATGACGATGATGATTACCTGAATGACTGTATGGCAAAATCCTTTCCTGACACATTCACTCACTAACTCATTCATTCATTCATTCATTTATGTGTTATATAAAGATGAAAATTTAATTTCAAATTAAGCACGCTAACCGGATTCAACAAGAAGAGTTAAAGCGACTTAAATAATATTTGTGCATTTCCGTTTCGTACGCTCGCTCATTGCATACCAAGTTATACGTAAGCTTCCCCCAAAATGAGTCGTCATCACCATCATTAACTTTTTAGGGGGTTCTTTGTCTTGACTTACCATATCTTGACGTGTCTTGACTTATAAAACAATTAGGCAAATATGCTGTCGGCCATTTTTTTGGCTGCTGCCTCTAACAATTATGAGAAAAATGGCGGAAATCTAATGAGATTTTTGTGCTTTCTGTTTTCTTAAGGGGCTGCAGGCTTTAACTTTGAAAGAAAGTTTATTCAGAGTTTCCTGTGTATTTAAGAATGAAATTAGTGCTACGCAGTTGCCTTGGGCAATTGGCGCGTTAAGACAAACCAACCAAGTAACCGCAATAACTGGCTAACAACAAAGAATGAAGAGGAGTGAGATGAGTGGAGATTGTGTAAATCCTAGTTGATGGTTGTAGATACTACTTTCATCAGTAGAATTTTCTTACATTTTCTTAGTGCCTTTGCTCTTTCTCCTTTCTAATAATAATTTTTGGTGCTTCAGGGTCATGGAGTATTTACTTATTTTTGTTGTTTACACTTATTTCCTGTAGTTGTTGTTGTTTATGTTAATACCTTCTCCATAGATAGAGTAAATAGAGGATACTAATCTCAACTTGACCTTTTTTTCGACTATCTTGTTTGATTCTTTCAATGGTTTGTTGTTTTTCCTTGTTGCCAAATACGCTCCATTAAGGCTTATTTTAATAAATTAATTGGAACTTTTGTGTTAGCCAAAAGATTTTTCTTTCATTTTCATTATATTATTTACCTTTTTGTTTTGTTTTGGTGAGTGAGTGAGTGAGTGGAAGTGGTGGGGTGGAGGTTAAAGAAATTAACTCATAAATAATACTTTAATGAGCACAAACATTTTGCTAATTGCTTACTAAATATTCCAAATATATCTCTTATCTTTTCTCAGGTGGTAATAACGCACTTAACCGCACCGGCATCCCCCATTCAACAACGCCATGAATGAAACAGAGTGCGAGAATCTCATAAAATCTGTGAAATGGACAGAACCAGCGAATCTGATCTCGTTAGCGATACTCGAATTTATCAATGTGCTTGTCATTGGCGGCAATTGCCTTGTCATAGCCGCCGTCTTTTGTTCCAACAAGTTACGTAGTGTAACGAATTTCTTTATTGTTAATTTGGCTGTGGCCGATTTACTTGTGGGTCTTGCTGTTTTACCATTCTCAGCAACGTGGGAAGTATTTAAGGTATGTGGTGAAATACACATGTGAGACCCCCTCTCCCTCATGCTTTTGTTTTCCTTTATCATGTAATACATTATGTAGTATGCCTGCCTTCCTTCCTTCCATGTGCCATTTAAGCGGCTTTTCATGGTCAATAATGTCAACGAAATTGGCTTTATTTGTTTTGGTTTTGTTTAGTTGTTTTGTATTTTCAGGAAGGCAGGCACACATACTGAAACAGGTTAAAGGCAACATTGTTATTCACCCATTTGATTGTGTTTCGAGTTCAGAGTTTATTCATTCATTATGCATAATTACGTAATGTGTGTTTACAGGTTTGGATATTCGGCGATGTTTGGTGTCGCATTTGGCTCGCTGTCGATGTCTGGATGTGCACCGCTTCAATTCTGAATTTATGCGCAATATCATTGGATCGTTATGTCGCTGTAACACGTCCGGTTACGTATCCAAGTATAATGTCAACGAAAAAAGCAAAATGTTTAATCGCTGGCATTTGGGTTCTATCGTTTGTCATATGCTTTCCACCATTAGTCGGTTGGAAGGATTCAAATGTGAGTACAGAAAAAATTCATACATATATATTAAGCTACTTATAGTCAAATATAATAACATTTCAAGATCATAAATGATTCAATTTCATACATAATATATTTAGGGAACAAAAATTAATGTCGATATAAAGAATTTTTGGGCATGAAAATCTGTTTTCATTTGTTTAATTCAATGACATTTCATTATCGATGCTAATGTAGTTTATTTTCTGAATCTTCCCTTATACTAAGTCAACTAATAAAGGATACATAAAACCATCTCTGTTCAAGTCAATCAAGATCATAAGATTCCATTTTCAAAGCACTTCAAACCAAGTCATTTGGAATTGCTAAATATTGACCCCAAACTGAAATTCTTTACTAGTTTATTCTGTTGCCAAAGATAATAACAAATTACACGTGTCCTGTTTTTATTTTAAGTGCAATACAGAAAAAAGAAAACACTTGAATAAAGTAACTCAGACTGTCAATGACACCATCAAAAGTTTCAAGAATGTCAGGTTATTCTATGACAATAATTCGGTAGCTTGCCAAGAAATGAAATTTGGCTCATTTGTGCCAAAATTACCGTAAAACATGTTGCCAAAAAATATTTCTAAACGTCAACAAATAAACGAATAAAAGAATGAACGAACAAGCCAACGAACGAACAGATAAATGGACATTCAAGCAGGTATGATGATAAACAGGGAGCAGACAGAAGGAGGATTGAGGGAGGGTTAAATAAATGGAGGTCATGCATAAAATGGCGATAACAATGACAATGAAGAGACGCCCAAAATTTGAAATTTATTTATAACACTTTTTTTTTGTATACAATACCATTCGCACATATCGTGTGTGTAGGATATTATCATTTTGTTATGATGTTTGCTCATCGATTTTTAAGGGAAAGTACTACTGTATAGGTTAGAAGCTTAAATGTGAGAATGAAACTTCTTTTTGATCAGATAATTTGGCCTTACCGAAATCCTCATCAGCCTTTATAAAGTTGTCTCTACGATTTTTTAGTATGCCTGGAACCATATACTTAAAGTTCTTCAAATGGAGGATTTGTGGATGCCTAAAATAGCCATCCTTAGGCTAATCGTTCTCCATGGGCAAACAACAATAATAATTCAACATAATTAGGTAACCCAACTCAACTGTTTTCTGGCAATAATTGGTCCAACAAGTATGTGGGAATCGCTAAATACAGAAACCTGGCTTGTTATGAAAAGTTACAGTCCTTAAACGCTTTAATTGTCATTTAAAACTTCAATTCCCCATAAACTGATGGATTTTAAGAGAACTTGATGATAAGGCAGTTTTAAAATCCAATGCATGTATTTATAGTCTAGTTACAGTTTATTCTATAAACAGGATCCTTCTCAGTAATGTACCAGCATTAGGAATAAATTGGAATAGGTAACCATCCGCACATCAGTGGTTCCAATATTTGAAGCCAAAATGTATAACTTGTCCAAGAATGAACATTCTATAGGAATGTCTGCCATGTCTGAATGCAAGAAGAATAGTCAAAGCGTTTGAAAAAAATTATGAAAATTTTGTTAACACATTCGGCGGATGTTTCGTTTTCGCAACATGATTTTTCAATTCTTCTACGACGCATCAATTGTTGCTCGATTGACATGAAATTTAACATAGACAAAGTCAATACCCCATATTTTCATTTTCTAAAGCGCACTGGCTTACTTCAGTGGAAATAATTGGAAATTTTTTGAGTTGTTATCAAAATTTTGAAATTTGTGAATTCGGCAATATTCAGACTCACTTAAGAACAAGAAAAATCGATCCGATCTTCATTTCATATACTATATATTAATTTGAATCTTTATCTTTCATTGGAATGTAAGATGATGTTTCTATCTAACATAGAAATGATATAGCACAAGTTTAAAATTATGTTTCGTTTTTGAAGCAATTGCAAGAAATGGGTAAAGAGATTGTAAAGCAGCATAATTATAAAGTTTCTTTGAATGTAAACCATGGGATAACATACGAGTTAACTTATAGTGAATCACACTTATTTTACTATTTAACTAAATAGACCTTTTTTTCCATTTTTCTTCATATTTCCCATGAAATATAGTTAAATTGACAATTTTTAATGATTTTTAAAAATCGCAATAATATTTTTCTGATGAAATAAAGCAGCTGCTAAAAACAAACTGATTAACGGATCGATCAGAAATTTAAAGACACAATTAGGAACAGAAAAAATAAAAAATTCATCAACAAAGCTTATTTAAAATACAATTTCCGGTTACCTTTATGCTACCCAAATGCAAGTGAAAGGGTATGTTATCTACAGGGAAACGTTAGTATTTTATTTCACTTCATAATGAGGCATCTCTTTACAGATTACTAAACACATTTGAAGTGGTTTATTGTATACCATATACTTGAACCGATTTAATATGCTTTTAGGTTCTTGTTTTATCTTTATTGTTGATATTATGCATTGCGGTAATCATCTTATGAAAAACCATCAACTTTATCAATGATAAATTAAGATAATTTATCATTTACTCATGAATGATATCATGAAAAACAATAGCAGCAGAAGCGTTAGAGGAACGCCTAATTAATTACACCATAATACTCAACATGCTGCAATCTTTTTAATAATCATCTTTGGCAGTGATTGTATCTCCGCCTTTATGTTTACTAAGAATTATTTTGCTTTTGGCTTGACTTTTAATGACATTGAATCAAGATGTTGGTGGCAAACATTTTAACCTTTTTCTGTATTTTCCCTATTCAACTTGTTGGATGAATGTTGAAATAAACTGTTGTCCATCTTGATTTAATGTAATAAAGTGCACTAGCGTAGTTGGTACATTATGAAGTTATAAACTCAATAAGAAATCTCGGTTTCCGGGACATTGACGATACATGACTCAGTCAAGTACTACTCATCTAGGACATTTCTCTATAATGACCACATACCACTACTACTTCTACGAGTACTAGTTAAGACTGCTTTTCTATTCTTTTTTTAACTATGCAAGTGAATACACTTCACTCTTTAGTCTTTCAACAGGCTGCTTCCGGTGTGTGTCGCTCCTTGCACTGGGTGCTTTCATTGGGATTGAATTTACGAGCAGCTTATATCGATTATTTTGTTCTTCATCCTTGTTTTTTTATATTATGTTGTATGTTGTTGCTTTGCTCCAACCCTCAGCACATAACAGACGACATCGAACGACCTCAATACACACAATTATAGTTGCTGCTCAGCTCCTCTACTTTCTCTACTTTCCATCTCCATCTCTAACTCTTGCCTTAGCTTTCACTCTTTCTACCAGACTCGTAGTAAAGGCAGCGCGCGTATTTATTCAATTTATTTTTCGTTTTGGGTACATAAGAAGCAAGGAGAAGCTGTTGCTTTTGCTTATCTTTCGCATATGACAGCGTATTTTTAATATACAATATTTTTCCTTTTTTTTTCTCTTTATGTTTTTAATTTTTTTCCTCCTTTTTTTAATACGCGCCTTGCGCTTTTCATTCGTTTTATCCCTTTGTCGTCATCAGTATCAGCATCATCATCATCATCTTTGTTCTGTTTTGTGTGTGTGCCCTTTGGGCCAATATAGAAGCATTCCATTAAAGGCAGCACAGCGCATCGAAATAAAATGATGATATTTTTCTTTCGCTTTTATATCTTCCACTTCTTTTTTTTTTTTTTCAATTTTTTAAGTTGTTGCCTTGGCTTTCTTCGGTTTCCTGTGCTGCTCCATTCATTTTAATATTAATTCGTATATCGCTTTCATATATGCTTATTGTATGGATATGTGTACGAGATATGTCCCAAAAGTATTTGACAGCCACAGAATAATTTGGAAAATACATATGCTTAAAAGCCTCAGTAATTTTTGAATGGAGAGACATCAGTTCGACGACATAAAGACAAGCGAAAAGAATGCAACGATTGATCTAAAGACCATTCAATAAACAGACTTTGGGTATGTGAAAGCACCGATTGTTCATTCAATTAAGGATTACTTCAAACAAAGCTTCGAAATGGAGAAAGATGAATAATGATAGTGCAGTGTTCGATACTTTTGTGACACACCACGTTCGTATACTATCTAGACACGTGTATCTTCTAGTGGAATGTGCCACCTTGTTTTGAACATTGGTTTACTAGTTGGTTGGTTGACTACATGATATCCTTTTCTCCTTTGGGTATTTCATCCCCAGATACCCTCTATACGTTTTCATTAGAATTTTTCATATGCACAACACGTTGCCAAAGATACCTTTTAGTTGCATTTTTATTGGCTTATTGTGTGCCAATGAACACGTCACCCTCTTTCATATTCACAACATCTTCGATCTCGATACCATTTTGAAGCTTCTTCGTTATGTGCATAGAATTTTAAGTGATTTGTTTTATTCCTCTTCCTGTTGCTGCTGTTGCTGTTGCTGTTGATACTTCTTTTAATATCAAGTGAACTCATAATCATTGCCTTAAGTCATTTGGTTTTGTTGTGAAAACGTTATAGGGTGATTGAAAAACTCTCTTTATATCTTTCATTTTAGCCTTTTGAGCAGCAACAAGAGACCTACAATCGGGGAAACTATACGCTTAATTATGTAGTAACAACAACAACGGCAACGCCGCCTGTGCATTTACAACCACAACCAAAACACCTAACACAAGAAGAACACAAGCAAGCAATCAAGGATAAAGAAGTTGCTGCTTCTTTAATTGCTGGCAGTTCCTATAATCCTTATGATCCAAGTTTTGCACCATTAGATGATATTGATTTATTAGCATCGACAACTAGTACTACAACAACAAGTAGTACAACAACTACTACGACAGAAATGCCCGCCTATGATGAAATGATTGGATTACAATCTAGTACAGGACAACCACCACCACCTTCAATACCACCTCCATGTCCTTGGAAATGTGAATTAACAAATGATCGTGGTTATGTTCTGTACTCAGCACTTGGTTCTTTCTATATACCGATGTTTGTTATGCTATTCTTTTACTGGCGAATCTATCGAGCAGCAGTACGAACAACTCGTGCCATCAATCAGGGTTTCAAGACAACCAAAGGTAAGTCCTCTTATCTTATCTTATCTTATCTTACCATATGTTATTTCTCTTCTCATTGAAAAGTGCAAAGAAACACTAACAAAAATATCATCACAATAACAATTTCTCTTGTGTTTCTCGTTTGTTCATTTGTTAATTACACACACACACACACAATATAATAATAATAATCTTCTTCTCCTTCTCAACGTTCGTTTGTGAAGTAGTTGTAAAATACTGAAATGAAATGAACTTTGTCCTTATAAATAAACAATTATATCCTTATTAGAAATATACAATATAGTAAAAGTTACTTAGTAGTAACATCGTGTCTCGTCTCAATTACACACAATTATAAGTATAAAAGTAAACAAATTTTGTAGTTTAGTGAATTGTTTGAACCTTTTATAATACTCTCTTTTAATTCAATAACTCTTCATTCTTATCAAATCGTCTAAACGTGTAGTTTTAGTATTGAAAATTGAAAATTTTTAATCCTTTTTAAATTACGTGATAAATTCTTCTTGTAAGTAAATAACATTTACACACACACACGCATATATTTAATTATTATTATTATTATCCGTGAAATGTTTTTATATCATAAAAAAAATCAAAAAAAAAAAAAAAAACACCTTCACCATTGGAAACATTTTTACTTTTTTTTTATTATGAACCATTTTTGTGTGAACCGTCAACAACCAAAAAAAACTGACACACTCAAACACATCATAATCCTTGTTAAAAAATTGTAAAAAGGAAATCAAACATGAAATTGTAAAACATACATATGTGTCAATACATAATAAAAATAAATGTCCTATTTTTATGTTTTTGCACTCACTTAAACATAAGGTAAAAGATACATATACTACATAGTACATGCATACAACATTATGACATTCATACAAAATACCTACATAGAATATATAAATAGAAAAAAATGTCGTTAAAACCTTTATTGGATTATTAGATTAACTAGAACCTGGTACTAAAAAAATATAGTACTTGCAGTAGGAAACGGTTTTTTTTTTCTTTGAGTATATAAATTATTGTTATTAATTATTAATAAATATCCTAATATGAAAAGGATATTAAAATGAATATTCGTTCATAATACTTACGATTTTTTTATTTTTCCATTTGAATTCTTTTAAATGTTTTCATTTAATTGATATTTTTCTTTAAGGAAATTTTTAAGAATTTGTTGATCAAGTCGCAGTTTATAATTTATGAATAATGATGACAAAATCCTTTAATAGATACAAATTAAGATTCTACAGAATTTATAATAATATAATATTTTAAGAAATGAAACAATTGAAACTTATTTTCTCTGAAAAAAAATCCATTACCTTTATACGAGTATTCTTAATAAAAACATTTTTCCATTGACAATATTTGAATAGGGTAAAAGAAACCACTAAACCACTGTGTCAAGCCAATTCCAAAGGCATATGTATGAGTATAGTACACTAATCCATTCGAGCTTCTTTACCCTTAACTCAATAACTTTTTGATCCTCCCACTGTTAATATATGAGTTTCTTCAACACAGAATACTATCCTATTTTATATAAAGAGCAATTTGTTTGGGTAAACTTACCATGTATAAATTCAATATCAAATAATTGATTAAGATTTTCGTTTCTGATGATTAAAAAACTAAAGCTTTTGAACAGAAATTACTCTGATTCACAGCATCAACCAACAATGTTAAACACTTTGGGTTTCGTTTACTGAGTTGTAGTTAATAAAGTAAAGAAATATCGTCCTCAGTTATGATTGATACTTGGTCCTTGGTTGAATACGGGTTTCTTTATTGAACTTCTTCTCTATTTATAATTAATTTAGATAGAACTCCTAATGAGAAGTTCCTGTATAGCTATAATTTGAGGAACTTTTATGTACTTCAACTCTCTAATCGGCGACACTCGATGTTTATGCCAAACTTGACTCTTTATATTGACTAAATTATTTCAAAATTTATAAAAATAATAGTATAAAAATTGTATAAAGTTGTCAACTAACTTGCCACGTCTTTTTAAATTTTGTTCTCAACTACAATAAAATTTAAAAACTAACCTCATTGATAGAAATCAACCGGTTTCGACATGGAAATTGCACACAATAAATCTGTCCTGTGAAACAAAACCTTCATCAGCGTTCAAAGATGTTTTATAGATAGCACTAACACTAAACATAAACGAGGAAAGAACCTGCAAAATATGTAAAGAAATAGGTTTATTAGTTACAATTGATCTAGAGACTACCAAGATATTATCTATTAGTCTATGTTCAACCGGTGGAGCGACTCAGGACGGCAGCATGCAGTTCTTTTGCTGCTTGACAATGCTCATTTTTATATGGTTAATAGTATGACCATTCAAAAGCATGGCTGGGAAGTGCTGGCACACACCGTTCTGGCACCAACGGACTTCCACCTCTTTTGATCTCCTTTAAATGCTAAGCATAGAATTTCAATCAATACTGTTGCAAAATTGAGAGCTTATTTGAATGAATCTATGATTTTTGCAAAGAGGTATTGAAAATATTGTTGTATGTTGGAACTTGTTAACAACAAAGGAAAATACAACTTTAAAAGAAATTTAAAAAAAAAAACTGCAGGAACTTATTTGCCAACCTAATATACTGTATAGTAACCTTTTAGACTATTACCAGTAAAGCACTTTATGTTTCTATAAATCTGACCATCGCTTCCATTATGCAACAACAACAAAAATAAAAATAATATTTTAATGTATTTTTGCTTCAATTGAACTCAGAATTACGCATAGCAAAGCGTACTAGTACTATGTATTTGTTCAATAGAAATAATAAACCTATTTCAAATTTCAACTTCAATGCGTATTTTGTATTTCATACTTTTGTATATTTTTTGTATCTTTCTCCCTTACAATACAAATAGAATTGCAAACAAAAAAAAATATAAAACATTAAAAATTCACATAAATATCCTTAACAGAAAGAAGAATCCTACGTGCAACTTCCGCTTGATCAATTTGCTTGAACACAAGCAAAGCTAAGAGGATGCTTTTTACAAAATTACAATCTCTCTATCTCCCCTCAGTATTTTATTTATATTTTAAATTACAATTTAAAAGAAAAATAAATAAATGAATGGCCAACGCACGATTTGTTATTACAGATATTATATTGTTGTTGTTGTTTGTCGGTAGTGGAGGTGGAGAATGGCAAATGCATTCAGATTCACTTGTTTTCATTGCTACATTTACTATACGAACAATGAAAAAACAATGAAATCGATGGTCGTTAGCAACCTTGTAGTCTGACTAAAGCAGAAGAGGAGAATTGTATCTCGTATCTCTGTCTGTGTTCTTTTAAGCATAGTTTAGTTGCTCGTGTCATTGCTACAGTGCCTATAAGCTGACTACATAATATTCTGCCTGTTTGCCTTTGGTTCTCGCATAATGGCAATTTAATGACCAAAAATACTCTTATATATTTAATGAAGCAACCAAATGAAATGAAATACACGTAATAATAATAATAGAGTAGTAAATAATATAAATACTCAGCATATATACTTATAAATATAAAATATATAATTATATTAGTTTTAGATGTGGTTGTTTCTATACCGTTCTGTTGATGTTGCTCTTAACAAATTGCGTGCTAGAATATATAGAAAATAAATGGGTAGATGACGAAAAAGAAAGTCTTTACATAATTAAAGTGCACACATTATAATTATTGTATACGAGTATCAAAATCAAACGACACACAGCTACGAAAAGTCTAACACATTTCGAGACATAAGCATATTACAGTTTATTGAATTTGATGTTATTTATGGAAAATAAATGAAATAAGTCTCAGTCTTAGGTCTAACTAATAGGTCATAAGTTTTTCTAACTCACACGATGTCACAGACACAATCATGAGTGACAAAAAACTTTACCCATAAATTATTTGAAAGGAATAATGATGGTAAAATGTTTAAAGGTTCTCATAGATAGAGTTTGGAGAATATTAGAAAGTGATGAAGGCAGACGACAAACTTAAGTTGGTTGGTTGGTTGGAGTTAAGGACAGTTTATTTAGGTCTATTCTATCTACCAGATACTACAATACATGCATATACATATTGTAATATGTAAATGTATTCATATGAAAAGTAAGAGTGGATGGTGGTTGCCCCTCTCTCTTTCTATTGTAGATGTCATTCTCAATGTTGTTGTTGTTGATGATGATGGTGACGACGATGTAGTTTCGTTATTTTTAGACTTGTTCAGATTTTTACAAAACAACGCAATTTATGTTGAACAATTCAAACAAACAAAACAAAACAAACTACAAAGGTGGGAGAAAATAGGAAGGAGGCTTTCATAAATATACAACATTTAGGTACACTTCAAATTCTTTAAGTTTTCAAATATCTTTAGGATGAAATATTTCTTGACAAATGAAAAGAAAGAAGACAATTCGAATAATTCTTTAAATATGTTTTATATTCTAAGAGACATGCAGAGCCTATATCACAGATTTGTCAAAAACTATGGACAGACAAATATATAGACAATACAAGTCGAGGCTCTTTAATTTTTGGTTGTTTTCACAAAGAATATTTATTGTTGTCCATATCACAAAGTCGGCATGACTTAAACTTTTTTCACGCTCAGCATCCTGCTCAGCAGCTTGTGACGTTGATTTGGTAACGCCATTCGTTGTTCACACTCAGCATTAGAACGCTACCAACTAATTTCACATTCCCTTTCATTTTTATTTTGTCGGCAGAACTGCGAGTTGTTGCTGGTACAAGCAGCTTGGCTACCCTGTCGGCCTCTTGTTCCTCTTTTCAACAAACAAAAGTTGCGAGAGAGAAGGCAGACGCAGACAGGCTGAGTGTGAACAAGGTCTTTGTCTCTGAGATGCCAATTTTATGTAAATGATACCTAAAACTAAGATGAGATATTCTGTGAGTATTTCTGTTGATCCTTCCTGGATAGATGGAGATAACTTCAAGAAGATTCCCCATTCTGTTGAACGAAAATTTTATTATCTTTCATTTATATAAGTAGGGAATGGGCCATCTATAGGGACGATTTTGGTTTGGACATTTCTTTCAAATGTTTGTACTCAATTTTTGCCATGAAAGACCCACATCAAAATAAGTTTTCAGTAATTCAAAGCGTTATTCCAAAAATATGCGTTCAGCGGAAGGTTAAAACTAATAAACTAGTGTCAACAATTTATTGACAGCGTCATTATCGATAGGTAGTTCAAAATCGGACCAACAGATGACCCATCCTTTATATATATATCCTTTTTTTAATCGATGATGAAAGTTCAATTGTTTTCTCTCCATTAAATTGAGAAAGGTAATAACAGAAATTGAGTAATTATATTGTAATAGATAAAAAATCTACAAGACTTAAACTTTTCATGTCCTTCTCTATCTCTCTCTTTAAATCTTCTAACTGAAACATGTTCATGCAGATCCTAAATCATCGTGATATTGATCATAAAATTGTTTAGTTATCCATTTGCTGAACGTGTAATTTTATGCCCAAAATTTAAGTGTGAAGGTTAATAAATAACAACTGGTGAAAAAGCCTTGAAGTATGCTATTTGTCTTGTGATTCATGTTTCTTGTTTTTATTTTCATTTTTATTTTTATTGTTATTTTCTTCTTGTACGCTTCAAGGCGGCGTAGTTTGCTTATTTTTGTACATTGCTGCCTGTGTGTGACCCTAAAGGTATTGCGTATTTAAATACGAGATATACCCCAGATATCTCTTCCTTCCTTCCGCTCTTGCTGTTGTTGGTTTTACGGTCGTTTGAATTTATGATATTTTTAAGTTTTGTAGGCAGCAGGTAATCAAGTTCTTCAAGTTCAAAAACTTATAAAAGTTCACACTTTTTATTTTTCATTCATATCCTCTCAGTTCCTTTAGTGTTGCTGTCATTGTTTGTTCTAAGTACATGAATACTCATATATGTACTTATATATGTATGTGCATACATATCATTTATGTGTGAGTGAATGTGATTTTGTGATGATGTCTGACATGAGGTTATTTTTGAAATTTAAGTACTATGACCGTGGCCTTATGTCAACAACAGCAACAAGAACCGAACAAGAACAACAACTTATCTTCGCCTTGACTTTGCCTCAATGCAACTAGTCTGTTGTTTTCCCTGTGCCTCTCTATATCCTCTTCTCCATTATATTTTCCATTTTCATCTCTCAATGTTCTATAAACGTGGAAAATGAATGTCATTGTCGTCGTCGTCGCCGCTCTGAATTGTGAATTGTTCCACTTTAGACACTTGCATAAGATTTTCATTTGTTTGCTTTCTTGCTTGCTTACTTGTTTATTTATTCGGTTTCAGTGCCCTTTTGCTGTCCCTGGCCAAAGCCACAATTTAGTTGTTCGGCTACAGTGTCCTCTATCCTTTCACCTCTTTCGTGGTTAAGGTCATATTTTGACTTTTAGCGTGCGAACTTAAAATACTCAAATCATCCTTGTCATACTTGTATTTGTTGATTTATTTACTCAAGTAGATGTGCAAGTGTTGCATACTTTCGTGTGAACAAAGTAATTTCTTTAAATAAGAAAAACTATTGTAAAAATGTGGGAAAGCCTTCAATTGACGTCTAGTTATTTTTTTGTTGATATTGTGCAAGCTCTTAATAAGTGAGTTCTTAATTGGTTACCCAATCGATTATTGATTTATTCGAATACAAAACAAAGTCGTTGAAAATAATAAAGTCCTAATAAAATATGTATGTGTTATCTACACTGATTAACTAAGCCCCTGGGTGGGTTTGTGCGGTAAAAAGCAATGACGTACCCAGTCGACTAAGAAATTAAAAGTTTCTTTGAACTGAAAACAGAACTTATTGAGATTTGGAAACCCCTCTAATCACGCTAGTTATTTGCCATATAATTTTATGAACCAAATAACATTCTATTAGTAACAGAACATATTATTATTTCTCCTAATCCTGGTGTAAAAGATTAGACATTCCAATAAGAGTGTTCTGTATTCATTAATACTAATGCATATGCAAATTTTCAGTATTGCTTCTATTAGAACAATTTCACTGTTTTCTTGTTAAATTACTTTACAGAAAGCTATTACCTGATAAGTTTTAATGTGTTATTTTCCAATACTTTATATTCCCCATAGTTACTTGTTACAATTATCTGATAACCTCACCAAAATCACTTGACAAGTTTATCGCCGAAAGTGAATTGAAGTTTAATAAATGATGGTGTTATTAAGTTGACTCATAATATTTGAATATCCGCATTGAATATCAATTGAACAATCCCAAATAGAATAGAATACTTCAACCGAATAGTCCTTTTGTTTGTATTATTGTTTATTGATTTTTTTATTAACTTGTGTTATTTATTTATTTAATGAATTTTTACCATTTCTGGCATGATTCGACAACCAATTCATCATACATAAGTATTGGACTATTTATTATATTTATCCTGTATTCGAAAACACATAAACTATTGTACTACATGAGTATTTATACAATAAAACATAGTAAATACTCCTTGTAGATTTATTTATCAAATTAAAATGAAAAAAGAAGAAACTATTGTAGTTTATTTTTAATATTGTTTAATAATTAAATGCGACAACAAAAATACAATAATGATAATAATAGCAACCAGCAATGAAAGCATAAACAAAATTGTGCAATTGCAATAAAAATAAATACTCCCACACACACACACCCTCAACACCAATATATCCACACATGAACAATAATAAAATCCACCCATGCATTAAAAATATAATAAAATTGAAAGCGTTTAACACATTACATCAATAAAACACAAATAAAAGAATAAAAATAAACTCAGTTTAAGTAAATATTTAAATATAATTAAATAAATGCGTGTAAAAAATTAAAAAATAAATAAATAATAAAATTACAATGGACACACACAATTTCCACGAAGAATAAAATAAATAAATGTATTGTAAATAACCACAAATTAAGCAGAAAATTATTAAAAATAAAATCATTTAATGTTCATCAACCAAAGATAAAAGGGGAAAACTTATACAAAAAAATGAAGAAGAAAAAATTAACAACAATAATGATAACATATTAAATGACAATAATAAAAACAGAAAGAGTAACAACAACAAAATAAACTGAAACCAAATGAAAATAAAAACAATTAAGTAAAATTAAATTAAACATAATTAAGTTTTAAGGTTTAACAAGCAAAATAACATAATACATACAATAAAGGAAAAATCCAGCATAAAAATAATACGAGTAATAAGGAGGAAGACTAAATAAATAAGCAAACAATCAAAAATAGTAAAAAAAAGAAAAAATTAAAGTTTTTCCACATAAAATCAAAAACAATAAATACAAAATTTTAATGCGAAATTGAATCTTCTTTTAAAGTATTCAAAATGCAGAAGATATGGTCACACATTGATCAATACTGTGCGCAATGATATTAAAGCAGGTCCAAACATAAGATAGAAAGATTAAAACCAGCTCATTTATGTCATAGTCTTCAAAGATTCAAGCATTTTAGCAAATTCGCCACTAAAACCTCATTTACATTTGGGTAGTTGGAGAACTAAAAACCAACGAGTTGGCTAATTACAAGCGAACTCGCCCAGTGTAAACATGTAGGGTGTTAAGAAGCCAACGAGAAAAGTTGTCAGCCGTTCACTCTCACACACTATTTTCTTATTTTCAAAGAGAATCACTATTTGCTGTGAGTATATTATTGAGTATATTTGTCTACAAAATGTCGAAGGAATTAGTTCGTGCGGTAGTTATTGTTTTAGCACTTGTTATTAAAAAAGAATTAAAAAATGAATTAAAAAGAAAACTCAAAGGTACAGAAAAGTGTGGGTAAAATACTTTTGGTTAGGTTAGAACAAGAGAAACGAAACAACACGTGGTTTCTACTCGCTAGAATGTTTTGTGGGTAAGCGTTACAAGAGCACCCACCAATTCGCTCGTTTGTACACACGTTGGCTTTTAGCTCGCCAGCTACCCAAGTATAAATGAGCCTTGGTATTGTTCTTTATTTCTATTAGTTGGATTCAATGACCTAGTGTGAGCTCTGAGGCCAACTAAGAATACCCATTCCCCAACTTCTCTAACAGGGATCACAAGGTCTCTGGTTGGACTAGCCTATGCCATAGTTGACACATTGTAATTCCACTAATACACTGTGTTCTACCTCTCGACTCGACAACTCAAACTAGTTGCAGTATTTACGAAAATCATAAATCATCTGATATCCATTTCTTTCCAAGCAACAAGTTCAATGAACAAATGTGTAATGTACTATTTAAAACCCTTTTAAATTTCTACATATGAAAAAGATGCATTTGCATTAGTAAGGGTAACAAAAAAATTAAGTTTATCACGCTCAAAAACATTCTAATTCGCATTACTTTGCCCCATACATATATAAATAAACTCAAACACTCTTACGTGTACACAATCAATACAAACACATACACCAATATATGTACTACATAGATACATTTACAATATGACATTCATAAATAAATTCGATATCTGAAATGTCAAAATTACATTTCTCAGTTTAAGTTGGGGGCAAAAAAAAAAACAGAATTAATACTGAGATTGGTTTTTCGTTCATTCGTTCATCATTCATTCATTTATTTATAAAATTCGTTGTTTCATTTATTTCTATATAAAAAAATGGCACGCGCAGCAATGAAGGTCAACAACAAAAATATCGTTTATCTATATAAGAAATTATTCATTCAAATGAACACATACTACATATCATTCTCATTGACATTCACATACATGAATACGAAAATCATAAAAATCAAAGTGAAATTGCATACAAAAAACACACAAAAACTGATGGAGAAAAACAGTAAATGTCCCCACACACACCTAGAACTACACACTCTATAGATTTTTTATATGCGAGTGCCTTTGTGTATGTATCTGTGTGTGTGTATGTGAGAGTATGTGTAAGGTATTTGTATCTCTGAATTTCGTTTATCAAAAAAAATCTCAATGTTGTTGTTTAACTTGCAGAAAACTTTCTTACAAAATCAAAAAAAAAACACTAATTAAAAATAGCAATTACAATTTATTACACTATCCTATAAAAATTTTTATAACCAGAAGCAGCGATTAAGAAAATTGATTCAAAAAGCTTTCAATCAAATCAATTATAAATTTTATTTTTCCTTCTTGTCTTTCTTTCTCATTTATTATATTTTATTTCTTTTACTTTTATTGATTTCCATTTCAATTCAATAAAATAATGGAATTTTTAATGGTTTCAAAATGAATTTCTTAACTAGTAAAGTTTGATGTAGAAAATAATAACAATTTCATATGTGAAGTGATTAGGTTTTCTTTATTATCTGTCAATGATTCAATTCTTATCTTCCTTTAAGAAAAACTCTAATATTGCTAAGCCTTACTTCAATGAATAGTATAGCGCTTAAACAAAACACTTTAAATGACTTACTTCGTGAGTTCTTATTTCTGGTACCAAAGAAGCATTTATTGGATATGTGTTGTTTGCATATGACATATACATAGAAGGAGGAGAGTAATAGATACTATATAATCTACATGTCAATTAATCAGAACTGTGAGACAAATCAGTATGTTTCCATTTCTTATCCTATCCCTCTCACACGTCTATAAACTTCAAATTGAAATACATACTTCTGTACACGACTGCCAAGAAGGGTTATTTTAGTTTTTCTTTTCGTTGAAGCATATAAAGGGTGCACAATATATAAATTTAAAGTCACACTAGATGTCTTTATGCTTGATGGTAATATAGTACTCCCCGTTTCGTTAGTAATTCAATATCCCAAATTTTTATTCACTAGTCGTAGGAAATGCTGCGGTGGCAAAGACTGACGACACGACAGGAGAATGGTAATGCAGGCGTTGGCAATTGACCTCTTGCAATGATATCGTCATCTTAAAGTCACCAATTGAATACATGTAAAAGGAGATAGTTGGAACTAGTACTGGTTCCAAGGGTACAAGCCAAGAACCAGTTTTACACCAGTAATACATACTACAGGGTTTGATTGGTGTTGGTCTATAACATGAATGCGTTAAAAAAGGGTTTTCAGCTTTGTTTATTTGATTGGTTGCCTAAATTAGTGGTGGTGGTTACTTATCAACGTCGTGATCATCATCTCAGTCAGTCACATCCACTGTTGAACATATGTAGATCTTGTAGGTGATAGTCTTTCATTTAGCCATATATGATATGTTACCTTATCGTGCTTTCCAGAATTCTTCTATTCCACCGATTATCTGCTATGAGTGGTATAAGACCAGCCAGCCCATTGCATAAACTCGGACGATTATTCGATCTCTTTAGATCTACTTTGCAAAATATCAATGGAAGAACAGACACTTCCCTTTGCAACAAGATATTCTCAGTGGTCACTCAAAAGTTATTGAAGCCAAAGGGGGGACTATCCATATTATTAATCTCAATTACATTTCTTCACTCTTGTTAAGTATTATATTAAGGTTTGTTTCTTTAATTAAATTACTTATGCCATAACAAATTGTCTGCTTGCATTCTTATCAGCAGAAAGAGAAGGCAAAAGGCAACCGAAAAAATATTTAGCATGCATACAGCTGTAAATACGATCTTTCATTTTCGTACCGTTATTTAACGCTACTAAGCAAAGCAAGGTCCGATTGTCACAAACAGATTTTGTCAATTGCCAGTCCATGTATGTTTGTAGAAGCAATTTTAACAATTAATTTGTGATGAAATTTATTATTTAATTTAAATCAATTCCCTGGGACAATATTTTTATTGGATGTAATATGCTACGATAAAGAAATTGACCGAGAATCTATTATTTCTATGTACTATATATTTTCATGATCTTGAATTATTCTGGATTTTTAGCCAAAAACTTTGCACGTTCCTCTATTTCTCGGTGTATTTGCTCAAAACCGGGCTGTTCCCGAAACGGAACTATTGGGTGAAGTTTTGTCTCAAAGAGTACAGCAGCCATTTCTCCCAACGTCCGGAGTACATCAAGGGGTCTTTCCTGATTTACTACATGTATCGAATAAATAAGACGCGATAATGCCCTCCAGCCAAGATTGCGTACAATCCGTTGATATTTCTTTTCCCAAACTATATAGGTAACTCGTGGAGCCCCCATGTGTCGTGCCGAATCTTTTACAGCTCTAAATAACTTCGTTATTAGATACCGATCTTTGATAATTTCTTCTTCAAAAACAAATTCATGTATAACCATGGCATCGAATTCATCCATATCATGATTTTGTTGATAATCATCATGTATTAATTTACGTACACTAACAAGAAAAGATAGTTTCCCTGACCAGCCAGCCATTGCCGCCAGATTGGTCCTAAACATTTATGGCATTATTATCATCATGTTCAAGTATTTGAGTTGAGTATTGTTAATGATATGAACTTACCATGAACGAATTTCCTGTTTAGTCAACAACATAAGCACGACAGCTTTTAATTCACATTCATCTTTTGATATCACCATTAAAGAGGAATCATTACCCAATAAATGATAAACATAATTTTTGATAGTCTCCCATGAATTAGGTTCCATCCAAATACCCAAAGCTCCATATACTTTATTACTGAATAATTGTTCCAACACAAATTCGGCAACGCGGTCATATGATCTGAGGTATATGATATTATGTGAACTGATAATAGAATATATTAATTGCAAGTAATTACCTTCGTTCTATATCACAAATGACATAATTTTCATATTCTACCCACTTTATACGGTATCTAAGACGTAAATGGTCATGTGATATCATTTTAGGGATTGCAATCTAAAAAGTTATTTTGTGTTGGTTTTTTTTTTTTTGTTTGTTTATATTTAATCAAAATTTCTATTTAAAATATGTGTAAGCTTCAAATTTTCTACATAAGGGTATAGTGTCTGAGACGAAAAAAATTTCAATGGCTACTGAGAAACTTGTAATAAGAATTGAATGATTGATGTTATCATAAGTTCTAGTATGCCCCACAAATGATAAACATTGTAATGTTCGTTCGTCTATTGAGATTAAATTTATTTGATTAAGTTTCTTTATTATTTGTTCATGCATACATTTATTCATCATTCCGAAATTTGGATAGTATTTTACTTGTTTGATCGACCAGCCTTTAACTATGGCGAAATGAATTACAAATGATCTTTAAAAGTTCCTAATAGATAACATAACCATTGCAACCAGTAGTGTTTATAATTTTATTATTACATATTTACAAAATTTAGTTACATTTATAAAACTAAAACTATCTTAAGGATGTAGCACTGAGGTTCATCTTTTGTCCAGTCTTTATAAATTGGCCCCCCTGTAATGGATATCTTGAAATGATGAGGGAACTCACTAGATATGGCCTCCAAGGCCGATAAATTTGATGGTGAATATGGTGAAGCCAAAACATATCCACAACAAATCAGCATCTGTACCCATAAGAATTTTTTTTTTTTTATTTTATTTACGAATAGGTTGCTCAGTATGCTCATAAGACACCTGGTATCTAATTAAGTGATCGCCAGTTTTTGTACATGTCAAAAAAGTAATGATAGTATTATGTATGGTAATGTGTATGTATCATGTGATACATGATGAAGTGTCGTCGCTTTAGCCTTCTAATAGGGATTGCATTTCTCGAAAAAAATCCGATCTGATCTTCAACAATAGCCAGGTTGAGGTCGCGATGTTGTGTGGTGTTACGGCAATTCCATTCGCAGCCAGTGAGTAGGCGCACAGCTTTGTTTTGCATGGTCTGGACCCGTTTGAGACTCGGATTGCAGCTATACTCCAGACTTGTATACTACATAGCCAGCAGGGCGCAATGATTTGCTGGTACACATTTCGATCGTTTGCTTCTGCAGTGAAGAAACCAGTGATAATAAGAACGTGCTAAAAGCGATACATGATATGTGAGCAGTTTCCAACTTCATAATGACCTCAAAGTAATACTTGTTGTGGATGAAATTACATAACCATGCCAACAATTTTGCAAAAAGTCTGCTAGAAAATGACATGGAAGAATGTCCTGAAAAGGTTTCATGAGTTAGATTTCCACTTATGGTATTTGTTGGTTATCTTTAACAAACATCTAATAATATTATACCTGCGCTCAAGATAATAGTAGTGAGCACAAATATATATTTTAAAATTTCCGTATGAGATTTCCTGTACTATAATGTACACTTATAAGAAATGGTTGGAAAAAACCTCTTCTTTTTTTGGTTATTTATAGATCTAATGCAAGGAATCAAAAATAATTAGACTTCTTTAAAATTAAAGAAAGACATTTTTACGAGTATTAAAAAAGTTTATCTGTATTAATCTATGTCATTACAACAGGTCTTTAATGACCGGATCTAAGTAAGCTAGTCTTGGTACCGAATAAATTGAATACTGTTTTCAACTTATGTAAGATTTTTTGATCTGATCTGGTTTTAAAACATTTGTGGTTAATCCATTCAAAATTTCGTGTTCATTTACATATACTTATGTACATTACTATATTACTCGTAATTTGTGTTTTACCATTGAAGTTTATTATCTTTATTTCTTTCACAATTTGTCATTCATTTTTCATAGTTTGTTTATTTGTTTGTTTGTTTCTTGCATTCATTTTCATTTTCAATTTCAATTTGTTTGTTATTTTATTGTGTTTTGTTATTCACAAATTGAGTGAGACTAACATTAACCAAACAACACCCGTGAAAACTGGGGATGCTTGGAAACAAAACAACAACAACAACAACCAAACCAGTAAGCAAAATACTTATATTGTATTGTATCTTTTTCTCTGTATTGTATCTCAAATTGAGTTAAGTTCATAAAGTTTGTTCATTTTATGCAAATTGAATGTTTTTTAACTTGTGAGTTTTTTTCTTCTTCTACTCTTTTTTATGAAAATTTTGTACTCTTTATTCCACAAATTTTGTTGCTCGGTTTCGTTATTATTCAAATTGAGTAGTTTTTATGTGTAATTTGGTTTGATTTGGTTCTCAGTTTGGTTGAACTTGAGTCTGTTGTTATGTCATTTAATACAATTTTGCTATTGGATATGGAAGACAAAAGGGTTTGAAATAAACACAGCTGGATATATGGATATAGATCTGTACATACATATGTATATACAGATAAATTTGTTTAATCTTGTTTAACTTGGGTAAAGTAATAAATTCTCATCTCTCAAACACATAAAAGAAATACTGAAAATTTGTTAATATAAAATCCAAAATCCCCCAAAATCATTTTTAAAATATTCTTAAATTAAATTTAAAAAAACAATCTGTTGAATACAAACAGAAACAAAACATTTCTATATAGTAAATATAAATAAAATCCTTTATCTTAATATAATTTTAAATAAAATATTTATAAAATACATTAGAGAAGAATGTGCGTGCCTCCCCTTTTCCTCCTTTAGTAAAATTTTATATTAGTTAAACCTTTTTAATAAGAAAACCTAAAAGAACCGAACCCAGTCCAAATCCAATAGCAAATTCGAACAAAAGTTGAACTTCCCAATCATATTTTATTAATAACTCAATCAATCTTGCAAGTTTTTCAATCAATTATGGTAAATGTTTTAATCACCAAACTCTCACAAATTTTGTATAAAAAAAAAAATTAAATTCAACAACATCAAAATCAATTGTATCTAAACCGAGCATTATGTGCATCATCTACTACTACTTACCACTCGTTTACTCGTTTGTATATGAATTTGTAAATGATTGATTGAATGATTGATGCTGAGCCCAAGAGTGTATACTCTCATTAATTGCAGGCAGTCCTCGTGAGTCGGGTGGTGGCAACAATCGAGTGGATGAGTCACAATTGATATTGCGCATTCATCGCGGACGACCATGTAGTACACCACAAAGGACACCGCTCTCTGTGCACTCCATGTCCTCAACTTTAAGTGTGAACAGTAATGGTGGCGGTGGTGAAGAAGGTACCGGTGGCACTCACCATACACAACTATGTACACCGAAACGTGCTACTTCAATGCGAGTCAATCGTCAGCGGCATGAAAAGATTGCAATCAAAGTATCCTTTCCTTCATCAGAAAATATGTTGGAATCGCATAATGCCAATGCCACTTCGACACCATCACATTATGCAGTGGTGAGTAGCGCCAATGCCAGCAAATCAGCATTGATCAATGGTCGAAGGGCTTCCTTTAAATCAAGTCTCTTTGATATTGGTGAAACAACATTTAATCTGGATGGTCATCAAACTTCTGTCGGTGGTGGTCGTCCTAATGGTAGTCAACAACGTGATGCTGATGTTCACTCCATGGTGTCCGGATCACAAATGTCACGTGAAAAGAAACGCAGTGGTGGTGGTGCCAAACGAAGCGCCAAAATTCAAGTAAAACGTTTCCGCATGGAGACTAAAGCAGCTAAGACCTTGGCTATAATCGTTGGTGGTTTCATAGTCTGTTGGCTGCCCTTCTTTACAATGTATCTGATACGGGCTTTTTGTGAGGATTGCATACAGCCTACAGTGTTTTCGGTGCTCTTTTGGCTGGGCTATTGTAATTCGGCCATTAATCCGGTGATCTATGCTTTGTTCTCAAATGAATTCCGTATTGCCTTCAAGAGAATTGTCTGCCGTTGTGTATGCACACGTAGTGGATTCCGTGCCTCTGAGAATTTCCAAATGATTGCGGCGCGTGCTTTAATGGCACCAGCAACCTTCCATAAGACCATATCAGGTTGTTCAGATGATGAGGGTGGTGTTGATTTTAGTTGACTAATAGGAGGAGGAGTAGAAGGAAATAGTAGCTATCAGGCAGCAAGTCCATTGCAACGTACTGCATCACTGCCACAACCACAACAGCACCAGGAGCAACATGAGTCGAAACACCTACACCAACTACAACAACATGGAGGCAGTTTGTGTAGTGGCCGGCATAGGCGTGGCGGTTTTTGTAAAGGTCGCATACTTTAAGTCAAAATCTTAGTCCAGGTTACTTTTCATTTAACATTCTTTATTATTATTTTGAACATTTTCAAAGGCAACCTGCTGATAAAAAACTAAAGGGGTGAGGACTACAAATGATGGTAAATGGTATGAACAGAAATGAAGATCATAATGATGATGATGATGATGTTGTAACTTTATGGCAATAATTTTGTGTATTTACTTGGCTAAGTTTATTCATAACAAATAAAATAAATAAAAATTTAAAATAAGATTTAATATACATATAAAATCAAATAAAATGCAAGATAGAAAGATAAAATAAATATTAGTTTAAGTTTAATTTTAAGCTTAGTTGACAGTTTTACACAAAATATACAGAAAAACACTTTGACACACATAGTACAGATAAATACAATTGGTTCCACAATAACCAAAATGGTTCATAATCAAATAAATTTTCAATTCCAAAAACACAGAAAATATGAAAATATCAACAGGAAATTTATGATTCAGTTTCTCATTTTAAGTGATAAATAATATGAAATAAAATGATATAATAAATTAATATAAGTTTAATAAAAAATAATAATTAAATGTGTGTAAATAAATATTTGCAAAATACAATAAAATCAAGATATTTTCTTGTACTTTTGGAAGCAATTAGATAGAAGAATTTAAAACCTCAACAAAAAACAAAATACATAAAATATTTCAACAATTCATTTTTCTAAAAACAAAAAATCATATGAACTCGAAATCATCCTACACAACTAGGGAGAAAGATGTGAGTGTGAGTTGTGGTGATGTGCCATGTGAAATGAAATCAGAGAAAACCCAATTGATGTTGGTCAGAGCAATTTCTTTGATGGAATTTACACATTCCCGAAGGGCTATTTATCAAAACCAAAGACAAACACACACATATGTCGACCATAGTAAATAGATACAGTAACAACACACCCATATAATCACATAGACATATACGATAGTATAGTATGTACTCAAATATATTAGTCCTTAAATTTGTGTCTTAGACTTGTGGTTAGACTCACTCTGACTTTGACTCTCTCTCTCTCTCTAACTAAAATCGTCATCATCATCGGCTTAGACTGACTTGTCTTGACTTGACTGACTGTCTTGCCTTCCTTATTATTCCATACCATTCCTATATTTCTTGATTTTGTCCATCTGTTTATTTGTCCTGCCATTTATCCATTATACTAAGAGTATTGTATTTCATTCGTTCATTCATTTACTCAATCATTCAGTCATTCATTCCGTCTGCTGTTTGTTTGAAATCGCATGCGATTGTGTTGTTGACCTCAACTCAAAATAAACCGGGTCACATCATGAATGAAAAAAGGTCGCTTGGTCGACTCTTCTTCATATGACATAATGGACTGGGATGGGAGAGTATTATATACATATGTACATACATTTTGTGTCCACCAATAAAGTTAAGCAGCTTTAAAGGCGACAACAGACATTAAATGCTTTTGGTAACTTAAATTGTTTAACAAAGGCAGGACAAATTTAAAGGGAATTAAAAATAATAAGAATGATAACAGATTCCAGTGTCGCAAGTGTAACAGTGTTGGTAATAAATTAAATACAATTTAATGTAGAAAAAAATAAAGAGAAACAGCGGCATAGAGAAGGATAAAGAATGTTATGTAAGGAGGAGCACACGTCGATCCAAGTATTCCATCGTTCGTTCGTTCGTTTCATTATTATTCATTACTTGGTGTTGTTAGTAATGAAAATTTATACAAAAGATACACATGCATAGATACGGAAGATAGATAGATGGTTACACTGACTCACTTGTACAACAACTCACTTGTACAACAAGGAAAATTCAAAAGAAAATGAGTGAGTGAGTGAGATGTGAGTTGAGTTGAGGTGTGGTGTGGTGTGGTGTGTTGACTAAATCTAATATAATAAATGCAAAACTCAGTTCCAACAGAGGAACGAACATGCCTGAACATATGTACGTGCGAAATTATGCAAATGTATGAGAGAGTGAGTGGGTGTGTGGGAGTGAGTACAATGAGGAGTGTTAATGAAATCAAATTCATTTTGAAGATGTCGCAGTCTTCGTTGTCGTTGTTAAGCAGCTTCAGTAAATAATACTTACTTATAAGAAAAATGAAGAATAAGTTAATGTGTCCCTAGAAATTAAAAGAAGAAAGTGAATGAGTTAGTGAGTGAGTAAAAGAGTGTCTTAGAAGGCCAAGAAAATTAAGTTGAGAATTGAGTTAAAACGAGTTGAGTTGAGTTGAGTTAAGTTAAGTTGAACTGTGGTGAGAGTACCTAAGGTAAAGTAAACTGTTCCTACTTAGTGTTGGTGAGAAGAAGACAGACACTCTTTGGTGTTTTTATACTTCACGTTAAGTGCTTTTTGCGATTATTTGAAGACATTTGCATAATTACGCGTTTAATTTGCTAAAGTGCAGTCTGCTGGCAACATGCCAAACATTAACACACACATCTAACCATCCACACCATCCACACATACACAAACATAATATGATACTACATACATATGTATATGAGTAGTAGTGAATCAAGTAGTAAGGTGCATTCTCTTTAGAAATACTTGGTATGTAATGAAGAAGTAAATCGCACCACACATTCAAAGGCAAGGGCAAAGGTGCCATACGATGATATTCAATTAGACTGTCTGTCGACCATACAACTTACTTAAATTGCCATTAAAACAATTTTTACTTGTTGCTTTTCAACTTCACTCCTCTGCCCTCTTGTCTCTTTAATAACCTATGCCATAACATAGCAAGTACATTTATTAACTTAATTCTCACTTTGTTTTTCCCCCCGCCATTCGTCATGTATAAAGGCTCCAAAGGTATTGGTTCACGTTTCGAAGAACAACGTCTTACATTACGCATCCATCGTGGTCGTGGCTCAAATAATCATCATCATCATCAACATGATTCCATGCACAGTAATGGCAGCACTCAAAGTACCACCACAACATTGGGCACCCCCTCACCGGAGCGACTCTCCAAATATGCCACACGTCGTTTACATCATCATCATGATAAAATTAAGATCTCTGTGTCGTATCCATCAAATGATAATATTGCTGAACTAACACATGATCATCATCAGCAAGACCGTCGCTCATCGGGTTCAGCAAATGCTCTTTATGCTGTACACTATACCAATGGTTCCAATGGACGGGAGAGCACCGAATCTCAGCTCTATCGTCAACATCATGGCAGCAATTGTTATTTGCAGGTGAGTAAAGCTTTGCCAGAATCACGACGGCAATCGAATACCAGTGATTATGGCAATCATAATCATGGTGGTGGTCTCGGTGGTAGTGGTTCAGCTTCTTCAACATGTAATAGACCCAACAAGAAGATGGGACGTCGTAATATTAAGGCACAAGTCAAACGCTTTCGCATGGAAACAAAGGCAGCTAAAACATTGGCGATTATTGTCGGTATGTTTATCTTCTGTTGGTGTCCCTTCTTCACCATGTACATCATACGTCCATTCTGCGAGAATTGCATAGATCCTTTACTATTCTCGGTGCTCTTTTGGCTTGGCTACTGCAATTCTGCTGTCAATCCAATGATCTATGCTCTCTTCTCGAAGGACTTCCGTTTCGCATTTAAGCGCATCATATGTCGTTGCTTCTGTTCGCGTCAGAGTGTGTCCCTGAAGAATTCAAGACGTGGCTCCGATATGTCAGCTATAAGAATACGTGCTCGTACGCCTAGCATAACTCCAAGTGCGGCAGCACATTCGTTTGGCGATGACAGTGAAATGCATCATTCCGAGATGAGTCATGACCCCAGATGACGTTCATTCGGACCCAGTTCAAGCTCAACCAGCAGCTTGGGGGTCCGAAAATCAAGTCTAAAGGTGCCAGTCTACGAGATTTGCCATCCACTGGTCATGGAGACACCTGCCTATTCGTATGCAGATGCCAGCGCTGGTGGCAGTACAAGCAATGGCACTGGTCCTAGCACTAGAGGAGGAGATACTAACAATGCTGGTGGTAATGGAGTTTGTGGTGGAAATACCAAGCGTACACAATTGTAGCCGCGGGCGGTTGTTATGCTCCGGCAGCATGCGGGCCGGGGTAAAACTGTGCGCTTGGAATACATGGATGTAAGTGTTTAATACTTAGTATAGAGGAGACGCATGATCGAACAAATGGGTTAAGATTTATATATACATACATGTAGTTTTTGATATAAACATACTTAGTTTAATTTGTGTTTAATGTTAGATTGGTCTCCATGTCCTAGGGAAGTTAACTGACATGGGGCGTACGATAAATGTCTACCATATACTATAAAAAATGTTCTCTTGTTAACAAATTCATAAAACAAAATTTTGCTTAAAAATAAGATAAATTGGATAAATGGGATAAATTTAATGATTTTTTTATTGATTGCTGAATTGGAATTTATTGTACTTAATTATTAATTATATAATTTATTTGTATACAAATTATTTAAAAATTAATTAAAAAACTAAAATTACATCCTTATAAAAGTTTTTGAAATTTCAGAGAGAGTTGTACCTTTTCCATAAAAAAAAACAAATATTGTAAACAAATTATATTTAATAGTATTTATATAAAGTTACTTCATAAATTATTTATATAAAAATAACTATATTTATTAATATGTAATTATGATAATTGTAAAACAAAACCAAAATATTTAAAATATGTAAAATAAGCTCCAAGAAAAAAAAAAACAAAACAACAAAATGTTCAAGTTCAATGTCTCTGGTCTTTAAGATACATTTTAATTTAAATACAATATTTAAAATTGCAATATTCTGTAACATAAATCTGAAAATATATGTATATTTATTGAAAAACAAATAAAAAACTAAATAAATGAATTAATAAATGTTGAAAAGAAATTTACAAATTTGTTGATGTATTTTTTAATTTTTTTTTGGCTTGGAATAAATACATTTTTGTATTTTAATTTATTTTATTTCAATTTTTTTAATTTTATTTTATTTTTCTTTATTTTTCCTTAATTTTCTTAATTTTTTCTTTATTTTTCCCTATTTTTATTTATTTTTCTTTATTTTTCCTCATTTTTATTTTTTTTTTTCGATTTATTTTAATTTTTTCAAAAAATATGCTGAGTCATGCAAGACAATTTTGTACAAAATCATTGTTTCGCTTAAGAAACTCGGTCTGGGTACCAGGCGAACAGAAGTGCTCAGAAAAGCAGCAAGCAAATTTGCAATTTCAATTTAATATTGAACTGCTTTATGTTTCTAAGATCTTAGTTGATTTTACCCCATTTGAATATGGAAGTCGACGCAGTCTGGCAACTTTATTTAAAAGGTTTGTGTCTCAGACTAAGCCATGCGCCATCCGATCATGTATTCCATCTAGAAAAGGGGTAAGATCATGCGCAGTCCTTGAAACATATAGCAAATGAATATTAAAATTGATGTTAGTGCATTCGATTTGCTGAGCTTCCGATCATGTATTCCATGTAGAAAAGGGTTATAATGAAGTGTGTTTGTAGAAATATAAAGCAAATTAATATTAAGACAACAAATTGAGCTTCCGTTTTATTTTTGCATTGCATATTGAAATAGGGTAAAATCAACTAAGATCTTTGTTACATACGGCAGTTCAATATTAAATCGAATTTGCAAATTTGCCTGCTGCTTTTCTGACGATTCTGTGCGCCTGGTGCTCAGACTGAGTTTCTTAAGCGGCAAAACCGGCAGAAATTCTTCTTCTTACCTTTTTTTTGTTTTTGTAAAAATAAATAAAATGAAATGCATTTAGGTGTATTTTGATATTGTAAATTTATTTAAAATATATTAAATTGTTTATTTTTACATTTTATACATTTATGTGGTTTCATATTAATTTATTGGGGTACACATGGCCTGGAATGATGGCCATGGATGGATGACAGATTCCTGGTGGATGATCTTCTGGGATGAATTAAATCGGGTACATCCATTTTGCGCTTAAAAACAAGTGTTGTTTGGAGAGTAAAGAAATTACTAACCAAAACAAATGGTATGCTGATGGAACCAACTCTGGGATAGCACGTCCCAGCAAAATATTCTTTAGCGGTGAGTTCCAACTCCCTGAAAGCGATCCATTCAGATGAAATTACTCGAAAGGTGAAGAAGCTTTCAATCAAAACAACTGGTAAATACTGGTATTGTATGTAGCCGAGGCAAGTAAATGTGTCGCCTTGCATAGCAGGTCACAACAATCTGCGTCCAGAGTATCTTTTACGGCTCCTGCCCAATGCGGCCGAACTTTTTCGTGAAACGGGACTACCTTGTGTTGTCCCGCCTCAAAGTCAATTCTGCTAGTTTCAAATGGGTCATTTGTTCACTAAAAGAGATCTCCAATGACTTTTTGAACAGATTCCTAGAGATTTGCCTCCCACATAGAATGATTTTATTACACTCTGCATATCCTGTATTTCGCGTGCAAATGTGCAAAATTTAAAGAAGAATATTAGAATAATAGTAACTATAAAGAACTGTAAAAGCTAACCACTTACACTGTCAATTTAATCCTTTAAGACAAATTGTGATGCCATAATGCCATACTACCATGTTCAAAAGGGTCATTTGATCTGTAGTGAATCTGCCATGACTTCTTGGCCAGATTTCAACGGCTCATAATGCAGGTCCCCCGTGTAAATCTGCAAAATTTAAAGAAAGATATTAGAATAATAGTAACTATAAAGAAAACTGTAAAAGCTAACCACTTGCACTTTCAATTTAATCCTTTAAGACAACTTGTGTCTTTTCAAATGCCATACTACCAAGTTCAAACGGGTCATTTGATCTGTAGTGAATCTGCCATGACTTCTTGACCAGATTTCAACGGCTCTTAATGCAGGTCCCCCGTGTAAATCTGCAAAATTTAAAGAAAGATATTAGAATAATAGTAACTATAAAGAAAACTGTAAAAGCTAACCACTTGCACTTTCAATTTAATCCTTTAAGACAACTTGTGTCTTTTCAAATGCCATACTACCAAGTTCAAACGGGTCATTTGATCTGTAGTGAATCTGCCATGACTTTTTGACCAGATTTCAACGGCTCATCATGCAAGTCCCCCGTGTTATCCCACCAGATACTCAGCAATCCATGCAAATCTGCTAAATTTAAAGATAAGGATTGGAATTATAGTAACTATAAAAAAAAATTTCTATGATGTATGATGCTTACAATTCTCTTATGTTCCTCCGTTAGTTTTTCAATTAAAGTCTGAAAAAATCACTCCTTTTTTACTCAACCATAATCAACTTGTGTTGTCCTGTCGCATGCGGTCCGGTTAATACGGTTCATTACCCTATTTCTCCATTGCCTCTATGATCACATTTTATGATCTCAAAATGCAGTTCTCCAATCTAATACCACCAGATTTTATGCAAATCTGCAAAATCAATTGGAAGATTTGTGGTCACTTAAAATTTGTCACGAAAAAGAATAACTTCCTGACGCGTCTGCGCTGACACTTCATGACATTACATCAGTGTTGTAAGATCGCTTAATGGCTTTCCTTGCAAATCCACCGCAGCAACACTGAGTGAAAGAGAATCTGGTTCAAGTTGTCCATTTCCAATGATTTGTAACCAAATGGGCGATATTTTACTATCTGAACTTGATAATTATTTAATTAAACATTCACTCATTCAACGAGTTTAATGAATGAATAACTAATTGAATTCAATTTGATAATTAATAATTGACGATCAGTGTTGTAAGATCGTGCGCTATTGCCAGGGCTGGCAAATCATAATTCCAGCAGTGCTGCCAGGGTGCTGCAAAAAAAAATTTTTTTTTTTAATAATGAATTGTTTAAAATTACAACGCCATGCTTTTAACATAAGCCAAGCTCTGGCAAGTCACTACGGTGCTGCCAAGGTGCGGAAGAATATAATTGTTTACAAATTAAGTTTAAATTTTATTTTTATATAAACAGATTTCCATGGATATTTCGTATTTAATTACAATTTTTACCAATCTTTGAAGTTGCAGGAATCATGAGTGTGACTTTCACCTTCAAAGATGATAAAGCTTTGGCTGCAAACCTCACACAGGTGCCCACATGTAAGGTTAGCAATCAGTGTACCGAGGATCCAATTGCTAGTAAAGCCTCAGGGCATAAACATAAAGATATTAGAACTTCAAGACAACAATCCTGTTCAGAAAAAATTCGAATACATCACTGGAGCTTAAAAGCGACATATGTTTTAAGAGATCAATTCTTAATTGTCTAACTATAAAGAAAGCGAAAGTAAAAGATCGCAACCAGCCTCAACCACCAAATGCTCCGAAGAGGACGAACCAGTGCTAGGCTCTCATAAAGAGAAACAGCTGTTGTTCACAAGGTTGCTATCGTACACGGAATTAAAGATCTCTAATGGGTGAATGAATCATACTGACTAAAGTGGATAGAACCCAAGGTCTCAGCATTAGATTTATAAATTGCGTGACTAGGGATGTACGGCTTTCGCTGACATGTTGCTCACATACAGAAAGTAAGCGTTAGCTAAATGCAATATTTCAGGAGATACTACGCCCAACTTGGGCGTCTGAAGCTTTCAAACAGGACATTGTAGAATTATGAAACACTTACCAACATAATATGCGAGTGTTTAAGTCTCAACGATCAATGTAGATTATGTAATGAAGAAGAAGAAGCAGTTGAACATTTACTATGCCAATGTGGGTGTAATTTGGACCTAGACTCCTCCGATATATAGGCAACCAATCTGCAAAATTTAAAGAAAAACCTTGTGAAATATAACTTTAAGTGTGATATTGTACTTATAAATTTCTTGTACTCCCTTATGTAATAATTTCAATTAAATCGTCAAACGCTCATTCCTCTTGGTATCAACAATAATCTAATTAGCCTAAAGGCGTAATACATTAAGCCAACAATTTCATTATAGACACTTGTATTTTAGCTAAGTTAAGACCTGCAATGCTGGGTTTTTGTTCTTTCACGCTTGCAATGCAAAATGAATGAACAAAAACAAGAATGAACTAGCAAGCAAACTTCATTACAATATTTCAATTTAATTAACTTCAATGTTTCTTTTGCTTTGCTATAAAATTAATGTACTAAAGCAGAAACACAAACACGAGTCCTTGGTCCCTTCAACAAGAACAACAACACACACATACACACACTCGCAACATAAGGAGTATACAAAGGCTCATGCCACTAGCCATCCACATCCATTTATCCATCCATCGATACTATTCATACCAAATGTATTGAATGACTCTACTGACTCAGAGCTCATCCGCACCTTGAGTGATTCCTGGGCCATGCCTTACCATTGCTTTGTTTTACTAAATTTCAATTAATACACTTTCATACTTTAAGACAAAACTTCTAATACGTAAGAAGTTTATGCTTATAGACAAACAATAGTAAGAAGGAACTTTAGCGTTAGTATTGTAGTAGGTTGTAGTATTTAGGGTTTCCATTTGATTGCTCTCCGGTGTATTGAAAAAGCACGCAAAGACTTCCCTTAGTGTTATCGTCGTCAGCGTGCGTAAGACTAATTTATGCGCCAACAAACTTCTGCTTCACTTCTTCCCTTTTGGACTCGGTTCCATTTTTCCATGGTCACCACTATCTCTCTCTTCTCACAATCGTTGGTACTTCTTCAAGTTGGCATGGCATGGCGTGTTTTAGTATAAAATCCAATTTATTTCTGGCGTCTTTTACTCTACTACTTCGGCTACAAAGTGTTTTATTTGATAGAAATCAATTGATAAAACACATTAACTTGGCCAAGTTCTTCTTTCTTCTTTTGTTGGTAGTAAATTCCAGCTCATCGAGCTTCGCCATAACATACACAAGGATAACAACAACATCAACAACAACACAAATAGCAATAGCAACAGCAACAGATAACAACGATTGTTCATTTAAGTTTTCTTTTTGGCTAAGGTTAAATTGTATCTACTTAAGACAAAAAACCCCATCAAACTCATTCCTAAATTCATTTCACTTTCCTCGCATTTTCTTTTCATTTATTTGTTGTAATTCGTTTTCGCCCTCAGAAAAAACAACAAAAAGTTTAATACTCACCAACGAATGCCGCCACCATTTTGTTTTATTTTTTCGTTGCCTTTTTTCACTTTGTTTATGGTCAAAGTAGAATCGATGTAGAATAAGCTAAATTGTTATTTGGTTGTTCGTTGCTGTTAATATTAAGAAAAGATTTCTTTGACTAGTAAAGTTTTCTTTTTAACATAAATAATTCTTGTTAAAGAGGATACTTATTCCTTACCTCGCTCTCTACGACCATTTGATTTGGTAACAACTAAAATGCCAAAATGTTCTTCAATTTGCTGCCGATTTAATTAATCAAATTGAGAGCGCATTTCCTTATTGACTCCTCAATGGAGCAAGAAGTTTTCTTTATAAAATTTTTCATTTTTCATTTAAAATTGCTTGATTGACGGACGCACTTGTTTCTTTGGTGTTAGAGAAAATTATTTTCCTGAAAGTATGCAATGAAAAATATTTATTTTATGCTTGAAGTCTTTTCTTTGCTTTGTTTTGTTTTATGGAAATTTTGCCCTTTTGCAAATTTTAAAACAATATTGTATTAGTAACTACAGAAAAAACATAAAAATAAAGAAGCTACATACATGTGCCTCAACTAAGTAAAATATATAGAAAAAATATAGAAATATTATCCATACTTAGATCAAGTCACAGGCAGTGAGAGAAAGAGTGCAAAAGAATAATATAAGTAGTATTGTAGCATAAGATAAAATGGCATAAATTATCATAAAAACTTGTTTTACTCTCTTCTCTCAATAATGAATGTTGATGTTTTATGATGCTATAAAAACAAAGCGACATAAACTGCTAGCATGCTGAACAAGTCAACCATGATGGCACAGAGTCAACTACAACTTCATTCCATATCCCACCACAACATGTGACATATAGTACAACAAAATCATCTACAACTATATCCTACATCATGACAGCTACTACACCCATGATTCTTCATCATGACAAGTTGAATGAGTAAATGAATGAATGAATGACTAAAGAGTAAAGTGAAGTGAGCCACAACAGTTGGTTGGATGCTGTTAATTTAATGTTATATGATAATCACATTCAATTCAAAAGCCAACTCAAGTCAAGTTAAGCCTTACGACATCAAGTACATCAAATACAAAGTACATAGTAAAAATCTGCCTAGAAATATGAGTGAGTAAATATGCATGATGGGCTTCTGTCAAAGTTAAGTGAAAATAGAAAAATGAAAAAAGAAAAGAGTAATGTAGATGAAAGGAGAGAAGATAAAGTAAAGTCAATACTAGTAGTTTTGAAGTAGGGAAATCACAGAGCAGCAACACCAGCAGCACCATAAGGATAAACATACATAAGGCAGCTTAAATAACTAAACGATGATGATGACGGCAACAAGAAGAACAGACAAGAAAACAGTAGAATATGCAACAACATCAATGAAGCACGTGCATGGCCAAGTGCATCAAAATCAGAGCAGCAACAGCAGCTGTTTCTCTATAGACTGACTGCTACAGCAGCAAAGCGGAAGTTGAAGCAGATGAAGATGAAGATGGTGAAGTAACTGCAGGAAGTGCTGGTGCAACAAGAAGAAAATAAAAAAGTTAACAAAAAAAAGCAGAAGATGAAGCATGGCACAACAACGGCAAGGCAACAAAGCAGAAAGAAGCACAAGAAGTGCAAAGGCGTATTGTGTCAAGTGTTGACTTGTTAGGCGTTGTTATAGAAGAATCACTGCATCATCTTTTTATGCTTTGCTCCCAACTCGATAAAGAAAAAAAAAAACGAGAGAAAATAAAAACTTTACTGAAAACGAAACGAGTAAAGTAGGGAGAGAGCTGTTTTGCAATAGCAGATCACAAGGCAGCTGGAGGCCAGAGAGCAACCAACGCTATTTAATTTCCTTTACGCTTTATGCAATAACAGCTAACGCAACAAGAAAAACTACAGAAGCACCAGCAACAGCACCAACAGCAAGAGAAGGAACAGCAAAAGTATTGCTAGTAACTGCACTGACAGCAACAGGATAGGGCATACATAAGCAACCCACACAGGACAAGCGAAACATTTGCTTAAGTATAAAGTTCAAAACATGTGCTCAAGGCATAAAAGACTTTCGAACTCTATAGTAGTTGGGTTTATAGTTTGGACAAATGTTGTTTGATAAATTTACCCCATCATCATCATTGTGGCTTCTTTGAGTCAACAACGGAAGTTGTTTGCATATAACGTGATTTAAATAGAAAAAAATCCTTTTCTTTTCTATTCTTCTCTTCCTTTCTATATGTATTTTTCTCTTAGGTTACGAATGAATATGTCAAGAGCAAAAAGGCATTTCAAGACAATCGATAAAATAAACAAAAAAAACACACAAATAAACGCACTTTAAATGTCACATTTATAATTCTTTCTTTCTTTGAGAGCTTTTTTCCAATAACTTCTTTTTTCTTGTTCTTCTGCACACTCTTACTCTCTCGATATTATTTAATAGTACATACTACTAAAGTGTATTTAACTTCAAATTGATTTAAATGGAAATAAAAATAGATTTCATTTAGAAATGGCTTTTCTGTGTCCTGACGCCAACTGCCAGCCAAAGCCACCAAAATCTCATTCTCCAATATTTATTTTTAGTCATTTTTCTATTATTTCGTTTGCTTTTAGTTTAGTTTGTTCTGTCTATGCATAAATTCATTTTTATACCTTACACATCATCACAGAATGAATGGGATTTTTATATTTTCACAGGACGTTTGTAACACAGACATTGCATTCATTTATTAAGATTTGTATAGAAACGCAGTCACTCCGTTCAAATGCCAAGTGCCATGTGAGTTTTTATATGAGAAACTTCTAGATTTTAAAGTAATCAAGACTGTTAAAACTAACAAATCGTATATACTTCGCATAAGCTTATAGGAAAGAAAGAACAAATTTTCGAAAACATATACCATAAATTTTGTTAAAACATATCGAATAAATTTATCTTATCAAACAATTTTTTCATGGAACAGCATTAGCACAAAGCAGAAAGATGATTTCTTGTGAGAAAACTTCTAAAACAGAGGTGACTGACCCCAACGTGATGTGATCGTTTTCGCTAAAACAACGTATAAAGAACATTCGGTTCTTTTACTCGGTTTTTTAACCTGTTGGTAGAAGAATCCTTCCAATGGGGGGAGTATGTTTGGTTTTAGCGGACTCGTTTCATAATTCAATGGTGGAGCATATAGTAGAGTGCCAGTCTCTCTGCCCGGACAGCGCAGGTTTGAACCTTGATCAAGTTCAATGAAAGTAGTTTTTTTCGCAAGTATAGAATATCATCAATTCTTCGCTTTTAATAGTTCAAGAAAAGGCTCTTGGAAATCAACAATATAACTAAATATCGGGTGTCTCAATAAGAGTGCACCATTTAAATTTTCGTGCAAGTAAGAAGTCTGATACCTGTTACCTATGATTGTTCCAATTATTAAAAATGGAGCGCTACACAGAAGAAGAAGGCGCCATCATTGTGAAAGCTCATTACAAAAATGGAGAAAGTTAAGAAAATGAGGCCAGAATTGCAGTGACTGTGAACAACGTTCGTTACAGCGTCTTGATAATGGAGTTCTTGTGGTCTCATATCGACGGCATGGATGTCGACGACATGTGGTTTCAGCAGGACTGCGCCACCTGTCACACCGCGCATGTAACAGATCATTGATCGGCCATTTGCCGGATATTTTATTCACCTTAAGCTGTAAGTCTATTTTATATTAAAAGATAGTTCAAACTTTTGTTTTAATATATAAAATTCCTTTTTCAATTCCTCTTAATATTCTTATTTGTATAAAAGGTATATATGCTTCAGCGCAACCGAAGTTAATATCCTTTTTTTTTCAAATTATACGATGACTATGACTATGTTCTTGGTTGGGACTTAGTTGTTGTTGCTGTTGTTTTTGTCCAGACATTAATCAGTGATTTATGTTTTTTGAATATTTCTATTCATTTATTTGTTTGCTTAGTTGTTGGTATTCAATTGTTTGTCATCAGACACTTGGTGGCGACACTAGACTGACGCCGCCATTTTGTTGATGAACAAAAATAGTTTTTCATTTTTTATTTCGATTTAAGTGTCCATTTTTTGTTCTTTTTCGATGTTAATCGTAATAGGCTATAAATATCAGTTAAGAATTCAATTTATGTGGGGTTAATTTATTTTATCTATTGTACAATACATGTATTTTTCATTCTTTTAGAACAAAATTTAATTATGTTCATGGGGAAATCTGATATTATTATTAAAATTGATGATTTTAATTAAATCAGAATTTATTTTGTTTGTTTCAATATATTTTTGATATGAGAAATGTTATTCTTGTTTTGTGTTGCTTATGATGACATTTTGTGAGAATGAACTGAAAGCATTATTTGATTAAAGTCTTATATGTTATGACTTTATCAAATGAGACACTATGCCGTTGCATTTTACGATCATTGATTACAATTTTATTAAACAAATTTGGAAAGTTATTTTATGCATTATTCAGATAGATGGAAGGAGGACTCACAGAACTTTTTTCCAGTGATCAAAAATTCTGTGTCCAAATATTGTATGAATCAAATAATATCTGCCCTAGAAACGTGCAAATATTAGCATTTTAATTTCCATTGGTAAGGAGCAAAATTATAAGAGATATTTGTATGTATTTATTAACTATAAAACTTTAAATTAGTATCTACCTGATTAGCTTTTCAATCTCAACATTACTTTTCCATTTAAAGAAAGTTAACCGCAAGTTTTCAAGTCTATGTTGCCTTCAAATTACCTCAAATGTAGTTCAAATGATCTGCCACAACAAACTAAACCCCTACTATTTGGTTTTCATACCACAATATCCTTTTTATTATGTAAAAACAGTTCATCTGGAGGAGACATTAGAGGTGATGGCAGTAGCGTTGACTAGTCGCAGCCAAGCGTTAATTCGATTAATTTGCGCAACTAATTGTTATGACCACCAGACGATTAATCGAAATGTTTCTTCAACTCGCCCCTCTTTGCCTGACTGTCTGGCTTCGTTTCTATTCTACCATTGTGACAAACAATCATGTGATAAGCCAATGACAATTGTCCCACAAAACAGAAAAGAAAACCGAAGCTATGCTGACAGAATGGAGCATAGCAAAAGGACCCTTTTGTTTGTTACTTAACTTGAACAGTGTAGACATTTGTGCAGACATAACAATTGTCTCACTTAGTTTGCAAACACATAACAACAAAATATTAGAAATTGAACTAAACAAACTCAACACGTTGGCTTAATAAAAATCCATTTGGCAAAACATTTTATTGTTAGTTGTTGCGGTTTATGTTCCTTAGACTTCCACCTCCTCAAACCAAAACCAAAACAAGTGAGAAACAATTCAATGATGATGATTACCTTCAAAGAGGCGACTGAGTCACTACTATTGTACATTCGATTGCTTGCTGACTTACATGGAATCATGTCAATACCCTTTTTGGCCATGAGTTGGCTGACTGAGTGGCGCCGTTTTAGAACAAAAACCACTAAATAAAATTTAATGAGAACAACTTGAAATCGAACAAGTGAAAGTAAAAGCAGGCCACACCAAACCAGACTGGGCCGGGGCGGGCCAAGTTTCGAGCAAAGACTTGAACAGACCTAATAAGGGAAGAGCAAACAAACTTGGTGAATGAAGCAAGGCAATTTTCTTTAAGTGTAAAAAAAGGAAAACAGGAAAACCAAAAGTACTACAAAAATATTGTATACAGAAGAGTCAATTTGAAGGCTCAGCTCAGTTTACTCATACAATATATACGAGTATATACGTACAAACAGAAGCTTTTTTGCCATTTAAGTCTTAGTTCTACTTTTTGTCTAAACGTTTTTCATTTCTTTATGAATTTCTGTTACATGTATTTCTTTTTTGGAGGGTTTCTTTTGAAAATTGCTTTCGAGTGTTTGCCAATTTTTGTGTGTTTTAGATTTTCAAAAGATCTCCCTTCTTGCCTTTCTTTTGCTTTAGCCGTTTCATTATTATATTTTGTGTTGGCAGTTTGTCAAATGCCTGCTTAGTGGATTATCTTTGGCTGTAATTTGTTGACGGAAGCAGACGGTAGCTCAATTTAATAACTGATTTTATAGATTCAATTTCAAGCCAAATCTCAATGAGCTGAAAATTTTTAGCCATGAAAAAAAAACTCATTTAATGTGTGTGTGTGTGTGTGTGTCCTAGATTCATTCAAGAAGGAAGAGTCATTTAGTCAGTCAACAGGATTCACTGTATCAAATGAGCAGCACCACCCATTTGTTTTTCTTTATTCTTCTACTTCTCCTTGACTTCCGTTTTTGTGTATTATTTCTTCCTACTGTTTTTGGTGCTGCTCCTTTTATCGCAGTTGACACTCGATTTCACGCTATAATAATTTCATTTAGCAAGTACGAGAGAAACTCAAACACCAACAATCAACATTCACAATGTGACTCCATCAACAAAAAAGGACAATGCATAGAAGAGAAAGAATGAAAAAAAATAAATACTCAAAGGACCAAAATATTAGCCATTAAATTAAATTTAGTTATAACAAAAAAGTTTGTTTTGTTCTTTTTTTTTTGGAAAATTAGCCTAAATTAGCTTAAATGAGTTTTAGCCTCAAATGGAGTTTAAAGTTTCATGTTCAAAAAAGTCCTTCTAAATACTTTTTCCTAACCACCCCGCCTCACCCAACTTACAATATAATAGCCCTCATGAACACTTGTTTTCAGGCCAAAAACATAATTTATTCAGAAAAAAAACAGAGAAAAATCTCTGGATTAGAAAATAAGTTTAGAAATTTTAACTAAAATGTCTGCAGGGATTTTGTTTTGTTAAATTCTCTTCACTTACATACTTATGTATATTACTTGTGTTCGTTCTATTTATTTAGTTGTTATTCATTGTTAGTCACATGGATTTTTATTGTTATAAATTCGTTTTGGGACTTTGTTATTGGCACAAGTTTGGAATATTTAACCATAGAATTTATAGTAATCACCCACAACTAAACAAACAAACAACATGACAATGTTCTCATGAAGTTTTATTTAATACTACATACTATTTGGTAAACTTGGCAATTTGCCTTTGTGTAGTTTTTCTTTACTTGAAATAAAATGGCAAATGGCTAATGGGCAGCAAAGCAAGCAAACAACCAACCACAAGAAATCAAATGGAAATAAATTGTTTGTGAGTTCTAGTTGTTATTTTTAGGTCTTCTGAATGTTTGATAATCGAGTCAACAGAAATAAACAGAAATCAACTAAAATAAAGACATTACAGGATTATGTTATGTTTGGTAGTAGAGAATTTTGGAAAGTAGCAAGGGTCCAGTTTACACTTTTTGAAATGCATGACAGTGTATCGGCATACCGCATAAATGATCTACAATACTACTAGATAGTTCAACTATGTGTTTTTCCGATTCATTAAGAAGAGGTCCCTGGCGGCTTTCAGAGGGACAGTAGAAGGCTCGAAGAAAATAAGCGGGCGTTATGGCAATCTAGAGGGGAAACCACCAGAGTCATACATAAGCCATAAATGATAGTATGAAACGAGAGAAAAATCAACAGGCAGGGCAAGTGGTGGCATTCTTAATCTCTCCCATAAAGCAATAATTCTAGCCATTGAAGATATCTCTTCTCACTGGATTTTCTTTACAATTATTTTAGGTGATTGTAAAAATTTTGATCGGTTCGGTGTACTGTAAGCCTTCTTGTAATATTAGCTCAATGCTATAACCTTTGGAAAATATTATTGACGACTTATCTGTGAAGCATGGTTCCATTGCTATTATACTTAATTGGGGGAGATTTTAATGCACGAATGGTCTTGGAATCTAATTGCGAATTATTTTCGGAAATTAGCTGCAGTGTAAATCAAAAAATAGACTCGTTAGACAAGACTTTAAATGCGCGCGGCAGGCTTCTTTGCAACTTTATGGACAACAAATTGTTTTTCCTATAAAATGGTCGCATCCCTGGTGATTAAGGTTGCTCAAGAAATCATAATTATGAGATGATATTAGAGATGAGCTAAACAGTGATTTCAAAATCACAGTGATACTAAACTGTGATTGAGTCACAGTCATTTGAGCGAGAGACACAGTTTACTTTGATTAAGGAGCAACTGAATCAAAGTGAGTCACAATCAATCAAGTAAACTGTGTCTCTATATAACGAACGTAAAGTAATAATATATTGGTTGTTAAGTGCGATAACATTATGCCCTCTCTAGACCGATTTTATAAGAACTTCTTTCACAATAGTTCCCATTTTTCTTAACGAGTAATTGTCAAAGAACTGTCTTCATATTCAAAAGAGTAAAAGAAAGAAAGGTTTGACAACCAAGAAAATTGAGTTCAAATTTAAGATTTAATTAAGATGAGATTGATGATTATACTATTATGTTATAAATACTTACATAGATAAGTACTTCTTCATTCGTTAAGAGTATGAAATGTCCTTTGCAAAAACCATTTTCGCTGCTTAATCTGAAATTGATCAAATATTTTATTTAGTTCAACTTATTTAAATGCAATTTCAAAGTTATTTGGACTTAGAAACTAAAGCTTAAAGTGTAAACCATTGGAAAAGAAAGAATTTTACGAACTTATTTAAAAAACACATAGATTAAATTCACTTAAAATCCACGAATTATTTAAAGTGCCTGAAGTTTTCTTATCGATTGCATGTTTTTAAAAGAAGCCTCAAATAAAAGAAAATGATTCCTTTTTGCAGACAACTTTTCCTTTAATTTAAATAGTTATTGAATAATTTAAAGACAAAAAATGCCTGCAACCATCAATGATTTTATGATTGTATGAGAGAATTCAAAAGTGAAACCACATAAAACAAGAAACAAAAGAACCAACACCCCGCCACTCCTCCAATTTTAACAATCACGCACACAAATCATTCAAACATGGAAAATGTAAAATTGAAAATAAAATCATAAAAATAAAAAAAAAATACAGTGAAATAAAAAACGTTTTTTCTGAGTTGTGTTTGGGTCATAAAAACAAACAATAACAACATCGTAAATAGACAGACATAACACTCCACGTCCAATAGACAACTTACCTACCTACACCTGCCGCAAATACGTATGTATTTGTTTTTTTGTTCCTGACACTCTCTTATCCTTCTTCTCCTTGTTCTTTATCTATGCTCCTTAGCAGGATAAAAATGCCACAGACGCAGATTGGCATTTGGCAGCTTTTTGGCTTAAAGTGTTTGATTGTTTGTCTGTCTGTTTGTCAGTCAGCCAGTCAGTTGGCTTGCCTCAATGACTTTTAACAAACGCGAATATAGAAAGATTTATTTGCCCTTACACAACCACCCATTTTTGTTGGCCAAAACATTAATTGTCAGTTTATAGCCCCGAAAAATTGTCTGTTTGTAATTGTATGAGAAACCGACCGACCAACAGACAATTTTCAATGTGGCATGGCGTGTCCTTGGCATGGCGTGAAACATAAATTTACGAGCTGCCATAAATCGAGCTCTGGCGGTGTTGGCATCGCCATCGACATCATCATCATCATCTCCATCACTTTTAAAAGCGCATCTTCACGCATTATCAAAGTATTATACAAGTAAGTAGAGTAGTTGAGCACTTGAGATACTTTTTTTCTTTCCATTTTTATACTCTCAATTTTTTTAATAATGTTAAATATTAAATTTTCCTCGGTCATTTTTGTTTACTTTATGCTGAGACGTAGACTGAGCGAGCTACTTTCATATACAATTTAAATGAAATAATTAAGTAAAACAAGCATCACGGTGGCTTTTATTCATGAAAAACATTCTCTTAGGAATTGTGGTCGTGGTGGTCGTCGTCGTCCTTGTTGTCGGTGACGGTGTCTATGTCTGTTTGTGCCCGTGACTGAGTCTCTGTGTCTCTATGTTGTTATTTGTTCTAGGGTCTCCCAGTGCCATCTAATGGTGTCCACTGACATGAAGACATGAATATTGTTGTGCCCAGTGCTCTACTTAAATCTAATTGCAGCACTTAGTAAAGAGCGTGTAGTGTGGCCTTTTTCTTGACTTCCTTAACTTTACTTAGTCAGAACCAGCAACAACTACAATTGGGACTTGGGTACAAAATTTTGTTATGGTTTGCTGTAATAGAAAAGTGTTTGACTATGAATAAAGATATTTACAATTCAAGTGTCTGGCAAACACAGAAATGTATCTCCCTTTTTTGGAGACATTTTAATATATGATTCAGTGTCTTTCAAAAAAAAAAACTCATTTTTTATTCTTCTTTTGTTTGTTTATTTTTTGTGAATTCTTCTTTTCCATATCATAATCATACTATATAGATGAAGTAGTGCTCACTTTATTGTTGTTGTGATAGTCTGTCAAAATATTTATTTTCATTTGTCTAACGTCTCACCACTGACTGCCACTGCCACCACCACAGAAAAGTCACTTGGAATATAAAATTAATCCTAAGAGTCCAGTTCAGGAGGCACCAGCCAAGGCACCATGCTTCACAGATCCACAAAATACTTAAAGCAAAAAGATACAAAACAAATCTAACTTTCACACTTAACTTTTCTATCTTTTATCCTTTCTCTTTCTTATCCTCGTCATCCCCCATTGATCCCTTCATTTAAGCTTCATTTGCTCAGGGTCCTCCCCCCTGGTGCTTAGCTAAACTGGAATTTTGTTACTCAACTCATGTCCTTTTATGCAAATCGTAAAAAAAATAGTTGAGAAGTAGAAAAAATGAGATCAACTGAGTCATTGTCAAAGATGTCCTGCGGCTTTTCATGTTTGCCACATGTCTGAAGGCAACTCAACTTTTCTTATCTTGTTTGACATGCAAAGACTCATACTCGATTTCATATATTCATGTTTTCATTCCATTTTCAGGATATTCTTCTTCATAGTATTTGTATTTTTCCACAAACAGTTTCTTTTTATTTTTTTTTTGTATTTTCATTTTTATTCATCATCTTCAACTTTCCTCCTCATCTAAACTAAAATAGTTGGGCGTGTGGGTAAGCAACATTTTGGTGTATTGGGGATTTCATGGTGTTGGGATGTCGTCATAAATCAATTGATACGCGCCACGTGAAATATCAAAAACGAAAACCTTGAACACTAGAGTCTAGAATAACAAAAAGAACAGCAACAGCAGAAAAGAAAAGAACTCTAAGAAGTAAGTAAGGTAAAGTAGAGGAAAAAAACTTCAATTTCATAAAGTTTTCAATCGACTCCATGCGGAAGTTCTTTTCATTTTGTAGTGGTGGTGGTGACATAAGGAATTTATTGTATTTATTTTTTTATTTTTTTTGTTTGATTTCACATACAAATTGACGTCAGTAGGAGTCAAGGCAGGCAAGCAGGCAGGCGCAGGTACTACTACTTAGATTCTTATTTTTGATGTTTATATTAAGAAAACGTATCACGCAATTAGTTTTTCGAAACACAGTCAAGCAGCACGTGGACTATAAATTATGGGTTTCGCAACAAAATCTTGTAGAAAAAAACCAACTAAACAAACCAAAATACGAAAATCACCCAAAAATTGGCATTTTGTTGCAAATTGCGCTTAAATAATATTTTTTCTTCCTTTGTGCCTTTTCCCACTCAATTCTGATGGGATTTTCTTTTTTTTTTCGATGTTTCACCTTTGGTGCTTTGCTACTTTGAACTTTTTCTGTGTTACCTTTGCTCTACTAAGTATACTGGTCTCCATTCTTGTTTCAGGCGGCCAACAACACACATTGCGTATGATTAATGTCTTCTAATAAAAACAACAAAAGATATTTGTTTTTATTTTATTTTGTTTCATTTTCATTTCGTTTCACTTCGTTTGGTTTTGATTCTTAAACAATTCAAAATGAAAACACAAACAAAAATCTTAAGAAAAAGTCACAGAATGTGAAAAGTCAGTCAACAAAGGCATTTTTTTTTTTTTGAAAATCCCAAAGTCTCTTGCATAAAGACAGGTCGTGCGTGTATTTTTGTATTGGTATTTGTGTCTTTTTGTGTATATATTTGTATGGATGTATGTGTGATCAAGGCAACTCAACGATTTTCTAAATAAGTAAATTGCGTCACATTGGCATGTAAATTGAATGGATTCTTTATAGTGTGAATGCTTACTCGTCTTATAATTTTACTCACGCAACAATAAGAGTGTATTATGGTAGCGCAAGTTGGGTTTGTTATTGTCGACTGTTGGTCTACAAAAGTTAAGTGCCAGTTAAGATGTTATTATGACTTGTATTGTGATTTATTTTCAAGGTGAATTATTCAAAATTATTCTTAAATTCTGGTAGTTTTTGAAAGGAAATAACTAAAAGCTTGAGATTCTTCGTTTTGAATGGAACATGTGTCACCAAGCTATAACGTTTATCAGTGAGTATAAGATATTCGCGAAATCCATAGATATGCTAAATTCACACCTCAATATAAAAGAATCAGCATTCGTAGGCATTGCCTATATGAATAATCTCTGTCAAACTAAGAGTTTTGTTAGCTGCAGCGTATCTATCAAAACTTTAGATAAATGTCTGCTTCACTTTAATTCGTAGACAAGAAGCTCAAAGAAACAGTTAAAATAAAAGTCCTTTAATGAAGACTCTTAAAGTCTTACATAAAAATTGTAGAGTCTGTAAATGTGAAGTGGCAATTGGTAGTATCCTTTTTAGGATTCCGTATCCAAAGGGTGCCAACGCGATCCTATTTCTAAGCCTACACTGTCCGTCCGTCCGTCAGAGATCTCTATCTCATAAACTGTAATAGGTAGCAAGTTGAAATTTTCACAGAGTGTGTAATTCAATTGGATATATAATAGATCCAAAATGAAATTAATGTTCTTATTAAAAAACCTTTTTTGTTTTATATCTTATCTAGCTGAAAGACTATGAATGTGTGATTCATATTCACTAACCATGAAAATTTCAAGATCCCAGGATTCCTAGGAAGGGTACCTCCCATACAAACCTAAATTGAATTCAAGGTTCGTATTAGAAAAACTTTTTTGTTCTTTGTCTTATCGAATTGAAGTTTGGACACTATTAGTGTCACCAACCATGTAAACTTCAAGATCCTAGACTAACTAAGAAGGGTACCTCCCATACAAACCCAATTTCAAATATATGTTACTTATGTATATCATGCCAAATATGGAAGGGAGAGTAGCCTCGGGAATTGCAATGTCTTAATGTGACTCAAATATGAATTAATTTTATTTAATATTTGAGGAAGGTATTGTAATTCTTCATTTCTTTCTACAATATTTGAGAAAGTATTCTTTAATGACGGATATTTGTGGTTACCATCCTTCATGGACTAGTAAATTCAATTTTGTTGCCGGTGACTTATACACTAATGTATACTTTTAATAACAGTGACAGAAATTGAGATATTTGGGAGGTTCAACATAAATGCTAGAAGATTTGTCACATGCGTTAAATGTTGATAGATTAACTGTTTGGCGGCAAGTGTTAGCATGCGATGAGAATAGTTCAACCAACAAATGGAATGGTTCAAAAGACCAAAACTTATTTCCATATTCAATATATTTGCAAAGAAAAGTTCAATGCTCTCCAAAGTGACGTCACACGCGAATTTCCCATTAGCAACAAAATCAAAAGTAAAATTTATTCTTTGCTCAACTTATGTTATGTACTACAACACACCTACGCAAACAACATAGGAAACAAAGGAATAGCAGTGGACGTTGGGACAGACAAAACAACATACTTTGGTCATTAATAACATAAGCAAGAATAACAACAATAAACAACAATAACAACAAATAAAAACCCCCAAAGCAACAAACCACATTAAATTGACAATAAATCACACACGAAATAAAAACAACTCCTTGCTATCATCGTCATCATCGCCAATGCCTTAGTTGGTTGACGTCTTATGGAATTCATTCATACTACATACAATATTATTTTATACTAGTGTTGTAGAATTTGCTAAAGGCGCCATTTGGGTTTTTGTGACATCGACAACAAAACTCAAGTGGCAAACTAAGGAAAATCAAGTCTCATTGTGTGTTGTATTTATTGTATGTTTGAAATATTCTTTTTATAGAGAATTGTTGAAATAAAATTAGAGAAACTCATATTTGCACAAAATGCTACAAGCTATTAACACCTACAAATAACAAAAACATCAGGAACAACAACAAGAACAACAATAATAACATTGTTACAAAAACAACAATCAGAGAAATAGGGCAATAATACCACAATATGTCATAAAAGGCGCCACACAACAAACAAGTGTCGCAACCACAAAACACACCCAGGCAGCGCCAACGCAACTCGTTGTGGGTTGTGCTAATATAAAAATCTGTATGAAATAAAAAAAAAACAAAAAGGAAAATAGTATCAAGAAAAATTAACACTAGAAAAATAAATCTTTAAATAAAAAATGTATTACATTTTTCCATATTTTCTAAGTTCAAGCAATCATAACATAATTTGATTCAAAGGCAACAACACACTTTTTTAGAAAAAGTTCTTTATGTGGAAATATGTCATATATCAAAAATAAAATTCTCACTCAAATGAATTGAGTTAATTATAACATAATTCAAGTAATTATTCTAAAGTATAGAAATTGGTTAATTGAACAAACCAAATCTAATGTCATTTACCTTGAATTATATACAAAATTTCACACATTTTAGTTACACTTTGTTTGTTATATATATATATTGAAATTGAAATATGAATAATTTTAAAAGTAGAAATCTTTTGTCATAATAAAGCAGTACTTGAATTATCTACAAACTGTCAACAAAATGAAGTTAACTTTTACCATCATCTTCGTTTTGGTGGGCATCCTTAGACAGCAAGCTTTCCCGTATAAATGGACACCGTCAGCATGCTGATAAACAATATGATGATTTATAATGCTATTGCATAATGCTACAAAATTAAACCAGATGTGTGAGCTGATTAATTATGAGTGGAATTATATCTGTAAAAATATTATTGTGAGTTTAAATAATTTCTATTAAATGAAATAAATAACTCTTAACTAATTAAATCTAAGGCTTGTTTTTCACAACATATAAAAAATAAATAAAAAAAAAACAATCATTTGTCGCATGTATGAAGAATTAGCACATGAGAACGGCTCGCCCGATTTGGAATTGGTTTTATTATAATTATTAAACAGATTTCTGTATAAGAAAGTTATGAACACACACACAGCCTCCTTTGAATGATTGGTCGAATGTGGAAATTTTTAAGATATAATTCAAGCGAGGCAATGGAAATAGATTGGTATAGTAAATGATCATTTCTCTCTTAAATTTTATTCATTTATCAGAGTTCACAGTCGTGTGTTGCTACGCCACAGACGTGATGTTAATTGCTGTCTTTCATACAATGAACACAGCGAATGAGCGACTCACGCACTTCGCTTCTCAATAAACACAAATTGAGAGAGAGAAATCTGCAGTCGTTATCCATCGTGTAATTATCGACAAAACATGAAACTCTCGCTTGCGCCGCTCTCAATGAACATCATATACAGAAACAAAATAACAAAGAGCGCATTTCACGAAAACTTAATACTAAAAAATAGTACATATATTTAAATTTGAAAAATGAAACAAATATGTATGCAGCTCGACTCATTAGCATTCATTAGTTGTTTAAAAAAAAAATTATTTAAATTGGCTTAGTGTTTTTTGAGCGAAGTACAAAAAATTTTAAAAATTTGGTAAAAGAACTGCCTGGATCTCAGTAACAGCGCCAACTACCGGGTCCAACTGTAGCTTACACCCATCCAGGTGACCCCAAAAGTACAACAAAAAAAATTTCATCACAATCGATCAAGCCTTTTAGGAGAAGAAGATTCACAAAAATCCGCAATCTCGAATTTTATATATAAAGAAGAGCAGATAACGTATCTTTTGAAATATTAAATATTTTTAGATTTATCAGAAAAAAATTGAAATCGAATTACAAATGAAACTATAAACATATGTAAGTTAACTGATGTAAATCTGCCATTTGTGTGGTGTTTGTCTTACAGTTACGCTTAACAACACTGCCATTCCGCAAGTTGACCGTGTCTAATGTCTAAGAATGACATTCGACAAGCGTCTTACCTGGAAAACACACATCTCATCCAATACTGCAGCTAAAAAAAAAAAAAATAGCTTGTGTACCGTACAATTGTACGTCCCTCCTGGACCTATGGTATCCAACTCTGGGTCACTGCCTGCGCATCGAGAATAAAAAAGTCCAAACTCTGCAGATAAAGCATTGCGTAGTCTCACGAATACTCCGTGGTACGTTCAACCTGAATTCTCGCTCAGAGACACTTGCAGCGGTGCTTATGCACAAAGAGTTCTCCAGGAGATTCAAACGTCATCTCCCTTATGATCTTGCTACCAGCCACAATGTAGTAAGCATATTCAACTAACGTATCAAAGTCATTTGGTTATACGCCACTCATGTGATGTTAAAATTTCGTACAAATTAGTTTTAGTAATGTATGTATATGCCCCTTAACTCTAAAGATCATTGGTGTCCAAACAGTGTTCAATGAATATGTTATAGTCCTATTACTTCTTAACATCGCACACTTTCAATCTTCTATCGTTCGATCATATTCTCATGAATGTATTCAATCAATACTGAAGTGATAACATTATTTGGATGACCTAGGAAATTTATTGAAAGTAAGTACTTGCATAAACTTCACTTATTTTTATCTTATCATCAATTTTTTTCTCTTTTAAAGATACCACACTCTCATAGACAATGCGCAGGCTACCAATCACTGGTTCGCGACAGCAAGTACACACACTATGATAAACTGATATTTATGTTTAATATTAACTGAAAAACATGATCCTCTTTCAGATATTAACTGCATCGATTAAAAGACTAAGATCATGGGCATTTAATGTCATTTACATCCATACAATTTCTTCTTTTTGAAAGGTTTTTGATTACATGTCATATGTATTAGAATAAGATTTGAATACCAATTTTTTAATTAAAATATTAACTAAATTCCCTTTTTAATAATATATTTAAGCCTTTATTATTATTGCACTTTAAAACTGTCTACTATTTTCAAACCGAAAAAGAGTCGTTTATATCTTAAACACTTTCTATTCTTTCTGGTTAGATTTTTATGTTGTTGTTGTGGCCAATGATACACTTTTCCTAACCTCATCTACTATAAGAACACCTATTGACCTAAAACATATTTCATGGTGTCTGGTCACGTTAGAATCGCTTCAATAACTTTTTCATCTTAACTTAACTTTAAACAAAAAACCAAAAAAAAAAAAGTTTCTTAATACGATTATTTTCTTTTTTCAATTTTCGCCTACTAGAAATGCCAATCAATCTAACGCCCCACACATACCAGCAATTGAACAATTTCTCTCTCACTTTCTCTTAACCTTTCCTAATCCTTCATACGTAAATTGCCTGCAGACCAAACCAACCGAAAGCTTCAAGTGAAATTACACGTGGTTTGACTGCCTGTGTGACCGGCCCCTCGTAACACAGCTAAGATGACTTGAGACTTAAATTGGTTTCCAAAGGGCAGTCAGCTTGAGCTGATGCCTGTCGCCACTTGTTCATGGTCGATGAGCATTTGTCTCATCGTCTTTCACTTCTTTCTCCTGTTCGTTATACCATATGACTCAGTATCAGTGTGTGAGTCACCATTTAGTCTTACATAAGTCTTGCCCGTCTGTCTGACTTTCTGTCATTATCAGCGAATTTTTAACACAATTTTCTGTTTTGTCGAAAATTTTTTTTTTTTTTTTTTGTGATTTTCATCAGTTGCGACATGAAGCGAATCAAAGCATTTTGTTTATCCTTTATCAAGATTTTGCCGTGCTCGCTCTCTAACTGTCTTTCCGTTTTTTCTTCATTTTCTCTATATTTTCTTCTTTTTTGGGGCATTACATGCTACGTAAGCGATTAAGCAATATTGGCTTTGAGTCTTAACGAAAGCAAGAAAAAAAAGGGATAAAAATTGCTTAAGTCTGTGGCAGACAAGTGACGCCGACACATCGATAAATCCTTATTCTTCCAACAATAAGAATAACAACAACTAGTATAAGAGGTTAGACTTATTTTTCAAGTTCAATTTTTCCATAAATGTAAAAAAAAGAAAAACAAAATGTTCTACACTGATAATGTTGTTCTTCTTTTACTATTTGTTATTCATAATTTGAAATTATTCTGTTTTTCTTTTAGTTGATTCATTTTTGCCTTACTCTACACATTTAATTTGACAGTATTGTTTTGCAAATTTTTTTACTTCAACCTTGTATCTTTCTATCTTCACATTCTATAGACTCTTGGTCTTCTTATTTCTTCTTTTATATAATTTCTATTTAGAATAGCAACTAAAGCAACAACTAAAAATGGAATGAATGCAAGGAAAACCATTTCAATTGCTGACACAGACAGTCGCATTCACGAGCATTTTATCTTTGTTACCCTTGAACACTTTCTCATACTATTTTTTAATTCATTTCCTTTCATTCTCCCACTCTTTGTTCATCTTTAACACTATTTGTTACTCTCATTCTTATGATGCTTGATAATTGAATGTCTTTTGTTCTTAGTTTGGATGCAAGTCAAATAGAGTTGAGCTGAGCTGAGTTGAATTAAATCGAAATCAAGTTGAATTCAGTTGATTTGATTAAGGAATGAGGAAATTCTTCCTGATGGTATTCACATTTACTTGGTTATACAGAATTGTTTGTTGTACAGAGTATATTTACATAACAGTTATTCAAGCATTCATTTCTGCATATTTATGATAATTTTGTTTGTTATTTCTACTTTTCCAACTGATTGTTCTCCTTCTCCTTCTTCTTGTTGTTTTCTTTTTAGCAATGATTTTTATTGTTATGACTCAACTTTTTCCTCTTGTGATTTTTTTGCCTTTCTTATTATTATTATTATTATTATTGGTGTTGTTTTTGTTGTCTTTATTGTTGTTGATGTTAAAATTGCTCTCAGCTAGTTGAGATGTCGTCATCGACTCAAGTCAAAATTTTCTTTTTCTGTTTGAAGTTTAATAATAATTTAGCGATTTTATTCCCTCTACTCGGTCAGGGTATATTAAGCTAGTGGAGATATTGGTATACAAGAATGAAACTAAGAACTTTTCATGGCATTGATAAAGATATTCAGGTAAATTATACATTAAAGCCTCTGCCGCTCTTCGGGTCACAGCACCCGGTTGTATAAATGTGACACAACGCTACGCCAAGCGAAACTCTACCCGCTTTTGGGTGTTAAACCACTTAACTCTCATAAAGGGCACTGGTTAGGATGGAACAAGTTCCGTGGGCTCCTGTCCACCCATGGTACCAGACACAGTCAGTTTTCCTATCCGAAGATACTACCAATTTCCACTCCAAACAGTACATAAGCTGGTGGCTCATATTGTATTCACCCATCCTTGCAGCCTTTCAAACCCAATTTATAGACGTTAGCCCGGATCACAGATGATGAGTGATTAATTAATAATCTTCCTTCTTGAATAGAGTTTTAAGCACAAAGAGCTTAAATAAAACTTGTAAAATTCTCAGAAAGGGAAGTAGTAGGTTGACAGTCAAAAATTGTCTAAAAAGAGTTCTTCTTTAGAAAAACAACCAAACAATCTTACAAATGTGCAAATATTAGTAAAAAGTGGAGAACACCCAACTTCCATAACCATTTCTTATAAACATGAATATGAAAAACTGTCCAAACATTATATACTTTGTTAAATTTCCTCCAATGACTCGCTCTTATTTATTTCTACACTTTTATCTTTCTATAAACAAGTACCATGCTTACTAATTGTCCTTCTCAACTGCTTTTAAGTGATACTACTAGGTAACAGGGTATCCAATAGTGAGCTCTAATGAATAATACGGTGTTCCCTTGACTTACTTTTATAGTCTTTAAAAAATTGTTTGCTGATGTTTTGCACAACTTACGGCGCTGTATTGTTCAGCATAAAAAGTTTGTAAAGATTTTTTTTGTCTTCGCAAAAAACTTTGGCATTTCATTTAGAAAAAAATGTAAAACTTAAAAGAAATACAATATTAAATATTTTTTATGACGGTATTTTTCTTAAGTTTTAATTTTCATAGCTTTAAAAGAAAAGTAGAGAAATGTGGGTCAATGTTGAAGTTCAGAAGTTTAAAAACTTTAAGCGGAATTTTCTTTTTGTAAATATGAAACGTTTAATGTATTTTAATACCAGGAAAACTTTGTTGTTTGTTTTATTTTTGTTTAATTAAATTAAGAGATTTTTTGTTAAATTCTTTTGTTAAATGTCATATACTTCACACATGGCGTGTACTTAATATTACATTCATTCGGATTTATTCACATAAAACCATTTATTATTCATGAATTTCTTTAACTTATGAATTTCTTAAATAAACAAAGAGAGACACACACTCATGAAACACATTAAGAGTCTTCAGAGGCATACAAACATATGCATCGACATAAGACGTATACGTAATATTTTATAATGTACCATAACAGATAACAGACAACTTACATCAATCCAATGCCAACATTTAACATGCAACACAATGTGTGCGGTCAGCTTATTATGCATACAATGCACATTGCATTGCAAGCTTCGTCACCTCGAGGATGCTGAAATACATTCGCATGCCCTTGTAGTACATCAGAAAATAGTACCACCCACTACATGCAGATGGTTTTATTTCTGAGCACATACAATAAGATACAATACATCTTATACTACTATTTGTATTGTGTTTCAATCCTTCTTATATTTATATTCTGTTGAGAATTCCGAATGCGCCTTGAATCATTGCTAGCAATCATTTCTGTTCAACTGTCCTGATGTCGATCATTCATTCAGTCATTCTCACATTCATTCATTTTGTCAGTGTGTTGAAGTCCCATGCATAGAATGACGTAAACAAATGTTACCATCACTCGCTGCAGCGAACATTTATTTATTCACCAGAAAGACTGGTCCAGCAACAAGGTCTGGCCATTGTCCACCGTTAACCGTCCACATCCATTTATGGTTCGAAACATATTTAATTGTGTTGTCAGTAACTCGTCAAAGTCGTTGTTGTCATTTCGATTCGATTCATGTCGTTTCGTTTCGATCGGATACAATTCGCATCGATTTGATTGGATTTGATTAATCGCCCTAACGGCGCTAAAGTTTTACTTGCTACCGTAGATGGACAAAGTGACTAAGTGAGTTAGTACATAAGTGAATAAATGAATGAATGGATGAATGGATGGATGAATATGTCTGTCCATCTATTATGTGTATGGTATGTTTGTCTGTAACAAATATTGTAGTACTAGTAGCAACTGACTGTTATGTTGGCGTTGGAATTTTCTGTTTGTAAGCAAAATGAAATTAATCAAAGTTTGTCCTACGCCCTACAGTCGCGTATCAGAATATTAATGCCACCACCACCGCCATAGTCACCACATAATCAAAGTGCTAACTGAAATCAAACAGCCACCTTTCTTCCTTTCCAACTATCATTACTTTACTTTCTCATTTTCAGCTTTGCAACTTGTAGATACACACACCTAATACAATACAACATGCAATGTTTTTATCTCCAACAAACAGAACAGAATTCTCATCCCGACTGACTGCTTTTAATGACGCTTGCTGTTACTTACTTTCCCTCATGAAAGTGATGATGATGATGATGAGGATGATGGTGGCTATGTTGATTATGGTGATGTTGATGATGTGATAATGATGATAATAATGATGATGTTGTTAATGACACTGGTAGAGTTATGTATCCGTATCTTTTGAACCCCCTACTGTTGCCTTAATTGTTTTAGCTGTTGCTCCTGCTTGTTTTGTTGCTGCTCATAATTTATGCTTGACCAAGGAACTGATGTTACCACATGCCATGCCATGGCATGCCACTAGTAGCATTTCTAATGTTCTTGCTACGATTACTACTTTTACTCAAGGCAAAAGTTTATTACAATAGTATTTCTATTGTAATTCTGTAAACGTTTCTCATGTGTGTGTGTGTATGTGATGTTATTGTACAATACTAGTTGGGTGTTCTAAATTAAGTGCCGCCATTGTTGACAGCCACAATTAGCTAACGTGCATTTTGTTGTTGTCGTCGCTATTATTATTTTCATATTTACTGTTCTTATTGTAATTGTAATTGTTACTGCCCACCACAAGTTGCCAATTATTTATTTGAAGGTTACAGATTCTTATAGAAGAGAATTCATTCAAATTGAATGCCTAGTCCATAATATGCAGATTTTATTGATTAAGCGTAGATAAATTTGCCATTGGTAATCTATTGTCACTATAGTTTATCATTACCAAAGGTCAAGGCACAACAATTCTGACAAATTAATAATTTTAGTTCCAAGAGAAGTAACATTCTATAAAATCAAAAAAAAGGTAAGCTCCCAACAGTTAAAGGGGCGACAACCTGCAGGCCTTTAATTCCTGAAATATATATTTTTTTATTCTTTCTAAAACACAAATTATAAAGAAGAAAATAATGAAAATGTCTTTGGTTAAGTTAGCATCCACAAAAAAAAGATATTGTTAAAGAGTTCCTCAGACCACATAATTTAAAGAGCCTCTACCTTACCTCATCTGTTATCTCCCTGTCGTAAGTAACATCTATCTTGTCCACTATAACTATTCTTATCTTTTCCAGGTTATTAGAATTCAAAGCGACTCAATCTTTTCTTCATCTTATGATCCTTTTATCATTTCTTTTCCTATCACATCTAAATCTAATATAATTTATTCTAATCCATTATAACTACTTAAATGGTAATGACTGTCATACAAAAGTATTTACTTAGTTCACCTTCCTTTTCAAACCAGTTTCCGAAGCAAATGTCGCTTCTAGTGTTCATCGCGTGTAATCTTACTTCACTATTGAGTCAACCGAATTCATTCACTGAGTTGCAAATAATCAAAACATAGTAAATACAATAAAGCTAATGCAAAATTCCAATGTGGCATGTTATCTAATCGGAAGCTTAACGAGACGTGTGCCGCGTCGACGCCACCAACATTAGAAAATTGTTTAATTTTGTTATTGTAATTTAAAAATAATTTATGTAAGTAAAGCAAAGTTGTATTTTCTCTAGTAAAACAGCAGCCACAGCAGCAGCATCAGGCAAGTACTGGTTGAGATGCCGATACTGTGATACAGATACAAAGATACATCGATACAGGTTTATCTGTGCAGTTGTTATAATTGCGTCTTTCATTCAAAATAAACAGTCGGTCGGTAAGTCTATCAGTTGGTCGGTCGGTCAGTCGTTGGTTTATTCATCTAGGTGTCTGCCATAATTAGTACATAGCTCAAAGTTGATTTATACGAGAGATCAGTTCAATGCCGTGGAAATGGTTTGCACTCTTGCCTTTGCCTTCTATAGACAATAATAATTCTTATTCTGATTAATTTGCTTCCAATTGTAGCATTCCAATGACTCTGCTGTGTGTGTGTGTGAGTTTACATACAATATATGTGCGGTGGACTCTGACATTGCTATGGGATGTGCGAGTATAAAAACGACAAGCAGCCATTGGAATTGTAACAGTTCAATTAATCGATTTCTTGGCGCGAGTCGGGCGCGATAATAAGCTACGTCATCCATTTGCCATAAGAAGAACAAGGATTAGCAGCAAACAAAAGAAACGAGATGCTCAAAGCAACGACGGCAGCGGTGGCGGCAGTGGTAATTTTGTGCCCTTAGATTTTTCTTCGATGCTAACATGTTAATTAATATGTATGACTTGTAGGTGCTACTACTGGCCGTTGTAGGTCAAATTCAGGCAAGTGTGTTACCTTTGGTGGTCTTACCACAAGCTACTTATCAAGTAAATGGACTGCCACCAGTATTGGTATTGGTGCCAGCTGAAGATGATGGCTCATATAAGCCACCCAACGGTGCCGATGATGGCTTATGGAAGCCTCAACCGGGACTTGAAGGTGAATATGTGGCATCAGGAGAAAATGAAGGTGAAGGTGAAAATGGTGACTCTGAAAATGAAATATCCCAAGAAGCAAATGCTGCTGTAGTCAGTAACGAAGTAAGCTTAGTTGAAGCCGGTGGTGCTGGCTGGGCTGGTGGTGCAGGAGGCGCTGCCGGACCAGGTGGAGCTGGAGGAGCTGGCGGTGCTGGTGGAGCAGGTGGGGCTGGTCCAGCTGGAGGTGGCGGAGGTGGTGGAGGAGGTGGAGCTGGTGGTACTATTCTCTCTGGTGAAAACGGTCAAAATGGTCAACCTGGTGGGGCTAGTCCATCTGGCTCACAGCCCGATGGCGAAGATGGTGCTGACGGTGCTGATGGTCCAGACGGACCAGATGGCTCAAAGGGTGGCAAAGGTGGCAAAGGTGGTAAGGGAGGTCGTAATGGTGCTGGTGGAGGTGCCGGTGCCGGTGGTGCTGCTCCACTACCTCCAGCAATCGTCATTGCTGCACCTGTGGTCGAAGAGTCTCAAGAAGGTGATGCACCACCGCCAGTAACACAAATTGTGGGCCATGTGCCTTTAAGTCTTATACTGTAAGTAATCTGTGTCTTTTGTGAATATCTTTAATAGCTAAATTTATATAATTTTATTTAAAGAAAAACAAATATAGGAAAATGAATGAATAGAGGACGCATAAAAGGCCCTCATGGAAGTAATAATGACAACAGAGAAATGAAGAGAGAAATAACGTGATAATTATAAAAAGTTCTTTTATACAAATCCCATCTATCCTTCTTCCATACTTTATTGTTTTCTTAATTTAGTTTAAGTCTAGTCACACACTCACTTATCAGTTATCACAATTTATCTTATAGCTAAGTTCCAAGAGCATGCGAATAATAAAATTCAATAATTTCCAAGTGTTGCTGTGTTGACTTTTTCATTTAATTTTTACTGTAAAATTTTTGAGAAAATACACAATTTTCAACATATACATAAATCAAATTCTACCATGGAAACTTTTTCACTTGTTTTTACAATATTTTGTTGTTGTTTGACTCAACTTAAGCGGTTTAGAAATGTTTTCGTTCTAATTGTCGTGGTTGGTCACTTCATGACAATTGAAATTACACAAAAATACAAAACCTTTTTCCGTGGAGAAGAACAAAACAACTCAACTCAATTCAACAACAAATGACGACAAAAAAAAGCAATTTTAACTTTTACGAATTATAATAAATAATCCTGTCATAATTTGTGCACTTCAACACTTTTCAAAATGGTTGCCTGCCTTTGTTTGTTATTTTTACACTAAATTTCATACATGTATTCCCATTTGCATTTATTGTTCATGGTTCTGTGTGTTGGTTATACAATTTCGAGATGGCAGGTTCCACTGTAACAGCACAAATTTATGCTTTACTAAATGAGAAGTCAACAAATACCATACTTAGTATGTCGCTGCTTACAGTTGTTGACCATTATTTCACATTTGATGCATAAATTATGGCCTAAAAGTATGCAATGAATTTCTCATAATTGCTTTTAATTATCATTTCAAAATAGCAAAAACGAAAATTGGGAAAGTTTGTCAACCATCGAAGCTTTGATTTACGGAAAATGGAACAGGAATACACGACATTTTTTCCATGAAATGATGGCATTAAAAACTTGTTGAAAATATGTAAAAATCTATCGTGCAATTCAATTGCTTTGAAGACCTTTCTTTATTGTATTTATAAAATAAGTTACTAACCAATAGGAAAAGGTAATTAAAGGCTGATGTCTAAATTAGAAAGGTATATCTTTAAATAGCCTTAAACCGTTCTGTGGATTATCCAACAGTAGGGACATTAATTGAAGTTTGGCACACGGGTTTGAAGTTCATGCTAATAAGGACAATACAAGGCTCTTCTGGATGATTTTAACACCACCTGATGAATGTATACTCAAGTAACATCTAAATAAACTATGTATTGCATCAGATACTTACATCTGAAACCTCACATCATTTCACAACAGTATGTGAAGCACTAATGTATAAATTGGAACTTCATAAGACTTGTTATCTTGATGTTTTCGAAATATATGAATTCTCATCCTAAAGACCATCTAAAATTCAAAATTCATTCAAAAGGGACATTGGAATAAAGTGTATATGATTCTTTTCTATTGTCTTTTCTTTATAACAGACCAAATTTGCTCATATAACTCTAAAGATGATTTTTAAAAAAATTTTAAGTTGCTGTTTAGGGAAAAATCTAAAAATTCACCATGTCGCCTACAATAACAACAAATCAAATTAAGAAAGGAAATGTCACTAATTTAATTTCCCCAAAATTGAAACAAATTTTAGCCCACAGTGAGAATTAGTTCACCGAACTCAATGGCAATGTGTAATTTTATTGAAGTAAAAAACATGGAGTCTAACAAATCGAGAGCCGCCCACACTCATGTACTACAAATACCATATTACACATAATTCAATCCACATTGCCTTTTGTCCTTTTGTCCTGGCAACTCAATACACATTTGCGTGCCAGATGCGCCAATAGCGCTTACCACAAACCACAAAAGTCAACCGATTAACATGCAACTAATGAGCCCAACTAAACGAAAATTCCCACATATGCCACCAGTGTTCAAGCGCGTAACAGTTCGCAACATGAGCAACAATTATAATTACCAAAAAGCTAAAGCCAAGCAAAGGCAATAGCATCATTTTCAACACAAATCTATTTATTTTTTTATCTACTCAAAAATTATGTATATTTAGCTATGCTCTGTGGTTGCAACATTTTTAATGCGATTGCCACAATGTTGCACACATATGAATGCTTATGATGCATATGTTCATTCATACACTCGAATTCATTCGTATGTTGTAAGCAAATCTCGATAAATGTTTTTCACACTTTATGCCACAGAGAGAGAGCGACTCTGTCAGACAGACATATTTAAGTTGCAAATGTGAAATTTCAGAAAAGAGAAAGGGGCAATGGAAAATGGAAAATGGGAGAGAGGAAAAGAGATTGACAAAAATACATTTGCAGTTATTTACTTAGTTGTGCAAATTTACGCTAAGCGATAACAATTTTCCCACAGCATGCAACAAAATGTTGCAAGCACGCATACCAGCATATACGAGTACCATATATATGTACTACCACTCTAGTCCATTACTTATAATAAAAAGAAGAAATAATACTATACAGACAGTACAGTACAGTACAATGCATAAGTGTGTGTTTTTAAATTCGCAATTTTGTATTTATTTTGTTGATTTTAAGCAAAATGAGAAGAAGCACACAAAATGAAATGATGCAAATATGTAGGAGGCACATACAAATGTTACAACATGCAACATATGAAAAACATAATGCTATAGTAGAAATCAATATATCGTATGTTATTATCATGATTCATTTGTAAAACATTTCATCTCAATTAGAAAATTTTCCATTTCATTTTCAAAGCACAAAACTCAATCAACTTTAAATAGAAAAAAAATCATTTTCATTTAAGATTAATGAGATAAATTTTCTATTAATAAAGAAGACTGTTAACATGTTAAAGATACATAAAGATACAAAAATATAAAGCATTTATAAAATCATTTAGTTAGTAAAACTTTTGTATTTTTGCGTGACACCTGATAATATTCATAGTGCGTGATCATCTATGTTGACCTTAAGTGTATCAGATATGGTAAAATCAATAATTATTGTATGAAGAGAGAGCAAGTAGTGTCTAAATTAAGATGTTTTTAAAATAATGAGAAGTTTCTAAATAATGAAATATAATAGCTACAGCTACATAGCAACATATACAAATTTATATAGGTCTACAGCAATAAGTAAATCTCAATTAAAGCCAATTCACTATAGAATAGTTGCTTTTTTTTTTATAAATTTATAAAAATCTCTTACTTCAATATAATTTTAGAAGGATTTTAGCTAAGCTTTATTGTTTATCAAAGTATTCTCCATGAATATCAATACACTTTTGCATACGCTTAATTTTCGAAGCACTCGATTGAGGTAAGTCTAAAACATGCTTTTGAATGCATCAACCTCTTCTTCGGGTCGCAAAAATCGTTGACCACGTAACCGTTTCTTGAGCGATTGTCAAATTATGCGGTATTCAATGCGAAACTAGCTTTCTCACAGCTAACTGTTCATATAATATTGTATGTATTGCAGTGGAATGAATGCCCATAGTTGCCTCAATCTCACGGTAGGTCACATGCCGTTCTTCCGTTATTAATTGACACACAGCATCCAAGTTTTCGGGCGTAACTGCTGTTTTTAGTCGACCTTCACGAAATTCGTCCTGCAGCGTAGAGCGTCCACAATTGAAATCTATAAACCAGCTATATACGGTAGTCATATATGGTGCTGATGAAGCAAAAGCCGAATAAAGTCTTGTCGCACCATCTTGCCAAGTTAATCCACTTCAAAAATCGTAAAAAAATCATCGCACGAAAATGTTCACGATTTAAATCGATTTTTTACTCTAGATGAAATTTTCAAGTTAACAAAAAGTAAACAAATAGCGTCAATATGACAAAACTTTACATTTTAAAAAGTAATGAAAGTAATGAACCTTGCGTAAACATTTTGATTTCGACAATGTACGAGTATTCGAAAGATTTTCTTGCAATACTAATAATGAATTATGATCTCCTATGGTAAATAAATGAAGAATGCTGATTGAATATCGAAAGGCCTCAGCACAGAATTTAGTATCCCAAAATCAATTATCAATCTGCAAATATAGTAACTTTCTTTTGTAATTACAAAATTACAATTACTGCATTTATAACTAAAGTGTGTAAATGAAATAGGATCAACAACAAGAGATCATTTCTAAATTGAAAAGTTAAGGGAGACTATAATAACAAATAACAAGTTATGTATGGTAAATAAGAATATAGATTGTTTATTCTAAATCCACTTGAATGGTTTGCAACACAATCCATGGATAAGACTTTGAACTCTAAATACAATACAAATTATAATATTTATATTACCATCAAAATTTAGATATTCAATGTATTCATTTGAAATAAATCCCCCACAATTTTATTTTACAATTCAATTTTATCAATTGTAATCTGAATCTGAATATTTTATGAAACGCTTCAACGACTCACTCACTCACTTACTTAAAACTTTAAAACTCTTATATTGGATATTGTAATTTCATGCTATTAAAGCAACACCAAAGTAAATACCTACAATAAATAAAAGGAAATATGCATTTTTCACTTTCAATTCAAATTGTTTGTAGTATTTGTTGCTGTTGTTGTTGATATTGTTGTTTAACATTGTTTCAACATATTCAAATCAGATCAATTAAACCATAAATTAACGCCAAACATCATGAATAATGTACAAAAAAGAAAAGATATCAAGGCGATCCATAGCACTGCCACGCCCACAAGTAAAAATAAAGAAATAATACATAAATTAAAAGAAAAATACTTAAAAATAAAACTAAAACTTTAAATTGGGCTTAGACAGCCGCAGGAATCAAAAGTCATGTTGCAACAAAATCAACAAATTATTTAAATAATATTTTTCTTTCTACTCCAATCATCATACACACACACACAGATACTCACTTACTCACACACTTAGTACTCAGTAGATTTGAGTAGAAGTAGAGTGCACTAACAACCGCAGTCAGAAGAGTAATACATACAACAAGCAATTACAAGCTTTAAACATGCACTATTGCCACAGTTCTAAGACCGCAAATGTGGCAGCAACATCAACCAGTAACCAGTAAACAACAACAACAGAAACAGAAACAGCAATAGTAACTTGTAATACCCAAACGAAACGACCGACGCCAAATGAAACTGGAATTCAACACCAACAAATCTAAATTGTATGCAAATGAAGACAATAACGAAATCAAATAAAAAAAATTTCTATCAAAATTGTTTCTTTTTTTGTTATTATTTTTCTTCATTTTGAAAATGAAATTTCAAGAAAATTAAATTGTTACTAGCAGATACTACAAAACGAAAAAGATACATTAGTACTAACTTCCAACCGAAGCACATTCACTTTGGGTTTCTTTTTGGTTTTGTTTTTTTTCCCTTTGGCGATGCTTTAACTTCCTCTTTTTTTGTGTTCGAAACAAGCACGAACTTTTATGTGGCATATTAATGAAGTGGCAAAATGGTAAGTTAGAACAATGAAAAAATATAACAAATAACAAAAAAAAATTCACCATTTTAACTAGCGACACGCTATTTAAACCGCAGTTGGACGGTTATTGATGAACGTGTGTCTTAGCTAAAGGCACGCACGTTTTAAGATTCCTTTCTACCACCCCCACGTCTTCCGCTGCTTGTCACTAGTTTAGTTACTCAGTGTGTGGCAATATTTATCATCATAGTCATAGTCATAATCATTGTCGGCGGCAATTATAATTGCTTCTGGCATAACTCGTTGTCACTCATCGATTTGAGTTTAAGTAGCACATTGTACATGCTGAGCTAATCAAATCAATTGACTTCACTTCACTTGACTTTTGTTGAACAAAATACCATTCATAACTTCCCTTTCGCCGTAGCACACCTTCCTTTACTTTTGAGTTCATTCATACTACTCACTCATTCATTCATTCATTCTTTTATATTCAAAGTCTATAATTAAACACCACAATGCCTCAATTGATTCCGCTGTCAATCGGCAAGTTTAACCACTTTTAATTTCCATTCAAAAAATCTATTGAATAATTATGAAATAAAATTCACTACACTTAGCTACCTAGTAGTATGTCATAATTTGTGGCATGTTGTAGATGTTTATCCGAAGGTTATTCACTAACTGATAGTTTTAAGTAATTTATTACGGATATTTGATTAATTACATTTAATGACGTTTTTCGGAAGTCAAAAATTCGATTCGATCAATAAATTATATAAATAAACAGAAACCAGAAGGGAAAGATATCAAATGAAGTGAAGTGACAAAACTGTCAGAAGAAGGCATTTGACATGCATGACACATGCGTGTAACATATTTAATATGACACTCCTCAGAAAATACATACCTTAACCTACAAACATGAACAATATGTCAAATACAGGTGAAAAGTTTGTTTGTATTGATTTTCATTTAATTATGTAGGCATGGATTTTGAGTCCTAGTCAAGGATTTTCAGACTATCAAACATTTTCTTGGGATTGCAAAATAGGGAAATGAATAACAAATAATTCTGGAGATATCTGTAAGGTGTCAGCTATGTTAACTAACTTGAGTTTAGCTTTTAGCATTTGTATAATTTTATGAAAAAACTTTCGAATTCGGACGATCAAAGGTATCATCATCATCAGCAATAATTGTTTTCCATGAACTAGAGTCCCCTTTTTTCAAATCAAGCTTGAATAACACTTTGAAGGGATATGTTTTTTTATCATTGACAGAGAGTAACTAAACTAAGTTATATAACAAATATTATTAATTATTAAATCTATCACGTAGGTCCAAAGGATGGTGCCTTTTTATCATTCTTAGGCAATCAGACGTAATAGAACAAATTGTAGCGACTAGTGTGACGATTAATTTGCTCTTAGATGGAAAGGTTGCCATGATCACAGTGTAATAGTACCCACTTAATTTACAAAAGAGCACCCGTAATAAGTAGGTAAGTAGCTTTATTCTGCATAGCCTGAACTAGGTTGATTGTGGAATTAGCAGCTAGTCCCCATAGCTGAATGCCGTACGTGTAAGATGGAATAACTACGGTTTTATATATTGGTAAAGATATTGAGAGTGCTTTTGCAACATGCTTTTACAAGTAGTTGCAACTGCATTGACATGTTTAGACCATGTTAGTCGGCGATGAAGGGAATGTCATTGTAGTTGCAGCTATTGCTTTTCTTGACTCAAAATAAAAACCAATTCAATAAAACCACTGTATGCTAGGATCATCATGATAATCATTGACACATTTGAGTTGAGTTGATACATTCCCAAGTGCATATACATAACATCTAAGTAAAATCATTCCACTTTCTTTAAACATTCTTAAAGACATATTTCTGTTGCTTGGAAATTCTTGACTTTTACAATTTTTTTTCAATATTTTTCGATTAAAATTGTGTTTGGCTATTAATCAAAATTCTTAATAGGCAGCCCATAGTCTAACCTTGGCATAAACGAGTAACCTTGATCTCAGACTGACAAAATGCGGCATGTGAGGCGTATACGTGACGCATATTGAAAGTATAATAGTTGTAGAATAGAATAACAACGCGTGGCAACTATAATAGCAATAGCAAAAACAATAACCACATGAACACATTCTGTTCGAACCAATCAAAGTCATTTTACAACTTGATAGAATTTCCACACACTCGCATATATCTATGTTAACTCTGCTAGTATCTTCGTATCTTTCAATAAAAATATTTTCACTTTCAACACGCTTGTTGTTTCCTTTTGCTTCGTGTGTTCTATTTTGTTGCTATTTTTAAAGGCATCGAACTTGTTGATGTCTTCAGTTGATGTTAATGTTCTTTCTGCTGTTGTTCTTTATTATATTGTTTTCTATACTTTCTTCCTTTCTTTCTACAAAACACAAGTCATTCTGTGTCGGTTGTCAAGGGCATAAGAGGCCAACACCACCAGCACCACCATCACCACAGGCGCATCATTGACCTTCGCGTGTTAGGTCAAAATTGTTAATTTTTAATTAGTTTCCTGTTTCTTTAGAACTTTCACCTTTGCAACGTACGTCCTACTTGTTCACATCCTTAATATATGAGTGGGTATATATGTTGTTCCATCCCCAATATACCAAAGCGGGCGAAAGCTATCAAGGCTAAAACATCAATATTGAATTGTTAATTTTTGGCTAAGGTTGAATTTAAATTTATTGATGCAATCGAAAAGGACCTTTTATGTTTAACTTAAATATATGTATAAAACGACCAACTCCATAAATTTATGGTCCCATAGAGTAAATATTTATGGAAAGTTGGCTTTTTCAAGCAGCAGCATGATTTATTGAAATGGTATTTATTTTATTTTTATATTTTTTCTACTTAAAATTTGTAAACTGCACTTAGACAAAGTGAAGTGGATAAACTTTGGGAAAATCTCAATTTAAAATCAATACACAGACGATCTACTTAAATGCATATTGAAAAAATCTGTAATGATGAGCAGGGGAAGAAACTTGAGCATCATTGAAATGAGTTCAGTGGAAATCAATTGAATTGAGGTGAAATCAAGTCAAGTTGTGTTCTGAGTGTTTTACACAAGTGTTGAGAATTGCTAATTAACACAAACACTTCTCAGCTAAACAAATATGAATGCTCTTTAAAAATTATTAAATTTATGATTTTTTATTTATTTTATAGATTTCTTTCTCTATATCTGTTTGAATTAAATATTTAAAATAAAAAAGCGCCATTTGAATTACTTATATCCCAATTTCAATATTAAAGGAAAACAACAAACAACATAATTTGCATAAGCAAATGCTCAAAGGTGTGTGTGAGATACTTCATTAAAGAGATGCCTTCTATGTACTCATAGCTACATAGTATGTATGTAGATACTTTCATTTGCTATAAATATTGTACAATACTCACATGCGTTTGAAGCATGCGATATAAAGACAAAGTCGGGCATGTAATCAAACACGCACATACGCATATGTAAACACTTAGATAAAAAACATTGACAGATAGACGACACATAAATATATAGATATTGTAGATGAAAGGAAAATGCTAAACGAAAACTCAGCGATTTTCTTCTTCATCTTACTCGTTATTTCCAATTTTTTCCTTTTTTTTATATTCCCGTTTTCTTTGCTTTTTGTCATTCAATATATTCTTTTGCAAACAAATAAGAGATACAAAAAAAAAACTGAAATGAAATGAAATGAATAGAAAAAGTAACAAGAAGAGAACACAGATAGAAAGATGAAATGAAAAAAATGCTGCTGCAAATACTCATTCCACTACCAGTCATAGTCATGGTAGAAATGCCTTTGATTGATTGTTTATTCGTGTGACTCTGTATCTGTTTACTTGTGTTCGTCCGTCCGTCTGTCTGTCTTCTCTGTAAATGTATTTGCTTGTGGTTTGTGTGAGGCTGAGTATTTCTGTGAGTTGTGTGTATTTACGAGGTGTATCTGTGTGTGTGTGGTTGCTTTATAGTAACATAGTAGTTCAAAATCGAAATCATTTTACAAAACATTTTGCATACCTTTCTGCGTGCATTGCTTGGCATTACTTCACTACACTTCTTCATTCTTTCCTCCCCCACACTTTCTCTCTTTTCCTATTCACTTATTCAGTTTACTTACTTTCTTTGTCGTATCTGTTTAACGCTTGGGTTCAATCGATCAAGCGTTTGGCAAATATTTAAGCAACTTTTCAAACATATCTGATGATGTGCGTTACTGCACATATACTTTTTTTTGATGTTGTGTTTTCTTTTTTACTTTTGTATATAGTTTTTCTTTGGTTTTTCATATCAACATTTGCAGTAAGTTGATGATATCATAGGAAATAAGAATCATAGATTCGTTTTCTACATGAAAATCTTCTTTTACTTATTATTAAAGATTTAAAATAAAATTCATAAATATTTAAGTGATCAAATACTTTTTGCAGTTTATTTGTCTGTTTGCAGTTTGCTACAAAATAAGATACTTTCTTTAACATTAAAGAAGATTAAAGATATACATAATTCATTATTGTAAGTTTATCAGTTACTTACAATAATTCACAATCATAAGATAGAGAAAACAAATGTAAGAGAGAGTAATTAAGTTGAGTATTTATAGTAAGTATTTCGTCAATTAATTTGTTGTTAGATCAATAAATCGCTAGATGTTAAAGAAAGATAAAAAAGACAGAAGAAGATACACATAGTATTACGTATAGTATTGTATATAGTTTCATTAGTAACGAGTAAAAAGTCATTTCAAGTTCGTTGGCAGTTGTGAGATTGAGATTAAGATTCATAGATTCATAGATCATTGGATAGTTAAGGTGTTGTTAAAATTAATTTCATTATCAATATGAATTACAAAGACAGTAAAAATTTGATTAGAGGAAATTCAATGGAAGAATAAGACTTATAAAAATACAGACCCAGTACAACAGGCAAGAACTTCGTTCGGTTCATCTCCTGTGGCATCAGAGCCAGAGCATGTGTAGTTTCATATATGTTATAGTTACAGGATAGATAGAAAGATATAAGACAAGAGTGCATGAAGAAGACAGGGGTGATAACAAGTAAAATATGCAGGTGGTTGAGTAAAGGCCAAGTGGCCTCAGAATAGCTTTACAAATAGAGAGATATGCTTGTTGAGTGTTTAGATATTGCTCGTCGTAGTCCTTTGTCATGTTCGATACACTCCTAAATAATTTAGTAATGATTGTAATGAGCATGGTACTGGCCATCATCTTCGTGACCACCACCGCCGTAGTGGCCGCCATGACCACCACTATTGTGGCTAGCCGAAGCCAAAGCGTTCAGATGCGCAGCACGAGCATGTTGCACCTCAGCTGGTTCGACTGGAACGCCATTGTGAATGACTGGAATATGAATGGGGCCCTTGTGACCATGGCCAGAGGAATAACCACCATGGCCAGAGGTATAACCACCATGGGCAATAGCATTGCCACCGTCCCAACGGCCATCGTAATGTCCATCATCCCAGGAGGAGCCACCGTGCGAATGGCCAGAATGTGAAGAAGCCTGAGCGAGAGCAGCATAGTGGGCAGCCTTAGCATGTTGAACTTCTGGGGTTTCAACTGGCACACCATTGTGAATCACAGGCACATGGTAACCGCCATGGCCATGGGAAATAGGTGCACCATGACCGACATGACCGGAACGGGCGGCAGCATGAGCAGCAAAGTGGGCGGCCTTAGCATGAGCAACTTCAGGAGTTTCAATGGCGCCACCATGAGCATGGGCTGCTTGACCCAGAGCCTTGGCATGAGCGGCATAATGTTCAGCTTTGGCAGCCTGTACATCAGGAGTATCAACTGGTACACCACCATGAGTCAGTGGCACACTGTGAGCAGCGGCAGCACCACCATGATATCCCCAAGGACCTCCATAGATCGATCGTCTGTACAAATGATGACCATGACCATAATCCGATGCAGCATGAGCAGCAGCAGCATGGGCAGCGGCATGAGCGGCCTTGGCGTGTTGCACTTCGGGTGTGTCTACAGGTACACCACCATGAGTCAAGGTTGGAATATGAATACCATGGGCGTATGAATGGGCATGGGGAACGTAGGCAGCGTGTGCAGCAGCATAAACGGGAGCATGGCCATGAACCGAAGGTGCCTTTGGCAAATTAGTGCCAACAGCATTGAAACCATGATGAGCATCTGCGGTGTAGGAAACCGATTGTACATGACCATGACCATCAACATAGGAGTAGGCACCGCGTGTCACTCCATCATGTGCTCGTGTTTCATGCTTTTGTGAGTTAGGATCCGAATAGCCATAAGAATAGGTGTGACCATGTGGATCCTGATGCGCATATTGTGTTGAGACTGCACCATGCCATGTTGCGGATGCCGTCGAAACGAGCAAAGCAGCTAAGATGAACTGTTACAAAGAAATCAAAAATAAAAAAAAAACATGGGGATAGAAAACAAGAAAAACACATAAGACTTTCGCACAATTCACGTAATATGGATTACATCAACGAAGCATCGCATGCAATAAGTCAAGTCAGGCTAAGTCAATCATCCAGTGTATGTAGTTTGATTTGCAATAGAGGTAGCCAAAGATAATCGAATCACCAAATGATTACTTTGTTTTGCATTTACTATGTGTTATGCTAGCTGACCCAGTTTTCTACTGCACATGCGCGCCATTGTTGACTTCACTTTCCTTCATTCATTCATTTATTTCCACTGCATCTATCAATCTGTTTTGTTTTTCCTTTTCTTTTTCATCTCTTTGTCCGCCCCAATAACTACTGCTACACTATACAATGGTATCTATGGATGTATTATATTATAGTTTATCTATCTGTTAGCGACTTGCTTTGTTCATCAATCTCTTGATCATTCCTCCTCCTTCAACTTAACATTTGTCGTACAATTGTCCAGCAGCTTGACTATCTCTATCTCCAGCTCTACTGTTGTTATTGATAGTCACTTGCCACAAGTTGTTATTGTTCACATCGCTCAAGTATTACAATTTTTTTTTTTTTTTTTTTGCTTTTAGTTGTGATTGCAACATTGCATTTGTAGTTGTGTTTTTTCTTTTAGTTTTCTTTTAAATGTTGCATTTTATAGTTGACCGCCGAATAAATGCTTTCAACCGCAACATTTGATTTCAAACAAGATTACCGCATTCGCATTTGAAACAGTTGGCAGTTGCTGCAGGCAAACATGGAGACAACACAAAATTGTCTATTGTATCCGTATTAGTTTGTGTTTGTATTTGTATTTGTGTCTTTGAGTTTGACTTGTCAACAGAGCTTATCAGATAATGGATTTTTACTTAATGTCTTTCCATCTTTTAATAAGATCATTTGGCTATGAAAACAACATTTATATGAAAGGAGGTAAGTGTACCAAATTCTTAGTTTTGTACCATTAAAAATTTACTCTAAAAATCATCTATTTCAGTTGTCTGAGGGAACTAAAGAGGGACACTACTAGTGTACTTAACTGTCATCATCAATGGACAATTTCAAAATTCTTTCTTTTGGATTTTATTTATTTTTTTTCAAGTTTCTGAAATGATCAAAGAATATCCAGATTTACTTATAAAAATGATTTGTACCAAGGAAATCTATTAATATAATTTACAAAATTATGATGGTAAAAAGTTAATCAAAAGACAAAGGATTGATTCAAGAGTGAAGGTAAAATACCTTTATAGAATTATCAGACTATGTCTATTTTATGAACAAGACATTTTTACATTCTCCATATATGAGGGTGCCCAAAGAATATGGTATAGAGACTCATCATAGTCAATGTAACCATTTAACAAACAACCTAGTGAACAAGTCAATAATATTCTGGAGAATAAATAAGAAAAGTACCCGTAAGAAAATGTTATTTTGATGTGTATTAAGAACCAAAGGAACTTGAAACAATTTATTGCACTTGAAAGGGTAATATATTCTGTATGAAGATTGTAATTATTTTTTTTTTTGATAATTCCACATAATCTAATAGTTTTAAATGCCGATTTAAAATCCCACTAATATGACAGATAGAGTTATCATTTATAACACTTTTTTATGCTGTTCTCTTCTTTTAGTAATCCATATCGTGAAACACTCATTTCATACATAAAAATATACAATGTTCCATGGTACTTACAAATGGTTTCATTTTACACAAAAAAATTAATCACAATTTGAGCGAAAAAATCACAAAGTAAACACTTTTGTTTTATTGTTATGAACAGGATCGCGTTTTTATATTATCCTGAACACTTTGTTATTATTGAATTTAAATGTAACGGAAACGTTATGTGAAAAAAAGAAACTACACACACTCGTTTGTTATGTTGGTTTAGTTGGTTTGTTGAACCTCCTAGAATCACGACTAGGACTGTTAACGAACTGTGCTGACTGTGGCTAAATGACTTCAATATATACCAAATCCAAGAGTCTCAGAGTGTTTAAGCTCCCAATCAAAGACAACAAAATAAAAGCGCAAAGCACACAGCAAGCGAGCAACAACAACAACAACAATTGCAACAGTACCAGCAGCATTAGCAACAATTGAACACCAGCAACATTGGCCAAAAGCAACTAACAGCAACAACAACAATAAAATTGTAATAATAATGGTATTAACTGTAGCAGAACAATGTATATGGTAAAGTATGCAGCAAAGAGTAATCGAATTACGAATTTAATCGCTGCTCAAAAGCAAGTTTTTTCTTCATTGTTGTAGGCAAACGAACAAATGTGTATCAATGAATGAATATGTAGAGTAGATACATTAACATAAGCTAGCAACATGTTGCTTTTGAACTGAGCTAAGTTGTACTGTGATAAAGGTGTGCCAGCATTATTGTCTATTGTTATTAATGTGGATTTCTAAGAGTAGAAATTAAATTGTGCTTTAACAACATGTTTCTGCAACATTTGACCAGCATGGTAGTGATTTACTGTGACAAAACGCAGTGCAATGCAAAGTAATGCAACAGTGTAACGCATAAAACCATGACCTTGCTTTTATTTACCACTTTTGGATTTTATTGTATTATATTTATCAGTGTGGAGTCAAGTCTCACATCGCGGAACAAATCTTTTAATAGCTGATTTGATTCAAATTGTTTAGGTTTTACGATTCACAAAGGTTTTATATTTATAATTCATTGATTGATTTGTTTTTAATAGAGCGTGTTCAATGTGAGAAAAGGTTTATCTTTTTTGTAATATTCCTTTCTTTATTAAACATTGTATAGAAAACAAATCACTTGCCAAAAATTGAAAAACTATCAACTAACTGTCTGCAACATGATTTGTCATGCCACAAATATGTCACACACACACACTCACCCATGTGTGCACACACCCACCACAAGTCACCTCTGTGGAAGATATGATAATTTTGTTTTGTATTGTATCTTTTACAAAGAAAATTAAGTTGCTGCACAAATTCTTTGCTTGCAACATGCATCAATGCTTAGGCATTTATGTACCATACATATATGTAGAATTTGTTACCAAAAAACAAACTGTGTGTTTATCACAACTGAATAATCGGACTCATTATTAAATGTTTGCTCAAAAAGGTAAAAAATGAGAAAAAAAAACACCAGACAACGTGTGCCAAATGCAACATCAAGATATCGATAGTCTGTTTTCTGTTCCTTCTTGCTCTCTTTCAAAATTCAAAGAAATTGTTATATTGTTGTTTTTTATTCTTGCAACATGAATACCTGTTGTTATTGTTGTTGCAGGCATGTGCTGCATGAACTGTTGTTGGTGGTGCTTTTGGTGTTGTTGCAGCGTTGGTGGCGCATTGCAGGCAAAACAACATTTGACAGTTCACTTTTCTTATGCTTAATTTACTTTTGGTTTCTTATTGTTGTTATTTCTTATTTTTTTTCTTTATGTTGTTGTTATTTCTGTTGTGATGCAGTTCAATGATTAACTGGCATACGCCCAAAATAAAAATTCGTTATTCTTGCTATTGTCGTAGTTGTTGTTGTTTAAATTGTCGAAATTGTGTTGCAATTCTTTTTTCAATACAAAAAAATAAAAGAAAAAATTAACAACAAAAAAAAAAACAATTAAATAACAAACAATCAAATTGATTTTTTTCTTTTATTTAACAAAAGAAATAATAATAACAAATCTATAGAATATTTCCGAATGTCAATTGCTTTATTATTAATAACAAAAACATTTTAATTACAAAGATTATTTCAAAAGATACATTTTTTGGACATGAATAAAGGCATGAATTGTCTTAGAAGAACTTTAGAAGGGGATCGATTATATGGCATTACAAATATAATGATTATCTTATTAAGTAATAAGTCTGAATCAAATTTATTTGGTAACATTCTAATGTGCTTAGTTCAACCACAAATTCTTTTCCTTATTTATGTTAGGAATAAAGTACTACTCAACTATAAGAAATGTACAAGAATTTAAAGAAAACCAAAAAGAAGGTTATCATTGGCTATGTCAAAGATACATTACTCTTCACGCTCCTCTGGTTTGCATCCAACCGAACGGGGCAAATAAGCTTCCGGATATCAAATAAGCTTCCTATCTTAGCATCACTATAACCTTTCTGTCACAGTTTGAGTATCAACAAAAAACACAGTTTGAGTATCAAATGTGAGGACGTTTGAGAGGCACAATATAGTTTTGTAAGTACAAAAAACTTTTTCTAATGTTTGCGACAAATATGCAGCGTACAATAAAAAAAAAACCTATGAGCAAAATTTCAGCTCTCTAGCTCAAAAACTGAGGGACTAGTTTGCATACATACAGATGGACAGACGGACATGGACCCAATCAAATCGTCTTATCGAGCTGATCAAAAATATATATTCATCACTTCATGACAAACTTATCATACTGTCGTCAAATATATAAAAAAAAGTTCATTTTAATAAAAAGGATTTAAGCCAATTTTTAAAGCTTAAATGACCACTTTTATAAAATGTGGAAATTAATGAGAGGCTAAAGTGTTATTAAGTTGAAGCTGTTTTGTTTTTTGTATTGGGACTACCTCTTTCAGATATCGCAGAACTTTGGTTCCAGCATATTATCTGGTTGTGCCCATTAAACGAGTCAAAACAAATTTTCAGCTTAACAGCTCAATAACTGAGAGTCTAGTTTGCAGAGAAAAACGCGGACTCACATGGTCAATTCAATTCTGTTTTGTGCACTATATAGGATCTTCGAAAAAAATTGTATATCCTTACACATAACTTAATTTTTCATTTCATAACCGTAAATCTCACATAAGACATATTTATCGGATACAAATTATAAACTCTTTAAAATTATTCAAAACCAATTGAAATTAATCAAATTACCATAAAACCATGTCAAGGTTACATAGGTACATAATTCCAAAATAATAGATCACTTTGTTCTCATTATCCCGATTTTAATTGATTAAATTGATACCTTTATAAAATCAATTAAATGTGAAATTTTCTTTTATTAAGAACAAGACACCCATTGTTCCCACAATTTGTTGTAACCTACATATGATATCATTTTCATTGTTCAATAAACCTTGAATGTCACAGCGTCTTAACAAAATGCATAAAGAGTGGGTCTATCTCTTGTACAATAAGAGAAAAAGGGCGGCGTCAAATTATACGCACATTCCCCATGTGTTTTGTGTGTGAAAAATCATTGACTTTTTAACCATTTTGTAATGAGGTTATTACATACAACAATTCAAAGGGAGTCCAACAAATGTGAACGAATCTCTTTCGTTAATTATGCGATAATTACATTTGACGTTGCACTACCACTGACATAACCTTGAATGGTTACATTACATGTGTGTATATCTTTCATCATCGATACAGACCGACCGACATAGCGAAGTAGGTGTCTGAACAACATATCGCCTGAACATTTCTGAAGGTCTATCTGTATTGCAATGCTGTTGATACAATTCAGGAAGCTATAAAAAAAATAGTAGATAACTGATAAACATGAGGCTAAATACCAAATGGAATCAAAGACAGCAGCCACAATAAAAAAAAAAAATTCTTATAAAATTTAATTTGAATTCAAATTAAACTTTGTGCTTTGCTTTGAATATGAATGGCTATGAATATGAGCAGGTGTTGCTATTTAAATAAATGAACCAATTTAATTGCGTTTATCAAGTGCGAGAATCTGGTTAATTTACAACAAACAAAAAAATAGCAGCAACAAGAATGTTGTAGCTTGGCAACCAACGAAACAAAATTGTATAGATGAAAAAAAATTACCCAAGAGTAATATAAAAAAAAACAGTAAAAAAAAAAATCAATTTCAATTCCATCAAAGATTCTATTGTATGCCTTTCATACTATTGTAAAAGAAGATACTTTCAAATTTGAGTACAGTATACTATATTCCAATTGTTTCTATCATCAAATATGTAAAAACACTTTAAATGAAGTTTAAATTTCTTTGTTAAAGTTATATAAAGTTATCTGTACAAAATCTATAATATTTAGGACAATTTATATGGCAGCTACTATGTGATACATTGGTTTGATTAGTTTGATTAGTTTTTGTAAGAATGCATTTATCTATTCTAAGAAATAACAAAGATTTTTATATGAGTTTTATATGGAATAGATAACAACTTACAAATAAGCGTGTACTAATAATCAACGTGTCGCTACTCTTTTTGTGAATAATATTTTTCTCTGTATAGTAAACGAGGGCTGTCGAACCTTTGGAAGAATCCGCAGTGAGTTGGGTCGTTAGAGTGCTTCTCCGGGGGGAACAAAAACAAAAATCGCAGAGCAGCGGGCAAAGGAACTTTCTGTTTCTTCTCTGTTGGCAAATTGGCCGCATCTGGGCCTCATTGAGCCGCTTTCAGACTTCACTTGTCCACAGGTTCAACAGCCCTGCTGTAAACTATCCTTTTTAGTCACCTCTGATAGAAACATTTGATGGCAAAATTTCAGCTGAGTGTCTTAAAAAATCGTGTTACTCTTCCAAAAGTCCATATAACCAGTGTCTCTCTCTTGTTACTACATGATGTTACAAGCGCCATGACAATGCAATAATACCATATACATTGTAAGTAAAAGGTACACACATAGCTGTGACAAAACTTTATGTGCAAATTATTCATGAGTAAATCATGTTTAATTAATTGCAATCATAGTAAAACATCATAATTAAAGTAAATAATTTCAATTCAGCAATTGCAACAACAACAACCAACAAAAGATACAATTACAATGACAAGCTTACAACGAGTAGCAGCGATAAGAACCAGCAACAATAACAACAACAACATTAACCGGTGTTAATCATTAAGCAAATGAGATACTCGTTCATAGTGAAGGCAACTGTATGAGCTCAAACAACTTGTTGCAACAACTTTTTGCTGGCAATGTGGTCGGAAGGAGACCTCTTTGAGGTAATTAAATACTTTATTTATTGAAATCAATAAAAAATAAAGATATAAATAAAGAACTTTTTCCAATGTGATAAAGAAAATTCGCAAATATAAAGAAAATTACAATTAGAACTATTGAAAAAAATTAAAGTATTGATTTTTGATGAAGGAAGTCTTAACGAGGCAATGCATCATTGCACTATTGCCTAAAATGTTCCATGTTCCCCACCGAGACCTCCGTCGTGGCTATGCAAATGAAGAAGAGTCAAAATACATCCAACACCTTCTAAGTATGTGAGTACCCTAATCTTCTTGGAAAACGAACCAAACTAAAGACCTTTAACCTTACTCCACTTTAACTAAAAGAAAAGGGGCACTTGCCAAGTTGCATATATGAAATTGTAACCCGCTTAATAATGCAAGGCACACGCATCACTGAACCGCACAAACTTGAGGTTTTAATGGTGCTTCTGATTGTATGTATTATTGGATAAGTAGTCTTCACTGTTGTGTGGTGTTTTGATTTGATTTCTTGTTGTGTTGGCATTGCACATTTTCTGTTTCTTTCCATATTTTGTGGCATTGAAATTCTTTTGGTTAACAATTTGTTTTTGTTACTACAATATTACGTTTAACATTTTCATTTTCATAATCTATTTACAGCAACAACAACAACAATAATGACCACATTGAAATTAAAATTGATCCAGTTTGTTGCCACCTGCTGGTAATTACACACCCGACAAACCGCTTCCCATCATCAAAATGCATTCAACTCATTCAATGAATGATGCAGTGAAGCGTAAGTGTTGAAGAACAAACGAGAAACGAATCATTTGGATTTGGTTTTTGGTTAATTTTAACTTTAGTCTGGTTTAGCTTAGCTAGTTGGGGTTCTTCAGTTGGTTTAACTTATTCACTTACTGGCTTCGTGTAGACGCCGCCCCCTTTTGCCTTTCGCTTGTGGTTATTTGAAATCTCGAAAGGTGCTAAGGCAAATTTGCCAGTTTGCCAGCATGCCTGCCTGACCGACTCTATCTAACTGGATAGTTAGATCGTTTCATTGGATTGGGAAATTTGGTCTGCTTGCTTACTTGCTCATTATAGTCGATGCCATGGAGTCGTCGTCGGGCGTTGTTACGTGATTCGCAATTAAGCATGTTGCAGCAACTTGTTGCACAAACATTTATAAAAATCAAAAACAAAGGCAAATTACTAACAAAACTAATTGTTTTTCAACCTCAACTTACATAGTACTTAGTACAATACTATGAAAAATCAGCATGGTATTTTGGATGGGAAATCGGAATTGCAAAAACTTATACTACCGTTCACTAACTGACTTTCTTGTTCTGAGCGTGCTTCGCATTATAATCGTAACGTAACAAATACTTAAAACATTCTTTTAGTTTCAATTAAACTCGCTTGCTCATGCTTAACTTAAATAAATCATTAAAATTTATGATTTTAATTGTTTCATTCAGTTTATAGCAATCAAATGCAGGTACATTTATTTCTAGATATACGACTCGTACAAGTACTTCTTTTATTAGATTCAATCAACACGGTCACTCTAACATAAAATTATAAAAGTTATTGCATTATAAAGTGCACACAAACATGTCATTAGGGTGTAACTGGCAGATACGCAGATACAAATGTACATACATATCTATGACTGGTAAAGGGGCGTCACCACTGCGCATATACAATGTCAAAACACACCAAAGCTGGAATACAATAATAATACCAAACAATAATAACCAAGAATAGAATGGCGTGGGCTACTATATAAGTAGATACGAATAGATAAATGGAATGATAAATAGATGCAATTGAAGAATTTGTCGCATTAAAGTTCTTTTGTTGTTGCTTTGTTATTTCAACAACAAAAAAAAAACCGAAAAGTGAATCATGCAGCAAATGTTGACACTGAAACAGAAACTTAAAGATACTTTTTTTTTTTGAGAAAAAATCTATGGATTTGGTAAGGACATACAAACTCCTAAAATGGTCATATATTCGTGTGTGTCTTAACCTCACTTTGAACTCATATTTGTTTTGAAACCATAAACTTGCGATCAAACAAAACTCAACTTCGGATTAGTTACAGATGACATTCTCCACCATAATAATTTTTGTATCTCCACAATTTTCCACTTAACGAACCAAAAATGTGGCATGCAACAAACACCAAACATCGAAACACCGCAGCCAAACCCAAAACCAATAATAAAAATCGTTTAAAAATCACACAAAAAAGCAAAACTCCAATTAATGTAATGTTGCTTGCTTATGAAGCACATGTCGCGTGGTCTGTCCAAATTTTTGAGAGCTCAAAATTTTATATTTCGATTTCTTGTAGACGACTATCTTGAGTCAATAGTTTCATTAGCTTTTTTGCCCTCAAGTGAATAAAATCATTGTCGTTGTACGTGACAATGTGCATGATCCCACCACCACCAGAGTATTTGGACAGATGCCTCGCATATGAGTTGAGTTGAGTTGAATGAGTTCAAATGCTTTTAAAATATTGTCAAATGGTCGAGTTAATAAACCAATCAATATCTATTTCAATCTCTTTTTCTCTTTTGTCGTTATTTATGATAATCCAATCCAATACACATTCAAGGATCCTTCTTCTTCCGCTTGTATGATATTCTCCTTGTTGGGTGTCTACAATTGTTGTCTTTTAGCGCTTCGGTTTAGTCAAGTCAAGCTCAAGTCCTCCGTAGACTACAAAAATATTTCTGCTCTGCAAAAAGTTGCCAAATAAGCAAAAAATGTTTTTTGGGCGCCGCAATTTTCGTTGCTGCAGTTTCTCTGTAGTTGTTGTTTTATGGCTTTCAAATTTAATGCCACGTTACACCACTTCACTGTCAGCGACCGCGTTCATTGTCCACCATCATGCCATCCAGTGGACAACATCTCATAGAGGTAACAGTGGCCAAAACTCTATTCAAGTTTTGATGGTGCTGGTGCTGCTGTTGCCGCTGCGGTTGTTTGCCTAGTTTCGCTTTTGTTTTATTTAAAAGCAAATGATACTCTTACTCAGTTTGGACGTGGTCGGTCGGTGGGTCGTTAGGTTACCTTCCTTGCCGCCCTGTGACTTGGAATGGTTTACTGTGGTGATGGTGTTAGTGGTGGTGGCTTGGTCAGCAGCACTAGTTTTTTGTCTGGTATTTAAAATGTTGTATGTTGAACGAGTTAGCGAGATTTTTTACACAGTTCAGTTTGGTTTTCTTGCTTTGGATTTGGTTTTTGGATTTTTGGGTTTTTCATTTTGTTGACTGCATTTTCTTATTTTTGTTTTTCTTTTGTTTTTTGTTTTTTTTTTTTTTTTGTTAACAAAGGGTAACGCTGAAGAGTGATAAATTTTTAATATCAGAGGCCAAAAAATTCAGCTGCTGACATCGTTGTTGACTTGAATGCTTTCATTTGGTTTTGGTTTGGGCCCTTTCTCTTCTCTTTCCATGGTCTACAATTGAAAGTTTTGCACACTTCGTTGTCGCATTGTTGTTGTCATTGTTGCGCGGTTTATGCCACGTTCTGTATGTCAGTATGTTGCTAGCCGGAATGTCAGTTTGTGCATTTTTGTCGCAATGTTCAAGTTTTATTGTTCTCTCTCTAGTATGAGTGTCAGTCGGTCGGTCGGTGAGTGTGTGTGGCAGGAATTGCAGATTTATACGTGTTTTGTGGTTTTGTTTTAGTTTTTCAGTTCAGTTCAGCTCGTTCCTTTTATTGGTTTGACATTTTCACTCGACTAAGTTTCACTCATGTTTCTTTATTGTTGTAAATTTTCCGACAAAAAAACAATGAGAAGTGAATCGTTTAAAGTGAACTACTACTGCCACAACACACAATACACATTACACATGTGTTATGTGCAACGCCTGTTTGCAACATATTTGAAAAAATAAAATTAAGAAAAAAACACGTTTTAACGCATATGAGTCTTTTTTCTACTTTTGTTCACACCATACAAAATGACCACGACATTGTCCACTGACCAAGGCAACTTGATTTGACGCAGTCGTTCCATCATAGTAATAACCAGCTGTGTGTGGCATTCACACAGTTGGACAACTAACAATGAATGGTATGTGCCGGTGCCAATGTGACTTTGAGGCCTAAAAATCTGTTGCTCATACATACTCGTAGACAACATGCGTATACGCAATATTTTAGATTTTATTAACTGAAAAATGTTTTGACATCTTTACAGTAGAATAATACTGATACACCAACAAAATCATTCTTTATAGTGTGTTCAAAGTCTTATTTATTCTGTAAGTTGGTCATGATCCTGTATCTGCATATATGGTATAATATAGTATATGCAATTGTTACTTTAAACATACGATAAATTTTAACAAATTTCAAATTCCTCATAACAATTGCAGAAACATCCTCATATAAGAAACTATAAGTATTCTAAACTGAATAGTAAGGACACCAGAAAACTTGTACAACTTTCAAAACCATTAATCAGATCTCAAGAAAGGCGGCGAATACCAACTCCCACCTATACAATTGTCATAAGGTGCAAAGAATAGCTTGTCTAGGAATTACTGGATCGCTACGATCTACCCCCCAGGCGGCTGTGGATGTCATTCTCAGTCTGAGTAGAGATCATTGGAAGCGGGGTAACGTAATTGGACGGGACGAGCTTTGAATCTATACCGACGGCTTTAACACAGTAGACAGTACAGGTGGAGGAGGTAACAGCTCAGTTAACGTATCGTCTAACTGATAAGTGCAGCATATTCCAGGCAGAAACCTACGTGGTCTGGCAGGCTGTAAAGTTAATTAACGCTTTGGAGGAGACTCCAAGGTACATCTCGATTTATGTTGACAGCCTGGCCGCTATCGAAGCTCTGTTGGCCCACAGCTTCAAGATCAAAATCATACGTAGTACAGTAGAAGCTCTTAATCAAGCTCGGCAACACTCTGTGATAGTGATCACTCCGGTATCCAAGGTGGAGATGGAGGATGGGTGTGCAAGGAAAGTCTCGGCACTACCTGGGTCTCAAGCAGTTGCCGATATTTATCGACCTTTGCAGCTCCTCTGTTATTGTCCTGTTCTTTCTCGGAAAACTGTTCTTCGAGGAGGTGCGTAGTTTGGCAAAATGTCCTTTGATACTAAAAGATTTAATACAATACATAAATCCAACCAAAATGTGATCAAAAAGGTAGGATGTGAAACCCTAATGAACTAATGATATGTAATTTGTATCAAATTGCTTATAGAAATTCTATTACTCACGAAGAGAAAGAGATCTTAGAAGAGCATCTATTCAGTTATAGATGTTAGCACATCAATATTCCGCTTTTAACTTAAAAGCGCTACTAACACTTGTCATATGTAGCAGCACTTACTATCATGATCGATGTCGAGCAAGCGCTCAACTGACATAATTATGGAAAATAAATTAATATTAAATTTATTTATGGCATGTGGCAAAAGTGATTTGCCACACTTGTCGTATATTTAAAATGTTGCAATACAAGTTTTATTGTAGTACATATATTTATTATTATTATATTTTTCTTTCTTTTCTCCACCTTCTCCTGATCTGATGTCTTAACAAATACTCTTTTTAATCATTTCAATCGATCGATTGGATTGAATCAGATTAGTTGGTTGCTTGGTTGGTTGGTTGGTGATTGGTTTCGATTTATGTATTGCAAATACAATATTTTATTTTTTTATGGGTCATTTTATTGTAAAATTGCTATGACAATTGTCTAAGCGGATTTAACAATACAAAGTTATTAAGCTGCAATTATGCAAATGCTTTATAAATTTAATTAAATTGCATTGCATAACTCAGCAGTACCACTGAGTACTGAACGCATGGGATTTTTTATACGGTTGCAGTTGCGATGAGTATAGAAGGATGAGGATGTTGGAGATCGTGACGGTGATGGTGATGATGATGGCGTTGTTGATGGTGTTGACTATGAGGGCAATTACATGCACCGTCAGTTATTCGCTTGTTGGTAGTTGAGATAAGGCCACTTTAGAGGGAATTCAATTAAGGACGCATGCTGCGAAAATCACTTCACCGGAAAGCAACAGAAACACCAACTAAAGGAAAGAAAAGCATCACCCATACAGACAGACGTCGAGTAGACAAATGCAGTAGCCAACGGGTAAATGGAAGAGAAATGAATGAATAAATGAAAGAAAGAAAGAAAGAAAGCCTTTACAAAACACAGGCACAGTGCACAAATTCCCTTTTGCATAATTAACGCTTTTGCAGCTGTGCTGTGCTGTGCTCCTAAGAATGACAGCAAGCTGCATGCACCAACATGAGTCACTTGAGACTCAACGAACAAACAGAACAAACGAATGAATAAATGGAAAACTAAGACTTTAGAGTACCAAGAAACTGGGATCAGGAAGAAGTAAATACGACGAGTAAGTGTAACCCACGCAACACAGAAACTAAAGAAAGAAATAGAATTACCCACTATAACAACCTTATTGAGGGAGATAAGCATTTACGGCAAAGACTACTAAGTGTGGCCTGGGCCTTAATTTTCAAAGTGTTTCAAATACTTGAGTCTGTAGGGCTTTGTAGGTAGCCTGGCTTAGTTACAAATTAACTTTAAAAGTTCTGCGCGTGCCATATTTAATTTGTTCTTTATCTTTCCCAGTTACTTTGGTCGACCAAAAGACCAACCGACTGACCAGCTTTTGGTAACTTTATGCAGAGTAATTTGCTGTCTGATCACAGAGAAGTAAGTATGTACTTGGCATCAATTTCAAGCCATTGACTTTTCTTTCACTCATTACAAAGTTAATTAACCTTGAAATTGTTACATATCTTTTTCTATTTATGGTACCACCATCCAATAACCATACAAATCTCCTATGAACATTTATTTATCTTATAGATACATCAGCTTAAATATGTTACTTTATATATTTAGAAAACGAAAGACAAGGTAGCAAGCACACAACCTCAATCAATCAATTGAAAGAAAAGTTTACTTTAACCTTTGTTGGTTGTCTCTGAGATACTACAAAGTTACCCTTTTTCTTTCATTTCGCTTGTGTAAAATCACTTCACGACAACACACGCCTTAACAAGTTAAGCGACACTTGAGCGACATTTTTCATAAAATGAAAATGTTATCTCTGCATGCATTCAGTGCAAACAAAAAATCATGACAAAATCAAAAATCATTTAACAAGAAACCCAATTCAATGCCAAAAATAAAACCCCACCATAGAAAACATGTCAAATACAACTTTTGAATTGGAAACCCTTAATTGTATTTAGGCTAAGGTCAATATTTCTTTTCATACTACCAATCAACTTTTATATTGCAAAGTCATGATTGCTTTATAGATACATACTTGTATAACGCACTCTTTTCTGGCAACTCAACTAATTGAATCCTTTCTACAATAAATTGTGTGTGTGCCGGCGACAATTCCTTCTTTCTTCATGCATTCGTTTTGAGTTTTTTTCCTTGCTTCTCTCTGAGACCATGAAGAAATGTAATTATTTGCAATAAAAATGTTTCGACTCTCGTGTAAATTGTTGTTAACCCAATTAGTTTGGCATCTACTACTGCTGCTACAAATGTATTTGAGTGTGTCTCGTTGATGTTTAATTACAAAGTTCCATAGCCATTTAACACTTTTTCAACTAATTATCAACTTACTTGTAGTGCATTTAGAAGTATTTATTTAGTCAATACATACTAGTAAATAGTAGTAGATACTTAGATACAATTTTTTAATTGGATTAAATGGATTTTTCTATAAATAAGTCTCACATACTACTATGTAGACTGAATGGAAGTATGCATTTAATTAAATTTATTAAGTTTTTCTTTTAAAGTGAAGGTTGTGTTCTTGAAATCAAAAGCAGTGAAAAAAGATATACATACTTAGTTCGTTTTGAAAATACACAAAACACATAGTCGTATTAGTGATACAATAAATGAGTGTTAAATAAATGAAAGTACTTAAATTATAATTAGAAGGTTTGGTTTCATTTAATATTAAACATTAATTCATAATCAATAAGATAAAAGAAATTGTTTAATACTCGTATTAAAAAAAACATATCAGTAAATCAATTGTTTATATGAAGAAGTAATGGTGAGTTTTAATTATAGGCTATTTTCTCTACCACGCTGTACAGGCACCTCAAGAGGCCCACGGTAATGGAGGTGATCAAATTACTGATAGTTTAAGAATATGTGTTAAATCGTTGCCCAGTATGCTTATAAGGCACCTGGTATCTAATTTAGTGATCACCAGTTCTTTTTTTGGGTGCCATCAATCGGTCATTGTACCTGCCCGATCTGATCTTCAACAGTAGCCATGTTGAGGTCACGATATAGAATGATGTTACGAACATACCATTCGCAGACAGTGAGTAGACGCAAGGCTTTGTTTTGCAGGGTCGTTTGCGATTCGACTTTGCATCTATACTTTACAACGCAACGATTTGCTGGTATACAGTTTGCTTGTTGCGTAGCGTTAGTTTGCATCTGCTGTTGAGAAGTCAGTAAAGCTTTCTTAACCTAGCTCTACAGGTTTCAACTACCCAGAATGTGAGCCTTTTGGCGGGGAGTAGCACAAGGTATCTCGGTTTAGTTCATTGATGCATTACTGTACTACTAAGATGGATGGCCTCGCTTTAAGGTAAAGCATAAATTGGTACATTTGGCCCATTCTTCAAAGGTGGGAAGGCATTTCAACAGACCTTCCGCAGCCTCGTATTCGGATTTTGTAGAGTAAAAAACAATTTCATCATCGGTGAATGACGCAAGAAGCATTTTCTCTGAGGTAATGCCCATTTCATCTGGATCTGGGATGGGGAGATCTGCAATGTATATGTGTCTCTGGACACTGCCCTTGGCAATATGGCTGAGTTCACCGTTTGCACCTTTACTTTCAATCTATGCTAAGATTTAGAAAGTAGGGTGCCGGGAGCACTTCTTTTATCTTGGACAACAGACCGTTGAACATCGATAAATATTGCATTGCAGTACTCTTTTCCGTCGAAGGCCTTAAGAATGTGGTTAATCAGTATCGTCAAGATCAGTATGCCTCTATCTATTTATACTTTGCTATTGTATTTCATTGTATCTACTGGCCGCACAATATGCAAGTTTCTGTTTCTACACTATCTTCGAGTTAAAAGGACATTATCTATATATAAGATTATTCTTTGAAAATTATGATCTCAATCTCTCAAGTGATTGAAATATTTTTTTCCATTTTCCATCATAAATGAAGATCATTTAATTAACTTTATGCTCAATGCATATGCAATATTTACAATACTATTTGCTTCCCAATAGCATATTATCAAAAATGTACTATTAATCCCGTAATTAATCACAAAAGTTAATCTAAATTGAACACAAATTGCTTTATAAATATTTAATACAGTAAAATTAGTGACTTGAACAGTTTGTTTTTGTAAAATTTCAAAATTCACTTTTGGATTGTGTAAGATGTTGCTGCTTACAAAATTCTTTATCAACATCTATAAATATCGAATGAAATACATTTATACACTGGTATATAGTTACTAAGTATTTTTCTATGGTCAAGCGACGCAGCATGGCATGCAATTGAAGCGGTGCAACGCAGCATGACAGAGTGCAACATGAACGACGAATTCGCTTAAAGTTTGAAGTTGAAACAAAAATATAACAATAAAAAAAAATAAGGCGAATGAATTAAATCGAAGTAGCGTGTAAATAAAATTGCATTGCAACAAAACAACTGCAAAATAAGAGTGAATCGAACGAAGGAAGGAATGAACGAAGAACCATATCAAAATCTAAACATGAGCAACGGTGGCCCAAAACACCAACCAACACCTTCATCGTCACTCCATCAGACAAATGACCACCATAAGACTAGCTCTTGCAATGGACAAACAGCACGTTCAACAGAACTGAACTGAAGTGAAGTTGCTTAGCTTCGTGGCTGGCGACACGGATGAATGAAGCACAGCACATTTCAAAGTGCGGCATGCCACAAAGCAACAGCACCAGCAGCAGCAGTAAAACTATTGCAGCAATTTTAAGATGCCATGCCGCCTTCATTGTAACCACACACAAACAGCTAACAACCAAAACAACAAAGAAGAAGTGTTTTGGAAGTGCTTCAAGTGGAACTTTGCTTCAATGCGTTTCTTTTTTATTAAATTTTCATATAAATTAAATAAATTAAAATAAAAAGTAAAATAATTAAATAGTTTCAATTAACAAAATGTTTTTCTATATAAAGAATTAAAAAAATTCCCATGTTACTGATGATGATGATGATGATGATGGAGACATGCAAATTTCTTAGTTTGTAACTGCAACTTGTTGCTAAACATTTGCAACTCATGATGTTGGAGTGGAATTTTGAATTTTATAGTGTGAGCTTGCGCTTAATTGTAGTTTGCTATTAAAGGCAACTGTAAAATTCATGACATTGCTAATAATCTCAATTGTTGTTGTAGTTGATATCGTTGATACTTTGTTTTTTTTTTAAGTCATCTTAAATTTAAGTTAATTTTCAACGAATACACTTAGTAATCGGATCTATGTATGTATCTCGAAGTCCATGTACACATCTATTATTTATACATACATACACATGTACAGTGAAACTTCACAATACAGACAGTGATCATAAATCGTCTTATCATATAAAATATTTCAAAAAAAATAATACTTAAGCGGACTGTTCCTTTAGTCAATAGCATGGATTAAAAATTCAAGAAAAGAAGAGTTTTGTTAAACCAGGAAGTTCCGAGATAGACAAGATGATTAAAATATAAATAGAAATGAAAACATTTCTTTTTTAAAGCAATTGTAAAGGGCAAAAAAATTGAAATGCTAAGCAATTGGGATTTTTTGATTTATTATTATATTCTAATCTGACATATCTTTTAACCAGACATACACCATGTCGACATTGTGAGTTCAGTTCTGGTAGATTTCACTGTAAATGTATCTATATCTATAGTCCATGTATCCGTATCCATGTACATCTATGTGAGACTTTAGTAAAGTTTCCAAAATTAAGAAAAATTAAAACGGAATGTGAATGTTGCTTTAACATTTTGTTTTTTTAATGCAATCAAAATTCTTGCAGCACCCAAAACAACCGTAATAGCCGAGCAACACCAAGCAACAACACCAACAATAACAACTATTAAACTTTATCGCCACCACTAGCAACAACAACAACAACAATTGTGGGTGCATTTGTAATTATCCTAATTTATGTTGAGTACCCAAAAAAAAAAATAAAGTAAAAAAAAAAATAAAATGCAGGTGGGTGCCAACAAACATACACTCGTATGCAACACCATCACCGTCACCATCGCCTATTGCCCCTTCATGCAATGCCCCTCTATACTAATTGCGCTTCCCGCATTTGATAGTTTGTTTGTGTTCCTATATAGGCGCAGCAGATGCAAAATATACTCATGATTTTCGATACACACATAGAGACAGACACATACCGCAGACCAGATTCTAATAAAGAGCAAATTTATGGCAAATTATCTTAAAACTTGACAATGATCGATAATGTCGAATTTATAGCTAAAGCGACTATATTGTTGGGTGTTTTTTTTCGTGTGCGCTCTTAGAGTTGCCTTCCTTTGTTTTTATGACAAATAAAATGAAATGAATAAATAAATGACTGAATGAAAAACACTATATAAAATAGTAAAACATAATTACATTTTTTATTTATGAATGATAATTGCGCGATATACTATTTGAGATTTTATATACAATACAATACAACTACTATTATTTATTGTATTTGATGTTTATTAATAATTTTTATGTTTAATGATTTTTTTCTGAAATAAATGCCGGAAAACATTAAAAATCTTAATGATTTTAATGGATTTTTCTTTTATGATCAAAATCTTAGAAAGTGCCGGAGTAGTAAACAAATACTACAAACAAGTGAATTTAGCATCCGGTAAAAGGTAACTTTTTGATTGAGGTGTAATAAAATCCTACATAGGAAAATTAGATTAGATTGAATAAATTCAATTTTCAACAAAATTTGGTTGTTAGTTTTCCAGATAAACAGAGATGGGAACAGACAACACCCAAGCCCATCCGTGACTTCCATGTGTGGTATGCAGATGGTTCTAAAACGACACTGGACATTGAAGCAGGTGTCTATGGGGAAACCCCTAAAAAACGTATAATCAGCAAGCGAACACAGTTTTCCAGGCAGAAATCCATGCTTCAGGAAAAATTAAAGTGTGCCACTGCTAACAAGCACATACATATACTACATTCACTCTAATAGCAATGGCTACATTAGAAGCACTCAAGGCTTTCGAGTTCAGTTCGAAATTGGTTTGGGATTGCTTGATACCAGTCTTTTGAGATGTTTTTTGCATGAAGTTTTAGCCACTCCAGCATTCTTCAAGATAACCACTATGTCCAGGAACCCAGATTACGTAAACATGATTGCTTGATGTCAATCTTTTGTGTCAGCAGAGCACGCGCTATGTCACTGCGAGGGCCTAATCTGGACCAGACTCCGCCAACTTGGAAACCAGTACTTGGAACCAGTTGATAATGCAGGCTTGTCTCCGACGAGGATCTTGGTATTCCAGTACTTAGAACCAGTTGATATTGCAGGCTTGTCTCCGAAGAGGATCTTAGAATTCCTCATGAACACCAAAATCTCGGAGGAACTGTGATTATGGGGTTGGTCACAATAGGCCCACTTGAGGCTTCAGTGACGAGTTGTACTGATTCCCGCCCTTTCCCTAATCTAATCTTATCTAGTATGCGGAGTAAGTTTTCAATTTGAAGTCTTTAAGTATATTCGAGAAAGAATTTCTTTCCTACAATGATAGACTCTTTAGTGTTTTCCAAAAATAAAAATCTATAAACATCTGTCTACAAAACATTTCTTCTTCTTAAACAAATGCAAAGTAATAATTTTAGTAAAACGTATTAGACTTATTCAATATACAATAGTTGAAAGAAATTAAAATTTAATCGCATGTACTTTAAAATTTATAGTTCAGACACCATAAATATTGGTGTAAGTACGTGTATATTGAATTTTACAACAATATAAAATTGTTTATTATTACATATGTATTTTGTTTTATCGCTGATTGCTAATTACTTTTTTTCAATTATCTTTTGTTCTTTATTTTTGATTGTTAACAATCAAGTGCAGTGGCATTTTGTTATAATACATAATCTGCTTTGCATAGAACAAGCAAGAAGTGAGTGTAAAGTGTACATTTATTATTTATAATAACAACACTAAAGTAATATTCAGTAAGAAAGACATTAACATTACTGAACAACAACAACCTTAATAAATTAATGCAACAAAAAAATAACAAAATGTGTCAATCTGCTCATTACTATTTTGTAAATAAAGAATCAAACATCTTAAGAATTTAAGAATTTAATTTTAAGTAAGTAGTACATAGTACATAAATCATCACACCTTAAAACTTCTTTATTTGTTTAATAATGTTTTGATTTGTAAATATTCTTATCATTCAATTAATATATGTATATCATTAAAAAATTAAAACAAAATAAAGCTTACATACCTTTTAGATGATTTTATGAATTTAAAAAAAAAAATTTACTGCAATACAATTGTTTATGTATGTATTGTATACGAAAGCGGTTACCCATCAAATTACTATCGGCGCCCGACGCTGCTTAATCTCAGTGATCTCACGAGAACAGATGCTCACTCGAATACTGCGTACTATGACGTCGGCCATTGCATGCAAAATATGCAACAACCAAATCACAATAGAAACAAATTAACACTAAATTCCGTGTTCTTACATACTTATACTGAAATAAAAGCAGTTAACTTAAAGTAAAACACATTAAAATACAATAATTCAATAACTCCAAATTAATAAAATCACTTTTTACACTTCAAAATTGCAAAAAACTACGCACTCAATACATTCGCAACTCACTCTTGTTAATTACCGACGCCAAATAAACTTTGGTGAAGGTAGATAAGCCAATGAGGTGAAAAGGTGGTGGATTTAGTATGTCATTTATTTATGTCACCTACAACAAAGACTATAAAACTGTGAACATCTTCTTTATGGTGATTATCAAACTGTAAGATCTTTTTAATACTAAACTAGCTAAGCTTTTGTGTTGTGTGTTAAACCGGGGAAGATTTTACAATCATTAATTTAATCAATTAAAGAACAAAAAACATTTCACACTTGAGTAAATATTTATTTTTTTTATATTTCTTGTATACTTAAAGCTAGCTTAAAGTTAGAAAAGGGTAGGTGGCCATGGCTTGAGTTAATAGCATCATATCACAATGACCATGAAACTAAAATTGGCCATCAAACTGTTGTTAAACTTTAAGTGCAGCTTCCTCAAAAATCAATTGATTATCAGGTTAATTCAATAATCTGTTTATTATAGAAATTCATTAGTTAATTCCGGATACTGCACTATGTGCATACGTTTATTTAGACTCAATATTTCACCTGCCCTACCACGCAATATAAAGCAATATTAGCAACGACTACGCTGCCGAAGTACCATTTGTTTTCAAACGCTAATGCAGTACCGCTATTTAGGTGCTGATTAGTGGATGTTAACTTATAGTCACTATGTTCAAAATAGGTCAACAATTTGGAAAACAATGTTGTCTCAAAATATACTTACATTAACATTTAATAAAAATCACTTATATATTCTTTTTAAATCTTCCATTGTATATGTGTAATACTTAAACTTAATCAATAGCATTATTTTATCTTTCATTATTAATTATTTTTGATTACTATGCATAACAGTTAAGATAATTCTAATAAATGAGAACTTAAGATAACAATAAACAGTGGCGCCACATGGCTCACATTTGTTTTTTATTTATTTCTTTTACAGAATCTTTAATACCCCACCCATCTATCTATACATCTATCCCTCCATCTATAATGATCATTCATAACTTACTTCATAGTCTCACAAGTAGTAGTACTGTAGACAATATGTTCCATTTAATTAAAACTAATATTTAACATGATCGAGTGTTAACTAAGGAAATGAATCATGAATGAAAACCAACCACACCATACTTGCTAGTGAAGTGAAGTACAAGTAAATATGTATGTGCAATAGTATATCAAATAAATCACTATCGGTGTTAGTCCATTTGACTTGTTGTACAAGCGCGTGAAGTCTAAAGATAAAGACCATAACGTTGGGAACTCAATCAAGGAAAAGAAACAACAGTATAGCAAAGTGTTTCGGGGGATATAATCTTGAATGGCAACATTTGTCATTTTATATGAAAGAAATGAAGTACATTTGTATGATTTAATGTTAAATGAGCGTGTTTAAAAACAATTTAAACTATTGTATGAGAAATAAATAATAAAAATATTATTCATAATATAGAAATAAGTTGGCGGCATATGTTAGAATGAAATCAATTAAAAATAACATATAAATTGCACCCGCTTACTGAATAAGGTGTGGTTGGATTTCTTATTCTTTCAACAATTTACTTATTTTTGATGTCGACTTAATCAAGCTGAAATGTTATTCATTTGTCAAAGCAAACAAATTAAATTATAAAAGGTTTAAATTAGTCTTAACACACACGCAAGTTAAGCGCCTTATAGCAACAATGATAACTAACTACATCATTGACAATGACAATTGATTTATTACAAACTAATGGTGAAAAAATGAACTGAGCAAATAAAATCAAATTTCATATTAATTGACTTCAAAAATTGTTTTGTATTTCAAAACGCATTGCATACGTTCATTGTATTGACTTGTTTACTTGTGTGTCAGCTTTGCCAAGTGTAACTCAAAATGACAGTAAATGCGTTGACAATTGGTAGACCAAACCTCCTCTCAACACCGGATCTCAACGACCTCAACACATGATATTGGTGGTGTCAGTTGTTCTCTGCTTGGTTGCTTTGGTCTTGTCACGATATACGCAAAAAAAAAATATATCTATGTAAAAATAAAATCGCGCATACGCTGCGTGTTTCGCGCTCATTTTCGCTATATGCATGCAACTCACATACAATCAGACACACACACTATGATTTTGATAAATATCTTTGCAACAAAACTAATAAAACAATACAAACATGTGTAGAGAAATAGACAAAAACTTGTTTTCTGTCATAAAAAATATTTCAAAATAATTACTTAATTATTATGCTTAGTAATATTAAAAGGCAAGTTATTAGTTCCTCCTCATATGCATATTTAAAGTACGAGTGTGTACGTCTTATTGTATCTGTATTTCTGGTTTATTTTTCTTTAAACTTCTATTATTTACATATGTATGTAAATGTGCAAATGTCATTGAGTGATATGTAATTTCATGTTAACTTATGTCTTCAGCTGTCGTTGCTGTTGTAACTTGATTTTTAGCAAAACCAACACTTGGTTCTTAAGAATATTTAAAGTAGCAATCGTCTACTAAAGTCATTTTTATTGAATAAATTTAAAAAATAAGCAATTTTTTGGGAATTTTGATAATATGTTGCACATATTATTCTAAACAATTAAAGACAGACATCATAAACTATGACTAATGAATTCGTAGTCTATGACCAGTGAGCCTCATCACTGGCCAAACATTACTCGCTCATACAATTATCCTTCGAGTCTTTAAATAACTTTTCCCGGCAAAGTTATGCATCAAACAAATCTTATCATTAGTTGACATATTGGGTAGTTCTTTATCATAAAAATAAATACTTGTATTATAAAATAAAGATATTAATGAAACTTACGAAAATACTGTAAATTACCAACTTAAGCCATTGAACGAGTTTGCACTCTACTAGCCAGCGATTTACCACTCCTAGTACACTCGCTCAGTGTACTCATATTGACTAGTTGCTAGCAAATAGTAAACAGAAAAGTTGAAAGGCAGGCTACTTTGCTCGCTACTCTCTGGCGTGTGGGCTTGTTTGTGGATGAGTGAGTGAGTTTACAGTCTACTATCTATGGAAATTACTATTTTCTAGTAAAGCTGTGTGTCATCATCTCTATCGCATACGCCGATTCGCCCCCATGTAAACTCGCTGACTGGCATATTGTTAACTCGCACAATGCAATTGAGGCTTTAGTTACCTTTTATCTCAAGACAACTTAGTAATATATTTACTATATGATTATAATTCAATGCAAATGAAATGTTTTTTGTATAAAGTTATATTTTTCTTAACAAGTAATTAAATGATAATTTACATGAACTGACATGCAAATATGGTAGGACCAAATTAAATGGTTTTTTTTTACTGATTATTTTTAAAATTTATTAATTAAATTCCTATGGCCTTAAACAATTTTCCAACACTGTTCTCTATCAAAGTAATCTAGATTGACAAAGTAAATGACAGCAACAAAAACATAAATAAATAATAATAAAAACAATAATTTTAATAAAATAATTCAACCGTATTGTCCTAACCACAATTAAAAGAAAAAAATCTCAATTATTCTATTATATACCATTACTATTATACCATTGCAAATGATGATGGTCATCATTATCTGACTGTAACCCAAATATTTATATACAATAAATTTTGTATTTTCCATTTGAACTACACACAATAAAATAAATTTCTGAATTACCTTTGAAATAATATTCATACATATTATTATTATCATTTACAAAACACAAAACCACATTGTTGTAAATTAATTGAAGAGGTAGTTTTTATAATTGCTATATCCAGGTAAGTGTACTTTGCATACTCGTTTGTGTGTGTTCTAAGGTGTGAAACTCATTCATTCTCTCCCTTTATCTCGTTATTACAATAAACCATAACAACAAAAAACGAAAACCAAAACCAAAACAAAATAAATTAATGACTTTAGTACGGTACTAATCAATTAGTGGTCAACAACGACGACGGAACGGAAACAATATACCATATTGTACAAATTTACAGCAGTATATATGTGACACAGTGTGTGATCAGAGGATCCAACAACGGCGACACCACTTTCGATTAAAACAACAACATCGACGACATCGCCGGCAGATGACAGCTATAGACAAAAGCCGACTAAAACAATCTGTCACGATCACAAGAGGCTTTGCATCGACATCGCCAAGTAATAACAACTGCAGTAGCAATAATACTATTATACGATAATAATAATAAATCGAAGTACAACGATACTCAAGATAAAGCTTAGTTCGTGGATTTAACACAAAACAATATAGAAAAAAAATACATTATAGCGTTAGACGTTTGGCATATTTGCATTAAAATTTTTTTAAAACGTTACGGACCTTTGAAGAGTGCACAACATCTAACACTCGTCATAGTTCATTAAGGGTAATTATAAATCATTCCCGACTTTCAAATTTTGCAATAGTTTCTGCGGATTTAACAAGGACATCTGTGAGTTCTTAAACAAGCTACCTGCTATAACTAAGTAATCAAGAATCTAAGACAGGTAAGTTGCATTTAAGATAAAATTTTAATTGAAAAATGTGTTGTGCCTTTGCTTTCGTGGTGTGTATATGTGACCCAATGGAAATTTCCCTAGTTTTGTTACGAAATCATTAAGAATTTTTAATTAGATGTTTTCATAACCTAAACAAATGTTTATTTAAACTACATTACACTCAACCGGTTTCAAGATGATCTATAAAGACGGGTTATCCCCGCCTAGTATGTGTTTTGAATAGAAAGTGTAATTCAAAGATAATCTTAATGCATATTCTGCCTTAGAACGATTAATCGTGTTTTTTTATCACTGTTGTGGTGGATTTGTATTAATCACCACAACAAATTTAATTACTCATATCATAGAGTGGTTAATATTAAAAATCTTATCAATATATAACATTCAAACAACAAAGTCATTCATCAGCAACATTTTTGATTCTAATGCAGACTGAATTTTCTATTTTTTTCATTTGATGTAAAAACTTCCATTGTCATTTTCATTAATTGGTTATTTACCTTTAAAAAACTATTGAACTAATGATAAATAAATACATACAATACTTAGGTAAAGTCATTTAAATAATTGTTTTTTTGTTCGAGTCAAAGCCCTCTTTCAATGGCCTATTAACCTCACCCTGTTTCAATCAAAATTGTATCCACATTGATCGACACATTTCATATAGACTTTTTTCAAAATGTCACAATTTCATTAATTAATTTACGACTCATCATCATCATCATCATCATCATCATCATCAACGAGACAATTCAACAATGTTTATTTACCTAATTCTGTGTACTGTATTGTCTCCAAATACTAGAACGTGATATATCAATTAAGATATAAGGTCAATGATACACGAGACCGAGTGACTGACTGACTGATGGACTGACAATGAATAGATACACAAATTAGTTACTAAAACAACATGGGTAATAACGACGACAACAAATAATTACATAATGCTTTCTAATGTAAGAGTATATAAGTGCGAGGCCCATGTGCTTTCATTTTAACAACGCAACTACTCGTAGATACTATGTACATGAATGATGATTGGAAGAAGTATGTATTGTACATAGTTAAAAGAAGAGAAGACTTTATCATTGCTGATATGTTCTGTTGTTGTGTCGTTGTCGTTGTAAAGTAAATCATTGTTATAAATAAATTTGCATATTTGCCAATCTCGGTCATAGTCACTAATTAAAAGGTTTAAGGCTAAAATTTGCATACGAGACAATTCAAAGTGACAGCATCAGCATCAGCAACAATAATAACGATAACAATGAGAACAACAACAACAACTACTACAACAGCAACATCATCATCAATATCAACAAAGGCAAGTGCAATGCATAAACAAAGCAATTCGATCCAAACCGTTTGAATCTAACCACCCACCCATTCCTGTCTATTCTTCACTATACTATTGTAGTAGTCTCATATCGTCCTTCAAAAAGCTAACAAACTAACTAACACCCACTACACACTTTACTATACTAAGAGAGGCATGAATGTGCATCAACAAAAACATATGTAAACATCCCGTTGTCTCTGATCCATTCGATATGCTTTCCGACAACATGCATTAAGCGCTAAGCTTTAGCATAATTTTTTACACACACCAAGTTGAAACATATCATAGATATGAGTATCTGCATCTGTGTGCCTTGTATTAATTTGTATGCATGTGCATATGTACATGTGCAACATGATCTCATTGAGTGCCAGTAGAACGCATATTGTAATTTTGCAGCACACTAACCTAACCTCACACAGCATAAACTCATCATGCTATTCCTCAAGTCCCTCAAGTTATTGTCATAAGCCAAACTATTTGCGGGTAGATACTATAACATACATAATAATGACAAATGTTGACCGCGACTTCAACCTCAGCCCAAACAAAAATAATGGCAAATTAGCTCACTAGAAAATAATAGGCTTTGTTTGATACTTACACATGCAATGTTATTCAATCTCATCTGTTCTCAAATATAATATCATATTGTATATAGACAAAGGTATCTGTATCTCTCATGCCGATTAGATTAGATGAATCTATGGAAATTGCCTCAAAGTATTTGTTTTTCTGAAGCAAATAGTAGAAGAGATGAAAGATTCTTTGGATATTTATTTTCAACCGGTTATTTTGTACCCTTTGGAGGTACTTATTTCAATAGGTTCAGTTTATCTTAGAGAAATTTTTTAATAAGACTGGTCAGAGATAAATTGAAATGTTTTTGATTAAAGAATATCATTGGAAAGGTAAATAGAATCGATCTTCATATGTGTCTGATAAAAATTTCAAAGGTTAGTTTAGACTAAGTTAAGGGACAGAAGTGAATAGACTTGTATTAGATCCCCCTTCAATTATCCTGTACCTTGAATAAAAGTAAGGATTATTGTTAATTTAATCTTTCATATATGTGAGAAGCTACTGACAAAGGTGTCTGTCTCTTTTTTCCCCTCATAAACAATATCATCATGGTTAACAGAATATAGAAATTTATTTCACTTAATATAATTAAACTTCTGGAAAATCCTTATACAAAAGTGTAGTGTGTACTATGTACAGAGGAACTTTTATTATATCATACTCAACTGTCAACAACAGAAACAACACATCAAATTTGTACAAGTATATGACATTTGAGAGTCCATCATCATTCTCTCCTCCTGATTCACTCACCTTGTTTGTCTTTCTAACTAACTAACTGACTTCTATTGTATAGTATATATTATTCAAATTGTTTGTGTTGTTGGTTGGTTGGTTGGTTGGTTGGTTGGTTGTTTGTCTTTTCTGCATACAATTGTTTTGTGAAATTAAATTAAATTGATTTAATTTAAACTCAATTTACAGTGATGAACCTAAACAGAGGTCAGCTAGCTAACAATATAATTAAAGTAGCACAGGTTATCTCTCTACTCTCTACAACAATATGTGTACTATGTATGTACTGTGATAATGACATTTACGAGTAGTTTAAGTACATCCAATCATCATTACATTACACCATACAGTACTACTAAGTATAATACATAATGTGCTTTTTGAAATGCATTTTAGCATGAAAATTTATTGTTTTTTGAAGTAAGTACACGTACTTAGAGAACTAGATAGGGTTGAGTTACCTACCGGAAGCCGGATATAGTTTGATTTTAAATAATAATCCCAGTCAGTGGATAAAATTAGTTCAATTTTGTGATCTTGGGTTGGTGACAAAGTCAAGTTTTTTTTAAGTAATTTTCAGAATTAAATAGATTATTATTTCATTCACTTATGAAAACTTCAAAAATTTAAATCAAAGAATACTTTCAAGTTTCCATCAGTTTCAAAAACAATTTGATTAATCTCACAAGCAAAAATCATCTACATTTACTAAGTATATTTCTTAAGACTACTACTGTAACATAATCGTCTTATCTATTTGGGACTGTCTCAAAGCACATGAACTTTACCAAGTGTCAAGGTTATCATCAATCTAATATTTTTATTATAAAATTCACTTTCGTTGACCTTTCACTATTGAAAATCATAGTAAATGTTTATTTATCTTACGCATATTACGAGTTCATACATCCAATGTCATTGCTAACTACAACTTATTATTGTAAGTGTCAACAAAAACATTCACGAAATTCCATCTGTATGTTGTAGATACAATGAACGAGACTTAAAGAAGTTCAAGCACCTTCATGTCCGTGCTAAAAGTTCATTTACACGATATATGTACAATATTGTGATTCGATCCAATCCAAGTCGTTTTGTAAGATACGCAGATACTTTAAATAGCATGCATATGTACATACATATGTAATATTCTGATTTGACAATCGAGTGAGTGAATGAAAGCTCATTTCATATCATGGAGCTAGTAGGGGGCTCGAGCCTAACGCGCAATTCCACTGATTGAAGCGCCGAACTAATAAAGACAGTTTCAGTACATATAAATAGATTCATTATGTCACAGAAATATTCAGAATGAGAGATCGAGATCTTCTCTTGGGCATAGATTGAGTAAGAATGCAAACGAGAGTTGTATACAAAAAGAGAGGAAGACCAATTAGTATTTTGTATCTCATTGTCGGTTACTTGGTTCGTTGGTTGAATTGTTTGTTTGTTGTCCGATGCTTAGATGTTTGAACTGATTGTGTCGCGCGCTGTGATTACAAAGCCTGAGCTCAAGCTCGGCTAGCTTCGGTTGCCTCTATTGTGTGTAGTTATGTAGTAATGAAATGAAATGAAGAAGCCACACATTAGGGCACTTTAACTCATGCGTATTTAGTACGAGATGCGCGCGCGACTGATGCGCCCGTTCGTTATAGCACCGGCAGTCATCCGACTAGAGAAATAAAGAATAATATATACATATATATGTAGAATTCGCGATTGGATCGGATCAACAATATATATACTTAGTATATAGTATCATAATATAGACATACAAAGAAGTGATCAGGGCAGAAAACGCTCATTCACAAATTGTATTCAATTAAAGTATAAAAATCGCTATAGAACAGGGACTTGAGAAGGCTAACGGGGCTAAACGGAACAAATAAATAAGTAAACTACTGCATAACACCAGTGACGTGATCCTCGCGTGCACATCGTGTCAGCAATAGTTATGAGTCGTAATACCCATTTGGATACCGTCAAAATACTCAAGAGTCACGCATATCCATTGCCAAAAGTGCACAGTCCTATAGGTCGACTCCATGAAAGCATCGAGAATGGCCAACACAAAGGACCAAAAATTGGTCTAGGCATAAATGAAAAAACTGGACGCCTGCAATGGTGTCCGGGTTTTACTTGTTGCAAGTTCCTGATTTTACTTCCAGTGGTTATGCTGCCCATTACATTGGTTCTGGTGTTCCTCTTACGCATGGATAGCTTGGTAACGGCACTTCATCTTCGTGAGCAACAGGAACCGGATCCTTATGAACAACGACAATTCAATCAACAAAAATCACCACTCTATGTAGAAGACTATGAAATACCACTATCCAGTGGTAACTACGAAGTTGATGATCATCATGGTAGTGATAACTTTGATATACTACGCGATGAAGAATTTCTGCTGCCACAACGAAATAATCAAATTGATAGAAGTGCCGCGGAGCGTGCTCGGCGATGCATGCCCTATCGTTATCCCACAAGTGAGAACTTCGATATGGAGGATCATGATCTAATGAAAGATGCACGCACATCGTTTCTTCCATACCCTAATGCCATACCCAGAGAGTGTCTGCACACGGCATCAGTCCCCCACACACGACTTCAAGGTCGTTTCGATCAGAGAAGCAGTGTTTGGGATCTAGATACCATTATCAACCAATATAAGCGAAGTGATCGAACACGTCGCACTTCGAATGATAAAGTAAGATTCGATAAATTAGATGCTCACATAGATGTTAATGAGGGAGATACGAAAAATGAGTTTGAAACACACGAAGATGAGATTGAGGCACATATTAGAGAGACAACTGCAGCATTGCAGTCGTTCTGGAATGAACAAGGCACCAAGAAAGGCATACGCGTTGCACAGGCAAAGACAATGAAACAATACATGGACCTTAAAGTAGATCCTTGTGTGGATTTCTATAAATACGCTTGTGGCAATTGGGAGAAGAAACATCCAATACCAAGAGATAAGGCTGGATTTGATACATTTGAAATGTTACGTGAGAGTCTTGACTTGGTATTGAAGCAGCTCTTAGAAAGAGACCCATCAACATCACACAAGCATATTAAATCAACGAACCAGCGTCAGGCGCATCTTAAAAATAATCAATATGCTGCGGATCCGAAATCAGCGGCGGATATTGCAGAGGCTGGGGCAGACGGACCTAAAGACATTATTGAAACATTGAAGGAGTTTGATCTCGCAAATTTACATGGGCAACGTTTCAATTTACGTGCAGAAATATTGCGTGATCGAATTAGTCGTCAACGTAGAATGCTTGACCAAATACTGGAGCGCTACAAACGTAAGACAACAAATACAAAACGAAAACGCTTGGTCGAGCCACCGCGTGACATTCCCAAAGTAATTCAGGCACCTGCTAAGGCACTAAATGGAGTTGGTTTTACACGCATAGCTGATGCGCCACCAAACGAGTTTCTCAAACCACAGTATGATGCCCAGGCTAAAGCTAAAAATTTATATAGATCATGCATCAATAATGGGATATTATCAAAGCGTGGCCTCCAGCCACTGCACCAACTAATAGATGATCTTGGTGGCTGGCCTGTACTAGATCCAAATTGGGATGAACACATGTTTGACTGGCAACTTTTGGCAGCCAAGCTACGTCGTTTCAATAATGATATACTAATTGTTCAGTGGGTTGGTCCAGATATTAAAAACTCTGAAGAGAATATCGTGCAGTTCGATCAGACGAGCTTGGGTTTGCCAACTCGGGAATACTTTCTACAGGAGGCAAACTCGAAATATTTACTCGCCTACCAACGCTTTATGAGCGATATCATGCATAAGTTGGGGGCACAAAAATCAGATGCCATGAGGACCGCAGCTGACCTGATCACATTCGAAACTCAGTTGGCCTCCATTACGGCACCGGCAGAACAACGTTTAAATGTGACAAAGTTATACAAGCGAATGACATTGAATCAATTGCATGTGACCATTCCACAAATCAACTGGATGCGCTACCTTAGCACATTACAAGGACGGGAAGTGAGGGATGATGAAGAGGTAGTCATATATGCGACAGACTACATGAAGCAACTGGTATCACTGCTTGATGACACAGAACCACGCATATTGTCCAATTATATGATGTGGCGCTTCATCCGCCATCGGATTAACAACGTAGACGATCGTTTTGATGATGTCAAGCAAACCTTTTACCATGCGCTTTTTGGTCGAGAGGAAAGTCCGCAACGCTGGAAGGTTTGCATAGCTCAAGTGAGTATTGTAGGGCCAAATATATTATACAGTAATTAATTGATTCTTCTCTTCTCTTTTGAATTAGGTCAATACAAATATGGGTATGGCTGTAGGTTCTATGTTTGTGTCACGCTACTTTGATGACAACAGTAAACGTGACACCCTTCGTATGACGCATGAGTTGCAACAGGCGTTCCGTGACATACTCAAGACCACTGATTGGTTGGATGACAGAACAAAGACACTCGCCGAACAGAAGGTTAACGCCATGTCACTGAAGATTGGCTATCCCGACTTTATATTAAATACCGAACAGCTCAATGAGAAATATGCTGGCATCGAAATACATCCGGAACTATACTTTGAGAACACACTTAATGTGCTCTTACACACAGCCCAAACAGAGCAAAATAAGTTACATGAACGAGTCAATAAGACCAATTGGCAAACGGCTCCAGCTATTGTTAATGCCTATTATAGCCGTAATAAGAATCAAATTATGTTTCCAGCTGGTATACTTCAGCCGCCCTTCTATCATCGTTATTTCCCCAAAGCTCTTAACTTTGGCGGCATTGGCGTGGTTATAGGACACGAGTTAACACACGGGTTTGATGACAAGGGTCGCCTCTTCGATAGCAATGGCAACATACACAAGTGGTGGTCTGATTCCTCTATTCGTGGCTTTGATGAGCGTGCACGTTGCATTATTGCACAATATAGTAACTACACTGTGGAAGAAGTGGGCATTGCTCTGAATGGCGAAAGCACTCAAGGTAGATTAATACCGCATTTAAAATCTTCAGTAATCCTTAATAATTTTAATTTTATAGGTGAAAATATTGCCGATAATGGTGGATTGCGTCAAGCTTTTTATGCCTACAATCGTTGGCTTAATTCTAATCCAACTCAAGCTGAAGAAGAATACTTGCCGGGCCTAAATATGACTGGTCCACAGTTGTTCTTCCTAAACTTTGGCCAAGTCTGGTGTGGTGCTATGCGTCCGGAAGCTGTACGCAATAAATTGAATACAGCCATACACAGTCCTGGTCGTTATCGGGTCATTGGAACTCTATCAAATTCATATGATTTTGCACGCGAATTCCAATGCCCCGTTGGCTCACCAATGAATCCGTACCAAAAATGCAGCGTTTGGTAAAAACAGCAGTCGACAGCAGTTTGTAAACATGCAAGTTTCATGGTAAGTACAATTCGCTTATATTTACCATATCATTTCTCACCCATTTAAATATTGGCGCACCCAATTGTGGTCAACTATTGTGAACATAGTATGTATGTACCATATGTACTTGTATATGATAAAAGTACTTTATGTCAATTCATTATTATGATGTCGATTAATTGAATACATGCGTGTCTTTCGCCATAACTCTCAATTCCATTAGAACACTACCGCTTGCTCCATTGTTTAAGTGCTTTCGAATTCCGAGCACATTGAATTGTTTTATAAACACAATGACGCACTTCGTTAACGCATTTAATAGAGAAGAGAAATTTATATTAATGCTGATTTATGCGATGCAATTGGAGTTCATCTATTTGTGTTAAATAGAGGAAGATTGAATTGAAATAGTTGCACAACAATCTTATTAATTTGATATAGTTCATAACTTCCTATGATATATTAAACTCTGTGAGAGTGGAAAGTAAAAACCCTAAACATTTAAAGTATTATTATAAATTTAGTTAGTAAATTAGTATAGTTCCTAGATCCTCCTGTCGGTCTTACCCTGGGCAGAAGACTCAACTGGCAGGAGCATTTTAAGAGAAATAAGAAGCAACTCGTCTTGAAATGCTGGAAAATTAACTGACTGTTAAGACATTTGGCCCAGCTCAGCTTGCGCAATAAAGTCCTATTGTAGAAGACAATAATTAAACTAATATGGACATACGGCATCCAATTATAGGGTACAGCAGCTATCTCTTACTTAGAAATCATTCAAAGCTTTTAATCAAAGCGTCTGAGGAGAATAGTGAATGCTCAGTTCTATGTGCCGAATTCGGTGCAGCACAGAGACCTTCAGGTGTCACTGGTCAAAGAAGAAATACGACAGCAATACGACAAGGCTGGAGAATCACCCCAACTTACTGGCTTTGGGCCTGCTTGACAACAGTCTTCAAACCAGCAGGGTACTACGCGTTGTATGCTGATGTCTGAAGTCTGACTACCTCTTATGTTCATATCTTTGTTCACGTCATGTAGTTTCACATTATTTGTTTTTTCCTATATAAATAGATTCATTGATTAGCCAAAAGGAAAGGATGAATGAATTTTAAAATCTATTCCATGCTTCTTAGTTACAATGAGAAATACTTCATTCTCAGAAACTGGAAGATGATTGCATTGGATAAAAAATCTGGTATTTTCTTGATTCTTGATTAGTTTAACAAAAAATCATTCCCACCTGTTCTTCAGAATAATAAAATTCCTAAATTTAGTTAGTAAACTCTGTAAGTTCATACACGAATCATTGTACAACGAAAATTACTTCACTCTCTGCGAACTTGTTAGATAATTGGATGTGATAAAGAATTCTTAAGATATCATTTTTAATTTTTCAGCATTCTTCTTATGATTTGCTTTCCGCACAGAAAATGTCAACCCTCCAAAACACATACTTCTCATTGCCTTATCGCCCCCCAAAAACCAAAATCATGAGTAAAGATATCATAAAAATTCTATTTAACATACATTTGAATTTTTAAGATTGAGATCATTTCTAACATATGTATATATGTATATTTTTTCAACACACTCATTCATTTCCTTTCTTAATTGCTCTTAAATGATATAATAGTCAGACATATCTAAAACTTTAAAGAGCTTTTTCTTGCAAAGATTAAAACAAAACATTTGACATACTTTACTTTAGTTTTCAAATATCTTAAAATTAGTTTAATTAAATTGTATCAAATTCTTTCTTCCAGCTCTCGACATGTTGAACACAAGCCACATTTTAATGAAGAGCAAAACACAAAAAAAAACCTAAATGATTTGATTATATTCCAAATCATAAGGATATTTTAAGGAACTTGAGCTCTGAAACGAACAAACACACAAGCGAGCAATCTGACAGAAATGTGCCAAATCTACAAATATTTATAGAATACAATGTATATTTTTTAGTTCGAATTCTACTACTTGATTTGATAGATGCTGACAAAGATCTATTGGAATTTTATGAGAGGCGATTGTTAACACATTTAACATTTTTTTATTTATTATTTATACAATAATTTTATGTTTTGTGATAATTTTTATTTTAAAAGAAAAACTGCAAATGCAAAAAACAATAAAATAATGTCCTTTAGTAATACAAAATTTGTAAATTTTATGTTTGTTTCATTTTGATAGAGAAAAGTTCGGTATTTACTTTCCAAACCAAAACAGATTCCAATAGATTTCCAAAACTTGCGAAATGCTCTCCACTGAGTAAATACATTCCAAAAATATCTTAGAAAATTTCGAAAACAGTCTAGCGTCAACATTCAATGATGACAGAACGCGTTTCATTTAATTTTCCGAATATATAAAAAATAAAATCAACTTGCCGCACATTGTGGCAAAGAATTTTAAAAATAGATAAAAAACAATCACAAAAAAATGTGTATGACTTTCTTTTAAGTAAAATTTCTTTAAGTCCAGTAAAACTTTTCAAAATAAAATATAGAAAAAATGCAATCAAAGGAAATTTGGTTAATTGTGATTATCTCTATTATTCTGAGTGGTACAAATGCCTATGATTCTTACAGCAGTACAACCAGTGAATCAAGTATATCTTTAGGTAAATCCATTACACATTGATTTTATAAGATATAGATATACATAAAGATATATCATATTTACTTAAAAGGCCTCATTACGGACGATAATACCGATAATATACGTAAAACTTTTGACTATGCCATATCGGTGGTGAACACTGATCTTAGTATTCCGCTCGTGGGATATCCAGAGCAAATATCTTATGGAGATTCAATGCAAGCCTATGGTCACCTATGTAAACTCATGCAGGTAAGTAGAGAATAGAGATTGCATTACAATAAAAGAGACATAACATTCTCTACAAATTTCTATACAGAATGGTATTGGTGGCATCTTTGGACTCACAGCAAAGCATACAGCTATGCATTTACATAATATCTGTGATTCGAAAGATGTGCCATTTATCTATCCACATCTAGCTCTAAATGGTCAATCTGATGGATACAATCTTCATCCACATCCCATGGATATTGCAAGAGCTCTTTATGCCATAATCAATGAATTGGAATGGTCGCGTTTTGTATTTCTCTATGAGTCATGTAAGTGTTTTGCACTGAAAACCTACCTATATAAAATTGAAGAAATGTCCTCTTTCAGCTGACTATTTGGGTATTCTTGACGCTCTAATGACACTATATGGAACTGATGGTCCTGTAATAAATGTTCTTCGTTATGATCTTAAGTTAAATGGCAATTATAAAGCAGTACTTCGTCGCGTGCGTAAATCTGTCGATAGTCGTTTAGTTGCTGTGGGTTCAAAAAACTCTGTAGCAGAACTCTTACGTCAAGCCCAACAAGTTGGCATTATGAATGAGGATTACACCTATATTATTGGCAATTTAGATTTTCATACCTACGAACTGGAAGAGTATAAATATAGTGAAGCAAATATAACCGGTTTAAGAATGTTCTCTCCGGAACAAGATGAAGTACGTGATCTGATTATGCAATTGGGTTATTTCGAATTTGAAACAGAACATATTCAGAATGGTTCCTGTCCCATAACACTTGAAATGGCTTTAGTTTTTGATGCAGTACGTGTTTTTGCAGAAACTACTAAACATTTACAGTATCATCCGGAACAATTGAATTGCTCCGAGAAACATGATAATGTACAACCTGATGGCTCAACATTTCGAAATTACATGCGATCGGTAAAGATTTATGCTTTTTTAATAGATAAATTTTCATTGAAACAATTTCCATAGCTCGAGCTTACAGAGAAAACTTTAACTGGTCGCATATTCTTTGAAGGCAATATCCGAAAGGGTTATACATTTGATGTTATTGAACTGCAGCCATCTGGTTTAGTCAAAGTTGGTGTTTGGGAGGAAGGCAAGAATTTCACATTTGAAAGACCCCCACAAGACATCAATGTTAATGATATTGATGAAAATTCATTGGTTAACAAAACCTTTAAAGTACTCATCTCAGTACCAGTGAGTTTTACTTGATTTACTGATTTCATAATAAAGTATTCATCATTTTATTTCTTAACAGAATAAACCCTATGCAAGTTTAGTTGAGAGCCATCAAAAACTAATTGGTAACAGTCAATATGAAGGCTATGGAATAGATCTTATTAAAGAACTAGCTCAAAAATTGGGCTTCAATTTCATTTTTCAAAATGGTGGCAATGACTATGGATCATTTAATAAGACCACCAATATGACTACGGGCATGTTAAAGGAGATTGTTGAAGGCGTAAGTATCTCTTCCTACTATTAAATATATTACTTCTAATAAGCTGTATCAATGTATAGCGCGCTCATCTAGCCATTACTGATCTTACTATAACATCAGAACGTGAGGAAGCTATTGATTTTTCTATACCTTTTATGAATTTAGGTAAGTCATACTAAATATCCTAGAATTTGGTATAATGTCTCTCTGCAGGTATTGGAATTCTGTACAGAAAACCTACAACGGCACCACCGGCTTTGTTCTCTTTCATGGATCCCTTCTCATCCGAAGTGTGGATTTATTTGGGGTTGGCTTATATTGGTGTATCACTTTGTTTCTTTGTTTTGGGTCGTCTCTCACCCACTGAATGGGATAATCCATATCCTTGTATAGAGGAGCCGGACGAATTAGAAAATCAATTTACCATTAACAATTCTGTTTGGTTCACAACGGGTGCTTTGCTACAACAAGGTTCTGAAATTGCCCCAAAGTACGATAATATGTCAATAGTTTTCTATTTCATAATTTCATTTTAAATATATGATCCGTTTTATAATATCATTCCAGAGCTCTTTCCACACGTACTGTTGCTTCAATTTGGTGGTTCTTTACACTGATTATGGTTTCTTCATATACTGCAAATTTGGCTGCCTTCTTAACTATAGTGAATCCAACAGGTCTTATAGATAATGTACAAGATTTAGCTGATAATAAAGGTGGTGTACAGTATGGAGCTAAGCGGACTGGGTCAACACGTAATTTCTTTTTAGTATGTTGCCGAGAAGAAAGCCAAATTAAAGAGTGGCTGACTAATGAGTCATGTATTTATTAATTGCAGACCTCCGAAGATGATTTGTATCAAAAGATGAACGAATACATGGCCAATAATCCAGATTTGCTAACAGAAACCAATCAGGATGGTGTGGATAAAGTTAAATCTAGTACTACATATGCTTTTCTCATGGAATCTACAACAATTGAATTTAATACAGTGCGTGAATGCAATTTGGAGAAAATTGGGGATGCTTTGGATGAAAAAGGATATGGCATTGCTATGGTGAAAAGTGAGTTTTAAATAAAATATGCAATAGTACAGACACTTTACAGACACTATATATATTCGACGTACTATTCTTCAAGATTGGCCATATCGTGATAAATTTAATAATGCACTATTAGAGCTTCAAGAACAAGGTGTTCTCGCCCAACTCAAGAACAAATGGTGGAAGGAAATTGGTGCTGGCGTTTGTGAAGTAAGGCATTTGTTCTTTGAACTTAAAATACCATGTAAAGCATCAAATTCTTATCTTGGTACTTAGGATAAGGATCCCAGTGCCAATAAGGAACTTGGTTTAGATAACCTTGGTGGAGTTTATTTTGTGCTTGGTGTTGGTAGTTGTTTTTCATTCATTTTTGCTATTAGTTCTTGGTGTGTTTTTGTTATAAAGAAGGCAAAATACTATGAGGTAATTATAATATTTTATTTTTGTACAATATAATATTGAATTGTAATTACTTATAGGTTCCCTTTAAGGCTGCACTATGGGAAGAAATAAAAATCGTCCTATCATTCTCAGACAATGAACGTGCTTTAAAGAGCTCACAATCGGTTTATTCACATAGTCGGAATTCCTCGCAATCAATTGAATCTTTTGATACGCAATCGGATAAAAATGTACCCGAAAATTAGACAAATTTTATACTTAATTCAAATTGTACAATAGATTTATCGAAATTACCATAAATTATACTGACAAAATATAATTTTATTTATTGTATTTTATTCTAAGTGAAAAATATATCAAGAGCTTTTTTCCTTCCAAATTCCAATACCTATATGTATGTATTTGGAGACGTTCCAATTTTCTTTAAACAAAAGCATGGAAAAACATTATTCATGGAAACTATTTCGAATCAGTTCACATTTCTCTCTCGTTGTGTACAGATCGACAGGCGCAACCGCTTCAAATTCTCTTAAAGATCATTTAAAAATATATTTTGTTAAAATATTTTAAAGTGACATGTTATACTAAAAGGACTCTCTTCAAAATGAAGTTCTTATATATATTTTTATTGATTTTAATTATTCGTTTGAAATGTTTAAAGATCTCTGCACAATATTTGCCAACTTTTGGAAACTATGAAACCAGCGGAACAGAAAACATTCCAATCGGTACGTACTATAGAGAGCGAGCTATCGATCAAATGAAACTGTGTCGCGTGTTTCCTACAATATGTATATTCCCGAAAAGTGTTTGCGAGTGGAATTCGGCATTAGACGATTTATTTTTAATACACACATTCAAAACATCAACGCTGCAACCTCATAAAATTCACTTTTGTTTATATACAAATCGTGTTATATATATAGAACTAGACACCTTGTACGATTTTGCTCCCATCCTCCTCCTCCTCCTCCTATGAATTATTTCATTCATGCCTATGAGATAAGGTCAAGATTTTGTTTATAAACAAACCGGCAAAATTGTTTTTGTTTATTTGGCAACACAATGTGGTCTGTAATTTATTAGAATTATTATCATTATTAGGTTTGCTTACTGATCAAAACACCGAGGCTATGGGTATAGTTTTCGATGCAGCAATAGAAGTGGCTAACTATGGATTGGAAATACCATTGACATCGATTAAGGATGAAGTGAACTATGGTGATGCCTATCAAGGTTATGGAAGACTTTGTAAAATGCTTGAGACTGGCATAGCTGGTGCTTTTGGTCCCTCATCTAAACACACAGCCGTACATTTAATGTCTATATGCGATGCTATGGATATTCCACACATTTACTCAACTATGAGCGAATACCCAGAGGGATTCAATTTGCATCCACATCCGGCAGATTTGTCAAAAGTACTCTACACCATAATCAAAGCATACGATTGGACACGTTTTATATTTCTTTATGAATCGGGTAAGATCAAAATTCCATTAAATTGTTATCTTTCTCTTTAATATTGTAGTCTCTTATTCTTACCAGCTGAATATCTAAGCATGTTGAATCAGGTAACAGCTTTATTTAATGGTAGTGGACCCATTATAACTGTCCTACGCTATGATATGCAACTAAATGGCAACTACAAACAGGTACTACGCCGTGTCCGGAAATCTATGGATAACCGGATAGTTGTCGTAGGTTCATCAGAGACAATGCCAGAATTTTTAAGACAAGTAAGTCTTGTGATATTATGTACTATATATTATGAACCTATAGATCATCTTTTATTTCAGGCACAACAAGTTGGTATTTTAAATGAAGACTACAAATATATAATTGGTAACTTGGATTTTCATTCATTCGATTTGGAAGAATATAAATATAGTGAAGCAAATATAACAAGTCTTCGTATGTTTTCACCTGAAAAAAGGGCTGTACGGGAACTAATGGAAAAATTGGGATACTCAAATGAACAAGATGAGTTTCGAAATGGCTCATGTCCCATAACAGTGGAAATGGCTTTAATGTATGATGCTGTGCAACTTTTTGCCGAGACTACAAAACATTTGAGCTTTCATTCAGTCCCATTAAATTGTTCAGAACGCACAGAAAGTGTTCAAGATGATGGTTCTACATTCAAAAATTATATGCGATCGGTAAATTATTTTAAGGAATACATACCGATCAAATTATTACCGACAAATGTGTCTTTTTCAGCTACGTTATCATCAACACACCTTAACAGGTGGAATTTACTTTGAAGGCAATGTGCGTAAAGGTTATAAATTCGATGTCATTGAATTGCAACCATCGGGGATTGTCAAAGTGGGCACATGGACTGAAGAAAATGGTTATGTAGAACAACGATTGGCTCAAACCAATTCACAGTTCGATAATGTCGACAACTCATTAGCGAACCAAACCTTTATTATATTGCTTTCAGTGCCTGTAAGTTGGAGTTAATAATATGGTACTAGATCTGAGATCTGATTAATTTATCTTTGGATTATACTTAGAATAGACCTTATGCTAGTTTAGTAGAAAGTTACAAGAAACTTGAGGGCAACAGTCAATATGAGGGATATGGTGTAGAATTGATCAATGAATTGGCTGAAAAGCTTGGCTTTAACTTTACTTTCCTAAATGGTGGAAATGACTATGGTTCCTACAACAAGACATCAAATACTTCAACTGGTATGTTAAAGGAGATTATGGAAGGTGTAAGTTTGTTTTAGGATTTATATTTATATACCATAAGTACTCAATTTTCTTAACAATATTATCAGCGCGCTCATTTAGCTATTACCGATCTAACCATAACCTCAGAACGTGAAGAAGCTGTTGATTTCTCTATACCTTTTATGAATCTAGGTAAGCTTAAAATCTATTTAATGTGTATTCAATATTTCATTTGTTTTAATGGGATTTTTAGGTATCTCCATTCTTTATTTGAAGCCCCAAAAAGCAGCCCCTGCATTGTTTACCTTCATGGACCCCTTCGCCAGTGATGTTTGGATATTTTTGGGTATTTCTTTTATTACTGTTTCTTTAAGTTTCTTTATATTGGGTCGTTTGTCACCTTCTGAATGGGATAATCCGTATCCATGTGTGGAAGAACCCACAGAATTATTAAATCAATTTACATTGGGTAATTCGGTATGGTTTACAGCAGGTGCCTTGCTACAACAAGGTTCTGAAATTGGTCCCAAGTATGTTCTTAGTTCAAATAATGAAATGAATCTTAAATGAATTTTCTGTTAATATTATTAGAGCACTTTCAACGCGTACTGTGGGCACCATATGGTGGTTTTTTACTTTGATTATGGTCTCTTCCTATACTGCGAACTTGGCTGCTTTCTTGACCATTGAGAAACCAACAAGTGTCATTGACAGTGTAGATGATTTGGCAGAAAATAAAGGTGGCGTTGAATATGGGGCCAAGAAAACAGGTTCTACACGAAACTTTTTCTTGGTAAATACATTTTACTATTGTATATGTCCTCCTTTGATGTAATCATTACTCATTACAAATTTAGACCTCAGAAGATCCCCGTTTCATAAAAATGAATCAATTTATGACTGAAAGACCTGACCTTCTAACAGAAACTAATCAACAAGGTGTTGATCGCGTCAAGACCAATACAAATTATGCTTTCCTCATGGAATCAACATCCATTGAGTACAACACAATGCGTGAATGTACTCTCAAGAAAATTGGTGATGCTTTGGATGAAAAGGGTTATGGTATCGCAATGCCAAAGAGTATGTAACTTATTTACGAAAAAAATACTTTATTTTAAAATGGTACTTACTGTAGATTGGCCATATCGTGATAAATTCAATAATGCCATCCTTCAACTGCAAGAACAAGGTGTCCTGGAAAAGATGAAGAACAAATGGTGGAAGGAAGTTGGTGCTGGTATTTGTTCGGTAAGTGTTTAAAGTGAAATGAGTGATAGAGGACACATTAATCATTACTTTACTTTTATACCAGACCAAAGCAGATGCACCTGATGCTACACCATTGGCAATGGATAACTTAGAGGGTGTTTATTTTGTACTCGTTGTTGGTAGTTGTTCAGCCTTGTTATATGGTATTATTAATTGGACATTTTTTGTTATAAAAAAGGCTCGTCATTATCATGTAAGTGATATGCATTAATCAAAGCATAGTACACTAATTTATATTTGATATTTCTAGGTATCTCTCAAGGATGCTTTCAAAGAGGAATTGAAATTTATTATGGACTTTAACACCTATACACGCGTACTCAAAAATTCTGCTTCAATTTATTCACGTAGTCGTCAGTCTTCAGTGATATCCTTTGATCAACCTAAATGAAGAAATTCTTGTTAATTGAATTGAGTTTATTCAAAAATTGTAATAACTTACAAAAATGGAATGTTTTAACATGTCATGATTATGATTAGCAATTAATAATTATACAAGTAAATAGTAGTACATATAAATATTACACAAAAGCCGAAATGCCAACAAAAATTGGCAAGGCCATCGCATTTTGAGATTCACTGGAGCATTTAAAATTTTTTGCATATTAACATTTTGTTTGTTTTTTGGTGCTAAAAAGCTTTTAAAATATTATTAAAATTGTTTGTTATTTATTACATTAGTATCTTTGTTTATTTCAAACTAGAATTGTTAAAACAAGTCACTGTATTGTATTGTATTCCCAACCTTCTTGCACAGGAAACACAATCAGTCTCTTTAGAGAGCACAAAAACTAGGATTCACTTTTTGCTTAAAATTCTTCTAAGCAATGCTATAGTATCATAATGAATATTGAGTATTCATGTCCAATTCTTTGCACGCCAGAGCATGCAATGTATGTGATTATCAACATCAGCTGCAGTTGGAGTGCCACGATGTGATGTTGTTTTTTGTTCATGATTCATATGTGAAGGCGTACCAACATGGCGTGGTGTTGTCGACGAAGACTCCGGTGAATCCATGTAACGTGAAATTAAAGAACGATAACGTCGCCCAATGGTGACTATCAATGGAATATTTCCACATGGTACAGTAAGAATTGTTTTTATCTAAGAAATATATGGATAAATATGGATCTTCAAAGAATTGCCATGAATGGTAAATAGATTAAAATGTAATTACCTCATTTTCATATGGTCGGAAAACTGTAATCGGACGCAATGTCTGAACTTCTGCTATGATCAAGCAACCCCAAGTTGTGCCTATATAAAGTTCACCAGCATATGTTGCCATAGCAGATATTTGGCATTTAATTAAACTCAAGTGCTCATCTATGGCTATGCTCTTAAGAGATTCCGAACACGGCAACAATTTGGAGCAATCCAATTTGTTCTCAATTTGTTTTGTTTCAGCATTCCATTGATAGACCATAAAGCCGGGATAAAGGCAACTGAAGACATGCGTCTCATTAGCACACATGCGTGCTACCTTAACATCTTCGATTGTATTGGGTTCATCACTGTGACAGAGGGCCTGATGACCACTGACACCGGAAGCATTCAAAGGAAAAACATTTATCTTACCAGCAATTTCACCACACCAAAGTTCATATGTTCTACAAATACAAAAAAATATCATATATTCAATTAATGAGTCTTAGGCAAAGTGGTATTTCAATTTACCCATCAACAAACATTGCACAGGCAGCATGCAAAACAAAACCCGAACATATTTCCGTAAGCACAAAAGATCCTTCAGCAAATGCACAATTTGTAGGCACTTTTGTGGAATCAACCAGAAAGACGCGTCCATTATGTAAGCCCACAGCAACACGTTCAATGCGCGGCATATACACAAGACTTATCACAGGTGACTTGATTGCAGGATCAAGCATATAGGAAAATATGTGCGTATAATTGGTCGTACTATAAATTGATTTATTAGATTTCAAAATTAATTAAAAAACAGAGCTAAACCCACCTGTAGGCATGCAGATTACCAGAGACATCACCCATCCAAATAGCTTCACCTATAATGCAACAACAAAGCATATTCACTTTAGGCGGTCGCGAAGCGGATCGCGCTCGTGCTCCATTCTCAGGTGTCTTAGGCGGTACTTGCAACTGTTGAGCGCATTTAATGCTACTGCATTGCAGAAAATTGCCTACAGCATTTGTCTCCAGAATATCCACACGAGAATTATAAGCGGGTAACCAAAGTTCCAAGCCATTGCTATTGTTTTCATCACCATCAGTTGCATTGAGAATATTAAAAGCACCACAAACAACTTTATCGCTATGAGGCAATGCAATCACATCAAGCAGGTGTATACACTCAGGTGCAGTCAGTATAGAGACTATTTGACTAGCTGATGGTCTTTTCTTAGGCAATTCATCCCAGCATAGGACCATCAGATCAAGGCAATATATAGGAAACTGTGTTTCACGTTGTGTCAATGGTGGTCTACTACCTTCTAAAATGCACTCCTTTATCGACTCATGACCCTCGAATGGCTGACGCAGGCTAATGTTTTCATAAGTAAACATGCCAAATGAGAAGCAATCGACTTTTTCAGTGTATTCTTCTTCACCATTGTAGCGTATAATTTCTGGTGCCATAAAACCTTCGGTGCCACCAAAACCTTTTGAACCACTCGGCGCAGTTTGCCGACTAATTCCATAATCAGCTAATTTTATATGCACCGAATTGCGAGGACTGTCCTCCCTGTAATACAAGAAATTTATTTATATAACAACAATAAATTGTGAATCTTTAGAAGACTCACGTATGCGGCTGTGGGAAATCCCAAACCAAAACATTTTCTGATTTCAAGTCCCGATAAATAATACGCCTACGATGAAGATATTCTATAGCTCGTGCTGCCTGCAATACAAGGATCTGGAATGTGTGTGGTCCAATATGTGCTCCACTACGGCGATATTGCCGTAAAATAGAATCTAATCCACCCAAGGGGGCCAATTCTAATACTAAGGCCAATGGTTTAATACAAATGCCTACAAGTGGCACAATATTGGGGTGCTTCAGGGTCAACAGTACAGCCAGTTCTTGACGAGCGGTGCAATAAGCTTTGCAAGAATGTTGCAAAGGATCACGATCCCATTTTCCCAGAGCAACTTTATAGGCCATGAGTGCACTCTATATAGTATAACAAAATAATATAATTTATAATAATTTTCAATAAAGAGAGGCTTATTAAATTACTTGCCTCCTTGGCACGTGGTCCTGGCGGCACAGGTTGTAACATTTTCATAGCAACTGCCTTAAAAGTGCGAGAACCTTTGATCTTACATGTCGCTTTGAAAACAAATCCAAAGGCACCACGCCCCAACAGAGAACCCTTGATAATACTCTCTGAATTGATGGTATATTTATCTGGTATATCTGAGAATATAACATCAGGTGCCAATTGCTGCATACTCAACTCCAAATGCACAGGACATGAGATCTTGGCTTGATTATAAACCGAAAGTATGCACTCCTCAATCATCCAAGCATAGCATACGTTTGAAATATCTGGAACATTATATGTGGGATGACCATCGACAGAGGTATTGCGAGAAGAACCAGCTGAATCAGGACCTACACCGGAATCCGCATCGGACAAACAAAGTGAATCCTTAAATAAAGATAAAGGGATATGACACTTGATTACATAGGAAATATAATGAATTGATCTATTTACCTCAGAGCGTCTCTCTCGTCTTGCTGTTGCATTAAGATAAGCTGAAAATACATTGAGCGCTCCATCTTCACTAAAATCACCATGCATGAAAAATGTATTACGTTTGGTACTTCGGCTACTTCTATTGCAGCCAACTGTCGACCCACCACCATCACGTCCTCCTATTGCACCACCATCATAAGCATCTTTACCATTGCCACCGCCATTGCTACCATTTGCATTGGTGACCAATTTCTTTAGGCATTTCGGGCAAACAACAAGACGCGTTATCAAGAAACGACCCTCGGATGTATGCACAAAACGTGTTCCCAGAGATGGATACCAATCTTCCAATAACAAATCAATATGATCAACAGTTAAGGCAAGAAGTTTAGCAATTATTGACATATTGGGTTCAACTTCAGCTAATAACTGACGCTCGCCAGCATCCAATTCCTGTGAAATGTTCATATGCAGCAATGGAAAATACACTTCCAGTATACTGGAATTTGTTAAATTCACATCACTCCAAATGCCGTCCAACTTAAGTTTAAAACGATTCGAAGACGTACGTAACGGTTGTGTGCGTTCTGTGCTTTGGAAAGGAACTTCCCAGATTTTAAAAATCAAAATTGAACCATAATATAAGGAAACACCAGTTTGCCATAAATTCCATTGGGTATCCTGTTCCAAAGAGCTACGCAAATCAAAATCAAGATATTTCTGCAAGGCAAATACATTAAACATACTTCAATATTCTTTGTATCTCAAGCTTACATCATTCGCCGTGGCATAAACACACTTAATGGCCTCTGTTATTTGTTCATCGGCCAGTATGCGTGTAATGAGTCTTGACCAAAAGCCCGAGGGAAAATAGGTCATAAGTAAAATACGTCTAAGACCCATATCCAACGAATTATTCTGGTGATTGTTGGACACTTTCGTTTTAACTTCATATGACAAATTATTCAAATTGATATCATTAGACACTGAACAACCCAAATTACGATTGCGAGTACGCTGTGAAAGTTTCACAGTTGTGCCGGCATTTGGTGTTGCATCCTCATGTGCTGGTAATAGGGAAGGTATAAGCAACGTACGTGAATCCCAAGTCAATGCAACCTCAAATTTATTCAGCAAGCTAACAATGTAACTATAAGAAAATATGAAATATGAAATGAAATATGTTACAGATATTTTTGTTCTATGAAGACACATACCTGCGATTATTGTTACCCTGAGCATTGACACTGCGAAATAATAAATTTAAATCATCCAATTTCATTATGCCCGTTGGAGCAAATGGATTAATTTCACGCACTGTGACAACATGGGCTAACATATCACACAACCATTGCGGATCCAGGAAGTAGAAATCGCGTAAAGTCGCATCATCATAGTGTAAAATGACGCCATTGTCATGCAGAAACATTGTTGCCTGTTGCAGTTCGGCAGCATCACGGAAACTCTTGTAATTATGCAGACGCATTTCCTCAGTGACTATATTTTTATAATACTCAGCATCGAGAACTGGATCGTGACCAGCATCACGTAAGTTACATGAAATCACATTTATAATATCCTCTAAGGCAATGTAACTAGCGGGTATTTTCTGCAGCAACAAAGGTTCCTTTGACCCCGGTGAACGCAACATGAAGGCGGTATCATAAATGATGTTGGCCAGCAAACGTATATTGTGCATTGTGCTACGAAAGAAATATGTATGATCTTAATTTAATTCGTAATCATTACGAAAATTATGTAAACACATACCGACAACTAATCTCAATGGAATCAATTACACGTGGCAGACCAATTTTCTCAGCATCTGGAATAGCTATAAACTTCTCGCGTATAATTTGTTGCAATTCCTCTGCTTTTTGAGCAGAAAAAGTATCACCAACAGCATCAAAATGTGTGCCAACAATGATGACAGGTGAGTTGGGTGCACGAGCTTGTATGTTGCCCAACCATTGGAGTAGTTCTGCTAAGCCTTTGTGGCCATCAGTTATATTCCACAACACCAAGTACAAGCTTCTTTTCGACAAGAAGTATTGATGTGTTGCATAATATCTACAAAGAAAAAAAACAATAGGTAAAGAGATAAACTCTATTATCATGGAATTGGACTCACTCCTTCTGACCACCAAAATCCCATGTACGGAAAATAACTGGTCCATGTGATCCAGGGGCTTTCTTTCGTTTCTCACAAATCCATGTGCCAATATCAACTCCTACAGTTGATATATTGCCACCACGACTCTGTGATCTCGATCTCTGCGCGTGGCCCATACGCTTAGCCCAATGATTCTCTGAAGCACGTGATTTTTGAGAACCAGCACCTTGACGTAGTAAATCTAATAGTGTCGTCTTGCCAATTCCCTGGACACCCACTACCATTAGTTTCATACGCGCATATGGCTGAGCATCCTCGTAAATAGACTTAAGATATCCAATAATATCCATTGTCTTATACTTCTTGCTATCAATCATTGACTTAAGTGGATCTTGTAGTAGGCATCCGCGTGTATTTAAATTCCACAAGCGTGTAAGCAAACCAAGATGTGGTGGTAAATCAGTTACATTGACATTTCCACTTATATTCAAAACACTCAGACTATTCAATTCATGCAATGAAGTAGGTATTTCCTTTAAGCAATTATTACTAATATCCAGCATAGAGAGATTAGGAAAGATCAATTTAGATTTTGTCAAACCGACAACACTCCAATCAGAATCATCGGATTCATTAAACAGAGTCGTAACATCATCTGTTGAGAGTTGTATGCGTGTCAAAAGATTATCCGCCAATATCAAAGTACGCAATGATTCCAAACGCAAATGTCGTCTATGACGACAAACACTTTTCAACACTGAAGCACGAAAGGAAGGAGCTTTAGAACCACCACCAGCACCACCACTGCTGCTAGTAGGTCGTGTAAATTGTGTAAACATATCATCGGCAGCATGCTCTGCATGAAGACGCTCAATATAACTATAACAAAGCAAATGTGGATCTGATTCTGTGATGCGCGGTAAACTAGGCCAACAGGATATTTCGTTGTGACTGAGATCGAGTTGCTTTAGTGTAGCTGGATAACTTGTGACATGACCCATTGAGCGCAAACTATTGTATGACATATTTAAACGTGTCAAATTCACCGCTAGACAAGGCAGTGCAGCTGGAATACTTGTGAACAAATTGTTTGCTATATTGAGACTATTTAGTTGAGAGACGCCTTCCTCTTGTTTTGATTCATGCCATTTGTGATCATTATCAGTTACTTCTAAAACCGAAGACCAAATATTCCGGTGAATAAGCTGATGGAAGCTCAAATTTCGTGGCTTATTGTTTTGCGATTCAGAAACATCGAAACTTGAAAAAGGCTCCAGTTCCAATTTATCAAGACTCAATTGTGAACTGGATGTTTGCATGGGCGGCACTGGTAAGTCTTTCAATAAATTAAAGGCCACATTTAATTCACGTAGTTTCGGTGACTTCCACATATCAAATGGCAGCTCTTGCAATTTATTATTCGATATATCCAGTATGGATAACATGGGTAAATGGAATATTGCAGCATGTATGCTGGTCAATTGATTATCCTGAATGAATAGTTCATCCAATACTGGACAATTATAGAGATGCTTATTTCCAACACTCTGCATTAAAGGCGATGGCAGTTGAGTGATTTTATTCTGAGCAATGTTTAAGTATCTAAAGAGTAAACGAGAATCATGAGAGATGGAGATTAGAAAGAAGTTCCTGAGTTACTCACTTGAGACTGACTAGATTGAACAGTTCAACGGGAACACTGGTAAGAGCATTATGCGAGAAATCGATACGCGTGATTGCAGTTAAAGCCACTTCACTTATTTTCGGATGACCTTGTAGTTTGGGATTCAATTGCAAAACACCATTCACCATCCAATTGACACTAATATGATGAAACATGATTTTCATTATACCATAAAGCATTCAAGTATGAACTGACAAGTTTAGCTTACCGGACAAAAGGCAGTTGGACACTCATGTTATTGTGCCAATCTATTATGGTCGGTACATTTGGAAACATTGCGCTGTAGGATATATTGTTAGCCGAGGGCAGAAACACATTCACTTCAACAGGTGTGGGTAAACCTTTCTTATTGATTTTATAATCCGAATCGGGGTGAACACGTTTTGCTAGCAAACGATTAAGTATGGCTTCATCTTCAGCAACAATTGCCACACTTATCGCTGTGCCATTATCATCGCGTGCCCCAAATCTGTTATAATTATATAGAACCACTTGAATTTGCTTCCACCAAATAAAGAATGGTATTCATACTCACTTTAGCAATAAATCAACCATTGGCAATGAACGCTGTTTACATGCTTCTGCAATGGGTACATTACTTAACCCATAGATTTCCTCACTGCACTTTGGATCATTATGATCTTCTACAGGCTTCGCAACAATATTTGGATTAGCACCGAATTGAAGCAACAAATTAACCACATCCAGAAAGCCACCACGTACAGCAGCCAACAAAGCTGTTTCTCGGGTAGCACCGCAAAGCAAATTCAAATTTATTGGACATTTTTCAGACTCATTCTCCTCACACTTCACCAGACCATCACCTTCGCCAGATATATTTAATTTAGACATAATTGCCTGTATGCCGAAGGATATGCGTTTGCGAGTTGGAGTTATTGGTGTACTCTGGGGACTCTCATTGCCAAGTGTCTTGCGACAACGTAATTTCCATTTAAGCAATACGTTCAAAAGGTTCTTATTGCCCAATATGCTAGCAATATATAAACTAGTCTGCCCCGTCACATCCTGAGCATTAGGATCGAATGGCAAACGCCATTCCCATACACCTTCCTCATCACGATATGTAGAGTAGAGGTATTCGGGATATTGATAATTGATCAGTAGTTCCAATAGATTAATATGTCCATTAATACAGGCAGCATGCAATGGCAGCCAACGTTCCACAGTCGGTTGTTGTATGAGATCAGGAAAACGTTCTAGTAAAACCTTTGCAATGTTATAGTGTCCATGATGCACTGCTGCATAAAGAGGCGAGTATTTTGTGACTGCATGTGAACGTCCATCAGCACCAGCATCAAGCAAACGATTAGTAATGCTTTCATAGCCAGATTGCGAAGCTCTTTGAAAGCAAAAAATGATAACAGATGATGATAACAACCTTCCAACAACTAAAATTGAGTCAACTTACATGAATAGCAATGTATTGGCCCCTGATGGGGCCACATTGACAATAATCTGTCGCTCACTGCCTAGTGCCTCGAGCAGTACCCGCACTGTACGCTCATCGCCAGCAGTAACGGCCTGGCGTAGCTCTCGGTGCTTAATAAGACGCACCTGTTCGCGTGCATCTGCATTTAGTTAAATAGAATAGAGAACAATATGTTACAATTGTTAAGCTTGACAAGGGTGTGCCTATTTATAGATACTTTTTTTTCTCAACTACTATTACAACACTTAGTTCCCGTACCTAGCCCACGTGAAAATTCAATGACCTCATCGACAAAGTAATCGCAAGCATCCAATGCCGTTTCTGTACCAGATTTTGGCTTCTCCACAAAATTCCAAGCCATTTTTCTAATGCGATTACATAATTCTCCAAACAAACGGTTAGGGTTAGACAATTTTCATCTATAAATCTATAAAATTCTATTAATATGACAAGAAAATATAAATGCAAAAATCGTTCTCCGGTCGCACACACAACGACGAACCGTAGTGGTGAATTGAAAAAATCCAACTGAACAGAACAGTTTCGTTGTGTTGTTGTTCGCTTGTTCGTTTCTAGTGTTCGGTTCAGTTGGAAAATCGATCGATAAGCTGTCACCATATTCGACAACGACATTCACTTCGACGGGGTGAGATGTGCTTTGGGGTGTCCTGCCATATGTTGAGTTGAGCTGAGTTGAGCTGAAGTGAGCTGAGTTCATTCATCTATAGAACCGAAGCAGTCACGCGCTTAATAGCCTCGTGCTATGCACCACCCACCCTATCTATCCGAAATGCATACAACTTGGGCTTTTGTTTTGATTTATGCTACACCACTAGACACAATAACAATCAGCGTCATCAAAACTTAGTGCGCAAGACACGCAAATCAACTGTTGCACGTGGTCATGGTTGGAGATTCCATACATCTGCTTGTCAATGACAAACACACTTTGTTGTCATTGCATGCGGAAATCGTGTCATTCGCTTCAAATAACCCAACCCACCACTCAGCCACAAACAAGAAGCGTGTACTGATACCTTCGACTGCGACTGCTGGTGCTTCTGCTGTCAATTTGCATTATTGGAATTAGTGTATAGTGAAGGTATTGAAATTGATATGTTTTTTTTATTGCATTAAATATCTTTGGATAGTTTACATTTTTAAATATATTTTTTGTAGTTCAATTATGTATTCTCTAGTTTAATGTGCCTTATTCTCATTGTCAATCCAAATCCATTCCGGCATCAGATACTCCAAAACAAAGAGACGTAAAATAAGTGCAATTTCTTCGGTTGTAGCATAATCAATCACCGATTCATCATCCAGTGTGGTGTGCCAAACATTTGGCATTGGTTGAGGTATTAAATGTAAGATTGGGACTTGGTGTTGCATAAACGGCACATGATCATCGATAATATCATTGATACGCATCTCATTGGTATCAAAGTATCGCTGGTGATCCATTTTACCATTGATCAGTGCCAGACGTTCTTCCAGCAAAGCCAAACGCAAATACCAACCATGTGTCTCTGTATAGAAACTATAAAACTTTGGATTTTTTGCACCAAGCAAATCTAGCAGAACAAAGATATCAATGCCATCAAGCAAATGTAGGCTTTCCCAATATTTAGCCAAATGACGTGCACCATAAAGGGAATTATCAGCTTGCCATTCGCCTAGAGATTCCTCACCATCAAGGAATATTAACATTAGGCTGAGTTTAGACTGTCTACATGGTTGTAATTGTTGATGCAATACATATGCCAAGTTAAGCATTATGGCACATGGTACTGCGGAATCAGTGGCCCCAATAAAATTCGAAACATTCGGCATATATTTTGAGTCATAGTGACAGGCAAGAACCAAATAACGATCTGCATTGGGATTTAGTGATGCAATAATATTATGAAATTCTAGTTTTTCACCATTTAAAATATCTATATTATCATAGAAACTATCCACTTTCACACTCCAATCCAGCTGGCGAAGACTCTCTTGTATGTATTCTCGAACTTTTGTGTGATTCTTTGTACCGACAATGCGAGGCAACAATATGTTGCTTAACACTTTATGCAAATGTGGAATATCCGAGAGAGTGACATATTGACGAAAGCGTTCCTCGGTGAGTTGACCAATATTGTAGGGCAACTAGGCAACGTAATATATAAAAACTTATATTTATGACAACAAAATATTATGTAAAAATTAAAAGCATCACCTGATTGCGTCCTACATATAAATATTGACCAAATGTCTGAGTAAATAGAATAATGATATATAGCAATTTGATGGAATAGTATAGTATAATAGCCATACTATTTGCTATTTCAATTAATGTAATAATTCTGACATAAATTCAAATACAAATATTTGTTAGAGATTTTTTCGACCTTTCACAATGACTTTCTAAATGCAACTGGCACGTAAACACTTCATCAATTCTTCTAAACACATCTGTTGCCTTTGAGACACTTTTAAAATGATATCAAATCATCAATCAATCATTTTTGTCACTGACCCTTTTGTAATGAATGTTGTAACGTCTCATTTGAAGCTTATCACAGATTGCCAGACAGCATTATTTCTATAATCAGGCAACGCTGGGCAATTGTTGAAAATCCAATACCAGCAGGCAGATTTTAATTATCCTCAATGTAAACAATCAGTTTTGTTTTCTTATTACACTTCCAAATAACTAATAATCTTATTATATTTTTCCACAATTTCACATATAGCAACTTTTTTTTGTTTACCATCATTAAAATTAAATAAAATAAACTCTCACCCTCATCCGAATCTCTCAGGCTCATTATTGTGCAAAATTTCCTTCACTGAAACACTTCAAATGCTTGCATTTGATTGAACACACTTATGTCATTTTAATTGTAATTAAATTTAGCAACTTTTGATAATTTTTTAAATATTTTAATAATAAATTACTTTATAATTGGTTAAAATTGCCATTATTATTTACATTTCTTGTAGGACGCACTGTTAAGTAGCTTATGCACGACATAATATTAGAAAGGCAACCATGCACTACACCAACAATAACCATAGCTTCAATCATCATGCATATCATTTAAATAAAATTAAATTAAATAAATAATTTGTATAATAAGAATATGAAAATGACCACTGAATATTTCTTATTAGTTAAGGAATTATAACAATACAGCATACTATATTTAATATGTTTGTGGTGGGTGTTCAGTGTGGTGTGGTGAGTATGTCCAACAATAGCAAAAGACTTTGCATCAGAGTGGCAAGTATACTGCCATGCCGTAAAGAGAAACAAACTAAAGAAGAAAATCAAAATTCTATTAAAATACATAATAAAAAGTGTTTGCATTTGTTATTTATGCATTAAACTTTAAACCGCACTGTGTGTGTCATAAGGCAAGTGTAAAAAAAAAGCAGAAACGCGAAAGCTGCGAGGGCAACGACAGCAAAAACTACGCAGCGCACACCCAAAAATATAAGAATCCGAAAGCGACAAAAATAAAGACAAAAATGTGAGAAAGAGAGGCCAAAAATAAAAACAATAATTTTCCATAAACAAATTTCAGCGCGAAAAGCAAAATTACATTGAAGAAGTAAAAGAAAATACACTAAAAAAACAATTTCTTTTGCGCGTTATCAGTGAAATGATTAAAATGTTTATTTTTTATGGTTTTCACACACATCTCAAAGTCGCGGTAAATTTTTCAATTCTTATTATTTTCTTTTTCGTTTACTTGTTTGACTAGGTCGGTCTCGGTCGTCGCCATCGTCTGTTGTTGTTGTTGTTGTTGTTATTGTCAATGTTGTTTTTGTAGTCGTCTGCTATATAAGCAAGCAACACTCATAAAATACCAACTTATGTGATTCATGCTATTTTAACATATTTAAAATATATCACAAAATTTATGAAGACAACATTTATTATTGAAAAAAAAAAGAAAGAAAAGAAATTTAATATGATTGATTAATGATATATAAAATTGCATTGATACATATCATATACCGATCCCCAATAATTAGACGGAGTAGTTGAAGTCTTTAACCGGAAGTCGGGATTTATGAAACACATATGTGTACCTACCTATATCATGTGTGTTATGTTATAGACTTCTCTCGAATATTATTATATAGACTTCTCTCGAATAATATAATTGATTTGTTTTTCCCCAGAATAAAACCCAACACAATGATGACTATATGCGGCGGAGAGCAGCTTAAAAACAACACTTGATATATGTTCATATATATTTATACATATGTATAAAAGATAAGTGGTGAGTGAGTGCGTGTAGGAAATGTGTGGAACAAAGGAAACGAAAGCCCGCATTGATAACAAATTGCAATATTGTAATTGTATACAAATATTTACTAGTATATAAAATAAATAAGGAAAAATAGTAGTGAGTAAGCCTGGTGGAGCAAGTGAAGCCACTTCTTAATAAGACTTAAATCAAAAGAATCAAACAAAAAATCAAATTACCAAAATGCCGCCATTGTCCAATTCAATATTCATGATCGACACATGGCGCAACGATCCGCCTCCAGATATGGTGGATCTAATGTGTTTCATGCCAAATGGTATATTCATACCCATGACTATGCCTTCAACAGCAACTATCAGGGAAATCAAAGCGGTGAGTCAACCATAATCAAAACAAAAATTCAGATTTTCTTACTCAAAAATACAATCCCATTTACAGGAAATGATCAAAACTTCAAAATCGTATCCACTCAATCATCTCATTAAAGATGCCTGCGATTATGAGGTATAGTATTCCTTACTCGTATCATATCAATTTCTGTATTTTATTAAATCTCTTGTTTCTTTGTGTTTGCAGGTTAGTGGCATTTCTGCTTTCGCTAATCTTGAACCCTTCACAGACGAAACGAAACGTCTTAGTGAAGTGCAGCCTTATTTTTGCCTACTTAGTCTCGGCGAACGTACCGAAACGACGAACTTTTCAAGCGACTATGAACTCACAAAATTGGTTAGCAACATGATTGGTAAATCATTTGATGAGTACAGTGCGCAATCAACACCAGAAGTTGATGACTTTCGCCGTAAAATGACACAAATTTGTGACCAACTCGATTTGGAACGTTCACAATACACATGGGCACAAAAATTACTCTATGAGCATCCTATGCGTTTAGCCAAATCACCTATTATGCCTGATATTATACGAAGTCGGTTGACAAATTCAAATTTCCTCATTGTCGTGTCGCTGGAGAATGATCAAGCTGTGTTCACTTTGTCTGCCCATGAGAATGTGATGCCGCATAATCTTATCGAAATGGTACTACTTAAAATGAATCGTTCACAGATCAAAATGACAGATCGTACCTCCGATTATATACTCAAAGTACTCGGTTGTGATGAATACCTTTATGGCGATCATCCACTCATACAATTCATCTATATACAAGAGAGCCTCTATGATGGCAATGTGCCAAATGTTGTGCTCAAACCGGTTTACACATTACAATCCTATATTAATTATAAAATCGACCAGAGTACCGGTATTAAGCGGCCGCCACGACGAGATCGTTCACAATCGAATTTGATGTCAATGCAAAAGCCACCGAAGAGCATATCATTGTGGCGCCTGAAGGAACCATTCACAGTGCATTTGCATAGTGTGGAAAATGTTAATTGCGATTTGGCGCGTGCTATCAAAGTGGGTGTACACATTGGCCTCTATCACGGGGAACACAAGCTGTGTGCCCAGCACTCGGTGGATGTGTCAAATAATAATACAAAAAACTTTGTTTTTGATTGTGTTCGAACCTTTGATATACAAATGTTGAATCTGCCACGGATGACACGGCTGTGCATTGTTATTTATGAAGTCACTAAATTGTCACGATCGAAGAAGTCATCGAATACGAGTAAAGACAATAATTACAAGGATCAGAATATGTACAATAACATCAATCCATTGGCCTGGGTCAATACAACACTCTTTGACTATAAGAATCAACTGCGTACAGGAATGTTATCGCTATACTCATGGACTTATGCAGATGATATACAATCTGATGATATCTTTCATCCGCTGGGCACAATTGAACCAAATCCAAGAGAGTGTGCTGTTGTTAAACTGACATTCCGAACGTAAGTAGTTTGCCTTCTTTTAAAATTAATAGTTATATCAAATATCTTTATTCTTCTTATTAGTAATGGTGCTGAGAATATATTCTATCCAAGTGAGGATGCTGTACTACATTATGCTGCAAAATTGGCTCGTGATGAAGCAGCTCAACGCGAGCAGAAGGCTGCTGATCAAAAACCACTAAATGAGGTACTCATTCATTATATGGGTTTGGACAAACTTTATGAAATGCATGACCAAGATCGCAATGCAATATGGGAACGTCGTTATGATATCAAAGAACAATATCCAGAAGAATTGTCTGTTGTACTGCACTGTGTGAATTGGAATGAACGCGACGATGTGGTTGAAATATGGAATTTGTTAAAGCAATGGCCGATTATATCAACTGAACGTTCATTGGAGCTACTCGATTATGCTTTTCCTGATCCGGCTGTACGACAGTTTGCTATAAGTTGCCTACGCTTACTCAAGTGAGTTGACTTAAATGATATTTCATTTTACCATATTTTAACTATCTTTTTTCTATAGAGATGAAGAGCTGTTGCTCTACTTGCTACAACTGGTGCAAGCAATGAAACATGAATCTTATTTTGATTGTGATTTGGTAGTTTTTCTACTCGAGCGAGCATTGCGTAATCAACGAATTGGTCATTACTTTTTTTGGCATCTTCGCTCCGAGATACAAACTCCATCGATGCAAACACGTTTTGGTCTTTTGTTGGAAGCCTATTTGAAAGGAAGCAAACAACATGTTGCACCTTTGCGTAAACAATTGCAAGTTCTTGACAAACTAAAACAAGGCTCGATATTAGCCAAAAAGGGTAGTAAGGATAAAGTGCGTAATCTATTGCAGAACTTTTTGCAAAATCCACACAATAGTGGCGTCTTCCAGAACATACAGAATCCATTGAATCCAAGTTTTCGTTGCAAAGGTGTCAAACCAGATAAATGCAAGGTTATGGATTCAAAAATGCGTCCTCTTTGGATAGTTTTCGATAATGCTGATCAAATTGACAATGATATTTATGTAATATTTAAAAATGGTGATGATTTGCGTCAGGATATGTTGACACTACAAATGTTACGTGTCATGGATCAGTTATGGAAGAATGAGGGGTAATTTATTCAATAATAATATTCTTAAAAAATATATTTAATTTAGAGCTTATATCAATAGAATGGACTTTCGTATGAACATTTATAATTGCATAAGCATGGAACGACGTCTGGGCATGATTGAGGTTGTACGGCATGCAGAAACAATTGCCAATATACAAAAAGAGAAGGGCATGTTTTCGGCAACTTCACCATTTAAGAAGGGCTCACTTTACAGTTGGCTAAAGGAGCATAACAAGACCGAAGATAAACTGAACAAAGCTATTAACGAATTTACGCTTAGTTGTGCTGGTTATTGTGTGGCAACCTATGTCCTTGGTGTAGCTGATCGACACTCTGACAATATTATGGTAAAGCGCAATGGACAGGTAAATATAATCTCAATACATTAGTCTTCTTTTTATAATTTTTACTTCAATTTTTAGCTTTTCCATATTGATTTTGGTCACATACTTGGACATTTTAAAGAGAAATTTGGTGTGAGACGTGAACGTGTGCCATTTGTGCTAACGCACGACTTTGTTTATGTTATAAACAAAGGATGCACAGATCGCGAAGCAGATGAGTTTCGTTTGTTTCAAGTAATGTGTGAAGAGGTTCGTCGTTTATACCATATTTTTTTTTTTTTTTTTTATAATTCAAGGAAGGTGATTAATCAAACTTCTTATTGGTCTTGTAGGCATTTTTAGTTTTACGTAAACATGGCTGCCTTATATTATCATTATTCTCGATGATGATATCGACTGGACTGCCAGAATTATCCTCTGAAAAGGATTTAAACTATCTTAAAGAGACTTTGGTATGTTCTTAGATATAAAAAGTTGATTAAATGAATCGTTTAATATTTTTTGTGATTGTGAACAGGTGCCAGACTATACTGAGGAAAAAGCACGCGAACATTTCAAATCGAAATTTAGCGAAGCTTTGGCCAACTCCTGGAAGACTTCACTTAACTGGGCCTCACACAATTTCTCCAAGAACAACAAACAGTAATCACCAACCAACACAATCTAAGCATGATGAACATCATGCTGCTGCTACTACTGTTGCTTCTTGCATTCATAAGAATGTTTGGTTCATTTATATATAAATATATTTTTTTTAGTTTATAGTTTTTTTTTTTTTGTGTTGTTTCATCTCCAATTCTTTTTTTGTTCTTATGTTTTTTTGTTTTGTTTATATTTTTGGTTTCTTTTCTGTTTTATTAAGCATACTTAGTACAATTTCAGTGTCAACGAGTTCAAAACATTTATGTGTTCAACACTTTGTTTAGGCCTAACTAAATTCTAAACAAAAGAAAACAAAGCAAAACTAAAAACCATACACACATGCACCCTACACTACACTAAACTACACAATAACATAAGCACATGGACTTACTAACAAGTTTATTGTAGAAAGATGTTTTTTTGTGTCTTTATTTTTGTAGTCTTTAGTTAGTTTGTTGTGTCTCCTATTTTTCTATCTATACTGTGTTTTGTTTTTATGTGTAAATTTAATTAATTTCTTTAAGCATAAATTTCTACACATAAACACATACACACACAACCTATAAATTTATATACATAATATACAATATAATATTAAATGCAAAAGCATATTTATTTTTTATAAAACAACAAAAGAAAAAAAAAACGCAAAATAGCAAACAAAAAAAGAAAAACGATAGATGATATGAAGATGATGAAGAAGAAGAAGAGCAAAATGATGTGTCCTATTAAAATGTTTACGTGATTATAATAATTTTGCAATCTAAGGCGTTACATAATTTTTTGGTATTTGCTAAGTTTATATTAATTATTTAGTTACATATACATACATATATACATAAAATTGATAACATTATACATAATTTACAAGAAGATCACATCATGATAATACATACTTTCAATCTCTTAAAAGAAATAGAAAAGAAGAACTAAATTAGAAAAAGAATTTTATGTTTATCTTTTTGTTTATAATTTTTTGCATTATTTTTGTATAACGTAATTTGTAAAATTGTGGTAAAAACAGATCTATACTATTTCATTAAAACAATTCTTATTTTTCTTATACTTATAATATTATTGTTTATAATAATGTCGCACATTAGGAAAAAAAAAAAATCAAACTATTTTCATTTCATTAAGAATAAAAATTCAATTGTTATAACAACAACAATAACTGATGTGAATGAAATTTGTAATTGTAAACTTTAATCAATATTTATACATAAAAAAACAATAAATGTGCTTCTATGATAGACTGTATTCAACAATTGGTTAAATGTGTTTATTAATTTAGAAAATATTGTTCACAGTTCTTTTGTTAAATTTCAGGCAATTCGCTCAAAACTCAAATTGGCAAGAATGATTTTTGAATTAACACATAGACTTACCGCCAAGAGAAACAAAATTTACAGCTGCCTTGCACTTTTTTTGTTCGCCATTGCCATATTATTGACACATACCCCTAATTAATATTTCATATTAAAAAAAATTGTTAAATTAATCATGTGCCGGCGGACATTTTTCACCTTCATTTTAGCTCATAAAATGGTGTAATGAAATTTGGCTTTAACTTACGATCGGCTGATCCAATCATTATGAAATGAGTGTCACCACAAAGCTAAAGATTTTCTCTTTCCAAAATGTTTAAATTATGTCTATTTCAACTACTGGAAATACTTAAAATCGTCCATTTTACATTTTCCTTTCGTTTTAAGACATGATCTGGATAAAATTCCGGATACGGATAACCCTTACATTACAGTTCATGTCTATAGCTTTCATTTGGCATTACTTTCATTGAAATTGGTTTAGTCCTTCTCGAGATATGACAGCTTAAACATTTTTGAAAAATGCCATCCACCTACTGTGCATTTCTGTTTGCCTGGTACCAGCTGAGCAAAAATGTATTGCAAGCGATGTTTCTGTAGTTTTTCAGAAAAATGCCCCTTAAAGTATGCAACACTTTTTTTTTGCATAATGAATTTTGATGCTAAATAATGTTCTCATGAATTTTGGCTATAACTTTTGATTAACCAAACCAATCATTATGAAATTGATATCAACAAAAAGCTCAATATTTCATCTATATGATATAATAAAATTTTGTCTATTTCAACTACAGGAAAATAAGATTGCTTAGTTTTAAAGCTGGAGTGTTCAACCTGCAGCACAAGGCAGGTATCAATGGGGCCCAAGTGGGATACATTCCAAAAAATCGCAACTGTGTTTGGCGCAAGTGACACCAGTGTCGATCTTGACAGACATCATTCAATACAATGATGTAAAATTGACCGAGAGCTCATTATATCAAGTTAATCATTTATAATTATTGAAAATAATTAAGGGCTGCTGTTTTGAAAAATTGTCTTACAAAAATGTATGAGAAAAATTTTATGAAAAGCTGTTACGTGGTGGCGAGTACGACTTCCTGAATGAAATAGTTAAAGAGCTGGTAAAGCAGAAATAAATTAAGGTGCATGTGTTAGCAAAGAGGTGTGAGCTGTGGTTGATCAATAAAATAAATATATTAAGTAAAGGTATACATACGTATGAGTGTGGAGATGTTATTAATTGAAATGTGAAGTCGAGGAAGAGAGAAGAATGAAATAGTTAATAGAAACTATTTAACTTAACTTAAAAATAAGTTAAGGCGTATGTGTGAGTGTGTGTTACGAATTTCGTAGACAGTTAATTTTTCTTTTGCTCGTCTTTCAACTACATGCATATAGTACTGCCACCAACCGTATGTATCCTAATCTCTCTTATTGAAATGAAATAAATGAAACCGGTTTAGTAATATTTTTTTAATATATTTTAATAGTTTTATTTGACATCAATATATATTTATATAAAAGTTATAATAATATATGTATATATATATATTATTTATTTAATTTATTATTTTTTTTATATATAATATATAATAATCCTTCTCTCAATATATAAAAACTAGTTTTTTTCTTTTCACACATTCGAATGTGCTAAAATGGATTTGTTTCATTTCATTTCATTCTCTTTTCATTCTATCTTTCTTTTTTTTCTTTTTTTTTTTTTGTTAATATAATAAAAAAAGAGCTGAATTTTACTTTAATAAAATAAAAGGAAAATATTTCAGCTTGGAATAAAAAAAAAAAAACAAAAAAAGTAGAACTTTCAGAGGTTTCGTCGTACATAGTACATAATAATTAATTAATAATAATCATAATAATAATTAATAATAATAATCATAATAATCTAAAATTATAATAAGAATTATAAAATAATAATAATCAATTCATTATAATAATAAAAATTATTAAAAAACCCTAACTACGAAAAAACTGTATTTAAAAATATACGGAATAATTTATTTGTTTCGTTTTTAATTTTTTTATAATTAATTAATTAATCTCTAGTTGTTTTTTTTTTTGTTGTTTATTCAAAAATGTTAATCTTTTGTTGTTCCCCATTTTTGTTAAAAGTAAATTAGTTTAAATTTAAAAATTTGTTTGTTTGTTTGTTTGTTTTTTAATTTTAGTGTTTACGCGTTGTGCGAATTTTGTCAAAATGGAATTTGTTTTTCTCTTTTATCTAAGATTTTATACCTTTCACAAAACATTTATATTGTAGTTATTATGTTAAATGCCTCTCCACCACCACCATGATAATGACATGATGTATATCGGTCCTATAGGTTTAATTGAAACGTGTTCCCCAACAGAATTTTAAGTAAATTTTCAATTCAAAATCTTAGGCAAAGTTTCTAAATTGGACATGAATTTCTTTACCTATTCTTTTTCCAATGTTATCTAAAGCACCAAAAAATTTGGACCCCTGATTTAGAGATTCCTAATTTCACATGAAACTTATTACAATCTGATAAATTTAAATCATATTAAGCATAGCGCTATCTATTAAGTAGTGTTGTGTTAGTGTTAGAAAGGTGCAATCTTCTTTCGATTGCAGCTAAGCTCAAGCCTATCCATTGTTAGAAGACAAAGTTATGCACGTCTTAAAAGGGCTTATTTGGGTGCTTCTGTCGTTAAAAAAGCAACAAAAACATGAAACAAAGAGCAAACATAACATTTTTTTCTTAGAGAAATTGCTAAGGCTTACGAAAAAAAGTTTATAGTGATGGTTGTATGAGTCTCACTCAAGTTTCCATGTTCCTTACACGATTTAAAAGTGGCCTTTATGATTTAAATGATGATCCAAAACCTGCACGACCTGAAACATCAATTCGTACTGAGTTATGGGAAAGTACATGTAGCATGTGATCTCTATCGATGCTGGCAGAAGAATTAAATTCATCTTACTGTACAATCCACACTTTATTAACTCAAGATATAGTTAAAAAAAGAAAGGTCTGTGCACGTTTTGTTTCATATCAGTTGAATGAAGATAAAAAATTAGCTCTTGCAGAGCATTGCAAATGATATAATTTTAAAGAATTTTTAATGAAAAACCTGATTTTTGTCATCGACCACCCACCGTAATTGCCTAATCTATCACCATGACTAGTTTCTATTCCCAAAACTGAAAACTGCAATGAAAGGAGCTTTTTGGGATGATATTCCAGCCATTAAAGCAACCGTGACACAGAACATCCCAAAAACTGAATTTAAAGTCTATGAATAAATTGCTTGATCGTTCCAAATATTGCATTGATTCAAATGGATCCTATTTTTAATAAATATAACATTTGAAACGTAATACCATGTATGTTCTATTTTATAACTAAAAAATCGGTTATTTAATGAACATACCGCTTACGGACATGTATAAATTTATACTCATTACTTGCATAAAAATCGTAGTCATTCACCTATATCTATCTATCTGATGATGGTGGTTGATGTGAAAGATATCTATAAACTTCGATAGAATCCGAAGTTATTATAATTTTTTTTTGTTTTTAATTTTATGTTGTTTTTTTGTATACATATATAAATCTAAAATATATATTTATATACCATATATTTGTTTGTTTGTTTGTTTTTTTTTTTAATAATAAAATCTTTTATAAAAATATTTGTTTTGTTTTTAGTTTTTTCTTTAACTTTCGTCCGTTCTTTTCTTTCATTTTCTTTTTGTGTATATAAAAATACAATATTTACATAATTTAATATTTTTTTTTCTCCATTTTTTTTTCCACAATATTCATGTTTTTTTTAATTTTTTAAATAAGTAACTATTTAATTAGGCTTAATTATTTTAATTTTTATTTCATTTTATAGAAAATATGAGAAACCGAGTTGTTTTTTGTTTGTTTTTTGAAAGTTTGTTATGTCTTTTGTATTTTGTAATTTGTTTTTTTTAATAGGAATATTTTTTATTTTTTGTTGAATTTTTATTTGTTTCGTTTTAAGTTGTAAGTAAAAATAGTATGTTCATATTTCTTTCATCACTGCACAAATTTATCTGTGTATGTGTTATAGAGGTTTGTTTTTTGTTATACCTTTCACACTAGTGTGGACGGTTTTTGGAAATCCTTCTGGGGTCAATATGTAGTAGTAAGACATCAAAATATTCAGAGTAATATGTTTTTTTTTTTTTCAAAGAAAAATTGTTTGAACTACAATCCACTAATGGAAAAAGTAGTCCTTGCAAAAATTTTGTTAACTTCTCTATATGAAGTCATACATAACATACCAACTACCCATGCAATCAGACCATTATTTGATATATCATCCACACAAATAAAGTGTCCTATAATTTATAATTTCTGTAAAAATACAAATTTCCTTCTTATTAATTTAAGCTGAGATGTTTAATTGCTGAGATGTGAAGAAGGTATCTTCGATAAACCGAAGTTGTGCATTATGTATAAGTATATTTAATTTAGTATGTACATTATCCATGGGTGTTTCAAATTAGGGTCTTCACTCAAACGTGTATTTGGCGTGTCTATAGTTTAAACAACGTATAGTACCCACTAGAGATACTACACAGCTCCAGTGTATACTATACGTTGTTTAAACTATATACACGCCAAATACACATTTGAGTGAAGACCCTATATATGGGGGAAACTAGTTTGGAGTCTATACCAATGAAGATTGTTTTGAATTATTGTACGGTTTGTCAAGCCTATCGATACTACCATAATTCCGAAGAAGCTTCATTTCGTTGGGGATTTTTAACTCAATGGATTTTACAAATGAATTTCATTTAGGAAACTCATTTGTAGGATGCATTGCAAGAAGTTATTGAATTTTTAGTTAATTTTTACTTATGTAATTTAGATTAGGAACTTGAAATTTCTCAACAATTTTTATAGAGTTTAGTATGTATGAATTAGAATTTAAGAATCAATGGAACTATTAAAGTCATCAATCTTTGTTCTATAAATACTATTAACTCTATTTGAATCGAGAAATTTACTTGTGTAGTGTACATTTTTTTCAGTTCAGTTCTTATGTTTTTGAAATCTTTATTATTTTTGTTAATAAGAAAAAATCTCATAAAGAAATTTTAACTTAATTGCAAAAATATTCTAATTAAGTAGTATATGGTAATAAAAAATGTATTTAAAATCGATTCTCGATTCTTTTATTCTTTGTTTTAGGAATGTTTTAATAAAAAAGGAATCAATTTTTTCTCTTAATTATTGTATAAACTTTTTCACAAAATATTTTTATTCATTTTCATTAAATTAAGTAATTTATCTTGTATATATTTTTTAGAAGGTTTTATATTAATTGGTCCAAAGTAGTTTATTTCATTAAATGTTTTGTATTTTCATTTATTTTTGTTCATATATGTATATTTCTGTTGTATACCTTTCTCACACTTTGCCATGATGATATCTGTAACATGTGTCAAAGGAATCAAATCAGATATGCAGATTAGGTCAAAGTAAAGTAAGTGATAGTGAGAAGATTATAATGGTTTTTGTCAAAATATTTATAACGTGTTAAAGGATCCAGATTAGATTAGGTCAAGATGAATTGCTTTTATCCAGCAAATATAAAGTAAGAGGCTGAGAATGGCTTTCTAAAGGAATGAACTATGCTTCTAATGCTGGTCATGGCGATCTCTAAAGCTCGTTTTGTGGCTTCTCATTACTCGCCTGTTTCTGAAGAGTTTTTCTTTCAAACCGAAACCATTTCATTTGGTTGACATAATTGAGTTGAATGCCAAAGTAATATCAAAGACAATTAAAATATAGAGACTGGACAAATCGTTCAATTTAAGCGGCAAATTGTGAGTAATCTCGGGTAAATCTCGAGGAAACATACACACAATTAGTTGCTGGGTTTAAAAATTAATAGAAACACCGCTTAAATTAAGCGATTTGTCCAGTCTATATATGTATTTTAATAGTCTTTGGTAATGCTTTGTAAAGACTAATTCAAATTCACCAAACATCAACTATCCTGTGCAGGAGTTGTGAATGGAATCACTGGAGAATTGTATAGTAAGGCTGGTGCCAACCTCTGCAAGCATTTTTATATGTAAAAACTTAAAAGCTACCAGAGAGAGAGAGAGAGCGAAGCGCCAAGGGAGTTGAAGCATTACACGAAATATTAACGCGTGTCGCGTAGCATCGCTTGTCGCGAGCATTCTGGCATCACACTAAGAGTGTCCAGCAAATCAATACCACAACCCATGACATTAACACATCTAGCCATACGAATACAGAATATTTGACCTATTTCGCGTTTCCTTACAAAAACACGTCCCTTCATTCGTCAAGAAAAACTGAAAGAGAGCGGACCACGCAAACAACACCAACTAATGAAAATTTGATATAAATAACTAACGGAGTAATAACGAAATTGTATTCAATTTTATGTGCTTTAATTTGTGTCAATAAATGAATTTAAATCATTAAACAAATTTAAGAAGAAGTATTCACTATACGGGGTACACATTCATACACTCTACTTGGGGCTATGGTCAGCAAACATAAGCTCAAAGTACTTTATAAACCACGTAAAGGAGAAACAAATTCTAGATTATCATAATCTGTATTATATTGTAAAATATTTCATATTGTAATTTGTGTGAAAGGCATATGTAATGTGTCTGTCTTTGGTGGAACCAAAGTTTTAATAGTCTTGAATATACTTTTTACTATTTTTTAATTTGTTGTTTAATAAGTTTTTTTTTCTTTCTTTAAAGGCACACGACGAATCTTTCTAATAAGTCATTAATTTTCATTCTTTTTTATTATTATTATTATTATGTTTATCTCTTTTATGTTATTGGTGGAACTCTAGTAGTAATTCATGCAGTGGATTTCTTTCTTCTATAAATTAGAGATAAATTTAAATGGTTCAGTCTGTTTGTCAAAAAAAAAAAAAAGCAAAAAAAAAAATATGGAATTGAAAAAACAAAACTCTTTTTGTAGTGTTAATTTTATGTTTTTTTGAGATTCTTTTGCGAGAAGAAAAATAAAATTCTGAATTATTTAAATCAAATAGAGGAATATTTTGTAATATAAATTCACTCTGCTGGAAACCGGGAACATCTATCAAAGAAGGAATTTCTCTATTGATTTTTCAGAATCTCTTCTAAATTTAAAACAAAAAAATAAATTCTTAGGCGCCTTTTAAAATTAATTTTATTTTTTGAATTAACCGAAAAAACTTCTTTACCCTTTTTTTTTTTGTTTTCAAAATTCATACACTCACTCACTCACCCACCCACCCACCTAGTACTCATACACACACATTTCTATATATACTAACACTCAAAAACATAGCCATGCATACTTTTAATATAATTGAATATTATTTTTTGTTTATGGTAAAGAAGCTCACATGTTTCTATTGTAAATTTTTATTTTGTTATCATTTTTAACTTAGTTTTTAGTATAAAAATATCGACTAAATGCTAATTACGTTTGCCTTTCTAAAGTATTTCATTTGTATATAGTTTTGCAAATAGTTTTTCATGTTTTTTTTTTTTTTTATATACTCTTATATATAAAATAATCCCTTTTTTATAATTTTTGTTTTTTTGATTAGTTTCAACTTCAAGTCTCCGTTTGTTGTGTTTCTCATTTTCTTTCCTCTTTTTGTTTATTTAGCTTAAACTTAATTAGTTCTTTATATTTGTTTTTGTCCCTTCCTTTTTTTTTTTTTGTTTTGTTTGTTGTCATTAAAATTAAAGAATTTTAAAATAAAATTCACTTACAATAAGATGCTGTAATGTTAGTTCAACCCGCTTGGTTACCTTGAATATATCGAGTGAATTGCTGCTGTTCAACTCATCAATGTTTCGATAGATTAAGGGGCACATCTGAAATCAAAAAGATATAAGATCGAAATTTGTAGAGTTTCTTTAGGATGACTTACCTGAACTTAGTTCATCCCTCATGGAGTGATAATGTGCTGCTGATCCACTGCCAGATGATGATGCTGGTGAATATAGATTGCGTGAGCCAGATGACAATAATGTTGGTGGCGGCAGCGCAACTGGTGAACGTTGTATTGATTCTACTGCTGCTGTGTTCATATCAGTCAGTTTTGTTGCATGATTTCGGCGCTCAGCGCCCATTGAGCTCATGTGGTGGTGGTGGTGTTGGTGTTGCTGCTGCTGCTGCTGATGATGATGATGATGTTGTTGTTGGTGGTGGTGTAGACTTTGTAAGGCCGCAGCACTAGTACTAGTATGTTGTTGCATCGAAACTGGTGGCGGCGTCAAAACGGCAGCACTTTGTGGCAAATGTGTTGTAGGCGGTTGCCCAAAGGCAGCGGCTGCTGCAGCAGCAGCAACAGCAGCTGCACCGACACCATTATAAGCAGCGAATGGATGAAATGACGATGGGCTAGTGCCCACACCTGGTTGATGCGTTGGTGGCATAAGAGGTGTTGAAGCCGCCTGGTAATGATGCAACCATAAGGGATTATGTCGCAATGCCGCTAACGTAGATATATATGGATGATATAGGGAAGGCGTTACAGCTGAAGGAATGTAGGCTGCTGCGGCAGCAGCTGCAGCCGCTACTGCTGCGGCATTATTATTCGTTGTCGCTGCATGCGATGTTGGTATTGTTGATGCTGACGACGACGATGTATGAGGACTGGTTGCACCATTTGCTTGTGGTGGATACATATAGTAATGTAATGGTGTACCAACAGCAGCAGCTGCTACTGCAGCGGCGGCTGCAGCATGAGCAGCAGTTGTTGGTGAACTTCGTTGTAGATGATGATGTTGTAGTGTTGAGTTGCCGGCAGCGGCAGAATTGTGTTGTGACGTGCTATTGGTCCTACGATCTGGCGATGCGGCGTTATGCGAGCGATCGCCAGGTGATGGGCAACTCGTCGTTGTGCTGCTGCTGCTGGCAGTTGGCGATGCGAATTCGCGACGAATTGAAGCAGTCTTTTTGGGTACAGTTCGGGGTGTGGTAACTGGATCGCGTGGCGAAGCAGTCGAGGAACGTGGCGGCGATAAATCTCGTGATGCCAATGAGGCAGCATGTGGAATGTGTGGCGATATAATGTGGGATGTAGTTGATGATGCTGTTGAGCCCACCGATGATGCTGATGATGTCAGTGGTATACGCGTCGAACTCATTGGTGGTGAGTGTGCTACTCCAGGCGATGGTACAAATTGTGGCGATGACAATGCATACGGCGGATAGAATGTTTGATGCATTGGATGTGGTTGGTGATGATTTAACGGCAACTTGTAACTTTCAGGCGGTGTACGTCTACCAAAATCATGTCCCAAGGCAGCTGCTGCACTATGCGGACTACGCGAATGCGCATCATGATGGTGTATGGGAGAATTCGTAGCGACATAAGGCGGTGAACGTTTCTTGTTCGATGATGCATGTGATGGCGATTTGCCACCGCCAATGCTTGCTGCTTCTGGTGATTTTGGCGATGTTAGTAATGTACGTTGATTTTGATACGAAGAATTTGTAAGCTGTAACGCATGATGTTGCGGTACATTACTGATTATGGTCGCCGGTTGATCGTAGGTTTTTCTCGATGAGGAACTACTACTACTGCTGCTACTACTACCACCTAGTAAAGAATGTATGCTGTACGAGCTATTCAGTCGTTTTGGTTGTTGTGGTGGTGGTGGTGTGGCAGGTGTTTTTGTTGTTTGTGTGGTCCCTGCTGCTGAATGACTGCTACCAATAATGGATCCTGCTGTGTATGATGATGATACAACAGTTGGCGTTAACATTGGTGATGCACTGCTACGTGATGGCGATGATTTTGGCGTAGTACCTGAAATACTATTTGCCTTAGCACGACTGCGCTTGCCACCTGCACCACCGCCGCCGTTATTCACGTGATTATCTTCTAATGAAACCTTTTCAAGTTCTCTTAAGATTCTCTTACGCGGTGATACATGTTGTTGATGATATTCGACTAGACGTGTTGCTGCCGACGATGGTGGAGATACCTGCCATAATACAAAACAAAAACGTAAGTTAATAAATTCCATAGTAAATTGAAATGATGACTGAACTACTCACCTTGTGACCCACCAATGAATGATGATTAAGACTGTTGGTGGCTCCGCCACCGTTACCACTCATTGAGGAGTTAACCACTGGTGTTTTTGATAATTGTTCTAAACGTGCAGGCACGGTATCTATAAGTTTCTGTATGATTGTACTGAGCTTGGCTCGCGATTTCGGCTGCTTAATAAGTCTTTTATTTACATTTTCTGCTGTCATATTCTTTTCGACAACCAAACAACAGTTTGTTGATTCCTCCTTGTTTTTGGTGTCTGGTGTTGTCACACAAGATTCTATTGTTTTTGTTTTTGTTGTTTTTGTTGATTTACTGTCATGCTCAGCAGGAGCATCAGTACCATTTTCTTTCTTTTCTACTGACGTCTGATCATCATCCACGGTTATTGACATTGCATCATCATCATCATCATAATCTTCGCTTATATTCATTTTTTCAACAATATTGTCATCTCCTTTTTTACTCTCATCCACATTCTTTTTACTCTCTTCAGATTTTATTTCAGCCTTTAACTTTAAGTCAGCTTTTCCTTCTTCTGTCTCCTGAAGTTCCAAAGGAAGAACTTTTTTAGTTGTGGTGCCTTCTCTATCTGTACAATCATCGCTTCGATCCTCATCCTCCACTTTGACTTTGATCACCTCCACTGCCTTAGTATCTTCTTTATTGTTCGTTTCGAGCTCATCATCTTTTCTTTCTAATTTTGTTTCGATGATTTTCGGTGTTTTCAATTTATCATCTTCAACTTTAGGTATTTTTTCTTTATCTGCAACCACCACCGTGGTGGTCACCGCCGCCTCCTCCTCTACCACCTTTGGTTTGTCCAGACATTCGAACGATTCAAGTACAACAGTCTTTGTGTTCTCATATGGTTTTCGTCGCTTCTTTGCTGCAGTCTTAAGACCGCTTTTAGTCAAAACTATGTTCTTTGGACGTTGGTAAAAAAGTGTCATTTCTTTGGAGATACCACGACGTGGTCTTAACTGCTTCCAGGAATGATCCCGTTGCCATGGCGATGATTGTATGGAGCTATTGTCATCTGAAACTATATACAATTTGATGATATATAGAAGAAATATATAATAAATTTATTATAGTGTTTTGCTTACAGCTTAGAGACGTTGAATTTTCGTTCTTTGGATAGGTTGGTGTTGGTGTTGGTGCAGCTGAGGTGGGTGTTACAGTTGCCGATGTTGCTGCCGAAGGAGCACGAAATGATTTACGTGGCACTGACACCCAACCACCCTTTTCACCATCCTTTGATCGTGCCAATTCCAATATGAATTTACCATCTATCAATGAAGAGAGAGAGAGAGAGATACAAATTTAAGATCAATGATTCTATTATAAATTATAAATTGTCAACTCACCTTTGAAGAACTGTAATCGACCACCACCATAACTATTGGTTCCACTTGCATTTGTTATAGGTTGTCTTCCTGTATCAAAATGATGATTATTTCCACTCGAATACTTTTGTAAGCTATTAACACTTTTAACAGCTGAGGCAGCAGTTCCAGTAATAGTGCCGCCACCACCACCAACAACACTATTTAGGGTATAGTCAATGACTCCGATATTTGTTTTGGGTGTTGCCGCAACAATTGCATTGGCTGCCGTCACTGTGGCCATCGCATGTGAAGATGTCGATGATGATAACGATGACGCTGGATTGAGTGGTTCGGAAGCTGTATGCTGCTTTGTTGATGGAGGCAAAAGGCCATTGGTTGTTAATGTTGCCGATGTTTCACTTGGTATTGCAATTGATTCGATTGCAGTTGCTGTTGATGATTTTGATGGTGTGTTTGTTGTTGTTATTGTTGTTGTTTTATTAATAGTAGCTCCACCAAGTGGCACTGGAAAAAGTGGTGGTGGTGGTGGTGGTGGAGGTGCTGCTGGCAAATGAAATGTGGCAGCAGCCGTAAGCAATGTGGCCGCGGCTGCAGCATTCGTGACATTCAAACCATTTTTAAGTAAAATTTTTGCGGCTTCTGCGATTATGCGTTCACTGTTACTAGTGTTGTTACTAGTGCTGTGGTTGTTGTTGTTGTTATTATTATTGTTGATGTTGTTGCTGGCATTACTGTTGCTGCTACTGATGTTATTATTGTTGTTGCTACTGTTTTTGTTGTTGTTATTATTGTTGTTAGTATTCTTCTTATTATTGCTGTTGCTGCTGCTGTTGTTACTGTTGTTATTACTATTTCTTTGCTCATCGGTCATTTTTTCTAGACGAAAAGCAGCAGGTGCAACATTGTTATGGCCACCAACATTAAATAGTTGTTGTTGCACTTGCCACAAAGATTTTCTTTTAATTTCCAGTAAAGTTTCTTCTCCACTCACCACCTCATTAACAGACACACACAGTGAAGACAACGCAGCACGTACATACACACAACATTTTACTATTTTCCGCTTCGAAGCACTTGTTTTTTTGTTTTTTTTTTTTCTTCGTTTCTTTTGTTTTTTTATTTTTATATATTTTTTTGTTTTTTGGTCTTTACTTCTTTTATTATATTTTTGTGCACTTTTCTTTCAATACACCGACAGACAACGACGACTCCAACCAATATTTAAGCTTCTACATCGTCATTGATTTAGTTAAGAGTAGAAAACTAGTTAAAAGAGAAAGATAATAAACAGATTTTTAATTTATGAAGAATTTTCAGTAGGCATAATTTTTCATAATAAAATCGTCGTCGCGCGACCATTTGAACTATTTATCGTTTTATTTTCGTTTCGAATTTATTTTTTTTTTTATTTCTTCTTTTCTTTTTTCACGTTGCTTTTGTTATGCTCTTTCGTACGTATGCTGCTAGGGTGTTGCTGCTTCTGTTGCCTCTGCTACTTCTGTTGCTTTTGCTCCAACTGCCTGCCATCTTGTTTAATTGAAATAATACATGCCACTTAAGTCAATGTTTAATTATTTCTTTTAATTAACAATTCAATAATAATTTTAACTTAAATTAAATCATATTTTTTATACAAAATGTATTAAAGCTGCCTTATTTTGATGAATTAAACAAAAATACTTGTGTATAAGTTGGAGCCGTCAATTATTTTTAACGGCGTCAAACTAAGCCGGCAAAATGTACGGCCTGAAACTCCAATATGGAGCAAGAGCGCGGCGCGTCTCTGGCAATGTTGTTTTTGCTTTATTTTTGTTTTCTTGGATCTCTCTTCATTCACTCAGCACACAACTCAATATGTGTACAATGTAGATATTGTATTTGTAATTATATTATAATGAAGGAGCGAGCACACATAATTTGTTATAGTTTTTTTCTTGTGTTGCACTAATTTATCTTTTATTATTGTATGAATATTTCACATGATTTGAAAATGATGCTGTGCTAATAAATGATGATAATAAATTTTCAATGGCATACAAATTTCATATGACATAGTATGATATAAATACACCCACAGATTATGTTTGGAGACTTAACTGCATTGTTGTATGTTTAACAAAAGTTGAGGAGAGCATAAAACTGTTAAAATATGTATATTATCTACATACATATGTTTAAAACTGAGAAAAATCATTTATTCGCCCGCACTAAACATGCGTAAGAATCAACGAAATGGCACACAAGAAGTACGTAAGTACATATGCAGCGAGTGTGTGAGTTTAAATAGGCGCGTAAGGGAGAGCGAGCACATATGCTTCCTCTTCCTTCCGCTTTTACATGTTTTATTCCCCCCTACCTATAATATATGGTTGATGGTTGTGATGTTGATTTTTATGATTTCCTGTCTAATGCAGAATGAGCAGCGGCAGCAGCAGTGGCAGTGGTAACGGCAGCACCAGTGGCAGTGGTAGCAGCAGCAGCAGGAGTAACGTAGGACGGGTGCAATCGGAAATACAATGAGTGACTGCTGCGCCGCGCCGCCTGTTTATATATCGTAACGTATTTTTTCTCCTTTTGCTTTATCTTTTGCATTCAATTTTCTGTAATATTTTATTTCTTTTTGAGGCATTGAATTTATTTATGTATTTATATAGCAATTTTGTTCACTTTTACTGCTGTTGAATTAGTATTATTGCATTGCATTTGAACAGGGGGGGAGCAGTGAGCACAAGAAACATTGGATTTTGGTTTAAGTGTTAAAAGCAACGTAGCCGTTTTTATTATTATTAACTTTTTGTTTATATTGCACAAATTTTTGTAAATTTTCTTTTACTTTTATTAAAAACATTTTTTTCCACATTCTACACAAAAATTATCACGACGCGAGCCAGCGAACGAGCGAGCGAACAACGTAACGCAAAAGAAGTAGAAATAAAAGTAGAGAATAAAAAAATCATCGACAACGACAACGTAGTCGAGACTCTGAGACTGAGACTTCGTTCTCCAATTACCAGGGCAAGCAGCAATGAATGTATGTAGTATGTGGTATGAATGTTATTTTTTCCATCACATTTTTCACATTAAAAAACACACGAAAACAAATTGAAATGAAAATATTTATAAAGAACCGCACTTTGTTTATTTGTTGGAATAGTGTTTTTATTTATACAATAAATTTTAAATGAAAAAACTTAATTTTAAATAAAATTATCAACGAAAAACGCAGAGCGCACACGACGAAGCGAAGAAAGAAACCAACGAGTTTAGTAATGGCAGAAGAAGAAGCATCGCGCTTGTACAGTGGTAGAGTTCCAATAAAATCTATACAACAATTATAAATCCATAAAATCATACACTTTATTGAAGATAATGTTCAAATAAATATTAATATTTCTAAGTTTAATAATATATTTTAATAAAATTTATATATTTATTACAAATTTATTGTTTTTTGTTCATTACCACTGTGTTCTAGAAACTGGGTGTGATACTGTGCAATTGACTGCGCTGCAAACGGCATGCTGCCACTTGATTAGTACAGTCAAATCTCGGTTTACAGGCAAACAAGAAAGTATCCCCAATAAAACGCAAGCCAATTGGTAAATCTTATCTATAACTTTTATAATTACTAAATAAATAAATTTGGAATAAATCAGAATAATTTACAAAACATTCTCATCAAATATACGCTGCTAATATATTAAAATCTCACGTTACACACATGTAGGACTGAATATTCTTTTGTTAAATGAATACAAACTTAATTTAATCATATTCAAGTTAACGGAAACATCAAATTAATATTTCCTCATAATCTGGGATCATTTTAATTCATATTCACTACAAAGCAACACTCAAAAAAAGCTTTTATCTGATGTTAAATGAACTTTTCTGTTTCTCTTTAATTGTGGTTAAATTTTCATTAGCGTGGTTTCACTGTTTGTGTATCCGAGAGAGCGTGGTGCATGTGTGTGTGCGTAATACAAATACAACAACAATGAGCGTATGGGATATTTCGTGGGAAACTTCCTCTTAGCGTGGGAAAAATGGACAATTTTATGGGATTTGGGAATTTTTTTCAACATTTTAGAGTCGCCATCATTTCAAATTTCTTGTCAGTTATTTTTCGAAGGAAATTTATTAGAAAAAATAATTCTGTTGCATTTTATTGAATTTTAACGTAATTATTTGATTTATTTAAAAGAAAAATTAATCAAAAATATTATATGTTCATTACAATAGAATTTCACAAGTCCACGCTTATTGTGTGCGGTTTAGGAAGCAACTCAAAGTGTTTGACCTTGACACGTGCCGCTTTAAGATTGCAGATAATGAAAGTCTTTTACATTATTAGGTGTAGAAAGTGATTGAAGTTGGAATTATGTCATGATTGAAATATAGAAACTATGATAATCACTGAAAGGTACATATTAATTATCCTGCAATCTTGAGTATTGCATCTAAATGTTCATTGGCTCATGTTTCCATTTAATTTTTGATGCAATTGTAAGAGCATAACATATTTCCTACAGATAGAGATAGCAAGGGACATTATTTATGGCGTGCTCTGTTCTAATAACATCCTCTCTGGCAAGTGGTGTGACCTGTTAATGTAAACGAGGCTCTGGCGAAAGAAAGGAATGTAGTATATCCTTTCACTTACATATCATCCATCCTCCTCCTCACTTCTTCTCAGTGGCATCATAACAGACCCTTAATGGCCTAAATGAGTTGGTACCGCCTACCACCCTAACATATCCTGGTACTACATACGTGTAAATGACAGAGTACTTTACTATCAACTATGCCCCCTTTAGGTAAGTTCTTAGTTAATAAATTCCCAAGTATTTAAAATAAAACCAATCCTAGGAATCCACTTCTGCTTGCGGGCAGAGATGGATGGCATTGTCATCATCTATGTTTCAAATTTTCAATGACATTGTGTTCTACCAGTAAAGAGGCAACATATAGAGGTCCGCATACAATATATGAGAAATGGGGAGACGATGATATTGTCGTTCCTCTTGCTCAAATTATTCTATTTATACTCCCTTGCTGCATTGGCCTCTTGGTGTGATAAATAATATTAAAATCTAGAACATTTATTTTGGTGTGATAACCCAATGTATGTATATTTGGTTTTTGATAATCAGTATTTTATGACACCTTCTTCGATATTAAATAGGAATATAATATCATTGTTAAATATATAAAATTTAAATTTTCCTTAATTAAAAAAAATAAAAAAGTAACTACCACAAGTTAATGTTTGTCAGGTGTGGGGATCGAACCCACGCTCCCTCTCGGGAACCAGAGCTTAAATCTGGCGCCTTAGACCGCTCGGCCAACCTGACTTGAAGACACTGCCGTGCGAAAACTCATACATATGTTGCTTGCTGTAGAAAATTCTATAGCACTCACAAAAATAGAACACTTTATAGCACTATCAAGAAGAAGCATCACAAACACACACACAGGAACAGTGTTGCCATATCAATTAATCAGAAACAGTGCTGCGAAGAAGAATATTTTCATTTCTTTTCAATATTTTGTAAAATCCTACATGCAATAATCGAATATATATTTTTTTCAATCAATATAAAATAATCAAATTATTGAAAAAAATTTCTAGAAGCTGCAGATTTCATTGGGCGTTGTAAATACAAGCAAGTTGACAGCTCTGTGCATCAGCTGCCATAATATTTAGATTGAGTGAGGTGAAACACTCGTACACACGTGCGTTGCTTATATTTTATAAATAAAATATAAAAATTAATATTACACCGAACAGTTCAAAGAAAAAACCAAGAATGGTCTCACAGGAGCAAATCAAGGCAATTGGCCACGTATTAAACAACAAAGAGCGCCCACTCAAAGAACGTTTCCGTGCTTTATTCACTCTCAAAAATATTGGCGGCGCCACCGCAATTGAAGCCATCAGTGAGGGTTTCTCCGATGATTCTGCACTCCTTAAACATGAGCTGGCCTACTGCTTGGGTCAAATGCAAGACAAACAAGCTTTGGGCATACTAACCAAAATACTTGAAGACACAACCCAAGAACCAATGGTACGCCACGAAGCTGCCGAAGCAATTGGTGCCATTGGAGCACCTGAAACAATTGCATTATTAGAAAAATACGAAAAGGATCCCGTTGTTGAGGTAGCCGAAACATGTGCCATTGCTTTGGATCGTGTACGTTGGGTGCAGAGTGGTCAAAAGCTTGAAGATCATAATCCATATGCTTCAGTGGATCCATCACCACCAGTAGCCGACAGCAAAAGTGTTGCAGAACTAAAGACAATCTATTTGGATCCAAAGCAAAGTTTATTCGATCGTTATCGCGCCATGTTTAGTTTACGCAATCTACGCACAGAAGAGAGCGTTCTGGCCATTGCCGAGGGATTAAAAGACTCTTCGGCATTGTTTCGTCATGAAGTTGCTTTTGTACTTGGTCAATTGCAGGAACCATGCAGCATACCATTTTTAAAGGATAACCTAGAGGATCGCTCGGAAAATGAAATGGTGCGTCATGAGTGCGCCGAAGCACTCGGTGCTATTGCAACAGAAGAATGCATTAATATATTAACCCGGTATGCTGAAGATGACAAACGGGTGGTTAAGGAAAGTTGTGTAATTGCCCTGGATATGTGCGAGTACGAGAATAGTCCGGAATTTCAGTATGCGGATGGTTTGCTTAATGTAACCAAGTGATTTCTTAAGTAATAGTGTCTTTTTTATACTTAAATATTTTGTATAGACTTTTTATATATTTGTATTTCCGTTATGTATTATCTTACGTATGCAATTTGTAATCAACATCATATTCACAATGATATAAAGATATCAAAATACGTGACTAAATTCATTGAATTGTTTTGATTTTGATTACAAGGGGGAATAAGTGGAAAAGATAAGCAAGAAAATGAAATTTTGATAAACAAGAACTACCAACTTGCTCTATAAATGCCGCTTTGCAACAGGTTGGCAGGATAACAACATTTATTCACCACGCAAGAGAAACTGACATGTTCACCACACAAAAGAAGCCGACATGAATATGGCAATGCTGTCTGTCATTAAGCTTAGTCCACACTATTAATTATTTAAGTATATGTCTTTAACAGACTGTCTATTAATATTATGATAAGATAATATAAATTGGAAATCTCCTCTTATCTTTTCCCATATGCATGCATAAACTTATTTCTAAATTTTCCCTAAAATGGAAGAAACAACGTAAAATTTTTGAAAAATTATTCAGTGTAGACTCTACTCATTTAATCAGACATGGTGATGGTGCAAAGCAAAAACTTCTTGATGATCGCATCACTACTGGCATTCTTTTCTTTCTTCTCATACGCAATGGCCGCAAACAAGGAGCGCACTTTTATCATGGTTAAGCCAGACGGTGTCCAGCGTGGACTCGTCGGCAAAATCATTGAGCGCTTCGAACAGAAGGGATTCAAATTGGTTGCTCTTAAATTGACTTGGGTAAGTTCCAAGTAGGGAAAAATCGAATAAATACTAATTTAATTAAGACGCTTACCTTCTTCATATCGCGTGTGACTTCTGTTGGTTTTCATAACCTCAAACTGTCTGTCGCAATCGATTTGAGGTTAAGTGTGAGTAGAATGAGCGTCGCCGTCTATTCTTGACATTAAAATTTGTGTTAGAGGTCAAGAAAATATAAACAAATGATAACAATTGCATTTGCGTTTTGATTAATTGGTGATTATCGAATAAATCAATTAATCTTTGCATCTTTTCGCTTTTAGGCTTCCAAGGAATTGTTGGAGAAACACTATGCTGATTTGTCTGGACGTCCCTTCTTCCCCGGTTTGGTTAACTACATGAGCTCTGGCCCAGTGGTTCCCATGGTGTGGGAGGGTCTTAATGTTGTCAAGACCGGTCGTCAAATGTTGGGTGCCACCAACCCCGCTGACTCCCTGCCCGGCACCATCCGTGGCGATTTCTGTATTCAAGTTGGCCGTAACATCATTCATGGCTCTGATGCTGTTGAATCAGCTGAGAAGGAAATCGGTTTGTGGTTCACCGAAAAGGAGCTCGTCCCATGGACACCAGCTGCCCAGGACTGGATCTACGAATAGAGGCTTAGTTAATGCTTCTTAGCCAGGCCACATTTGTGTGTTTATATATTTGTGTGTGCCGTCATCGTAGATTTAAGTTTAAAGAGGATGAAGATTAAATAAGAGGAGTGAAGAATTCCACATAATTTAAAACAACTGTTATGCTTTCTTTATTGAATTTGATATTGTTTCCATGATGGCATTGGTTCCGAAGGCGGTAGAACCCAACCACTTGGTATGGCAGTAGCATCTTTGCTGTTTGATATATAAGAATCCCATATGGTTCTACAAGATGAAAACAACATTTGGTTAATCTTTGATATGCTGAATAAACACACAATGGTGGTGAGAGAAGAGAACTTACCTTATTCGCACGAGATCCTTAAATTTCTGCTTGGTAGGATGAAAATCATTGGTACTTTTACCAAATAACACCTCATTCCATTCTGTTTCATAGCTTCTATGCTGAGCTTGTTCTGTAAACGTAGAACGCAGTTCCTTCAACCAAATGCGACGTAAGGTTGATATCTTTGAGGCAAATTGTTGGGTGGCTTGAGCATCCCAACCGCGGGCCAAGTGCAGTTCCTCCAATAATTCAAATGTTTGGACAAATCGCTTTGCATCGGCGCGTTTCTTCAATAGGTTATGATGATTATAGAATTTGGCCGGTTTAGTTTCTTTATTAATATTTGCTTTATTTAATGCAAATGTAATTTCATGTATTGATTGTTGATTTTCAGATTCTGGTGCTTTTTGCTTTTCCATTTTCTTTCGTTTTCGGTTTTTGCGCCTTTTCTGGCGATTCTTGATGATTCTTTTTATCCTCCCCCATCGTACTTTTTTTAAGCGTTGCAATAAATGTGTTGTATTCTTTTGCAGTTGCTGGACATAATGAACATCATCATCATCTTTAGGTGAATTGGCTACAAACTGCTCCAATCTATTTAAATTTGAGTCTATATCTGTAGTAATTGCTTTTATTTCTGATATTTTGGTTAGCGCCGGCATTTTGTGCATCACTCAGTGCCCTTTTTTCCTTTGTGTTCTTTGTCCCCTATCCTACCTAGTTGTTGCTTTCTATCACATGTTGTTATTGTGTTGTTGCACCATCGAAATGGAGGGTACTTTGTGGCCAATCAAATGTCTACCCTCGACCTTGAAATGAAAAATTGATTTAGTTGGCAACACTGGCAGCGATATGAAAAAAGGCTTTATTGTTCGTTGATTCCTTTCCCTTCACTCTTCTTCCACAAATGACCATAGTGAACATTTGGACATTTGGAGACCATGGTTCAATGAATCCATAAAGTGACCAAAATGAGGCTCACATTTAATCGTCATCATCATTAATAAATTGATATTATCATTATTTTTTTATTGAATACAATTTCTCACAGTTAAGAAGTAAATACATTAAATGTTATTAAAGTTGCGGAATATTTGCGGGCCGGAGAGTCGGATAATACAAAAAATATTGTGCTATAATTAAATGCCACCATATCTATCATATCACTACATAATCTAATATAGCTAAATCAATCATGAGACTCGAGAACTTTTTTGGCTTCAGCCAATATTTCAGCTGCTTTTGCATAAGCTTCCGTTTCGCTGAGATCCTTCTCACTGGCCAGGTACTGTTCCAGAAGTTCATATTCCTTAGCAAGTCTACAATACAAAATGAATCATCACCATTATAAACTATAATTGATCCACATTTTTGTTGAGCTGCTAAACATACCTTCGCTTTGAGTCCGGAATCATCATTTGGCACTCTTCTATAACTTCCTCTTGTTTCTTCAATTTGTGCTCTTCCTCGCCAGAAGTCTTAAAACGCTCAAGACGTGCACGCTCGGTGTGCACTTCCTTCTCATAGCATTGTTTCTCCTTGGCAAGGCGTTTCACTACGCTAGCTTTAATGTTTAATTGTCTTACGCGTGGATCAGCCATGTTTTGTGTTTGTAATTTCAAGTATTTTTATCGATTGCTCAAGTTTTCTTCAAAATGACACAATCAAATTATATTTTATGTGATTTTTCTATAAAATTAAGCACAGCCTGCGATTTGTTTTTCTTCTGGAAGTTTGTTGTATTTGGTGCCGGTATAAAATTAAAATGAGTCAGCCAATCTAGAGTTGCCACTAGTATTGAAAATGTGTGACCAAATAGTCACACTGAAAGCAAAGTGTTGCCATATGTGTTATGAACAACAATTGGTCATTCTTTTTAGTGAACGTTAAAGATTTGAAAATTAGTGGTGTCCATTTAAAAAAAAAACAACTACAATACTTCAAGCGACTTAATAAAATAATAAATAAAAAAGAAATAACATCACATTGGAGATATAACGTTAGCATAACAAATTCTTGCGAAAAAATTATCATAGTATTATTGATATGCCAGTTATTAATATACTTTTTGGGTATATGAAGTAATTAATAGAGACCTCAACATCAGCGAAGATTTAGTCAAAATTACGAAGAAAGATTAAATAGCCATGGAAATACACTAGCTATTACTCTTCTCAACAGAACACTGTCAGGCAGTTGAACTAAATAACAGATCAGATTGTAAAAGAAAAGGCAATTCATCTTGCACAAATTTTGGGTAAAGATAATTTTGAATGCATTGACAATTGTATTCCTCTCTTCAGAGTTTGTCCCATCATATAAGAAGTTATAAACAAAACGAAATCTGACAATAACTAAGAACTTTCTCGTTTCATTTAGCGTCTCATTAAATATAATTTAAAATTAATCTAGGTTAGTTTACGTAGGTCGCTCGGAGCAAAAACGCGAGTTCAACCACAAGACTTACAGCCCATTGTGATACCTGAATTTAGAATAGAGAGGTAAGGGTTAAGGTTGGTTAGTTGACTGCTCTCAGAGGTCATCAACAGCCTCTGGATTGAAACCTAAATAATCAATGAACAAAGCCAAGTCACCCAGTGGCAATTTTGCCAAAGTCGGTTCAATAGTTGAACTGCAAGCTCCTCTGAAAAGATGCCAGCACCAGTACCATTTTCTGTCTTTGAAACATCTGTATATAATGGCGGTACCCTGCTTCCAATCATTCCTCCCACCTTGGATTCTCGTATTGAAGTTGTCATTCTATTTCATTTCTAGCACACAGTAGTCACATTCTTCTCCCTAAGATTGTAACCACACTTCTTGTAGAATGGTGCTGTGGACAACCGCACCAGGCTTAAGAAGATACAATTCTTCTTGTGTGATTGAGATAAGTGCCTACTGGTACTGGTACTGGTACTGCTGTTATGCCCAGGTTATGACAGGCACACCTTATGGAGAAGGTTATATAGGTGTTCTTATTTCGATAAGAAAAAAAGTATTTTGTTGTTTATGGATTAAGAGTTTCCTTTATTTCTCATATGATTTTTCAAATGTGTGTGTGTATGTGTGTGTGGTGTAATCAATTACAGTTTAAAATTTCTTATTTACTCAAGCAACATTTTCTTCTTTTTTGTGTCTGTGGTCTTTTCTTCTTGTAATTTGTTTTTATTGTTAATTATTCTTTATATTTTATTAATCAAAAAATCCAAGTTTTTACGTTACAATCTTTTTTTTTATTTGTATTAAACGCATGATTATGTTTTATATGTTGGTAAATTCTACTGTTGTTGTTGTTGTTGTTGCTGTTATTATGGAAAGTTTAATATACTTAATTTTTAAGTACAATACATTATTTTTTTTTGACTTTGTTGGTTATGCAAAACTTTTTTGAATTCTGTTACGAATGAAGTCTTTTACTTAATTTTGTTGTCTTTTTTTCTTTCTTCATCATATAAATTATTGAATTGAATTGAAGGTAGGAATGGTGGTAAGTTGTTGTTCTTGTTGTTACTACAAATTATTGTGTTGGATTAAATCCCTAATACATAAAAAAATTAAAAAAAAAATAAAATTAAAATAAAATCAAAACAAATTAACTGAGAGATTATTATAACATTAAAATATCACGGACTTATATAGGATATTAGTAAAAATTTATAGATGTAGGATGATGGATAATGGGATTGATGATTAAATATGTGTTAATATGATTTAATGAGTGGATGGGTGTGAATGATTGGTGACAACAAAGCGTTTCTTTTTCATAGTTAATTTTGTATAGTACAAGAAGCAATTCGAGAAGCTTAATTATCATAAACATACACATACATATAATTGCAATTTTAGAATTAAAGACAATGCCTCTACACACATAAATTGGGATAGTAATTTTTTTTTTTTTTAATATTATATAATAATAATGAGTGAGAAGAATGAAGGATGACGACTTTGCGCGGTTGCCTTCATTCGTAGCAAAATTTCAAAATTCTGTTGAACGACGACTACGATTGACGATGACGATGACACTAGACACTGATGACTTATAGAACGATAATGACGATGACGACGACGAAGATAATCATGATGATATTTGCCAATCATGATGACATTTTTTTTATTATGATGACATTCGAGTTGATGATAATAATGTTAAGCAACAGGATCAGGAGGAGGATATTATTGCGATTCCTTTGGTCATCATTATCAACATTATTTTGTTGTTATCATTTTTAATCGATTTCCTGCGAAACGATTTACGATGACGATATAAAATTAGATAAATACAGTAAAGGATATTTATATTGATTAAAAAACGCTCGACAAGCAGAAACACCATCATTGTCAAGTCATTTGTTGTTTTATTCTTATGGATGTGTCTTTCTTCTTCAGTATCCAGCTTCATGTTTGTATCCTCCTCATAAATGTTTGCAATTTTTTGCTTTAGGAATGATTGTTTTGCATCATTTGACAAAAGGCTGCTGCTGCTGCTCCTGTTGCTGTTTCTGTTGTTCTTCTTTAAAATCTTCTGATTGCTCTTTTCAATCTTTTGTGGAGGAATAACATAATTTAAGATGGAATTGTTTGTCTGTTTGGTGACAATGGTAACCAAATCCTCCTTCTCCTTCTGTTCCTGCTGTTGCTGCTGGTGGTTGTCGTTTATAAATGTCACTTTATCAAATGAGTATTTCTTCTTAATTTGCTTGCTGTTGTTGATGTGGTTCATGTGTCTTCTCTTCTCTATCATGCTATTCTTGAATAATGTTGCTGTTGCAACTACTTCTTCTTCGTCTTCTTCTTGTGTTGTATGTTGTTTTATCGTATTATGATTATTATAATTATTATAATTACTAATTTTAGTAGAATTGCTAATCGTAAATGTTGTGATTAATATAAATTTTAGTAAATCATCGAATTGATCGATTATATGCAAGCAGCAATCGATTACCAATAAAGGTGGTGTTGCTGCCGCTACAATAATTGCTCCTCCTCCTCCAAATTGTTGTGGGTGTTGTTTCTCGGCAAATGTTGCTGTTGCTACTGATGTTGCTGGTGTTTTTCTTTTTGTGTTTATTTTTAATTGTTTAAATGTTGCATTAAAATATGTTGTTGATGTTGTTTGTATTTGTATTATTATTATAAAATGTTGTTGTTGTTGTTGTTGCTGTTTTTGGATATTTTGTTGCTGTTGTTGGTGTTGCTGTTGTTGTTTATATAAATTCTGATGGCACCCTAGTTATTTCTTCTTTTGGGCCTTCTCAGCAGCTTTTGTGACTTTGCCCGAGGTCGTTTCTTTAAAGTTAACCGACTTAATGACACCGACAGCAACAGTCTGCCTCATATCACGTACAGCGAAACGACCAAGCGGCGGAAACTCTTGGAAGCTTTCAACGCACAATGGCTTGGATGGCACCAATACAATAATGGCAGCATCACCCGATTTAATAGCCTTGGGATCGGTTTCAGTAGTCTTGCCAGTACGACGATCGCATTTCTCCTTAATCTCAGCAAATTTGCATGCAATATGAGCGGTGTGACAATCCAAAACAGGCGTATAGCCATTAGCAATCTGGCCAGGATGATTAAGTACAATTACCTAGAAGATAGAATATAATAAAAAAAAGACAAAACATGTATCAAAAAATTTGTAAGGTATTATTAAACAAATGGTAAAAAAAAAGGAAAGTGTTGGTTCTTACCTGGGCGGTGAAATCAGCAGCACCCTTGGGTGGGCTATTCTTGGAATCACCAGCAACATAACCGCGACGCAATTCCTTAACCGAAACGTTCTTGACGTTGAAGCCAACATTATCGCCGGGCATAGCCTCAGTCAAAGCCTCATGATGCATTTCAACGGACTTTACCTCAGTCACTAGGTTTACTGGTGCAAAATTGACCACCATTCCTGGGGAATGATGATAGGAAAGGTGAGGAAAAAAGAAATAAGAAAAAATTAAAATATTGTAATACCAAAAATGAGAAGAAGAAGGTAAATTGGTTTTATGTAATGCGTGCGCAACAACACAAAATGAAATCATCATCATCATCATCATCACCATCACTAGCAGCAGCAGCATTGCCACCATCATCATTCACACCCACTAAACCAGAACACATAGATGTAGTATAGCAAGCAAGTAACTGTACATGCGTAATCGCTTGGATGTCAAGTAAAAAGCAACCAAAAACCAACCGAGCTGAGCCTGGCCGGGTCTTGCAGCAACTGCAACTCAGCCCACCCACCGACCACCGAAACGAATCAACTGACAACGACTACGACGACGACCCACTTTCGTGAGAGAGTGTCGAGTGCGCATACCAACGCGACAATGCACTCACAACAGCCCACACAAACAGCAGCAGAACATTGTCGGGTCGGTTTTATTGTCCAGGGCACAATATCCTTGCTGGTTTTGTTGCTACAACCAAATCACCAAAACCACCCATTCACTCAGTCCCTTCCACTTAACATTTCAATTCACTTTTTTCGTATGTATGCAATATGATGATGATGTTGATGATGAAGCATGGTATAACACACAAAAAGAATATGATGATGATGATGTACTTACCCGGTTTTAGTATACCGGTCTCAACACGACCCACTGGTACAGTGCCGATGCCACCAATCTTGTAGACATCCTGCAATGGCAAGCGCAATGGCTTGTCCGTTGGTCGTGACGGTGGCATAATCGCATCCAAAGCATCTATCAAACATTTACCCTCGACTTTGCCTTCCTTGCGCTCAACGGTCCAACCCTTAAACCATGGCATCTTCTCCGATGGCTCCAACATATTATCACCATGCCAACCCGAAATGGGTACAAATGCAACCGAAGCCGGATTATAACCAATTTTCTTAATGTACGACGAGACTTCCTTCTTGATTTCCTCATAGCGAGTCTCACTGTAAGGTGGCTCAGTCGAATCCATCTTATTGACGCCCACAATCAATTGCTTAACGCCCAATGTAAAAGCGAGCAGAGCATGTTCACGAGTCTGACCATTCTTCGAAATACCAGCCTCAAATTCACCAGTACCGGCTGCCACAATCAAGACAGCACAATCGGCTTGCGAAGTACCAGTTATCATGTTTTTAATGAAATCACGATGACCGGGTGCATCAATAATGGTTACATAATACTTGGCGGTTTCGAATTTCCACAAGGCAATATCAATTGTTATGCCACGTTCGCGTTCCGCTTTCAGTTTATCCAAAACCCAGGCATACTTGAAAGAACCTTTACCCATTTCCTGGGCTTCCTTCTCGAATTTCTCAATTGTACGCTTATCAATGCCGCCGCATTTATAGATCAAATGCCCGGTTGTTGTCGATTTACCAGAATCGACATGTCCAATAACGACAATATTAATATGAGTCTTTTCTTTACCCATGATGAAGACGACTTCGACTAGAGATGGGCAAGTCACAAGTTACAAATAAGGATGATTCAGAAAAGTTTTTGTCTGTTGTTGATGATTGGAACCTTTTTCGGTAATTGGATGATAAAATCTATATAAATATATACTTATATACATTTTGGATTTCGTGTGTATCTTTGTATGTGTGTGTGCATGTGTGAAAGTGTAGGGTGCTTATAATGTAAAAGAGAGATAGAAATGTTTGTAGGTATGTAATTTAAGTTATAGACACAATTTTTTTTTTTTTTATACTGAATTTTTTACTTATTGAAGAAGGGAGAGTAGAGTGTTAGACACGACGAGACATAAAATAGTGGGGTCTTTTTCAATTGATTCACAACTTACCTGGGTTTTTTTCTTTGATAGACTTTTTTCGCTGATTAAATGATGATTAAATTTGGAGTCGTAGTAGCGCTCACTGCTAATGTGCCACAACACAAGACAAAAAGAGGTTTGGCTTCTTCTGACACAAAAAAAAAGAGTTAACGAGATCTAAAAATAGAGAAATCGATTCAATTAAAAAGATATTACAACATAACACATAATATTAAAGAAGGACGAAGTTATATAGATGTATATATATGTATATAGTAAAAGATTATAGACATCAAAAATCAAAGAACTTTGAGAAGGGAAAAATTTTTAAAGATTTAAAAAAGATTTGATTTGATTGAATGAGGCATAAAATTTGAATTTTATGAAACTTTTTCTTTAGGAAAATTGCAATCATTTTTTAATGAAATTATTAATATTTATGACACCTTAAAATTTCAATTAATTAATTAATTAATAATAATAATAATGATGTTAGATAAAACACACTTTATAATTTGTATGCACCACAAAAACGAATGAACACCGAACAAGCAACCTTTGCTGTCTGTGTTCCAATAGTCAGTCTGTCACCAGCAAAAGCAGCAGTAGTCGGTAAAATCAGCAGTCGGCATTCAGTGCAAGGAAAATCTAGGAAAAGTTCGGTTTGTTCTGCAATACTCTAGTAGTTAAAAAAGTTTTCTCTATACGAAAAATCAATAAAAGCGAATGAAAACACGAACGACAAACACAGCAACACAACACAACTGAAATAAACTGAACTTTTCAACTGCTGTTTGTTGTTGTGATGAGGAGGAGCAAAGCGGACCTGGACTGGAGTTAAATGCGACGTGGAACGATGACGACGACGAATGCGTCTCGTCCGAAAACGAATGCACTCCCTACCACAACCATTTATATGATTGTCATAGGGCTTGACTTGACTCTCTCTCTCTCTGTCTTTGCATTCAGAGTATCTTTACAGTTGTGTGTGTGTGTGTTTGCTTTAAAAACGTTTAAATGTGCAAGTGGGTGGTAATGGGAGCATGGTGGTTATTCTTTGGTAGTCAGTTAGCCAACAGTGAGCCGGCCGGCCGGTAGCGAAGGCAACACAGAGCGAAGCACAGTGGTATGAAAGCCCAAAAAAAGGGGAAACTTTTGTAGGGACATTAAGATAATGTAATTTAAATGTCCTGGTATGGTACTAGTTGGGAATCTTGGTGAACAGTTTAGTAATTTAAAACATTATTTATTCCTCATCATTATCATTTACTCTTGGGAGAAATGTGTCCGAAATTCCATTAAGCTCTTGCAGCAGCAGTAGTGTGACTGCTCTACTTGGTTGGTTTTGTGTTATGCTCTCGCAAAGCAGAAATATTTGTCGCGCAAAAGGGTGCAAAAAATAATATAGTATGTACACAAATTGGTGGGTATCCACCAACCAACACACATATGTGTGTAGTGTCGTTGTGTCTGTGAATGTAGTAAATGCATTAAAATACAAAAAAGAGATAAATCAGAGCACAAACAACATACTATTCTCAGTTAAGTCATTTAGTATCTCTTCTCTATATTATATATTATATACATATGTATGTATGTTCCCCCCATTTGCCTTGTCCTTAGTGGTGTTCCACTGTAAATGATTTTTCATTTTGGTCTTCGTCATCTTTTGGTTTTTTTGCTTACTTTGTCGCCGCTATTGCATTTTTTGTTGCTGTTGCTGTTATTGGGGCATACATTATGGGCTCTGCTCTGTACTACTAAATACGTCTGATTTATTTTGCTCCCCTAGAAACAACGTCGACACCGACATCGACAATGTGTTCTTCTTCTCTATGTAATGTACCTTTCTTGCTTCTTCTTCTATTTTGTCTCATGTCTTCATGTCTTTAATGTGCTAATGAATTTTCTTTCGCTTTTTTCAATTTTGAATTTTTATTTTTAGTTCATTTCGCATTTAAATGTAAATTGCACAACAACAACAACAAAAGCCAAGAGGAAAAAAAATATAGAAATTACTACTATATATTGACATGGATCTTCTTCCTTCCTCTCTATCTCTCGCCCCCTGTATCTTTCGCTGAGTGTATCTCTGTATCTCACTGTGTCAATGGGGATTAAGAAAATACTAAATCAGAAGAATGAGAAAATATAAGTTTTTTTTTGTCAACACATGTGGTCATGATGAATTGAAAGATAAAAATTTTACAAAATCTTTTCCCACGCACCTTTGCACCCTTTGGATGGAGCAACAGATCACACATAGCAATACTAATCACACTTAACGGTAAAGAGAGAATATAGGAAGTTTTATTACAAGTTTATATAGAAAAACTTTGATAAAAGAAATGATTACCGGCGATGAAAATTGCAAATGGGCAAAAATCTAACCTAAAAAACAAACAGGAAATTTGATTTTTCATTCACTTGGTGCTGCTACTGCTCACTAACACACACACACAAACACTTAACTGCACTTTCGAGAACTAATGAGAATGTGAGAAAAATCCTATACGAAGAGACTCACACAATTGCATTCTTATACACATGCACACGAAATTCCAATGGAAGAAAAATTGCACATAAGCGGCCGGCGGCTTTGACGTCCGCCATTTTGAATTACATTATAATTTAATAAAAAATTTATACGAAAACTTGTGAAATATTTTTATAACTAAAAAAAACTATGCAAATTACATTTTTGTTAATTTTTCTTACACAAATTCTTATAGTAAATGGGGGATAACCGGCACTAAACGACCATTGATGAAATGCAAATGAAAATTTGCAAACTTATTTTTGTCTTCTTTTTGTCATTAAAAAAATATTAATTGCAACCACTCACGCTTTGATTTTTCTTTTAATTTATTCACTTTTAATTAATTGATGTCTGTAAAATTATTCACTTGCTGCAGGATTATACACAATTGGTACATGTACACATTACGAGAGCGACGACGTATGATGATCCACTTACCTCGAACACTCGAAACGGAAAGGTCGAGAAACCGAAAAAATCTCTGCTGCTGTAGTGCTGTGCTTTTCTTCGACACCGTCAAGTGTATTTGTGTGTGAGTGTGCAATTCTGGCACCAACTATCGATTCGACCGATAACACAAAAAGTCAATTTACACTTTGAACAACAATGCAGGCGCGTGCTTTATGCAAATTGTTGTTGCATCACTTGGCATCAAGTGCAATATGAAAGTGATTTTTATGTAAAGGCAAATTGAAAATTGTGATGGCGTGGTTTAGTATTTATTTAATTAGTTGTGAAATTTTAATTATATCTTTGAATTTATTGATAATTTGTTGTTATTTTATTTAATCACAGTCAATATGTAAAGGACTTCGCATTATCTTTTTTTATTTTTGTGAATGGAAACTATCATTTAAGCAAAGCGGATTTTCTAATATATTATTTTTTAATAGAAAATGTGAGTGTTTTTTAGTTCATTTCTTTTTTAATTATAAACTTTTTTAACTTTCCATTACCGTTAAATTCGAATAAGATCTTTTGTGTTTACAAACTGAGACATGACCATGACCGGAAGTAATCAATTTCCCACCAAGATTTTTTCCTCTGATATGGCAATACTATTTTTCTTGAAACAAGAAAAGTGCGCTTTAAATTTATAAATAAATGCATTTGAAATTTTGTCCTTATTGTCTAGTTTGCTTGTCCATTTTTAATGTATGGCTTTTTATCAGTTTTTTGTTTAAATGTTTACTTTTAAAGAATAAATTAAGTAAGCGGTATGGAATAGGATAAGACAGGGGTATAGTCGACTGTAGCGACCAGAACATAGTGGTTTGCCAGAGTAATTGGGTCTATATATCGGAATCAGACGACTTCAATCGTCTAAGGACCACTTATCCCTGCCGCCGCAGCAGTTTGGTCAATATTAGGCCCTCACAGTGATATAGTACGTGTTCTGCTGACTCCTCTTCCTCATTACATAGTCTATATAGATCGCTTATTATCATAACTCTGCAATGTCCTGTCCAGCAACATGAGACAATTCGAACACCTGTCCCTGACAGTCTCAGTAATTCCTGTGTTCTTTTGCGAGATGTAGTTGGCAAGAAGATTTTAGCCACTCTAGCATTCCTCGTATCCACCCAATGGCGGTGCGATCTGTAATCCAGCCATTGTTGGAGTTTGGAACTCCAAGGCAGTCCGCCGAATGGCTCTGGTCCAATGAGGACTTTAGCAGATCCTTTTCTGGTACCTAGGATTCCTTTGAGTGGTCAGAATTACCCGACAACAGTCGACAAAGGACCACTCACCGCTGTAGCGAGGTTGCAGTTGCACAAGTTGCAGCCCTTTTGCAGGCTATAGTGGCTTGTAGTCGTTATGGATTGGCATCTGCGTAGTTAGTTAGCTCATGGACACGATAGAACATTCTCAGCCAGTGATATCGATCTGCAGTTGGCAGCAGTTGAACTTTGAGTACTTTTAGTTGGTTAATACTACTTTTTTTAATGTTTTCAGAATAAGTTTTAACGAAGTATGTTGACGATCCATTGATTGCAGAGCTGGTTGATTGCCAGTTCGGTGAAGCTCTGTTGGGTCTATTACATTGATTTCATCACAAATATGACATACATATTTAGCATATCTTTCTCTTAGGGTTTTTTTTATCGTTTTTTATTCTTACATACTAAAACTACAAAGTTCAAGATTTCTATAAGTATAGTTAATCTACTTTACCTTCTATGTAGATGTAAACATTTATTTCCATTCACTATCTGAATCATATTCCGGCCAATCTGGTTTTTGACCCTCAGGCAATTTATGTTTAGCTAAAAATACATTAAACTGTTCCGGTATGGACATAAGTTTACGTATCTGTTGGCGGAATTGTTTCCACGTTAACTGATTATGATTAAGTCTATCGTTAACCATAGCTTTGTAATTAAACTTGTATTTATCTAAGAAATAGATAAGCTCTTTGACGACCCCCTTTGGCAAGCTGTATAATGATTAGGAAAACATTAGTAAAGGAAATTTTATATTGATGAGTAACGTATACTAACCGAAATTCCGGATCAGCTCGCTCTTTTGACATTTTCTCTAATTTCTCAACAACATGTCCACGCTTTGGTTTTGGCAAATCCTCTTCATCCAGTTCTTCCTCAACAAAACCATTGACAATTTTTGTGATTTGTAGGCGACTTTGTTTGTAGTTTGGTATGGAGATTGCCTTATTGGGATCAGTGGCCAAACCCATTTCATTAAAGTTGGTTGTCACGCATTTACGTTCGATCCACATATCCTTCATTATCGGGCTGTAGCAGCAAATAACAAAAGAGAAATAGAATAAACAATGGTGTGACTGAGGGAGTGAAACAATAAACTTACTCTTTGATTTTTCCAGTGGATTTGTGTTTTTTACTGAGTGTCTTACGATTGACATTATAGCGATAACGCTTCCTGGCATGATTTTTACGAATTTTCATTTTGTTTTAATAATAAATATTAAATATTTCTTATAAAATTTCGCACGTGTTGAATTTCTGAATTTCTCACGCTTCTTCTTCTAGTTGACATTCACAATTCCATTAGAAGCGTTGATTACCCTTGAAAAGTAGCGAGTCCCTTGAAAATTTGAGCTAGTTAAGCGACGAGGGCTGCATTAATCAAACAGAAATAAATGCTGTGCGAATAAGATAAAATTACAAGAAATTCATAGTGCAAATAGCTTAATTAAATAAAATGCGCGACGAAATTTTGGATCCCAGAAACTTGGTAAAGAATCGTGAGATTCTTTATCGTCTCATAATTAGTCAACTAATCTACGATGGATTGGAGAAATTCGCCATGGAACTCTCGATGCTGGTTAAAGCAGATCAATGTGCACCCAGTGAACGTCTGTTGCATGTCATGATTGCCGGCGTCCAAGCGCTTTCAGATAAGGAACAACAAACTCCAGAGGAAGAAATATTTCCGGGCATTGATTTGGAATTTGAACCAGATGTTTCGGCATTGGCCCCAGAACCACATTCCTATGAAACGGCATATGTGACTTCGCATAAACAAGCGTGTCGTGCTGGTGCCTTCAGTCATGATGGCACTCTAGTGGCTACCGGCAGTGTAGATGCAAGCATAAAGATTCTAGATGTTGAACGAATGTTGGCAAAATCAGCACCCGATGAAATTGAACCAGGACGTGAACAGCAAGGACATCCAGTTATACGAACTCTATATGATCATACTGATGAAGTGTCTTACCTTGAATTCCATCCAAAAGATCATATTCTGGCTTCAGGCTCTCGCGATGGTACTGTTAAACTATTCGATATTGCCAAACCATCAGTGAAGAAGGCACACAAAGTTTTCACTGATTGTCAACCAGTTACTTGTCTATCATTTCATCCAACTGGTGATTATATAGCAATTGGTACAGATCATTGTGTCTTACGTGTCTATGATGTGCAGACGGCACAGTGTTTTGTGAGTGCAATACCATCGCAACAACATTTGTCCGCTGTGACTTGTGTGAAGTATGCGCCCACAGCAAAGCTGTATGCTACAGGAAGTTTGGATGGTGATATTAAGATTTGGGATGGAGTCAGTGGACGTTGTGTGAATACAATAACTGAAGCTCATGGTGGTGCTGCTGTTTGTTCATTGCAATTTACAAGGAATGGCAAGGTAAGCAATTTACTTATGAAATTGACCATAAATTGATTCTTGCAATGTTCTATTGACAGTATCTACTCTCTTCGGGCATGGATTCTTTGGTATATCTATGGGAATTGTGTACTAGCCGCCCCATACAAACATATACAGGTGCTGGGACAACAGGCAAACAAGAACATCGCACTGAGGCTGTGTTCAATCACACAGAAGATTATGTACTCTTTCCTGATGAGGCTACAACATCATTATGTTCATGGAATTCACGTAATGGCTGTCGTTTGACTTTGAATTCATTGGGCCACAATGGTCCTGTACGCTACATAACACATTCACCTAATTCACCGGCTTTCTTGACATGTTCCGATGATTTCCGTGCTCGTTTCTGGTATCGTCGTGTTGTTAATCAATGATATAAAGAAGATGTAGCATTGGAAAATATATTAAGTACAATAATTGAAAAATGTTTAAGTCCCTCACCCACTTAATTAATGATAAGAAAAGACTTTGAATGTTTTGTTTTAATTATAAATTCATAAAAACAACCATATTCATACTTTTATTTAAATTCATTTTTTGAGCTCATTTATTAATCTTCATTGTATTGTTTGAGTGAGTTAATTCATGATTCATTTCAATGTTCACTGGAAGTCCTTTGCTTAATTTCATATATTAAATTAAATTATTAATTTTTGCATTATATTATTGTATAATAAAGTAGATTAATTAATTCATTAAGGCATTTCATTGAATAAAAAAATAATACAAATTTAAGTAAAATCCTAAGACACTAAAAATGAAGTCTTATTATCTTCTTTCTACAAAATCAATTTTCATTAAATTAATTAATGATTTCTTGTTTTGTTTAAACATATAACAAAATTGCACAATTAGCCAAGTTTTTCAATTCATTTTCATTTTACGTAAATACACATAATTGGAGCATATTTTATTTACAATTTATTTTCATTTAATGCATTTGCTCTTTTACTTAATTCATTTAATTAATATAAAAATAAAATCACAAGAAAATTCAAAGAAAAAATAAAAATTCATAATATGTAATAACAAACATCTCATTATTCATATCTCTATCTCATCATAATCTTTATAGATCCTTAAATAATCAAACTATTCTTCTAGGAACAGACAGTATAAGTTTACTGAAAGAAAGGAGTCTTCCCAGATTGTCATCAATTTAGGTTGAATGCCAAATGTTTGCCAGCATTTTATTTCAAATATGAAGGACATCATAAGTCTTTCTAGATGTCTAAAAAATTTCTTTTTCTAGAAACAGTCTTAAGTTTAATGAAAGAAAGAAAAGAGTCGTCAAACAAAGTGATCTAATTGAATTGAATGCTAATTGTTTGCTCGCATCTTATTTCAAATATGGAATGCTCTAAGTTTACTGAAAGAAGTAAAGGATTAGGTTGAGTCTTTAAGAAAGAAAACAGTCTTTAAGAAAGAAAGCAGTCTTTAAGAAAGAAAAGAGTCTTTAAAGGATGACAAGCACTTTACCATAAGTCTTTCCAGATCTCTAATAATCAAACTTTTCTTCAAGGAACAGACAATCTAAGTTTACTGAAAGAAGTAAAGGAATCTGCAAAGATGCTCAATTGATAAGGTTGAATCCCAAATGTTTGCACGCATTTTATTTAGAATACAAAGTATTTTGTATAGCATATACTTATAACCCTTTAATAATCATTTCTTCTAGTGCCAGTATAAGGTTACTGAAAGAAAGAATGGAGTCTTTAAAGATTCTCATCACATAAGGTTGAATGTTTTACCATCTTATCTTTTCTTAGCCTGAAAGTAATGAAAGAAAGAAAGGAGTCTTCAAAGATTGTCATCAAATAAGGTTGAATGACAAATGTTTGTTCGGATTTTGTTTTGCATTTTGAAGAGCATTTTATCATAAGGCTTTCTACATCTCTAATAATCTTTACTCCTCAAATTAGTATAATATCTTAGAACAAAGTCCATTGATCATAGTGACTGTACAATTGACGAAATTGTGTTCGTTCATAAAATTGTTGAATCTCTCACCAGACTGTTGTCTTGGGGTGCCAAATTGTACAAGATTGTTGTTGGATACCGTACAAAATTGTTACAGACCTATACATTAAGCGACTGATTGTACAAAAAAAGTTCAAAACATTTTCATACAATGGAGCCATGACCCTTCCCTGCACACGTTGTGAGAGTCAAGAAGCAACATGAAATTGTACAATTGATCGCATAATGTGTGGGCCGCATTACAGTCTCGACGTTTCCACAACAAAAATAAAGAGAAAAATGAGAACGCAAAGTTTCATGAGCGAGTTGTACAGTCTACTATTGTAGTTTTCATAATACTTCATAGGACTGAAAGTACTGAAAGAAATAAAGTAGTCTATATACACAATTTATCATTTGATTGTTGCTGAACGCCAAATGTTTGTACGCATTTAATAAGATTTATGTTAAGAGTATTGTTTGAATGTAAGTTCATTGAAATTAATTCTAATTACCTTCTTTCTATTCAATTGTTTTAAGTAGTTTCACTTTTCTGCTTTCAGTTGTTGTACATTGGTCTTGCATTGCAAAGTTATAGAATTCTGTAGATATCCTTAAATTTTCACCCACTTTGTTTGATTTCAGTTGCTCTTTAAGTGCCAATTTGAAGATACTGCATTTGAAGATCCCTTATCCAGTAAATGTTATCACTTTATCTCAATTTAATCACTTCATTTCTTATTTAAGTATTGGATCAATCAAATTTAACTAACATATCGAACTCTAATCGCGAAAATAACGTAAGTGCCATAAAGCAAATTTTTCAGGAGACCGTTTGTTTCTACCCGCTGGCAACATAAATGATTAAATTAAATTTGTATTATCTCCATAAGTCTAGTGTTTTTCGCAAGATTCATTGATCAATCTCTTGATTGTTAGTAAAAAGGTTGGAAGATCGATCTCCTGTTTCCTTTACTGAATATAATTTTCAATTTAAATCTGTACGAAATAATATCTAATTGATTAATAATGATCATGATGAGATACTTTATAAATTTATAAAAGAAAAAATTGATTGCTTATTAATTTCATTTAGTAATTTTAACTAATAAAAAAATGTCTAAAATTATATTACTAATTAAGTAAATTGTTTTTAATTAATTAATTAATTGCCTTTCATTCATGGGCTTCATGTTGTTTGGACGGAACTTTTTGATGATATTTTTACAAAATATTATATTATATTTTGAAGTATAAAAAATTACTAAATAAATTATGTACTAACTAATAATGATCTATGAGAAAATTAATTATCATTAATAATAATTCATTATTGCTTTTCGGTTTTCTTCATTTTTTTTGCGTTTAAATATTGCTTTTTGTTTTGTGCTTTCATTTCCATACTTTCTTCCTTTTTAGTTCGAAATACTTCTTCTCTTTTCATACTATTGCTTATTGTTTCTTAATTAATTAAGTCACCTTTTGCATTTTATCAAAAAAATAAAAAAAATAAATAAAAATAATAACAAAACTCTAAATTGTCTTCGTCGATTGACTACTGTTTTTGTTTTCTTTAATTTTTTGTGCTTTTTTCAAGTCTTCAAATTCTCTCTGCTGTTGCTTATGTGTTCCTTACTTACTGTTGTTTCTGTTGTTCTTCTTATTCTTATTCATATTTATGTTGATGCAGTTTGTGCGTTGTTGTTGTTGGCAGTTATAATCAGTTTATTATTATCTACCGAGGTGTTTGATAATCCTCCACCAAGTGATTGACTGGTTAGCATAGTGTTTGTGTTTGGTGGTGAAGGTGTCGGTGATATAACCAATTCATTCTTAATAATAATATCATTTTGGACTGTTAACATGGCTATGGCAGCGGCAGTGGCAGCTTCTTGAGTCAAGGGAGTATTGTGTATATGATCCTCTTCAATTTCTTGTTTAACTTCATTAGCAAATAATATGGCTGAAGGTTCAAAGTTATTTTGTTCTTGTTGCTGTTGCTGTTGATGATGGTCTATTTGCAGGACCTCATTAAATTGTTGCTGTTGTTGCTGCTGCTGTTCTTGTCTCAATGCAATTTGTTGTTCCATATGTTCTATTTGCTCCTGCTGCTGCTGTTGTTGTTGTTGTTGAAATAAGGATGCCGCTTGCATATCACCAGCTGCTGCTGCTGTTATTAAATAATTTAAAGGATTAAAATTATTCAAATCCTTTGGCACAACAAAATTCTCATGGGTCATTTTCATGTGATTCTTCATTTTGTCTGGCCTAGAGAATTCCTTACTGCAGACAGGACATGGAAACACCTTACGATGTTTACCTTCATGATAAAGGAATGCATGACGTTGGAAACTGTATTTGTTTTTGAAAGTCTTTTGCATATTCTCCTTGGCACATTCTGTACACTGATAGACACCCTCAGAAATGCTGGCATAACGAAACAGATCCAAGCCACGTACTGACATTTCAGTTAAATGTTCTGCTTGATCATCATTGGTAGATTGAGCCTTACGACGTACACGACGTCTTTGAACAGTTCGTTGTGATGAGCTTTTGGGTGTTCTTGTTGTTGTTGATGATGATGAGGATCTGTCTGGAGTTGAAGTGGCTATTGGTGGTGTTGATGATGACAACATTGATAACAATTGTTGTTGTTGTTGTTGATGCTGTTGTTGTTGTCCTTGGTTGTCATCATTATTGCACAGCTGACGATATTCAAGCCCAGCATTTTCATCAGCTAACATTAAATCATGTTCCACCATATCTGATTTATCATTTCGTTCAAGTAAAAAATCCATATCATCATCAATTTGTTGTTGTTGCTGCTGCTGTTGTTGCTGTTGTTGCAATTGAAAATATTCCACAGCTGATTGATGATTTGCTGCTGCTGCTGGTGTAGCTGCTCCAGCTATTGTCACTGTTGTTGTTCCAGTTTGTGCAGCAGCCATGTGTAAGAGGAGTTGTTGATGAAAATGATGATTGTTTGTTGAGTTTGTTAATTGTCCGCCACCACTACCAATAACATTGGGCAATTGTCTTTCAGCTACACTGGCCAAGGATTGTAAGGCACAACAATTGCTGGTCACCACATTACCCACAAGTGGTGGAGGTGGTGGTGAGACATGCTGTTGATTTGATGGTTTATTGCAGTCCATATTGAGAGCATTATCCATTTTGGCAACATCAATATCTTTAAGACCAGCACGTAATTGTTGCTTCAGTAAACTGTTGTTGCTGTTGCTGTTGCTGCTACTGTTATTGATTGGTGGAGGCTTAGACATGTCCTGTTGTTGTGATTGGTCTTGTTGTTCAGTTGTATTAATGGCGCGTATCTTAAGTCCCAAAATTGCTGGAAAATTCATGCCAGCTGCTGCAGCAATTGATGAAGAAAGATTCTCTGACAATTCATCAACTTCATTGACAACTGATGATGATTGTTGTTGTTGTTGACATAAGTGATTATTGCCTATTGACAATGGTGATGCTTGTGCTACTGTTGCTACTGATGTGGTTGTTGTTGCTGTTATTGATGTTGATGATGCTGGTGTTGTTGTTGTTGTTGCTGTTGTTGTCATTGGTGTATGTTGTGGAGCACCAAAAAGTCTTTGCTTCAATTCTGAAAGAAAAGAATATAGAAATGACATAAGTTAATTATGGATTTTTATTTAAATAAAATTAATTAATTAATTAATGTGAATATATGTTTATATAAAATACTTAGAAAATTTACAGATTTTTTTCCAATATATCCCTGAACTCACCTTTTGTTTAATTAAAAAATTAAATTAAAAATAAAAAATATTAATATTTCGTAAAATTATAAATTAATAACCATGTTTGTTGTTGTTGTTGTAGTTTTTTATTATTATTTTATAGTTTAAATTATTGTATATTATTGTAAAATTATATTTAATTTTCTTGTTTTTTTTTTTCTTGATTTTTTTTTATATAAAAAAATGTAATCATAAACTAAATAAAATATAAATTTACAAAAAGTTTTCTGCTTTTCTCCATAATTATATATTAATATAAATATGCATGTATATATGTATGTTTATTGTTTATTTAAATAATTTTTATATTATTTTTAACCGACTTAAAAAAAAGGAGGAGTTTAATGTTCGGCTGTTTATATTTTTTGTTATAATATAATGGGAAATTTTTCTTTGCTTTTTAAATTAACGCCAAAAATTTGTTTTTAATTTTTTAGTGTTTTGTTTCATAGATTTTGGAATTATTTATTTATTAATGTTTTTCTATTGTTTTCATATTTTTATTTAATTTTTGTCTTAATTTTTTCATAGTATATTTTTTTTTTCTTTTTGAGTTTTGATTATAAACTAAATTGCACTAGCTAACACTAAATAAAAGTATTAAAAACAAAATTAATTAATCAATTAATTAATAATAAATTAGTGTTACATATTTGTTTTGTTTTTTTTTTTTTCTTCTTGAAAATAGACAATTTAATTTTTTTAATTTAAAAATTTATTTGCAATATTTTTTATTTTTTAAAAGTATAAAAAAGGCCCCAGTGGTGAATGGTTGGTTCTGTATTTTTATATATGTACATCTTTCATGTAACATAGGTAAGAGAAGGGAAAAGAGGTGTAAGGCTAATGCCGGAGTGCGCGCTACAAGCGATAACATTTCGTGCTACGAGCAATGCTTCCACTCGCTTCACTTTCACTCTGGTAGCTTTTACAAAAAAAAAATTGCTTGCGCGCTCTTTGCCATCAGTCTAAGATGAAGCGGGAGGACTTAGATTAGTAAAGGGTCATGACATCATTATATAATTATATTTTAACATTTAAGAATCAAGATAGGGAGAGGAAAAGATGGGAAAGAGGAAGCTGGAATTGGAGTTCTCAGTTTAGTAAAGGGTTATGACATTATATAATTTGATTTCAACATTTAAAAAAACAAATCAAAGGGCAGAGTCTCTTAAGACCAGAACAAGGAACATGTGAAGAAAGTTAAGTCACAAATTATTATTGATTTAATCATGAAAGATACATATACATATGTACGTGTATATAAAAATATTTAAATTAAATTCTTTTTAAATCAGAAAGAAGGACACTTATTTTTTTTATAACAATATCAATTTGTTTTGCTGTTTTTGTTGTTGTCTATGGAAAGCAAAGACTATGAAATTATGTAGATTAGACAAATTGCTCACAATCTAATCTAATCTAATCTATAATTTCATAGACTTTGTTGAATTGACTTTTTATTTAATTAAAAAAAAATATACACATATTGTTGTTTTCATTTTGTTTGGAGATCTCATAATTTTTTTTTTTTTTTTTTGTTTAACAATTGATTTTTTATTTTTTATATTTTTAAATATTTCATTTTGTTTGTTTGATTGTCTGCTTAAGGCCTCTACGAATAATTTTTGTATAGTTTTCATTTAACACGAAGAACGACAAGACTTTAATTAATTTTATTGTATGAAAAAATTGTCTAAGTTTTTAATTAAAAATATAATTACATATTTTATTGCTTTATGGTTTTTGTTTTCATTTTTTTTATATTTTTTTTTTTGTAATATTTTTCTTTGGCGATAATTTAAGCCTCCGATATACAAAATATAATAAATTTTATATTTTATATTATCAATTTAACTTTTGTCAATTATTATTATTTATTTGTAATTTTGTTTTTTTTTTTTAGTGAAAAATTTAAAATTTCTCAACTAAATTATGTTTAATACAAAATTTTAAATTTTCTTTTTTATTATTTTTATATTATTTAATTTATTTTATTTTTAATGTTTAACTAGCTTCATTTGAAGGCAACAAGGTAGATGATATATTTTTTTTTTTTTATAATTAATTTTTAACCATTTTTTTTTTTTGTTTTGTTTAAAATTGATTTTGGATTAATGATTTTTTTTTTTAAATATATAAATTTAGTGGTATAACTTGTGTGTGTGTAATAATTTAATATTATAATTAAATTACAAAAAAATTAACTAAGAAAATATGGTGGTCTAAAAGTGTTTGGAGGAGAAAGTGCTGCGACAAAGTACACATATATTATTAGTTTTATAATTATAATTTTTTTGTTTTTTTATGCAACAAATTATATTTTTTCTATTAAATTAATTCGTGCGTGTAAATCATTATAATTTTTTTTTTTTTTTGATTATAAAATTAATTCGGACTTGATAAAGGTAACAATAAGAAATATTTTTTATTGTGTTAAATATTAAATAAATTTTTTTTTAAAAACAATACAATAAAATAAATGTACATTTATAGATAATAATTATACATAAACATAATTAATTATTAATTAAAGAATAATCATAATCATAATAATAATAATAAACAAACTAAAAAAAAATTGCACAACATAAATTTTCATTTAACTTTTTTCTTTTGTCTTTTCCTCGTCAAAAATTATTTTTATATAGACGAAAAATCAGGAGGAGGTTGAGGAGAAGCAACAGCAATACATTTAAATATATAAGAAAAAGAAAAATCAACAAAAATTAAAAATTAAATCATTAGTTTTTATATTTTAATAGAATCAAACGTCTACTCCTTTTCCTACTTCTACTTTTTCATTTTACTCTTAGTCCTAGTCCTACTATAATCCCAAATCCTATTACTTCTTAATCCTTCCTTCATCTTCTTTACGTTTAAAACGTGTTTCATTTTATTTCATTTTTTTCTTTTTGCATTTTATTTCTTGCTGTCTTTATGTATTTTCTTTCTTCATTTATGATTTGTTTTTTGTAGTTTTTCTCTCTGTTTTGCTTGTCCTTTGTTAGATTAGAAAATTTTGGAATATATTTTGTTTTTTTATTTATTTTATGCTGGAAGCCATTTTCTAGATCCTAATAAATATTTAGTGTAAAAACTAAAGATGATAACTTTCTTCTCATGATTTTCCTTGCACTCCTTATATCATTGTTCTTTTATACAAAAAAAAAAAAAAAAAAAAAAAATTAAAAAATAAAATGAAAACCCAAAACCTGAAACTAGTTTTCTTTCCTAACATTCATCATTATAATCTCATCATCTGATCAAGTCATCCATCATTTGCCTTCCTTCTTCTAAAGAATGTTATTGATCAATTAATAAAGTATGCCAATCTTTTATTGAGCAACTTGTGCTGCTGCTATGACAAGTGAACCACCCGATGTTGTTGATGACGATGATGATGATGAAGAGGATGATGAAACACCACCACCTCCACCAGCTGATGATGTACCCAATCCACCACCACCACTACTGCCGCCAGTGATATTTGTTATTGATGAATTCGAATTTTGGGCATTTAAATCGGGTGGCGTTGGTGTTGATGTTGCCGATGGATGATTTATTAATTGTCCTCCTCCTCCTGGTTGCGTTGTTGCCACATTTGCTGCTGTTACTGCTGCAACATTTGCTAACGCTGTCGATGGATTATCAATTTTATGTATAATCTTAACATGCGCTGTCATATTGTCTTTGCGTGTGAATTCCTTGAAACAAAACGGACATGGATACACTTTGACGTTACGCTTGTGCGAGGTCACATAATGCCGACAGAAGTTACTTATATGCGTGTAAACACGTGAACAGACTTTACAGCGATATGTGTGTTCGCCCTCTTTGGTACAATAGTCACGTACAGAGCCTTCGTTTTCACCTTCACCCACAGCACTACTCAAATTTAGTTTAGTTTTAACTGTGGCAGTGGTCACAGATCCACTACTACCACCACCACCGGTGCTACTGAGATTCGGTGTACTGCCACCTAATGAACCAGCAGTTGATTTAAACTTGAAGTTTTCATTATTATAAATATCCATGAATTCATTATTGAAGTTCTAAAAACAAATAAAAGAATATGTTAATAAAGCTTAAAGTTCATGGATTGATCCAACAAATCAAATCATCAAGACTCAACTAACCTTGACATCAGATCCACTTACACCATTTTGTTTTAATTTAATGCGTTTAACCTTTGGTTTTGATGTAGCAGCTCCACCTCCGGCTACTGCTGATGATGATGGCGATGGTGTTGCAGCAACAAGTCCTGCTGCTGCTGCTGCACTTTTACCAATTGGTGCCAATTTTGGAATGCTTACGGTAGGCAATGTACAAACTCCACCAACAATACCCAATTTAATGCCACTTGCCGCTGCCAATGCCAATTGTTGTTGCTGTTGTTGATGTTTCCGTTGGGCTGCCAGTATCAAAGCTTGTTGTTGTCTTGCCTGTTCACTTAGATGATGACCATGTCCATCATTGTTTGTGTTATTATCTTGCGCTGGTGAACTATCATTTGGATTGTATTTAAATTCAACAGGTTCATCATATTCATCAAGCATTAATTGTGGTTCCATATAAGAAGAAGCATCCATTTGATCATTATCGCTATCATTGCCATCTATAAAAAAGACAAGAGATTGGTTAAATTAAACATTCTAATATCTAAAAAAGATAAGATTGTGATTTTGTTGTAAGCATACACAAGTACACATGCAATTAATAGTGGAATGGAAGGGAAAAGAAAGAATGATTGGACATTTGAATTGAAATGTAGAAATGTTTAAATGAATAATGAACATAATAAATGGAATAGAAATTCAAATAAAATGGAATCAAGCAGAGCCTAGGGTACAATTCCCAAATAAGAGAGGCAGTCTCCTCTATAGAAAGCAGAGAACTGCAGTCAGACTTATGTGCCTATCATTAACAGAATGCTCATCCTCTAACACTACATTTTTAAGATTAAGATGGTTACAATCGGATTTGCAGAAGATCAGAAGACACTCTAATGCGGTCCATACATTATGCGATCGGTTGTACAATTTAATTTTGCTTGTTGACTCTCACAACAATCAAAAACTTTTGATCTTTGTTTGTACAATCAGTCACATAATGTGTGGGCCCCATAGAAGTGCTTGGTGTTACAAGGGATATGCTTAGATGCAAATGCATTGGAGAGAATCTTAAAGTTTGGAGCAGCATCTTATTTGAAAGAGTAGCCGATAATGCTGAGGAACTAATAAAATTGTAGCTATTTCTAGTCGAGGTACTCCGTGCTGATGGTGGTTTATTTGAAAGCAATAAGAGTCTGTTCTAAGGGCATTTGACTTGACTGCAGGTGTCCCTCCTCACAGACCCTGAGTGATATGGTAGGGAGAGAATATTAAATATGAGGTTTAGATATAAAATAATGCAACTACGTTCACATGTTGAAACATAGGACGGGACAATCATAGAGGTTGACTTCGCCATGAAGCCTTATGCTGAGAACACATCAGACATCGGATCAGACAAAACGTTTTTCTTTGTCTTATGAAACATCAGTACAGTGTTTCTTATGAAGCACCTCACACCAAAGCAGACAAGACAAAACACATGTTTTTGTCTGATTTGTTATGAAAGACATGTTTCATTGTCGATAGCTGACCTGTTGTCTATTGAAGACAATTTCTTTAATTTACATGTTCGGGTATGAAAATTATCAACATGTTTTCTTTAGTCGTTGTCATCTGATCTGGTGTGTTCTCGCCCTTGTAGTCCATTGTGATGCCTCATTGTAAGTGGGCCAGAGATTGAAGAGACATAAATCTTATTACAACTCATAAAAGTTGTCAATTTACTGATATGGTGGTATGGTTAATGGTTTCACTGGATTAATTGTTAGTAATGATGAGTGGGTGTGTGGTTAAATGTGTGCATGTGTGTATGTATGTTGTATAATGCATTAAAGAAACAAAAAAGCAAAAAAAAAAAAACACAATGACGAAAAAGAAACAAATCTCAAATCGAATCGGAAAAGCTATAGGGATTTCATCATCAAGCCAGCCTTTTATTTTTTTTTTTTTTACATTTTATTTATTATTAAATTTCATGTTTTCTTGAGAGTCTCTTTGCCTCTCAATTTTGTTAGTTTAATAGTAGTAGTTTCCAAAAGTTTTTTATTGTTCATTTCACATTTTTCTTGATTATGCTTTCTTATATCTTTTAGACCTAAAACGTGTGATGACAGTTGAAGGAAAAATGATTTTTTTTTTTTTTTTGTTTTTGGTTAGAGACAAAAGGAAAAGTGCTTTTAATGTTTTTTATTTATAAAATTTTCACGCGTTCTATCGAAAATAATAAAAAAAAAAATATACTACAATTTTCTCTTTCACTTGTCGGCCTTGTGAATCCCTAAGAGCTCAACCCGATTATTACATTTTCATGTGTTTTCTTTTCACTTTGAGAGTAGCTTCATTTTCGCCGGATTTTTCTTTATAATTTTTTTTTTTTTTTTGCATTTCTTTATGGCATCATACTTTTGTTGTTGTTGTTCAACTCACCTGCCGACTTTTTTTCTTTAACAAAAGCGAGCGCTCTCTCATTCTCATACATATATCTCAGATTTCTTCACATTGATGGCGACGACGGTAAACGAATTGGCCAATTATTTTTTTTTTTTTTATTTTTTCATTTATTTTTCACACTTAAAAAAAAAATAAACCACTTGAAATGCTTTTCAATCCCTTCTTTTTTGTTTGTTTGTTTAGCTTTTCCGATACAAAATTTGTTAATTTGTTTGATTTTTGTTCTGTTCTATTATGTTTTCGTTTCGAATTCGAATATCGAACATGAAAATGTGTATTTTGATTTTAAGGTGCACATGATTGTTTTTTACTTTGATTTTTCTTATCTTATATTGTTTATAATAAAAATGTTTTGATGAACTTAAAAATAATAATAAATTTTTTTGTTTTTGAGTTTTATAAATTCGAAAATAAAAACTTCAAAAACAATTTTAAACTTATATTTAATTTAGCTTAATAATTACCTACTAATAATATATGTTTTTTCATTGAAATCTTCAGTATTAAAAAGTTTAGTGAGTATTCCAAATTCCTTTGATAACTTGACATATACATACATATGTAGAAACCTTTTCTATATAAATTATTTAATTTAAGTAATGAATTTATAGAGTGACTACCTCATATAGAAATCGAATTGATCTAATCCAATGGTTCTTCCTCTAACTCTATGTAAAAAGCTTTGTTCCATTAGTAAAAATAAATAAATGAAACTGATAGTCCCCATAATATTCCCTGCTTTATCACTGGTTCAAAACATGTTCGTGGCTAGAGTCTTTGGAACCATCACTAGTTCCAACCATCTCCTTTTACATGTATTCAACTGGTGAATTAAACATTGCGTTGTCATTGGTAGGGGTCAATTGCCACCAGTCGTGTCATCAGTCATAGCGACAGCCTGCATTTCCTACGACTAGTGAATTCAATAGCCTCCAGTAATGCTAAAAGGGTTGCTGACTAACTATGGAAAGGGGCTAGTGAATTACTATCGAAACGGGGTTTATTGCCACCAAGCATACTGCAGGGATTGATTTCCTTCCCGTGTGATTGCATTTGTGTCCCAGAATAACCCTACGGAGCTCCTATAGTAATGATTACCTTCCCTTTTTGTGACCCCGACAGACCAAACTCTAATTTTCAATACATTGTTCTGTTTTCACGGATTGCCTGAGCATCCTTCGAATAGCATAGACTATCAGCATTACCTTCACTCTAACAATTCTTTACTAATCGGACATATCTAACCTTAAGATTTCATATAAAAATATCTAACAATATTTAGAACAATAGAAACATATGTTAAATCATCAATGGAATCTAAGGTTAAATAGCTTATTGTTTACATTCAAAATTCTTAAAATTTAGAACTTACCGGAAGTACTGTTATCCTCCATTTGTTGTTGATTGCGACTATCTTTTGAGGATAATTTAAATTTCTTGGAAGGTAAAGATTCGCGACTTTCCTATAAAACAAAATAAATAAAATTAATTACAAATTTTTTAATTTAATCAATTATTTCTATCATTTCTATCTATATATATAAAACCGTTTGTGGATTTATTAGTAACGCATGTTCTCCGGAATCATAAGCCCTATCGAGTTTTACTGTGGGTTCTTCTGGAGAACATACGTTCCTAACAAATGCACAAAATTTCTTTGAAAGCAACGTTTGCGGCATCACCAAGATATTTATAAAAATTATAAAGATTCTTACATTTAGATCATCATTATTATCATGTTGGTTATCATCAGAGCCATCATCATTGCCGGAATAGGAATCATTGCCAAGTTTGCCATTACCCAAATCAGAATCCTAATAAAGTGATAACAATAAGGATTAGTATACATTTCAATCATATTATGTATGAATTGGTTATTCTACTTACATTTACCATGCCACTTTCACGTTCGTAATCATCATAATCATTGCCAGTTCCATTTGAGCTGCCTGACAATTTACGAGGCCTGCCACGTTTTCGTTTCGGCATTGAATTGAGCACCGAACTGAGTAAAGATTGTTGCGCCTGCGCTTGATTGGCTGCTTGTGCTTGAGCAACTGCAGCGGCGGCAGCAGCAGCAGCGGCATTTGTATTTAATAGATTTGTTTTACGTTGTTGTTGTTGTTGCTGTTGTTGTTGCTGGACTAAATATGGTTGAATACGTTGCAATTGCGGTGGTGGTGGTGCTGAGGTCTCAGAAGCACCTGGTTTATCATCATTGACTTCTGTTAGACCTTTGATCCTTAGACTTTCGGCAACACGTAGAAAAGCAGTTAAACGTTCTTGATCAACAGAAACTTCACCGCGATACATAAAATCTAATAGGGATTTCATATCTGAATATGGAACATCCTTGAGTATAACAATTGGATGTTTCTCTGGATGATTAACAAATAAAGCATTAAAGTACGGACTGCATGCAGAAAGTACCATCTGTAAAACAATAGAAACATAAGTAAAAAATCAATATGAAGAATAGGGAGAACTGGACTTACCTTGTGTGCCTTTAAATATTGACCATCTACGGCCAATGTGACATCCGTAAAAGTTTCAGCATGTAATAACTGATCGAATACGGAAAGCAAATTGCTTTGATGGTTATTCCATCGTAAACAAAATCTTTGGGATGCCATCTTCATTTGGAAGCCTTTTTATTTTTGTTTAATATTATTCTATTCTTATTGAATAAAAAATGTTCTTTTGTTGTTTATTGCGAAATTCCTTTTATATGCAGCTGAGTAGTCAAAATTCCCGGCCTTCGTTTTCTCTTTGATTATTTATGTTTTATTCTTTATATTCGATTTTATTGCATTCTACTTCTTATCGGTTATAAACACATCAAATCAATGGTTACTGCAATCAAATAGAAGAATAAAGAATATTAAATAAATAAGGAAAAAAAAGGAAATCAAATCAAAGGAGCAAAATGTCAAAATTCACTCATTCATTCACATATTCAATCATCCTACTGTTTCCCTCCTTTATTTCTATTCAATCAGGATTCCTTTTCAAAGTCCTATTATATATTTGTCTCATTTTCTTCTTCAATTTCACAAATTTCGTCAATTGATTGCATTTCTCAAACTCAATGCAACAAACTCGAAATTCCTCTATATTTAGTAACTATAAATATGACTGTCTGTCTGTGATTAAGTCTGTTATTTTCAAATAACAAATGATTAATGAATGTATAGTAGAAGAGTAATGAAAGAAAAAACAAAACAAAAACCGCAAAGCACAACAAATCATAATAATAATCACAAAATAGAGAGGAGACAATAAAACACAATTTCATCACATGTTGACAACAACAGAGAGCGAGAGAGAGAGAAACTTAAAGACAGTTTGATATTCACTGCAATTCCAAAGCAAATCACTTGTACATAACTTTCAAGAGAAGTTTGAGCATCACTAAAATACTTAAGCAAATATGTTACATGAGATGAGAGAGAGAGAGAGAGAGAGAGATTGGCATCAATAATACAACAGTATACTATTAAAAAATATTGACTGGACAAATCGCTTAATGTAAGTGGTGTTTCTCTTAATTTTTAAACCCAACAACAAATTGTTTTATACTCTTCGATTGCATGCATTATGTAAAGAGCTTCAGCCTTAAGCAAAGTAAAAAATGCAAAGACAGAGGGAGAGAGCAAAAGCAATTGCAAAGCCATGTAGCTCCGTGAGTTTGATAGTTCGATTTTTACTTTGAAAGCGCGCCCACTTGGGTAGTTTCTTTCTATGTGAATGAAATATCTGCATAAATTAAATTTGTTTTTTATTCATCTACGAGTTTCTTTTTATACAAACAAATATTATTTATAAAAATAATAAATAAATGAATGAAGAAACAAACAAACAAACGAATAACGGAATAAAATAACAACTGCAGCAGCAGCAGCAGGTGGTTTTGTTGTTGTTTACTTACTAGTGCATACATGTATATTTTAAGTAAAAGATATTCAAAGATTTTATTTAAAGAAAAATTAAATCAGACGACGAACGATGTCGCACGCAAGTTTTATTTAAAGATCATAGCACACCAACAACAAAAACCACAAAAACAAAACAAAAGAATAAAATAAGAGAAACAGGCGCAGGAACTGAACTATGTACATACATACATAAGTATGGATGTATGTATGCTCACTTGTACTTATATGATCAGAAGCAAGTGTTTTTCCTTTATGAAAGATAATTTCCGGGAAGTATTCAATCAAAAGCAGCTCAATTCTCAACATTTCAATCTAAAACAATAACAAAAAATTCAATATAAAAATTATACAGACGGACAGACAACTTACGCACGCATGAGACTATCATTTAATATAAACATTTTTTAATTAAAATGCAAGAGAATAACTAGAAAATGCAAATAGACAAAAGGGTTAAAGAAACTTGTATGCAAATACAAAATGAGACAGACAAACAAGAAAAGGGGATTCACATTATGGTAATAGAAGCGTAACAAAATATACAAAATAAATGCAAAAGTCTTTCGAGTCGAATGAGGAAGGAATCTTAGGAAATAAATTATGAGAAAAACTAAATGAAAATTCAAATTTTTTCAATTTGATGCAAATGAATAGCAATTTACGCAGCCAAAGAAATCATCAACAACAACACTAGCAACATAAGAACAATAATCATGACTTTACATGAGTGTGTGTGTGTGTATATATATATTGTAATTTACTATTTTTTCTATTGTTGTTGTTGTTGCTGCAGCACTGCCATCATCATCTATGAATCAACCAACAAACAACAAGAAGCAACAAGTCGGAAAGGGTGTGGAAAACAAAGCTTAAAGTTGAACTAGACTCACTCAGTACAGTGAAAAGCAACAAGAACAACAGCAACACACATAGAAAAATATAGAAACGAGGAGCACACGCACATATTATACTCACTCACACATTTGCATTCATAGAACAGAACAGTAGGCAACAAGTATAAAATTGTATGGATGGATGGTGGAGAAGGAATAAAATAAAAAAAAACTACACAAGGGACAAAAATGTAAAATCAAAAAGTCAACAACAACAGCAACAACAACAACGAGAAAGAGTCACAAAGTCTACAACAAAAACAACATCATCAGCATGATGACGACGAACGACGATTACGTTTACGAAGCACTCACATAATTTGTGAAACGAACACGTACGACCAACACACACGAGATCTTCGGAGGAGAAATAAAGTGGGGAGTGAGCGCGCTGCACACCACTACAAATACCACATGATTGTGGTGTGGACGACGACGATCAATAACAATGAAGAGAGTAAGGTAGATTACAATTGAGAGAGCACTAACAAAAAGTGAGAGAGCGGCCGCAACACATTTAAATAAAAGAAACTCAACTTTAATTTGGTAAAAGGAAATTGTTACTGCTGCTACTGCTGCTTTTGATTTTATAAAAGGGCGCTCCCTAAAATGATTTTAGACAGAAAGAGAGAGTATGTATATAAAATGGGGGAGGAGGGAGAATATTTGTTCCCGGAACAAACACACACATACATATTTGGGAATGAAAATTCACCGCTTCCACATTTTTCATAGAATAAAATTCTAATTCACACATTCTTTCACATGATTTTTATTTCTTTCCTTTTTTTGGTAAATCATTAAATTTCCAAATTCGTCTTTAAATCCTGTATAGATCACATATCCACACACACACATAATTACATTTGGGAAATACACTTCCCTCACACACACACACACATAAACAGACTTTCGTTATCTTATCGCTGTGATTTTTAAATTACATATTTCTTGTTGTTGTTATCACTTCTTAGCTTATTGTTGTTGTGTGTAAATTTTTGGTAAACACCACAGGGGCATTGAAAAAAAAATTTTCTTTAAGTTTTTATTAATGAAACTGAGATTATTTCTTACAAATGCATAAATACACATTTGTTGTTTTGATTTCAAGAATTTTGATTTAATTTTTTTGCTTCACTTGCTAAAACTAAAGTCTGGATTAATAAGCTTCATTTTATTATTGTATTTCCTCAGTTTTTGTCCCACTATTATTTCTTGTCTTATTAATTTTTGTGTATTTTGTAAATGCACTTGTCTTTTTCAATAATTCATTGAAAAATGCCGATAGAAATCACACAGTCACATTCACACACATACATAACTCTCACAAAATTGAGTTAGAAAGCTTTTTTGTTTTTTTGAGTGATTTTTTGTTTTTATATTGTGAGTGATCTTTTGAGATATTTGTTTAATTACATTCTCAATTCAATTTTTTTTTTTCATGTAATTTTATTAAAAAAACTAATTATTTAAAGAAATATTATTAAACTTTTAATGAATGATTTATTTTTCTTATTATATTGCACACCTTTTTTCCACACTTAAAAAACACAATTTAAAAAAATTCTTTTGCCTACAAATTGGTTCTCTTTTCAATTGAAACTTTTGTCTAAATTATTTTCATTTTTTATTCTCTTTTACTTTTTTTTTTTTTTGTCGAGCACACACGTCCTTACTTGTGCAGGCCACAACAACGAATGAGCAAAAAATATTAAAAAGTCCTCCTCCTAGTGAGAGAGTCAGGAATTATGATCATCATCGTCGTCGTCATTATATCGCGGCAGCGGAGCAAGCATTCTACAAGTAGGCAAACATACGCAGCACGCATGCATACACTATACACAACACTAGCAACAGTCAGTCAGCAGTCAACAGATAAGGGAAAATAGGACTGTCGGACGGGTGGTGGCAGTGGTGGTGACAGCGAATCGACGCGACAACGGCAATGGTGGTGGGATCACTTTACACACAACAATTGTTATTTTTACACCCCCTCGAGCGCGTAAAAAGGCAAAAAAGTCAACAGAGCAACAACAACAACACAATGAAGAAAATATAAAATATAGGAAATCACACACACAAACACACGCACACACACGGACAGTGAGACAGCCATATACACTGTTGAATCAAAAAGGCAAAAGCGCAGACGTTGACGGCGTGGCGAAAAATATAAAAATTATAATTATGGGCGGTTGGTTGATTTGGTTTTGAGTCCAAAGTAGAAGAATAGAAATGGAAATTTTTTTTTTTGTTTTAAAACAATTTATTATATGTTCTTTATGCACCTTTTCATTGAATTTATTATTTTTTTTTCACTAAATTATTATTTATATTTAATAAGTTTTCTATATATTTTCTCATTATTTGTTTAATAAACTCTCAAACACACCAGAGTAAAGTAAAATTTCTTATTTACTTCTTCATTGTCGATTTCATATACATATGTATGTATGGATTTTCTTCTATTAATTTCGTCCGGTCTAAGTTGAGCGAGCCGACAACTCGCGAACACACCAATACAACGACTGAGCAGTCCTCGTGCTCCTCAATGATCGCGTAGGCCAAAGTCAACATTTTTTTTCTTCATCATCATCATCACCATCATGATCGTACCAACGTCGCCGTTGTTCACATTCGCGTTCGTTCGTCATTCGCCGTTCGGGTTTATTTCATGCTCTTCCTCTGCTTTGTTTGACTTTATACAATTTCAATCCTACAATCAACACAAACGTCCGACCGACAACAACAACAACAACGAACGAAGACAATAAGGTTGCTTGCTTTTGCTAGCACGAGCAGCGCCGCAGTTAACATCGCGAGCGATCCGATCCTCTTATAAAAAAAACACAAAACAAAACCCACTCACTCACACAAACGTACACAATGAAATCAACAGCACACACACGCATGCACACACATAGTCAACCTCCTTTTCCTGTGGTTCTCATACGGACAGCAGCATTTGAGCGAGTGAGACAAGTAAGCAGCAATTGATGATAGCAAGCGAGAGAGCGAATTACGCTGTCGTCTTGTTGTTGTTGTATTGTGGCTAGTGCATGAAGTGGAGACTTGCGTGGGGATAATTTTTGTGTACATTCTCTCACAATCATAGGCTTTGTTTTGCTCTCCCACTCTCTCTCCGAGTGTGTATTTCCCTCTCCAGCATTGAAAAACACTTGCTGCATTTTGTGTAGAGTTTTTACGCTCAGCAAAAAAGAGCTTTTGCTGGCTCTGGCTCAATACATTTGTTGGTTATTAGTGGTGGCTTTATTTAAATGTATGAGTGTATTGAGTGTGTATGTGTATGAATCTCTCGCTTACGCCTTTTGACTTTTTGAATTTTAATTTCCTTTGCACGCGACGGACGAATCGACTCGACTCGACTTTACCGACGTTGTTGTTGTCGTTGCCGTTGCCGTCGTTGTCGAATGGGGTTGTTTCAACAAGTTAAAAAGAAAACATGGAAGATATTCATGTAAGTGGGTACGTGTGTGTGTATGTGTAAGAAGTAAAGAAAAAGCTAAGGCGAATAGCGGTTGGCAATAAAATGCACATTGACTTCAGTAGCAATAGCAAACATTAGATATGGTGAAGTGTGAGCGACGCGGCGGTTTTTCCATGCTTGTGCTCAATCTGATGTCGTCGTTGTTGACGGACGATTGGGTAACGTTGCCGCCACCGCTGCCGCTTAATTGGAAAAACATGTGGAAATTTGTAACGACGACATATGTATGTATGTAATGCAGGGCGTCGTTTCAAGAAAAATCACCATCTAATGAGTTCGGTTTTGCCCCTAGGAATTAGAATTATTCTTATACATACATACATACTCAAGTATCTGTATCTTTCGCAGATATGTGTACCACAACTATTATACATTAGTTGGAGCACACCACATCAACATTTGGGGCAAAGCAAACTAAACAGGCGACTGTGAATTACGTAAGCACTCGCATTTAGAATTTTTGTTCATGATTTAGGACTTAACAGAAAACAAAGATTCTAGTAAAAAAACATACATATGTTTGTGCAAAGATGATGGCATTGAGAAAAACAGGTTCTTGAAAATAGAAAATAGAATTCCTATTATTATAACGCCATATTAAGTATTCTCTGGGCGTGTCTTATTTCCGCACCCCAAATTCTAATCAAAAGCTCTCAAAAATGAAGCCCAACCCATGCGTCCTATTGGAAACAACCCTCAATACACACACATACATACACGGCCATACACACACACATTTCTGCTGCCTCCTTTCTTGGTTTTTCTTTCTTTTTTCTAAACTCTTTCAAATCCTACACACCTTAATTTTTCATAGAATCTCTTTGTCTGCCTATCTAACTAACTAACTCACTGACTGACTGACATTAACTGGTTGTTGGTTCGTTTCCTTGCTCCTCGGACCCCCTCGGAATGGAACGCAGCAGCAAAAGCAACGGAAGCGATCGTTTCGCCTAATAGACACACTCACACTTGCACACACACATAATAATGGAAAGATCTACGAACACCCAAACCTACATACATACAGAGATTGATATTGTGGCGCAGATTCATCCACTAGATACACATACCCAACCCAGGCTAGGCTAGGCATATTGGCAGGCTGAACAGCAACCACACCACACTACTATGTATCTCAAAAGCCCCACCACCAGCAGCAGCAAGTTACAACAATATTTACAACAACATTAATGAAAGAAACAAACACAACAAAGGCCTGTTGCTGGTGTTGAAGCCAGCCAACGTTGGTAGTAGTCACTGAATCGTGTCGTAAATTCCGTGCCAGTGTCTGCTGGAGCGCACTAGACAAGCAGCAGCGCAGCTCCAAAGCTAGAGCAGCAGCACCAGTGTACAATAGTATAGTGGTAGACTTCTGTCTGTCTGTCTGTCTGTCTGCCCATTAGTCCGTCTGTCCATCCATCCATCCGAGTATCTACTGTCAGCCACCAGAGCCGCAGCCTGTAGTTTGCCTTGCCCTATTGCGTGTTTTTTTAACTCTTTTTTTTTCTATTTTATATTTCACCTTCTTGGTGCCGTGGCTGCTGCTGCTGCTCTAATGTTACTCTCAATTATGACTTCCTCTCGCCTCATTGCTCTCCTGTGCTTTAACAATGTAAAAAAAGAGCGAACAGCACCAGCAGCCCCAACAACAGCAACAACAACAAGCAGCAACAATATTAAGAATTGGGGACGACGACGATTGACGATGATAACTAACGACGAACTTAGAAATAAAATAAAAAAACCGAAACGAAGTTAGAGCAGCAAACGATCGTCGCCGAAGCTTTGCAGCAATACAACTGTGAGAGCAGCAGCAGTGACAGCAGCAACAGTTCGCCCTCATTACAACAACCAACAGCTACACACCACACGTACAAGGCAGCAAAGGCATTTTACAACAATAATATCAACCTGGTACAGCGGCTCTTAAACAGTGATTCACGAACCCTTGGAGATCCAGACCTTATTATTAATGGGGATCCGAGAAACTTTAAATTGTGAATTTTCAACATTTTATCAATATTTTTTACATCATAAAATCTTTAAAGAAAAAGTTTAGGTTAGGGAACGTGTTAGTAGCTGGTAGCCAAGATCAGATCACTTAGGAGAATTAAGGCCTGTTGTGATGCCACAAAAACAGCAACAGTCCCATTTCCTGACGATGTAAGGGGGCGTTCAAGTATTACGTAAGCAAAAGTAAGAAAAAACAGAACCACCCTTCCACTAAATCTGATTACGTAATACTTGAACGATTCCCAACCCGAACAGTTGAGAAACCAATGGTTGGGACATAAGTCATATTGAGAAGTTGAGGCTTACTATCACTGGATTATAAGATTATTGAGCTAGAAATTAAGTTCTTAGAGTTGCGTTAAACAACTAGGACTGAGATGAGTCCGTGAAAATGGGAATTTGTGAAAGGGGGGATTCATGAAAAATGGTTTGAAATGGTGTCCAAGAGGGGATCCATGGACTATGTAAGTTTAAGAACCGCTGATCTGCTATATGGAGACACACCACACACAAATACACTGAGACAGACACCTTTACATGGATGGTGTTCGTTGTTGTTGTTGTAAGCCTATTTTGTTGTTTCGCCTTTTTCTATTTCTCTGTTACGCTTGTTGGGTGTAAGACTTGTTGTTGTTGTTACGATTGTTGTTGTTGTTGTATCTAATAAGCCAACTTTTTTTTTTTTCTATGAGACTACAACAAAAACAAGACACGAAGGTTTTCTGCTGTGGCTGCTGCTGCCTACGTGTAAAGGAATTTTTTCTCATTGACAGCAAAAACAACAATAAAATAGAAATACAAAAAAAAAAAACTATAACGTGAACGGGACTTTGTAAGTTATAAAACAATGTAAAAAAAAGATAGGAAGAGAGAGAGAGAGATAGACAAAAAGAAAAAGATAGATGTATAGAATAGTGCATAACAAGGGGAAGTGAAATGAAGATGACTATGAATATGACTATGAAGATGACATGAGAATGAATAAGTGACAAAAAAAAAATAACTCATAACTAAGTTAGTAGACAAGGAGAAGTAAAGACAAACATCATATAAATGACACAAAAGGTTAATACTAGATGATGATTAAGGGCAAGAAGAGCGGGAGCGAGTGAAAGAGCTAAACATATTAGAAGAATCGCTGCGCACACCACACTTAGAAAAAGATACTTTTGTAGATACTCATAGCTATTGTACATACATAAGTTGCTTTAAAGCTTTTGCGTTGGCTCACTTACAAATGCATGAAAACAGAAAATGAAGAGGATTTCTAAGAGAACATGATAGAGGAAGTGGGCAGCTGGAAGGGGTAAGACAAATTATAATTATAATGATGATGATGATTAGAGGAACACTATGATGAAAAACGCACGCATACCACAACCAACCATCAGTATCAACCATCTAACCAACCTGTGATACCTGTTCTTCATAGATATTATAACAGCAGCAACAACAACAGATACAAATGACGATAATAATGATGATGATGATGATGACAAAGACGCTTCTCCATCGTCAACAATGTTGGCGTCAAAAACTTAATAATATTATTAAAGAAACAACAACAACACAAGAAGAATACATCAACGATGCCTTGAGTGAGTGAGCTTCATTCAAAGTTGTCTGTATGAATATGTATTTTTGTTTGTGCTTTTCTACTTCTCATTTATTTTATGGTGCTAAGTCAGTCAGTCAGTCAGTCACTCAGTTAGTCAGGCAACAACCAACCATTATATCAACAGAAGGCAAACAGGCCAAAACAGGCCGAAATTTTTATACATAGCTGTTCCATTCCACATTAATTCATTTCATATTTACAAAGTAAATAAAAGAGGAAATTAAACAAACGGATCATAGATTCTATTCTATAAAGATACACAAATATACTTAGATATGTATTTCTTATATAAGATAGAAAGATATACTTATATTACTTGACAGGCACAACCAACCACCATCATCATCATAATCATGATCAGAAGGCTGCTGCTGCTGCTGTTGTTCTTTTAGTCCAACGAGCTTTTGCTGCCTTTTTTTGTCGTCATCTATTTTTCTGTGGGGGCGAACGAATCTTGTCACTGCCTACAATCTACAACCACCACAACACACATACATATCTATAATAACAACAACAATAATAACTATCTATCCATGTGTATACGTGTATTCGTACTATGGTATCTAAATGTAAAATAACAAGCAACACAGCCTTCTTTAGGCTCAAAGATATTGGGTAACACACATCATACTAGACAATTGGCTGTGGCGGCGCTGGTGGCGATGGCGGCAACAGCAGTGTAGCCTCCACAATCGTCTGAATGGAGCCTCACCACAATTACAAAAAAAAAAAAAACACCAACCAACACCATCAACGAGAATAAAGTAACCTCGTTTTTATCGAGGTTTCCACATACGCAAGGCAACAACACCAACAACAACAACAACATTAGCGGTATGATAGACAGCAACAACGATATTGCGCTTATTGGAAGGCATCTATCTACCATATCTATTTATGTTTGTATGCATGTATGTGTGTTTGTATCTGTGTATTGGTAGGTCTTGGGTGTGGTAAAAAGGAAAATAAAAAAAGTTGTTTGCTGTTTATTATTTTTTTTCTAACAAGTGTTTTTCTTATTGGCTATCAAAGTTAAAACAGTAGTTTGGAAATTTTTTTTTATTGTTTTATTGTGGAAAAAGTAAGACTCGGGAATCCACAAGACACATACACATTATTCAATTCAAAGGTGTTGGAAGGAATTTAATTTATGTTTAAGTCTAAAGTTCAAGCCGCAAGGCGTACTAAATAAGGTCATTAAGAAACTAAAGAAATATATTTAACCACCGATCGTCAAATCTTTGTACCGAAAGCAATCTCAAATGTTTCTGCATTTCGTAAGACATTCAAATTATCTCTATAGAAAAACTTAACAAATTGTTTCCTTAATTTATTCGGAAACTGTTTGGTATTCTAATTGGATTAACGAAGCCTTTTGTTTGGTAAGAAGAGTGATTAGAAGCTCAAGCAATAACTGGCATCCGGACCAATGAAGCTGCCTATTTCTGGGAGTATTTTATCTATCTATACATATAATAAAATCGTATACTGAACGGGTGTTTGTGCACGCATCACTTAAAAGCCACTCATTGGATTCAAAATCGAATTACTGAAAAATAACAAGCTTTATTGTGAGTAACATATAGCGCCTATTTCATTAAAATCGACCTATGGAATCAGAAGGTAATAAATAAAAATTTATGTAACGCTTTGGAGCAAAATATACTGAACCGATTTTAATAATTTTTTTTAAATCATCGAATCTGTGCTAACGTATCGGATGGCATACTTACTTTTCAGATCGGACCCGCTGTTGTCGAGAAATTGGTGGACAAACATCTATATTAATTTTGTCAATATTAATACTTGGACTGTTTGATTATTCAATGCGCAATTTAAAAGTGAACATCATTACGTACTAACATCACGTCGGGGGCGTAGCTTAGCAAGCCGGCTTCACTAGTTTACTAATAACTGTGAAAGCACAAGAGTATTGCGCTCTTCGTTCTTTTCTTCCTGTAAATATTTGTAGTTGCCAAAAGATAAAAGGCGATCTACATAGAAGGCTGGACAACATCTGTCCAGGTCAACTAAGTAGTTTAGAATAAATCTCAACTTTAAATCAAGGAAATAATAGCAACACAGAAGAACTATGGTTAGGAGGACATGTATATGTTTCCTTTAAATGAACTTACTAACAGCTAACAGGTTGTTAGATTAATTTCAGGACCAATAAGGACAGGACATAGAAATGACCAAAAAATGATGTCGAATCAGTTACTTAAGGAACATGATGATTCTATGCACATCTCAAGATCTTTGCTGTCTTCTCTTCAGTGTGTTCCAAACATCACTAATCATTTCATGTGGGAGGAAAAATACAATACAATTACTTCCTCTTAATTAATCATCACCTTAAAACAATTTCAAGATGTTTATTTGTTGTTCTTATATTGAATTTTCTTTCATAATCATCATCCTCCTCCCTCTAGCATCAATAAATTTTAAGGAAAATTTACTAAAATTGTGAAATTTTATACAATAATAAATAAATTGCAAGTGCCATATTTTGTCATTCCCTCCTTCTTTCCACCCTCTCTCTCTGTTTCTCTCTATGTGTAACTTAGTACTTAGTATCAATTGCTACTACTTCTACTCTGTCAACAAACAGTTCCTATATACACACATACATAGTTTCTGATAGACGACACTCGATCGCATATACTACTACCGAACAACATATACATTTGTGTAAAGTGAATGAGATACTTATAAGGCTAGACAAACACATACAAGTATGTCTATGTATTTATATATGTCAAGTGTCTTAACTGAAATTTCAAATTTGCGGAGGAGTAAATGATTTTTTCGCTCCATTCTCCTCCCTCAATCTATAAATCTTTTAGTAATTTAACAACAATAGGGACAGACAAGAGGAGGTTAGATGAGGTAAGGTGTGCGACAAGTTAGGGCAGGCAACAATCATTTGTGGTTGTTTCCGTGTATCTATCTGTGTGTTTGTGTGAAAACTTGTTGCTTGAATGATCAACAACAATAATACATAAGAATCTATGACTAATGTCAAATGGAACTGGACATGGTGAGCTTCAAAAAAAAAAAAAAATAGTGGCGACATTAAGCTTAAACCTACGATTTTTTACGAATATTCGAGACAGTGAATCAGTCAGTCATTGAGTGAGTGAGAAAGTTTGTATCTCAGAGACAGACAAAGAGGGAGAGAGAAGGGCATATAGAGAAGGTTATATGTATATGTATTAATTTGTAAGTAGTTTCGAAATAAGGGAGTTTCATTCATTCATAGATCGATTTCGGACATATACATACATATGTACATACATATGCAAATAAAATGAAAACAAATACATATTGAAAAAGCTTTTAAGCTCTTAAATTCCCGCTCGCAGCACTTGCCTAACCTATTAAATGATTGAATGAATGAATGAATGATTGGGTGGATGACTGAATGAATGTTCAATGGAACGAAACCTAAGCACTACGCATTATCATCTTTATTCATCTCTTTTAGTTCCTCTTCATTTGATTTGATTCGGTGGTGTCTACTAAAATATTTGTGTGTGTGTCTTTTTTTTGGCTGTTGTGTTTCCTTCATCGGTTTTTGTCATTTGATGTTTCGTAAAAACATCATGCGTGTCGATTGTCGATGATTGTTGTGGTAGTGATGGTGGTGCCCCCTTCTTATTTAGTCCCCCACTATGTAATCAGCTACATACAAAAGTCTCATACGCCCACTTTTTCTTCTTTTTAAAAACTTTGCCTTTTTCCACTCTTTTGTCATTGCCACATCATCTTCATCATCATCATCATCATCAACAGAAATGGCAATTGAGTGTTTGTGTTGTTGTTGTTGGTGTCATCTTGATGTATGTTTGTTGTTAGATTTTTATGTTTTTCTTTGCATTTGTTTCTCTTGCATCCCACACACCATTCACACATTATGAGAGCTTTTATCTTTATGATGATGATGATGATGGTGGTGTCGGTGGTTACTGTAACAGTAACAACAAAATTGTTGGTTGGTTGTCCTTAATTTAGTTGACAAAATGCGGGTCATCAACAACAACATCAACATCAACGTCATCCATGCTTAGCCAATTTTTCATCAGAAGGGCCATGGAGAAACAAAACGAAAGAAGGCATGTTAAAAGAAAGAGGGATGCAGAGAATCAAGAGGAAATTTGTATGCTCATGTGTGTTGTGTTTGTGTGTGTGTGTGGAGAAAGTTTCATGACAAAACTTTAAACAAATAAGATTTCGTTGTCTTTTCATTCACTCACTCAATCACACACTTCTCTTGCCTTCTTCTCCTTACTTTGCCTTGCCTGCTGCTCTCCTTTATATGCGTGCGTGCGTGCGTGCCTCTTGTCTTTTCTTTATTATGTATTTGGTATTTTCCTTTGCATGTCTGCTTTTGCTTGTCTGCCTGCCTGCTTCCCTGCTTGCTTGCCATCTTCTTTGCTTATCATGCATGACTTATTAAAGTTGCTGTGGTGTTTTCATCATTAGACAAACAATTTAATATTTCAAAGCATGTGTGTGTATGTGTGTTTGTTTTTATTAAGAAAAAATAATAGTATTACTTATTTCTTATCAGAACAAAAATAAACTAAAAGGAATACAACACACACACTCGTACATATGGGAAGTCAGTAAGTACAAGATAAAACTATAAAATGGCAGCCCAGCAACACAATAGCAATAACAACATTTTATTGTTCTCAACAGGCAGGCCGGCAGGCAGGCAACAGGTACAATAAGCAACACAGGCATACATAAGTTTTCCTCCTCATTTCCGCCCCATCCCCAATAACACACACATACCCATACATATGTCTTTTATTATTTCTTGAGTAATCAAGTCAAATAGTAGAGTGAGTAAAGAGTAAAAAAAGAAGAAAAAGTACATTAAAAAAACAACAAGAAAGAACTGCTGCTTTTAATTTAATTGACACTGATAAGCAACAAATTGACGAAATACCATACAAAAAAAATAAAAGAGAGAGTGTGAGAGTGTAAGTTAATAACAAAAACCATCATTTGTTGTTGTATCTAAAGAGAGAGAGAGAGAGAAAGAGAGTACTGTATCAATCATTTTTATATGGAAAGCAGAGAATATATGATATTGGCGATCATTACTCTCCCTCTCTCTCAATTGTATTTAATCATTCACTCACGCATGCTTTCATTGCAAATGCCTTTTCAGTTGTCAGCAGTCAAAAATTTTGAATTCCTTGCATGATTTTTGTTTTATGAGAAGGAAATAAAAGAATAAATGTGAAAATGTATTTTTAAATTGACCTAAATCCATTTAGGCAGGGAGGAAACCACGAGAAATCCTCTCCAATTTTTCAAAAATACATACTTACATACATACATATGATATGTAAATACAAACAACACACATGGAGAAAAAAAAGCACAGAAAGAACACAGACAATGAATGAATAATAAGTGAATGCATGCATAAAAATCCTATTTCCTGCTTTAACACCCACCCAACAACTCAGACATAAATACATACAAACCGTCTACTTCCAATTCCATTCCACACTATGGTGATGATGATGATGATGATGTAGTGAGTGGAATCCATGTGTGCATGCATATAAGAACAGAAAGAAAAAAAGAAAGACCAAGAAATAATAGCGTAAAAAACAGCTGTACACAATTTGTTTTTTCGCCTGTTTGCTACATCAGTTGTCATCATAAGAATCATTGTCCATTCTCAACAGAGAATGGCGCGTTTTGATTAGTAGGGGGGCTCCTAACAAGCTAATAAAATGTCATATTGTAAATTTAAGAAACAAAGCATCCTTTTCCTCTTACTTGGAAGTTTTAATGAACTCAATTTTCATTTTGATGAGCTTACGGTTTGTTCTCGGGGCTCCTTTGCTTTGTGTTGTAGGACCCCTTTTTGTTTGAAGCCTCTGGTCACTTACCTAACCAAGTTTTTTCCTTCAGGAAAATGCTCTTATGATCCACAATGAAATGAATGTAACAATGGTACAATATACAAAAATACATGAGTATATGTATAATTTTCATGCATAAGAATTTAAGTATGAGGAGTGCCTTATTGATGTGTTGGATCACCCCACCCAAACAGAATCAACTAGAATCTTTGTATGTAACCGAATGTCTCGTCTCGCCTTGTTATGCATTCAGCATCGTCGCCATCATGATCACACGAGGATCATTCGTGTTTGCCTTGCGTTCGCTCAATAATGGCAGGCAGGCAGGCAACGCCATACTTGTATGTGCTCTTTTACCATACACACACAGTTGCTCGCTCCCCACATTTAAATATTTCTGTGCATGTGTGTGTATGCTTGCTTTCTCTGTGAATAGAGAATGAATATCGCACGTAAGCGTTCCACACCTTTCGATCTACCTCCCAATTTCCTTTTGTTTGCCTTTGCCTTAAATTTGTTGTTGTCATTGTCGTTGTTGCGCTAATGTTTTCCTTGCATATTTTTGTTGTCGTTGACGTTTGGCCCCTTGATAAAAATTCTGTTTCTATTGAGGTGCTCTTCTTATTATTACTCATGTTTCCTTTACTCTCTTTTACACACATATCAACTAACCAGGCAAGCAAGGCAGGCCGGCAGACAGGCGACGTTGGCATGCGCAATGTACTCAATCACTAACCACAATTAAAATTAAGCTTATCGCGCTTTCTATATAAACACATATACACACACAGAAATATGAGTCTTTATACACACAAACACATGTGTGTCTGTAAGATGGGGATGGATATTTATTTCTGCCTTGCCATGCCTTACTCTGCCTTGAGTGCGTATTATTTTTTAAATTTTATTTTAGAGGTGACTTCTCAATATCTCGGAGCTCCTTGGAAACTACATACACACATGCATACAATTGAGTATGCATGCATGTATGTATGTATGTATGAATATATAATCGCATTTTATTTATTCAACTTTGTTGGTTTTGCTTTCTTAAGTTCTTTTTCTTCGTCGACGTTATAGCTTTCCTACTTTATTTATGTCGCACTGTGTTTGCTTATTCTCACTCATTCACTCACTCACTCACTCAGTTGGGGCCGTGTGCAAAGGTATAAGTTTGGATGGATGGGATGTACGACGAACGGACGGATGGACTGACGATTAGCTGCTAGCAGAAGAGGAAATAACAACAGCAACAACGCAAAAAAATCCTCTTTGAGAGGATTAAATGATTTCATTTTAACGTTTGGTTTGTATTTCTTTCTAGTCTTCTGATAATATGTATACGTATGTGTTATTGTTGTTGAACTTACAGTGGTGGAAATTTATTTAAATAAGGAAATTAATTTATTAAAAGAATAGAAAAATGTAAGTTTTACATTGTTTCACACTCTTCTGTTATATCAATATGTAGTTCTTTCCATGTAAATTTAATTAAAAATACTTAACAAGTCCTGGAAATCTCTTTCTCTTCTAGTGATTGTCTAAATTTCCAATGAAAAGTAAGCTTTTATAGCAGTCTAGTCCATGACTATCCATGACATGATGTCCATGACAGATGTCTTTAATTGCGCTTTCAAAGATTTACTTTCTACTTAGCCACTCGTTCACTGTAATAACCAATACACCTCCTCCTAAGTTTATAAATGTATATGTTTTATATCAACACTAGCTGACAGCTATCGCTGGGATTTATTTTTGTGTGGTAGCAATAATAAACGTGCTTATGCGAGAATTTAAGAATGTTCCAGGACTTGTAGAAATTTCATAAAAAATTCTGGAACTATCTAGAAACAAAGGCGACTGTTTTCAACCCCCTATCATCCACATCCTTAAAGACAACGACACACAACCACCATAGTGCACGATGGGAGACTTGGGGCTACTGCTACGCATAAACACCATTCGTCAGCGATGTGTAGTTTTGGCCAGGAACACAATCATTAACATATAAAGTTTATAACTTCTTTTCTTTATTAATAGTTCTCATTGTACCGACCCCGGTTAGTGATCCCACTAACTGCAAGTAGTGCTGCATTTCTGAGAGTCACACTAACCTACTTATATGAAACCCCATCAAAAATCTTGATTGTTCTACTCACTGAGCCCAGGTTTTACAGAAAATATAACCCTCACCATACTGTTTAAATATTTATTTGATTCAAATTTCTTCTCCTTCTTCCTACTCCTTCTCCATTATAATATTGTAAGTATATTATTTTTCTTTATTATATTTTATTCATCATTGTACCACTGTGCGTATGAGGAATGTCATCAGCATTACATTAAAATGAACATGAACATTCGAGTGCCTGGCAGCACCAATAAACGGACAATGTCCCCTATGGCGGCTTAAGGGTTGCCAACAACTATGATTGTTGTTGTTGTCGGTGCCTAATTCAATTGCCCTCGTATTATTGTTGTTGTATTTTGCTGATGTTGCCTTTTTTCTGTCGCTATCGCCTACACACACAACACTCAGAGTGTGTCCGTTGTCTTTATGGTTCTTATTGCCTTGGCGTCAGCCTGACCAATGTACACTTAGTTCTCCCCATTTTCTCCTTTCCATGATGTACATATCTATGTTCCCTTTGTCCTCCTCCCTCTCTCTTTCATATAGTATACCATATACATAGCCATACATAAGTTCAATTGATATACTCAACTCATTTTGCCTGCCTTTCGTGTTTGTTTGTTTCCTCATATGCAATTTTTCGTTGCATTTGAGTGCATTAAGAAGGCACACACAACATGTGATATACATACATATGTATGAGCATGTGTATCTGTGTGTTTATAGGAATATAGAAAAGTAGAACCTTTCATGCAAAAAGCGGACATTGAGCTTTGGCTTGCCTCTTCTTGGCATCGTTAATTGAATTAAGGAGGCCACCAGCGGCAACAACGAAAAGAAAAGGCTGAATTTGCAAAAAAATAAAACACATGCAATGCTGCTTTCTTTAGCTTTCTCTCTCTCTCTCTCTCTCTTTGCCTCGCTTTCCGCCTTGATGTTATAAATCCTTTTAGTGCTTCTTCTATGTGTTGAAGGTTGTTGTTGTTTTTACTGTGGTTAAGTAAGTGAAAAGGGGGCATAAGGGTAAAGGGTTATTAGGTTGACGCAATTTATTGTACAAAATGCAATAATAATTTTTTTGAACTTTTCAACTTTTTATTTCTTGTAATTTGACATTTTTGACTTACTATTTTGTAAACGATTTTTCATCATCATTATCAACATCAACACAATCATCATTATGATCATTATCATCATTATGATGATTATCAACATCAAAGTCTTTTCTTGATGAAATCATGTTGTCAATTTTATGATTATTGTTGTTGTAATTGCTTTTATGTTTTCCTACAACTGTTGTTGTTATGTTTCCTCATCCATTCCTCATTGCTTTTGCTCTATTTTTCTTCCTTCTTTTTGAGTTCTTTCTTCCTCTCCATCTTTATACAATAACTACTACTACTTCAGTTTTCGCTTCATTCACATTCAATTACAAAATACATTTTGGTCAGTGACCTTTCCATAGAAGTTGTTGCTTCTTCAGTTTAGTTTGTTCCACTTTTTTGTTCAATTCTTTCATTCATTCATTCATTCACTATATCATCATCATCATCTTTTACTTTTTCTTTTCTTTTTTTTTGTGTTTATTTGAAGTTTTGCTATTCTTTTGTTGTTTTTCACATATGCGAATTTCTTCATTTCTTTTTAAACTAGAAGAATCTTTTTCGATAGAAAAGATCTTTATGTAGAGGATTCGATCCTCTGTTTCTCTTGTTTGTTTTGTTTTACCTTACCAAGGTTCAATGTCCTACGAAAATTAATAAAGCAGAGAGAGAGAGAGAGATTTTTTCCATATAATTTCTTCTTACGAAACTTCTGTTTTCTTCAGATATGAAATGAAATGGAATAAAAGTCATAAACAAAAATAAACAAGTTGAATAAAAGACAGAAGAGAAAAGAAAAGAAAAGAAAAGAAGAAAAGAATTTCACAATCACAGAAGAGTCAAGTTAAGTCAACGAAGGTGTTGATGGTTATTTCAAGATTAAATAAAAAGAAACTGAATACAAGAGAAGAGAAGATAAAAGAAGCATTAACTTCAGTTCCAATGAAGCTTATATACTTTTCACACCTTATCTTCTTCTGAGGTTGTAAAGAACTTGCCACACACAAATTGAATTTAAGGGTTTTAAATATGTTAGCACTTGTGAGCGATTTGTCCAGTCTTTGTTAAAACATACATTGTTTTCATATGATTGTATTGGTTTTTGCTGGCATCTTCAACAATAAAGTCATATTTCTGCCAATTTATGCAAAAACCTTCAGAGACCATATACCAAAACCTTCCTAATGAATCACTCCGTTTATTGGTGAAAACCGTATGAAAATCCGTTAGGTAGTTTTTAAGTTTATTGCGTTTAAACAGACGAACGCAGCATGGGGACCAGCTTAGCACAGGGGATTTGTCCAGCATATATAAATTCATAGACTTTGACATGCAGTTCCCTCCCCTCTACAAAAGCCGAATATGAACAAACAACGAAATATGCTAAAGAAGCCAATTTATGCAAAACCTTAATGAATTATGCACCTTTAACCTTTCTAATGAATCACTCCGTTCATTGGTGAAAACCGTATGGAAATCCTTTAAGCAGTTTTTGAGTTGATTGCGTTTAGATAGACGGACGCAGCTTGGGAACTTTGTTTTATAATACATAAGATAAAATATGTGTTATCTGCTAAAAAGCACTTTTCTCACAGTACCAAGCACAAATTTGAAGTCATAGTAGCAGATTTTTTCAAGAACTGATCGGAAATTGCAGTCTATCGTTACTTCATAGATCACACTATCCATTTGTATAACGCTATCCCCAGTTCAAATACTCATATTACTATAAAATGATGGCAGCTACAAGAAAGATCTGCTCTAACAGTTTATTTTTTTAATAAGTTATATTAAGACTGATAGTTCTGATAAGTTTCGTTTCTTGATATTAAGTTTTTCTATGTTCTACCTCATTCAGAATACAGAGAATTCTTGGTAGAACCTTATCATCGTATGGAATGAGGAAACCTGTGTGTGTGCTAGAGCTGGCAAAACATCGATGCTTCCGAACAAATCATCGATGTTTTAAATTTCAGATCGATTGTTTAAAAATTGTAAGACTAAGAAGCTTTATTCCTCCTAATGTTGAAGATCTTTATGTTCTCTGATGTCTCCTTCAAAGTTTTACCAATATCATTGGCAAAGTGATTATACAATACTATAAATGAAAGGTATGAAAAGAAATGATAATATAGAAGGAATATAACGAAAGCAGATTCCAAAAAAAATATCATCATTATAAGTATGTATTAATAAACAGACACAAAAAGATTCAAGGTATCTACACACACATGTTTGTATGTCAAGTATCTGCTCTTGTTTATTTGTACATACATTCATATGTAGGTATATCGCAGGAATAAGTAAGTTAAGTTAAGCACTTAATAATCTTGAAAATCCCAAGAACAACATCCACAACAACAATAGCAATGATAATGAAGACAACAATTAAAAGACAAATAACAGGCAACAACAGGCAACACAATGACGGCAATCATACTCGTACTATAAAATTAAATTAAGGCAAATTCAAATACATTTACAAGTGCAGCTGTGTGTGTATCTGAGTAAATATACATATGTACATATACAATGAAATGATGAAAGGTTGACAAAACAAAAAAATGTTGTGTTCAACTTAACTTTATTTAACTTTATGCAGATTGCAACATTAAAAGAAACAAGACATATACGTAAGAAAAGTTAAATATGAAAATATTAAACTAGACAGAGAAAAAAGTAATAGTGACAGAGAGTACTCGTATCTTAGGGTAGTGGTCACACTCACTACTCTTTCTTTTCTCCATTTTATTCTTTTATTTTATTGTACAATACAATGAGATACATCAGTGATTCTCAACTCATGTCCATAATAAAGTATCTTATACAAAACAGCAAATCTTTCGTACACTTAAGAGGAGTAATAACCCACTTATATTTGCGGTTTTAAGTGATACAACATATTAGATCGTGTAGTATGAAATTGTGGAATTGAAATCACAGTTGATTGACAGTATATTAATACAAGAAGTTATTTTCTTCATCAAATTATTCATCCATATTATCCATACACTTCTTCCATTTAAAAGCAGAAGAATTTTCAAATCGTTTGTACAAAACCCTGGCTGAAGGGAATCAATGAATTCCTGGTAGTTTAGTGTTGTTTTCCTATCAAAAATTTGTCCAAATTGCAGAACAATTGGTAACCCAAGTCTGGTGAATATGAATATGGAGGATGTTGAAGGAGTTCCAACTCCAATTCAAGTAGTTTTTGTCACAGTCATTTGTGCAGTGTGATGTCTGGCGTTATCTGTCGTCGATCTGTTGACCTACCTGGACTTCAGTAAAGCAAAACAATAAATCCTCTGGTATACCATAAAAAAAGGTCACAGGAGTGCTTTTGTCAGCCAATCATTGTGGAAAACTTTGTGGCGCACGTGTATGAATCACCAGTAAATTGGGAATCTGTAAAGACAGCCACAGCCGCAATAATGTGTGCCCTCAGAATGACTGAACTTAGAAGAGCAGCTGAACAGTCGCAAGTTGATCGTTTAGTTGTACTACCGGATGGGTGATCGTTGAATGCTGACGCGTAGCCACGACCCACGTACAATAACAATACCAAATTGGGACTGACTGATTTTTGAGCAGCAACGCTCTTCCCTTCTTCTTGACATTATATCTAACGACAGTTCAGGGGGGGACAATAGGACATGGGTCAAAAGGTTTTTGCGTGGTTAAAGTGGTGGTATGCTTTCCTTCCGAAAAAAAGAAACCATAAAAAAGGTTTAGAGCGACTGACACACATACTTAAAGTAGGTTGTATTTCAAAAGGAAAGCATGAAAAACACACATAAATATTCAACAGCAGCACAATGCTTTCCTTTTTTTTCTTCCATTTATGCATATCATTATAATATACTAACTGTAAATCATGTACAAATGTAGACATACATAATCATACAAATGCATTTATGAATTCCATATAAATTATCAAATAATCAAAGCAAGAGTCGTCACCATATTATGCACATGAGTTTGATTGCAATCAAATATCAGTAGTAAGAGAGAAATCAATCTCTCATTTATACATTTTCTCTTTTGTAATTTGTTGTGTTGTGTCAGGCCCCCAAAAAAATCTGATTTAAATTTTAAGGTGAGCAAAGAGCGCAATGCGTCATGACAATGACAATTTCTTTTTTTAATTCCAATTACAATTCTCATTAGAATTTTGTATATTGTTACCTACTTACTTTTTTACTTTGGATGGGTCAATACTACAATACCACAGACTTGACTTGACTTGCTTTAGCAATCTGAATGAGTCAGTGAGTATTAAGTGCCAATTTCTCTGTCTCTTTGTTAGATATTCTAAGGCAGCAGTTCTTAAATAAGTGTAGTAGTTTTAGAAAGTTAATTATTTGCTTAATAATAAATATCATACGCCATGGGTGACTAGCAATAGTAGAACACAGATTAAGAACTACTGGCCTGAGGCAAAACAATACTAGCAAGAATATACAATATGGTATTTCAACTAAACTGTCTTCTTTTTTGAATAGACTTTTTCTATTTTTTGGTAGCAGAACAAACAACAGTTATGAATATATAATTTTGTCAATTTCTTTACTATTTATTGTATTTGGATATTTATGGTATTCATAAGTAACAGAAGAAACAAAGAACTTTTACTGCCGGCATTGTTGTCATAAGAATACCATTTAGATACTTATGTATTCACCTGAAACTTTTTACTCATTAAGACACTCTCACTCTGTCTGTCTCTCTCAATGTGTGTCTTTCTTTCTTGATTGCAAGAGCTCTCTTTTATTTACTAAGCAAGTAAGTATCTCAAACTAAATGCACGATTAAAAGTTTGTTTTTTTTTTTGGATCAAGTTATTTTGTATTTGTTTTTGTTGCTCTTTTTATGGTTTTTATGCGTATCTTTTTTTGGTGTGTGTCTTTCATTAACAAACACAAACAATGTGTGTGTGTGTGTGTGTGTGCGATTGTGATTGTATATCTGTGTGAGATCAAAACAACAGTTTGTTTTGTTTTGTTTTGTTTTTTATTTTTATTGTGATGTTGCCATCACATAATTTATTGTTGTCTGTTCTTAGCCAAATTGTGTTACTTTTGGCTGTTGTTATTGTCATTGTTATTATTGCTATTGCTATTGCTATTGTTGTTGTTGTTGTGAGAAGTGGGTTAAAAAAGCTTGCGAAAATTTCATTTGTTTTTGTTTGTCTTTATTTATTTCTTTTTATTTATTTATTTATTTATTTCTTGTTATTTGCATAATTTGATTATTTGATTTGTTTTCTTCTTTAAGTTCGTTGGAATTCATTTGTGTTGTGTTTTGATCCAAAGATTTGTTGGCAAGGCAACACATGCAAACAGGTGGCAGAGTTGACACCTTTATTTCTTTGTTTCAGAATTGAGTGATTTATTAAATGATCTAATGACCCAAAGAGAAGCTTAAACCATCATCATCAGCAGCAGTGGTAGTAGCAGCATCATTATTATTAATAGAAATATCTGTCATTATTGTTACTTCCATTTAACATGCATGTATATCTATATACATGTATCTATGATTATTGCATGCCATTCATCAGCTACAGATACAAAAGTTTCGCCTCCACATACCCCTATTATTACAACAGCATAAAAACACACACACACACACACAATAGTTAAACGTTATAAGGCTTGGCCTGGTGAGCACAAAAGTAAGGAAAGAAGGGTCCACCACCACCACCTCATACTAGGCTAGCAAAAAAGGAAATGAAAAACTAAATAACAAAAACAAAAAAAAAAAGAGAAGCAAATTAGAAAAACAACACAATAACAACAACAACAACAGAAATATACAAACATGCCAAAGATCACTCAAGCAAAACCAAATAACAACAGCAGCAGCAATAACAACAACAACATCATCAAACAACGAAGGCTCTAGAAGTACACAGACACACACACAGATACACCTACTAACGAGTACATTTAATATATCTAGATACATCCATATAATATAATATACATATCTGTATGGATGCATGTTTGTCAGTGTACTCAATCTAACAACTTTTTTTTTCCCCCATTTGATTGTAGTATGTCTAAAGGGGAGGTGGATGCAGGTACATACATACATATTATTTTTTTACTATGTGAGTGTGTGTTTAAATGGAGAGATCACTTTACTAACAATCATACACTAGAGTATTGTATTTAGATACAAAAAAAACACTGAGTATCTAAGTCCATATGTTTGTGAATGAGTGAGTATGTGTGCATGAGGAACTGTTCTGCTCCAATACAACAAACGCCAACAACAATAATAAATTCCATATTCATTTTACAAATAATGAAAATAAAATAAAAGGGGAGCAGCAGCAGCAACAACCCAAACTCATTACGTTTTTAAATGAAAAATTGTTTAAAACAACGAACGAAAAAGAATTGATATTTTTTTGTTCAAAAAAGGAATAAAAATAAATTAAAATATCTTATGGTTATGGTTTTTTCATTGGCAAAATTAACAGCTTTTTCAGAATATGATCTTTCGGTACAATAATCGGTAATTGGAATCTAATGATATTTGATTTCGATTGAAAGAATCTAATAGGTATTCTTATCCTTGAGTTCTTGGATCCAATAATCTAAACTTGGAATCAAGCGAAAACTCAATTTGGATTGAAATAGTGCCTAGTAGGATTCTTGATCATACATATATAATATGCATACAAATATTGATTCCTCATAAAGAGTATTCATGGAAAATATATTTAATCTACTTACAAATGTTGGAAACGTATACGTAGACATCTTTGTCTGACATACAGAAAAGTTGATAAGCCGTATGAGGGCACTCAATCATGGTAATCTGGGTGCCATGCTATTCTGGTTTTATAGGTAACGAGATGACAGATGAATGTGCTAGAAGCTGATATTCAAAAACGATTACAAGACATCCTTTCAGGACTGAAAGCGAAATCCAAGGGGCTAGATGGCACGAAGTTGGCAAATGAGCTTGGCTGCTTTGTAGATAGAATACTCTGGTCTTGTAACCATCCGAAACGGACCTCTGAGTTACTACACTTTAACAAAAAAAGGATTCGGATGATGACGGGAGTACTAACAGGGCATTGTACAATCAGGGTGATGGCCCAAAGGATGCACGTTCTATATCATGACTTCTGTCGTTTCTGTGAAGATGAGGAAGAATCAAAATGACTTCGTTATATAGAAAAATTGCCACTGGCTTTGTTCGTGGATACTTCAGGTTGGTTTTAGAGACTAAGGAAGACCTCTGAGACCAACTACCATTTGATCACATCATTCCCCTTCCTTTCTTGTACTATAATCAGGCATTACACTGGTCCGTAAGGCTTCTGGGCGAACTCGTGACTGGCCTGTGAAACCTTATCTAACCTTAGAGAGTTTAATAAAATTCGTGAGATATTCTTATTTGAGCATCCTTATTATAATAAAATGAACATGAAGATTAGTTCTATTTCCAAACAAATAGTCTTGGAAGATATGTACATAGAAAATAAATTGAGTGAGTTTATGATGTAGAAAAAGGAATCCTGAAAAAATTGAAGTTGGATTCTATCGATAAAGTAATTTAAAGAGATTTTCATTTGAATAGCTGTAGAAGGTCCTCAAGGCTTTAACAGGAATACTCTTTAAGAACAATCTTCAAAGAAAATTTCCTATATTATCTGAAATTTCTTGAATTTAAAAGTGGATTATCCTTTGGAAATAATTTATCTCCATGTTCCATTTCATGCAACAAATAAAGATGAATGATGATGAATATATAAGCGTATACTTAATATTTTACTATTATATCTTATAATATGTTTTTATTATATTCTGAAATCCACAATTGTACTTACTAAAATTTCCACAATTGTCAATGAACTGCCTATGAATAACTTAAATCAGCAATGGTTCTTTACACTCTGATCAAATAGTATTGGCTTCATCAAAATTATATCTTAAACCACAAAGTCTGTCTGCATTACTATAGTACTAATCTATCTAGTTATTAAACATAATAATTATTAATTGAAAACAATAAGAATCTTTGCAAATAATTACAAATCCGGTTCAACAATGTGTACATATACCACAAAGATCCGGGTCTCCATGGGCCCACATTAGGCGGATATACTACTAAGTATACTAAGTATATCTTCATATGTGTATTAAAAATTTCTTTTAAAATCGCATTTCTAATGAAAATATGTAATAGTGTATGAACGGCGATTTGATACATCCGCCTTTAACGTCATAATTTAATAAAAACGTCACCATCATCACTACTATGCTTTCTCAGATAAACAAAAAACTAATAATGAAAATGGCATACAAACAATCTTAAGTAAATCTTAGTACTCTTAAACACATGACCACTAATTCAAATTACACAATAATACAGTAATTAGTTGTAATTTTTGTTTATGAAATTCGAGTGCTACAGATTGCAACTTGATGCAATCACGACACATCGCACATGCATTCAATGGAATACATCTATTAAAATGACGTTTTTAAAAAGAATTTATTTGCCTTTGCCTCTTAGAGAGATGACTAATATAAATTTAATCCATCAGTTTCAATGGGCGTACGACATGACACGCGTCTATAGAAAATTTCATAGAAAATCAAAACTATTCATTAAATGCGCGACTAAACGAGTTTAGTTAATTCTGATAAAAACTTGATATTGCAAAATGAGAAATGTAATGGCAATTCAGTAAGTTCACTGATAGCGAATGGGAAAACCACAAAATTGGTTATACCCAAAGTGTGGCTGGCTGCCTGACAGATGATTGAGGTAAGTTTTGAGTTTGATTTGCCATAGATACATCACAAATTAATGTATGCAAGCAAATGCAAAGGATGGGTTATGACCATTTTTAATTAAAGGGGGTTTTCTTCGAAAGAATGCCAGGTAAAGTAATAAAATATAATTACAATGTTTAGAAGACGGTAGTTATAAATAGATAAATCTATATAGGAAAATTACATTGTTTGTTGTTGTTTTATTTTTAGAAATTTATTGTTTTGAATTGAATTATTTTAAACAAGTTATGGACTTGAAATAACCAAAACAAAGTGTCTCAATAGAAGATAATAATAGAACTAGAGAACTTTTGAACTTGAAATAAATATAAAATATTTGACATAATGATTGTCTTCTCTAGCATCTAACATCAACTCATTTAACAGTAGTTGGAGATAATTTGGTTTTAGTTTTTATAAGAATATACTAGATACCCGGGCAGACGTTGCCCTGCCTCTCCTTTTCAAACATTTAATGGCTACTGATTGGTTAGCTGTAACATTTTTATAATCATTTCTCATCAAATGTTTTAGAAAATCTTCTTCATTCGTTAAAATTTTGTTATATCTCTCGCACTCCTGGCACACACAATAAAAAAAACATTATTGAAATCTGTCAAGACATTCTCGAACTTTTGCAGAACTTAAACAAAGCAATTGATTTTTATATACATACTTATGTATGTAGATTATCAAATCTTAGTAAAAAGGTCGGAAGGTGGGCTATTGGTTAACAATTCTTCAATAGGAGTTTGGTTGAATTTTCCTTATTTTCCTTTTCTTATACATAATCAGTTTTACTGAGTTTTGATTGAAATAATTGGGGAAAAAGCTTAAGTTTAAGTTTAATTTTTAGCTTTCTGGATAATTCATATAATGACGATCACATTGGTATACTTCTTTTCCATATAACATTTCTCTATCACTGTGATTGTTTTAGTTTTAAAATTGTCCAATAATTATTATTTGCGATGCCTGATACAGACATCTAAATATTGGGAGAATGGATTGATATTGAATAAAACAATTTTAAGAAGTTTTTAATAAGGATAATTGTGGTGCATACATATTATGTCCAAAAATATAGATTTCGAACCCTTTTTGCAAGTTCAAGAATAAACATAGTTTTATGATCAACCGTTTGCTGGCTGGTTTTTATAGAATCCATAAGAATTTATGGGTGAATGACATATGATAAGATAACCAGAGGCGTCTTTATTGATAGCATTAATAAACAAATATAGCATGCTGCTCGCGGGATTTCCCAATTGAATAAAGAATCCAAAAGTAGAGTAAATACAAGTATATAAAGATAAGGGAGCAACCTGAGTCTGCATGAGATTAGAATTAGAATTAATGGAGAGCGTTTGATTCCGATCATTAAACGTCTACTAACCCATACACTGAATGAAGCCGCACCACGAGTGGAGACGATTCGAAGATTGATATATATCAATTACCTCGTTTTCATGACGCCCAAATCATTTGCACGAGGTTCGATACAGAACAGATTAGATGGGAGTTTATTGATTTAAGATGAAATATGAAGTTTTCTAAAAGGATTTGATAAGGATTATCTAGTTTTCTAATTTCCTTAGATCTCTTAATGATTTAGAAGAATGTTTCAGAAAGCTCTTGAAGATTCAAGATTTAATTACATCTAAGTTAAATTTCCTTTGTTTGATTTGACAAAACTTTAATTAATTATAAGAAAAATGTCAAGGTTTTAAATCTTAAAACAAAATACAATACCAAAATTGGCAAAATGAATATGTGTATGTGTGTGTGAGTATGTGATGAAGAAAAACTTACCAAAACGTTGTATGTTTCGCTTAAAAAGCATTAAGCTTAATCCATCAATGTCACAAACAAAAAATAAGAACTTGGCTTATGTTGTTTTTGTTTATCTTGGTATTTTTTGCCACTCTGGCAACACTGTCTGTCCACTGTCACTACGCGTGGATTTGAGTTTTGTGTTTTTTTTATGTTTAATGGGTTTTGCACTTGTTTTTATATTAGATAATTGTGTCACTCTGTACTACTAACACTTTTTATTTAGTTTCGATTTGTTTTGTTTGTTTAATTAATTAATAATTATGTATGTAATTATTGGTAAAAATGCAATCAAATCAATAAACAATAAATAGCAAAATAGTTAACACAAACAAACAAAAGTTTATAATTTGAATTTGAAAATAATAAAATTGAAAAAGAAACGAAAGCGACAACCGCGAAATCAAACACAACAAACAAGCGGCATACAACCTCCAAACAGAACTGAACCGCACCGAACAGAACTGATTGAAACCACCACGTAGGGATAGGATACACACACAATCACAAACTCGTCCCTGATGTTCGTTCGTTCGTTCGCTAGTTCGTCGTCATCGTCGGTTGGTTAAGTTTCAATATTGTTGTTGTTGATGATGATGATGACGATGGCGTCGCGCTGTCGCAGCATAAAAGCACGAACACAAACGAACAACACAACGAGGAGTAATATACAGAAAGACAGAACTATACCGAAAACGAAGACGGCGACAAAAACGGAGAGCGCCTGTCTGTGAGAAAACCGACAGCCAACACACAACACAACACAACACGAAGCGACACGACAAAAAAGTTATAAGTAAAGAAATGATCTTTAGCGGTGGGCGGTGGATGAGGTGGATTACGTTATTATTGTTATTGTAGTAGGTAAGAAAAACCTTCACTTTGTTGTTGTTCTTTTTGTTGTCGATATTTGAAAAAGGCAAACACGATTTTTGGTCTTACAAATTTGTATATTATTATGCTTTTTGTTTTATGTTCTAGTAATTCGTTGCTTCGTTCATTCCTTTTTTTCATTCATTCATAGTAGGGTTTGATATTTTCTTATTTTATTGATGTTTGTTTTGGACGGATGAATATTTTGTTGTTCACTTATAAACTAATAAAATTAGTGTTATGTTATTATAATAATAAATATTTGTACTTTTTTTCGTTTTGATTTCGATTCGCAAAAAATCTTAAGTGGATGTGGACGGACGAGCGGATGAAATGGAATGGCAAGCAAACGGCTTCGCAATCAGCAAAAGTGTCGTTTGCCATTGTTGACGTCGTCGTTGTCGTCGTCGCCGCTGTTGTCCACAGCTACATTGTCGCAGCGAGCATATCACTGCAAAGAGAAGAGAGCAAGCAAAGCACTTGTTGGGGAACGAACTCATGAGAGCAACAACAACAGCAATAACAACAAGTTGAAGACGACGGACGCCTACTTTAAATCGTGTGCTGGTGTGTTTACGTGTTTACCCTTACTCTCTCTCTCTCTCTCTCTTAGAGTGTGTGTGATTATTATTTTGCTCTCTTGTGCTCTTTGGTCTTTTCTTAATTACCGCTGCCGATAAGCATTTAAGCATTTTCCGCTCAATGCAAACGTTTCTTCTATGAAAATATTTCGAAATCAAATCTAATAACAATGAGAACAACAAACACAATTACAATGTTGTTGATGATGATGATGATGATGAAAAAAGAAGATGATAAAGACGAATAAAAACAACAACCGAATAAAATGATCACCAAGGAGAGTCAATTGCATGTATAACTATGTAACTTCTTTTGCTGCAGTTAACTGCCAGTCAACCCCCACCCCCTTGGCTATATTTTGCTCTCATTTTACTCCCTTTGATGTTTCCATTGCATACTCTGTTGCTTTGCTCTGCTCTGCTGTCGACGTTAACGTCGATCAAACGTTTGCTGCCCTCAGCATATTTATTACGAAATATGACAACAATGCAATCAGCTTTATTTCTTCTTACAGTTGCTATTCTTGTTGTTATTGTTGCTGCTACTAAAAGTTTACAAGATTCGTCCTCGTTTCAGTTGCTCGATTGTTTCTGTTTCTGTTTTAAGTTTGCATTCTCAGCACAATTTCCCATTGTGTGTTTCATTTTGTCTTCAACTGCAACTTCTTGAACGAACTGAATTCATTTTCTTGTCTCCCCAAAAGTCTTTTCACTCTCTTCTCCTTCTTCTGTTCACCCTCTCTCTCTCTCTCTGTCGCACTCTATCTCTCTGCCATGATCTCATCAATATTGCTGCACTAGAAACGCGCCCCATTTCAGTTTATTTATTGCATTTGTATGCATTTTATGGGTGCAAGCTTGCATGTGTGTGTGTTATGTAGTTGTATGTGAAGGGTGGGGAAAATTCATTTGATGATCGTTAGTTGTTCTGCTTCGTCCATTTACTTGTTTGTGTTCGTTCCTCTGTTTCTGTTTGTGCTTTTGTTCTTCTCTCCTTTTGCATTTGTATTGAACTTTGGGTTATTTGAGTTTTTAATTAAATTCAAAAACTTGTTGTTGAACTTTAGGTTATGTTTGGAAAATGACAACAGCAACAGCAACAACAACCACAACTTAGAAGTCATTGTTATGTATTTATTATTGTTTAGAATAGTACGGAAAGTACTTGATTACAAAATAGTATAAAATTCCTTGGAAATTTTCTTAAATTAATGAAATCGAATTCTGTAATTAAAGACTTAATTAACTTTCAATTTAAAAAGTTAATGATACAAAATGCATATTTTCCATTACTATTATCCCTTGGATAAGATGTTTGCTTTATATAAACAATGAAATCGGATACATGTACATAAGTACCATATGTATGTAAATAATACAAATGATTTTTGATAAACCAGATACACGTACCATGGTTGAAAACAGCTGGCACTGCTAAGGAAGGCTGACAATACTATCTAAGCATATGAAACGATATACATAAATATGTATGTAAGTATGTATGTGTACTACAATTGCAGACTGACTGACTTTTAAACAAAGAAAATCATCATCATTTTAATAAAAAAGAAAATGCTCGTTCATCAAAATAATATAATGTTTTACAGGTACCCGGGACTAATGATCAATATCAATAAATATCGCAAAGAATTACTACTTACCCATTCATCAAAATCAGCAGATTTTTAAGATTTACCATGAGAGAAAGGCAGAGGGGTATATGTGATGGACATTTAATCAATCCAAATCAAAAAACCAGAAAGAAGGTTATCATTGGCTATGCCAAAGATTTAATATTCTTTACACTCCTGTGAATGAGTTCATTGGTTGGTAAATATGGATCAGGTACCCATAGTGTCCAAATTTCAGTTCGATGAAAAGCGATCAGAAACTTATAACGTTCAAATTTCAGTTCGATAAGTCTCAACGAGCTGGCCAAGAATATTTCTTCTTTATGGGGTCTGCGATGTCTTCTTCTGTGTGTTACACACTTCATGACAAACTTATAATACTATACACTCCCGTGAGGAGTATAAAACTTAGACAATTATCTAAGTGCATTAACCTAAGAGGATAAGCGCCTTAGTTTTTATGTTCTAGCCTTGTTATTATGTTAATAAATATGCTAACATATTTACTATAGCAAGAGATATTATATTACTGGATGATATATCTACATACATATATCATAGGTTCTCAAAGAGGGCGATAACAACAATTTGTGGGCGCTGGAGACTTTGAGGGGAGAAGTAGGCACCGCTCAAAGAAAATTATGCGGCGTTAAGGCAATCTAGAGAGGTAACGACAGACAAATTCTATCTTCTAAAATAAGGTGCCATAAGTTAAAAATTTTGAGGGGAATTTTTTTAAAGCTCAATGTGGTCAATAATTTGAAAGTCAAACTTTCATTAAAAGCGGTATTAGGGATTACTAGACACATTCCATTGTAAGAAAATTGTTTCACATTTCTGTAGATCTATCTATGGCTAATGTACTTGATTTTTAGGTTTCCAAATTGGTGTTCAAGCAATGAATGAGTGATTTATTAACCCTAAGGGTATTGAAGATTCGTTGCAAATGAATTAATGTGCTTTTCCTGCCTTTTTTTCTTTCTAGACTTCAATAAAAAATAATCATTTACAAATAGCAAAGCGATTGATCAATTATATAACATTTAAGGATCATTAGATACAATAAAATGTGGCGGCCTCATTCTCTTTATCCCTCTCTCTTGTCTCTCTCTTTCCCTCTCTGTCTGTATATGGATATAATTATCTAAGGTAATTAATCAACAACAAAACAATTTACATATTTACGAAGCATGGAAGCATGACTCATAAAAAAAAATCAAGAAAGCAAGAAATAGAGAGGTTAAAATAGGAATCAATTGGAATGAATTGGTTTCTTTGATTTCACTTACAAAGTCAAGAATAATACATAGAATTATATACTTGAATAAAGGAAATCAAGAAAAAATATTAACATCTGTTCTAACGAAGATAACATACCTTTTATGAAGATATTGGAAGAATCAATCCAATTTTGGCTTATCAATAATTAAACAAAGACTAGAATTGTAAAATTGAAAGCTTTATACTCGTACTAAAGTGATTCGATCTTAATTATTACAAATTTTCGAATGCTGTTAATAATTTCAACATGAAAGCTTAATAACATTGTGGAACAGACGAACATGACTACAGCAATTTTTCTCTTCATGGTGATCATGAATGTACATATGTACTTATAATACTTAATGGGTGGTCTCGTTCACCCTGTAACAAACGTTTGGACATACTTAATATTCCATTCACTTTGTGAAAGGTACAAATAACAAGGAAATACTACATGTATGTATATTAACTTCGGTTAAACAGAAAATTACAAACCATTCATATCAATACATGATTGCAACTTGTTCAGTGACGAAATCATAATATCCTGTGGAGGGTTGATGATAGATTAGATTAGAATGGGGAAGGATGGGAACTAGTCATTGGCCTTAAGTGTGGCTAATGTAACAAACCTCGTAATGACAATTCCTCTGAGAATCTGGTACTCATTAAGTAGAACAGAAGGGTTTATGATAAGTTCAGAAACAGTTCAACCAGTATGCATGATTTTCTTTGAATGAAGATTAGATTGCCTTACTGAACAAATAATGAATCTACCCATAATATGAAAGCTTTATTTGTATAGTTAGGATGATGAATGAGTATACACCGTTCTGTTTGATAACTTGCTGCCATTTTAAAGGTAAATATTTGCATTATGTCTTACTCATAGAAAGCTTCGTCCTTATTTGCAAAAGCTGGGACAGTCGATTTTCACAAGCTTTTCTGTAGCCGAATGTTTCATCAGCTAATTTATACGCCATAGACAGGAACAGGTGTTTATCACTTGGTGCCAGGTCCAGACTATAAAGTGGATGTATAAGAAGTTCCCATCCAGCTCATGGAGCTTCGGGTGAACCTCTATAAATGTGTGTGGCATGGCGTTGACCTGATGGGACACAAAGCTGGCCGTTTCTGGGCGATTGCTTCCTTCAGATCCTATCCGAATGAAGAGTTTGGCCGTATGAGAGCAGCTCATAGTAGTTGATTCCCTGCCAATCCCACCAAACACTCAGAAAAACCTTATTGACCTTAGCAACGACAAATCTTACCAGTAAAATTATAATTGGAGATGGAAAATATACAATTAGAAGGTCAAAAAATGCTTAGCTGGTAAGAACGCTTGGTATGCAAATCTGATGTGGTGTTGTTATTAATATCATGATGATAATAATGTCTTTAAGTTATGGCATGAATTCAGTATTGACTTGACTTGACTTGCTTTGGCTTGGCTTGGCTTTTGTTGATTTGTCTGTCTGCCTGTCTGTCTGCTTGGTTTCTTTCAAGTGCATTTAAATTTGCACACTCAGATGTATTGTATTTTCCAAATTCAAATGGTGTTAGGGTAGGCCCAATGTTTATTAGCGTTTTTTCTTAACTGGTAATTAGCTGACGACAAGTTACAAAATTCAATTTCAATCGTATTTTTTTCCCTTATCTTCCCTTATACAGTATTTTCCCAACATTCAATTCAAATGATGATTGTCTGTCTGTCATGTAATTATTCACATCAAAATTTTGCGTTTGCTTATTAATTTTCATTTTTTTTTTTGTAATTAATTTCCATGCAATTGACACTGTGCCACTGTGTCTGTCTGTCTGTTGGTTAGTATCTAGATACATTTGTACTTTACAATACAAAAAAGCGCGCACGCGTATATATCTCTGTGTTAGTGTGTGAGTGTGTCATTGTATTTGTGTGGCGCGCAACCTTCATAATCGAAGCGTGGGGGTTTTCCTCTCAATGTTCATATAAGTTTTTTATTTTATTAGACCAAATCATGTTTTTGTTGTTATTGCTTTTACTGCTTTTGTGGTTTTTTGTTAACTGTTTCGCTTATAATACGTACATATGTACATATGTATATCGATGACTTAAAAAATAAATTAATATAAAACAAAAAATGGATTCTGCGTGGGATTCTCAGCTTCCTCTCGTTTTTTTTTTGATGATGATGGTGATGATGATGATCTTTGCCTTGCCTCAAACTCCCTTTGCCATTAAACTTTATCTAATGCTCCGTCATCATCATCATCATCATCATCATCATCATCATCATCATCGACATCAATAGTAGTGAGCGCCTTCATCTGTTTCGACCGCTCACTTACTCATTCAGCCACTCATTCATTCATTCGCACAATCATGGGTTTTGTTATTGCTTGGAACTGGTTTTCTGTTAAGTCAATTCAATGTTGGTTGCCCCTCAAGGAGTCGAAAGTGTTATTATTCAAATGTGTTTTTAAGTTAATAAAAAATACAAAAAAAAAAAAACAAAAATATTTGATTAAATAATAATAAAAAATATCCATATGAGAGTTTTTGGGTTTTTCTCATTTCAAATTGAATTTGGATTTTTTCTTTATTTTCGAATAAAAAAACAACAAATATATCTATTAAATAGAATTTAGGAAAAAATCTCTACAAATTGCATTCAAGTGACTTGTGACGTTCTTCCATCCCCCCAAAAAAAAACTTAACAGAAAAACAAACAAATGACCCAAATACCAAAGGTTCGCATTCACATTGCAGCGCGTTAAAAAACGTGAAATCCCCAAACGTCGTGGCTCGTTGTCGATCGATGGCACTCTACTACCATCGTCAACAGTCAAACGACAACAAACACTGTTGACCAAAGTTGGTTATTGCCGTCTATAAATGTAAAGAATGCCAAAGAGCCAATAGCAATAGCAACTACTAGCAACTGGCTAACTGGGCAACATAAAACTGGCAACGACGCAATAAATGTAAAATTTCGATTTCATAATGAAACTTAGCCAAGTTAGTGAGTTTAAATTTAAGAAATTTATTGTTTTTCAAATCATAGAAGATCATCCAGGTGGCAATTAGAAGTTGTGCAAATTAACATGAAAGAACAAAGAAAAAGTGACTCTTGACCCTTCAAAAAATACAATAGTAATGCAAGCAACAAATTTAAGAGCTAACATGATTAGATATATAGATAGATGATAGATTAAGAAAAAGTGGGAATCTAATTCTCCTTAAAACTGCGGCCTCCCTATTGTGACAACCCTCTTTACTACAGTTCCTCCGCTATTCTGTATTCATCAAGAATTCCAAGATGATTTCAGGAGGTTTTTTACGATGGGGAAGCATTAAAAGCCCTGCCACTACCGCTAAATAGTACTCGGACAATGCAGAAAGACGTGTTCAGCATTTTCGCCTCTACAAATTGTATCCCCGCTTATGCAGATATCTTTAAAACACAAGGTATAACTTTGCCTTCTTCGCTGCCACTCCACCATACTGAGAGATCTTCCATATTGCCTCACCTCGCCAGTGACGAATAGTCGATTTATCTCCGCCAAAACAAAGTCAACCGGCATCATACTTACCATTACCGTGATTGCATTGATTTTAGGAGGTAAATCTTCAATTTTGTATGGTTCCATGTACTGGATACCCAGATAGCGGAGTCTGGTCTAAATGAAGCCCTCACAGTGGTTTATTAATGCTCTGCTGTCTTCTCTTCTTCATTATTAGACTACTACATTGGTCGTTTCGACTAGTCCGCATATTAACTCTGTAATATCCTGGATAAATAACTGAAACTACACGAACACTTTTCCTAGTACTATTTCTTGAATTCTTTTGTGAAGGCATGAAGGTTTTCGCTACTCTAATATTTTTCGGGTGCGATTTATCATCAAGCTATTGTTTGAGTGTTATTTTTATAGAATTTCAAGATAGCCCCGCAGAATGGTGTCGGTCTGGTAAAATGGTCAAGAAATAAATAGAAAACTCCAGAACTCAAGAACTGAGGTACTATATTATTAAGCTGAAGGTATTGTCATTTCTTTGAATAAAATCTATGATGATATTCTTATTCTATAATCATAAGAAATACAAAGATCTCAACAGAGACAAGCATCAATTAACCAATCAAGGAAGAAAAATGTGTTTAGTGCTAACAAAAGTTAAAGATTTCAAAGAAAAGCTGTGGCTGTGGCTGTGTTTTTATTCCAATATTTCTTTGTTGCCTGTTTTTATTTTACTGTTAAATGGTGCAATCGTAAAAAAAAAACAGTTAACCTCAACACAAACACAACACAATAAAAACTGATGCAACAAAAAGAAAAACTATGGTATTTGGCCCAAAGTGAAATCGAAGAAAATACATACAAAGTATCTTTCTAGAAGGATAGCACCCGAGGGGGGTCAAACGGTGGGAAAGGTAAAGCACTAAATAAAGAACCTTCAAGGCATCGTTAAATGAATGACTTACGAAATTAAAAAAAGAAGACAACGAACAAGAATCCATAGAGGAAATCAAGCAGCAAGCAACCAACAACCAAAAGGTAACTTCATCCGGCTTTTGTAATAGACAAAGTTATATTACAACAACAATAACATCAGCACCAACAGCTGAATAGACAAATTAAGACAAAAAAAAAAATGAAATGAAGAAGATAGGAGAAAAAAAACTTAAGAAGGAAAGAAAATTAAACAAAAAACTTTCCTGTAACATACAAAGTTTACTTCACCTGAACTTTTATGGCAAAGCATAGGCGCGGCGTTTTCCTGAGGGAAGCCCAGGGTCTCGATGAAAACGGGAGTCGATAACACAAATAAAATCCTTAATAAAAGTTCCTTAAACATATTGATTCATTCAATTTGAAGATCAGAAATGTGTAGATACTTTTACAATTGTTTTATTATTTAATTGGGATTAGGGACTCCGAAATTATGTTTTGCCCAGGGCCCCTTACAAATATAAAAGCGCCACTGGTAAGAGGGAACCCAAGATGAGATGCAAAGAGTAAATAAGGGGACAAAGTGAGAAATATTTTGAGGGAATGAGTGTGTGTTGTGAAACATATTCAACAATAAGATCTTCAAACACATAAGTTAAAAGCAGTGGTCTAAAAAGGGTAGAGTGGCAACAATAGTCTCAGAATGTGTTTTCCATTTCCTTTTTGTTTGTATCTTCTTCGTTTTGCTTTACTTAACTTCAAACCACCATATACGACGACGATGCATTATTCAAGACTTGGTGGACTCGATCTTATGTTGGTTGCTCTTTCATCTTCTTCTTGTACTTGCCATGGCCTGTGTGTAAGATTGTACCGTTATGTTTGTTGTAAGTTATGTTTACAGTAACAAAGTCAACAACAACAACAACGGTTAAAAAGGGCTTAAGCGTTCCAGCTTTTTATAGATAAAAATGAAAAAAAAACAACAGAAATACCAGAAATAAGTTGATTTGTAAGCACTTACGGGGAGAGCGGGATAACGATGAGGTTGTGTGTTGTGTGTTGGCAGGCGTGGTGGAGCACTTTGTGTGTGGCTTCTAATAAGGAATTTATCTATTTTGTTGGTTCGATTTTATGGCTTACAAATGATTTTGACGACTCAACGTCAAGCTTACTAAGTGTTTATGGATGGATGGACGTGTGTGTCTGTGGGCCCGCATCTGTTTCTGATTGTATTTATTGTATATGTGTGTATGTATCTATGTATGGCTTGTAAAATCATTCAACCGATATAAAAAATGCTGTTAGCAACTGGGTGGCGACGTCGTCATGGTTATGGCCTATGGGTTTGTAGACAATATGAATCTTTTTTGTAATGTATTTTTTGTTGTAAGTAACAGGAAAAAAGGGAAAAGTTATTAAATTGAAGATCAAAGAAAAGAAGGTGGATCAAAGAAAAAGTAAAGGAGGTTCAATTTGAAGGGGATTATTCACCTGTCATGTTTAGGTGAGTTTTTACTGGGTGGGACCAGCAATTAACTGGGTGAGTGCATCTTAGAAGATCTTCGTTTCATTTAGTATGCACTTTACTTATTAAAAGTTCATCCAAAGAAGTAACTTATAGGTGTAGATATACCCCACTTCTAAAATTAAACTCATTTTGTAGTTACCTAAGCTCTTTTCTTATTAGAAATTCGACCAAAAACAGAACTTTAAGGTGAAGAAAGTTTTTATATGAAAATATTTAACTATTTTGTATATTTCACCCCCTGTACCTAGTATCGGTTCACCTCTCCTGTGCTAAAGTTTCTAATTTGACTAAATCACCTCCACATTTTTAATCCCCAGTAAGTACAATATTAAACTTAAGATAGACTCCGACTTCTTCATACATCATAACCAAACAATAAATTGAAGGTGAGGGAGGTGATCACACAAATTTAGCAAGTTAACTTTCTAAGTATATCCACGGCCACCACTCGGATTGTTAACTTTAAGCTAAACCAGCAACAAGTTAATGAGGAATAAAATGCTAGACAAGTGTTTCTTTAGTTGTTCCCAGCAATTAACTGAAAATGACACGATGAATGCCAGGGCACGCCCCCGCAAGGCCCCCCAGAAAACGTGAGCACAAATATCAAGAAGGAGGCCGGCAACAACAACAAAAACAGCAATTACAAAACAACAACTTAGCAAAAGGAAAGAATGAACAAATGAACGAACGAACGAAACAAATGAAGACGGCAAATAACAAAGCAAGTAAGCAAGTGAATGTGACTTTTTGGCCCCATACACCTGCCCGACCGAACGATCAACCGACTGTTTCAATCAGCATCAGTATCTCAGTCAGTCAGTCATAGTCATCCGCCAACAAACAGCCACCGGCAGTAAGTGCTACTACCTCTTAAAATTAACTACCGCCTTTACCGCCTCCTGTTCATCATAACACACACACACATATATATATATTCACTGAAATATGTATGTACTACCTACTCACACCAATAGCTGTATTTGCCTGATTGATCGACTCCTACATGACTACAAAAATCATCATTCTCATCATCTCCAACATCATGATCATCTTCTTTATCGTTGTGTAGTTGGTGTATTTGTAGCGGGTGTAGTTCTAAAAACTTTAGTCAGTGAAACAGGCAGCGACAAAACTGCAACATTTTGTTAGTACAGGTCAATCTCGATCGAGTGAACCTCCCTTCATCGATCAGTTATGCTAAGTGCTATGATCCCTGATTTCCCTATATTATCCATGATTTCATTCAATACTAACTTTGATTTAATTGTATTACAATATATAAGAACCAATTAGGACATTAACCCTACACGAACATTGTTAAATACTTAGGGTTATTGCTCAAGAGAAGAACCATAACCTTAATAGACTTCTTCTACACATATAGGCAAAGACTAGACAGAAATACATAGACTGGACTATCTCCCATTGGAACCCAACAAAAATTTCAAACAAATGACAAATTGTGTGAAATAGTTGCTGGAGTCCTGAGACATTAGTACTAAAAGTTAGTTCCATATAAAAACTTAATATTTATTATGGTTAATTTATAATTACAATTTAATTTACATGTTTACTGATGCAAATTTACATAAAATTTATGAATATTTATGTATTAAACCTCATAAAATCGTGATTTGCGCTTATCCATTTTGACCTGGATCCTGAGCAACACAACTAAACGTGGTTCAACTGTATGAATGAATATATCAAAAGGGGAAGCAGAGGTTGGGTGCTTGGATAACCACCACCATCATCATCATCATCACCACTACTGCAAACACTTGTTGATTCACAAAATGTGTAAAAAAGCACAACATTGTAACAAAAGGCAATAGCAATAAAAACGAACAACAAGAAAAGCAACAACCACAACAACAACAATGAAAGCGACAAAAGCCATGACAGCGACGTCAACTAACGACAAATTGCATTTGCAGTAAATTTTGCCGAACGGATAAAAGACAAAGTGTTGTTGTTGCTATTATTATTGTACATTCATATTCTTACCGAAGCCTCTTTACAGAGATGTGCAGTTTTGATAAATTTTTGTGTAAAAAAAAGGGGTTCGAAGGGAATTGCAACAGGGGAACTGAAGCTACAAAAACCCAAAGCCGACGACGCCACACTCACTAGAGCAAAAATGTGCAATGCGAAGTTGTTGATTGCTGAGAGCAAAAGTCAATTTGAGAGAGAGAGCTGCAATAACAGCAGTAGTAGCAGTCGTGAGAGCAGCATTAAGCCAGACATAAAAGAGCGTAAAACAAAAAGCCATCAAAATACGAGCGCAAAAAGTGGGTGAAGTTGTTGATTTGTTTAGTTCGTGTGCGATTTTTGTAGCGGGAGCCGGGTTAAAGAGACAATGGCAATTTCATTGAAAAATTATGTGAAATAAAGTTTTTCTTTTTGTTTTTTATTATAATAATTATAATTGGAGAGGATACGAGGTAAGTTTTATAAAGTTTAAGTGCGCATATCTTAATCTCAATTATTGCAAGTATTTTTCATTCAATTCAATTCAATTCAATTGAAATGTATCAAGAGATTTCATTTTGTGTGTTGCATTTCTGCTACAGGTGGCATTGTGTGTGTAAGTGTGTGTAGTATAGAGATGAAACAATAAATAAACGATACTTTTTATAAGAAATATTTTGATACATCAAAGTGTGTGAGTCTGCAAATTTGTTGTTGTATTATTTATTAATTATTTTTATTAATTTATTAATTATTAATCAACTGTCTAATTGAATAATTTGTGTATATACATGTAAATGCAAATCTGTAATTATTAATGAATTGCACTTGTTGGTTTGATCCATTATAAGGTCCGAACCATCGTGATGCTTGGAATTATAAACTGAAAATGTTCATATGAACTTTAAATTAGCAAAAAATGTCTTAACATACAATGACACTTTGTTTATCATCCCAACGATACTTCAGTGGCATTGTTCCATCACTAATTGCTTTCTTTCTTGTCTTGTCTTTCGGCAGTCTCTTGCAATGAATGCGCCGAGGCCACTTCGCTTTGGCTACACAGATTTGTTGGTCTTTGAATGGAAAACTTGCATTTAGATAATTGTTTTTTTTTTTGTGTTTGTTTGTTTGATGTTGTTATTGTTGTTGTTGTTGAAATATGTTTATAGTATGTGGTGCTATGGCATTTGTTTTGCTATTGCAAGCGTGATGACCTTGAGCTGCTCGTTTCAACTATTTGTACCTTGTCTTGTTTCTTGTTTTAACTTGGCTTAAACACTGCATGTATGCAGGCAAGCAGCCACTTGATAGTTGATGTTGCCTACTTACATTTATATGTACCATAAGTATGCATGAGTTCATACGAGATGTGTTTATAAAATCAGAAGATAGATGATTTCAGAGAAAAGCTACGCAAGTACCAAAGTCATACGATGGACAACAGTGAAGTTATCGTTCTTGGTTTCCTCCCAACTGTTGGCTGCAGACAACTACATTTGTCTGGGCGCATCCTTTGATTCTAGCACAATTTCCCAATGTTGGACCCTCCGCTGACCTAGTAAAATGTACAAACTATTATCGGTTTCGCAAGGTCAAGTTTGCATTAGAAGGAACATGATTTTAGAGACTTGAAATTATGAAGAAACAAATCAATTACCCACCCCTTCTCAGTCTATAGACACAATAGTTTGAAAGTGGTCTTAGCGTAGAGCCAAGCATACTTTTCTCTTTGTTAGACTATCCTTCTAATTGGAATGACCGGGTATCATGTCCTATCCCCAAGGTCAAATTTAGCGGCACGCTTCCCAACATAGAAGAAGACTTCTAGAACTGTTTCGAACAGTGTACAATTTGTATAGAGGAGGGGTGAATGAGGTATTTCATAACCAAACCTCGTACGTACATCTTGGCATCTTAATTTAATCCATGCATATGCAAGTTTATATGTACATCAGCGCAATGCAGCTGCAACTGCGATTGATACTTGTTTCTAAGTACTAAAGTATCCCCCATCTCATCTCTCTGGGCATCTAAATGCATCTAATCTTTTGGGCAAATTAAAAACCTTTAATTAAATGATTAATTTTTAAGTAAACTTTTATTTTATTACTTATCCTCATTCTTATTCTGATTCTTAATCTGATACTTACTAATATGAATGACATTTATTATAAAGATTAATATACTTATTATCCTCCTCCAAATCATCAACAACATCTTCATCATCATTATTATAGTTCACAGCTTCTGCATTCTGATGATGAATAGGATAAGAAGGATTAGTATGATGTTGAGTATGATCAGTGGGATCCGTATGATGAATATTGTGATTTTCAATTTGATTTTGATTGTATGTACGAAAGACTTCTTCGACACTTGGTAATTCTTTTATTTGTACCGAATTACGTGTTAAATTACCCAATTGTCCTTCAAAGAGAATATCACTAATGAATTTCTCAGCAAGTAATTGTTGGCTACGCGGCATACGTTGTAACTTCAAGGCCCAAATATCAGATATATTTTGATATTCATTACGCAATTTAGGCTTGGATAATGACGCTGACAATGGGGCTAGTGGTAGTGGTGATGATGTTGTTGCCAATGATGCACCAGGTGACATTGTTTCCGATCTTGTTTGCTGAAGATGATGATGATGAAGATTTGGTTTTAATGTAATAGGATCCTCATCCAGTACTTTTGCAAAGAACTGTTCCGTTGGTTCATGTTGTGAAATTTCAGTGTTTCTTGTAGTTGTTTGTCGGGTTATTCTTTTTAGGACAGGAGGAGCTTTCGGAAGCTGCTGCTGCTCCATGGAATGCTGTTGACGAGTCTCGAATTCTGATATATATTGTTTAACTGTTAACTGGAAAGAAAATAATATAAAAACAAAAAATAAATGTTTAAATGTTCCTTATGCTTTTTTTTTCTTCTCATACTTACACGTGGCTTTTCTATTTTTTCAATATAATCTTCACATTCAAGTTCCACTTCACCATCTATATCAACATCAGCTTCATCTTCATCATTATTATCATTACCATCACCATCATCTTCATCATCGAAATCATCTTCATCAAATTCATCTTCTTGCGACTGTGAAGTATCCATCTGTAAATGAATAAATCAAGAAAATACTTCAATTTTAGTAACGGGCAGACTTTATATATCATTATGTGTGTGTTTGTGCCTAAAGATGGAACTAAAGAAGCAGCGTTATTAAACATGTCATGCATTAAAAGTTGCATTGTATTTTATTCTTGGGGAGCAAACTACCCAGCTTGTATAGTCATGAGTTAAGCAACTTTCAAATTTTATATTAGTTGACGTCATTAAAATCTGTTTGTTGCTTTAGGAAATGGTAAAGAACGGTTTTGTGCAGTGAAAACAGCTGTTTTGTGAACCCAAAAGAACTGTTTTAATGTATGGCAAACACCTGTTTGATGTTCACTAACGCACGTATCAAGCTTAGTTTATGTAGTTCCACCTTAATGTATTTGAACAAGTGTAGATTATGTATATTATTGTACGGTCTTTATACTTACACTTGATTCATCAAAATCTTCTTTCCTCTTTTTACATGGTTGTTGTTCATTTATAGATTTCATCAATCTCTTCTTTGATCGATCAGTTTGTATAAACGGTCGCCTTATTCCATTAACATCTTCAACAATAAATCTCAATTCTTCAAAAAACCAACAATCTGTTTCAATTACATCATTTTGATTATTCGGTTTCAAAAGATCCCATGCCTTCTCCAAGCGTCGATATTCTTTGAGTAAATTTGATCTTAAGATACTAATACGTTTTGTTAGATCTCTATGGCATGCCGATGGATAACGTTCACGATATTTTGTCAATAATTGTGCATATTGTATTTCCTTTTTAGTTCTGTTATTATAATCAGCACTTCTTGTATTCCATAAAGCTGGCAATGATTTATATTTGGCAAAAAATTCTAAATAGAATTTACGATCTAAATTTTTTTCGAATTTAATTTTAACTTTTTGTTTTGGTGGTGGACGTTTATATATTCGTCCTTTTTTCTCTTCATCCCCGACTTCTTCTTTGGAATTTTGTCGTAATTCTTCCTTTAGTTTTCTCTTCGATTGTATTGTTTGTGTATATGGTATTGGTGGTTTTTTCTCATCATTCTCTAAAATAAAACTCAATGCTTCAAAATACCATAATTCTGCTTCTATTTTAATATTAGCATTTTCAGCAACTGCCGCCGCTCTCAGTTTTTCAATGCGTCGATATTCTTTGCGAAAATTTGATCTTAATATATTGATGCGTCGTCCGAGGAGTGCTCGACCGGCCAATGGATATTCCTCACGGAATTTCTGCAATAATACTTCATATTGTTCTTCACGTTTGCGTCTATCATGGTAATCAGGATTCTTGGTATTCCATAGTGCTGTCAATGATTTATATAATGCTATAAATTCTAAATAAAACTTTCTATTCAATTTCCTTTCATCTTCCATCTTGGCGTCACCACGTGAACTTGAACACTGAATATGTACACTCATCAATATTATTAGTTTTATTCAGCTGCTTCAGTATTATTGCTTCAGTCTTTTAGCCGGTTTTTTACTCTCTCAATCTCATTAATACTCAATACACACACATTGATATACTACATACAGTGAAAAAACCAAACACACGGATACAGCATTGGTCACGTGATGTTTTTGTAATTGCCTAGACTGACGCCGTCTGTTGGTGTGATGAGTGACTATTTTATGTATTCAATCTGTATATACATAAAGAGCGGGCTTATTTTGATGTATCAAGAGAGTGAGAAACAGAAATGATTTTGCGCGCTCTCTGTCTCTCTCTCTTTATCTCTTTGTCAGTTGCTTTGACAATGTACTCCTTTCTATACTTACCTACCCTCTCTCTCTCTCTCTCTCCCTCAATATATTACGCTCAATATTACTGATACATACAATGAATGAATGATTAATCACGTAACTACTTTGCACTTTATGTATAATATTTTACTTGCTTGCGTTTATTTTCCTTATATTATACTACTTACTCATGTATGTTGCTCGATTTATACAGTTGTTGCTTGATTTATTCCTAGAATCAATAAACTTGATGATGCCGTTTTGCACAGATTGAAGCAAATTACCAGTAGAAAAAACTGTAAACAAGACAGAATGAGAGAAACACAAACACATGTGTACATATTTGCAAATTTATGGCTTGTGTTTGTCAAAGGAGAGAATACTTGCATGCATACATTTGAAGAAGCAAACAAATGATTCTCTCTTTGCTTTGTTCTGTTAATAAGCAAGAGCAAAAAAACTCTGTACAGGAAAATCTTTTTGGGGGTGTCAAATTTTTATGATTTACACAAATGAAAAAATGCAACACATACAAATTTATATTGATAACGTTGAATATTTTTCCAAATCAACTATATTGATGTTGACTCAACAACTTTGTTGAGCTGCCAACGCAAACAAAGTGTGAAAAATTTATTTTTTGGACATCTTCATTTTAATTCATAAACAGTTGGCAGCTCTGCACGCATCAGTAGTTTGTAAATAACAGCTGATGGTTGGTAAAGATTTATTGGCAATTGAAACAAAATTTATCGACAGGATTTTTTGTATACAAAAACCTGGTGCCATGAATTCATTGAAGAAGTGTATGAACAAAGCATTCTAAACCTTCTTTTGGATAGCGTTTGTTATGAGTAATGCTAATCATTAGATAAATATGTGCATGATTATACTTAATTACATTTCTCACTTCTGTATGTACTCACAAATACTTATATGTAAGTAGAAGTCATATTTAATGTAATCAATATTCAGCATACTAGTACAAAGAAAGTGAAGAGGATGATTTAAAGGCCGGTTTGATTGTAATCATTGCACATGTGTAGTAGTATAGATGAGAACTGATTGTCTTCTCCTCTTCATTCCCATAGCTTTTGCAGTAGTTGCTTGCGGGCATCTCCAGTCTACTTGCATGTCTGTCGATTTGGCAGTGTACTGTTACTAGTGCCACCACTGAGGAAATATCCCTCTGATTAAATGTAAGCAACATATTTGTCCGCTTAGGGTTTCTGAATGGATATAAGAACAAGGTCACGAAGACATTTGAGCCCAGTATAAGCTATGTCTCCTTTCTGGTTCCTTATTTATCAGCAGTTTACAGATTGCCAGCGACGCCTCCATTTGTATAAGATCTTCATTGATCTGTGGCGTGGTGCCTGTCCCAGCTAGGTCATCTGCTATTATTAAACACTCCATAATACCTTCATGCAGATGGGTTGCGTTCTACCTTAAAGCAGTTAAAATCACATTTGATAAATTGTGACATAATTGTACAGTCTTGGAGCTAAGAGACGCCGAGTTCAATACAACCTAAGAATTTATTATTTTCAAAAACTGTATAACTAACTCTCAGGCACATGAACATAGGTACAAAGGTTAATTGATCTATCTCATCATGCAGATACATCATGAAGCATGCGTATGTATATTCTATTCCCCTTCAACTGATGAAGATTGAACAAGATAAGATATACATAATAATACATATATACTTTGAAAGGTCGTTTAGTTGTCGAGTCCAAAAGAGTACCAACATTCAAAAATGAACATTGTGTACTATCACTTAGCTTCAGTGTTTGTCTTCGACCATATCGGGTTGAGAGAGATCAATCTCAGGGTCCTTACACCTGTTGATTCCACTTACAATGATAAGGTGTAAAACTAGCAAGGGAGTGTATGTCTATAATGTTTTCTTTGATGATTTTTCTATATATATTTTTGAGGTAACAAGTATTTACCAGTGTGGGAGACCATACCGATGGCATAGGCTACCATCGACATCGCTTTCAGGGTCCTTACACCTATTGAGTCCCTATAAGGTTAAGTTTTACAAATGTATTCTACAAATTTTGTTAGTATTTGATTCATTTATTATTGTTATATGTAAAACTTTCTTAACAACCATCAGAAATCATCCTTATTGGACGAACAATTCAATTTTTTATTAGGTCCAAGTATACTTTTAGTTTGACATATGGGAAATCCCTTCAAGGAACTGCAATTCATGCGGTTGTTCTTTAAAATCACTATTAAACTTATGAATAAAAATCGAAAGACATAAATCACACAAAAATATATTTATAGAGGAATAAAAAAAGGTTGAAAATCTACCTATGGTATTATACTAAATACTTTGATAGGACTTTAAGCTTATTAAATTCTTAACAATTGATGCATTTCCATGTTAAAACCTATTAAGTAAGTACTTAGTTATTTCAATTGCTTCTTTGGAATTACCTTGAATTGAAGTCTAAAATTTCCTATATTACCATAAATTATAATCATTCTAAGGTTTCCCCTGCAATAATTTTATTTTTGCTTAACTCGAAAGTATGCATTTTATTACAGAGAATAATTGTAATTTCAGCTAATTTTGCCTAGTTAAATATCAACAATAATAAGAAAATGGAACTAGCATAGTTTCGAAACACATGAAAGTAAGTAAGTTTGTAGTGTGTAGCCTTCAAGAGATTGGGTTGGGTTAACCTCGTCTTGACACAGAACTGCACAAATCACGTACAATGGAATTAACAAATAAAGAAACGATTTAACGAACAATTCTTAATACAAAATCACCTTCGCAACGATCGGTTTTTAAAGGTTTTAACTTAAGGCAGCAAAATTTTTGTTCTTGTTATTGCTGGTTCTCAATTTCAAAATGAAAACAAAAAGAAAAAGAAAAACAGCAACAACATAAAAATGTCACACTCAATGACCCAAATTTTCAAAGGCATTCAAAAAATTATATAAAAAAATAAATACTTATTATAATGCAAACAATTCTTTCTTCACGTTAACTTGAGTAGTAAGTATATTTCTTTTTTGATTTTTTAGCAAGAAATGCAAAAAAATGTTGCAACAACACGAAAAGTGGCAACAGCAAAAATTGCAAGAAATAAAAATACATAAAAACAAAAAAAAAATTATAAGGTTAATAAAGCGAAATACAAAAATAATTGGGAACATTATCAATGTCCGCATTGGACTTCATTCGAAAGCTGAGCATTGCATAAGGTAAGAAGTTTGCTTTTTGAAGCTCATAATCCAAATTCCAAAAAGATACACCCCAGGAAAAAATTATTGTTGTTCAAAGATATTGTAATTCAAATCGATTCATTCATTGTTCATTTGGAATGGGATATGGGAAATGGTCCTTTTAACCATATGGTTATCAAAGCAAAAATTGTTTCGATAATACGAGTACAATCTTCAATCAAACAGCAGAGTGAAAGGAAAAATATTCAATTTGGTTTTATTGAGAATCCTATACCCTTCACATAAGTACTAAGTGTTTTAAAATTCGTATAGTTATGACACCCACTAATTTCATAGATATTGATGAAAATGATAAGAGTATTTAATTAAATACAATATAACAAATTTTAACAATCATTTTTCAAATACATAAGGATTATACTTATTAAAATCTCCAGTGGGCGGACACTTAAGGTTCCAATGAAATTGGCCGGCCAATGGAGACTTTGTCCGGCCACTAGAAATCTTCACCTGGGGGAGATGTCTGCCAGCAGAGATTGATAATGTAACTAATTCCAATCTTTTTTGAAGACTCTTACATATGTATGTAAATTAAACTCTATCATACAACAAATTGGGTGGTTGATATTTGTGGGAGCCTCGTACCCGTTTCTTCCGATGTATGCTTAGAAGTAAATTGTTTTATTAGTCGCTTTCTTTTTATTATTTTATTGATTTTCTTTTAATATTTGGATTTCGAAGGCTGAAGAAGATCTTTTATACAGAAATTCAATTGTTGGCTTATAAAATGGTTGGCTCTGTTAAAAATATTGCTCCTTAACTTTCTTTTCAAGCATATACGAATATATTATCTTGTTCACTTTCGAACTTATGGACTAAAGAACTTCTATTATACAGAAACTGAATGATTCATATTATGTGAGGGGCCCTTGGACTGAAGAACTTCTCTTATACAGAAATTGAATGATAAAGTTCATATTATGTGAGAGGCCTTTCTCAAATAGTTGGAGTGAAGAACTATTCTTTAACTGAAACTGAATGATTAGAGTTCATAATAAGTGACAGTCCATTCATAAATAGTTGGTTTATAGTAAGTGAGCAGTCCCTGACTATATTAAATGGCTTATCTAGGTATATGGGGATCCTGTCAAAACTATTGATTTATACTTAATAATTCATACATACGCACATATTGTTTTGTTAACCTTATATTTCAAGGAACTGAAAATTACTACATAATAATCTAAATAACAATGTGTAATGATAAAACTAGACAAGTGTGTAGAACAATACGGATTTTTGTTTCCATTTCGAAATTCAATTCTTCCTATGGAAAATGGAGAGGGGTTTGTTCTATAAAGGGACATTATAATTTCCTAAAAACAAAGGGACAAACACTCAAAGGAATGAACATGTTTCGACAATATTTGTTTGAATTGTAATCATCTGCAATGCGTTAATATAATAATAATTTCCATATTATCTTAATATGAAAAGAAGGGTATTAAAATATTGTATATATGGCGGTAGTCTTATCGCTTTGTCCTTTGTTGTTGATAACAATATAAGTATAGTATCTCATGCATGCATTTTGTTGATAAGCAATGAAAGTTGATGATTTCATCATGCTGCGACGTCCTGTCAATGTTCCAAAAAAATAAAAAAGAAAAGGCAACTGCTGATGGAACAGCAATAAAAGCAAGCAAAAGGGGAAAACACAAAAATTTTGTACGTGTATCTAAATACATATAGAGTTATTTATAAAGCTGATTATTGGCCTTTTTTCTGTTGTTGTTGCTGTTGTTGGTGGTATATGTATGTACATATATTGTGATGCCTCCTCCTTCTGCTACTTTTGTCATCCTCATGAATTCAATACGCATGCGTATCTCGTTTTGCGGTTTTACTTTTAGGTCGTGATATCACGAATTGTATCTGTAGAACGAGTGCAAATGAGTATCTGCAAGTAATGTTCATGTGCCTATATGTGTGCGTGTGTGTATGTAAAAGATACAAAAATACTCATTGTGTATCCTGACTGAGTAAATATCAAATAAAGTGAATAAAAATACAGCAAATGAAAGGCGATAAAATTACTTTTATTATTGTTGCTTTTTGTTGTCATTGTTGTTGTTATTGTTGTTGCTGTGGGTATTATTATTATTATTGCTGATATGAATCATCAATAAACATAAAAATCAAACAAATATTTATGTACATTCAAGTGGCAGAAACTCTGAAACAGAACAATTTTTGTTCTCAAAAATTTGAATATTTTTCCCTTAATAGATTTAATTGTAGTAAATTTCCCAGAATTTCGGGATTGTTTCATTTCTGTGTCAAGGAATCAAATTTCTTTATTAAAATGGAAATAAGACTTAGATTTTTTTATACAGATTAGATAAGATTAGGGAAGGGACGGAATATACTACACTTCACCACTGCAGCCACGAATGGAGCCTTTGTGACATTCCCCTTGAATACAGTTCCTTCGATATTCTGGTATTTATCAAGAATTACAAGATTTTCTTAGGAGGTAAATCTGCAATTTCGTATGACCACAAAATTGGGGCACTGTTCGCTTAGGTTTATTTGTTTTTTGGCTAAAGGAGTCAATTTTCATTATTAAAATGGAGAGAAGACTTATGTTGAGTCTAAAAGATTTTTCTTGAACAATTATAACCGACGATTTCAACTTGATCGAGGTTCGAACCTGCGCTGTTCGGGCCGCTAGACCGGCACTCTACCATACACAAGACTATTGAACTATGAAAAGAGTCCACTAACCAAACAAATTAGATTTTTTCATACAGATTATATTAAATTAGATTAGATTAGGGGAGGGTCGGGATCTAATACGCCATGTCACTGCGGCCACGAGTCTAGCGGGGCCTATTGTGACAGCTCCCTTATTTACAGTTCCTTCGTTGAGCTTCAAGGCAGCCCGTCAAATGGCTCAGGTTCAATGAGGCCGTTTGCAGCTCCTTTTCTGGCGGGTTCATACTTTTCCTCCTTTATTATAAGATTACATCAACTTTGTCTATTATTACTGTATGTAGATCCCTAAATCCAAGCATTGCAAATTATGTCTCACATAAGGAAAAGTTGAATCGCTCATTATCATCCCAATTTCAAAAGATTTAAAGGTTTTAAAAGATTATAACATAAAACCAATATTAGTATGATACATTCAAAAAGCCCTCCAGGTCATCATCATCATTTATCAGGATACACAGACTATTAATATTCTCCTTATCAATAAAAAGAGAAAAAAAAGCAGAAAACAACCCATAAAACTGTGTGACTTTCACAAGGTTCCTTGCCTTTCTTTCCTTGCCTTATGTGACAAATTTATAAATACTTACAATGCTTACTGAAAAGGGCGTTGACCACAAAAAAAAATAAATAAATAAATTCTTATCAGAGGAAGAATATACATTCGTATCTATATGCATTTGTATTTCAATTATAGTCTATATACATAGTACTTACTACATGAAGAATAAACTCGTACATATTTCAACAAGTCGCCTTTAGAAAACACGACCATTGTCCGCTGGTGACTTTAAAATCCTCATGACAACAGCAGAGTAAAAAGAAGACCCACATAGGCTTCAAATATCATCATCATCATCATCGTCATTGTGTAAATGGTGTTTTTGCTTCTGCTTATCAGACATTGGACGACGGATCGGACAGTTCGAACTATGTTAACTGAACTAAACTGAACTGAGCTAAACTAAAATGACAACGACAACCATGATGAGATGAAATAGTATAAATATTGAAATAGTACAAGGAAAATAATGTGTAAACTAAACCGAATTTAAATCCAACTTAACAACAACAACAACATAAGGAAAATGAATGAATTTTCCTTACTACTAGTAGTAATAGACAAGAAGAATATAGAAAAATATAGTTAGATAGATAGATAGAAAACATGAAGAGTAATAGATAGATGTCTAAGTAAGTAGGAGCTAGTGCAGCCAATAGAGGAACCTTTTAGCCGGCAAAGTGCATTCGCCCCAAAAGTCAACGACAGGAATACATTGTTGTTGTTGTTATTATTTGTTGTTCTTATTCTCTACTATTTGTGCATATGAGTAAGAAATGAAGGAACGAAAGAACAAACGAAAGAGGAGTAATAACAACAAATGCCATAGAACGATAAAGTAGTGTATAGAATAACGTTGTACGAGTATAATGAAGTACTACTACTAGTAGTAGAAGAATGAACAGATTGTAGAATCCATTAGCAGCAGTCAATGGAACGGGACAATGCACCCAGGCAGGCGCAACTTGGTTGGTGCCCCAACTGAACGAACGAACGAACGAGCGAGCGAAGGAACGAAGAGAAGAAACGTCGACGACGTTGATGATGAGAAAAGTTAAAAGAAACAGTGCAATAGGAAGCATTTGGATTCATGCCGCTTTGGGAGCCTCAAGTGCATTCTCTGTTTGTGTGTGTGTGTCTGTGAGAGTGTGCGTGGAAAAGGGTTCAACGTACGATTTTCCATTGTCGACTTTGTTCTTGTGTGAAAATGTTTCTTTTTCCAAACCAAATGGCCATTGCCAAGGAAATAAAATAAAAACTCATTTAAGTAGTAGTCACTTTAAATCAAATAGTAAACACGAAGGATCGAACAATCGATTAAGCATCAAATATAGTAGAGTGAGAGAGTCTATTGACTCCCCCTTTAGATTGGTAGACGGTAGCTCACATTTAATTACTTTTAATTAAACTTTAATTTATTTTATTAATATTAAAAAAAAAACCGAAGAAAAATTCTGCGGGTTCAATTCAAACAAAGATACAAAAGGATCTTGCTACTACTTACTACTCTGTTGTTGCTTCAGATGCTTTTGTTGCTGTTCTCGTTGCTTTTGATTGCCTTAATTGAGGTTGAAAGTCTTTTTATTCCATGACAAAATTTCTCTTTTTAGAACTCGTTTAAAAGAATTGGAATTTATTTATGCACAAAGGCAATATTGTATGCAATATACTGAATGAAGTGAATGTATAAGGGAGGAAAAGGTGGTGGAAGAAATAAACATGATTATCATCATGTCATCATCATTGGCAATGTAAGCCACGCGCACGCAGTGCGTCACATTGAAATTATGCAGGATCGCGGCACATTCTCAGCTTGAGTGGCAAGAAAACAAAAAATAAAACGAAAAGCAACAATGAAAGTCGGTAATATGTGGGCAGGATCGATACACTGTAATCGATGAGAATTTATTATTGGAAAGTTCGAAAGCCAAAAAAAAAAGTTAAGGGGGGGATCTTACTAGTGTTGTGGGAACATTAACATTTTGTTATCCTCTATTTGTACATACAAATATCAAGAAATTCTTAAATACGAGTATAACAGATAAGAAAGTTCAAGGCTTTTAAAGAAATACAAATAATAAAGAGGGGCAAGGAAAGTGATAAGAATGTTGATTGGATTTAAGGATTTACTTAGGGGAATTAAGTAAAATGATAAAAGAAACTATTGTATTTGGGAAATGATGACATCCTGTGTTGATAAAAGAGAAAATAGTATGGTTGAAATAAATGATAAGATTGATTCATAAAAATGGGGCGTTAACTGAAGAAGTAGACTTTCTAATTATAGAAAAATTAAAAAAAAAAACACAAATCATGGAGATTTAAAATAAATACTGGGTGGAATTTAGTTCTATAGTCCTAGTCTCTTCTCATATCACCGCATGGACAATTTTCACTATAAATCAGTGCTGTTTAACATGTATTCAGACTTCACTTGAGCTGTATGTGACCAAGACGCGGACGATGTAGGGAATTTAGGCTTCAAGTTCTATAGGAGGATCCTAATCTCTTTTTATCATATGACGCCATGTCAATCTTCACCATAAATGTTTTGACGACCACATTATTGTTCAATAACCAATAACGAAGGTGCTCATAAACTTTGAAGAACTAATCAATCTACCATCACGATTGCCTCTTTATCAAGCCTGGGACTTTTCTGCTTAGATCAAAACCTTTTTGGTTCCATGGGCCGCATTGGAAGAATCCGCGATGAGTTTGGCCGCAGGAGCAAAACAAAATTTTTGAAATTTTTCTCCTCTTCGACAAGTTGACGAGCAAAAAAAAAGAAGCGGGGCAAAGAAATTTCTGTTCTCCACTTCGGCCGCGTTGGACCGCATTCACACTTCACTTAGGATGCAGGTTGGACAGTCCTGGCTTAGATTATGACCCATTCGTACGTGAATCAGCAAAACGAATGTCATATTTGGAATCAAGCGGTTCTAATCAATAGATTCTATATAAAAAACATTCAAATTCTGTTTTCCTATGTACTTTGTAATCACACAAACATATAAATTATATATATAAAATTTGCCATGATTGAAAAGAGATTAGATAAAGTATGAGATTAGTAAACGTCCTATAATAATCCCTTATATCTCAATTCATATTTTTTTCAACAATGTTCAATGAATGCAAAACTTATCTTTCCTTCAGACAAACAGACTCCACTAAGTAGAACTAGTAGAAATCTTTAAACACCAGAAACCACAAAGTTCAATGAACCATGAAAAAGGCAATTTTAGGAGGACAAATTTGAAATCAGAAAAGTCATACATATGTATGTATGTACGAGTATCATAAACCAATAATAACCAACAACAACAAGCAGCAGTCTAAGAAAGAAAAGACAAAGAATAGACTGCGATAAGATACAACAAGAATTGAAAAGAAAATGTTTAAAGTTATCATTGGTTGCGGCTTCAAAAGGACGACGACATGCTGAGTAAGAGATAGAAATAGGAAAACAATCAAAATACTAAGTCAAGAAGGGGAAAAGATATACATACATATGTATGTAGCAACAAAAACCGAAATCAAAAGTTAATGAATGCTGAATGAAGATAAATCCATTGAACAATAGGCATTCTGTTGAGATACAATAGAGACGATGAATGATGATGATAATAATGATAATGATGTTGCTCGTTTGCCAATCACGCGTTCAAACTCAGGTAGCTTAGCATTGATAAAATAATACTAATGTGGCGTGAAAAGACTCAGGACTCAGGACTACTACTATTACTAAGTATTGTATGTAGTAACAGTAACAACAAGATATGCGCCTTGAGATACGCGTGTTTTCTAAGAATAGCACAAAGTATTGTAGTATTAGGACAAAAAAGGACACGTTTTGTGTTTATTTAGATACAAACAACAATAACAGAAAACGCCTATTTGTAATTTGAGAGCACAGTTCTCCCTATTTATCTATTTCTAAGATATAGTAATACTAAGATGACAGTAGGAGTATTCCTATGGTTAAAGATGTAGGCGTCATTAAAGGATTTGGTTTATTAAAATCTTTTAAGCAATTGCCAAGCCGACAGGCAATGGCAGTAGCTACAACCCCTTATATCATATGCTACTATTGACTGGCTTTATGGGATCAGTTGACTATATGCTGGTATATACTATATATTAAATTTGATAATAAGAACTCAAAGCCTTGTCTGTACAGTTGAGGGTGATTCTGATACTGAATGCTGAATTTCTAATGTACTCGTTGTATACGAAAATAGTTTTATCCTTTCTATTCTTAAAGTTCTAATGTGGGTGCCTTATGCAATGCCACTGTTTGTCTCACTAGGGGTTAATTCAAGATTTCCTTACCGATCAGTTGCTATTTATAAACAAATTTCCTTTTCAATGCATGTGGGTACTTTACAACGCCTGTCGCTCTTAATTATATCAGTTGCCTTGCCTTGTCTTGTTGTGCTTGTGTGACCCGTAGAAATCCTGTGAAAAATCAATGATTCCCATGTCCCACTAATGTCCTCATTCAATTAATATTTATTAAATTAGAAATAGTAATGCTCGATCCTTTGAAGATTGACGTAATGAAGAATTCACTCTAATGAAGTGAAAGTGATAAATTATTAAAGTCAATCAAATTTTTTTCTTATTGCTCCCTTCTTTCGATCTTCTAAAGAAACGCCGTCTGTCTTCAACCCCAATTTTCAATAAAACTTGATATCTCTATGAATTTTGTGTTATGGTATCATATATCAAATTGTTGCATTTCTTTACATTTCTTTTTTTTTCACTTGAAAATGCATTCAACAAATTGTTCTTGTTTGTCTTGCCAGTTAAAACCACTTGAATCCTTGTAAGATTTAAACAAATATAATGTACCTTCTCCCTTTCTACACTAATCGCATCACACTTGGAACCACATACAAGTTTTGTTTGCTTTAATTATGTCAATAAAGTTCATTTTTCATTCTCTTTCAATTGAAAATTTCATTTTCAAGTGTGCAAATATACATTTTTCATAGATTTTGTTATACTTATTTACACATGATTTCCTTTTATAAAATTGTACGAAAAAGACATTATTTATGATTTTGGTTTCAGATATTTGTTTTATAATTATACTATTCGAATGATGATTGTATGTATATATGATAAAAAAAAATGTATATAAAGTGTTGGAATTCTGTAAGGAACATTTACTCATTTAATAATGGTTCAAATCTTGATTCAATGTCAAAGAATCTGGATTTAAAAGAATGTGTATGCCAAAAAAAGAAAGAACCTGGTTTGTTGTTTAAAGAACTCGTTAATCTAAAGTGCTGATTCATTTTATTTTAAATTTACTCATAATTTCATAAGAAACCGACCTAAAATGCTGCCAATAGTTTATATAAAACCCTAGTTAGTAAATTATATAATAACACCTTGTGAAGTTTAGTGCGGATCGGACACGTGGATACAATTTTAATTTTTTGTCTTCTATTTATGATCGTATTGAAATTGATTTGTTTCACATAAGGAAAGATTCGGTTGTCCGTGCGATCCCTGGCCGAGTTCACTAACCAATTTCTCGATAACTAACGGTCTGATTCACACCAAACTTTACAGGAATACTCTTGAATATGCTTGAGTTTCCCTGAAAATTTCATCAAAATCGATCCAGTAGTTTCGGAATCCATAGGGATCATACATAGATGATAAAGATGGTACGTGTTAGAAAGAACGAATTACAGTTTCCTATATAATACAAAATTAGTTTGCCATTGGGTAATTTCACTAAAGTGATAGATATTCAATTTTAGTAGAAGTTATCCCAACAAGAAAAGGATTCGGAAGATGACGAGAGTAATAACGGGATCTGAGGAATCGGTCTGATGGGTCAGAGGATGCATGAGAAGGATTTGAAGAGTATTCAACACCTCACATGTGACTGCCCTGCTCTTCTTGGGAGACGAACCCGTCTTCTCTATTGGGGGACCAACCTCTGTTCGTGGGCTCCTCAGGTTGGCTTTAGAGGCTGAGGGAGACCTCTGGAATCGACCTTGTATAGTAGTGAATTATGAAGAGCGCTGGCTTCGGCTTGCGAATGGGAACTTATTTTTGTGAAAACAAAATGGTTGTTGTAGTAACCTTTGGACGCAGATTGTATAGAAGAAGGAAGGTTATTGATCCTTGGGGTCCCTTGTTCGGGTTCTTCCAGGTCTTAGTGCTAATCATCACGGGATGTTATGTTAAATGAGGATGCTTCATCGTTTTGGGTGCCCTGCAAGAGTTAATAACGCTTGATCAATAAGAATGTCTTAGCCAAAAAATTCTCAAGATGTTCTCCCACTATTGACCTTTGACAGTAGCAATAGAATACAGTTGAATACAAGTTGAAATAGTGAACCATCATTGAAAATACTCTGTATATTGAATATCTTTTGATCCACTGCAGTGTAAGGACCGATACACTTCATATTAACACAAAATCATTTAATGTTAAATCTATAGTCTATGAATGTCGGATCTTTTAATATGACTATTGTTTCTATTGAACTCTTGGATGTTGAATGCATCCATTAAGCGAAGATTAGTGATTTGTTTTCGATAAGGACCCGATCCTTTGGATTCAGCATGGGAAGATTTGATATATTTGAATGCTGAATGTTGAAGATGGTACGATAACTCAATTGTTTTAGATGGTACGCAAGGATTTGCTTCCAAAAAAGCATGCCTTATATGTAAAAGTAATGATACGCGGATCATTAAAATAGGACTTCCATATTTTAAAGATATTTTAATAAAAACTTGAAAACTATTCGCACAAACATGCAAACTATGAGGTAATACAATAGTAAAGATTCCTTTCTAAATAATCAAACTTCAATAAAACTATTTGATCCCATATAATCCACTGATCAACTTCAATATCACGTCATAATAAATCTTAATTTATAGAAATCAATAAATACGAGTATCTCTGTGCAATTTCAACTTAATCTTTAAATAATTGAATATGTTAATGGGATAATTAAATGGATCCATTTCTATGTATGTACGTGTATTTCATTTGTTCCACCTTTTTTTTTGTTGTGTGCCCTATGAAAATTAGACAAAAATAGATGAATAGACAAAATTGAATTCTATTTTTATGCAAATTTGTATAAACAGATGATGATGATGAGATGAGCACAAAGAAAGAAAAAAAAAGAAAGAATAAGGAGAAGAAAGCACATACGTATGTTGGATGAAATATAAAACAGCATCCGTGAGCTGCACCAAGTCAACAACAACAATAACACCAGCAAATGAAAAAAATACATCTACTCACTCACTCACGGATATAGTATGTTAGATACGAGTTGCACATGGAATGCCAAGCCACAACATCAACAATAATACAATAATAATAATAACAACAACAACAACAACAACATGAACAACAAAAGCTATTAGAAGCAAATTCCTGTTCCTTTGTCTATGCACAAATTGCCGACATAGAAAACCAAGATACTTAGATACCAAAGCAAGCAAGGGAACGATTGAATGTATGAATGAGGGAGCTAGCTAAGCTAACGAAAGATGCAGTGCACGTAGTGCATTCATACCGTGTCTATGTATTTGAGTGTCTGTGTGTATCTATAAGTATTATAAGAGGACAAGAAGAAGGAGCGCAGCACAGTGCAGCTCACGCGAAGTTGGAGGATCGCGACTAAATTGCATTTTTATCTATTTTTACTTGGAAAAATGCCGCAAACGGCAACAGCTGAGTTCAGCTAAAGTTAATGATAGAAATAGGAAGGGAAAGCAAGAAGCGAATGAGGCCATGTGGTTGTTGCAACTGTAGAGGATTAAAAAATAAATCGTGTTTCATTGCGCAAACGCAATTTCCTTTCTGTTGCTGTTTGTATCTAGCATACTCAACTCTTGTGGTCATATTGCTTATGCAGCAAAAAGTACACAAGTATCTTTACAGTAGAGATGTGATGTGTTTTCTTGTGTGTATCTTTAGAGTTGCCTTCGTTCATACGTAGGATGTTTGTTGCATGCATTTTTTTTTTTATTAAATCAAAAGCGTGAAAAGCAGGAAAAACTCCTGCTACTCATGGATGCCCCGTGTCCTCTCTTTGTGTGTGAGTGTGTGTATATCTTATGGTATGTTTGTCTGTCTGTCTGTCTGTTTGCATGCCTGCCTGCCAGTCTGAATGTAAATGTATCAAGTGATCGCTTGGTGCTCTTTAGATTTTCTTATGGGCCTCCTTTGCCTCCTGTTGCACCATAGATACTTTCATTCGCTTGCTCGATCGCTCGTTTGTTCGGTTCAATGAACTCATGTCACCTCTCAGTACAGCGTGGCGTGGCGTGGCATTTCATGGCGGCGCACCACAATCCTTTTTCTTTTCTTGATTTTTCTTCATTTCTCGTTTTCTTTTTGTTTTGCCTGGTTGGGTACTTCAATTTATTTTAGATACACTGCATGTGTGAGTGCTGTTTGTGTGTTGACTTTAGTGACTTTTTCTTTGAATTGTTTTGCTGTTGTTGTTGTAGTTGGTCTTCCGCTGTTGCTTATCGTGCTGAGCTCAGCAAAGGAGCCACAGTCACCATCACCATCAACAGAACAGAACAGAACCATCGCAGGAGTTCGCTGCTTTGAGGGTTTCTTTTTTCACTTACAAATACATTTCTTGTTTTTATTTCTTTTCTTCTTTTTCATTCAATGGCGATTTTAAAATTTAACATCAAGTAGAAGAAGAATACGAAGCAGAGGAGTAACTCTTGGGGGCTTTAAATTTCACGGGACTTCGTGTGAGGAAATGTAAACATTTCATCGTTTCGATCATCGTCATCATCATCATACACTACTCTGCATCTTCATCTCCTTCTCCTTATGGTTCATTATCGTCATAATTGCCTTATAGTTGTTGTTGTTGTTCGTTTTGCTTGTTTTAATCTTTTGCCTCGCCTCAATTCCTTGGATACACAATCATATAGGAAAAGATACTTTTTTATAATAATTTTTATTTTGGATTGTGTTGGCTCTTTTACTTGGCATGATGGTGGTGGATGCTGCTGCTGACTTAGCATATATGAGTATAGTATTGTATCCCTTTTTGTATATTTCTGAAGAATGTTAAGCGTTGTTGTTTAATTTATATTTATTTACTTAACAAAAAATATTTCCTTCTTAAAATTTTTATTTCTTTACAGTCAACAGTCAAATCAAGATGAATATAAAAAAAAGAAAGAAAAAAAAATCAAGGATATTGGTTGGAATTTTGGATATTTGATTTCATGATTTGCTGATGGACAAGATGAAATACTTTATAATAGAAAATGTGAACAAACAACTGAGAAAAAGAATTCAATTCATGTAAGTACATGGTTTCTTGCAATTTTCTTTCTTTTTTTATATGTAAAATGATATATTATAAGGTATATTAAGATGAAGATACATTTGGCCTTTATACACCTTGAATACTATAAAATTTTGAATTGAATACAAAAAGGTAGAGTCAAAAAAACATCGTTAAAATAAAAGAAAAACCGCCAAGGATTTCGGGATCATAAGATCATCAAAATACCACCACCACTAAATTTACGAAAGGATTGCTGTTGCATTATAAACATTATATAAAATTGAATGGTTGAATCTCGGTACAAAACAACAGATTTTGTATCCCTTTTTCGTATGAGTGTGTCTGTCCTTGCCAGAGCAGGTAAACAGGTACTTCGAGAAAGAAGGAAGCAAAGAAAGAGTAGTGTTTTGTGGTCTGAACTGGTTTCACCAGATTCCAGATTTCAAGTAGCCTGTTGGCGTTGACCGAAGCAAAGACGAAGGAGCCTTGCTGTGTTGGCTGCTACTTTTGTGTTTAAATATTGTCTAGTGTGTGGTGTTGTGCCTTGAATACAAACCAGTTTTGTTGTGTTTGGAGGATCAACCAACCAAGCCAAATCACAAGAACGACCCAACCCAGGCGAATCTACTAAGCTGAAGCTGAAGATGATGAAGATGAAGAAAGAAAGGCAAAAACGTGGTTGTTGCATTGAGGACGTCAGCGATGAGTTGGCGTAAAAATAATTTTAATGTCCTTCTACCATAAAATCATGAATAATCGTCGTTAAGTCAAGTCAAAAGGCGCAGAGTTATGGCATAAAATAACGAACAAACGATCAAATGAAGGAACGAAGGAATGAACAAACTTAAGGTGAATTGAACTGAAAGGCAACAAATACGTGCGTGGAGGATACGCTCGCCATATTGATGTTCTATCTAAAAGTACATCCATCCATCCATCTACCATACATACCGACCGACCGACCGACCGACCTATGTATGCTATGCTTTGTCTTGACTTGACTTGTTCTTTGTTATTGTTATTGTTATTATGTACAATACAAGATGTGTTTGCATTTGTGTATCCATATGTACTTTTGTTGGCGTTTGTTTGGATTCATTCGTGACTGTGGCTCAACTCAACTTGTTGATACTTGGGTTCTTGATCCTTTGGCGTTTATCATGATATTTTGTGATGCTTTGTTTCTTGTTATAGTTGACTGTACCTTTTCCCCCTTTATTTTTGTTTGATTTTTTTTTTATTAAATTTAGGATTCTTTTGTATATCGTATGATTGATTGATTATTGAAAACAGAATATTAGGTCAATGCAAAGTGAGTTTGGTAAATTTGATAGAATTCTTCAAGGTATCTATGAAGATAATTAGATGAAATTTTTGAAATTTGTGGTCAAGTGTGAATTTGTGTAATAGATACAAGATAGATATATATTTAACTATCAAATGATGTGCACTTGTATTACCATTTAATAAAAGGTGTCACTATGAAGTAATGAGATTGCTGCTGTAAAAGAAAGATTACTTAAAGTACCAAAGTCCTACGATCAACCCTGTTTTTTTGATTGCCATCACTTCTGTTTCCACAGATTTGTATATTAGTCTGGCCAGTTTTGATTTATCAAAAAGTGATTTAATAGAACAACGAATTGAGAATTTTTAAGTGAAGTTTCCAAGGTGGTTGAGAAAATTCCACGTCAAAAATGGAAAGCAATATTGCATTTTGGTACGAAGTCTGACCAGAGGCTTTGTGGTATAATGTGGGCAACCAAACCATGTGTTATTTGGAGTGCATATTAATAGTGCCTGTTTGTACGGAGTCTGACCAGAGGTTGTGTCTGGTATCACGGGTGGTCAGGAGTTAACAGAACTTGTTCCTTATGGGAGTATTGTGATGGTTGTGGTTGCGGGTAGAGTGTGAGCTTGACATGGAGTTGCATCATACAACCGGGTGCTGTGACCCACAGAGCAGCAGCAATTTAAGATAGGCTTGGTTCCTCACCAAGGAATGAATCTAAATAAGTCTGACTCTCATTTTGTACCTGCAGATATATATTCAAGGGGACACTGATTGGCGTTCAATCCTTGTGCTCGGCACCCAGGTCTTAACTGTTCTATGACAAGGTGTTCACTGACTCGACTTCATGTCTACCGATCTAACAATTTATCTATTTTCCAATCCAATTTTCTTTCCATCAAATCATCTGTGCTATGGATTTCCTAAGCTTTTTTTGGAAATATCAATCAATTGTTACATCATTCTATTCATCTAAGTATCTTCTCCACTCTTTCTATATTTATCTAGTATTCAAATATCATGTAATTATCAACATCACTTACTTATGAGGCTATGATGCTTTAAAGGCAAATTTCTCCTGTTGCTTGGAGTGGATCATGTTCATTTCAGAAGAACTTTGAAAATGGGAACATAAAACAAACAAAACCAACAATATTTCGACATTTTGTTAAAGGAATTTCTTCAGTTCAGTTTAGTTCTCGTATTTCTTTGCTTACTTTTATGAGTTCTTATTAACTTATGACGCATCGTCATCATGAATGTGTTTTGTAAGTTTGACTTAAATGACTGACTGACTGATCCCCAAAAACCCAAACCCTTTAAACTGCTTTACTTCACTCTTCATCTCATCTCGCATGTGTTTTGTTACTTTGACAGCTTAACCAAAAGGCACCAGACACTTTGACTCTTCTCCTTTGAATGTATTGTATGTTTGTATCTATGAATGTGCATTTGTGTGTGTGTGTGTGTATCTGTGTGAGTTGAGTTTATGTTGTGCATAATAATTTATGCTGCTTAACAACAAACAATTCGCATAAAACAATTCTTTCTTTTTCATCGTTTTTACTTTGAAAAGAAAAAAGTATCTTAATGTGTGTGTGTGTGTGTGAGTGAGTTTGTGTAAAGAAAAAGGTACAAAGGCACAATTTACAAGTCACTTGAAGCACGGAGAAAGGCACTTAAATGCTCTTTTATTATTATAGTTAATATTGTTGTAGTTGTCGTCGTTGTTGTCGCTGTTGTTGTTGTTGTCTTTATTATTGTGGTTTTCTTGTGTTGGCTGGTGAAGAGAAAATCAGTTGCGCATGCGCGAATGCGAGTAACGAAAAAGGCCACAAAACATAGGAAAAAAAATAGACAACGAAAAAATACTATACACACATACAACAAGTCAAAGGAAAATAGCAAAACACAAGGAAATATGACGAACACCACTATGATGATGGTTATGATGATGAAGTGAAGTGAAAAGCGTGAAAAGTTCAATGAACTCATGTAGCTAGTACAAGTCAAAGGCATAGTGTATAGTGGCATGGCATACATAGGTGTTAGATTAGAAGGGTTGTGCTTGAGCTCTTCTTAATTATTGACCAAACCAAACCAAGAAGTCATGTAGAGCGCAACTGAAATGTTTTCATTTTTTTTTCTTAAAGAAAACAAACGAAATATCATTCAAACAGAACTATCTCCATGTACTTACAATACAATATTAGAGAGACACAAAAGAAGTGGATCTCACATTCCACATTTCATTCACATGACCCCAAAGGACACGAAATCAAAGTAATTACTATAAATTGCTTTGTTGCATCTACAAATCCAGCGGCTTAGTACCAGTACCAGTACCATTACCAGTTTCATCTTCATCTCATCTCAAGCAACAGCAGCTTGAGAAAGTCCACTAAAGTTGCAGTTGGTGTTGTTGTTGTTGTTTGGCTCTCAACTTTCTCAAGGAAGTCATTGCTGCAAAGGCAGCTGGCAGGCAGGCAGTCAGTGGTAACAACAACGTGCAACAAAATGTGGCATTTTGAATTCTCAGAAGCTTCAGATGAAAATGTTGCAAAACCGCAAAATCCCGTATACGTAATTTTCTCTCCTTTAAGGCCAACCAACAACAACAACAACAAGAGCAACTACAGTAATGAAACCAAGAAGGAATCGCATTGCGCCTAGTTTTTCATGCCACAAACTATCAAGAAACAAAAAGAGCTCAAGAGTTACAGCTTTAGCCATGGCAAGCCAAGCCAAGCAAACCAAACCAACCACTCAACAAAACCGAAGCCATCGTCATCATCATCATGATCATCATCGATGATGATGTCGTCTTAACCCCATTTGTGGAGTTTCCCTGCTGCATGTTGGCATTTCTAAGCAATCTAAGCAAATTACCAGAGGAAACGCACGAGTGGAGTAAACTTTGGAAAAGAGCCAGGGTGAGAGAGAGAGATAGAATGAGCAAGCCACTGAAGTCAAGCAGTCGATTGAAGATGGATGTGGCAACAGGCAGCAGGCTTCAAAGTTACATTGGTGTTGCAATTGTTGCTTTTGTTGCTGCTGCTGTTGCGCAGTATTTGCCTGTCTGTCTTTCAGTCGTTTTGTGTGCCCTACTCTGGCCTGCGTTAGTTCATTCAACTCATTGCACTCACGTGTTGATAGATAGATGGATGGATAGCTGGATGGTTGGTTGGTTGGTTGGTTGGTTGCTTAGCTCACTGACTGGATGGATGGATGGATGGATGATGATACCTTGACTGGATACTTCCATCCATTGCTGTTGCACTCGACTGTGACCGACCAACAACAGCAAGAAGCGAAAGAAAAGATACAAACAAAAAAATACTACTACAGTACAAATGAAAAAAGAAAACATGATTGAACGCGCCAAACAAAACTCACTCAAATGCCACACCAACTGTGGCCTGGTTGAGACTGGGACAACGATGGATGATCAACCGACCACACCACATCCACACCACCACCAACCAACAACAACATAAACAGGCACACGAGAGGATGCTTAGCTTTGCTTTTGCTGTTGTTGGTTTTGTTAGTCCGCTTTTGGATTTGTGGATTTGCTCGCATTTAGCTGAAGTTGGCATTGTTTTGTAAGTTGATGTTGATGTTGGTTGTGATGTTGTTGGCTTTAGGTTTCAGTTTCATGTTGCAAGTTGCGCTTGTTTTACAAATTAAAACTCATGTTCGAGTGCGAGTGCGTTATGTTTCTTGGAAAGGATTGGATTGGCTTGGTTCGGCTTGGCTTGGCTACTGCATGATATTGCTTGTCATAACCATGTCTGGGCTGGTTTTCCGTTTAGTTCAGTCAGTTCAGTTTAGTTGACTCGCCGCTTGGCTGATAATCGTCAACATCATCATTATCGTTATCATCATCATCATCTTAATAATAAACAAGAAACATTCAAATGGACAAATGTGACACTCTTAAGCCTTTTTCCATTCATTCTTGTTGCCATCAGATGTTGATCTCTTGTTTTGATTTTGTTTTGTTTTTGATTTTTGCATTCAACAGGAAATCATTTTGTTATTTTGCTACGCTTCACTGCAATTCTCGCTTACGTTGCATAAAATCTTATTTGAAGTTATTCTAAGGAATTCCAACATTCGAGCAAATGTCATTAGGATAAAGAGTTGCATACCACTCTGGTGGCCCATGTATAACATAAGGAAGGATTGTTTCAGTCAGTCTTAGAAAACATTTCAAAAGAAAAAGATATTTTATAGTACTATAGTATGATGACAACAGCCTTTTGTTTGAAGCAATAAAAACATGATCACTCGACCTATTTTGACTTTGATGTTGCAACAACAACAAGTGCGCGGTCACATCATGATGTCTGATGTCTCTCGGATTCGGCTTCCCGTAATGAGCCCAAAGTCATAAAATATTTTGGTTTTCTCTTTTTTTCGTGGTAATAAAAAGTTTTAATTTCTCTTTCTTCTTAAATTGAATTTCTTATTCTTGAAATTTACTTTTTTTTTTATAGCTTTAAAGGATGTGATGACTTGTTGCTGCTACTATGGTATTTGGAGTTGAATTAAATTATCCCATGACGTTTCTTATCTATCCAGATTGATTATAATTATTTTGAAATGTTACTCAAAGGCATGAGGAGTTTTTAGTTTCTTTCATGTGAAAATAAGTTTGGAAATTCATTTGAAATTACAATTCTTTTGTTATATTTGGTTCGTTAAGTTTGGTTAACAGTTCACAGAGTACATCTTCATAGAGACCTTAAAACTCATTAATGTTACCAGGTCATTATAACAATGGATAGATTTCCCTAGCTTCTTTCCTATTATACATATTTCTCGAGATGAATCTGATTATTAGCTAAACAAATTATAATTCCCAACTTTCATTAACAGGGCTGTATGGGATATTGTTCTGGAGCTAGATAAATATTTAGGGTTCCGTACCCTGTTACTAAGCCTACGCTGTCCGTCCATTCGTCAGTGAGCTCTGTCTCATGAACCGTAATTGTAATTGCTTAAGTATTGCCTACGGACTCACACTTAACTATAGGTTTTTTAATAAATACCTTAGTTTGAAATGTTACTTAAGGGTTTGGCTTGAAGTCAGGAATCTGATTTGTTTCGTAAAGTATAATTAACTGGTAGCTCTATCGCCATGTTATAATATAATACTATTTCAGCTTTCTAACTCGACTATTAACTTCAAGAGTTTCTACACAACTTTAAAATAATGGTTCCCTACTGTTGTCACTCACGATCCTGAGTTCCTTATATAAAGACGATTTGTTTTTTGTGAGTTAGGAAAGAATCCCTTCGGATCTATAGCCACCGACGTGACTACGTGTGTGGTGTCTTCACTAAACCTTCCTCCTCATCCCCTGGCCAGCATTCTTACTCCGGAACTGCTTTATGTATTACTTTAAGGCATTACCAAGGCATCCCTTTGAGATTAATATTAAGACCACTCTTCCATTGCCCTTAGAGATCAACCTTCTATTCACCTAAGTCTAGGCTCACCACGAACGCAGCAATCAAGGTTCAGTTGACCTCAGTGTCTGACATTTTTGGTTGTGAGAGGACCAATATTATCCGTTTGCCACCGTTGACACTCAAAAACGGTGTGCTCTACGTCGTCAATTTCAGCGTCCGCATAAATACAACACGCTTCTCTGCATTTCCCCATTCTGTGCAGGTATTGACGGAAATAGGCGATTAGATTGGATCCTAGAATTATATGGCCATCAAGAAATGAAAACCTTGTAATTTGGATTTTTTTGATTGTAGAAGCTATGAATGTAATCTCTTTGATTCAAGAAAGATAGAGAAGCTATGTTTGATTGAATCTCCCTTATAAAAGAACTTCTTTCTTCTGAACTAATTGACAACTGACAAAGGAATTCACTTTAGAGGATTCATGAGTTCTCTTGTTCCCTGTCGGTCTTTCTTGATTTATTAAGATGACCTTACAAAAATTATAAAAATTGTCCCAATTCTTGAAACACAAAACATTCGAAGGAAAAGAATCCAAAAAAGAAAATCCAATATTTAAATAAAGATACAAAGGGAGTGCGATTACCAACTTTTGCCAAGTCACGTATCTTTATATCACTCTTTATATACATATATATGATATATCCATATATACATAAGTATCTTTATATGGTTGCCTTGTTTCAATTATGTCCAGGATTGATAGTCTCCATCAATGACATATTATTTTACAAATGGAAGCAAAATGCCAACGTTTTTCTTTTGCTTTCAGGCTAAAATTTCGCACGTTACAATTACAATTTACTAACTGACTCTCTGACTGACTCTGGGACGTTCAAGACTAAAGGAACTTTGCCTTTCTGCGTCTGCTACCCTCAAACAACACAAACACGCACACACACATACACACAATCACTCAGTAAACACAGATATAGTATTTATGCACATAAAGCAAAACGAGGGATCGCGCTACAAACTTGGATTCGAATTGAAAGTCTCAGTTTTGGGTTGGGCAGGGCTCAGTTTAGTTTCGCACACATTGGAATGCAAATCAACATTAACAACAATAATAACAATAACAACACAGCACGGATACGTTGGGAAAGCATGAGGAAAAGAGAGAGGAAGGGGGACTAGGCGAAGGCGATAAAAGTATCCTCATTGCGAGGCACGAACAAAATGAATAAACGATCACAGCACAGAAAGCAAGAAATGAACAAATGAATGAGCATGGATGAAGAGAGTATGTGAAGAGAAGAGGGCAATTGAAATAAATAAACTTTTTTGCCTTTGCCTTTTACAATTTTCGAATCCCCCTTTTATGTGTTGCCTTTTACGCCTGTGATTGCATTGTATCTTTGTAGTCGTATCTGAGAGAGTGACTCTAAGTGTGTGAGTGTGTATAAGTGTATCTGTTTCTGTTTTGTTTCGTGTACGGATACACTTGGTTGACTTTGCATGAAGACACAATATAACAACATTCAAGCAATGTTGAGGAGGCCACCATTCAAAAGGAGGCAAACAGCAGCACCAACATACAACAGACAACGATCTTTTGCCAATGCACGGCAATAATGAAGATTCAATGCTCTGCCTACTGCACCCTGTGGCGGTCGTTCACTCCCTCGCTCGCACACCCTTCATAACCATCCAACCAAGCAACAACCAACCATCCAACCAAACCAACTAAAGAACCAACGAACCAACATTTGGCCTCTTCCTTTTTATACACATCTTGATGTACTCGTCGTACTCTTGATCGTTTTGAAGTGCTTTGCTTTGGGATTTCTTTCATTTCATTTGCTTGTTTTATGAAATTCCTGCTGAAGAAAATTGAAACTGAGGACTGACAGACTGGGACTGAGACCGAGACTCCCCATTGAAGTTGCTGCTTCTTTGTTTGGCATTACTCAAGAGTGGCGTAAAAGATAATGAAAGTCAAGGGTACAGGATATTTTTAAAGCAAAGCAAAGTCATTCAGGCAGGCAGTCAAGTCAAGGTAATGAAGGCAGCCAGGCAAGCAGGCGATCATCTCTCAAAATACTTTGCTTTGTATTCCCTGCCTTTTGTTTAAAGGGCGAGGTCTCTTTATATACTTCAATATACATATATCTGTAGTATATACTTTCAGCTTGATCTCTATATGCAAAGATATTTGCTATTGGGGGGACATAAAATAACTTAATGGATGGATCCGATCCCTTTATTCTTGTATTCGACAAAAAACAACATTTTTGGCAGGCAATTATGTCCTTGTCGTTGGCTTTGATATTTTTAAGTAGGCCAACCATCATTAAAATACCAAAACTTTGAAAACTGTGAAAGTCAAAGGAGGAGCCCCTTAAGGAATATTGTTGTAAAATCAAGAAAAGACAAAAGAATGGGAACATCAATTCTTTTAAGTTACGAGAAAGTCAAATTTGATTACCAGAAAAACAGGAAATGTCCTTATATTTTACATTGATGGTCTTGCCTCTTGGATTTTTGTTAGTAATTTGGAAATTGATAGCTTTGTCGGCTTAAATTGCCGAATAATCATGTAATGAAGTGTAGATATTTTTTCATCAAAAAGCGTCTTCTTCTTTATCTTTTCCATTGAAATATGCGTTTGATTTATCAGAAAATTGTAAGGCAATATTCTAATTTTTTTGTATATAGTCTTCTATATCAGAAATTGTAAGATCCTTCTCTAATCTATGATAGAAACCATAAATCTATAGATGATGTACAATAACATATTTTGATCTCAGACTTAGACAGAAAAAATTATGGGGTTTTAGTTTTATATTCCATACCAGACTATTATCGTTAATTATTGCATAGTATAAAGCAAAGTTAAAATCCCTGTCTATTCCGATACGCAGAACTTCTAAACCACGCAACGGATTTTGTTACGATTTTCACTATCATTTTTATAACTTTTTCCAAAGGGCTTATATGTACATTTCATTCTAATTAAGTCTTTGTACAGTAGGGCACTACAGAAGTTTTGCTATGGGAAGTAAATACGCATGGTTTGGATTCAAAAATAGCTTTGTTGTTTTCAAAGTATTCTCCATGAAGATCAATATACTTTTTCATACGCTTAAACCAATTTTCGAAGTAATTTTTCCACTCCAATTGAAGTAACTCCAAAACATGCTTTTTGAATGCATCAACCGCTTCTTCGGGTTTCGAAAATCATTGACCACGTTATTTGCTTTTCACTGTTGGGAACAAAAAGAAATCATTCGGTGATAAATCAAGGCTGTACTCCGGATGATCCATCAATTCAACGTTTTCGTTTTCAAATACTTGGTTGTTTGAGCCAAAGTGTATGAACTCTCATTTTCATGATGAATATGATGATCCGACTTTGGCCATTTGTTTTCCTCATTTGAACAAAAACTTCTTTCGTGTACCACTCAGAATTGACCGTTTTATGTTCGACGGTTGTGATAAGTCCGGTTATTCCAAAGAGACCATTTGCTTCAAAGTTCTTCGTGCGCGAACCACTTTCGTTGGATTGTCATCCTCTTGGAACACCCATACGGAGGATTGCTGTTCACTTTCCGACTCATACGCATAAACAAATATATCTTTTTGTTATTTCTGCTATATAAATTGTTTAAATCAATTATGCCAAGAATGAACGACATCTTATATATCCTGTTTTGAAATACGTCCCAGGATTACCGGACTTTACCGCTTCAACAATAACTTTAGAGGATACTTAACCATAACACAGACTTATTCTATCTAAACAATTTCATTTCCCCATAAGTGTATCCTTTAACAAAGGACTAACAACGGAAGTTTGATAACTGAATGTGTTTTTTATAAGTGCTCGTATATTTTGAATATTACATTTCTGTATCGAAGTAACCAATTCAACCAACCATCATCCGGTTATAATAGAACTACATATAAACTCAGATAACAAACAACTGCATATGGTAAACTGTTGCACTGTTTTTTTCTCTAATAATAATAAACGAGACGTTTGAAGTTCTCACACTAGTAGTACAATATTAGCGGATCCAATTGAAATCCAATATTTGTATGTAATCCTAAATAAACGACCAGGTGTTTATGTCAATAACAGAAAGTCAAACGCTGCCATTTGAAAAGGGATCAAAACTGATTACATACAAATGAAGGAAGGGTAAAAGAATCATCTTCCCTTCATCGACACAAAACAGATACCAAAACCAAAAAAAATCCATTGAAAGATACATAAATCGTAACATAAATTTGTATTTGAAAATATACAGTGTGCGCAACAGTTTATCCTGCAATCCTTGCTTGATTGAACAACCAACTTGATGATGATGATGACGATGACGATGATGTCGGTCGACAAAGGATCATTTAAAATGTGTTGCATGCATGCAACATGTTTATATAAAGAACGCGGGGGTTGGAATGATTATTGAAGACTAGGAGAAGAGCAAAGTGAACAAAGTTAAAAATAAAATTGTGGCAGACAGGAAAACGGGTTTTGAGATATATTTACCATTTACTTATGTCAGTGTGTGTGTGTGTGTGTGGGATGCAAACAGGATTTGATGAGAAACGAAAGAGTTACAAAGTCACGATAAAGGATAACAAATGCCAAAAGATCAATACGAAGCAGGAGTAAAATATAAGGGAATAAAATTCAATTTATATCTCACAGATTCAACAAACGTGGGCAGTCAAGCAAACCGAAACAATCCAATCCAATCCAATCCAATCAGACTAGCCTAAAAAGCAGCCTGCATGAGAAACTTTTCATATACAAAATACCATAAAAACCAGTTGCTTGCGCCTATGCCTTGATTTCTTTCTTGTTAAAGCAAATTTGTATCTGTATTTATGTTTTTTTGGAGGGTGAAAGTTACGCAATTATTTTGGTCGAGATTATAGCAGCGTGACCAGCCTGAGAATTCAAGGATATATGTACGAGTACTAAATTTTTGTATTGCCTACAGGTGGTGGCTTTGATATATTCATTTGGTCATGCGATCAACCCCAAATCTTTAATCGTTTCCACTACCTACAGGTGTTAAAGAGCCGTGAAAATTATGCACGCTGTGAGTTGAGTTTCTGTAAAATTAAGGATAACTACAGGAATTGTTCGCTCTGGTCATGCTTACTGTATACTATGGTGTATAGTGTATGATGTAATATAACAAGGATATTAAACAAAATTTCATGGTAATTTGAAAATTTTAAATGGTTTCGAGCTACCAGAAAACAAATTTCACACAGAAATTAAACGAGTGTATTTTTTTCAAACATATTTCTTTTTAAAGTAGATTTTTTGATATCTTTATATGGGAATATTTTGAAATGTGAACTGAACTTAGTGAATAGTTTCATAATCACGGTGTCCAAATCTAAGTCCAGAAAAAATAAGGCGTATACGAGAATGGGGAAAATATCAGTTTTCTTGCCTTATATGTTTTGGAATAAATATCTATCTATCTATCTATCTAAATAATGGAATGTGATAAATGGACTTTTCCCTCAATGTTGTTAAAAGACATCCATTATTTTTCCAATAGATGGCTTCTGTATGTCGCGTTATATAAATCCGATCGGTTTATGCTAGATGGCGGTATAAAGATAAAATATGAATAGTATTTAAGGTCGTGATACTGTAGCATACGATCACGCTCTTATTGTCGAAAATGTCGATGAAATAATAGAAATCGTCAAGTCCGACCGTGATATACTGTTTCGATTGCCCAGGAGCTTAACATAAAACTGTATGAAACCACTTGAATAAGGATGGTTACAGGAATAACCTCATTGGATCGAATTTTCATCTGCGAATCGCTGCTAAATAACAATAAAAGCGACACATTTTTGATGCGGATGATGTTTGGTGATGAAATGCCGCAGCTGCGGCTCGGAAGAGGGGGAGGAGACTGTGCTTCACCTCATGTGCCAGTGTCCATCCCTCGCCAGAAGAAGATGGAACCACCTAGACGCTGGGTTTCTCTCCAGCTTAACAGAACTATCATTTCTACCAATCAGGGACATTTCGGAATCCAAATGGTTCTCCGCATCGGAGTAAGGGGGTGCCGTGTCAACTCTTTGCTGGTATCACAATGGGCCATACTCTTTATTGTGCCTAAGTGAGCCTCTCGTCTGAGGGCTGCCACCTAACCTAAAAAAGATAAGATTTTGTGGAGATAATTTAGTTTTTGATAAAATTGATATTGAACCTTACAACCGTTGAATCACAACAGATGGCATAGTAATTTGAAATATCTTAAATGAAATTTTATTAACTTTACATTACGATACTAATATTAATTAAGATGATAGATAACAGATTCCTTTTTCATAAATTTTAAAAATAATAAATACATAAAATTATCATTCTTATAAATGAAAAATGCAGAAAATGAATCAAGAAGAAAGGCAAAAGAAACGAGTTGGGAAAATGCATGAAACAATGTTGCATTCAAGGAAATTTGTTAAGAAATTTCCAGACTAACTTGATGAACTCATGATGAAATGATGTTGTTGCAGATGGTGATGATGAAGGGCTTCAAAACTAGACATAGTAGTGGAAAGCAAAAGATTCAAGCCCCAGTCAAGCTCAAGTTAAGGCAAGGCAAACCAAGCAAAGTATCAACAGATTGGTTCAGTCAAGGCGAGGTCTAACTACATACTAAGTAAATTCAAATGTGCCACCTTGATGCACATAACAGACAAATAGATGATGGTGATGTGATGGTGATGGTTGAACCAAGGAATGATGAATATGGTAAAGAGAGGAAAATCAAATAAGCGGGACTTGAATAATGCGGCCACAAAAAGTGAGGAGCATTTACGACGAGTGTTAAAGAAAAAGAAAAACTTAAACATTATAAAAAAAAAAGAAACGAAAAGAAAAGAAAAAATTTCCTCGGTGACGATGAACACAAAAGATGAATTAGACAAACAGAAAAAGCATAGAAAACAAAAAAATTATGAAATGGAATAAAAGAGAATGAATAAAGTAGAGAAAAGAAAAGAAATCAAAGGCTTGAAACGGTTATTGAGATGGCAAACGCAGGAAGATGACTTAGAGATACGAGTACGTTAGCAGCAATGTGAAATATCTAAAAGATATGCTCACACACTTCACATGATGTTGTTGCTGTTGCTGTTGTTGTATTGTGTTGTGATGTGGTAAGGGAACAAAACTTACTTTGAAAAGGTTTTGTGTTTTGTTGTGAAAAAAAAGTCAACTTAATGCATAAAAGAAAGTTTTTTTCTATTTTTTTTTTGTTTCTTATTAGAAAACATAGAAAAGATACTCACTCACTCAGATACAGATACAAGCCAGAGCATGTACAAAAGTCTTTAGTAAGTATTTTGAAATAACAGTTTGAGGATCAACAGTTGCGGCTGAGTTGAGATTGAATGATGATGAAGACAACATGCTGTGCATCAATAGCCAACACAACTGTTTCAATAGATACATTTACAGATACAACAACAACAACAACATCACTATGGTAACTGACAACAACAAATAACTTCACACTTTGTCGCAACAACTTTAACTTAAGTTAAGTTAACTTTTTCTTTGTTTTTCGAGTTGTGTGTATCGTGTCAAGTGCATTACATTTGGGGCGTGGCACAGACATAACTCAAACATTATTTTAAGAGGATATCATCATCATCTTTTGTATGTGTTCATCTACTCATCATCATTATCATCATCTTGTCATTTTAGTATACGTTTTATTGCCATCAAAACTGGTTTCAAACACAAAAATACTATACAGCTGACAAAAAACACAAAAAAAAAGTATCTAATGCTTGCTTTACTGTTGCTTCTTTTAACTAATTGTACTTTAGAAATTAGCACTTAACGCCCCTTAGAACCTCACCGCATCAACACCACAATGATGATGTTGATGGCCATTAAGCATCTACATCCACATCACCATCAACAATAATAATATTGTAGTAAGTTTAAAAAGCGCTTTTAGCTCTAAGCTTAAATGCTTAATTCTAACTTTTCTAACTCAACGCTTAAGATAAAAAAAAAATAAAAGAAAGTTTGAGAGGAGAAAAACCTTCTAAATTCCTTTTTAATTAGCGACGTTAGATTTAATTTGTTATTGCTGATGGGGGTCACAAATCTCAGTCTAAAACCTACAAAATCAAACTAGCAATTTTAGTTTGTCATGTTGTCATACTTGTACAGAGTATCGCATACACCTGTCTATACTCATTGACAATAATAATAATAACAAGAAGAAAACGGTTAAAATGCGCCCCGAAAATTTTATGTTGCGTCATAATCGTCTTGGGAACTTCCGATCGTGAGTTTCATGCACACAAAACTCAATATAAAGACAGACAGACACAGGCACACCAATAGTATTATGTTATTCATATTCATAGCTGCTAATGACACAGTAACAAATTGTTGTAGGCTCTTCTTCGCCCTTTTGAATTCTATTCACATTAGTTAACGCGCTTCTCCTTTAGTTCGTTTGCAAGTTTCTTTTTTTTTTTATTCTTTTTCTTCTCTTTTTATTTCATATATTTTTAAATCCGGAAATGTTGTTTCCTTTGAATTTTTGGGGGGCATCAGAACGGAGCTCTCATAACGGATATGATCAAGCACAAAAAAAGTGTGTAAGTTTTCGTTGTTGATATGAAATGAGGATGTTTATAAAGATTGTCATATTATGGCAAATGTACAAACAAGGCGACTGATTAAAAAGGCCACTGAATAATAAGGCATGGCAGGCAAATCAAAGTCATGAGAATGAACAAGCGCATCCATCAACCAAAGAAATGATACAATGACTTTCATTTTTTAAAGATATTGAAATCTTTATTGAGTCCGTTTTAGACTTTTATAGCATATTAGAAGGTTACGATCTACAATCCTACACGCACTGGCATACAATTTCCATTATAAAACCTTAAAACACCGGTGGTCTATATTGCTCTGCCTCAGTATTGGACTCACGCTTCAACACCTTCTCACCGGAGCATAGTCGCAATTCTGTTCCTGCGGAGCCACAGCCTCCGTCAACCACATTTTAGAAGTCTGTCCAAGCTTGGACTATATTTTTTGAAAGCATTAAACCATCAGAACTTTTAAAAGAATGTTCTACGTATTATATTAGCTTAGTTTAAAATTAACTTCTTAATTGTAACTTAATCCACTTTTTCTAATCATCATAAATGCATCTCATCAAAGAGTCGAAGGCTACGGTAGCTAGTACTCTTATTTTATTTTAGGTGCAATTAAGTCTAAATCCTGTAAATATTAGTAAATAAGTAGAAGGGAATGAAACCTTAAAAGTAAGAGTTTTTTTTAGATACAAGATTTGATTATTTCTATTGAATATTTTGAATAGATACAAGACATTTCAAGATACAATTCAGAAACATTAAACTTTGTTATTGTCAGAGAAGTTCTTGGGGGTCTCATACAGCAAAGAGATTCAAGCTTTTTGAGATGATGAACGATTGTCAATGGTCTACATAGAGATATTTATAGTCAAGCATTCCTTATGTTATACGGCTACCAAAAGTATCATAAAATTTGATGGTTTCATATGCGAAATCTGTTTCCCTAGATTTAAACCTCCAACTATGCCTTGCCAAGAGGTTCATTGAAATTGGAAAGTTCCTGTCTGTTCTCCATTGGTAGCCCCATGATCTTGGATCCTAGTCAACGACCGTATTTACTCAGTACAACAGTAAAAAGATTAGACATAACATAGTATTGTAACATATGACAATCGCTTACAAATTTTCCTTTTTCCTGTCAATTTTTATTGTCAATTCGATTCCGAATATTGGCGATCATCTAAGTTTACAGGTATTTTACAGAAATAAATACATTAAGAATTATATTTTTCTTACAAATTAATACTACCACCCTTGATGGTGAGGAGACTGAGGGCCGTTTTTGTGGATAATACTCCAGTGATTTTCCGTTGCCCTCTGAAGGGTTTAATAGTTATCGAACTATGTGCGCAGCCATTTATTCTGTGTCAGTTGCTGCTGAAGCATATTATTGGGCTTATTGTATATTTTGAGGTGGCATTCCGTGTAGTACTCGGCATTGTGGCTTTACAGTGCCTCCTATGTGGCCTTCTCCGCTTATTTCCAAACACCAGCTGATTGTCTGGAACTTTTTCTTCGCAAATGTTACTTATTCGCAACTGTGACCCATCTGATAGACGTTGGCTGGGCTACCGCAGAATCCTTTCTTTTCCGTGGACTGGATTAAAACTTTTAATATTTTTTTTAATATAGAAGGTTTTACGATACCATTCCTTTATGAATCCTGGACTAGGGCCACAAAGACTGATCAAATAAAAAGGAACATACATGATGGAACCTTTCTCTCAAAAAATACTCCTTTAATTTTTGTTAATTTTTAGGCCATTCTCTAGAGTAGTGTATTTTTAACCCTTTAAACTTCATCTTTTGCTCTGATTACATATCAATTCAACGTATGATCCTCACTCAAAGTTATCTTACCATATTTCAAATCTTCGTTCTCTTCTAACTGCTATAAAAATCTATAATCTAATTAAAGTTTCTAATGAAAAGCAAAGAGAACAATAGAGGAATGAATGAAGGAGATAACAAAGAATGATATTAAAGGCATCCTAAACAAATTTACAAGAGAAACACGTGTAACCATTTAAAGGCCAGTGACCTCGTATTACTTGGAATACAAATGGACCAAAAAAACTCTCATATGAGCAGTGTGGAGGAGTAACAGAAGAGAGAGAACGAAGAAAGCAAAATCAACAGGAAACTTGCAATGAAAAAAATAATAAAAAGAGAAGAAGAAAAAAGTAAAGAAGATTTACAAAATTATGGAAAAATTAACCAAAAAAAAAATTATTTATTTAAATGGTTAGCGCCGCTCCTGTTTTTTTGGATACTTATGTGTATTTTTGTTTCTTTGTAATTTTTAAAAGGTTTAATATATTTTTTCAGAAAATTCTTCTTCTTGTTTTGGGTTTAAATACAATAATTTTTAATTTCAATAACAAGAAACCCAAAACTGAACGCAAAAAAAAAAAATAGAGAAAAAATATATGTGTGAGTGGAGAAAAAAAAACCGCTTTGAATCCTCACAAGTTAAAAATAGCTATGAACTCACCTCAGAGACCTCACAGTCAAAAAAAGTTCGAGGCTATAAAAATTACGCGGCTAACATTTTTCTATTTTTTTTTTACACATAGACAGATAGATAGAGAGAGAGCGGAGAGTGGGACAAAGATACCCAGATATTGTTGTTGTTTAGCTTTTAGCCATAAAATATTTTATTGTATTTTTGTTGGTTAAAAAAAAAAGAAAAAAGTTCAAATTGAAATAAAATATGCGTAAAAAAAGGAAAGGGGAGCAGCAGCAACAGGCAAAATAAGGCTTTTTTAAGTAGATATTGTAGATAGAAGATACATAGAGAAGTAAGAGAGAAAATCACACAAAAGTCAGTCAGTCGACATAGTAAAAAATGGTAAAAAATGGTAAAAAATGGTTGGGTTGCCGCCAAGAACGAAAGAAATAACAGGTAGAAAACAAATAGAAAACAGCTTAGACCAACAATAGTTAATGGTAATGGTAAAGAGTATCTACATGTGTGTGTGTGTGTAGTGGTGTGTATCTATGTTTAAATATTAGGCAATAGATGAATAAAAAAAAGAGAGTCCAAGCGAACATCCCAAACATGAAAAAACTGAAATGAACCGAACCGAAGCAAACGAAACCAAACCAAATTTTACTATTATAACAGCAACGGATACCACCATCATCATCATCATCATCACCATCATCAACCAAACCATCATGAGACGACATGACACTGAAGCAGCAACAGCGACCGGCACGTACACTCACACATTCACATACATAGAGTGGCACGCATCAAGCAATGCATATATAGATGCGAAGATACATAGATACATTCTCATATACACAGTTATACGACATACACATGCTGCTCACTGCGACTACGTCGACGACTACTACATTTGTCTAGCTGCAAAGGCATTCCAATTTAAAGTTTGACCCCTTTTAAGTTCAAGAACCCTTTTTCCAAACACATCCACAACATACTAGCGTAGCCTACACTAGTGTATTGTAGTAGTGTAGTGTGTCCGCTTTAGAGCGAGCAGCAGCGCGCTCCATTCTGTGCAGCGCAGCAAGTAATTTTGATTTGAAACTTAGCCTAAAATGAATGAATGAGTGTAAACGAAGGCAAACAAACGAGCGAACCAGCAAGCAGCGAACGATCATTTAAGCTTGCTTCGACTTGGCTCTCGGGGTTTAGATTTTTGTTTTGGAGATTTTACTCATTCACCTCACTCATTCTCCTGTAGTCTACACAGAATTATGCTTCTCTCTCTCTCTCAGTTTCTGATACAAATGCAATTCTACAAGGAAAAAAGCTTTGTAGACTTTTTGTTAGTTTTTGAGAGAGAGAGTTTCTTATTATTGTATATTTGAGAGAGGAGAGTGTGCCATTATGAGCATAATGAGAGAATTAAGTTTTGTTATTGCTTTTTGTTTTGATGTTTTTAAGCGCAACAAGTGTAATTCAGTTTTGTTTTTGATTTATGCGACTTCTTCATCATCACCATCATCATCATCTCCTTCTTCTGCTTTGCTTTTCCTTTTGCGTACTACACACATATTTTGCTTTTAAGTTGTTTTTGTTTTTGATTATGATTTTTGTTATTTGTGACTGCTTATTGCTTTATGAACTGATCGCTCTTACCATACCATGCATATTTGACCAATTGCTGTTGTATATAGTTTTTGTTGCTTGCTGCTTCTGTTTTGAATTAATAATTAATTAATAGATAGATTGGTAAACTGATAGATTGATGAACAATCGACATCAACAAAATGTAATTATGTTAATTATAATAATATGTGAAATATGTTTGTTTGTATCTCTCAGTGTGTGCATTTGATTAATATTATTTATTGTGGTGTATGTTGTGTCAAAAAATGTGTTATTGCTTTGTTAAATCATCATGCTGTTGACCGACAGGACCGCCCAAAATCGAAATTGAAAATAAATTATTTTTATACATACTTCAATGAGGTTAGTTAGTATTCAATGCCAATCAAAATCAATAGATAAACTTCATTTCTATGACTGATAAAGTTATCTATTGAATTTATAAAACTAAAATCTTAAGATCAACATGTAAGTAAGAGCAATAGAATCATTAATTGATGCTAAAGATACTTTAAATTTGTTCTTAAGTTAGTCTTGTTTATGTTAGATACCTCCAAACTTCTAATAGATACTAACTACTCAAACAAAAATTAAACAAAACAATCACCTACTTGAGTCTGGCTGTACTATCGCTAAACACTCTGACCGTGCTATCAACCAAAGACAGTCTCCGAGCTCCTACACTCGCACAAGAAAAGGATTCGGAGATTGAGGGGACTTATGATGAGGCTCTGCACCATCTTACAGGATGCATTTTCCACATCATGACTTCTGTCGCAGCTGTGAAGATGGGGATGAACTGGAGAGGATCCAACACCTCCTCCCTGCTCTTCTCGGGAAACTATTCTTCGAAGAGTTGGGTAGTTTGTCAAAATGTCCTGGCTCTGTTCGTGGACTCCTCAGGTTGGTTTTAGAGAAAAAGGGTAATCTCTGGGACCGACTTTAGACACTAGTGGATTACCCCTCACCCCTCTCTATCCCCCTACCCTTTCACGTTTTATCAAGCAAATCAATGATTGCCTTAGAATGCATACTCGACTATTAAACACTTTAATATTACCTAAAATTATATAATAAATACTTTTCAATCTTCTCTTTCATCAAAAAAAAAAAAAAAAAAAATGCACCTGCATGCAGAAACCTCTTGGTTTTTTCGCTTTTTCAATCTGTGCCCCCAAAGACAATAAATTGCACTTTCGATGGATGAATGCATGCATGACTCACTGATGAAGTTGCACGTTGAAATTCTTTTTTGGTTTTGTTTATTATAAAGTTATTTCTGTGCAACCAAAACATACCATAGTAGAGACACAAGCAATGAAAGCAATTGCAGCACACAACAACTGTGTTGGGGTATAAAGAATTGGAGACGAAGACACACACAATGACGGTAACCAACAACCATTAAAGTTGTCTTAGCCAGGTTTAATGGCTCAAGCAACAACAACAATAACAACAACAACTAACACACTAACTTGGCTTACTTTGCATACCAACTTAATGTTGACTTCAGTTGACTTGGCTTGGCAACGACTTTAAATACCAACAAATACATACTAGAATGAGGCGATTAGCCTGTTTAGTATTGTGTATTATAGTTGTGTGTGTGTGTGCTGTTGCTTATGCTTGCTGTTTATTTTTTTCTCTCTCTTCTACTATTTTTTAATCGAGTATCTTGTATCTATTAATGCACGATAAACAGTTACATCCTCCGCACACCAAGAGAAAAATAAAAAAGATTAAAAAAGACAGAAGAAAAAAAAGCAGAAAATCAAAACGAATGCCGTTCATGGTCATTGTGCCATAAATGGCAAAATGAAATTGAAATTAAGCAAATAAGAGAGAAAAAAAAAAGATTAAAAATAGAAAAATTAAATTGAAATTGTGCGACTGCGCAAAAGAAGCATAAGAATGAAATTACAAAGAAGAAAATAGTATTAGAAATCAAGCATAGAAGCAACATTGAAAAATGCGATTAATCAAAGTTGCTTGCAAAGAACAAATTGATTAATTCAAAAGTCTTCTATGAGCAATAAAAGAAATTATGTAATGCTATCGAGTGGAAACTTCCAGAAATGATCTGCATGATCTGCATGCGTGGTGTTTTACCAAGACAATACGAGACCACAAAACAAGTTTGATTATTCGGCACAAATGGTTTCAGCATGGATGGATGGGAGGTACTGCCACATCCACTTTACAGTTCAGACCTAGTGCCATCAGTCTTCAACATATAGTGTTTTGCTTCTTCCAAAACTACTTCTGATCCTACCACAACTCTATTTGCTTCTACAGACCTCATAAAACACTTTGCTTCTCAAGTTTCTCTCAGCGGAAGATAGTAATTTATTATTGACAAGGAGTATACCCGTCATTGCCCGGAATTCCGAAATTTTATATGTAAATTGATGTTGGTGAATGAATTATTACATTATTGTAATTTTCGTAGTGATCTCTAATTTTTTTAAAAATAAAATAGACCCCATGTTACTCGCTGACAATGAAACTTTATATAGGTGAAATAATTTTTAAAATCAGTTAAGTAGTTTTTGAGTTAATCCATTACAAACAAACATACAGAAAAACAATTTTTTTCTCTCTATAATATTAGTATAGATATAGATAGATTTATATTCATTTCGCTTCTGATAAACACCTTAATCATCGTATTCTATAAAGTATCTGGTAATTTAATGGAAAATCCATTACTCTTTTGAGCAACTCATTGAATCCTAATAAACTTACTTGTTGATTGAAGCTTTTTCTAAGTTTTTTTTTTTGCATTCCCAGTTGTATCATTGTGAACTATGAAATATTCTTAAAAATACTTCCAAGTTGAAGCACTGAAAGATACAAAATTCCTCCTCATAACTCCAAAGAATTTATGACCAAGAAACAAAAAAATTTAACAAAATGCTAAGTGGGTGAAGCATTTTTTCTTTATTTACATAAACAGGCAAAGCACACAAAACTAACGGTAATCACGACTCGAAACAACAGTTAACAAAAGAGGTAAAAGGGGTTTCTTTTTCCTTAATCCAACAAAAAAACGACAACAAGAACAACAAATACAACATGAGATACATATTAACATAAAATGCAAAGCGGTGTTTAAAGCATAAACAATAAAAATAAATGAAAGCGTAAAAAGATACTTTTTACTATCAATGCTCATCACAACAACAACACACGAAACAGGTGCTTCAAGTCAACTGGTGACGATGAATAAGCAAACAAAACTTGGTTGAATACGTCATAAATTAACATAAAATAACAAAAAGAATTCTTGAATTCTTGCTTTCAGTTATAAAAATTATCCCTAAACCAAAAGCTTTCTAAAACCCAAAAAAGAAAAACATATTTCTAATGCAACCCACACACACAAATACATGTTCCAAAGTGATAATCGAATCAATCCTCAATGGCAGGTTCCCTTTTTTTTGGACTTTTTGTCTTCGTTTAAATCTTTTCAAAGTGTATTATAGTATATCTACTCTTATGTATCTAGATACATAACATATGACATGTTTATAATTGTTAGACAAAAATCACCACACGTTAAAAATTCGGTCATTGACCGTTGTTCATTTCATTGTCCAAGCAACAACTAACCAACCAACCAAACACCAGCAAACCAGCAAAAGATCAAGAAGAGTCCACCAAGTCATCATTATTGCGTTCTGCCCCTAGCAGAGTCATCTGTCTGTCTATATGTCCGTCCATCCATCCGTCAGTATGTGTGCCGCTTCGTTTCGCTTTTAGCTTTACTCATGGATATGTATGTACATCTTCTTTCTTTCTTTCTATATTCCTTTTGCTTCTGTTGATTTGCTTTGCTTTCTCCCTCTTCCTGCGTTCTTTTTTTTCTCTACATACATACATAGTTTTATGTATCTTTTTCTATTTCTTCCAGTATGTAATCGAAATTCTATTCTTTCTTTCTCTCTCTCTCTCCGTGATTCTTCTATGCATATTTTACTTCACTCTTCATGATGTTCTACAATACAATAGTAGTATGTGAGTTCCCAAAGGTGATTTTGCCTAGTGAGCGACTGAGCAAATGAGTGAGTGAGGATTAATAACTTGATGTATTGACGTAGATACTTTGAAATGAACAACACTATGGTATGCTACAAACCAAACCAAGCATTGCCGAATGTGTCCAGTTTTTTTTTTCTCAGTTCTTGTGTTATAGATCGTCATCGGCCATTGACTTCTTAATTGTCGTAAAAGGGTTTGTTGTTATTCTTTTTTTATTCTCAGATTTCATTCTTTGATTAATGAAGTGAAATTTTTGATCTACACAAGAGAAATTCCTTTGATTTCTCTTAAAATGTAATATTTTTATTGATATTCGTAGAAATACTTGATCGTACATCCTAATATTGTAATTTAGTACTAATAAAATGTACTCTTACGCACTATATATTTATATACCCTTCCTACAAGTGGAAGAAGGGGTTAACATCTCACTAAGGGCCTCTAACTTAACAGAAGGGCTGGACGATCATTGCAACGGAGACGAGATGAGTTTCGTATATGAACAAGAGCTCAGGCTTAACACGCTTCACAAGTTTATCCCCATAGTTACGCTTCCGATTCAAACACTCATCTGTTACCTGCAGTACATTAAGATCTATATCTGATAAATTATGGAGTGCTTGCTCTTGTCCTGAGAATTTTGTATTTTAATTGAGCTCTTTATATAATACTAGTGTACTCAACCCGGCCGCGCACGTGTTGCATCCAGCCGAACGGCGACAAATGACAGTTATCATATTTGCTTCCTCTCTTAGCATCACTATAATGTCTCTTTTACAGTTTCAGTAGCAACAAAGAACACAGTTTGAGTGGCACAATACAGTTTTGAATTTTTATGGACACCTGGGCCGGATATTTCAGTTAATCCCAAAAATAACCGGGCTTATTTATATATGTCGATATAGCCCATTACACTCAGTGACAACGTAGCATTCTACTGGTGAAACAATTGTTAAATTCGATGAGTGGGTTCCAAGATTACCTCTAACATCCAAACAAACATTACCTCTTTATAATATTAGTATAGATAATTCTGAACCATGTCCAAATTGGTTTAATGATGGACTTATACCATACATTAAGACCTTGTATGTACTCATGTCGCAGGCCAGATCTTGAGTTGATTAGCCATTGGAGACTTTGTGCTCTGAGATTCATCTGTATTTTGTTTCAGATTCGATATGCTTCCGCCAAGTAAGACAACTATCTAGGTGAACGCCAAGTTAGGTTACATCCTGAGATTCAGGAATTGTACATAGCTAAATATTAGTTTGTCTTGATGATCATATGTTTTACTCGAAGTTCTACAATAACAGGAAGAAGTATCCCCTTATAAACATAGAACTGGAAAATTGAGTTTTATCATGAACAGTTTTATATTTTTACAATAAAAGAATAATGCGTAAAACGAGGTTGGAGGATGACTCCTTAGCACAATAAGTATATCCCAAAAATTATTCAATCAGATAACTTATGCCTAGAAACATTCTAAGAAAAGCACATTCTCTTTTTTCATCTAGAAGAAATCAATGAAACTTTTACCTTCTTGAGTGAGTGTACGAGTATATATAGTATATGGACAGAGGACTCGGGAAGAAAAGAAGAAGACATTTGACTTTCGTTAACAAATTATTAATTTGATCCAATTAAATAGAAAACTTACTGTAATTTACGGTAAACCTTAAAAAAATTGAGTGTGTGAAACCCTTAGAAATTAGAAATCAAAGAAACATAACACGCTCAGAAGAAGTTAGTAGTTTCACACACACCTGAAACAAAAAACCCTTTGCTTGCAATGTAGTAGTCCGAGTATAAGAACTCATGGATCACTGAACGAACCAGAAAAAGGGTATGAAAAACGAACTAATTAAAATTTCCATAGAGTAACACCATATAATGTTTACTTTATGATCTAAGTATCTATCTACATACGAGTATGTAACAGGTTGACTGAAGTAGTAGATACTACAGCAACAGCAAGACAAGTGAAGGCACTCAGAATACAATCATAAAAGTGTGACGTTGTCGAAAAAAAGAACAGAAAAAAAAGCATGGGAAAAAAAATGAAAATGTAAAGTTACAAATCCCAACCACAATCAAATACAACAAATTATTATGGCGCATAATCATGGGAGAGTAGTACTACTACATACTATGACAACAAAAAAAGCTATGGTAAGTCAGTCAGTCAGTAATAATTCACAACAATACTTATACATATGTGTAATAGCAACAACGGTAACTATGTATTGTACTACAATAGTAGTACGTCATGGTCAGCCAGATTGTCATGCTAGGCAAGGGCTTACGGCATACTAGGAATACATGATTATATGATTCTGATGGCATCACAATAACAATTGAATGCATGAAAAGATACACACATACTATATATTTTATATAATGAAATTGAATTATACTAAATTATGATCTTAAAGAATCTTATGGTAAATAAGATTGTTTCGTAAGTTTTCTTTTTATAATAATTTTTTGTTTTAACTTTATAAAATCAATTCCTAATCTTTATTTTTATGTGATATGACGCCACGCTTCGTTAGTCAATATTGTAAAATGAAATGAACTCCTCCATCACCCCATTTGAAGTTTTTCTGCTCAATCTGTTTGCCATATGTAGTACACTATGTATTTTGTTGATAGATTCACTATACCATACACATAGTCATAGACAAAAGCTTCCTCTAATGATTTACAGAATAACAATATACTCACACACACCCACACAGTCACATCAAATTCCTTCGCTCAATTGATTGTCCAAATATGGAAATAATTATGCACCCCTCACATTATTTCCGCGTTATTATATGTATGTTGTGCCTCATTCTACTCTATGGAAAAAGCATTTCCGTGTTCCTCTTAGTTGGTTGCTTCCCGCAGATACAAGATACAAACAATCATTGTACTACATATAACGGAGAACAAAACAATATTCTTTCTACCCCACACAAAAGATACCAATAGACACACTAGACCAAACAGACCGAACCGGACCGGATCGGATCAAATCGACCCTTCTTGCATAGTTCAAAAACCAAATGCCCAAGTGTCCGGAAATGAGATGCAAATTTTATGTGGGATTCATGACCATGTCCTTTTCTTTTCTTTTCTTCACCCCGAAACACGACACTCCTCCATTCTCAACGGAACAACAACAATTAAAATGACGCGTTTCATGTTGACATGACTTCAACTCTTGACTCTTCTTCATTGACGACCTAGGGTTGGTTGTCTGTCTGGTTGAACTTTAATTTTATCATTACGCGTTTGTTACTCGCATTATTAGCGTCATTTACCTATGTTGTGATAAATTATTGTTAGTTGTTGGGGTGTTTGTGCATCTTCATTTCTTCATTCTTTTTATCTACATATTTCTTCAGTACTTTAAGGATTACACATTTGTGTTTTTAAAAGGAAAAACCTTATTGCTTGTTGCTTTGCACGTGTGCATTGCTATTCCTTCTTAAAATTTTCTTTATTTAACGTCCGGTAATTTATACTAACACAAGAGTAAAAAATGCATTGGGTTCAGTGACTTTCTTAGTCTTAAAGTAGTGAACTAAATGAATTAAAATTGTCGTATAATTTTATCTTTTATTAAAAGAATTGTAGTAGGTAACATCTTGAGATACAAAAGTTTATATCATTATAATAATGAATGTATGTAAATTTCATGAAGATCAGAGACAGACTACCCTCACTAATGTACAATTAGTAAAGACTAGTTGCAGGAACTTAGATAGATCAAACTACCCTGGATTAAGTATAGTTTAAGGAAATACAAAATGAAGACTGAATGAAGTTTAAAAGAAGTTTGACTTACAGAATAAGAAATCAAAATGGGATCAAGAAAGTTGTATAACAATAGAATGAAATCTTAAGAGATTGTGATATACATGGATTCATTGGAACTAAGATCATTGGGGTCACTGCTGGTAACCTCTGTAAATTGCTGATAAATAAGAATTAATAGCTTATGCGAGGCTCAACTGTCCTCGTGTAGAATGGCCAAGCCTCTTATGGCCAGTTAGAAACTCTAAGGGTACACATATGCTGCTTGACTGTATGTTCCCTCACGCGACTTCTGCAGAAGCCTTAACAGTCTTAAAGGCATAAACATCAGGTATATTCAGATGTTCTTTAACAGTTTAAAATGGATTCCTTGTCTACGGCTACCACCCAACCTAACCTAACCTATGTATAGAAGGGTAGTTGTTAAAGAAGAAAATTATCCATTAACACTTTTAAATAATCAAATTACTATATATAATTTTTGACTTAGTTTTAGTTGTCCGATCGATCTGATTGAAGTATTTTGACCTATGAGTTCTTTAACAAGTTCTTCTTCAAAAAGTTAGTAAAATTGAAGCATACACAAATTCCAAAACAAACAATAACTTCATATCTGAAATATACAAAACACTATTCTAAGGTGTGGTCAAGTAGTGTCTGCATCTGACCCTAACCAGAGACCATAGCCGGTGGGTCACACCTATTCTATTGTATTGCACTACCAGGATGCATTTAATGCGCGTGTGTAACATGCAGAACGGCGCAGGTTTAATTCACTATGAATGACTACATTTCCTGTTGAGGAGCCGCCTGCAAACCAAGGATGCACTTGCCAATAACACAAAGACCGGCCAAGGCAGATGACAACATTTAAATATATGTATGCTACAATTGATATGCATGCATGCCGCCAAATGAAGTCAAGTCCCTTTTAGACGGGTGGTGTTATGTGTTGTGATTCCACCACCATTACCATCTTCACTATCTTTACTTTTGTAACGTCTTTTTGCTTTTGACTTGAATCGTTGAATTGTCCTGTGGCATTTGTTGCTTCTATCGTCACTGCATGCAACAGAGTATCTGAGTATCTAATTAACATTTATAAACGTTCGCGGCCTCATCGTGCCCAGTCAACCTTACAAGATTCAAGTGCCGCATAACACAACATACTACTTTGCTTGCTCATCATTATTGTATTCATGATGATCAGGTGCATGCCAAGGATTTCTTTTTAATGCATGGTTGAATTTTAACTTGCTTTTTCAGTATGATCCTTCTTAAAATCTACCCCTCAACACTCATCAACATGCCTTTAAAACTTGACTTCTTTACCAAATATAAGAAAAATAATAAAAAAACGTTAATTTTGAGTCCACGGAAAATTGTAGAGTTTTCAAATACAAGCAGATACATTCAGAAACTAATTTTACAAAAATAAACTTGGTGATTGAATGACTTCTATGTATTGTGTTTGCAAACAGACTGAATACTGATTGAATGATTGAAAGATGAATGTATATATGTAAATAAAATAGATCGATCAATTCTCTTAGCAATGCTCATAATTCCAAGTATACTTTTCGATTTCTTATGATTTTACCTTTTATGCATTCTAAACGTCAGACAGAAGCAATAATAAACTTACATAAAGTAAGTGTAAAGTATTCAATATAATAGTAGTTTGCCTTTGTTCAGATGAGTTTTTTTATTGTACTTTGATCCACCAGTTGCTTGTTTTGCCTTTCTGTTTTGCTGTCCATAATTCACCTATTCGGTGCGTTGTCGTCACACTTGATGAATTAATATATTATTATAATTTTTTTTATTCTCTTCCTTTTCTTTATGTTATTACAATCAAAGCAAATTTATACCTTAATTTCCTCCACGTCCTGTTGTGCCCTTAACTTATGTGTATTGTTGATTATTCGTCCATGAAACAGGATACCACCACCACCACTGCTAATAATTGTATTTCCATAACAAAAGTACGAGTAGTTCTCACATAGGAAATTTTATTTAATGTGAAATTTGAATTTATATATGTGAATTTTAGATAAAGTTCCTTTTTAATGTGGTTCATGGCTGATCGGTCGTAAATAAGTTCGACCATTCTATGAACAACCATATTACTAAGCACTATCATCACTGTACTTCCCCATTACCATCCTCATAAAATTCACTTGCTCACCAAACTCCAAAATGCTTCGACGTAAATTTCTTTCTATATTTTACTGTCAATATTTGAAAGAATCTTATTCTTGTTGTTATTTTTTTTGTCTTAAACTAGTATCTAGTAGAGATAGAATAGATTACATTAGGTTAAAGTGATCGCCAACCTACTTATTTAGGCCATCACATGCCATGGAAAGGAAGAGGAAGAGGAATAGGAGAAGTGGGAGGAAGTAAGGTATATGATATTTAAAACAAAGGATATTACACTTAGGTTTCCCCCGGGCGGTTGTCAAGAGAAGCAACTTCCTGCATTTCCGTCAGCAGGCAAACAGACGGTGGAAAGATCTTGAATCTTGCAGAGTGGCACGTGCTACCTGGCCATCGGTTTTTACTGGTCACTGGTGTGTAGGGAGACACTGGGTATTCCGTTCAGAAGCCATTGTAGAAGCTGTGGAAACGTAGAGGAAGAGGAGTAACTCACCCTTTTTTCTATGTCAATGCCCAGCACTGGCAAAGACTAGAAATAAGTTTCTAGGCAAATACATCATTCACAACTTCTCGGACTGTTCACTCACATGTCCGGGTGATCTTCTAAAATACCTAAATTCGACGGGTTGGATTTAGTAATACTGATTGCGTTCGGCGAGGAAGTAATTTCAAAACGGCACTCTAGCTCTAATTGAAGCTCGTAGTGGACTATACGAGTCAGCCACGGGAACCAACCAACACCTAGGTTTCGGTCGCCAAACCCACGTTTGTGCCCCATGTATCGGACAGTTTTACATTAGGACAGGAATGGTATTGAAGGCGCCATCACTGTCCATTGCGTCTGCTATCGTTTGATTGACGAGCACTACACTCCAGTAAAGTCATCTTTCAATGCAGTAATACAATCTCTCTGCAAATAATTCCATTATTGTAGTACATGTTCCGCTACTCTGGTCTTTAGGTCTTGTATAAAAAAACCCATATATTAAATAGTTGTGATAAATAAATTTTTAATAATAATAATTGTTCATAATTGAAAGGCCATTAACTTGAGGTCTTGTTAGTACCATAAAATATATTTTGATAAGATGTTTTGACGATAGATATAGCCCATCCTAAAATCGAAAAACAGAAGTTAGTTAAATGATATATGTATGTAAGTAATATGAGTAAGACTTAAGACAATCACTTACATCCAAAACGCATTCATCAATATCAGTGGCAAATGTAAAAATCCTTAGTGGACCATCGTAGAACCTTTCCATTCCTCCTAAAATCGTTATTAATGTATGAACGAGTTCTATTGTTAAATCTCTACAGTAACTTAGGTAGATAGTGTTTAAATAGCGTAATTTCGTTACTAAATGTGGTAAATTCCTTGCGACATTAAATAGTAAATAATTATCGGCATCGCTACAATCGAAAATTTGTAAATATTCAAGTCTTTCTAATGGAACTAATGCTCTAAAATTATTAACATGTTGCGGTAGTATAACTTTGAGTTCTCTCAATGTTGTTATTTTGCCAACATTATAAGCATCACGTATAGTTATCTGAGCATTATAGATACGTAAAACTTCTAATTGTTGTGCTTTATATTTGACAAGATCCACAAAAAAATTTTGGCGCATAACTGAATCATTACTCCAGATTTGTAGATATATTAATTGTGGCAATTGTGCAAGGATTTCATATTTTACAGAGCTCGAAACGTAACATGATAATTCCACTAAATTTTGGCATTTTGTAGCCATATTCGTAAATAATTCCGTGTACTGTAATCCCTTTGGCATATAGAGTTTAGATAAATTCGTAATTTTTTCAAAACAATCTTTCATATTCACTAGCAATATATTATGGCAATCAATAAAGATAAGCTCCTTCAATGTTGAAAATTTACTTAGAGCTTCACCTAGAAGACGAAATTTTTAACATTAAATCAATAATAACACAGATAATAATAATATGGAGTAGGGATTTACCATGAAAATTTGTTTTAACAATACGCAAACTCATTAATTCTGGTAATTTTGTTAGGCAGGTTATAAAATTCTCAACGGCTTCTGTGGTTTCTGAATAATCTTCATCACCAATTAAATATACTGATTTCAATGAACGACATTCAACAAGCGGCACCAAATATTCTAGATCCAATGGAACACTTATCTCTTGTAGATTTGTACAATATGTACTTATGACACGTAGTGCAAATACCGTTAGATTAATATGGATAGTCTCAATAAACTGACCAACCAATTCAAAATATAACTTTTGATCTGCCCGGGTAAAAATCAAACCTCCACCATTCCAATCAAAGTCATCGGGAAGAACCAAACGAAAATATGATAGACGTTCTCTTTCGGATTCAAAATCTGGTGTAAAATTATAAGTTTTACTATGGATCTTAGACCAATTGATAAAGACATTTCGAAATCTTTGACAGACTTTTGCAAATGTTACTTGTTCCGGGATTAATAGATGGCTTAAGATTTTCTCCAGGAATTTATCACTAACATCATTTATACTTGGTGGTAATGCAGCCGCCATTTTCAAAATTTTAATTTCACAAATAAATAAATACACAAAAAAAAAATAAATAAATTTATAATAAAATTAATAGAAAATAATGGCGAGAGATCCAGTGACACCAGCTGACTAATAAAGTTATACAGCCTGCCTTTACTCTCAGCTGATTAAGAGATCATTCGATCAATCTATCGAGCAAAACAAAAAACCGTTAGTAGCGGATGATAAAGATGAAACAGCAATAAGGAAAAGCAACAAACAACATCAAATCAAACAAATAATAATGATAAAGAGAGTGAGAGAGAGAGAGGGAGAGAGGTCTAAACTTAAAAAGCTTCAAAAGTTTTTGCAAAATGAAATATGAAAAATGCAAAGGTAATTTAAGAGAAGGTGGAGAAATAATGATAAAATTAGGCATAAGCAAAGTGACGTGAATTTTTGTACATAAGAAAACACAACAAGCAATAGAATAAAGCAGATAAAGCATGGCAAAGAAAAGCTTTAACTAAAGCAGAATATTTATTTTAAAGAAAAATATTAAAACAAACAGCAAACAGTTAAGCAAAGCACCAATAAAGCAACAGGTCACCAAAAATTAGCATGCAGAGGCAACAAACAACATAATCATAGTGATAATGATGATGTTTTAAACAGAATTGGAATTGCATTTGGTTAGAAGAGGAGTGCTGAGGAGTGGAAAGAGAGGAGTGGAAGGCGTAAAACTTGCTTGGTGCAATAAAGGAAACATACAATCAACAAAGTCCAAGTCTCTGGTCAAGAATACAAAGTATGTAAATAGTAGCGAAGGATAAAAACTAAATGTGACTTGACTTCACTTGACTTGACATTTGGTGGTGTGGCATGCAAATTGTTTACATGTTTTTAGGTCAACAGTGTTTGGCTGTCTGGGCTGTCTGTCATTCCATCAATCATTCATTCATTTACTTATGTACTTAATCATAATCCATAAAGCTATATTAAGGTCTCTTGAATCATGTTGCTACTAAGTATTAAGAATTTAATCCATGTGAGTTAAAATTTCAATTAAAAAGAAATCAACAAATCTTAGAGTAACACGCAAACATCATCACAAACAACACAAGCATCACAACATTTGAAGCTTGAAAAGCTTTTGTTTTCTTGACAAACTTGTTGTTCTACTAATATGAGAATGATGATGATAGTGATTGTGATGATGATCATTTATTTAGCTTTTAAGCTTTTTTGTGCATTTGACATTTTTAACACAATTTGTTAAGAACTACATAATTTTAACCTCTCTCCTCTCTATTATTTTGTTTCTTTTAGAAGAAGAAGTAACAACAATATGTGATGTTTGGCTATGGAAAAGATAATGAATACAATTAAGCAAATGAAGTGGAACAAAGTAAAGAGAGCAAAGAAATTGCAAAATGTTGCCCAAAGACAAAGAAAAACACAAGTCAGACACTACTAGTAGTAAGTAGATAAAGGCAGCAGACAGACTTTGCCAGCATGCCTCATCATGCATGGATATTGATTGTTATGTAAAAGTTAATAATACAACAACAACTACAGCAGCAGCAGCGCAGTAATATCAACAACAACAACAATATTTGGTTAGGAATAACTACATTGGAGCATCACTACAATAAAGCACAGAACAACTTCGTCTTATGGATTCGTGTTACATGTTACAAAAGTTCGTCTGTACCCGATTTCTTTGCGCAAGTGCAAGTGGTGAACTAACTAAAGTTCGGTAAAAGCTTCAAGCGGCTGCACAAGAAAGTTGTCTCAAACAAAGTTAAGGTGAGTAGGCAAAGTAGTTGGTGGTGGAGGAGAAAGAAATGGCTTATGCATGTCTAATGTTTGTTCATTTGTTTTTAGTTTTCTGGTTGTTTGACTAACTAACTGACTGACCCACTACTCTCGACTGAAAAAACACAACTCAAACGATTGGACCGATTGAACAACCGACCAAGCGAGCGAACAATGAAAATTGCCGAACAACCAAAACGGCAACAACGAAAGCAACTACATACAATAATAAACTAGCAAATCTACTAGTACTACAAGTATGATGAGAGATTAAGCTTTGGTGCTAGTAGTACGAGTAATAGCAATTGCCAGTCAGTGCAAGTTCCCGCTTTAATCATTTCATTCCATTTCAATTCACATTACCAGTTTAGTTTGTCTTGACGTGCATGAAAGCAACAAACAATTTTCATTTTCATTTCAATTTCGTTTGTTGAATGCGCAACAACCAAAAACAAAAATACTATTAAAAAATTTAGATATTTTATTGTTTAAACGAATTTGTAATTTATTATTATAATATTTCATACAATATTCTTGATTTGGTGGTGAATGACACAGGGATTACTTACAATATGAAAGTTGCCAATCTTGATGAACAATATGCTCGTTATCCGGAAATCAAACGTGATGAAGTGCTTAAACTGGTCGCTTGGATTAAGGCTCAACCACATATGGATGATAAATTCTCTGAAGCGGAGGCTTTACATTTTTTCCATGCCTGCAATTATAGCATGGAAATGGCCAAACAGGTCTTGGATACAAATCTAACAGCTCGTACACATTTGGATGAGTTTTTTGTTCAATTGGATTGTGAGCGTCCAGAAATTAAACGTGCTATGAACACAGTGTAAGGACAAACAAATACAAATCAAATATTAATCAATAGTCTTATAAATGTTTCTATTCTGATATATTATAGAGCCATTGTGCCTTTACCAAGATCAACACCAGAAGGCTATCGTGTCATTGTGGGTAAATTGAGTGATTTGAATGCATCCAATTTCAATTATGCTGATGTCATGAAATTGTAAGTAAAAAAAATCAAGAAATAACAAAGACAGTAGGATTACAGATAGTAGATTTAACTACAATGATATCATAAATTAAGGACAACCTTTTACTTATAACAGAAATGACTTACTAATCAAAATCATCAACAATTTACGATCATTTACTTGATTTATGAGACTAAATGTTTAGTCATTTAATCGAATAGTTCATCAATAGTCATTTCGAAAGGTATACAATGTAATAATATTGACTACCCTCTTTTATACCATAAATTAAGGATAACTTCTGCAATAATCAATCCTAGAGAACTTCTCGATTATAAGGCAAGTTGTATTTAGTCTCTATCTTGCTTTGTGCTGGTTGGTTTCAAAGGATGAAGGCGATGTTTAAGACAAATTAAGGAGATCCAACCGTCAACTTCCCACTTCCTTTATTTACAGGCATCACAATGGGCTGTAAGCCTTCTTGGTGAACTTGCCATCTGTGACAAGCGGCCTGCATATCATACCATTCATTTAATATATAAATTATTCAAATATCCAAACTAAAAACGCTTCAATATAACAAAAATGCCAACTCATGAATCTTTAAAGTTTAGAGATTATTTAGATTATTCCGGGTTATCAGTTCTAATACCAGACTTTACCTGAGCTACAGATAGCTGAATCATTACTGTTTTGTTGTAAAACATCCATATGTCCAAACTTTTTACATTCATGCCAATAACAATATTGACATTTCTTCCATAGAAATACAAAAACAATTAACTTATGTCCAGAATAAAATTTTAAAGTAATTAGTAGTGTCTGTGTAAAACTGAATAGTTGTGTATTCATGTACGATTATATGGTATCAATAATGGCTTTCAAATGATTTCCAAATGTTTATACATATAATGAATCAATACTTTAAGTTTAACAGTGAAAGCGACCATCAAATACCCTACTTCAAGCAAAATTCTGTAAGAACCACAGATTGATGATTTTAGAATATTGGAAGGAGGTGAGGAGCGTTTGCTATGAGAGTAAAGTCCTTTAATGTCCAACTAAGTAGTAAAGTAGTCAATAATGAGTCACTATGGTAAAAGCTAGAGGCGCTTGATATGAGAGCAATATTATAAAAACGCTTAGAGGTAATCTGGAAAAGCGTTTGCAATATTTGTCAATTAAAGTAGTCATATAATAACGAATCATTAGGTTAGAAGGTTGCAATGAAAGCAACGTTCTATAATATCCAACTAGTAAGTTTGTCAAGTAAAGCTAAGTCAAGTCGAGGCAAATGAAATGAATTTCGTGAGAAAGTAGAGTCCGATTTTCGTAAATAGGATAAAGTCAAGTCAAATTGACTTGCATATGATCTGATCTTGTTAGCTTTCGTTTCGCAAGTGCCAAAGTCTAGATGACGACGACTTTCGTCTGATCTTGTCAGCTTTCGTTTCGCAAAATACCACATTCACTATCCCTGGCTTTCTTTATACTAACATAGCACTTTATATACATATGTGTATACATGTTCTAAAGTTTTCGATTCAGCACAGAGAGTCCAAATGAACGATTTTAAACTGTACAATCTGAATATACTTTTCTTTAATCAAAAAATGAGCTTAAAAAGGTCATAGAGTTTGAAAGCTTAAATACTCTAAACTCATTATGGCTTATGATATATAAAAATGAATGCAGTTTTTATGAGATTCTAAGTTATTAAAGTGAAGTTTGTCTGACCCCTTGGGTTTGGAGTTCTAAAATATTCAAAATTGAATCTCTTAACTTTTTTCTTACTAGTTTTTTCACAAAATGATTTCTCAAGAAATCAAAATACAGATGTAAGTCGAATGACTTGGGTCTGGTCTATCATGTCTCCTATCTTCTCGTGTTTAAACAAACAACAATAAAATAATATAAAATTACAGAGATTTTTGTTTCCATTTCTTAATAATAAAGACATATAAATTGTAAGCACGTTAATATTTATTGTTAACATACAATAGTAGTAGTAAGTAATGACACGCCTGGCTAGTTGAATTGTTGCGTGCCTTAATGTAAGAGAAACAACAAGAAAAATAATTATAATTTTACAGCAGCAGCACCAGCAACAGTAGATACACGCAACAAATCATAGCATCATGACAATTAGATACTTCACTTGGAGGTACATAAAAAATGCAAAAATAAATGAAAATCAATAACAATAAACTACAATCTAAATCTGTGTACATCTATCTATATCTAAGTAACTGTCTATCATCTATCTATCCATTTGCATCTATCTATTGTATCTCTCTATTTTTGCTTAGATATTGTATGGTTTTCGATTACTGGATGTATGAGGATGGCATACAACCGGGTCATGTTATTGTCATGGATCTAAAAGGTTGCACTTTGGGTCACATTGCACGCATTGGCATTTTACAAATGAAGAAATTCTTGTTCTATTTGCAGGTGAGTTAATCTTGTATTTAATATATGAAAATCAATCTAGAACAAGATTATTATTATAGGAAGCTGCTGCCATACGCTTAGTGGGCTTTCATTTCATAAATATTGTTCCATTTATGGATAAAATCATGGCCCTAATGACACCCTTCATGAAAAAGGAACTAACAAGCGTCTTGCATTTGCATAATGAATTCGAAGACTTTTATAAATTTGTACCACGGGATTTATTGCCACAAGAATATGGTGGCCCAGAACCAGAAACAAATGTTATGAAAGGTAAGAAATCCACTTTCAAAAAGAATATTCATCTCATTTCTTTTAATTTGTTTTCATTTTTTAGAAATCTTCTACCAAAAACTCCGCGATAATCGTAAAGAAATGTTAGAATTTGAGAAACGTCATCAAGTCAATGAAAAAATGCGTCCAGGAAAACCGAAAAATGTATCCGATTTATTTGGCATTGAAGGCAACTTTAAAAAATTGGATATTGATTAATTGGACATCGATGACTTCTAGTATACTATTACCACATCTTGGAATTTGGGATCTTTTGTTAATAGTTTTATGATGATTTATGTATGATTCTATTATTGTTGTTTATTTCATTAAGTTTATTTTAGTTGCGCTTTCAATGGTGGTTTTATTGTTTAAATGATCGAATTTGTAAAAGACCCATGGATATAATATTTTTCAATAAAAAATATATTTAAATATCGTGTTTTTCGGATTTATTCAAAATGTGGGATGACCGGAAGAGACATGAACTAAGTAGTTATAGTCAGAAGAGACATGTCCAAAATTGATAATGACTCAGAAGAGACATGACCACAAGAACCATGACCATACAAGGGAATACATATACCAACAAAAAACCATTGCATATACCCGGGGATAGATGACGATGCATTTTTGGGCAAAATAAAAATTTTTACAAAAATTTCCACCAAGTACCAGGCGAACAGAAATGCACAGAAATCAGTAGGTGGATATTGCATGTGCAAAAATGTTTATAGGCTTATATCTCGAGAATGGATAGTCCGATTTTGATGAAAAAAATGTCATAAAAAAGGTTATCAGTTCTACTTTTTGCTATCAAACTATGAACTTGACCTGACCTTTCTAAAAGGTCAAAAATTGACCTCGAAACACGTTTATCAAGATAAAACCCATTTCTAATACTAAGACTTGGTTCCGAAATGAACTCATTTTAAAGCCCTACAATTTATCTATACAACGGTTTATATATCTTTCGAATCGGGTAAATAGTTTTCAAGATATAAACAATTGTAGTTTTGGTCAATTTAATATGCAAAACTAACATATCAATGGCAAGTTGCGTGTTAAATTGCTTTAAGTTAAAAAGCTTTGCCTGCAATATACCCCTTTCTAATATTTAACAAGCAAATTCAAAATTATCCTTTACACTACATTTTAAATCCTTATAACTCGGGAAGGGATAAACCGATCTGAATGATGGAAGTCTCACTAGAAAGTTCATGAGTTCTTCTATCATGCGATTGTCCTTTGAGCTTGGTGTGACCTCTACAAAGTGTCTAAGAATACATGTTTGCGTTTATCCTTATTTGACTAACTTCCTGATCCTAGATGGATTTCTAAAAGATCGCACCAGAAAGTCTACCTCTTAAAGTTTTCTTTGGAAAAAATTTCATCCAGATTCGTCTACTCCTTTTGGAGTTATAAGGATTTGAAGTTTAGTGTAAAAATCTCATTCAAAATGTAACTGCCGGTAGATGACGATGCATTTTTGGGCAAAATAAAAATTTTTACAAAAATTTCCACCAAGTACCAGGCGAACAGAAATGCACAGAAAGCAGTAGGTGGATATTGCCGATTCAAAAATGTTTAAAAATTCATATCTCGAGAATGGATAAACCGATTTCGATGAAAAAAATGTCATAAAAAAGGTCATTAGTTCTACTTTATGCTATTAAACTTTGACCTTGACCTGACCTTTATGAAAGGTCAAAAATTGACTTCGAATTACGTTTATCAAGATAAAAACCATTTTTAATACTACGACTCTGTTCCAAACTGCACTCATAATAAAGCCCAACTATTTATCTAAACAACCGTGTAGATATCTTTCGAATCGGATAAATAGTTTTCAAGATATAAACAATTGTAGTTTTGGTCAATTTAATATGCAAAAGTAACATATCAATGGCAAGTTGCGTGTTAAATTGCTTTAAGCTAAAAAGCTTTGCCTGCAATATACCCCTTTCTAATATTTAACAGGCAAATTCAAAATTATCCTTTACACTACACTTTAAATCCTTATAACTCGGGAAGGGATAAACCGATCTGAATGATGGAAGTCTCACTAGAAAGTTCATGAGTTCTTCTATCATGCGATTGTCCTTTGAGATTGGTGTGACCTCTACAAAGTGTCTAAGGATACATGTTTGCGTTTATCCTTATTTGACTAACTTCCTGATCCTAGATGGATTTCTAAAAGATTGCACCAGAAAGTCTACCTCTTAAAGTTTTCTTTGGAAAAAATTTCATCCAGATTCGTCTACTCCTTTTGGAGCTATAAGGATTTGAAGTTTAGTGTAAAAATCTCATTCAAAATGTAACTGCCGGTAGATGACGATGCATTTTTGGGCAAAATAAAAATTTTTACAAAAATTTCCACCAAGTACCAGGCGAACAGAAATGCACAGAAATCAGTAGGTGGATATTGCCGATTCAAAAATGTTTAAAAATTCATATCTCGAGAATGGATAAACCGATTTCGATGAAAAAAATGTCATAAAAAAGGTCATTAGTTCTACTTTATGCTATTAAACTTTGACCTTGACCTGACCTTTATGAAAGGTCAAAAATTGACTTCGAATTACGTTTATCAAGATAAAAACCATTTTTAATACTACGACTCTGTTCCAAACTTCACTCATAATAAAGCCCAACTATTTATCTAAACAACCGTGTAGATATCTTTCGAATCGGATAAATAGTTTTCAAGATAGAAACAATTGTAGTTTTGGTCAATTTAATATGCAAAAGTAACATATCAATGGCAAGTAGCGTGTTAAATTGCTTTAAGTTAAAAAGCTTTGCCTGCAATATACCCCTTTCTAATATTTAACAATATTGAATGGCTTCAAGTTACAAGGCATTACTTGTCATATAAGTTGTTCTAATATTAAAAGAAGCAAAATTGTGTGTTACAGAAATAAGCCCCCGGGCATATGCAATGCTTTTTAGTCCAACGACGACAACGATTGCAGTTACATTTTGAATTCAAAATTAACCTTTAAACTAAACTTCAAATCCTTATAACTCGGGAATGGATAAACCGATCTGAATGATAGAAGTCTCACTAGAAAGTTCATGAGTTCTTCTATCATGCGATTGTCCTTTGAGCTTGGTGTGACCTCTACAAAGTGTCTAAGGATACATGTTTGCGTTTATCCTTATTTGACTAACTTCCTGATCCTAGATGGATTTCTAAAAGATTGCACCAGAAAGTCTACCTCTTAAAGTTTTCTTTGGAAAAAATGTCATCCAGATTCGTCTACTCCTTTTGGAATTATAAGGATTTGAAGTTTAGTGTAGAAGTCTCATTCAAAATGTAACTGCCGGTAGATGACGATGCATTTTTGGGCAAAATAAAAATTTTTACAAAAATTTCCACCAAGTACCAGGCGAACAGAAATGCACAGAAATCAGTAGGTGGATATTGCATGTGCAAAAATGTTTATAGGCTTATATCTCGAGAATGGATAGTCCGATTTTGATGAAAAAAATGTCATAAAAAAGGTTATCAGTTCTACTTTTTGCTATCAAACTATGAACTTGACCTGACCTTTCTAAAAGGTCAAAAATTGACCTCGAAACACGTTTATCAAGATAAAACCCACTTCTAATACTAAGACTTGGTTCCGAAATGAACTCATTTTAAAGCCCTACAATTTATCTATACAACGGTTTATATATCTTTCGAATCGGGTAAATAGTTTTTGAGATATAAATAATTGAAGTTTTGATCAATTTAATATGCAAAACTAACTTACAACTGGCAAATTGCGTGTTAAATTGCTTTAAGTTAAAAAGCTTTGCCTGCAATATACTCCTTTCTAATACTTAACAGTATTGAATGGCTTCAAGTTATAGAGCATTGCTTGGCGCATAAGTAGTTATAATATTGAAACGAGCAAATTCAAAATTATCCTTTACACTAAATTTCAAACCCTTATAACTCGGGAATGGATAGACCGATCTAAATGATGTAAGTCTCCCTAGAAATTTCATGAATTCCTTTATCATCTGATATTCATTTGACCTTGGTGTGCCTTCTACAAAATGTCAAAGGATACATGTTTGAGGTTATCCTTATTTGACCAACTTCCTGGTCCCGGATTGGCATTTTAGGTGAAGCATCAGAAAGCCGAACTCTTAAACTTTTCCTTTAAAAAAATTTCCATCCAGATCAGATTTTTAAACAATAAAAAATTCATTTTCATGATTTCGATATATGTAATTTCTATTATGTTATGGTTTTTTATTATTACAATAATATATGTATGCAAAAATACAATTATTTCTGTTTTTCAGTTGTGTATACGCACACACACACACACATGGTCAATATATTAAGTATATATTTAATCAATTTAAATAAATAATTCAATATTTTTTTCATTAAAAATTTTCTGTACCAATCATTTTGACCATATTGCGGTGTGCAAGCACATACTTACTAATAAAAAGCTTATAGTCAGAGCGAATTCTTAAATCCTATATAAAAATCAGCAACGCATTCCAACAAATATATTTTTTGTTTAAATAAATTAAATAAGTAATTAAAATAATTTAAAAAAAAAATAATCATATACAAGATTCCATTATCCAAGATACCTTAAAGATTTCATAAATTTTGGTCCTTAATATTAAAATAAAAATAAAATACAAATAAGATAATGTTTGTTGTGTGTTTCCTTAAAATATAAAAAATTAACAATATTTAAATGAATTTCCTTAAATTTCACAAGTGTCTTAGTTTTTGTTGGTTGGCTGCTTTTTTAACTTTAAACAAACTTAAATCAGTTCTTAAAAATTCAAAATTATTATTAGATATACATAAGTAGTTTCAAAAAGATTCATAATTGATTGGTTGCTTGCTTGCTTTTTTTTCAATGATATGCGAAAATATATAATAAAAATTTTAATATTCACATTCAAAAATAAAGAAACATCATTGTTAATTGAGCTCGACTCAAATGATTTTGTTGGGGGTTAGAAACATTTTACAATACATGCTTCTTTTCAATGGCATCATCAATCGATCATTATAAATCAATCATATGAAATTTGTTTAAATGATCTTTTGATACAATATTTGAAGTTTCTAATATAAGGTTCTGTATAAAAAATGTGTGACTTTGATTTATGGACTAATAAGTTTTAAATCATCATCTCAAAAATGAAAGGATGCTTTTTAATTTTGCATGTGTAAAGAACAAATGATGATAATGAATATAGAATGATGTATACAATATAAAGAATGTTCAATTTTGAGGTAAGGTACTAGATTACACAGATGTTTTTTCATAAGTTTTAATTAAGAAAACAAGTGTAGCAATCCATTTTGCCAAAACGGAATGAATTTACATTATGAGTACTTTCATGAAAAAACATCTTGTAACTATAAAAAGAGGCATCAAATTTAAAAAGATATACGTCCAATTTGAATACCATATACATATGGTATAGTATAAAGAGTTTACAAATTTTTACTTCTTCTTACACTAATCTCTATTATGTTATCTATTACCATATTAAGATGTCAATTTTAGGTCTTACATACATACATAATTCCATTAATTATAATATTTTTGTATAGTAAAAAATTAATATGTAATTGTAAATTTTCGTTGTTAAAGTAGTATGATTTAGAGATGATTACATAAAATTGTTTCATTACAAATCCAAAGTTATGATTGAGCTCAGCTCAACTTAATGTTTCTTAACAAAATTTTCTTGTTCTGATTATGAAGGAAGTATTATTAACATATTTTTATTCTAATTCTAAATAAATATCTATAGATTTAGGATTAGAATTCGATTGATCAATGATAATCTTATTAAAATAGTTTTAAATGTAAAAAATATTTACATGCTTCTTAATATGTATTTTTATAACTATAACTACTATTTTTCATTATTTAATGTTTGAATAATTTATGATTTATATGTATGTCCATCCATTGTTAAGCTATTGATATTCGATGATGGTGATAATGGTGATGATGATGAATGATAGTGTAGTGTAGTGATAGATATGATAATATGATTTCATTTAAAGTTAATTAACAAATTGTTAAAAATTATTGTATTTTGTTTGGTCACATATTTACATACATATATTGTTTTAATTTTAATTTATAGTCTATTTTAGTTTAGTTTATTTAAATCTCATTCATTTTTACACTATATACAACTCATCATAGTTTAATATAATATTTTTTGTTTTGTGTTTTTTTTTTGTTTGTAATGTTTTACATATACATATATGTATTAGTCCTTATAAATTTGGATGGACATTTATGATGATAGAAATATTGTATTTCAAAGTGATGATTTAAAAAAGTTTCATCAACATTGAACATAGGAAAGAAGTTAAAAATTTTAACCTACAAAATTAGTTAAATCGTTCAAGCATTTGTTATTTGTATCGTTTTAACCTCAAGTCTGTTTCTATTAACCTATTTGTTTATGTAACTACAAAATATGCTTTCGCCATGGAATTCATGACTTATATCAAGGAGAGAAGTGCTTGTTTTCATCATTGCTTCTCATTGTTATTTTGGTTTTGTTTTTTTTTTAAGGAACGCCATTGAACCAATACATTTCGTATTTGTTCATATGTTTCTGTATCTCGGGTTGTCTTTTTCTGTTATTATGAATGCGGGAACAATATATTTGATGATAGTATTACTTCCCTTTGCTCGTATGTTTCAAAGGAACGGCATTGACTAGTGTATACTTGAACGAAAACGTTTCGTGTTGTGTTCCTTTGCTCATCTGTTTCTGAATGTCGGATTGTCTTTTTCGATCATATCATAAATGTTTGTTTTTAAAGGAACGTCATTGAACACTATGTTCTTGATTTGTTTTGTGTTGTTTCCCATTGCTCGCTTGTTTTTTAATAGAAATATCAATGAAGATTGCTTCCCCTTTGCTCATCTGTTTCTGGATCTCGAGTTGTCTTTTTCTATTATCATGATGTGCCTGCATATAGTAGTTTGTTTCAAAGGAACTACATTTGACCAGTCAGTGTATTCTCGAATAATATTATGTTGTTTCCCATTGCTCGATTGTTTGAAAGACCCAACACATTGGACCTTGTGTACTTAAATCGTTTCATGATGCTTCCTGTTGCTCGTCTATTTCTTTTTGAAGCTAGGGAAGACACTTTCTTCTGCAATTACTAATCTATATTAGTGATAGTTGTTCTGTCATCATGAATCAGGGTGCTTTTTGAATTTTTCAGAATTATATTCCTCGCATTTTGCTTTTAGTTTCAAAAATTTATTTCTTGAATCATCCTCCCCTATCCTCCCTCCTTTACCAACTCCTATTGTTTTCTCATTTCTTGTTCAACATTATAGAGAAAACATTACCTTAGATATCATTATGATTTTTCTTGTTGTGTGAACCTTTTGGACGTCCTAAAGGTTTTGATGAATAAATACGCTGTTTTTGATGTTGACGATGATGATGCTGATGCTGCTGTTGTTGCTGCTGCTGCTGTTGCTGCATTTGTTGTAGATTATGACGATGTTGTTGCTGTTGTTGTTGATGATGATGTTGCTGATGAAGTTGTTGATTTACAGCAGATGATGTTGGTGATGATGACGATGATGATGTTGTAAGCACTGGTGAAATTGTCGAAATTGGTGTTATTAAATGATTTATGTAATTTGTTGCTGTTGTCGTTGTGGTTAAACCAGATGAATAAGTTCTTGGACACTATAGAAGGATTTGATAAGAAAAGAAGATTATGAAATGATTATTAAATAAAGATATGACTTTCAACTTACAGGAATATTATAATGCGGTGTCATAGACATTGCTGCATTAACTGAATTAGCAGTTGTACGCATTCCACTACCAAGTGGTAAACTATTTGCCATTGATATAGTTGCCGTGGGTGCCGGCATGGACACAGGCAAAGGACGAAGAAATGTATTCGTTGGTAATTTCAACATTTCCGAATGCGATGGATGTTGTTGAATTTGTGTGGGCATTGATAAATGTTGTTGTTGTTGTTGTTGCTGCTGCTGTTGTGGGCTCTGTAGGGATTGTGTTCTTTTCTTATTGTTACTTGGTGGACTTCTAAAGGGATATAATGGTATTGATGCCACTGTTGGTGGTGGCGGCGGTGGTGGTTGTGTTTGACCTGCATTAGACAATGATCCTGACGATTGATTTGATTTTGTTTTATTTCTGTGTTGTTTCTGATGCTGCTGCTGCTGCTGCTGCTGGTTTTGCATTTGTTGTTGCTGCGGTTGTTGCTGTTGTGTTTGTTGCTGTTGCTGTGGTTGAATTTGATTTCGCGCTTCAGTTTCATTACTACAACTACCAGCATGTCTCTCCCAATGTTGCATTTGACATGATGTATCACAATATGCAGTATTCCAACAGCAATGCATAGAAGCCTCATTCAAACAATTTGCACACCATTGCTTACGTTTAGTCTCTTCAATGGCACGTATACGCTCACGTTCATATTGTTCACGAACCTCATTCAACTTACGTTTACTATCTGTCTCCATTGTTTTACGCATATCAGCAAACATTTGTTCATTGGCTCTAACAATATCAGCAATTTGACGCTCATAAGTATATTTAAGACGTTCATTTTCCAAAGCTAATGTTGTAGCACGTGTCTGAAGTAAAGTTGTATCATTTCCAGCACCACCACTAGATAGATCTGTCATGGTATTCACCATAATTGATATGAAGTAATCTGTCATCTAACAAAGATACAAAACAGAAATGTTATTTTAAATCGATTTGGATTTACTTGATGTCACTTACCTTATGGGCATTTTCAACTAGTTTCGCTGACACAGGCCCAGCCTGTGAAGGATATAGATTGGTACCATCTGACTGTAATGGTCCCCCAATTGGTCTTGGAATTAATTTTGGTGGAACACGATGCATTGTATCATTCATTGTTGCTGTTAATTCAGGCATCACTGGCTGTTGCTGTTCATCCGTTATTGATTGTGTTGTGCTGTTGTTGTTGCTGATAATGTTGTTAACTAAACCATTTATTGGTCCACTGCCTGATAATAATGTACTCAATGGTATAGATACTGATGTGGGTGAACCTGTTACTGTTGTTAGTGGTGTCAATGATAAAGGTGTTGTTGTTGGTGGTGGTGGTGGTGGTGGAGCTGATATCACCACTGGTAATGTTGGTAATGGCGGCACTGTTACTGCTGCTGGTACTGCTACAGCTGCTGTTAATGTTATTGATGATCCTGATACTATTGGCATCATTGCAGAATTGTTACTGTTGGGTAATGAAAGACCTGCCAATGGTGGTGGTTGCATAGAATTTAAATGCATTGGTTTAGCAAAATTATTTGCCACAGGATTAGTATTGCTGTTGTTAGTTGATAATTGTGCAGAAGCAGCAGCAGCTGCATGTTTCGAAACAGCAGTCAATGGTGGCACAGGGATTAAACTACAAGTACCACTTGATATTATATTTAAATTTGAACCACTTGCATTTACACTATTTCTTTGTTGTTGCTGCTGCTGTTGCACAAGTTGATGTTGATGATGCTGTTGCTGTGCTCCTTCTCCTGTTGATGATGATGATGATGATGTTGTATTTTCTAAAGGTATAATGACCATATTATTTTTGAATAGGTTATTTGTTGTTGATAGTGTTGCTAATGGTGGTGACAGAGGCAATGATGATGATGCAACAGCAGAGGAAGATCGCATTGTATTTGGTGATAGTTTTGTTGTCTCTAGCATTAATCCTGAATTCGTATTACTCTTTTGACGTTGCTGAGTTTGTGTTTGCATTTGTTGCAGTTGTTGTAGTTGTAGTTTAAACATCTGTTGTTGTTGCTGTTGTTGTTGCACTTGTTGATTTTGTACATTTTTATTATTACTATTACTATTTGGTGATGATAATGCTGCTGCTGGTGGCGAAGAATTGCTGGTTGTCACTGATTGAGATGATGTTAATGTCTTTCCTAACACTGATGAAGGAGAATTAATTGGTGGTGAAGCTTGCGCTGGCAATGGTCCATATGGTGCTCCACGTATTCCTGTACCACGTTTATTACTACTACTACTCATATTATTATTACTAGCAGACAATTGTTGCTGCTGCTGCTGTTGTTGTTGCTGCTGCTGCTGTTGCTGTTGTTGTTTGCTTGATAATCTCTGAATTGTAGTGTCACCAACACGCACCAAAGCATCTATTGGTATGACAGTATTTGCTGTTGGCGGTGGTTGAGTTGGTTGAGCTGCTGCTGTTGTTGCTGATGGAATTGATGAAGATGCCGCCATTGATTTAATTTCATTCATTGTTGCTGGTTTCTTAGGACCAACTTTATCAGTATTTAATTTTCCACTGTCATCATCATCTTCATCGTCATTGGATAATACTTCCTCTTTAATATCAGTGATCAACATTGGAGGATTTGTATCCTCTGCTGATGTGGTTGTGTTTTCTTGTATTTGTGCTGCAGTTGTACTGGCAGTAGTCAGTAATTTTTTTGTCGCTGCTTCATCATTTTGTTTATTTTTATTTGGAGTTGCAGTTGAAGGTGAAGGTGAAGGTGAAGATGGCAAATTTGGAAGTGGTGAATTTATTCTTAAACCATCATATATTTCATTTTCGTCCTCTTCATCCATAGGTTCACTTTTGATTTCAATTATTGGTAGAACTTCTTTAACCATATTCGTTTGAAATTGATATAATTTATCAACTCCTTTATCACCTTTGTCAGTAGTATTTGCTCCTTTATCAGTGGTGTTTGCTACTTTATCGCTTGAAGATGATGGTGATGTCTGAGCACTCTTTGGACTATCATCTTTGTGTGTCATATTCATCTCTGATAAAAGAGAGCTTCGTTGTTCTTTGTTTAATTTAGTAATAGTGACACCTTGTTTACTTTGCACAAGTTTCTCCAAACATAAATTCTTCTTATTACTACTATGTCCAGCAGAATCTTTTGGGACCTCAACAACACGAGCACCCTTTTGGCTTAGTTTATCCTCTTCATGGTTCTTCTTCTGGTCATCACCACCAACAATTTTTTTTGAATGATGTTTATTGTCTGCTTTTGTTGCTGCTGATGATGATGATGATGGAGAATTTGTGTTTGTTATTGATTTTGATTTTACTGGTGATAATGATGATGATTTTGGCTGTACAATTACTTCATCTATAGAGGATTTCTTAGCCTTACGCAATTGATTGTTAATATCAACTAGTGATTTCCTTTTTAATATAACCGAACAGACACGTTTCTCATCATTTGGTAACTTGGTAATAACCTCATAATTATTATTACTTTTTGTCTTAACATGTTCATGGTGTTGCTGATGTTGCTGCTGTTGATGATGCTGAGCATGTTGCTGTTGCTGTTGGTGTTGATGATGTTGAACTTGTTGCTGTTGCTGTTGATGTTGCAGTACTTGTTGTTCATGTGGTTGTTGATGTTGCTGGAGAACTTTTTGTTGTTGCTGGTGAACTTTTTGTTGTTGCTGCTGGTGAACTTTTTGTTGTTGCTGATGTTGTGATTTTTTCTCATCCTTCAATTCCAAAAGTTGTAATTGTTGCAGCATTTGTTGTTTATTTGGACTATTTGCTGCTGAATGATCTGAATCATTGCCAGATGATTCTGTTGTTGTTGTTATTGTTGTTGTTGCTTTAGATTTCTTTAAAATTGAATGATGATTACCCTCAGTTTTTCGTATAAGGAACTGTAATGGTGTCTTATCAACTGATGGCCTTTGTTGTAATTTTATATACTCATGAACACCCGGTATCATTTGTTCCAATTGCAATTCTTCATCATTTGGTTCATATTGTGTACGTAATTCCGCATAACGGAAATTACCAATTTTCATACGTATATTTTCTATATGAATTTTCACTTCTGCAATGCATTCGGCTAAATCACGTGCTGAACGACGTCCAGTTCCTGGATTAGGATCTTGATCTGAATATAGGAAGCAATCTTTAATTGGCACATTGGCACGATCGTGTTTGCCAAAGAAACGAACATTAACCCATGAATTTGCACCGTGACCCATCGCTTTGGCCGGCCAATATGGGAAACCCTTTAATTTGGCCCACAATAATAAATGTGGATATGTGCATACTTGAACAAACCAATCATTTTGATGGGTATTTGCATTCAAATAACATTCACCGCATGCATCAATTTCATTTGCCTCTTGTCGACAAACTTTCAGAATACTTTTCTCTGTGTGTCCATGTTTATTGGAATTATTGGAAGCTATAAAATGGAAATATGAATTAGAATAGTTTCACAATTATACATACATACTATAACAACATACCACATAAACTTATAATTTGTGCATTGTGATACATCCATTTGACTTCCCAAACAAATTCATCTGCACTTTGAAAATATTCATTGTCAATTTTCTCTTCCAGGGAATCAAAGGTGACGGGTTTTACAAAATATTTCTTATATGTTTCCGGTAACAAATCTTGCGGTATTAACATTTTGTTAATCTACAAAAGAAAACACACAAAAAATAGAAAAGAAAATGATTAAAAAGAGAATCACTGTAAGCAGTAGTAATAACAGTTATAATATTCTAGTAGTAGAGGTAGTAGTAATAATAGAAGTAGAATAGTAAAAAGGAATGAAGAAAAATCTAGTTTTCATCCATGGCAAAATCTCAATAGAGAGAGTTAAGAAGATACTTTCTCTTAAATTTGTTTATTTCAAAGAGAATGGAGAATGTGAGAGTGTGTGAGAATATTAAAAATTTAAACAAACGAGTTTAAACAATAATGCTTTCGCTACTCTAATTGATGATCATCAGATCAAGAGAGTGGATGAAAAAGTGAATGCATGTATAAGAGAGCAGATATATAATATAATGATGATATTTGTCGGCAGCAACTAACCTCAATTTACACATATTTGTTGTAATGACAACAAACACGTTTGTATATACATCATATATACATGCATACATACATACTTATATATTGTACATAGTAATGTCAGTCTATGGTATGTAAGTATGTATTGTATATGGATGGGAAGAAGACAAAACACTTTGCTATCATTAATAAAACTCACTTCAGTTAACATTTGCTTTCATTAAATTTTATCATAAAGAAGAATGAATAATGGATTGGAATCATATTCAACTAAATTATTATTGTATAACTGCTAAACATTTTTCAATACATTGAATGATGAATAATGAATCAATACTCCTCTGTAAGGATAGATCAATAGAATAGTATGCGATGAGATATTGTATTAAATTCAATGGGATATTATAGTATAGGAAAGACATGCAGCTCTCAAACTTAAAGAAGGAATGTCACAGATTCAATCATATGCATCGATCACCACTACTAAAAATCTTAAATTCAAGGATTATAATAAGTGGAACAACAATTATTGTGAAAGAATGGTGAATTATGTTTTATTGGAAATATAGTTCAAAGCTAGCTACTACTTTTCCCGCATCTTACTGGCAGCATATAGACCCCGCTTCGGAAGAACGCATCATTTTTGGAGGCTATCCACAAATCGACCCATTTTTAAATATATACAATCGTATCATCATATAACGTGAAATGCTGTTCGAACAAGTGAACATCAGATGGTGCAATGTCTGGTGAATACGGCTGCTAGGGCAGGTCTTCCAAATTGAGTGTTTCCAAGTAGGTTTTAACCGGCGCCATAACATGTAATTGAGCATTATCATGCAGGAAAATAATTTTTGTGTGTCTGGAATAGTATTGGTGGCATGTTTCTTTCAATGATCGGCATTCAATATCAATTGTGATCGATAGAGAGCCCCTGTAATGGTTACATTCGGTTTGAACAACTCATTATACATTTTTTGTGTGAATATTTGGCTTGGCTGTCAATGTTGAAACATGATTACTGGTGCCGATGGTTTCCCCTCCTTTGGATTATCGTATTGAAATAATTTTTCATTACTAGTGACTATACGATGGAAAAAACCTTTCGTTTATGCCTGCCAAGCATCATTTCACATGTGCAAAATCGGCGTTCAGCGCTTCTCGGCTTCAGTTCATATGAAACTCAAGACAAATGATTTCCATTGTTTGTCTGAGAGGCTTCCCTCAGCCTTTTGAACCAACCTGAGAAGTCCACAAACAGAGCCAGGTCCTAGTGGATAATTTGCCAAGCTGTGCAATTCTTCAAAGAACGGTTTCCTCGAGAAGATTGATTCGTCTACCAATAAGAGCCAGGCATTCAAATAGGAAGTGTTGAATACTCTCTGATTCTTCCTCATCTTTATAGCTATGACAGAAGACTTGAGCCATCAGCCCAATTGTGAAGTGCCCCCGTTAGTACTCCCGTCATCATCTGAATCCTTTTATTGTTAAAGTGTAGGACCTCGGAGGTCCAAGGTGTCCTAGCGACACTGCAGCCATTCGTCACTTCATACCTGCTAACTCCTTAGCTTTCGTTTTCAGTCCTGAAAGGATGTGTTGTAAGTCTATGAATATCGGCAACTGCTAGAGAAACAGGCCTTTATAGCACACTCAACCGCCATCTCGTTACCTATAAACCAGAATGGCCAAGCACCCAGATTAGCGTGATTGAGTGCTGCCGAGCTTGATTAAGCACTGCCACCATTCTTCGGATAGTTCTGCTGTGGGCCGCCAGAGCCTTTATAGCAGCCTGGCTGCCAAAATATATCGATATGTGTTTAAGAGTCTCCCCCTACTGTGAAGTTAGTGTGTCCGATTATTATTCAACTTTTCATACCTGAAACATCAATTCAGTTCTTAATATGAAAGAGATGATTTAGTCTAACGAGTCCTGCTGCCATTCAAGATGAGGGATCTGCAACCAAACCCTGAAGCCATTCTCACCATGGTAACTGCTGAGTCTACAGTGATTCCCCTCAAAATGCCTGTAAGAATCCTTAGCTTTTTGGTACGCTTAATACTTTCTTAGCTCTTTGTGGTTTAAAATCTCCCAGATTGAATGGTGACTGATACATAAAAGTGTCACACATAATTAGATTTAATTTATGAATTAATATGAATTGCACAATATAAAAAATGCTGACTCTTCTCATTCATTGCATCATCAACAACATGTACGAGTAGGCAATACCTATCTAAGTATATCAATACACATAATAAATAACGCAAGTTCAGATGAGTCACGTCCGGCAATAGATAAGAGGAGCGAGAACAATATTCTCTAGGTAAACCTGTTGTGTTAAATTTAAAACAAATAAATATACTATATACATTCCTAAGTATATAAGTATGTTTGTATAACAATTTATGAGAAATATTCAAATTCCAATATTCAATAGAATACCATAACATAATTTATAATTATATTTAGAGAGAATACATCACGCAGTATGTAAATACATGTAATAAATAAATTATGAAATTAGCAAACCTATGCAAAAATCATCATGCATTCATCATTATCATCATGATTATTATTATCATATTATATTTCATTTTTTTCATCGCCATCCCAAATAAATGTTGGCAACACTGTTCTTCATTTGGTTGTTGTGAAAGGGAATGGGAAACGAACGAACAACCGATAAAAATGAAAATGACAATGCACGAAGAAAATGAATAAACGAACGCAAACGAATGAACGAAGAAGAGTAGTATGATGTAGTACATACTGCGATTGAAGAGAAATATACACCACAAAACAAGAAAGAAAAAATGCTTGTATGTGTGTATATGTACCATCAGCATAGTATATGGAGATGTGTATAGAAACATCCAACAACAACAACGACAACAGCAATATAAAACGCGATGATTTTGTGTCGACAATAAAGAAGACGGACGGCATCAGTGATGTGTCTGCAGCCATTAAATTGAAACGAAGTACAACGAATGCCAAAAGTAAAAGAAAATCACATCGTGACTAAAGTATAGAATCAGCAGTCTTGGTTGGGTTCAGGTGTCTACACCTAAAAACTTGTCTTGTTGTTAATCATCTATCTCTTAGCTTAGTGTTGGCTAGGCTATATTGGGAACAACAAAGAGTCAAATGATTGGAAACTGACAGAATCAAACTTATATAATGCTTTCAAGAAACTTATCTCCTCCGAATTGAAGATATAGCAAGCAATTATACCAATCAATCAATCAATCAATCAATCAATCAATCTTTCATAACTATAGCACTACTCACCCCTTTTACGTGTCGCATACGTTTCAAAGCATACTTAAGCAACTGACTTAACATCGCCGTAGAAATGTGACTGCTACGTGATCTGTAGAAATGATTTAATGGAGTACAATAATAAATTTAATCATCTTATCATCTGTCGTCTTACCTTTTTGGTGAACTATCGAATTGAACACATTCGGGACATATCCAATTTTTTCCATCACGTAAAGAAATACTGCCCTTAACACAAGATGTATGAAAACTTCTTGCACATTTTGAACATGCAGTCAAATCAGCACTTCGATTACATTTCCAACAAAAAGGATCACTGCCATCCTGTAAATGATACATTTAAATTAATTAACCCAGAGATTCATTCTACTATAGGCAAAATTTACCTTTGGTGGTGGACGATAATATTGAGCAAATTTCTTTTCCAAATTTTCCGAATCTTCACCAAAAATATTCATTTTACTGCTTGATCTACTTGATCCAGAAATTATGCTTTGCAAAGTGCTCCCACCACCACCACCACCGGTACCTGCTACGCTCGCTGGCAAACTTATATCCAGTAAAGTATTATCATATTGATCTAGATCTATTGATGCAAGATTTGTAGTATTTTGTATCAATTCTGGTGGCACTGCCGAATCATCTAAGACATCATCGTCATCTACGGAATCATTATGGAGGCTTTTAAGGAATTCCACTTGTTTCTGTACAAACTCTCCACGCTCGGAACGCATATTGCTACGTTTTGGGACATTTCTTGATTCTTCATCGCCTCCTACTCCTATCCAATCTTGCAGCAATGATGGTGACGGTGATGTCGATGGTGGTAAGGATGGAGTTTGACTTTGTAGCTTCTCATCGTAGTTATTACGTTTTGCATTCTCATTGTTCAGAACACAATCTCTCAGAGAATTCATACGCTTCCTTTTTGAAGACTTTCGTGTTAACGTCGCCTTTGGCTCCTCCTCCTTATCCTTCTTTATTGTCTTATGCACTTTAACAATATCAGTATTGGGTATACAGGAAATGCTCTGGCTACGTTTCTTTTCAATAAGGTCAGCAACAGCATCACTTTCAGGACTGGAAACACCAGCACGTACACTACGACGACGTGTTAGTGTAATTTTTGGAACAGTTGCCTGAAACCCTTCTGGCCAGGGGGAGGAAGTTGCTAGTTTTTTCTCATCGTTTCCTTTAGTTGGCTCAACAGTGGTGATGGTGGCAGTGATGTTAGGCATTACAGCTTTTCCACGAGATTTACGATGTTGTTGTTGTTCACTTATTTGCCTATTAACCGGTTCCACAACATATTTTTTGTGCTTTTCTTTTGTGGATCCGCCCCCTCCTCCACCTCCTGCTGCTGTTGATGATGATGTTGAGTTATCAGACACCAGTTTCATTGTCAATGGTGGCACAGCAGCTTCTGTTTTCTCTCTAATTGCTGGTTCATTGCCATTTACATTTGATGTTGGCGGCGATTTGGGTGGTGCCCCCAAATTGATTTTCAAACGCCGTGGTGATGCAACATTGGACTTTGTTGCTGTTGTTGTTGGTGTTGATTGTGGTGCCTGCTGCTGCTGTTGCTGATTTTGTTCAAATGATGTTGGGGTTCCATTGCGACTATCAATACTGCTAAGTGTTTCATAACTCGGTCGCGGTATAGAGTCACTGCTCTCCTCATCCGTTGTATCTATTTCCATATTGTACTCTGTAATAAATAGAGGAATAGAGTATACACATACTATATGACAAAGCACATAAATAATTAGATAAATAATGAATTAAAATACACAAGCTAAAATGGCGGCCGGTTGTCGTTGTCGATGTCACTCTGCTGCTGCCGCCGGCGCTGCTGTAGGTTATACCACTACTACATTATAATTATCGATCAGAGACGCAATTGGCAAATTTTCTATTCTTCATTTTTATATACATACATATATGCGTTTATGCGTATATACATATATATGTGTGTGTGTCAGACTGCATAATCCATACAATACATGGACATCTAATCCATCAAATATTAAGGAATTTAATGAGTTTTGCAAAACTCCAGAAACAATGAATTGCCAACTCAGAAATAGTATGTTTGCACTTGTTATATTGTATTGTATTATAGGAATTAAACCACAGAAATTGCTAGGCATGGCAGATGACACCAACAACAGCAGCGAACGAACGGGCGAGTGACGGACGGCAATGACAACAAACCTCAGCAGCACCACCACTATGGCAAATGGCGTATGGAAACTTAATGATGAATGCCATGACAGCAAATCAACAACGAAAATCCAAGACAAAAGAGAGTTAGAAATTTTAATGGATAAAAGCATAAAACATTTCATTTCATTACTTACCACTTTATATAAAATAATAGTACGTATTATATTAACAGCAGCATGAATATAATAGTTGGTTAGTCTCAATTTGATGTAAATCTCTTCCAAAATATTTCTATGCTGCCGCAGCCAACGCAGCTGCTTCTTGCCTATGTCGTCCACCAAAATTCGTTGTTTCTGCCCAGTGTTGGTGTTGGTTGGTTGGAATGCACTTTTTCTTTGACTTAACACAACCAGCAGCCGCCAGCCCCGTTATTAATTTTAGTTGCCCAGTTTTTTTTTTTTTTTGTCTCAATTGTGTCGTCGGCTTTTTTTTTTTTTCTATCTTTAGATTGTATTCTTCTTATTTCAAATTTATTGTCAAATATTAAGATTTAATGCACGTGTACTTATATCAGCAGCCAACAAACGATTTATTTAAATAAGTTTTTGCAATTTTTCTTTCTTTACTTATTTGTTGTTTGAATAATTTCATTTCTATTATTCAATTACAATTTTTTATTCTGTTCACTCGATGTGCTGCCGACGAAAGAATGAAAAAAATTCGTGTGGTTGCGTACTCATCGTTTTACGAGTACCATAGAGTATAAAGAAGAAGAATATGTGCTCGTGTGTTCCCTATATCTCTCTCTCTCTCTCTCCCTCTCTTAAAAAGCAATCAAAATGTATTGCATTAAAATTATATACATATGTATGTAGCTGTGTAGCTGGACAAATCGCTCATGAAATCGTGAACCTCTCTTAAATTTTAATTGCCAGGACTAATTGGAATAGCCAACAATAAATTGTACATAATTTTATGTGAAATTGTTGTTGAAATCCCGTGAAATCCTCCTGAGAATTAGAATTTCATTTCATAGTCTTTTTCTCCACATCATTCTCTCTTTGATGCGGTATGAGAAGTGATAGCAATGTTCAAACTTAAGAGAGAATTATCAAAAAAAAAAATGGCAACCAAGGTTTATTTTGTTGATTTTTGATTGAATGTTTTTGTTTTTTCGAATAAGATAAGATTATATGGATAATTAATAATTAAGTCAATGTCATAAAACAAAGCATCCATTATTCGTATCATTTGAAAAAGAAAAAACTTTTGTTGCCAAGAATCTACTTTCAAGACAATGAATTTGGTGGAAAATCGGAAAATCCTTCTCTAATTATCAACAAGATATCAGAATACAGTTATTCCATGTTTTCTGAAGCAATTCGTTACTAACTTAGCCAAACAAACCAGCTCATACCATTATGTATTAATGAAAAATTTATAATATTGTTATGCCAAAGGATTTTGAAGAATATGATTCTGGAAACTTGGTAGATTCGTTGAGAGATGTTAAACCAAATGCACAATGACAGTAATCCATTTATAGTCCAAAAACTACAGGAATTGAAACAATCTTCAGTATAAATGTACATATATTCAAATGAAATATTCTATATAAGTACGTATATAAATTATTGGCGTTACCAAAACATGCATAACCAAACTTCACAGGCTAAACTAGCTACTACGCCCCACGAGCACTTTAAGCTTAAATGCCAAACTCAAGACTATACAATGCCATAATCAAGCCACCTGGGGTCTGGCATCCTACATCCACAAATCAAACGCACCATGGTTTGTCAAAAATACCACATTACATAATGATCACCAGATGCCTTCAGTTTGGGAAGAGATTAATAGGCACACAAGCAGATATAATGTTCGGCTAATCTCTCACTTTAATCCACTTGTTAACGAACTCCTCAACCATAATTGTCGCAGATGACTTAAAAGACTCCAATAAATAATAATAATTACTATTATTATAATATAATATTGTAAAAAGACTATACCCTAGTGATTTGCGTCGTGGACTCCAAATACGTTCTTATTTATTATTTTAATTAATATTAATTATTTTATAATAACAATGTGATAATAAGTAATAATATTCTTCCCCTGTCAATGTATAATGTGTAAATAAATAAATGGATTATTTCATTTATGTAGAAAACCTTAAATTAAAAATAAATAAAATAATAGATTCAACATAAATTTTATTCAATACATCTATTTTACATTTATTAGTCAATTGGTATCATATTCTTTTTTGATTGCAACTCGTCTATATGTATATACTCCGTAATCCGTATTAGCTTTCAGTTTAAAATTATGAGGAAAACAGCAACAGTGGTGACAATATACCTTAGCCACAATCGTCTTTGTGTACTACTACGCCTTATGTATTTTAAAAACTCATTAATTACTTTTCTTATAACTAAGAAGAATATTATTCCAATAATATTCAAAACACACAAATAGAGAACAACATAGGCCCAGAAAATTAGAAGCTTCAGCCTTCCCAATGGCAAACGATCGGATCTCAGATGTTCCATTATGACTGCAAGCAAAAATCACAAAATTACAAATTAATAGAATACAAACTATGTATTTCTACTTCAAATACTTAGGCTGTGTTGTTTCTTTTTACTTTTAAGAACAGTTAACTGTTTAGATGTCCAGTTCTTTTTTGTTTTCTTATTTATTTATTATATTGTCAAATATTTAGTGCGTTTCTCTGCAAGAGATTTTTAATATAAAGTTTGCAAATTAATTATCATTTTAATACAATATTTTGCATTATTCGTTTTTCCAACTTCTACTTACTTTTGCTTGTAGTTATGTCGGTATGAAATATTTATATGTATATAATTTGTCTTGCTTACTCCATGCTTCTCTCGTGTTCAGTTTGCACTCTCTTAAAAATACTAAAATGTGCTGCACCAGCACTTTCTCTCTGTGTCTCTTGATGTGATAGTGTTGCTCTCTTTAAGATGTTTTTAGAAGAATGGCAACCATGTGACACGAAAAGTTTACAAGTATAATTTCGGAAAGTTCTTCTTTTTTCTTATGAATCGAAATGGAGTAACAATAATTTATATGCTCATAAATTCTATTCACAGGCAATATGTATGTATAAGTAATACTCCACAAATTTATACACAATTAAAATAATAACTGTTTTAACTTTTATTTAGAATTCAGGTATTTTCTTAACTTTATTTCGTAACATCATGATGCATTTTGTTTTTCTTTTTTTTTAACTTTAAAGAAGTACAATAGGCGCGTTTTCTTAATTCGTTTACAATAATTATCACATCATATTTGCTATTAAAACCACACATCATTATATTGACCCATTAAGTATATTACGGCCAAAAGAAATACTTTTCTTTGCATTCCATTTCATTTCATTCTATTATCTTCGTTTAAGGTTTGTGCAACTTTAAGTTTATGACTTAGAGGCTAATGTCTTTTATTTTTGGATTGGTTTGTTTTTTGTTTTGTTTGTGAGTTATTGTTATTGAAATGATGAAATGGATGACAATCTTTGGATAAATTTTGGCAAAAGATATTTGGATATATGGAAGTGATTTTTTCAAAAATATAACAATAATTAAAGGAAAATACTTTTCAATATGTAAAACATAAAAATATATGAAACATTAAACTTAGATTAGTTTAGGAAATGCATTGCTTTAGAGTTCAACATTGTTCAAATTGGAACCAGATGTACTAGGTAAATCGACATCATTGGGTGGCACAAATGTTCCCATTGTATGGACACCGGCATGCTTGGCCGATAGCTTCAGCATTTCACATTTCAATTTATCTAAAATTGCATAATTTGGTTGGTTAACAGCCGCTTTGCTTTGTAGTACTGTAATTTCTTGTTCCTCCAATTTTTTCTCCTTAAATGTCTTTATAGAATTATTGCCATAGAGACGCAGAAGAGAACCCCAAGTTTTTATATGCGGATGCAATAACTATAATAAAAAGAAATAGATTAACCTTAAATAGTTGATACAAAATACACTATGTACTGCGTATTACCCACCTGTAATATTGCTTGCGAAGCAAGTTGTTTACCTTCACGTTTGTTTTTGCATTGAACACTTGCAGAATGCTTACCAACTGTCATGGTAAATTCATTCTTTTTATTGGCAATACGATTGATTTCGTAATTAATTTGTACATCTCCAAGACCATGATTACGTTGCAAACAAGTCAATAGTATTGCATGTGGTGTTGGTTCAGTTGTTTTATTACAAAATTCTGCAACGCGATGATCTTCAATTTTTAAATTATCAAAAACCTAAATAATATTTATTTAAAAATCTGTGTAAATCAATTAGAATTTTGTATAACAACTTACAGAAAAATCATTAGGATTTGGAGTGTTTCTCTTTTGATCCTTAACATTACCCGATATCTTATCTCTCATTTCGGGTATCAAAATTTCAAGAGTAACTCGTGCTGCCTCTGATTTTGCTTGCTTCTTGCTTGTACCATAACCAGTACCATATTTGAGATTATTCACTGAAACTGTTGCGGAATATGGTGTTGCAGCATTTTGCAATTCCTTGAATTCATAGGTTGGTTGCATTTTCAATGCATGTTGGACATATTCATGTAAGATGCATACATAGCTTTTGCCATTCGGATTCATAATCCATTCTTTGCGCATACGTGGATTAGAATTGCCATCACTGCCAAGTGCCAGAACTGGACATTTAATTAGTTTAGTGCCATCTGGCAATGTGGGTCGTTGTATATTCTTGATATGTTTGCGATTCTTTGTAAATTTACGACGTTCATTCCAAGTGGCAAAACGTAGCACACGAATAGTCTTAAATTTAAAGAGATTCTTGCAGTAGCTATTCAATTGATTGGGTGTCAAGGATTCCTTTTGGGTATTCTCATTGACAGTTACGATTTGGGCAGGTGGCACCAATTTCTTAAGTGCAGCAGCATTGTCTTCATCTATTTCACCGGTGTTGTTTGATATTGGTATACTTGGTGTTAATTTACCCTGAAGAATTGGCACCGGCGCAACAAATGGTGATTCTACATCTTCCTTATTTGCTAGGATGTTGTTTACATATTCTTTGACAGCTGCATCTATATCGGCAGATTTTGCTAAAGGACATTTTTCGGTGGTTGTTGATTCATTTTTATTGTTTGTACTTTCCAATTGTCCATTGATTGGTAATTCTTGGTTGAGTGCACCCAATCTCATTTGAGCCTCCTCATCCAACGCGCGTCTATAATTTAGACATGGTATTGCTGTTACGGGTACAGCATGTTTGCGTGCACTACCAGCACCCAAGAAATATGGACGAGATGCACAACAGACCCGAGACTTGCGATGTAAAAACAATGGCATTCCGCTGTTATGTGTAACCTGCACCCAACCTTCGGGTAAAACTTCAAAGTGGTTGTGACGTTTTTCTACAATAATCACAAATTTTAAACAATAAGCATATATGCAAAGCTATATGAACTTCTTACCATCTAATATAGTTTTAAAGCGCTCTTCATATTTTCGTTGTTTTGGACCTTTCAAATCATCGGGTAAATTCTCATCCAACAAATTCTCCAATTCTTCTGGATCAAATTCATAATCAGACATATCATATTCTTCTTCATCACCACCATCATCATCACGTTCTGCGCCATTATTTTGATTTGAATTTAGATCTACAGTTTCAGCATCTGAAAAGTTCATAAACATTTTATTAATAATAATCTGAGTTATTCATTTCTGGAATACATATAGATAATAATGAAGAATTACCAGTTCTAAATGGCAACTGTTTATTAAAATCTAAACGTAAAATTGGTATCATGCGCATTTTATATGGCTAAGTCATCAAACGGATATAATATAGATACATATGTATGTATGTATGTCATGAATAAAGGGTCACCAGCGATAACAATGTCGTCTAGATCTACAAGTAGTCTAAACCGTAAACCATCAAATGCATTGCTGTCTGTGTCACGGAAAAACTCATACTGAATCACATTTCTCAAGCACAGAATCAAATAACGATGCTGCACAAATAAATAAATCTTAACAACACAAACGAACGAACAAAGACAGTGATTCATCAAAAAGTAAGTAAGCCACTACTATTAACTGCCTTGTCTGCCCAACAACTCACTTAAGGTTTGTTGGTTACTGGAGAGATTATGTAACTTCTTTTGAATTGTATCAATATAATAATATCAAGTCACCAAGTCAGTGAAGCGTACACAGAAAGCGAAGTGAAATCCAAGTAAAATCATAAACAATCTTACTGTTAGTTTTGACTTTTATCAGCCGCCTCTGTAATATTATTGACTTAATGATAAGAAATCTTAAGATGCCTTAGATAAGATCAAAATGAAATGCTTCTTAAAGACAAAATAGTACACTTATTGTTTGAAATTCATTTGCAATCTATCCGTCGAACAAAATTCAACTCAACTCACCTGATTCCTCACCAGAGCCAGAACCAGAACCAACTTCATCGAGTACTTGAAAATGTCGCAATTGTTGATTTAATGGTTTCTGTGTGTCTTCTACATTACGGGTTTGTCGCATTTCTTCGATGGCACTTAGAGAGAAACCAGCCGTTTTCAATTCTTGCTCATCCAGACATTGCCTTTTTTTCGGTGGTGGTGGTAGCGGTGATGCTTCTCTTTTTGGCGATTTCTGCTCCTCTTGCATTTCTCCATTATTGTAATACATTGTTGATGGTTCTTGTTAGTGCATATATTGTATTATCTATAGATAATTTCTTCCGGCAACCACTCTAATTTATTATGTGAATTTCGCAGGTAAGAAGGATAGTTAAATAGTTGACAACGAGTTATTCTTATGAATAACCAATACTGAGTGAATCCAACAATAATTAATATTTGTTCATTGGACTCGACATATTGGTTATTTTAGAAAAACTCGAATGGGGTAACGTTTCGCTTTTCATCATTTTTATCATCATAACTTTTTTCACACGAATTTTCTTCTTCTACGAGAAGCCAAACACTTAAATTTCATACGCCGCCCTGCTCATACACACATACGCATGCATATATATGAATGAGCCTTGAGTGGGACTTTGTGAGTTTAGTTGTCTATTGGTAGTGACTTTAGCTATGGATTCTGTTCTTTTTTATGAAACTATAACAAGAAACCACAACGAAAGTTGCTACTACAATTTGTGTTAGTTAATTTTAAGTCTTACTTGATGTATTAACATGCAAATTAATAAATACACTTCTTTTTTGCTGCTGCAGATTTTTTCTTCCTCCAGCTGCTTTGTTTAGTGTTGAGCAGCACTCAAAATAATGCAATGCCCAACATAATTGCCATTCACCTGTAGATTTATTTTTATTTATAGCGAGTATTAGCCGATGATACATGTCTGCAGACTTGGTATGATGTATGATGTCATACTTACGAAACTTTCAAACTTGGTCTGCATACTTCAGTATACAAAAATTTTGAAAACGAAAACATTGCAATAATGCGTCAACTTTTGCAAGTGCGCCATACTATTCCAACGATGTATACTCATCAGCATCCACAAACAAAGTGAATTTTATTCGAGGTATGACAGATTTGCTATCACACGAGTATGTAAAAAAAGCAAACAAAATTTGAAAACTCTCAGACGTGTCTGACATACCAACATACTTGCTATTACAAAATGATTTGGTATGCCATCATACCAAAAGATTGCAGGCATGTATCATCGTCTAATACTCGCATATTTTCCAGCTGCTTTGTTCAGTGTTGAGGAACACTTAAAATATTACATTCTTGCACTATTTAGAATGCGTTTGAATGAAAACATTAAAATTATTGGCAAAAAGATTATTCTTGTGCCATATGAAGCTAAACATGTTGAAAAATATCACCAATGGATGTTGGATCCCGAACTACAAAAGTTAACAGCCTCAGAACCCTTAACACTAGAACAAGAATATGCAATGCAAAGCAGTTGGAGAACTGATGAAGACAAGTGCACATTTTTGATTGTATGCCGCAATGATGATGATGACCACCAATGCAATGATGAAATTGATAAATTGATAGGTGATACAAATCTCTTTTTACAATTCGAAGATGACTCGAATGGTTGTCAACAAAAAATTGCTGAAGCTGAAATCATGATTGCTGAACCATCTGCTCGTGGCAAAGGTTATGGCAAAGAAGCAATGCTTCTAATGTTAAAGTATGCTCAAAGTCATTTGGCTATTGATAAATTTGTGGCCAAAATTGGTATGGATAATGATAAATCATTGAATATGTTTCAACATCTACAATTTGTCGAAGTGGCACGCATTGAAGTCTTTCGTGAGATAACATTAGAGTGCCTTGTTAATGAGCAATTTATTGCTTGGTTAGATGAGCAAGTTGGCACACTTCGAATTGAGCCATATAGGATAGGGAGTGAATAAACAAAGATATACATATAAGAATTAGAAATTTACACAAATTATTATTATAGTTGAAGCAGATTAATGTTTAGTTACCTTAAGGATAAATTAGAAGACTTTTTCCTCTACTTGTATTTTCATTCATTATTATTGCATAATCATATTAAAACTAAATTTGTTTGTTTGTTCTTTTTTTTTTCTGTTTTGTTTTGTAATTTATACATGTATGTTTTCTTTGTGTTTTTCGCTTTGTTCTTAAATAATTTTGTTGGCCAAAATAAAATTATAAAAGTATGTATTTTATACTGAAAAATAATGAAAATTTTATATGCAACGATTTTTTTCATCTAATTTCCAGTGCAAATATGTAACTTAAAATAATCTTTCGTTTTTCTTTTTGTTCTTATAAAACTAATTTTTCTGTCTTTTTCATTTTATCATTATATTTGTTTTTTGTTTCTTGGTAAAAAATTTTTAATTTCAGATTTTTATTTTTTCATTTTTATAAAAATTATTATTAAATAATTAAAGGCAAAACGTAATCGAAACTAATTTTTAAATTATTATATTATTTTTTGTTAGCTCGAACTTTCCATAAAACTAAAAATAAAAATAATAGAAAATCTTTTTGTTTTTGTAATTTATGCGTAATAAATATATTTGTATATATTTGTTGTTGTTGCTATTGTTGTGTTGTGGTGGTGCTTATGCAATTGCCCGGGGGCCATCAATTGGCATCGCATGCAGGACCTCGTCAAGTAGCTGTAATGCACGATGCAGATGAACTTCAACCCAACAGGGTGTCTCCTTAATCGATTGTCTTGGATAATCAGGTCCCCAGCCTTTGACAAAACTTAAACGTAAAATACAAAGACGACGTAAATCATCTACACCGATGCCAGCTGCCGCAGTTATATCTGTGGATAAACAAAATTAGGACCACATTTAGTTTATATATAGAAATCTATACTATCATTACTTACTTCGACTTTGACCACCAATCTGTGAACTTGGTAGACCGGCAACTGCTGCTGCTTGTGCAGCTGCTGCAGCCTGAGCATTAGTGGCGAGTGAGTGCATTTGTTGATGGCATTGACGCAAATCAAAAACCTTTGGAAAAAAAAGAGACAAAATAGAACATTAATTGCTGATTACCCTTAAGATTAACATGAACTTGTCTTTACAGAAATTGTAGAGCCTAGACAAATGCTTTATGAATTGGCTACTATCACATCCAGCTATCAGTTTGATAGCTGAAATGATAGACAAATTTGCAAAGAATCAGACAAAGAAGATTCTACTCGTCACTCTGATCATTTCCAAATGCTTAATATGGTTCACAATAGGGCCACCGCAGTGACAAAATGACTAGCTTCCGCCGTTCCCTAATATATGGGATGTCTGAAACATAGCTACTATATATGTGACAATAACTAAGTAGACAGTAGTTTTACGGAAGATAATGATGATATTTCCTTTCTTTACTTAAACTTACTTTTATACAAGCAGCTGGATAAATTTTGTGTACAGCATCACCTGGTGTCCGACCAGCTTCACGATCCAAGTAGTAACTTTGTACAAAGACAGAATTATCGCTAAGACAGCGTAGCCAAACATCTCCCTCGCCACGCAAATCAAGCTGCACACCTTTGCCAATATGTAATCTAGAAACACAGTTTAATAAGGATTAGAATAAAAATTTTCTAAACGCACCTGGCACGTTCCGATTGCTCAGTACGATGTACATTGCTGAGAGCACCGAGACAAAATCGGTTTCCTCCCGATGGATCAACATAACCATCGATAATGACATTTGGTTTAGATGAGGGTACTTTAAAGGTTTCACCCACTTGTGTATCTAATTCAAAGTAGGCTATTGAACACCAATATTCCGGTGGTGGTTGTCTTGACAAAAGTCGTGGTGCTGGCGGTTGTGTTGGTTGTTGCTGTGGCTGTTGTTGTTGTTGTTGTGCGGACGCTAATTCGCCCGGCAGTGATGAATTCCCTACAATACAAAAACAAAAGAACATATTACAAAAACATCATACATCGGAATACTTTAGTTGATCACATACAATAACCGGCGTGATGTGCTCGTGGATCGGGTGGTTGCATTGATTGTGTATATGTCAGAGTACTTGAACCAGTCCATGTGCCTGCTGCTCCTGCATTATTTTGAACTTGACCAGTGGCATTGCCTTGACTTGTTTGACCTGGCTGACCACCACCAGGTAATTGCTGTTGCTGCTGTTGTTGTTGGCCATAGTTTGGTACATTACCTGGCGGACCTTGTGATTGTTGTTGTTGTTGTACATAACCATTTTGTTGCATATGTGTTGCTACAGTCTGTTGTTGTTGTTGTTGTCCTGCGCTACCATTATTAGAACCACCACCACCGGCTCCACTGGGTCCGGCATTATTTAAGGCTGCACTAAATTTAGCTTCGGCTACACTGGACATTTGTGAAGATGTCGGTGGTCCATAATAACCACCTCCACCACCATTACCACCGACACCGCCCGGTGTACCATTACCGGCACCAGACTGTTGCTGCTGTTGCATTGCAAGTGCAGCAGCGGATGGCAGCTGATCTGTTGGTGAATTTGCTTGTGGGTGATGTGCGCCATTACCCTGTGGGTTTTGTGATTGTTGCGGAGGTGGTGGTGGAGCCATTACTTGACCAGGATTCATGGGACCTGTCATAACAGACATGCCGTGAGGAACAGCTGAAAATTGAATGACTTTTTAAATATTTTGTTGCATAATTTTTGATCATATAGATAATTTTAATTTAAATTAAAGCGAATAATTAATAAAATTGTGAACCGGAAGAAAATAAAATAATAAAAACAAAAGTTCTTACAAAGCGGATGTGGTTGTGGTGTTTGTTGTTGCTGTTGCGACTGCTGCTGTTGTTGCTGCTGCTGCTGCTGCTGTGGTACTTGTGTTGTTGTGGTTTGTTGGGCTTGACCTAATCGTGGAGGCGGTGGCACCATCCACGAACTTCGCGGTACCACCGGCCCATCAGGTGGCTCAATTTTTGGTATTGCACGACCAGCAGCATACATTGCATTCATCTGATTAGGATCGGGAACTACTACATGGAACCAAAAAGAATGTAAAAAACGAAAATCAAAAGAAAATATAAATAAACAAAACAAAAACACAACAAAAATCATTGAAATAAAAACACAAGGAAACAAGGACATGATGGATGACAAGACAAAACAAAACACATAATAATAACAAACAACAAAACATTGGCGCATGCTTAGAATATTGTGTGTGTTGTCCTACCATACTCACCGGGTCCTTGCGGCGGATAGCCATAGCCGCCCATTTGTGTGGGATGATGTTGTATTGTACCAATGTCGTTGCCATCGATATCCATGCCGCCGACCAATGGTCCAGCTGAGTATTCATCTTTGACAAGTCGACTTGGACCGGATTGCAAACTTAAGCCTGACAAATCGATACCAGGTGAAACGACACGCTCATAATGATAAGGATTGACACAGACCGAATCACATTTGAGATCGAACGCAAAAGCACAATATTTAACATGCTTAAGTTCGTTCTTGTGTAGATCTGGCCAGCGCCATATACGAGCATAGATGACATGTGGAAAACCTTTACGACCAGCAACCTGTAACAAAGAAAGAGAATATTAAATACAAGATGTGATGAGAAATAGCAAGAGAATCATCAAATGCCGGAAATACAAAATAATCTATAAAAATGTCTAACGATGACTGAGGTTGCTCGCTTGATTGCTTGACTAACTGAGTGAGTGAGACTTGTTCGTTCAGATATTGTAACTGCAAACAGTAGCAGAAGCAGTAGCACTGAATGTAATGCAAAAAAAGAATATGAATAGAAAGTAAAATACTAAAAATAGACATAATCACAACACTCATGCCATAAGCCGCTCTCACGCATACTGTAACTGTGTATTTCAGTCGATCGCATCTCTTGTTTGCTGTTCACACTTACTCAAAGACTATAAACTCAATTCGACTCAATTCTCAACTTACCTGTAGACGACCGTCGAGAGTGCGCTGTATGGTAACACATTTGCTTGGATGTGCGCCATTTGTTGTGATCGCTGTTATCAGCGAATCCAATTCGTCTCGTTTCTCCTTTAATTTCTTGACAAGCGATTCAATGGCACGCTTTGCAAAGCCTTCACTTTCGCCACCCTGCCGATGGCACATCAACGAATGTACAATGCTAAGGCATGCATCAGCCGATGTGGGGGCATTGGAAGGTGGCGGTGGCATTTGTACCATGTCGCGTACAATAACTTTATTTTAATAGAAGTTAATTTTAGAATCTGATTCATCATTATAAGCATTATTGATTATTACTCACTATCTTGCGGCGCGACAGGTCCGTACATATGACCTGGCGGTCCCATAGCCGCAAAATCCTGGGCTACGCCCAGGCCACTTCTTGCATCCACCTTGTTGGCGTTATTAGTGTCGCCGTCACAAAAACTAAATACTGTTGTTGGCCACAAAGTGACAGCAATCTTCGGAAACCCGCGCGCGTGTTTAACAAAACAAAATTCACTTCACGCGCTCACTCACAACACAAAAATGCACAATTCGTAAAGCTTTAAACAAAGAAAAGCACGCGAATGCATGCACAAAACAAAAGTCCGAAAACTGATCTATGCCTCTGTTTCGGTTTCTGTGATTGTCAGTGCAACCTATTTTTTTTGGCGGTGGGTGGATGAAGTGGAGTAGAGTGGTTTCTTTGTTGTTTCTGTAGGTGCCTGCAGCATGCGTTCCTATATTATAGATTAGAATAAACAAGTTTGCTCTGGAAGAGAACGGCGGTAAGGGTGGCTATTTAAAGGCTGTAATACACACACACACGCGAAGACCTACACACACACAAGTATGTGTGTAGTATAATCGCAACACGATGAACTCCCACCAAGTTTCTTCTGGCTGTAATTACGCTACGACGCTATACGCTTTTTTTTAGCTCCTTCTACTCCTTCCACTCTTCCTCAATAACCAACCGTATAGCGGCTTTTCCTTAAACTCTTCTTTCACATCACATCCGCATTTTCATTTCCCAATTTACACAATGATTATTTCAATTCTTATAATTGTGTTTAACACACAAATGCAACTGCGTTTTTTTTTTTGTACGTTTATCAACAATAACAAATTTTTTCACTTGCAGTTCCTCTTTTGTTCAACATTCGACTGAATGAATTTCTATTGAGAATGGATTTCTTCTTCCTCTGCCACAAATCCAACTGACTTATTTTGGCTTCAATGATTAGCCGACTATATTTATAACTTCCACAAATCTATTTAACATAACGGATTTAATAAATCTGTTAATGTAACTTTTAGCAAAGTTTTTACACTGTATTATTTTTCTTTTTTCTTCTTATTTTTTTTTTTTGTTGTAATTTCTCATCCGCACATTGCATCAACATGTGAATGGTAATTTTATAAAATGGTCATGTGCCGCATGAAATTTTTAACACTGAATGCTATTAACATCAACAACTTAACATAACCATTCTGTAGATTTGTAGATGGCGGACATGTGCATATGCATTGGGAGTTACGGGATATTTACACGGTTACCACTTCAAATAATCAGAATGCGCCAAAAAAAAAAAAACAAAATAAAAACAATTTCATTAAAAAGAGCCAAATTTCACTTAATTATGACTGCCAGAACGGAATATAAATTAACAGAATGTTGGTTTAAACTATGTTGTATAACTGTTAACAACAGCAAGGGCATCTGCAAACATGTGGACTATTAAAGTTTCAATCTCAATGCTCAATGGGTGTTATTCGTTGCCATTCTTTTGCAAGGCTTCTTGTTTCTTCATGTCGTTGTAAGAGGGTTCAGTATGTGTAAGGACCTTGATAGGGCCGGTAAGGTCAAAGAACAACACTGAAGTTAAGAAAGATCAGTCCAAAACAAGCATCACAGTGAGCTATAAGACTTCTAGCCCCTGTGTGAACCTACTCTATTTAATTATTAATTCAATAAAGAATTGAATTGAGGCCAAGCGTCATTAAAAACTATTAAAGTTTTGATAACAGATTCAAAATAGTCTTACAGTTCCGTTACTATAAATAGAATCAGCTGTTCAATACTGAAGTATATAGTGTTCTCACTTGCACACCACTCATCAGATTGGCAGCCATGCCGCCGCCACATATCTCAACAAGTGGCAAGCCCTTTTCGCTAGCCATTCATTTTATAATTCGGTAAAAAGTAGATTCTTTTCTCTGCGCGTGATAAAGAAAAAACAAGAAAAACTGACCAAATTTACAGAGGCATCCGGGTAAGTGTTTACTAAAGTGTTTCCCATCAATTAAATATAAAAAACTATTAGTTTTCGTATGCATAAATGACTTTGTTGGCTAAAAAAAAGAAGTAATAGTGAATCCAATGAGACATCGATCGTCGTCGTTGTCGCCATGTGTGCGTTGCCTCGTTCATTCATTCATTCAGCCAAATATGGATATTGGATGAAATCGAATGAGAAATTCCAATTTGATCTATAAAAAGCAAAAATTCCATCTGAAAATATATATGTATGTCTATACCTATGGAATATTTTAGTCCCTTTCTTTTTTATTTTACTTAAATTGCATATAAATACGCAATAGAAATCATGAAAGTGGTTGTGTGTGTGTCTGTGAGTGTGTTGCTGCCAAATTTCTAGAAAAATGCGTCATTTCAATAGTCCCCACTGCTCTCTTGGTCCATGTGCAGAGTAAATAATTTGCTTGGTAACAATGTGAAAATATAAGTTTAACAAAAATAAAAGAAGAAAATTGATTCAGGAAAATTTATGAAATTATATTTTTTAAATAATTTCATAACATTGACCTTACTTCACGTGTGTATGTTAAACAACATATTATGTATGTATGTGTCTCTGTGTTGTGTTATCAGTTTATTATTTTATTCTGGATTGATTCTTATAAGGTTCTTGTTAAGCATCTTGAAATGTTGTTTGTTTAAAATGTTTCAGCATGAATTGGCAATTCTCTTTTGAAGTTGCAATTTCTATGCGGTGGCTTTCTCCCCAATTATCTCTTGTAGTTCATTCGAAGTAAATTTCTAGAAGATATTCTCCATTATTTCCACTATTAAATGTAAACTCGGTTTCGCAAACTTGTCCTGTTTTTGTCTACCCTACTGATTTCTCTTTATTCCTTGTTCATTGCTCTCTTCTTATTAGTTAGTTTTCTATTACAATTCCAATCCCAGATTAATACTCTTCAAATTGGATTTGGCTTAAGTGAAGCTTTGCAATTTATAATCCACTTACCAACATTGTTTATATGGAAAAACATCTATTTCTATGTAAATTTCGTAACTAAATATAATTTGAATTTTCACTTAATTATGATTTATTTATATCATTTCTCAATCAATCAAAAGTTGTATTGAACGTTCAATTTCAAAATCGCGCCAATCATTCAATTGGGAGCTATTCACCTGTCAACCCTGGCAGCTGTTTATGTGTGCAACAATTGGGAATGAAACGCGAAGTCAGCCATTTTTGTTTTTCAACATATTCGCGAGTTCATACCCTCTCTCAATATGTTGGAGATTTGTAAGCGAGTGTGTAAGTTTCTGTATTCATTCCCATTTTGTTTCAATTTTGGCTCGGTTCAGCTGTAACCGTAGCCGTAGCCAAGCAGCGTCAAACAAGTTTAGTTTACGTTTAGCAACAATTCAGCAAAGATCATGAAAAAGTAAAAAGGACGCGCAAGTGATTATTTGTAATAATTCAATAAAGTAAAAAAGAAAAAAGCCAAGAAAGAAAAAACACAATTAATCAATTTTAACTACATTAAATCAAAATTTTGTTTTGTATTTTAAAATTAAATTAAGTAAATCAATCAATTCATCCATCTAATAGTAAAGAAATTTTTCCAAAATATATTTTCATTTTGAGAAAAATCGATGCACAATCATCAACATTTCTTCATCATCAACTAATAAAAAGAAGATGAGATGACAAAAAATATGTTAACTGCATAAAGATAATAAAGAATTTTTTCGATATCGAATGCATTCAATTGTGATAAATTTTTTGTAAAAGTACAAATTAGTTTAACTTAAGTCCACAAACACCATAAATGGCAAATAATAATAATAATTGTTTATAGTAAATTATATTTTACTACTTAATAACCAACAACAAAACTAAGCAAAATCACTTTTTAAGTGCAATAAAGCAAAAAAAAACAAAATTGAAAATTTTTGTAAAAAAAAAATTAGCTGAAGTAAAAAAATCGATTTCAACATTCCTGCACAACAAAAACAAAGAAAAATGGCTGTCAAAATGTAAGCAAACAACAAAAGTTATTTATAATTTATTTAAAAAACAATATATAATTTTATTTTATTTTCCTTCCTCTTCGCTTTGTGTGTTGTGTTGTGTATGTATAAAGTACATACATAAAAGAAAAGGAAGACAAAATCAAACATAAAAAGGCCTTGTGAAATGAGACTAGACTAGGCTACAGAATATAATTTTAATTTAATTTACTTAATCAAATATTGTTTTTACAGAAATGTTGTGTGGTGGTGTGGGGCACAGTTAAAGAAATGCCAAATTTATTGAAATTTTCAGGTTGCCCTTTGTTCTTCTGCGTAGTTCGTTCGTTTCTTCTCACTTGTCTCTCTTCTCAGTTTATATGAAATTGCTTTACAGCTGTTTCTCCTCTACACATAGTGTGTGTGTGTGTGTGCGAGTGTGGCTTCCACCCATTGGGTTGTGTTGATATTGCATATGATGTAGAAGTGTGTGAGTGAGAGAGTAAGTACTCAGAGTTACTGACAAAAAGAGAAACAAAGAAAGAAAAAAAAAAAACAACAAGTACTTGGTACACTCACAACCCCACCATACTGCTACCCCCTTGTTTAGCCTACGAAGCAACTGCTCAACTGCTGTTGTACTATATTATTTGTTTCTCTAATAGATTTCTTTATGCAAGCTGTACGTGCTTTGAATGCGATGATGTTGGTGGGGGCCCCAACTAAGTTACATTGCTATATCTGCTTTTGCTACCAGCTTCCCCATTTATGCTATGCTACGCTAGTTTATTTATTATTGTATTTTACATTTTGTTGTGTTGTGTACAGTTATTTTTGTTATTATAATATCAGACTTTCTATTTGCATATAGCAAGCCTAGCTCAGCTCTCACAGAGTAGTGGAAATGGATGGTGGATGGGGAAGCTTGTAAAAATAAATTAGAAGCTGCGTTTATTTCAATCAATTAAATGTATGTGGCAACAACAGCAAACATCATCAATTTATTTTTTCTATATATTGCATTATACATACAATATATTTTTTCTTCTATTTAATCAATTTTTATTACTTTTGCTTCTGCTTGTTGTTGCTGTTAAAATCGCGCGCGCGCATTCATCCCCTCCAACTCTTTTTCCATCAGTTAAGTTTAGTTCAGTTCAGTGTTCATTTCGGTTTAGATTGACATATACACAAACAACACTCACTAACACAATTTTACTACCTCAACGAACAAACAACCTTGCCTTGCTTGTAGATATGAGTGTTGTTTCATTCCATTTGTTGACAAAGAAATACATGAGAGAGGGAAGAGCTTAACCAGATACAGAGAGAGTCTACAAGTCTACACAAAGAACTCGAAAATATGATTTGTTTCATTCCAAAGCAAAGTAAAGCAGTCATTTAGGCCAAGAGAAAAACTTCATGAGAGAGCTTAAGCACTCAGATTCAAACAAAGAACCCAAATTTTGTGTTGTTGTTTATTTCGTTTTTTTTTTTTTTTATATCTTATGTTGCCATTTGTTTTCACATATACAAGTTTTTTTTCGCTACACACACAATAACCCCAGTGATATCGTCTCTTTTATTGTATTAGTGTGCGTATTCAACTGTGATCAGTTTATATTTTTATTTGTTGGCTTTTGTATTGCGTCAGAAAAAGCTCACAAAAAAATTACAAAAATTATTTATGTTATCATATGTACACTACTAAATGCATTTTATTAAACATTTTAAATTGTTTTACTTTCTGCTTGTCGCTTATCTTTTATACTTTAAACTTTAGTCATTGCTTGCTTTGTCATACTTTCCCCACTTGTTTCGCGTATCAATTACCTTACTTACCTTCTTCTTTACTGTACCTTACTTTACCTAACTTAATTTAACCTTCGTTTTCTTTGTCATGCGTTCAGTTGCTGTTGGTTCATCGTTGGCTGGGTTATGTTGGTTGGTTGGTTTGGTCTTCATTGTTTTTCTAGGTCATTTTTATAAAGTTTTTTTTTCTACAAATTAAAACACAAAAAAAAAAAAAAAAAATACAAATAAAATGCATTTACATAAAATGAGGGGTCTTTTCATTTAAGAATTCAACAAATGATATATAAGAAAACAACTTAGTTTAAAAATATGTATGTATATACATACACACATCCAAACAATAGTATTTTATTGCTTTTGTGTAGGTGTTGGTCGCTTGGTCGATACAATATTCTTTCTTTTAGATTTTGTGTTTGTTTACAACAAATTTTACTTACCCAACCCTTTTTATGTGTTTCTGTCCTCTGTCTGTTGTTGTTGTTGTTTATGCATTTGTAAAGATGATAATTTTTATGCTTTGCTATACAGCCTGTGTGTGTGCGAGTATGATCATCGCCCTTGGTTTGGTTTTCCCTTTTATTAAGATTTCTCTCTGGACTTTAAGTACCGTTTCTTCTTTGTTAAGCTTTAACCAAGAAAACACACACACACACACACACACTAAGCTCAAACTCATTGTTTAAGCTTTTGTGAAATATTTCGTTTTCTTCACTTTGATCATCAAAGCAATAATTCTTTATTTTTTATATTAATACTATTAAGTGTATGTCGATTTTATCTCATTTAGGACAAGTTAGACCCATTATTATGCCACAGACTCAGTCAGTCAGTCTCCTACACTATGACGTTCCTCAAACTACTTCTTTGGCTCCTCTTCATTTCTCCTATCAGCTTCTGCTGCTACTGAAGATGGTTGCTCTGAGCATATTTGATTTCGTGGGATTCCCAGATCTCTTTTCTACCTCTTCACTGGTTAGTAGTTTGTACTGTGCCGTCCAGTGATAGTTGTTTGGTAATGGTTTTGATTAGTGCGCCCATTCAAATGATTCAGGCTTAGCCGGAAGAAGAAAAGAATCATTAAATTGAAAGCAAATAATGAAATGAATGAAATAACTGCAATTATCAAAAGAAAGTAAGATAATTACTCACTTAGTAGTTACTCACAAATTAAAATGATTCACGAGCGAGTAATGAGTCCGGTCCCTTCAAAGAAAGAAATACAATTCCAGAAAAAAGAAAAAGAAAGAAAGAAAGGCAATAGAAGAAAAGATTTACTACTTGTGTGCTGCACTTAAATGTTGCCTATTATTGTAATTTCTGTTGTTATATTGTATAACTACATAGTTACCTGTTTGCTGAGCTTAGCTGAAAATATTTGAAAATCAAAACTAACAACAACAACAACAATAGATACATTTTTAACAAGCCCAAAAACTCTGAAAACAAAATATGTGAGCAACACACAGAAAACTTGTCTGTCTTCTCTCTATCTTTGAAGTTATTTGTCGCCACTTGTGTAAGTGAAATTTAATGCTTTTCAGTAAAGAAAAAAGATACAACAGACACAATACATACCTACTTATAATAAACACACACACGTCCACAGGTAGACAAGACAAGACATGACCAGACAAGTCAGCCAAAAAAAAGATAAAGTGCAATCAACAACATAAGTTAAGTACGACAATTGATGATCATCATAATCATTATCGCACGTAATGCATAACTAGAAGACAACAGATAGATGATGATGACTCTTTCAGAAACTCTCAAATTCAATAATCAGCTTTGACTTTGCAAAGTCAAATTTTACTGTGTTTTCTCTTTCTGTTCTCCCTGTTTTTCTTCCCCTCCTCTACTGTATTCTATTTTTAAATCACTTGAAAAAGTAGTCATGCATATCAAATTTTGTACAGTACGAGTATAGAAACAATTGAATCATTCTTTCAACCAACCCTATAATATGCTTGATTTCAGTCATATGACTCTCTAGCTCTACACTACACACTCATGCATAGAAATGTACCTTTTTAATCCTCTTTGTAATAGACTTAGAAATAGATAAAAAGATGAAGGTATTTACAATATTCTTGATCAATATGAATAGTTGAGAAATTGATCATTTCAGTCATTCCTTCATTGGTTTTAGTCTTCCCTTTTAACCTCTACAAATAAGTACCTGGATAAAAGCAATACATATTCTTGAAGCGATTGTAAAGTTCACATTTGGTTTATTGCTCCCTAAAACAGAAACACATGATGAAATATGATCTACCATATTTCATTGTTAATATTCATTGGTGCATACTATTTTCATTCCAGGGTATTCCTTAGTCGAGGTTCACCCATCTATAGCTAAAGCTATACTGTTCTCATTTTTTTTAAGATGTGTTTTATTGTTTTGTATTTTGTGGTGGTCATACATTTTTGGAATGACACTTGGTTTGCCATGGATTGGCTTGGCAACACACTCACTCGTTCACTCACTTATGCACAACAAACTCGTGCCAAACACAAACAATTATTGCGCTTGCAACCCCCAAAAAAAAAATGTGAATAAGATACTTTATTTTTTTTTGCTGCTGTTGTCGTCGCCTATATGCATATTTTATTTATCAAAAAGCAGCTTTAAATTACGAAACCAAATCATCATCATCTACTAAACAACAATATAGAAGGAGAATGATGAAAAATGAAACGATGAGGAGAATTAAAACAGCGCAATGTAGTAGCTCAACTTGGTTTGGTTTGGTTGTTGTTCTGTGACCATCATATGTCCCTGTTCTATATAAGCAAAGCTCTACTCTGTCGTCTGTACCCTTGTACATACCTCACTTGTTGATGATGATGATGATGACGCCCTTGAGTTCTACATATGTATAAGTACAATGATTTGGCTAACTTGACCATATTAGGAAGCTATAAAACAGCACACAGCTGTCATCTCATCGTCTCATTTCCATTTTACATATGTGTATGTAAATATAGTACAATATATTTTTTATATAATCATCTCCCAGCTGCTGTTGAGGTTTTGATTTCAGTGGTTTGTTCATTTTAAACAAAAAAAAAAAAATAAAATAAATTAGAACTTTATATTTTCACATAATATGTATGTAGTAAGTTCTTCTTCTCCTCTTTTAGCTAGCACATTATCATCACATATTCACATTTCACTGAGTTTCTTCACGTTAAGTTGTTTTTAGTTATAGTATATGACGTCATGGAATTTTAATGGTTTTAGCGAATTTTTATCTACCAGTACCATACACTATATTTTATCTATTTGTCTGAATGTCTTTTTAAGACTCCTGAAAATAATGATGACGATAATAGTAAGAGGTAGGAGAATAGGTAGAATGTCATAATTTATCTAAACAAATAATAAATTTTTATCATCTCTCATTGTTTTGAACGTAACCGATTTTCGAAGTCATCATTATCTAAGTGCAAAAATGTAGTTAGAGGAGGAGGAAAAGGTGAGGTGATATGATCTGATCTGGTAATAAATGGCAACAATCAGTAAGCAAGCGAATGAGTGTTCAAATGATTTGTTTATGATGATAAGTATTGTATATGATTACTTAACAAATTGGCAAATGTTTTCAATAATTATATGGTTGGATAGAAGGTAGAATTTTCACGTTTTACAAATCTCATTATGTTTTCTATTGTAAATTATCTCCCTTAAATCACTTATATCTTATAGAAAGAACATTGCTTATAATATGTGTATGTACCTTTGTCATTGAACTTTTGTAGAAAACAATAGTTGGACGGACTTTGGTTGATTGTTCCCAATGACTTTGTTGTAGATGATTCCACACTCCTGTATACAGGTACAATGATTCTGAACTCCTCAAGTGTTTAGTGATGATTGTCCATTTTTTTTTTTTTTTTTTTCATAAAAAAAAGTGTCTTACTGTAGTAAATACATTTCTTCTATTTTATAGTTCATTATTTAGTTTTGAAAACAAAACCAAAGTAAATTGAAAATTATAATTATTTGTTGATGGTGGTTCCCTGAATACGTCGATCTATTTGATCGAATGACGACAAATGTGTATTTTTGTTTTTTGTCTGTCCAGACAAATTGAAAATGAATAGAGTAGTTTAGGTTATATAGTATTTATTGTACTCGTACAATCAATGTTGGTGCCTATAGTTAATTTTCTATCATCTAAGTTAGTCGTCGTAATCTATCGTCTGTCATCATAGTAGGGTAGGGTCGGGTCAATCATTCATCGAATGATCGCTATCGTTCGCCGTAGTGTGTTGTATTATATTGTATTGTGTGCATTTTGTACTTTGAATATTGTTATACCATTGTGGAGTGTATAGTATAGCAGAGTCGTGCGTCGGTTTGTCGTGTTATAATCGTGATTTTTTTTGTTATTATACATACTTTCAGCACAATGACCGAGTTTTTTTTTCTGTTTTTGTTTTTATTTATTTACAAATTTCATTGAAATGTAAATTTATTGCGTTTATTTAATGACATCCCATCCCAAGTTCCTGTATTTTTAGTTCAATAACCGAGTTTATCATGGTTTGACAGTCACACAGTCAGAGGCACACGACTTAACTCAACTTACATGAATGATCTCGATTTATAAAATATACATAGATTGTTCTTGAGTTTCTTCAGCTGGCTGTGTTTGTGTAATGTCTGTCAAGTGGCTATGTATTTTCCAGATCTTGAAGACATGGCCTGTGCGTATGCGCACAAGACTGCACAAACATTGTCCATGCCACCTACGCCATTTGTTCATTGTTTGTCATACAATATATGTAAATGTATTTCCATTTCTTGCTTTTGATGTTTATGTGATGTATGTAAATAAATAATTTTTCCCCCATCACTTAGTATAAGGGTGGTTTTATTCTTTTGACTACAAACAAATTGGTGATGACGACAGAGAGAGGGAGCCTCCTCCTGTGTGTGTCGTCAAGTTAATTAAAAGCAAAATCGTCAACATTCGATTAAACAAAGCCCTGGGTCGCCCTCGGTTCAGTCAGGTTTTGGGACTTTTAAGGGATGTTCCTTGTGTTGGGTTCTACCACAATTTACAGTTAGTTATAAGCGTATAAAGTGTGCTAAACTCCTAAAGTTAACTAAAAGTCAGTGAAAGCCTGCTGAGTGAGTCATTTCCTTAACAAGTTTCTTCATGGTTGGTTTTCATTTCATAACACCTTATTCTTTTACATAATACTCTTGTTCGTACTACGTAATTCATTTAAGGGTTGTTTATGTTCCTGCTCCTGCTGGAACAAAGGATAAAAATGATCATTGTTTGTTGTTGTGAGTTTGTGCCTTTAATGGTTATAAAATACTAGAGGTTTCAAAGGTAATTTAAGTTATATGTACGTGCTTCTTTGAATAAGTTAGGTGGCCTTTTTTTGGATGTTGTTGTTGGTTAATGATTCATGGAAACGTAACCAAAATTAAAAGAAATAAAGAAGGTTTCCTTTACTTACGGTCGTCTCTTCTTTCTTTAACCTTATTTGAGTTTTAGTGTGGCTTCCCTTTACATATACAATACATATCATTGTTTGTTGTTATCTATCTAAGTATATCTATCTTTTTGCCTCAATCTTTTGGTGGTTGTCGAATGAAAAAGACAAGAGAGAGATAGAGAGAGAGAGAGAGAGACAGTGTGTCAATGACTTTGTTTGTTGATGCCTGCTAAATGTCACGTACATACATATGTATTGTGTTTTGATCTGATCTGATTGAATTTTGATTTACAAAGAAGTGGAGAGGATGTGAGACAAGGGAATGTTAATTTATTTGGATAAATTAATGAAGAAATTTTGTATTTCGAGTTAGTAAAGGAGTTTATAACCACCTCAATTTACTTGGTGGCTGATGCAATCGGAGGTGAACGCCTTTGACTTGTCTTTCCCTGCCTCGTGTTTTTGTTTTTTGGCTGATGCAACAATTCCTTCGATTGATGATTGATTTAAGAGAAAATTTCATAAAATTTTAAAGATATTGCACATTTACTCCCCTCACTTTTCTCACTCTCTTCTCTTTCATAAATAACTCTTTGAACAAATAAGAAAACAAAGTTTTTTTTTTTAATTTTTTCATATTCAAAAAAAAAAAAAAAAAGTCGATTTCATTTTGCTGCTTTTATTTACTTTTAATATTTTTAACCTCAATTTTTGTTGTTTGTTTTTTATTTTTTTTTTAAATATTATTTGTCAAGACAACAATTTAATTAACAATTTTTGTTTAATATTTTTACGCAACAAGTTTTTTTTTTTTTATTATTCGAAAATGAAATATTTTTTTTTTTCTTTCTTCGTCAAACAATGAAAATTTTCACACTTTTGTTTGTTTGTATTTGTGTGTGTCCGTCGTCCGTTGTCTTTTTTGTGTTTGTTACGAAAATAGGCAAGTGAAATTTTGTTTTTGACAAGTAGAAAGCAACAAAAATCATCGGGGGAATAAAAAAACACCAAAATATGTCAAAAATATAATAAAATTATACGCAAATTGTTTTTCAAACCAAAAACAGAAGTGTTTACCTATCCCAGACCCTAGAGTATTTCGCATATTTTACAAAAAGAAAAGAAACGTAGAGAGAAAACACAAATATAAACAAAAACAAAAAAATAAAAGCTGCTCTGCTAGTTGGATTTTTGTTGTTATTATTGCTAATGATGATGACGATGATCATTGTCTCATCATTAACATCGATGAGTCTATTTTGTTTGACGTCAAAAGCAAATGAGATCGAGATCGATCGTCATAATTGAGTCTTATGAAATGAAAAAGTAAGAAAATTCTTGAATTTTTCAAAAAAAAACAAAACTTTGTTGACATCGAACTTAAATTTTTTGTTAATAATTAACATTATTTTCCGAATCCTATATATGTATGTATCATTGGTTATAATATATTGAACGATATTCTATGCTATACATTTAACACTAATCGAAAAAAATGTAGCACTGATCTGAGAACAGCATCGAATCCATTCAATTGCTGTTTTGAATCCATTCATATTTTGATCTAAATCGGTTGAACGAAGAGCATTGTAAAGACATTTTGCTTGCATGAATGTAAAGATTAATTAAACAAAATTGAGTTTTTCTCTTGACATTAAACTGATTTTGCGTTCAATCATTTCAACGTCAAATTCAACTTATCATGTTGAACTTTTAAGTAGAACTCACCACAATGAGGAATAAACTTACATATTTATATGCTGCTGGACACTGTTATAATTTCACCACTTCACTTTTTCACCTCAGCATCAAATAAATTTATATATTCAACATACAAAAATGAACTTTATACTGATATTTTGAAATTTACAAGTGTGATTGATAATCTAATATAAAAAAAAAATTTAAAAGAAAAACCAACAAAATACATAGTAAAATAGAAATAAAAATACATTAACAAAGAAGAGGGTAAACAAAAAGTAGGTTTTCTTTTCTTTTTTTTTTTTCCCCTAAAAAAAAAATATTTAATGCATGTGATGTGGATGAGAGGAGAGTCGTCTAGTCGAGTGTATGCTGTGGTGTTGTTGTGAGTAGTACAATGTGTTCATCATGCGTAAATAAAAATTATAGATTAATTTGTTTTAAGATTAAAAATATGTACTATACATACATAATAGTTAAGTTTAGTTCAGCAACAATAATATCTACAGCATTATACATACAAACATACATTTGTTATACAGACATTTGTATTTCATGATTATGATGAAACAAAGCGATTTTACATTAACTTATAAATTATAGCTCCAAAGTCCCAGAGTCTAGAGAGCGCCAAATAGAATAGTTTATCTTCCTATTCTTCTTACTCCACAAAATTTATACTTGTGTGAGTGTGTCGTTGCCTTTGTTTTTGTTATATGTTCCGCTGAATTTTGTTTAAATTTTTTCTTTTTCCGTTGTTTTTCTATTTTTTTTTTTAATGCGCATAGAAATCGTAATTTATTTTTTTTTTTGTGATTGTGTTGTTGTTTTCTTATTTTCATTTCATAGTCTGTTGTTGTTGATGTTGTTTCAATGACTATATGACTATACTTATGCATGAGAAACAGACAAACAACTATGAGCGAACGAAGCGTAAAGCATAAAAAAAACTATACTTTAACCCCAAAAACTAAGTGCCGTTACTTTTGAAGTGAACTATAAGCTACTTTTGTGCTATGCTTGCTAAGTTTTGTTGTTGTTGTTGATATACAATAATTTCTGCTATGCAAAGCTACTATTGAGCGAGCTTATTGTCTGTCTGTCTCTCCTCTATTTTCAATGATGAACCTGAACTGATCAAGATTAGATTCACATTTTGTTGTTTCTTTTGTTTGCTTGTAGTATATTTATAATCATTTCAAATACAGTCGAACTTCTCTGTAATGAACATAGATCTCCATATAAGAAATTTCCATACAGCGAATGAATAATATTTTGCAGCTTGCAAAGTGATCTCTCCGAGTATTTTTCTACTAATGCAAAGCTTCTCTTGAGCTTATTCACCTCGCTTACTCTCTCTCTCTCGCTCTCTCTCTTTTAATGATTAACTAGACTGAAGACTAAACTAGAGATGATTCCTTTTGCTACTTCTTTGTAATCGTAATAATTTTTGTTTCATATATCATGGAATTTGTTGAAGCGCATTTAACAATATACTCACACATAACATTGAACCATTAAATTCAGAGTCATTTGATGATGTGATGGGGCAGACAGAAGGAAGCGTATGATGTTGAAACTAGTTTGCTTCTTCTTCTTTTAGTTCCTTCCTTTTCATTTAAATTCAATCATCGCACGCCCCAAGAGCAAAGCTTATGTGCAAAGCAAAGCAAGCGATGATTTGATTTCATTTCATTTGATTTGATTTCAAAAATCATAATTACATGCAAATATTTGTGTGTGGTGGGTATGTGTTGATGACAAGCTTTTTAATACACACTTATGAAACCTTAAGTTATGTGTTAAGTTGTTATGAGTATGTGTGTGGGTGCGTACGTGCTTTCTAGGGTTGTCATCATGACACCACCACAGTGCACAGTGTGGAGCTAGGCAAGTTAACTTAACAAACTGGTTTTTGAATTGGTTTGCTTTATGACTGACTGTCTGTCTGTAGGTCTGTTGTTTGTTGAGCGACCTTGAGTCGAGTCGATTTGAGATATCAATAAAATAAAGTAAAGTAGTCAACAACATTTGTTTTGAAATTTTTGGTTAATTTTTTTTAAGTATTTTGTTTTGATTCATCAGTTTCACTAACAAATTATTTTTTAAAACATTAAAACATTTTACTAAAAATATTGCTGACTAATTATGTTGCTCATGATGGTGATCTGATGATGATGATGATGAGGTGGAGCTCTAATTATAAACAACATTATAAAACGGAAGTTAAAAAATAGTGAATAATTTAGACGTTTTATAAAAGTAAATACAAAACAACAATTTAGCTGTCTGTCAGAGTAGAGTTTTCCTTTGTTTCACTTCAATTTTAAATAAATAAATTATTGTTAAAATAAAAAACAATAAACTTTTTTCTTTGTTTTTTTGAACGAAGTTCTTTTTTTTTTTTATATATTATTTTTGTTGTTGAATTCCTTTCAAAATGACTCATACAGTATCAGTCAGTTAGAGTCAGAGAGTTTTCGATTGTAACTTATTTTAATTTTGAAGTTTCTCGAAGTTTTAGTTGATTTATATGGAATTATTTTGTCTTTCTGCGTCATTCATATTATTTTTTTATTTTTTGTGAAAGCATTAACTCAAGTGAGTTGTCTACACTAAATTTAGCATGACTTGATTATGTGTGGAAAATTCTGCACTCATTTACATGAGGCGGCGCGTGCACACATGTTCTATTCGTGTCATTTTTCAATTATAGACTGTTTTTTTTTTATCATGAACACATTACATTAGTTGTTTTATGTACCATACACCCCTATTTTTTATTTTAAAAATATATTTTACACTTTGTTTTATAAAGCATAGAAATTGTAAGTCTCGAAGTTTTCGATAAAGTGGTGACTAGCCTCCCCCCTGTCTTTCCTTAACCCATTTCGTGCTGGTATTGATCCATTGGATATTGGTCGTTGAAAATTTGTGAGATAACCTTATTTTTAACCAACTTAAAAAAAAAGAAGGTAATCAAATCGATTTTTTTTTTTTTTTTTTTTTTACATCACACCTTTTTTCTGGGTAAACCAATTTTGTTTTTTTTTTTTTATTTGAAAACTGATGCTTGTTCTTTGGCCACATATAATTTTTATCAAGATCTGACCAGTAGTTTTTGAGTTATCCTTAAAAATGCGCATTCCATTTGCACTACCTGAAGTCGGTTTTCTTTTTTGTTTTTACTGCATTTCCTATGAAATTCTATCAAAATATCTCAATAATTTAATGATCCTGCAAATTTTGTTGGATTCTTCTACGAAATACCACAATTATTGTTCAATTGTCTTAAAATTTAACATAGACAAAGTAAAACCTCATATTTACATAATCTAAAGCTAACTCGCTTATTTCAATAGACATATATTGAAATTTTTTATAAATTATGGAATTTGTAAAACTGTCATTATTCACAGGTACTGAAGAATAAGACAAAATGATCTAATCGTTATTTCATTCTATACTAGATATTAATTTGAACCTTTATCTTTCATTTAAATGTAAGATTGAAGTTTCTATCTATTATAGAAATGATACAGGCACTAGTTGGAAATTATGTTTCTTAGCAAGAAATAGTAGGTTAATCAGAGACTCGAAAAAGTAAACAAATAAAATAGTATGACGATAAGGAGAATCAATTGGCCTTCTAATCCTTGTTTATTCATCTGTTTCCAATAGTAGAACAGCCATATTAACATGATTTTATCCATTTTAAGAGTTAAAACTAGCTCAGCACATACACACAACCCTCAAATCTCAATTTGTTTTGGTTGTTAGCCCTGAAGCAGGTTAAAAAACTTGGTTGTTGTTGTTTTTTTCACACTTTATGTTTTGTTTATTTTATGTTATGTTGTGTTTTGTTTATAAATTTGGTTTTTGGATTTTGTTTTCCTCAATATTATGATTTTTTTATTTAAATTCTTAAAAACATAAACAAAATTAACCAAAGTGTCTGAGTGCTATAGCAGCTACTGATTATTGAAGGTTGGCTTATCATTGAACATTTTTTAATAAATACGAGTAAATTATATAATCCGACATGGTTATAATATTAAATAACTACATTAAAAAAACCTAATAGAGGTTGAAGGAAGTTTATTCATACATAAGATTACCTTGAGTACTCAAAAAGAAGTTGTCTTTTGTATTTTGTTTTTAATGGGAAAATGATAAAATTTGTGGTGCTTTGTTGTTCCTTGTTCTTGATAATGTAATGATGATGAGTGATGAGTGACCTAAATTTACAATTATGTAGTAGCACTTGAAATATACATATTTGTTGGAAAAGAAACAGCAGCAACATATTCAGATGTTCATCAGATGATAAGTTTTTCCCTATTTCTTCATATAATTCACTCAACAATTCACTTTAGTTAGGTTTTTGTTCGCTCTCTTCTCTTTGTTAGTTATAGAGAGATTTATAGATTCTTTAGTTATTACTCAACCTGATGAAATGCTGATCAATACTCTCCCTTTTTTTTATTCACGCTTGGTTGAATGTTTTTAACACTCATTTATTGATTCACATCACATTCAATCAACAGCCATAAATATTTATATACTTCTTTCTGAATTGTTTATTTACATTAAAGTAGCAGCAGCAGAAGTAACAGCAACAGCTGTAGGTGCGGAGATACTTTTTTTCTATTTTTAACATTTGTCCATATGCAACCACATATGCATACTTATGGTCAAACTAATATACTCAGTCAGCTATAAAAATCTCTCGCATCTTTAACAAACTTCCCTTCCCTTATGTTGAAAGAATGCATGTGATTTCCACGACGAATGAGGTCAATACAAAGATCTTAAACTCGAATAGATTCCAGGACACTATAGTAATGAAATGGAGCACTGACTACCTGTCTTGCTAAGCATGGGACTAAACACAGTTTCTATATTGGTCCCAACACTTTCCTATAGTTTGAAATCTTTCTTCTTACGTTCAATGTCCCTAGTACCATGTTCAAATTGTTGTAACTGCAAGAGGCCTGTAGCATATAGAACTGCATCCACTGGAGTTGCTGCATGTACATACAACTGTAGACTCGCGGTAGAGTTATGTGATCTTTCTGTTGCTTGCTTTACTGCCGCAGCCCTGCTTATGATGATAATTGTTTAGATTAATATTATAGTTTTGTTTTGTTTTGTTTAGTTAAGTAAATGTTATTTTTATTTCTTTTGTTTATTAATGGGAAGTTGAAACGACTACGAAGTCTGAATTTGATGGCAATCATCATTTACTCTTCCCCCTTTGAAATGAGCAACTAAAATTTACCACTAAAAACTTTTTTATGTAAACAAAACTGTGCGTTCCGAACGTTCCGCCGTTTCTTTAGTACAATTTCTTAATGTTTATATTATTTTCTGTTATTATTATTATAGTCTACTCTTGTTGTTGCTGTTGTTGGAGTGATGATTGCTGTTATTAATGTGTTGGTCGATTATTCTGAATTCTTTCTTTCTTATCATTAATATCTATTTTCTAATGTTTTCCCCCCTCCACTCTTAGCCTAAATCTGAAAATCCCCTTACATATGTGTATTTTTGGTAAAAGTTTATTTCTTTCTCCATAAGCTTTTTCAGTTTTAAGTGCAATTACACTTTACTCTCTCTCTCTCTCTCTCTTTCTTTCTCTCTCTAGAAGTTCGTGTGCCCTTCTCTTCACATGTTGTTTTTTTATATTAATAGATGTGAAAGGAAATGTTACTGCTGCTATTGCTGTTTTTATTATTGTGATATTGCTTGTACTAGAATTTGTTATAGTTGTTGTTGTGTGTGTATATACATACATGTGTACATATATTTGTATTGGTATTGATATAAAACAGGCATACCAGATGGTTCCAATTCTAATAATATGTACTTTGCCCTGTTTCTGTTTTTATTGAAAGATAAAAAACAAAACCAAAAATTTTCTTCATCATGTAAATTTTTTTTTTATCAAAATGTTTGGAACATATATGTTTTACTTTGATCTTAAAAACAATTTGCCTGTGTGCCTGTGTTAATACATAAATAATATTTTTTTTTTTTTTATCATAGTTTTACCATATTCTAAAATGACATAAATTTAAGGTCAAAACCTTCTAATAAGCAATTTTTTTTCTCACAATCACAACCCAGCCAGCCAATCCAGCTCATTAGAATATCAAAATAATGTTAATGTGATGTAGAATATCATCATAATATTAATGATGATGATGAGTGATGCCTTAACCTTGTTTTTCTTTTTACATATTACAAATATTTCCATAAACAAATATTCAATGTCACCATATACTATAATTAATTATAATTCATTGTAAGTGATGGCAACTGTAGAGAGGAGGAGAAGGAGGAAGTTCTCGAGGATCAATATGGCAATGCCATTCATTGGCCCCACTGTCACTCAATGTTGTCAAGTCTCAAGCAGTGAATGTTTTCATCATTGTATGTATTGTGAAACATTCCCTGTACTATGTACTCTCCTAGTTAAATTGATTTCACTTCTGACTACACTTGCTTAACAAATATCAACAAGATCGGTTACAAGTAACCTAGACTATTTTATGAACGTTTTAGATACTTGCAGGAGGAAGCCTCTTTTATTGAATTTGTAGCACAATGTACTTTAGCTTCCTTCCCAGGAACCTAGTGCACCACTCGGGAAACAAGTTGCTGAATTAATCATATTTCACCATCCTGAAGGCAATTAAATGCATATAGTTGCTATAAGTTCAGATATTATTAGTATAATTCGATATCAACCCGGAATTTACTAATTAGTTAAGTAGGACAGTAGTTATAGCAAGCACTCCTCAGCTTCTGCCTATTTCTTTTTACTACAACACTTTCTCAATCTCATTTGACTAAGTCAGTAAGACTTAATTTGTTTACTTTGCTCACTGAAACACAAAAAGGTCAGATGTTTGTTTAATTTTTTAAAGAATATTGCTTGAGTTTACCCGTTGCCACATCATTATACCATAAGTATATTGCATTTTACTTATACTACTTATTTATTTTAGCCAACAAAGTTCATTGAAACATAATTGTGAAAAAATGAAATTCAATAAACCCACTTACTCATCAAGCATAGGTCTCTTAAGTCATTGTACTATGACCACCAACTTCTTTTTGAGTTCTTTAACATGATACTATTGTACACTTTATTTAAAAATAAACATATTCATTTCATTTGTTGAACGAACTCACTCAATCAATCAATAAACTTCATTCACCTTCATTTTTATCTTTTTTTTTGCTCATGTTGTTTAATGACAAACTTTTCAATCAGTCACTCATAAACACTCTACTATTTTTATTCGATTTTATTAATAATTTTTTATTCATTTAGGTACACAATACATTTTTTATTTTTAATTATTCCTCTCTCTATATATACTTATTTATTTATATTCCTTATATTAATGAAATGAAATTATGTCTTACAGCTTTGTAAGTTTTATTTTAGCCTGAAGAATCGAGTCATTGATTCAACTCACAATATTTTTACCAAGAAAATAATAAAAATCAAGAAATTTTGCTGCCACAAACTGTGAATATTCTTCACCACATTCTACACTGAACAAAATAAATGTTAACAACATTTATTCAAATTGAAAATTAAGAAGAGCGCAAGTGTTTATTATCGTTACAAAAAAACAAAAACCACAGAAAAAGCATTGAGCTAATAAATAATAAATAAACTACAAAAACATAATAAACCATACATTTTGTGCTTCTTTCTTTCAATTCTGTTTGTTTTTAATAACACAACAGAATATTATACTTATAGTATAGTGAGGGTTATTTGTTTGTTGTTTGCAAATTGTTATTTTTTCATCTTTTTGTAAAAAGAAGAAGTGGAAAAAGAATAGTACTAAGGTTTTTGGTAATCAAAGTGAATTTACGTCTTTCATTCGAAAGAAACGAAATTCCAACCATTTAACCACTGTGTACAAAACAAGTAGCAAACAAGTTAATTTTATTTTCGGTGTAATACACAATTACAAAAAATATACATTCTACTCATAATAAATAATTATAATTATATATAAAGAATAACTAGGTTGAGCACCTTGCAAGGAAAAAACATATTGAAGAAAAGTACTTGCTTGTGTAACTTGATTTCTGGATTTTGGTCTCTCATATTTAATATAAGAAAAGTGCCAAAAGAAATCATCAAATCATAAAGTTTTAAAGCGCAATTTAGTTTCTTTTACACTTGTGTATTGTTATTAGAATTATACACTGTATATACATACATATATACTTATAAAAAAGACAATTAGAAATCTCTTAAGCGCTTGTTTTAGATTGAGAGTTTTGTTTCATATACGTACTACTACATACATACTTCCAAAGAGAAAGAAACTTAACTCATTGATATCTGATATCTTTGTATGATATTGAGCCTTAGAGATTTTCCTTTCAGTGTATAAATTCTAATTTATTCTTCTATAGAAGAATATTTAAGCTGAAAATAAAATCAAACAATTTTTATTAACAAGAAATAAAAAAAAAAACCTTGGCCTATAATCACCTTCTCTCTCTCTCTCATCAATACAACACACAACGAAGAAGAAGAGAAAAGATTATAAAATCCTATATTACCGTTATTTTGATATTGTATGTACAATCTTTTTTTGAACAAAAATTCGAAAATTTTAAATAAATCAATAGGTACTAGGCCAGCCCTCACAATGTCTGTCCCTGTAAGCTACTCTGCTGCCGCTGAATACGCCGTCGTCGTTGATGAACGTAGTGGTTTGGATTTATTAACTCTACAACAAGAAGAGCAATACCATCTACAACAGCAACAACAACACCAACAAATCCAACTTCAATTACAACAACAGCAACTCCAACAACAATACTACGAGGAGCAGCTATTGAAGCAACAACAAGAACAGCAATACAATAATTATTATACCGAAGAAGGAGCCTTGTATTGCCGTCAATTGGAGTTGGAACAAGCTGTAAGAAGGCAGCAGCAGCAGCAAGAGTTGATGCAGCAGAGGTCATTGATGTCGTCGTCGTCGTCGGTAATGCCAACAACAACAACAAACAACATTGGAAATTCTAACGCAGCCACCACCACCACCAGCGCCGTCATCAATAACAATCTTAATATCAACAATATGGATGCCACTAGCATTAATGCCATATTGGTGCATGATGATTTAAATGATGATGAACAACCAACAACATCTGCCCAAGCACAAGTGACATTGGCAACGGCAATGAAGAAGGCAGCGGCGGTGGCGGCAACAGCAGCAACAGGAAATTCTGCTAATGTTATTGTTGGCATTGATCAACACAATGATACAGAGATGCGAACTGAATGGATGATGATTACTAATGAGGGGCGGTATGGGACACCGGGTGCTGCTGGCTTGGAATATCAGAAATATGACGAACAACAACAACAACAACAGCAAGAAACCATTAATAATCCTTTAAACGAAAACAGCAGCAACAACAATGGACCAACAACATCATCACCCAACAAGAAGAATAACAACAACAACATGCCAGCAACCCAAGAATCTTCAGCAGCATCATCTTCAATGATGGATATGGAGAACAAGAAAACAAATCTTGTGGAAGAGCAATTAAATGCCATGACATCTGAGGAATTGTACAATACACTTAAGGAATATGATGCCCTGCAAGATAAATATCATACTGTACTCTTATTGCCAAAGGAGTCAAGGGTAAGAGTGATACAAATCCATATCATTTTATCATAGATATTTATTAATTTTGATATTTCCTTTAGCGTGAGGTGACTGCTGGTGGCCGTGATGGTTCCGCTTACGTTTTACGTTGCCTTAAAATGTGGTATGAACTGCCCTCCGATGTTTTATTCTCGGCTATGAGTTTGGTTGATCGTTTCTTGGATCGCATGGCTGTCAAGCCAAAGCACATGGCTTGCATGAGTGTTGCATCGTTTCATTTGGCAATCAAACAATTGGATTTGAAGCCAATACCTGCCGAAGATTTGGTTACAATATCACAGGTAAGACGACAACAACAACATATCATGATAATCTCTGACGATGTATTTATAATTGTGATTAATTTATATAGTGTGGTTGTACCGCTGGTGATTTGGAACGCATGGCTGGCGTTATTGCCAATAAATTGGGTGTTCAAATGGGTCATGCACCCATAACCTCAGTCAGCTATTTGCGTATCTATTATGCACTATTCCGTAACATGGCAAAGGATATTGGCGGTGAATTCTTTAAATTCTATCAACAATTAATCAAACTTGAAGAATTGGAGAATCGTTTGGAAATTCTATTGTGCGATGTCAGGACAACGGTTATAACGCCATCAACATTGGCATTGGTCTTGATTTGCCTGCATTTGGATTTGCATATTAAAGAGTCATATACACGCGGCAGCCCCGAATTAAAACATGTCTTTGAGTATATACTCTTCCTGCAGCAATACATGAGGGTAAGTCATCAGCAAGCACTCTCTCACATCAATTCTTTCATTTCTAAACTAATTTAATCCATCTATTTTTAATTAGATACCCGATCGCGTTTTCACCTGCGGATTTAGCGTTGTCTCTGAGATTTTATCTCATTACAATGGTCAGAATAAGGCGCCCTACAAGCAGCGGCTCGTCTGGAAATTATCCAGTCGCACGTTGCGTGTCTTGCGTCCAATGAATCGTTTTTCATCTGATTTACCCACCATTGAGGAAGGCATATCAAACGCATTAGACGATGGCTTGAGATCGAGGTATGTTCCATTACTTTTTATGTTGTTGATTAATGTGTAGAGTAATGTATTTAGAACATGATTTTATGTAATTTTTTAATGTATAATATTTGAGATCAATCACGCGCCGCATAGAGTAGCGTACTTCTTCCGTAAGACTGTATAGATAGATTAGAAACATAGACAAAAAAGGCAGGCAGGCGGGTGAATTGGTGGCATACAATACAATTGGACAACTGATTTCATTTTAATCTATTTCAATTTATTGTTGTTATAATAATCATTTGGATGTGACTTTCTCGACAAAAACAAAAGAAACGAAAACAAAAAAAAATCTCTCGAATCATGCAAAGTTGAAAAGTTCCAGAAGCAAAAACAAACTGAAACAAAAACAACTAAACAACCAAAATAAGTAATCTCTTTAAATTTGCTTTACTGTATTTGTTGTTATTATTTTTAGCATCACACACTTGTATATATATACATACATAATATATTAGTATCTATATATGCGTATCTGTGTCGTCTGTCTGTCTGTTTATTTATTTGTATTTGTGGGTTTCTCTATGTTGATGTTGACGATGATTGTTGATTTGTTTTAAAAATCTAAACTTTTTGTTGTTGTTGTTATTTTGGCATAAACAAGTTTAGAAAACAACAACAATAACATCACATAGCAGATACTTATGTAGCTAATGAATGTTAAATGAATATAATATACCATATAACTTGTATTTTTTGTATTATATTTTATGAAACAAAGACCAGTTCCTCCAGTCTTTGCCAAAAGAGTAGAATAGACTTAATAGAAAAAGTAAAAAAATTCTTTAAAATATCGAATCTCCCAACTCAGACAGCCATTAACATACTACATGATATTTTTTTAATGAAGTTAAAATATTTATTGCTGTGCTTTGGCTGGCAGCAGAGGTTCATAAACTACTGTCACTCTCTCTCTCTGGTCTATGAGTTTAATGGAAAATAATTCTTCTACATACATACTGACTGTGTAAACTCTTTATAGCGATTCTTAAGGACTGGGCATTTTACGGCGTTATAAAGAGTTGTCGTTAAATAGAGAGAAGAAGAGCATTGTACGGATAAGAAGGTAAACCAACGACAGTCAAGTAATTTCGAAGTTTTAGGGAGGTTTTCATTAAATCGAGTAACGTTATATGAAAAGAACATACATACATATGTTTGGGATATTATTATTAATTTCCATCATAGCACTAGCACCACGACCTTCAAAAAGGTCCCTGTTGTACTTGAATTCACCTGAGAGATTACTGAGGCTTTTGGTGAATTTAAACAAGAGCAGTCAATTAAGTTAGGTTTGTTATACCATATCTGTAATGGAATGGAGAAGACATTGTGTAGACTCCACCTAGAAGGTGGAAAGTCTTTTTCATGGCATTTGCATGCAATTATACACAAAGGTTGTGTACCAATGTTTACATATTCAGTTCTCAGAATCTGTGAGAATCCAAAATGCCAGAGAGTAAAATTTGTTCTAAATGAACTATAATAGCATTTGAGTGATTTGTCCACTCTATATAATTTTATACTCTTTGGTTAGACATCCTATGAGTAACCATAGATTCTCCATGGGTTATGGTAATGGAATATTTAGTAGTGGGGTCCATGAAAAAGAAAAAAACAAATGTTATGATAAAGAGAAAGGAATCTATTTAAGAATCTCTGCTATAAATGATTGGCGTGTGTCGTCGGTCGTCTTTATGAAATTGAAAACAAGTTAGATAGAAGAGAGGGAGGGTTGTGGGTTGGCGAAGAAAAGAAAGACATGAAAAATACGTCAAGCTTTCGGCGGTCGATTGGTCTGCGGTTTCTCTTATCATATCATTTTTTTTATTTTTTATTATTATTTTATTGTATTTTTTTCTTCATTAGTTAAGATCATGAGTTCTTTCAAAATATATACATGTTCATGTACACAACGAATTAGAAGTGTGTGTATGTCAAGAACTGGAAGTGGGTTAAGGAGAGATTGATAGAGAGAGAAAGGGGGAGTAAGCTTTTTTAGCTATAAGCGAACGAGAGAGCTTACGTCAAGACAGAAGCATTGCAAAAGAGCTTTAGTTATGATTAGTGAGCAAGCAAAGACAAGCGAGGAGAGAGGAACATTGATCTTTTTTTCTAACATTTTATATGAGAGAGAAAGAGAGTGGGTGTATTTCTTTCTATATATGTACTATATTATAAAGATATATAGATTATTTCTTTTGTGTCATGAAATAACGAACGTCATTGTGCAAAAAGCAAAAAAGAACAGGAAAATTATTTTTTATTTTAAAAAACTTTTCAATGTCATTGCTGCAAATTAGTTGAGTTGATTGTTGAATGTTCATTCTTGTACTACAACACATACATACATATTTATCTAATCATCATTATTTATAGCTCAAACAAACAACATATGTTTTTTGTTTGTTGTTCATTTGTTTTTATATTTTTTTTTTTAAACTTTAGTCACAGGCATTAAAAAATATCAAGTTCAATGCACCCTTAATACCTTTTTTCCGTTTCATTTAGTTCAGTTCGATTTGAATTGAATTTGACTTGATTTTTATCAGGTGACTGCCAGACTGACTGACTTGACTGTTGAGAGAAAACGAATCAATTCGATTTAATTTTTTATGCATTTGCAATAAATTTTTTATAACTTGATTTTTAATCTTTGTTGTCCCCCCTAAGACTTTGAACTTTGTTCATTTTGGTTGGAGTGGGCTCATGATTAATGCAAGTGATAAGTCGATAAGTAACTTAAGTTCCCTTTATATATACATGAAGTCGTGGGAACATGCAAACCTGATGAGAGTAGTTTTCAGATCTAAAATGAGTATTTAAGAAGTTAAGTTAGAAAAAAGAAGTTGATGAATTGTCGATTTATTAGAAATGACATCATAATCATTTATCATTGATTAATATCTAATTAATTATTTATTTATTTTTTCTATTTTACAGAACTGAAAGTATTAGCTCTGAGGAGGAAGAGGACTGGCCAACTTCACCAATAATTCCAATTTTCGAGCAGTGTTAGTTAACTCAACAGTAACAACAACAATAATACAACATCAATATCAAAAAAATAAACAGAAAGTATATAGTAGGGATGTGAATGTAATATTATTAGTAGCAGTTTTGTGAAGAAAAGAATAAACGCAAAAAGAAAAGCGGTTAACAAAAACACACACACAGAAACCCCCAAAAACAAAAACCACAAGAAAACAAGAAAATCACAGCATCACAACAAAAGCATTTGTCAATGAGATGAGATTAGCGTCATATTAGTGGTGATGATGATGATGATGGATTGATTAAAGATTGATAATCATGATGGAGTGATTTGAAAAGGAGAAGCAGTCAACAATAACAACAACAACAACAACAACAACAAGGAGGAGAAAAGACTACAACTACAACGACGACGAGGGAGAATGTAGAATGCAAATAAGATTGCAACCATTTTTCACTCCAAAATCATCTCTTATGAAGAAAGAAGAAGCGGTGTGTTCAGTAAGTAACCACAAGCACTGGAAAATGTGGGCTACTACATACATTTCTTCTCTCCATTGTATTTCTGGATAATTTCTGTACCCGTTGCTGCCGCTGTTGCAACCAAAATCAATTATCCAACCAACCAACAAACAAACAAATCAATGAAAGAACAACCAATAAAATAAGCAGCGGTGGTTATAATTCTTGAATCCTGTTGTTGTGTATATTTGGCTAAAATGAATGCATCATAATCATTTCAAATACTTTTATTATTTCTCTCTTAAATGTTCGGTTTCTAATAAGAAGAAGAAGAAGATAAAGGAAGTGTGAAGTGAGGAGGTTATGTTCTCCTCATAAGATTTGAACTGGCGTCAGGTGGAAGAAAAATATTTTTTTTCAAAATTTATTGGAAAAAATATTTAAAAAGAAAACAAAAAAATGTTTAAAAAAAAAAAACAAAAAAAATGCTGCGGACCATCATACAAAAGATTGATGTCGTTCCGGACCATTAAACACGATGCACGATTGGGGGCTGTTGAAAGAAAATGCAACCAGCAACAGCAGCCCCATCGTGTAATTTTGTAGTATTTTTTCATTAAATTTTTAAAGAGTTGAGCAAAAAGAACAACTAAAAATGATATAAGAAGAAAAATAACGAAAATTCAGTACTAAAAAAAAAAGTTGAGCATGTCTGGAATTTACAAAATAGTAGATGGACAGCAATATCTTTTGTTTCGTTTGGTTCGCGAAAATATGAAAAAAAAAAACAAAAAATATTAAAATTAAATTTAAAAGGAATAATTTGCAAAAAAAAAAAAACAAAAACCCATAAAAAATATATTAGAACAAAAAAATATTAAGTAGTAAAGTGAAATAACAGTAATAGTATCTTATCCCCCCCTTCCCCATGTTTCTTAAAAATTTATGTATTTTTTAAATTAAATTAAAAAAAAAATCAATCTAATCTTCTTTTCAGAAGAAGCAAATTAAAGTAAAACAAAAAGATAAAAAAATTAAAATACCAAAAATCACAGGAGAAAAAAAAGTATAAAAAAAAATCTTAAAAAAAAGTACAAAAATATATTTTATGCATTAAAAAAAGTATAAAACAAAAAACATCTCAAAACTTATTAGATTTTTCATTAGAAAACAAGAAAATGTATGTAAAAAACTAAACAAAATCTCCCCCACAAAAAAAAAAAAAAACAGAACATTATTATTATTATTATTATATTTTATTGTTTCTCTCTAAAATTTAAATTATACAATTTACAATTTAAAACAAAAAAAACAAAAAACCCCCCTATTTGTCTCTGTAATTTTGTGTAGTAATGTGATGATGTGTTTAAAAAAAAATAATATTAAATTTCAGTACAATAACAAAAAAGAAATAAAAGATGAAAACAAAAACAAAACAAAAAAAGAAACACATGCAATAAATAAAATAAAGTAGAAAAGCGCCAACGCCTTAAACATATTAAAAGAAAAAAATATTCATTCAATTTAACTAAATCTTGTTTAATTTTTTTAATACTTTTGCAGGATCTTCATTTTTCGTAAGAAGCAAAACAAACAAAAAAATAATTAATAACAATCTGATAAATCAGAAATCTTATGTATTATTGGCCAAAATTTAATTTCAAAGGCTTTAAAAATATAAAATATTCATTATTAAGAGTTTATATTAAGGGCCCCCCCTTTAAGTGGCCAAAAAAACCATGAACTATTGACCTTTGCTTTGCAGTTCTCATCTTCAAGCAAAACTTGATTTTTGTTTATGTAATGGGGGGCCCCTAATGTGTATATCGTGAAAACGCACTTGCGTCCGCACACTTTTTCCACATTCATAATATTAAAATTCTTTCTCTCTTTTTTGATAGATATTATTATAATGAATGTGGGACGCACGCCGCAGCCTATGCTGCCGTACATTTTTTTTTTATAATAGAGAGTTAAGTTAGTTATACTCTACTCTCACAAAACAAACAAAAAGTGCACACTCTCACCACATACAGACAGCAGCAAAGACTATTTAACATATACATAGACAATCAGTTTGTTTAATGTTTAATAGGCTTTGACTGCAGCGACAATGCTGCTGCACTTTTTGTATGCTGGTTGGAAGAGTAGATTTGAGTAAACTAACTTAACTCTCTCAATCATAAACAATGGACAGCAGCTTATGCTGGTGCTTTGTTTCTGTGTGTGAGGCTCATCTCCTATGATGATGCTGCTGCTGCACTTATGTGTATTGGAAGAGTAAACTAATTTTACTTTTTCTCATACAATTTTGTTGTTGCCTTTTTTTAAGCTTTTCATTGCGCTTTGCAAGCGCACTTATTTTATTTAAAAAAAAAAAACAAATTGTATTCAAATGCCGTCGTCGCGACGGCAAAAATAACTGATGAAGATGAAAGGAGGAGGAGGAGGAGTAGAACGAAGAAAGGAGAAGGAGGAGAGATGCTGGTTTAGTGTCTCTCACAAAAATGTTGGTGATCTTTTTACAAAAAAATAAAATTAATTTAATTTTAAAATTTAATTTCTTTTTTGTTATATGTACATAAATATTTTTAAAAACTTATAATCTTAATCTTAATTAATACTATTAATTAATTTATTTCATACTGAAAAAAAAATCACAAAAACTGTGAACAAAACAATATAAAAATACAATAAAAAAATATTATTTACATTAAGAATTCTAAACTTATTTTCGAAATAATTTTTTTTTTTTAAATTTTCCATTAAGAATTATGATGCATAATTTAGTAAAATATACACAAAAGAAATTTTTTTTTAAACAAACAAATAACCAATCAAAGAAAGAAACTTTTTAACAAACGACAATGAAAACAAAGGAAAAACTAACGCCGCCGAAAACGACGATGAACATCATGAAATTAATTTACGGTGAAGAAAAGAAAAGAATCAATAACACATTTTTTTGTATGTATGTTTTTATTAAAAGAAAAATAAAGTATGTACATACTTATGTATATGTGGTTGGTGGAGGGGTGAAGGAAGAGGTGAAGGCCACCACCACCACATGAATAATAATTTTTTTATGTGAAAATGTACAAAGAAAACAAAATTCTTTTATGTTTGTTTTATTTGCTTTTGTAATTGTATTTATGTATGTGTTTGATAGTCAAAATTTTAGTGGTGTGGTAATTTAATGGAGGAGAGGTGTGTGGTGAATTTTTAAATTTTTAGAGCACCTTGCAACTCTGCAAGCAGCAGCAACAAAAAAACCAAAGCTCAACAACACATGTGAGAGAGAGAGAGAGAGAGATTAACAGACTTTCAATGTGAGTACAAAAAATATTATAAAGAAAATTATGAAAAATCACTATGAAAACAAATTAATTAAGAAAAATAACAAACAAAACAAAATAAAATAAAGAAAATCCACAAACCATTTTTTTGATGACACAATTACAATTACAAATGTCAAAGAAAGACACAAAACAAAAATGATATAATGTGATATCATATGAATAAAGAGGGTGCAATAGTTTTTCCTTTATTTCTCTTTCAAAAGCCTTTCTTCTTCTTATTCTTCTCTTTATGCATAATAAATGATTTCTTAAATTTTCCACACATAAAAAAAGTATTTAAGCTTTAAAAAAAAAATCACATTTCCTTAACAAAAAAAGAAAAAGAAAATTATTAAGAAATGATGAAAATGAAAACAAAATAAAACAAAAATACCGAAAAGTGCATTTTTATTTATATTTAAAATCTCAGCAAACAAAATTTCATAAGGTTTGTTTTTCAAGGATTTTGTGTGAGATTTTAAGTATAAATATGATTAATAAACAATACAATACTATATAGAATATGTTCATTTGTACGCGTATATCGGATAAGCTTAAGATAAGTGTAAAAACAAAACTAACAAAAAAAAAAGATGTGTGTTCATTAATAAGACACAGAAATGAAGGTGAAAATGTGAGAAATGAGACCATGAATATTTTGTATATGTAAGATGAATCAAAGTCTAAAAATTGGTGATTCCCTCATTAGGGGGGGGCCATCTAAATATGTACACTGCCGCTCACTTGAATAGCACCACAACAAATTTTTTACCCAATACCCATTTCTCCGAAACCAATAGTTTTAGAGCCCTACTTTTTTTTTTTTAAATTAAAGCCCATTGAATTCTCCAAGCTCAACAAAAACCTCATTAAAATTAAAAACGTAAATGATTTAGAAAATAAAAAAAAATAACATTTCAATGTCATTTTTGGATCACTTAAATAGAACTCCTATAGAAAAATCGGATTATGAACTACACTACACTTTTTAAACTACGTGTTATGTTGTTTGCTTATATCTAGATCAGTTTCATGTAATTTCCACATTATGTAATAACGTGTATTTCACCTCCACTCCAAGTTTCCAAATAATTAATTTCTTACCATTGCGTTCATTCTTGGAGTCAGAAACTGTAGTTCAAAGGTACCATAGTAAGAAGTCGATCTCCATACTATGACAACTCCCTCCCTGCTATTCAAACGATTTAGTAGGTGTTCATCATCCCTTACACCGTGAAAATAGTTATTCTAGCCATCGGGGCCCTATAAATTAAATTTTTTTCAATGCAAAATATTACTCGGTACCACTCTTTATTCAACGTCATGTTTGGTTGGCAAAAATAGAGGCATTGTTCCTTATGAAATACATTAAGTGGTGGTTTTTTTTTAATTTTATAGATTTTAGATGTGCAGCCTTGGAAATAACCCGTTTTACAGTAGATACGCTTGCACATACGACCGTTTTATCTTTAATTTTGGCAGCGGAATCGTGTGAATTTGACGATTGTCTCAGATATTCAGATGTCTCTTATTAGCTGCTGTAAGTATACTAGCCGTACCTTTCATATTTGTTCCATAGTTTATTGGATCTTTTAAAAATGTCGATGTGTCTTTTCGGCTTCTATTGGTTTTTTTTTCGCTATCTGGTGAATTGACTGACAGACTACATTCCTTATAAGTTTTGATTTTTGTCCTCTCCTCAAGATCTAATGATTTTCCTCGACCCATATTGATTGAAATTATTAAATTATAATTCAAATATCACTTCGTTGACATTCTCCTCCTCCCCTCCCCTTATATATATATGGCTGGCTCCTTATTTCATGTTTTGATTCTTAACAAATGGCTGAGGGGGTGGGTCCTTATCACATCTTATGATATGTGAGTGATATGTAACCTGATCTGCCAATTCAATAACATATAATAATAATTTTAATACCATGATATGTCTGTCCTCTATAAATCCATCATTTACTATACACATATGACTTTAAATTAAAACACAACAAATGAAAGAAAAATAAAATTAATGTTAATTATAATTTATGTAAAACTAAAGAAATCATATTAAAACAAAAGTGATGATGATTTGATATGTATTTGATGAGATTATTGAATGAATTTTATTAGCATTTTAAGTCTAAATTTAATTTATGTTTTTGATGTCCAGAAAATTATAATTTGTAATTTTTAAAAAGAGAGACCTTTTTAGTTTTAACATAAAAGAAAATTATAAATTCTATCTGTGTGGCGTGTGTGAAAACCCCGAAAACAAAAAAAAAAAAGAATCATTGAACAACAACAAATCGTGATGTATTCATTATATACAAAAAAAATCAATAAAAAGTATTATTAAATCATAATTTAAAATAATGTCTTTTTCTTTTAAATCAAATCAAAAGTATTTTCGGGAACAGAACCATCATTTTGTTTGAATGAAAACATTTAACGTATTTTGTCGCTTCGCTATTACCTTCTTACATGTAAGTTCTGTAGCAATAAGCTTTTTGACATTGTCAACTTGCTAATGCAACTCTGAAGAAAATGTAGTGTTGGCAAAGGCTACATAGCTGTCAAATTGGCATGCATAGCATTTTTCTGGCAACATTGTAATATGAAAGTTTTTTCAAGAAACTGATCGCGTCCATTGTTCAAGTCTTTCAAATTAAAGCGAAAATCAAGCAACATTGGTCAGCAAATGCAAAAAAAACATTCGTTAAACTCATTCTAAGCGGTGATATTTTTTTGGCGTCTATTCAAAGGAAAGGTAATAATCAAAAAAATTGTATTACATATAAAAGTTGAATTTGGATACGAAATGGGCGTAAACAAATTTCAGGGTAAATCCCATAATAATAAGAAGCGATGCTGCTGATGTGCTATCCATTTCTTTCTTATTTCTGCTTCATAATATGTTGTGAGTTTCATACCAATGAGCTTTTTGTCATTATTAACATGCATATGCAACCCTGGTATTAGTGCTATAAAATTGCTGCTATTCATAGTTGTCAAATAAAAATACACAGTGTTGTTATTGTATTTTGCTGGCAACACTGTAAAACATAACCTTCCTTTTCTCCATAGTTTCTGTGCGGTGTACACGTGTTTTTAATAATGGCACCCGTCGAAAAAGCTAAAAAACCCGTAAAATCGGGCAGCAAAGGCAAAAAACATCCGCTAAACACATACCTAAGCGGTGGAGTTTTGCGTTACTCCAAGAGTCAGGTAAAAATTATAGAAATATCTGTGAAATTTGTGTATTTGAAAAATGTGTGTTGAGTATAAAGTGTGGTGTGCGCATACAAAATTCAGGGTGACGCCGTGTGGCAGGCAACATACAAAATTATTGAGAATCCAATATGAAATCAAATAACAATCAATGAATCAAATAAATAATTTTCTAATCATGCACACATATACACACCTAACTACACGACCGCACATTTCACAAATGCAACAAAAAAAAAAAAGGAAAATGTGAAATATGAAAACGAAAAAAGAATAAGAATTAATTAAAATCTTATTGTAGATGTACAAGCGTCGTGGTCTTTATCGTCTTAAGAATGCTAAATTGCCAGCAACCAAGGCCGTAAAAGTTCCAATTAAGACAGTGAAGAAGATTGGTGGCCCAAAGAACGGTAATGAACGTACTGTTTATCTGCGTAAATCTAAGGCCAACTATCCAACCAAGACCTTCGTTAAGAAGCGTCCAGCCAAGCGCAACTTCAGCCAGCACAAGCGTAATGTGCGTAGGAACCTGAAACCAGGTACCGTGCTCATTCTTTTGGCCGGTCGTCATCAGGGCAAACGTGTTGTCCTTTTGAAATCATTGACCTCTGGTCTGCTCTTGGTGACTGGTCCCTTCGCCATCAACTCGTGCCCACTTCGTCGTGTTTCGCAACGTTTCGTCATTGGCACATCGTCTCGTGTCGATTTGAGCAACTACAAAGTACCCGAGCACTTGAATGACGCCTACTTCCGTCGTCTTAAGATCAAGAAGGAGAAGAAGTCTGGTGAAGGTGATATTTTTGCTACCAAGAAGGAACGCTTTGTGCCCAACGAACAGCGCAAGAAGGACCAAAAGGAAGTTGATGCTGTTGTCTTGAAGGCTGTTAAGGCACATCCCGAGGGTAAATACTTCAAGAAGTACTTGCAGAACATGTTCGCTCTTCACTCATCCCAATATCCACATCGCCTGAGATTTTAAGCTAAATGAGCGCAGATTTTTTGTAGTCTACTGTTCTGCATTCGTCGCACTTTTGCTCTGTTTAAGGATTTCTTTTTTATAAAAACAAAAAAAAAAAATAACAAAATATATTTTGGTCAGCAACAACAACTACAACAAGAAATGCCCATAGAAAATACAAAATTAATTTGTAAAGAAAATAAATTTTTACAAAGAAAAACACAACACAAATTTGTCAAATCATCCATCACACTCGTACATAACAACAAAAGAAAAGGAGTAGGACTACATCATACACCACTAAATTATTTTATTGAGAGATTTCTTCTTTTGGTTTTAATTCAAGTCATCACAACGTTTAATATGTTAAATATACTTACGTATATACGTCGATCATAGGATAGAATAGGCAGACTGCTGGCCTCATGGGCAAGTTCATCCAGAAGCCCTTGGACCCATTGTGATGCCTGGTTAGGATCCAACCATCGTTCTTACAATGCATTGTTTGAAATAACTACATTTCACTGGCAACATACGTAAATTCAATTTCATTGTATGTAGGGCATAACAGATGAAGTTTATAACTTACTGGTTCAATTATTTTGCTCAGATTTTTCAACAAATTCATAATCATAAGCTATCACTCAATGATGTACAAATATCATAAAAAGGTTTATCCTTATGTAATTTCGAAACAAAGGCCAAACCCCGAAGCACATACAAAATCAACTCAGACCATTAACTTTATTTGAATTCAAGGACTTAAAAACTTTTCACACAAATGGAAAAGAAAGAAAACTATCTGGACATGAAGTCTTCCACCAAAAGGAAGCAGGTGAGTACATGCACAGATCTTAAATAGATATTACTGTGAAGCCAAGCCCATTGTTGTCCTGTCGGTCGGCAATCGATTGCAGTGAAGTTTGAAATCTTGAACCGAAGAAATGAAAATTAGTACACTACCTAATTGTTTATATTTTTTAAACTATGTATCCGATATGTCTTTTAATGTATCATTACAAGAGAATGTTTACAGCTATTCTATTCTTATTATGTGTGCGAAAGGTATTAGTAGAGTTTGACAAAATCAGTTTGATTGCCATCTAGAAAGCAGCAATTGCAACTTTTATCAATATCAATCGATCGTGTGGCCTAGCTGTACTGTATATAAGTCCTTAATGCTGAGCTCATCAATTTTTGGTATTATTTTCAACAATAATAACTGAATATCTTCTGTTTTCCATAAGCATGTTTAATGTCAAAAGTTCAGTAATCATTGACATGGCATCTAGTTGTGATTTGGTAATTTGAGTGGAGAAATCATTATGTGTTTAACATCATAAGATTGGTGAGGATCCAGTGAACTTAACCATAACATCTATGTATAGCAATTCTTAAAATCTATATGGTAGGTTCATGTCATAGAATCCGATATCACAGTACTTTGTTGTCAAACAAACTTATTGTTAGGTTGTTGGTATGGTTATGCAACTTCAATGATTGTATGTATCTATCTGACATTTTACTTATTTTAAACCTCACTAATGGTAGGTACATCCAAGTATGTGAATTGTGAAGAGTGCTGACATACCAATGAGTACTTGAGTCACTGAGCCAACTTAATGTTGGAGTTAAATGCCGTTCTTCAAAGCTGCATTACATATATCCATAATAGATTTAGAACTGTGGTCCAAAGAGCCAGTACATCTTTCTAGTTTATATTTTCAATTGTATCTGTTTCGTGTCAATGTGAGTCTTCCTAGTAAGCAGCCTTTGATTCTAGTGCTACCCATGTAAATTAGACTGTGTGATGTTCAATGTCAATGAGAGATGGTTTCTTTGCTTTAAGGTGAAAGTTGTTTGAACAGATTTCTGAGTGTTGACAACTATTTCCAATTGTTTATATCATTTTTCGAGTATGCATTGTTATTCTTGTATGTTCTATTTATTGATGATCTACACAGGTTGCTACCTCAATCACCAAGGTACAGCAGTAAATATTGCATATCGGATAGATAGTCAGGGGCCTAGTATGTTTCCTTGTGGTACCAAGATGAGTATGTAAACAATTTTGTATATTTTTTTTTTTTTTTTTGTATTTTATGATGAGATTATATAATAACAACAAATTCATATTTGATAAATTCATTTGTATCAACTTAATACATACATATGTATATTATGAAGGTATATATTTGACTCTTGACTTAGTTCAGTTGAAGTGTAGTGTTTTGTAGTGTAATGCCTCTTTGGCGCTAATTAAGTATCCAACTTATTATCTTCTCTGAATTTTAATTCCAATATTTATGTATACATATCATTTAGTTTTGTATTGTTTTTGGTGGATTAATGGCATATTGGAATTTCCTACGTCCCTGTATATACCACATGGTCTCATGATATGAACGTGGCAAGACTTTTGTAACAATATCGGGTGCTGAGAAAGTATAGTAAAATGTATTCGATGTCACTTGATAGCCAGTACGTGCATCTAAGACATCAGCAACCGTCATTATTTGTATATAATTATGTTCAGTATAGACAACATAGGCGGTCAATTTAATAAAAGAATCTACACTGACGGGTTTTTCGAAAGTTATGTCACAAATTGATTCCAATTTCGGACGATTCTTGCAATAGAGAAAAGCAGTAGCCCAACTGATTTCGAGTGCATTACGCATTAGAAAACCACCAAAGACTTTATTGTGCGCATTCCGATGCTCTGGAAAACAAGGTAAAGTACTCATCTGATATGATTCAGACATCCAACGACAATTCGGTGGTAGGACACGTTTATTTAGTTCCATTGTATGCGTCGGTGTTGTTTCCTTGTAAATCTCATACATCAATGATTGTTCATAATCATTGGGTTCAACTTTAAAAATCGATTGTGCCTGCAAGGCTTGTCGCTGTTTCTTGCGATCAATGCCACCGGCAAGAATTTTAGCTTCTTCATCATTAGCTGGCTTAATGGGATTAACAGGTGCCGATGCTGTATTTGTGGCATTTCGTGCGGCAAACAAAAACAAAGCACGTGTGATTTTCTTATAGACATCATTATCCTTTTGCTCCAACCAAACAACAATTTCCATTGAACTACGTCCAACCCAGGAAACATGACCTGATAAACGTATGTCTTCAGTGCCCTTGGCACGAATATCGGAAAAATCAACACGATCAGCTAAAATGGTGACAAATGTATAGGGCAAGTGAACATTCGATGGCAACGAAGGAACTAAAACATGATTATGACAGCACCAAACTATAAAGAAAGTAGTAAAGAATTCAAATAGATCCATATGATTGGGAATTGCATTATACTGTAACTCACCAGCAAATAAATCCATATCTTCCATTAGGCGTCCTAAACGAACATTTCCCAAAAACGATATATACTTATCCTGTAGAGCAGTATCCCTGCTCAATGGTATAATGGCCGAAGTGAATGAATCTTGCATAGAACGTGGTGGCAAGTCTTCCAATTTTGGTTGAAACTTGAGCAAATGTTCACGGGACTTTGGCAAAGGTTGATAACCCGATTCCAAGCCCAGACGTTGCATTATTTCACTGTGCACTAAACAAAATTTTGAAATTATAAATTAAGTTGCTGATTGACAGAAGTTTACTTATTGAACTTTACCCTCCGCCATGGTGCCTGAAGCAGTTGCTTCAGTTTTCAAGCGATGCGAATAACATCGAATACTGTCAATGTTACTTCTACAAATGTAATCATCATGATTAACAACAATAAATTTAACCAATATCAATGCAATGTAAGTGACTTACAATGTTTTAGCCGCCAATAAAGCTACGTTACATTGTTGTTGACTAGATGAACTTGAACTTGAACGAATCTTGTCATCATTCTTACTCTTAATCAATGAAGTTGATAAAGCTCGACTTTGTGTGATTGTGTTAATAGTGGAAGGATTACCACCAGCCACATTCGGTATAAAGAAGATGAATTTCTTTACCTGACGCAACATTTTAGTTTGTACTCGAAAAACAAAACCAAAAAACTTTTCCACAAATAGTTTAGTTAGCTTTTATGACCTGAAAAAAGCAGCTGATACGCAAAACAAACCAGTACAATTGTTGTAGTTGAAAGAGAGCCAGCAACTCGCTCTCATGTAATGATATGTATGTGCGCTATGTGACGTCATAATCAAAGAGAAATCTACTACTTATATCCACCTTTGAATAGAATAGGCTGATTCACTCAACTCACCATTTTGCGAGCGCGAAAAATTTCAAATTTTTTTTGCATACCGTTGGGTTAAGGTAATAATAAACTACATTGGTCTTTGAGATAGGGTCACTAATGTACCAATTAAATCCATTCAATATGGTTAAAACTTACTGTTTTTGTTTTTTTTTCATATAACAAAAGCAACTTTTTTTCATCAAGTATTTTCCATTGTTATTGGCAATGGCGCAATACCGTTTTGCAGTCGTTTAGCGTTCAGCGGAGTTCCTTCATAACAGAAGTGTATGGCCAAGCGATGTCGTGGTGGAAGACTATGGCATTTCTGTTGATCCATTCTTGGCGTTCTTCCTTCAACGCATCATTTAGCCTTGTTAGTTGTTGACAATAAAGCTCTGAATTTAACGTTTGCAAAGGTGGGAGCAATCAAAACGCACTGGAACCTTTGCAATCCCATCAAATGTACAGCTGGCTTTGGAATGGTTTAGGCAGGATCACCATGACCCTTTTTCGCACATTATTCTCGTATTTTACCCATTTTTCATCGCCAGTTATCAATTTGAACCGGAGAGGATGCAAATCATTCCGTTTTTGTACCATTTCTCAAATTTAAATGCGATCAATAAGATCAATAAAAGCCATGGTGGTGATGTTAAATTAGACGTTTTTGTTGGCGAGCTATTGGCAAAGATCTGCTCAACGTCGCAAAACAGATTGCTCTTAAGCTTAAATTTTGTTATATCAATTAGTAAAAACTTAGAAAATATCATTCTATCTTATAAGCATCTTTCAATTCTCAATTTTTAGTATTTATTTTCTTCTTTTCTTTTGTGTGTGTAAATTCAAAATTCTCCGTTTTTCTTTTTTCGTTATCATGGACATAGATCCAAATAAATTTCCTGTTATTGTTCCCGAATTGATAAAGCAAGAAACTGCTGTAAAGGGACTTTTAGTCGGTAATTGCATTGGGTTATGTGAAGCTGTCATGTTATATCCAACAGAATACATTAAAACACAACTTCAATTGGATGAGAAAGGTAGTAAAAGTGGCGAAACATAGAATAACTTGCTCAACAATAAATAATAATAATCCATGCAGGTGAAAAGAAACAATTCAATGGTTTTGTTGATTGTGTAAGGAAGACTATTGAACGAAATGGTATACAAGGTTTATATCGTGGTTTTGGCATAATACTAATCTGTGGTCCACCAAGAGTTGGTATCAGGTTCGTTGTATGCATACCAAATGTCGTAATAAATATTTCATCGAATATTTTTATGATTTAAGATTTGGTTCTCATGAATTCCTTAGTAGTCTCTTAAGACGCCATGAAAATGATACATTAAGCACTTCTAAGAAATTAACAGCTGGTTTGGGCGCTGGTGCTGTTGAGGGTATTGCCATTGTTACACCAATGGAAACTATTAAAGTGAAAATAATTAATGATCAACGTAGCTCAAGACCCCAATATCTTAGTATACCGCATGCTATAAGAGAAATTGTCAAAAAAGAAGGTGATCTTGATCTTGAAATCATTCATAGTTTCATACGATTTTATTTTGTATTTCTGAATTTCTTTCTATTAAGGAATTGGTGGCATTTATCAAGGTTTCTCGGCAACAATCATTAGACAAAGTTTATCACATGGTCTTCGTTTCTTTTTCATGGGTGTCTTTAAAGATTTGTATGCCAATGGTGATGAAAGCATACGAACACCGACACCACTTGTTGGTGTATTTAGTCTACTTGCGTCAACTTTGATGGTTTATTTAACAAATCCAATTGATGTCATTAAGACACGTATGCAGACGACTAGTGGTGCTAAGAAATACAAAGGTAATTTGGATTGTGGCCTTAAGATGTTAACCAATGAAGGTATACAATCATTCTATAAAGGTTCTATGACACGTTGGTTGCATATCTCAATTGCAAGCTCCTTCACTTTTATTTTGTACGATTTGTTAATGAATTTTTAATGATAACCAAGTGGATTGTGAAATAATATATATATATTTACGATAAATGAGATTGTGATTAGCTTACAAAAAAACATAAATTATTAGAGATTTAATTCTTTGATTGCAAAATTCAAAATTACTGGCAATAGACCAGCATCTTCTAGCTCTAGAATCTCTTTACGTAACTTCTCTGTGCGACGTGTTAAAATCAACTGTAAATAAACGAATAAAATTTTGATACAATGCTGATAATGAATCAATCTGAATCTTACCTTCTTAATCTTTTCCAAATCCTCTTGGCTTTTGGTAAATGATAAGACCACTGCAGCCATATGTGCACGTCCAATTAGAACACATTCTTCAGCAAATTGATAAAGATTTAAAGCATGAACAACTGGACAAGTCTGATTTAATCAAAAAGAAGAAAATACATTATAATATCTGATGAAATATTGAATACTGTACCATATACAAACCTGTAAACGCAACAAAGTCTTGTGCAATTGTTCTTCCTGTGCAAATGATCGCGTCTGATCGGCATTACGAAATGGATGTTGCAACACACAATCCCATGCCAAGGCTAAGCCTTCAGTTTGCAATAATTGTGGCTTGCAAGAAAGTAAATCAACCAGGGCATTTAATTTTGGTATCATACTAAACATAACCATACGCTTCAAGATACCATTCCAAATCTGTGGTATATGAACATCGAAACCCAAGCAAATGTTAGCCATGACATCCAAAGCAAAAGTATTTTGTGAATTGCGTTGCCAAATGATTTTCAATATTTCAATTTTATTAAAATTGCTATCACCAAATTTCTCAACACTTGAATTATAACCCAATGTTTTCAAATCATGAACACACTTGATGGTAATATATTGACGCTGACTAATCATTTCATTAAAGGAATTAGTACTGGCGCCTTCGCCATCTAATTTTGAGATGCATTCAAACATTAACAATTGTTCAGTTGTGTTAGCAACACTATAGATATTAGATAAAAAAAAACAAATAAAGATCAGTTCACTTACTATCTACTATATCATCCTCATCATCATACATACCCTTCTGGATTATAAATATGTGAAATTAAAAATTGTTCGGCATCTTTTTTTGGCCAACTACTAAGGACATAATTTGCTCTGGAACAATAGAAATATAAATGAAGAATGAATTGGAGTTTTATATACAAATAGGTTGTTTGTTCAATAATTTGTTCCCAATTGGCATAAAACTGTGACAAGTAATTTTCACAGTTTTGTGAATCTTGTGCTTATTTTAATATAAACAATCAATATTAAAGGTAATACAATAGAATGAACTATAAGGTGGATACACTATAACATCTTATGCAAATTCTCAAATCGTCACAAAACAACAAAACCTTCCAGGGCCGCCTATTCACCGTGTATATTGCCTTTTATATAAAAAGTTCGAGTGTATGGATCTTTTACCACTACACTCCTACTAAACGGCTGGACGGATTTTTGTGTGTGTTTGAGTGGATCCGTGGATGGTTTTACACGTATTACACAATAGATCAGAACACCGCGACCGATCGGCGATTCTTCTTTGTCGGCAGCGCTTTGTTTTTGTTCTTCGTACAATGAACACAGCGACGGAGCGACCCGAGCACTTCCCTACTCTACAAACGAGAAATTGAGAGAGAGAGAGAGAGAGTTCTGCTGTCGTGATCCATCGAGTAATAGTAGATTTGCAATAATCATAACAAAAGTATTGAAGTCATTCCGATTTTGTGCGAGTGTTCCAATTGGTATTAGAGTTGCTCAGGTCAGCGTGCTCCATAAGTCTCCTCCAAGATGTTTTTGGTCTTTCACAGTTTCACGAACCTAGTGGATTGCAATACAGAGCTGCTCTGGACTCTGCGCCGGCATCTTTGCATAAATGAAAAGTGTTGCTTTTCCATACAAATCGTATATGCTTGATTATGATCTCAATTGGTAGTTAGTTAATCGACTTATGTAAGTAGGTCCGAGGTTAGAGACGGGTGTGATATGGAACTTGAGGCCCATATATTGTTTAATTGGACAAAAGCAGTACGTGCTTTAGTTATCTAGTTTGCAATATCTGCAGCAGTTCCCCTTGTAAGTGTTACTTTGCTCCCAAGATAACAAAACTCCGACTTACGGCTCATTTCTTTACCGATTACTATTCGAGTTGAATTCAGTGTTGTTAACGTTTAGTCATTACCAAATAACCTTATATGTAATCTAAATATAATAATCTATATTATTTTTCTTACCTTAAGACATTTTCTGCAGCATTGCCAGCATCTTCATTGGTATTTTCCTGCACTAAATGATCCTCAAAGAAAGTCTCTTCAAGTACAGTACCATCAACATGTTCAATTGAGAATGATAACCATTTCTGTAGTAATTTATATTGTATACCACCCAAATCCAAATCATGTAATTTGGCAATCTCCTCCACAACCCCGTTAATATCTAATTTGCTCGCTTTTAGTATAAGTTCATGATGATATAGAGCGTGTATTAATTCCGTTGGATTCTCAACCAAACGCATAAGTTTCTCATCTGTCAGACCATAAACATAAAGTAAATGTTGAGTTTTAACTATTGGATATTTTCGTTTGATTTTCGATAATTGTTCCTGACATTTCGGATCATTTATGGATGCTTCATTATCCAAAGCATATTTCCAACATTCATATGAAGCTTCAACTTGATCAGCACCTTCGGGTGCATAATTCGAAACAAAATAAAGTATTAAGAAAGCTTTGCAAGGATTGTGAACATGTTTAACCAAACGTAATATCTAATAAAAAAGAATATAGAATATATATATTTATGATATGACATTTGAAAGAAAGAAATTGCAATCAATTACCGATTTCAAAAATGCATTATTTGTTGGATGCAAATTCCATGTTTCCAATTCATTTTTATTCTTATACTCGGCTATGGAATTTTTTACTGCTGACATACAAAAATAATCACAATTCTGGGCAATTTCCTTGGAACCCTTTAGAACTGTATGCATTTGTATTAAAGGAAACCAACTATGACAATTATCAACATTAAGTTCACTATCTAATTATAGAGAAAGAGAGAGAAGAGATACATTTATATATAAAAAAAAATGAATAATTTAATGAAAATATAATGTTACCTAGAATATCCTTTAATGGTTGTTCTACAATTGGCTTAAATGGCAAACGATAACGTGCAATTTTCGGTAAAACACCAATATCCTTTTGTGATTGCAACCACATATCAGTCTCCAATTGTCCCGGTCTATTGATGCGACGCGTTGTCATTTTATGTTGTAGGAAATGCAAAATATTTGTCCAGATTTCCATTTCTTTTGGTACACAACCAAAAAACAATAAAATCTCAATGACACACAAATACAATTCATAAAAATATATATTGACCTAGAGAAATACACGTATTTACACATATAGAAAAATATAATAAATTTTCAAATCATTTACCAACCTCATTGATAAACTGTTTTAGTTTTGATGTTAATAACTCAATATTTTTATCCTCAGAAACTTCACTTATATAGGGCTGACACAAATCTCGTATATCCTTAACTGTTGTCAGCATAACCAATTCTTCAGCACCGAAAGCATCACTTTTTATATCATATTGCATTTGTTGTGAACTCAAAATACTCATGATTTGTGTTATTAACATTTTCTGATAATCAAATTGAAAATCACGACTCATGCGCTTTAATAGTTGAACATCCAATTGTTTATTATGGAATTCATTAATCAATTGCTCAATATTATCAAGATCAGCATTGAATTTGCCTTTGATAGTGGGATCCTGTTGGCAAAATTCCATATAGTAAAAGTGTTTAATGCGTCTACATAAAAATGATAAAAAAAATTATAATAGAAATAAATTTGGATTAGCAAAATATTCATATACATAAGATTAAAGCTTTATAAACCTTGAAGAAGGCTCTTCCTCTCTATATTAAAGATATCTTATGGGTTACCCTAAGCAATGTTCTTCAAATACCAGAGATTGGGGATGTTTTAAAAATAAGAAACAGGAGGAGTGGAGCACTTGGTATAAGAGCAACATTCTACAACATACAACTTAGAGATAGTCAGTAGAAGCCCAGCAGTATGCTTGGTGGCCATACTCCCCGTTTCGATTGTAATTCACTATCCCCTTTTCTTATTACCAGGTGGCTAGTGAATTCATTAGTCGTACGAAATACAAGCGGTGGCAATGACTGATGACGCGACTGGAGAACGGAACGGTAATGTTCACCGGTTAAAACATGTAAAAGAAGATAGTTGGAACTAGTACTGGTTTCAAAGGGCCAACGAAGCAGTTTTGGATCAGTGATGCATACTGTAGGGAGAGAGTAACGTCCTACTTAAAGATACCCAGTCAGTAAAGTCACACACTACCTGTTCGTATCGGAAATCAATTTGTAAGCACGTTAGTCAAGTTGACTGGCGTCCGTTCTCTTCAGTATTTCATAAAGGAATAGATCTACTCTTCTGCGTTCAAAATAATGTTATGTTTTTATGAGTTAAAAAAACTTTGAAAGAAATAATATATTAATCAGGGGGTCAGTGGAAATAGATTATTAGCTAGTTAAAGTAAGTAACAATAAGGAGCTTTACAAGGTACTCAATTTGTTGGCATACATTAATAATATTTTAATATGAAGGATGAATCTAATTGAAATGTAAGTGGGTAGATCCTATGGAGAACATACTGTTGTCTTCATACTTACTTAGCACGTATTGCATCGACTTGTTTCATTTCTTCTAAATGCATATTATACATTTCCGATAAGGTAAGCAAATTGATTTTCTGTTGATCCGATTTAATATCATTAGATAATTTATCCAAAACACTCATAGCATGACTTGAATCAATAAGTTTAGAAAAAAGTTCTGTAAATACAATAGAAATACAAAATCAATAGAAAAATATACTTGATGGCACCATCAACATTAACAATAACAACATACCAATAAAATTAACATCCTTATGCATCATGGCATTTCTAAAGTAACGACTCAATTGTAATGATATAAAATCAGCATTGATAATCTTCAGATCTTTATATTGTTTTTGATATTTAAGTAAAAGTTGACCCATTGTATACCAAGCATCATATTCCTTAGCCTTAATGAGTTTTTCCAATGACAAAAAGAAATCTTCGCGTGCACCATCGATATCAAGTTTAATGGCATTGGGCAAAGCCTGCTTCAGTTGAATTAGCAATGAATTCAATGGTTCTGTCTCAACTACCATGAGTAATAAGGTGCGTGCTACAAATTTTGCTATAGGCAAATGACCAGACATCCTTTGCTTTATTTGTGGTTGCATTTGTTGTTGTTGTACCTCGACATCATCAAACATTGACACTGAATAACGTTTCTTTGTTGTTTGTATTGGTTGTTGCTGTAGTTTGACCAAATGATCAAATGAATTATTTAGGGCCGTTGAGAAATTGAGTGTACTATCACTCATAGCTATCTCTGAACCTTCCAAGGCTTTGCAAATCTGTTCATTTATTTCCTTTTGACGATTGTCATAGTGCATGTCAATAGCATTCAAAGGATAACTGGATGATACAATATGTACACATTTCACAAATTCCGACAAATCACGTTTACGTTTACGCTCATGCAGCATTGCCGAAGATAATAGTTGAAAGGCCAATGGAAAAGCCAAAGGATCATATTCATTTAAATTTTGCATTGAAGATGTTCCTTAAAAATAAATGAAATGAATGAAGTTTATAAAGTGATTATGAATAGAACTTACTGTGATTACGTTTTGCTACAGAAATTTGTTGTACAATTAATTCTATGGCCAAAGTAATGTAATCCTCTTTGTTATCTGGAGTACAATCAATAAAACTATTCACATAGTAAGCCAAGGCACAAGTCAAAGGCAAACAATTGATACGCTTACAAATCTGATAAATGCCAATTAATTTCGTTGTACCAAGGGCTGAACAAAGTTCCCCAGTTTCACTGGCAATAAACATATAAACATTCATGGTCGATTGACTGCGTTCAATAATGCGTTCAATGCCTTCTTCCAGCAATTGCAAACGTTTCTCATGAGAGAATGTTTCCTCGTGATCTTCATCGTTCAATTTTAAATTGAACTTATTACGCAAAATGAAACAATTCTTTATGACTAAATAACGATACTCTGCACTGGGATCGTCATGTTTAACAATTAACTTAAGGAACTCAAGTAGATTTTGATGTTCTTCCATTGCTGCCTTATCACCACCATCATCTACTAGGCTTTGAGTTAGTGTAGTCGATTGCAAAAGACGCGCCAACATATCAACAATATCGATTGCCTTTTTGGGTTCCTTATCAGATTTTAAAGATTTAAAGAATTTGTAAGCCAAATCAATTTGTCCACGTCGAGCCATTTGATAGCAACAATTGAAATTTGCACTTGTTGAGATCTCTGGAGCCGCTTTCGTAAGCACACGAATATCATCTAACATATCTGGTAGATTTGCTTTGACAATGCTCACCATTAGTAAATTTATATTACTAGCACTATCTGCTGGCCAACCATATTTCACAGTCATAATCTTAATCACTTGAACTTCATATTCAGCACTAATCTTAAGAGCCAATGGATGTGTTGAAGCACGTAACTTTATCAGTGGTGTCACAGTCTCAGGCCATGGTACAGGAGAATTTTGCAAGACCAATAGGGCACTCTGTAAACGATCATCGATATTGTGAAGCAATTCAATGCAACACACGGCACGCTGTAACCAATTACTTAGCGAATTACGATTAGCCACAAGCTTAGATATATAATGATTGATTGAATTCACTGGAGTTTTGCCTTTTTCTTGGTAAATTGGATATAAGAAATCATTGACCAAACCTTGTAATTTATCCAAATGAACACGTTGCAATATACAAAGTGCTGTTTCATCCATAGAGTCCTGATTATAGAGAGCAACAGATTATGATCATAATCAAATCAAATACAATCTAAACTTACTTGCATATAAGTGTCTAGGGAGAATATTAAATTATAACTTGTTTTCAATACGGAAAGCTCTTGTAAGACATTAACCAAATCACGTAATTTATTAATGTTTTGCTCATGTTTTCGACGCACATCACTGAAAATACAAAATCCAATTTATACTATTATTGATTAGAGAGATCTTCTGTTACAACACTTACGTATAAACAATTTCAATATCTTCATAGATTTCCAATATTTTTGTAGCAAATTCCAAGCCAATATCTGGCCAATGTTCGGCATATTGTAAGGCGCGTGTTTTCTCAATACTCCATTCCGTAACAAATGGCATAATGCTAGGATGTGTATTACTAACAGTGGGTATAAATTGACGCAACCAGAGGACAATATTAAAAGCTTCTGTTTCACTGGGAAATAAACTCAATAATTTCTTCAATTTATCCTCACTCAAATGTGGTGTTATATTATACGAGTGACGCTTCCAAATCAGACATGCTGTCGGTATATTGGTTTGAAATAAAGTCTTTATCATTTTCAATAGATTTGTATGATAAACAAATTTTTGCCAATCCCCATCACATTCATAAGGATCAATGATTTTGAGGGTTTTCAAACGATGCAATTGTTCATTGATTTCTATTATGTGATTTTCATCATCCTAAGATTAAGAAAATATATACTTATATTTACATATATCAATTTACCATATTCAAGAGATTAACAACTTACTTTGCTATCTAAACGTTTCAATATTTCACGTAAATATTTTCCCAAAATTTCACGTGATGGTAAATTTATCATTCTATGATTTTTAAAGAATTTTGTATTTTCAATTTTAGTTAAAAGTTCAAGTAGTTTTTGAAATTGCTGATCCATGCTTTTACTATTGCACTACAACAAAACGAAACAGAAAAGTGAGTACTCGAGTTATATTCTTCATTTAGATGTCATACCTTTGAATTTGATAATTCGATTAGTATACGTTTGGCTTTTGCCTCAAAAATTGGTTGTAAACAAAGTTCAAATTGCTTGCCAAATTCTTCGGCTTCTTCCAAGTGACCTTTAGCAATGAGTTTCTTAAAGCGATCAGATGGTTCTGTTTCGGATACCAAAACCATTTCCACTTCAGTTGGAATATTGTCACAGTTCTCATTCTTGCCAGTTAAATAATAAAGATTAACAGCACTTTTGGATTGACTTACCAGCCATGAATGCTCTGACACATCCAATTCATTATTACATTTGAGAGCTAATGACGACAATTGTAGGAATTGAATTATTTATTTTACAAAATGTATAACTTACAAGGATATTCCACAATTTTCATTAACCTTCCATCATCACTGGGTTTTGTTAATATCAATAATTCCACATTGTCATCATTGTTTTCCATTAAGAGCATATCTTCAATAAGTAAAGTCTTATCATCATCCAATAGTGACGATTGGCAAACATTAATTGTGCGTGTTATGGGACAAACCTCAATCAAATGACCAGAATTTGTCAGCGCAAGTCTTTGATAAAAGATGTTTTATTTAAACTTTAATTGGAGATACATATAATATTATATACTTACATATAATGTTCCAAATTAAACATCTGCTTTAATCCACCAAAATGCTCTGGTAAACTAATCCGGGATGCATCATCCGAACCACCACGAAAATACAACATAGTATGAGAGCCAGCAATAAGAAATTTATTATCTTTAGCATCACCATTTGGTTCAAAAGCAGGTTGCATCAAAACGGTTGCTCTTAGATCACCCATTGTTCGACCACTGGACACTCGATTAATTGTTATATCCTCCAGAATGCTTTTGTCATAGGCTGTGCTCTCATTTTCATTCATTGCCGTTAAATAAGGATGCGACTCAAATACTTTTTCATCGACTTCACTTAGACTATAATTAATAATTAATTACTTTAATATTGTACTTAATTGATTTGTTTTGTTTGTTTACCAATAAATGCTACCATTTGTACAAATAAAATAATAGCGATTCCCCAATTGTTGTACACCCGCAAATGTTTTGCTAGTTAAATGAACATCTTCCACTTTGATGCAAACATTAAAGAGCAAGACACCTTTAATATACACACCATGTATTTCGCCATCACTAAGACCACAAATAATTAAATTGCCGCTGCTTGAAATTGTTATAACATCAATTGAAGCATTAAAGCCAAGAGAACTACATTTGGCCACCATTTCATCTTCCAGTAATGTTATGCTTTTATCAATGGATATGACCATTTTTAGATTTTGCACTGATGCATGTACTATTGGATATTTAGACACCTGGAATATGTACAATAGGAAAGACTCTTCTTATTTATTTACATTTTGCAAAAAATTATCCTTGTTGTTGTTTACCTCCTCATCACAGCTTATTTTAAAAATGCCACGAGATGAAAATGCATTTGATATAGTCTCATCTTCCAAGGGAGACTGTTCAAAATTGGACCACATTTTAAGAGATTTGTTTTGTTGCACTTTAATACAAATTAAAATTAATAAAACAAATAACCGCGCTTGGGTTCAAAATTGTAATTTTAATAAAATGCTCCAGTGCTGTAAACTAATAGAAATTGTAATGCCGCCAAAAATCCAGTGGTGGTTAAAATCAAAATAAAATTAATTTAAATATCTAATAAACACATTAAACAACACGAGAATATAAATTAAATTAAATTGTACATTATAAAAAAAGGATTTATTATAATTAATTAGCGAAATTTCAGTGTTGAAGAACTGCACTTTAAAATATTTTGTCCTGCCAACCTGCTTTGAGTCTAATAAGTTGGCAGTCCATTTTGCCGGCAGCCTATTGTTCTCTCTTTTTAACTACCAGGAACAGGCAAAGCATCAAAACATTATGCTATTTCTCTCTAACACATAGTGTTTTACTCGACAAAAGCAACGCGAAAGAACTGAAAATAATTAAAATCATAAAAACCATCAGTCTCTTCTTTGAAATAATTAACTAATACTGACATCAAACGCGATTTACGCATGTTTGAATCGAAAAGTAATAGTTGGTATTGTTGGCAAAGTGTGATGTTTTTGCCAATGAGAGACTTTTAATTTCACCAAAAAAAAAAAAAAAAAAACAGTGCAGCAGCAGCCGCGGCCGCGTTTATCAACAAGAAGAGATTCACCAAATGAATGAAATGCAAAACGCTGTCGAAAATGAAAATGTGTTTTAACAGCAATCGAGTGAAATTGTATTGAATTTTTTTTTTAGAAAATATGAATGTGCATCTATTTAAAAAACACATTATATGTTCCTGCATATAAAAATGTTGTATGGCAATCAATAAAATAAATAGTATGAATTTCTGCCTCGGCGGTAGTGGAAAAAGATCATAAAACTAATGAAAAAGAGGAAGAGCTAGGTAGAAATACTACGCGAAACAACAGGACGAAATTGCGCGAAAAAATACAATATATAAAGCAGTGATATCGTTGACATATTGCATTAACAGTTTGTGTGTTGGAAGTCTTTAACGAGGATTTCGTATATTTTAGTCAAGTGCTACCTGCTGCAGGTGCTGTTTGGTGTGCCTTCCAACAACAACAACACAAAAAATGACGAAAATATGAACGCGTGGTGTTGCCAACTTTAAATAGCAATAAAATGATCGAGGACGCAGCATATAAATTAAAGTGCAAAATTTAAAACTCACCACTCATAATGCGGCGGCATAAGTAGACTTAAACGAGCGATTCATTATTTCTTCTTCAATTACAATAAATACCACAACCGTAGTGAATTTATCCTTTGGCAATCAAAATTGTTACTGTTCCCAAATGGTGTGAAACAAGAGGAGCAAAACAAAACAATAAAACTAAGCTATTCTCAGTCATTGCGTGTGTGTGCTGGTGGTATTGTGCCATTCATCATAAAAACAAATTAAGAAGCCACTGGAAGCTGGACTTGGCTTGGCTAGTAACTAAAAAAGAACTTGCACACATTATCCACACCTGCGTCGCGCTGCTTTGCAGTGGTTTAAGCGACGCCATTACATTGTTATTTTTTCTCACACAAGTAGTTAAAGAAAAGCTGCCACCATTCGGAAGAAAAATACCGCCAATATGACCCATAATCTCGGTATGGCATCATATCGTTTGCCGGGTCAAGCAGGAGGACTGTGTCCTCCTGACTTTAAGCCGCCACCTCCGACGGATATAATCTCAGCGCCAAGTAATCCGAAAAAGAGGCGAAAAACATCGAATGCGGCCAACTCAGCTGCGGCGGCAGCGGCGGCGGCTGCAGCAGCAGCTGCCGCTGCGAATTCAATGCAACAACAGCAACAAACGCCGCCAACACCTCAAGATTTGCTGCCACCGCCACCAATGGGCGGTTTTGGTGATACAATTGTCGCGTCAAATCCATTCGATGATAGTCCGCAAATGTCAACAATGTCCAGCTCTGCGGCAGCTGCAATGGCTGCAATGAATCAAATGGGTGGAGCTGGTGGACCCGGAGGGAGTCATTTCGGTGGTGGGCATCCTCATTGGGAGGATAGAATGGGCATGGGTGCTGGGCCACCGCCTCATATGCATCCGCACATGCATCCTCATCATCCAGGCGGGCCTCCTCCACATCCACATGGACCACCACATCACATGGGTGGACCACCACAGATGCGAGGAATGAGTCCAATGGGGCCGGGAGTACATCCACATTCGATGGGTCCTGGAGTGGGACTGCCGCCACACATGAACCATGGTAGACCTGGAGTAGTACCGATGGGAAGCCCCATGGGTGCAATGGCAGCAATGGGTGGCATGAGCCCAATGGGTAATATGGGCGGACCAAGCATATCACCCCACCATATGGGTATGGGTGGCCTTTCACCAATGGGTGGACCGAATGGTCCCAACGGTCCGCGATCAATGCAGGGCTCACCAATGAGTGCTGGTGGTGGACCTGGCCAAGGGTCACCAATGAACTCGCTGCCTATGGGCTCGCCGATGGGAAATGCTATCGGAAGTCCGCTTGGCCCACCACCTCAATCACAAGGCCAGCAACCAACGCAACAACCACCTAACCCGCAACAAGGACCATCGCATATTAATAATGGCCAAATGGGTCCACCACCATTGCATAGTCCGCTTGGAAATGGTCCAACGAATCACAGTCACTTATCTGGCGGGCCAGGTCCTGGGCCTGGCCCTGGTCCCGGACCTGGGAACATGGCAGGAAATGGTGGCATATCACCTGCATCGCTATCATCAGGCAATACAAGCAATATCAATAGCAATAACAGTAATAATAATAGCAACAACAACAATCAAAATCATCATTTATCGCCTGCCGCGCAACGGTTATGCGTACCGACGTCACTTCAAGCCAATGGTCCTAGCCCAATGTCATCAACCTCATCTACGACGTGCTCAACATCTGCAACCTCATCGGCGACTTCAACACCAACAATAACGGCGACATCAACTACGTCAACGTCAGTGCCTACGTCATCGCCAGCACCGCCTGCCATGTCACCTCATCATAGCTTAAGTGGGAGTGCTGGACCTGGTCCTAGTCCTGGCATTCCAAATTCAGGCCCAAGTCCGCACCAATCTCCTGCGCATGCTGGTGGTCCAGGCAATAATAATGTCAATACTGGCAACAATAATGGCCCATTAATTGGACCAATGGGTCAACAAATGAACCCAAATGTTCCTATGCAGCAGCAACAGCAGCAACAACAACAGCAACAACAACAGCAACAACAACAGCAACAACAACAGCAGCAACAACAGCAACAGCAACAACATACGCATGGACCCATGGGTGGGCCGCATATGCAAGGGCCTCCTGGTGGTCCCGTAGGTATGGGAGTCGGTTTGAACCAAATGCTGCCACCACAACAACCACATCTAGGTCCGCCGCACTCGCATCCGCAGCTCATGAATCATCCACATCATCATCCTGGTGGCCCACCACCACATATGATGGGTGGAATGCACGGGCCTGGAGGAATGCCGCCACATATGACCGGTCATGGTGGTCCCGGTGGACCAAATCCGCATATGATGGGTGCACATGGTAGCGCTGGACCACAACACATGGGGCACGGGCACATGGGTGGCGTACCAGGGCCAGGTCCTGGTCCAGGCGGAATGAATGGTCCACCGCATCCTCATGGTCTACCACCTCACCATCCACATCATCACAATCCAATGGGCGGCGGCCCTGGGCATAATATGTTCAGCGGGGGTGGCCCAATGGGTCCAGGACATCTCGGTGGCCCTATGGGCCCGCATATGGGTGGCCATATGGGCGGCCCAATGGGTGGTCCAATGTCAATGGGAGGCGGTCCAAAGCCAATGGCAATGAGCGCCGGCAAAATGTATCCACCTGGTCAACCAATGGTTTTCAATCCTCAAAATCCAAATGCACCGCCAATATATCCATGTGGCATGTGTCACAAAGAAGTCAATGACAACGATGAGGCAGTATTTTGTGAATCCGGTTGTAATTTTTTCTTTCACCGGTAAGTTTTACCCACATTTCTTTGAATAAAATGTTATTTGTGATAAGCTAATGAATGTGTTTTCTCTTTTATTCAGAACCTGCGTGGGCTTAACGGAAGCGGCGTTCCAAATGCTCAATAAAGAAGTTTATGCAGAATGGTGCTGTGACAAATGTTTGTCTTCCAAGCACATACCCATGGTGAAGTTCAAATGTTAAATCTATAAAATCACGACTGAAAGAACTAAATGAAATAAAAAATACGAAAATGTCGAATTAGAAATGAAAATTTAAAAATGCCTAAAATGTGGAAAACGATAACAAACAACGACAACGACGAAAATGCAACCATAAAATTAACAACGCCGCATCTTCTAAGCATCACCCAAGCACAATCTTCTCTCCTGATCCTATCACTAAACTACCACTCACTCACTACTCGCTCGCCACTCGCCCACTGTAAATTAGACAAGCATCAACTATATTTTAATTGTAGTTCTTAAGCAACAAGAACAGCAGCAGTAACAGCAGCTGTAATATGCATGGAGGAGGGAGAGAGTTCGTTTGTGTTACCCCAGGACCTTTGCATGAATGTGTTGGTTCCATTTTAATTTCATTTTCTGCCCTACACTGGTGGGTAGCAGCGCGCATTATTCTCTAAGATATATGAACCCGTCGCAGGCTTGCACAATCAACCAACCAACCGACCGCCTGCCCGCGCCTGCCCTTTCGATCAAAAAGCAACAGCCGACAACTTGACAACGACTAACTTTGATTGAGAAAATATAAAATAAACTTTCTCCGACCACACCGCCCGCACCCCACTTGCCTTCGCCGGAAGCAATTCATCGTAAACGAATAAGGAAAATAAAGTAAAAAATGATACAAAACAAAAATGTAAATTAAAAGAAAAACACAAAAATGGAAGAAAACAAAAAAAACAAAACTATAAAAAGTAATTAAAGAGTGACAATGACGACGAATCATACATAAGTTTGAAACAATCTTAATTTGTATTATATATAAAAGTTTAAAACAAAGAAGAAGTAATGAATATATAAAACAAAGAAAAACACAAAACACCATCATCAGCAACAAGAAAAATTATGCTAAATTAAAATAAAATTAGGTTAAAAATGTGTAAACAAAAATTACAAGAAAAAATACTAAAATAATAATATATACATATTAAACAAATTAAAAAGTAATTCTATAAAGGATTAACAAACTCAATCCCCAAATCAAAGTAAATCATCTATGATAAACAAACAAAAGAAGATTACAAGGAAAAAAAGGATAATGAAAATGATATTGTATCCGTAATTTACGAAACGATGGTTATCCTTATGACATGTAATTGTTGCAAACCTGCGCGCGTGTGGTTTTTTAAGTTTTTTGTTTTTATAAATAATATTATATAGTTTTTGTGTTTTCTTTTTTGTTTTTTTAAAGCTTTTGTCCTCCTCAGAATCGTGTGTTTTTATTAAATATTTTTTATATAATCTATTAAATTGTATTTATTATTTTTTTAATAATGTTAAGGAGGTTTTTATATGATAAAAACTGTTGAATAATGTTGATTGTAAGCATGCTACCCACAACCAGAACACAAACCACTCAACACTCAATTCTTCCTCCACAACAAACACACAAAACCCAAGATAAATACAAATACAAAAGAAGAATCAACCACGAACAAAAAAGGATAAGAAAAGAAAGCAAAAAAATTATTTAGGATATATTAAAAATTTATATTGATATAAATATAAATAATATAATAATATGTAATAATAAAATTATACTTAAATAGACTTTTTTGAAAGAAAAAAAAAAAAAAAACAAAAAAGAAATGAATTGAGGATGAATGAAGCGTTAATGCAGAAGTGAGAAAATTAGAAATATGTAAAAAGTTAAGGGAATTAAGTTATTTATAATAAATAAGAAATGACACAATTAATTACTTCTGTTAGTAATTATATAAAATAAATTATACAATTTTAATACGTTCAATTTGTTGTTTGTTTTGAGGGACTTTTTTTTTCTTTTCTTTTATAAAGAAATTTATTATATAATACTATTATAAGAAGTGTCATCATCTTGCATGTGTCTACACTTTTATTTTAACTTAGTGTGGCGAATCTTTGATAAGTATCATCTTACATACATAGTTTTACAGTTATAAACCTCCATTAATTTCATATGTTAATCTTGTATAGATTATTTACTAGTCAAAGGTTTAAAGGTTATTTAATCTTTAATAGGTGTTAGTAGTATGATTTGCATTGCACCGAAGAGTCTTTATGTTAAATCAGCCAATTATTTGTATGGCAAATTGTTTGTTATTTGTCTAATGTTTGCCACTTTTTGTTCCAAATCTTTGATACTTGTCAATCCATAAAATGCAATTAATAAGTTTCAAATCGCAATAACAATAGGCTAGTCATGTAAGAAGTAAGTTTGTTTACTTTGAAGAGTTAACAACACATACTTGTACATAGTTATTTTTGCTGTGCTCCAAATATATTAAAAACTTTTGTGCCTATAAAGTTTAAATCGCTGAGAGCTTTATGTTGATTCTTCATTTAAAGAAAAGAGAATGAAAGTCTATTGATTTTACGTATCATATAATATCACGGTGCCGAGCACAAAGATAGATGAAAGTAAATCAACGTCGCCGTGAAGGTTCAGAGTTAGTGATTTTGAACAATCAATCAAAACTGCTGTAACCTGACGCCACAAACTTCGGATGCTGAACTGGCTTAATTAACAAAATAACCACCTGTAAGGCTATGGTGTACCCTATGGGGTACTGCAAATGAAATTAATGCCTATCTTATCCAGAAAATGAAGATCATAAACATACCTTGGTATGTATGTAATGATGTCATTTCCTGGGACCTGCAAATGAACTCTCACACAAGCCAGCTAAAGATGCATGCCAACAGATTAGCATCCGTTCTGACTACAATATCCTCCATGAGGAAGGTCAAATGCCTTTACTTTGATGACCTTTTGGTGCACGGATGTCAAAGAGGACGTAGGCTCCGTTTCTGAATATATCAAATTGTTCTGTGTAAATTAGAAACGAGGATTGGTTGAACGTAGTGAAGTGTAGTTTTAAGATGATCTAAATGTTATTTTTAACAAGTCAATGAAGCAAAAACTCTCCAGAGAATGGAGCATAATATACGGTAATGATGGAATAGTGAACAATGACATTGGTATACAATCAGTGGAAGGATATGTAATAAGACATATGGCGCTTGTGCACACATGTGTCATGTACGCATTTATCGATTTCTTTTTATACTATATGCATGTACTGTGCATTGTTTCTCAATGTGGGGATCACGATCCCTAAGAATTAATCTCTATAAACCTACTTGAATACTATGAATCTTTATCCTATGAAGCTTGTCCATTATACATGATCAATTGAATCTTCATGAACCATTTAAGTGTTACCAGATATATGAATGAAATACATTTTCTTTGTTGTTTCTGAATTGAACTTTAAAAAATTTACTTTCTATCAAATATAATTTATACAAAATGTTATTGAAAATTTTACTCTTAGTTTTTTTTTGTGTTTATAAAAGAATATAAAATCATTGGGATTGATTTGATGATGTTTTATTGTTAGTTTCGTGTTTTTGTTTATTTGTTTCGTTTTTTTTTTTAATGTAATGTATCTACCAGTTCTTGCGTTATATCGAAGCCATGCTGGAGGTTGCTATATAATTCTGGGTATGTGTTGATATCATTATTTGTTAAGCCACCAGAATTAAAGAATAATGTGAAGATCTGTAAAACAAACAAAAAATAGTAATTTTTGCACACACAAATGTGATAAGAAGAACACATACACTCTCCATAATTCTTAAGACACGTATGGATTCGTTACGTTCATGTGTCCATGTACGACGTAGGCGTTCCTCAGCTTCTGATATGAAACCGGGAGTCCAATTCTCTTGTAAACGATATAAACTTAAACGTTGTTTTTCCCTCACCGAACGTGGCAAATTGATACGTCGATTTTTTCGGAACTTTTCCTCACGTCTTGCACGACCCTTAACGATTTCCATTTGACGTGCCTTCTTTTCTTCAATTTGAGAGCGCATTTTCTTTGCTAAATCCTCACGTTTTTTACTAGCAGCCGTTTCGGCAAAAATTGAAACCTGATTGTTTTGCCCATAGAACTTACAATAGTAATTGACTTTATTTGGATCGGTTGGTGGCATTATGCGTCTAAAATTGCCCAAATGACTTTCTTCCCATGCAATTTGTTGAGCCAGTGATCCAAGTGGATGATTACTTTCATCATCATCATCAGTTTTCGGTTTATCATTTGTCTTGGCTTGAGGTTGTTGTTTTGATAAATTACTCGGAGGATTACGTTGGGTACTAAGAAATTAATTTACAGTTTTACACATTGTATTACCTAACGAAGTGCACACAAAAACAACTTACATATCACCCTTTTGTGGAGCCTTAAGTAAACGTTGTTTAACACGTATACGATCTTCACGTAGGATTTGCTTTTTATCCGCCAAAACTGTACTGACCAATGTCAATGTATCCTTGATCAAGGGGCGCTTTACTTCACGATCTACTTGTTCATTTGTATGAAAACTGGGTGAATGATTTACCTCCAAGATATAAGGTTTCAATTTCCAATCCACCAATATATCAAAGCCCAGAATTTCAAAACATGCTTGTATTTTATCATGTGATGGAAAGCAAGCATGATAATTATGCTTCAATACCGGATAAGCACTCATTACCGTCTTAATGATAACATCATCTACATTAGACCAAAACTCATCCACATCATAATTATGACGGACCATCCAATTATTGATGGCACTCAATTTACGCTTACTCCCGCAATCATCATTGTCACACAGATCATAATGGGAATTTCGTTTATTTACAGAATAATTTGTCAAATGCATATATAGATCATTACTATTGCCCGGAGTAGGTTCCACATATTTATTGGTAGCAAAACGTGCTAAGCCTTCATTGTAGACAAAGATACGCAGTGGATCCACAGAAGTGATTAATGTATAAACGCGTAAATCAAACTTATAACCATCAATCAGTAAAGGCTAAACAGACACATAAAATTATGTGATTATAAGTAGATAGATGATCTCGAGAATAGTAGTGCAATAAAATCATTCATATACCTTGCCTATATATGTCTGACAAATGAGACGTTCATTTGGACCAATTGTCTTTAGATCATTAGTTAACCAAATACCACGTCCTTGTGCCCCAGAATCTGGTTTCAATATAAATGTACGCCGGTGTAATAAAGCAAATGACATGGCATCTCCATAACTAACAATTTAGTATAATCAAAATAGGGGTAATACAAAGGTTGAAATGGGATTAGATTAGAACTTACTCAGCTGGTAGCATCCATGTTTTTGGAAAAATTTTATAATCATGTGGATATAATTTCAACATGCGATTTAAATTACGTGATAATAGATCCTTACGGCAAATTTCAATCATTCCTGGAAAATGATTGATCTGCTGAAAACGTTTCATATTTTTGAAGAGCTCTACAGTCGGAAATGAATCCGACCACAAAATATTCCATAATTTGGTGTCTTTAACCAATTTATAGCCAAGTGATTTAGAGATTCTTCCAATCATGGCATACCGGGAGTTTCCAACGCATATACTACTTTTGGCACTACTACAAATTTGGATTAAGTGAAATCAATCAATGGCAAGTAAAATATGTTATAGTAAAGGGTGTTTTTTTTAGAGGTATGTAACTTTAACAAAAATTATCTTCATCGTTGAAGAAAATTTTCTTTTGAAATTCTGTATCGAAATGGTAAAGAATTATCTTTCGAACAATGCCAAATTCATGGCAATTAACACCAATACTCTGTTTTATTTCAATTTAAAGTTCTATAAGTCTAAAAAAAAACACCCTTTACATAATGACCTACCAAATTGATGGGCCATGATCCTTAAATGGTGGCTTCTGTTGATTATCACATGCCACACGAAAGCATTTATTATTCAATTGTATCAATCCATTAAATTTTGGTTCATCCTCTGTTGTTGTTGTCGTCGATACAATTTCATCAGATGCTGTCTTTGAGTCTTTGAAATCGCCACCTTCTTTAGGATTTTTCATCTTATTGGTTTTTCCCTTTCTGCCAGATTTTGGCTCTTTGACGACAATACTTTCTCCACCTTCGTTTCTTTCTTTCTTTTTATTTATTTTAATTTTTTTTAAACGTTTACATGGTGGTTTTGCTCTTAACCGAACCGGCTCCTCCGCTACCGGGGAAGTTGATGATTCCCAATCGACTTCCGATTCATTGACACTGGCACATTCTGTTAATGCCATATTTATTTTTCGCTTGGTTTTTGCCCTATGATCTTGATTCTTTTGAGCTTTTTCTTTTGTAAGATTCCGTAGCTCTTGGATTCTTTTAAAAAACTTGGAATTTTTCAAATTCATTTTGAGACCGCGTCAGAATTATTTAGTTGAAATAAAAAAATTTAAATTATAAATGAATGTATTAGTTTTTATTCAGAATCATGTATAACAAATCGAAATAATATTATGACATTTTTATCTTAAACTTAAATTTCAAATTTTTGATTTTTGTTAGACAAAATTTGTAAAAAAAAAAGGAGGCCGGTAAACGGAGAAGGAAAGAATGAATGTTGTAAGTCGATTATTATTATTTTTTATATTTGTCAAATGCTTCTATAACTAAATCCATTTTTTGTGGTCGATCTATAGATTTTTGTGCTGTGCATTTCAGAGCTTCCCTGACAATGTCACAACACATGTCCAATTCTGAACCAGGTTTTGGTTGCTCTATCCGCTTGTCAAATAAATCATTGGCATTCTGCAGTAATTGCCATAATTGATCTGGTGTTGGTGTTGCTCCTGATGTTGCGCTATAATTTTGTAAAAGTTTCCAGATTTTGGTAGGAAGATGAGTATTCGTGGTCGTACGTTTATTTGTAAACGTTTCCAACAACACAATGCCAAAGCTAAAGATATCAATTGTTTCACTTAACAATTTATTCTTAAGATATTCAGGTGGCAAATATGGTTTTGTACCAAAGACATGAGTTACTTTTACGGCATTATCTCGTGGTATTTCACGTGCCAAACCAAAATCTCCCAGTTTTGCATTAAGAATTTCATCTAATAATATATTTCCAGGTTTAATGTCACAATGTATAATCACTTTGCCATCACGATCAGTGTGCAGGAAATTGATTCCCCTAAAAAAAGAAATCATTGAAATTGTGACAAAGACAAAAGCGAAATACATGTATGTATGTGTGAACTTACGCTGCTGTATCCCTGCATATCTTATAACGTTGTTGCCATGTGAGTGCTTCATATTTATCAGTTTTCAAACGATCTTCCAATGATCCACCTTTCATCAGATGATACACTAAACAAGGTTTGTCTCCCTTAATGCAATAACCATAAAGAATGACAATATTTGGATGTAAACGTGTCATCAAATGCTTAAGTTCATTCAAACTCTGTTGATATTCAACTTTAATATTTGCATCACCATTTGGTTTATAATCCATAACTTTAATTGCCACATTAACATTACTCCAAGTACCAGTGTAGACTTTGCCGAAGCCACCACGTCCTAAGACATTTTTATCACTCCAATTATTTGTGCCCGCTGTCAATTCATTATAATCAATTTCTGGTATTGGCTTGACATCCTGAAGTACTTTACTTTCACTTAAATCTGTTGATAGATTGGCACTATCAACTGTTTCTTTAGGTCGATGGTGGTAGTCATGGCCATTATTATTAGTATTATTATGTTGATGATTATTATTGGAGTTACTTATATTCATAACATTGAATTTTTGTTGTTGTTGATTGCCAACAATGGTTGAATTTTGGAGTTTTTGTATTAATCTTTTGTGTTTGGCATCTACATAATCCTGCAGTAACAACATTGCCTCAGGCAAGCGCATCCTATTTTATTGAAACAACAAATTACATATTTACATTATGAAATTATCTTCTTACCTACATGTATAATAAAACCATGACTTCATTGGCTGTGTGATTATATTTACTACCCCAAATTTCTAGACACGCATTCGATGGTGACATATGACATGCTTGTTGTCGTCGGACCATATCCAAATCGCGCTGTTTCAATTGCATATGAGCGGCCAAATTTGTCCATAGATTTAATTTATCAAGATAGCCACTCAACTCATAACGCACTGTTGATGGCAAGTTATAAATGTAAGGATTGACTTCCATAATAACTATGAACTATGATATGCAAAGTAACTTGTTGCTTTTGTGATTGTGTTGTGACTCTTATCAAATCAAATATTTATATACTTTGACTCAAATGAGCTACTTGTGTTTGGTGGAATGTATCTGTGTCTGTATGACTCTATAAATTTCAGAGTTCAAGAATTTAACAAAACAACAATTCTACTCATATGCAAGTGGGAATTCCAAGAATGCAAACAAAGACTCTGGAAAACATCTTTTAGATTTGACTTAAATATTTGACAATGATATTAACAATTATTAAAGTTATAAATTACTTTATGTATATGAAAATGGGATTTGATTTTGAACACAAATTCTTAGTTTTAATTAATAAAAATTAATTTGTTACTTATTATTGTTGGCAACTTTACATTAACAGATTTTAATTAACAGTACAGTGCAGTGCTTTTAACATTTGTGTGTTTGTCTGAGAAGTTTATGAATAAACAGAAATAGACAAATAATGATTGAATGATATTGAATTGATTAATATAATATAATAATATATTACACTAATTTTTAAATTAAACTATTTACACATATATATAAACATGCATTCTACAAAATAATAAAATTTTTATTTTCCCTCATAATGTCATAATAATGCATTATATGTTTATAGCATTTATCAACACTGTTTTAGTCATTTTCATCGACGACAACTCTAATTTTTAGTAATTTTTTTGTTTATAACAAAGTGATTGTTTAATTTATCAATTATCAAATTATTGCCTTATTTGCCCGGCATTTGATTTTGAAAAAGAAACACTTACTCTCTCAAGGCTCTTGTTGCTCCCTCAAAGTTCTGTTTACCCGCTTAAAGTTCTTGTTACTCTCTCAAATTCCAGTAGTTTTTCTTCGCTGTTCCCTGCTCTCCCTTAAAAAGTGTTTGGAAAGGTAGGAAATCAGCGAATTTTTAGGGTGACCTTAAAGGTCAAAACTAAATTTTCGATGCATTGCAAGGTTAAAAGGTTAAATAATATAGAAGAAGAAGACAACATTGCAAGAATTCATTCGTGTTGCTGGACGTGGACGTGAAAGAAGTGTGCGTGTGATTGTTAGGAAAATTGGCGTATGGAAAAAGAGCGAAAAACAAATTTCACAAATCGAATAATATTTAATAAACTTATTACCATATTTTTTTTCTTCAAATTTTAATCAAAATCAATCGAATCATTTAATACGTGTTTGATCTGCGCCACATGCTAAAGAATCAAACAATTTTATTTTGTGTTATTTCAATAAGCTTATAAACGACTTTAAACTGGCGGACAGGAAAGTGCAGCCGCTGGCACTCTGCCAAACTTCGGTGGTAAGTAAAATTTACAGGAAAATGCAATGCAAAGCAATAACAAATAATTTAACCAGGACAAAATGAATAACAACAAACTGATTATTACTGATTATTACTATAATTGTTTATCATTAATTATTAGTGAAAACGAACATGATATCGCATTCGCATAATCTACTTGTAACTATATAAAGCAAACACACAGGGCAAATCAAGCAAAGCAAGTAAGCAAGCACTCACTCAGAGCAAGTAAAGCAAAAATCCACATAAATAAACCCCTTCGTCGTGGTCGTCGTCGTTAGAGTTGAGAAAGGGGCCCTATTGAATTGAAATCATAACAAGCGGCAAAATGAATGTAAATGCGATTGTGAATGTGTTGTTGTCATTTGTTGCAACACATGAATTTTTACTTGGTGTAGGTTTGTTGGTGTTTCTGCTGTTCATGCGCGTTGACAATATCAAGTTGGCCCAAATACTATCACTTATAGTTGCCTGATGGTATTTGTTGTTAAGATTTACATATGACAAGCAATACCAGACATATTATAAATAATGTGGATATGAGTATTATTATTATTATTATTATGTATAATGATGATCAAATAAAATATAGCTTATGTGTGTTAATGATTGCAAGTGAATCATAGTGGCACAGGCTTCCCATTTTTTACTCAAGAGACACAAATTAGTTCTTTTAAAATGCTCATAACTGCCAGCCAAGTTGGCTGAGCCAACCAACCTACCGCAAAAGTGCCATTTGTTAAATTATTGATAAGGTGGTCGGTCGATTTATTGATTGTGACGTCATTTTAAAATTTTTAATATTTACCTCTTTAATCATAATAAAGAAAGAAGAAACTATAATTGGCCGCTGTAAACTCACACTTTACATTACATTAACAGCTTTTGATTAATACCAAAAATACCAATAAATGTTATTTAAATTTTATTAATTGATATGCATATTTAAATAAAAAGTATAAAAATCTCTTTTTTGATGAAATGTGTTGTAAATCAATATAAATTCATATTTTATTCATATTCATATATTGCATTTGTATGTACTTTGTTGTACTGCATGCAAGCATGTTAAAAACATGGTAACAGACCCAATAAACTTAAAGTATCAGTCAGCAGGTGTCATTGTTTATTTGTTATTTATCTGGCAGAGTCTGACTGTCATTATTGTTGTGTGTTTTGACTTTTTAACAATAATTATAATAACAATTACAACACAGCAACTAAAATTCTCTTAAAAACACTCAACTCAACTCAAACTTATCATCAGAGTCAGACACATGCATAATTATTTCAGTTGTTTTTTTATAATTTTTTAATTATTATTTCACCTGCTTTTGCGCTTCTCTTATTAGCATATGAATATTTTCATTTTGTCCCGCGTTCCATTGTAGTCAATTTAGTGAGTGTTTTTTTTGGTTTTTTTTCTTTTCTTTTGTACATGTTTATTATTAAATAAATTTTAAAATTATTTGTACAAAAAAACTGTTTTATACTTTTTTTTATCCATATTTAAATGAAATTTTAACCTGTTTAATGACACTTTTTTTAATGTTATTTTCATTGCGGTCATTGATCTGATGATCGCTTTCATTAAAACTCACCATCTTCAGGTAAAACACAATACACTTAATAACAAAGGCAACCAACAACAACAACTTTCACTATTTATTTCTTGTACTGTTTTTGTGTTTTGTGGTTTCTCATAATTCAAAAGCACTTCGACATAACAACAACAACAATAAGAAGAAGCTGAACAATTGAGTTTGTTGAGTTTGTGTCGTTGGGGGTGTTTGTGTGTGAGTGAATGCAATTTGTGCCTGCTTAATTGTAACTACAGATGGCGTTACGATTACCTCCTTTGTCGATAAATTTAATTTAATCAAAGACTATGAATTTAGTTTTATTTTATTTATAATTAGTTATCGATATAGAGTAATCAACTTAAAATTAGAGTAATCGATAAAAGGAACTCACAAATGACAAATGTACATTCGTTACACGATGCTTAATATATTTAACGAGGAATTGAATACACACGCCAGTAGTTTGTAGATGACGAAAAAAAAGGAAAATTAATTTCTTCACTTAGTAGATGAATCGAATTTCATCATTTTTGTTTATGAATAAATATTGTTGAATTTCTAGAAATGTTGCTGCTCTCAGATGGACCTGGGGTTTGTCTAACAATTTTTTATTTTTTAAATTTTTTTTTTTATAAAAATAAATTAGAATATGTACATATATAATTATAATAACAGCAAGGGGACTGCGAATAGAGCTACGCATGCAAAAAGAATAAGGAAAAGTAAAAAAGAAACGGAGATTTAATGTGCAGCAGGAGGTGAAAAAAGTTAAAAAATGCAAATAAAGAATTAATCTAGAGTAACAGCATACATATGTATGTGGTGTAAAGTTCTAACCTAAGTATCAAGTCCTAAAAAGGAAGCCACTTCTATCGTTGCAGCCATAAGCCAATTGGAGTTAGTTGGGTCTGTTTTTTAGGACAGTTAAAAATGTGAACAGTGTTGTGAGGAGAACCACCCACCACACTGTGGACAGCGATAATTGTCTGAGAGACCTATACGTTTCATATAGCACTGGATGATAAGAGACCAACTAAAAAGTAAAAGTGGTCCAAGTGAGGAAGTATCATTTCGCTATCGTCAATAGATGGAGGACGATTTTTCTGGTGTGACTCAATGGCATTTTCAATTGCGATGCGCACTCAATTCACTATGTTGGCCAACCGATAATGCTTTTGCTGCTTCCTAGTGGAGATGATCAATACTGGCCATCTGGAAGCAATCGGACACAGTTCTCAGGGCGTTATTTTGACTTACTGCCAGATGGTCCCATTGAGTATCACTGAGGAAAGGAGTCCAAACTCGACTCTATAAAATTATTATTACATATTTATATTAGTTGACAATTTTTTAGAACAGGGTTTGCCGTTGACTTAGGAAAGAAAGCATTTCTAATACTTTACAGATGTGGACATTTCTCCAAAATGTGCAAACCATATAAGTGGCAAGGAGGGAGCGTATTCCTTTTGAGTAAATATGAGTTGTTATTTTAGTAGCAAGGGGATGCAAATGAAAGGTATGCATGCAATAAATAAGGAATGGGGAATGGTAAAGCGGAGATTGACTAAATTTAAATTATGTTAAGTAAAGGATAAATCATAACCTAAGTAGAAAGTCCTGGAAAAGAAGAGGTGGCCTCTGTCAGTTGTAACCATAAGTTGGAGAACAGCACTCTAACACAACACTATTCTAGTTATGACTCTTATTCAATGGCAAATCTAAGTATGTCACAGATCAGTTTTGTTTTGTGTTTGTCTATTTATCTATTCTTTTATAAGACTTTATTCAATGATTAAGATGTGTACAATAATAATACATGTAATAATTATAATTACAGCTAAAAGTCTATCATGCCGTCATTGAAGATGTCATCACAAATGTGCGAGATGCCTTTCTGGATGAGGGTGTTGATGAGCAAGTTCTACAGGAGATGAAACAAATCTGGCGTAATAAATTAATGGCAAGTAAAGCTGTTGAAGTAAATACTGAGACAAATGATTCGCAACCGCCGCCGATTGTTGCGAACAATCCAAAGGTAAGCAAGGTGTGTGATCGTTTCCAAAAGTAGCATTCATGTTTTTAGTATGTATTGAGTATCGAAAGTATTATTTACTAGTATATTAAATGTTGTGGGTTTAAATGTTCTTTGTGCTTTGTCTAAGAGAGTGAATAATTAAAATGATAACATATATTTTTTTTCTCTTCTCCCATTTTCACATCTCATTAAATGCATTATTTGAAACAACAACAACAAAATGCTTTGCTCAATATAAACATATAAAATTGAATAATACAAAAACCGCTTCGTTTATCATTGTCACCACAATAAAATCCACCACAGCCAACAAAGGTAATTTCGCCGCAAACTTTATGAATTTTTGTTTGTTTGTTGATTTATTGAAGTTTCATTAATTTTGATTATGATTTTGACACATTTTTAGGCTTCTGTTGCAAAAGCCAAGAAGGCTGCCGCCGCTGCTGCTGCAGCAGCTCAACAACAAATTTGTCCAAATCCGACAACAACAACAACATCAGGAAACTCTGGTTCCACAGCCACCACAACACCAATTTCAACAAATGCTGATAATAAAGTACCGATAAATAAATTGGTACTGAATAATGTAAATATGCCAGTTGTCATGAGGAATGGTCTACTTAAGAATGATAATATATCACAACAGAATCCGCCACCATTACTTCCAACATCCAACATGAATTCCATATTAGGAGAGAAGCAACATCAACAGCAATTGCAACAGCGACAATTGCAGCATCTACAACAACAATCGTCGCATGTTACCTCCTCCACCAGTGGTGGTCAACCGGCACCATCATCAACAATACCAACTGTGGCATCACTTGATCCAAATCGTATTATGCCTGTAAATGTAAGTAGCACGCACTAATCATCTTATAAATGAGAATATTTATGGGGAATATTTTATGGACATATTGCAGATTACTCTACCTGCCCCAGCTGGTAGCAATACGGAAGCACGTGTCCTTACAATTCAAGTGCCAGCATCAGCATTGCAAGAAAATCAACTTACACAGATACTTACAGCCCACTTAATATCATCGATCATGTCATTACCCTCATCGTTGGCCTCATCAGTTCTACAGCAACATGTCAATGCAGCCTTAAACAATGCCAACTTGCATAGTAAGTTTATCATCCACATTCACACAACACTCCCATACATACATACATATATGTATCTCTTCAAATACATTATATTTCCTTGGTGTTTTTCTTTATTACTGTGTAGAAAGCCTTAATATGTCGAAACAACTTGATGGCATTCTCGATACATCCGATGATGATGAAAGTGAAGAAAGTGAAAATGATGTTAATGAAGACGATGATGATGATGCTGATAAAGATGATGACGATGATATCGAAAATGAAGATGCTGCCGAAGAAGAGCCACTCAATAGCGAAGATGATGTAACCGATGAAGATGCATCAGAAATGTTTGACACAGATAATGTTATAGTCTGTCAATATGATAAGGTAAAACAAGAAGACATATTTTGGTATATTTTAATTCACAATAATAATAATGAAATTCATTTAATTTGACAACAGATCACACGTTCCCGTAATAAATGGAAATTCTATTTAAAGGATGGCATCATGAATATGGGTGGCAAGGATTATGTTTTTCAAAAATCGAATGGTGATGCTGAATGGTAGCCAACACGTAGATAGTCCCATAGCCATAATCTGCTGTCACCTGTTCATCGAACATACACACACTATATAGAGGCATAAAGTGTGTCCTCTAAAAAAAAACATAAATTATACAAAATCAAATAAATAATCTTGAAAACATCCACCAATATATCAAATAAAATTAGCACACACACACATATATATATACACACACACAACCTCAAACTCAACTCAAATCTTAAAAAATAAACAATAACCGCAGACAACGATTAAGAAGACGCCTCGCCTCGGCTGCTGATTTCATTAAAATGCACCCACATATGCTTACAATTTTAGAGTTTATCTAATCATAACTTGTTTTTTAATTAAATAAAGTTATCCCGTTGCTAATTAAAATCAAATTAACTGATTTTTATTTATACTGGGTCAATTACTGAAATTTGTCTAGACCATGCAAAAAATCATTGCATATGCCCGGGGGCAACGTAATTTGCAGTGATATGTTACTTTTGCTTGTTTCAATATTATAACTACTTATACGCCAAGCAATGCCCTGTAACTTGCAGCTATTCAATACTGTTAAATATTAGAAAGGGGTATATTGCAGGCAAAGCTTTTTAACTTAAAGCAATTTAACACGCAACTTGCCATTGATATGTTACTTTTGCATATTAAATTGACCAAAACTACAATTGTTTATATCTTGAAAACTATTTATCCGATTCGAAAGATATCTACACGGTTGTTTAGATAAATAGTTGGGCTTTATTATGAGTGCAGTTTGGAACAGAGTCGTAGTATTAAAAATGGTTTTTATCTTGATAAACGTAATTCGAAGTCATTTTTGACCTTTCATAAAGGTCAGGTCAAGGTCAAAGTTTAATAGCATAAAGTAGAACTAATGACCTTTTTTATGACATTTTTTTCATCGAAATCGGTTTATCCATTCTCGAGATATGAATTTTTAAACATTTTTGAATCGGCAATATCCACCTACTGCTTTCTGTGCATTTCTGTTCGCCTGGTACTTGGTGGAATTTTTTTGTAAAAATTTTTATTTTGCCCAAAAATGCATCGTCATCTACCGGCAGTTACATTTTGAATGAGACTTTTACACTAAACTTCAAATCCTTATAATTCCAAAAGGAGTAAACGAATCTGGATGAAATTTTTTCCATAGAAAACTTTAAGAGGTAGACTTTCTGGTGCAATCTTTTAGAAATCCATCTAGGATCAGGAAGTTAGTCAAATAAGGATAAACGCAAACATGTATCCTTAGACACTTTGTAGAGGTCACACCAAGCTCAAAGGACAATCGCATGATAGAAGAACTCATGAACTTTCTAGTGAGACTTCCATCATTCAGATCGGTTTATCCCTTCCCGAGTTATAAGGATTTAAAGTGTAGTGTAAAGGATAATTTTGAATTTGCTTGTTAAATATTAGAAAGGGGTATATTGCAGGCAACGCATTTTAACTTAAAGCAGTTTAACACTCAATTTGCCAGTCGTATGTTAGTTTTGCATATTAAATTGACCAAAACTACAATTGTTTATATCTTGAAAACTATTTATCCGATTCGAAAGATATCTACACGGTTGTTTAGATAAATAGTTGGGCTTTATTATGAGTGCAGTTTGGAACAGAGTCGTAGTATTAAAAATGGTTTTTATCTTGATAAACGTAATTCGAAGTCAATTTTTGACCTTTCATAAAGGTCAGGTCAAGGTCAAAGTTTAATAGCATAAAGTAGAACTAATGACCTTTTTTATGACATTTTTTTCATCGGAATCGGTTTATCCATTCTCGAGATATGAATTTTTAAACATTTTTGAATCGGCAATATCCACCTACTGCTTTCTGTGCATTTCTGTTCGCCTGGTACTTGGTGGAATATTTTTGTAAAAATTTTTATTTTGCCCAAAAATGCATCGTCATCTACCGGCAGTTACATTTTGAATGAGACTTTTACACTAAACTTCAAATCCTTATAATTCCAAAAGGAGTAGACGAATCTGGATGAAATTTTTTCCATAGAAAACTTTAAGAGGTAGACTTTCTGGTGCAATCTTTTAGAAATCCATCTAGGATCAGGAAGTTAGTCAAATAAGGATAAACGCAAACATGTATCCTTAGACACTTTGTAGAGGTCACACCAAGCTCAAAGGACAATCGCATGATAGAAGAACTCATGAACTTTCTAGTGAGACTTCCATCATTCAGATCGGTTTATCCCTTCCCGAGTTATAAGGATTTAAAGTGTAGTGTAAAGGATAATTTTGAATTTGCTTGTTAAATATTAGAAAGGGGTATATTGCAGGCAACGCATTTTAACTTAAAGCAGTTTAACACTCAATTTGCCAGTCGTATGTTAGTTTTGCATATTAAATTGACCAAAACTACAATTGTTTATATCTTGAAAACTATTTATCCGATTCGAAAGATATCTACACGGTTGTTTAGATAAATAGTTGGGCTTTATTATGAGTGCAGTTTGGAACAGAGTCGTAGTATTAAAAATGGTTTTTATCTTGATAAACGTAATTCGAAGTCAATTTTTGACCTTTCATAAAGGTCAGGTCAAGGTCAAAGTTTAATAGCATAAAGTAGAACTAATGACCTTTTTTATGACATTTTTTTCATCGAAATCGGTTTATCCATTCTCGAGATATGAATTTTTAAACATTTTTGAATCGGCAATATCCACCTACTGCTTTCTGTGCATTTCTGTTCGCCTGGTACTTGGTGGAAATTTTTGTAAAAATTTTTATTTTGCCCAAAAATGCATCGTCATCTACCGGCAGTTACATTTTGAATGAGACTTTTACACTAAACTTCAAATCCTTATAATTCCAAAAGGAGTAGACGAATCTGGATGAAATTTTTTCCAAAGAAAACTTTAAGAGGTAGACTTTCTGGTGCAATCTTTTAGAAATCCATCTAGGATCAGGAAGTTAGTCAAATAAGGATAAACGCAAACATGTATCCTTAGACACTTTGTAGAGGTCACACCAAGCTCAAAGGACAATCGCATGATAGAAGAACTCATGAACTTTAAAGTGAGACTTCCATCATTCAGATCGGTTTATCCCTTCCCGAGTTATAAGGATTTAAAGTGTAGTGTAAAGGATAATTTTGAATTTGCTTGTTAAATATTAGAAAGGGGTATATTGCAGGCAAAGCTTTTTAACTTAAAGCAATTTAACACGCAACTTGCCATTGATATGTTACTTTTGCATATTAAATTGACCAAAACTACAATTGTTTATATCTTGAAAACTATTTATCCGATTCGAAAGATATCTACACGGTTGTTTAGATAAATAGTTGGGCTTTATTATGAGTGCAGTTTGGAACAGAGTCGTAGTATTAAAAATGGTTTTTATCTTGATAAACGTAATTCGAAGTCAATTTTTGACCTTTCATAAAGGTCAGGTCAAGGTCAAAGTTTAATAGCATAAAGTAGAACTAATGACCTTTTTTATGACATTTTTTTCATCGAAATCGGTTTATCCATTCTCGAGATATGAATTTTTAAACATTTTTGAATCGGCAATATCCACCTACTGCTTTCTGTGCATTTCTGTTCGCCTGGTACTTGGTGGAAATTTTTGTAAAAATTTTTATTTTGCCCAAAAATGCATCGTCATCTACCGGCAGTTACATTTTGAATGAGACTTTTACACTAAACTTCAAATCCTTATAATTCCAAAAGGAGTAGACGAATCTGGATGAAATTTTTTCCAAAGAAAACTTTAAGAGGTAGACTTTCTGGTGCAATCTTTTAGAAATCCATCTAGGATCAGGAAGTTAGTCAAATAAGGATAAACGCAAACATGTATCCTTAGACACTTTGTAGAGGTCACACCAAGCTCAAAGGACAATCGCATGATAGAAGAACTCATGAACTTTCTAGTGAGACTTCCATCATTCAGATCGGTTTATCCCTTCCCGAGTTATAAGGATTTAAAGTGTAGTGTAAAGGATAATTTTGAATTTGCTTGTTAAATATTAGAAAGGGGTATATTGCAGGCAAAGCTTTTTAACTTAAAGCAATTTAACACGCAACTTGCCATTGTTATGTTACTTTTGCATATTAAATTGACCAAAACTACAATTGTTTATATCTTGAAAACTATTTATCCGATTCGAAAGATATCTACACGGTTGTTTAGATAAATAGTTGGGCTTTATTATGAGTGCAGTTTGGAACAGAGTCGTAGTATTAAAAATGGTTTTTATCTTGATAAACGTAATTCGAAGTCAATTTTTGACCTTTCATAAAGGTCAGGTCAAGGTCAAAGTTTAATAGCATAAAGTAGAACTAATGACCTTTTTTATGACATTTTTTTCATCGAAATCGGTTTATCCATTCTCGAGATATGAATTTTTAAACATTTTTGAATCGGCAATATCCACCTACTGCTTTCTGTGCATTTCTGTTCGCCTGGTACTTGGTGGAAATTTTTGTAAAAATTTTTATTTTGCCCAAAAATGCATCGTCATCTACCGGCAGTTACATTTTGAATGAGACTTTTACACTAAACTTCAAATCCTTATAATTCCAAAAGGAGTAGACGAATCTGGATGAAATTTTTTCCATAGAAAACTTTAAGAGGTAGACTTTCTGGTGCAATCTTTTAGAAATCCATCTAGGATCAGGAAGTTAGTCAAATAAGGATAAACGCAAACATGTATCCTTAGACACTTTGTAGAGGTCGCACCAAGCTCAAAGGACAATCGCATGATAGAAGAACTCATGAACTTTCTAGTGAGACTTCCATCATTCAGATCGGTTTATCCATTCCCGAGTTATAAGGATTTGAAAGTGTAGTGTAAAGGATAATTTTGAATTTGCTTGTTAAATATTAGAAAGGGGTATATTGCAGGCAACGCATTTTAACTTAAAGCAGTTTAACACTCAATTTGCCAGTCGTATGTTAGTTTTGCATATTAAATTGACCAAAACTACAATTGTTTATATCTTGAAAACTATTTATCCGATTCGAAAGATATCTACACGGTTGTTTAGATAAATAGTTGGGCTTTATTATGAGTGCAGTTTGGAACAGAGTCGTAGTATTAAAAATGGTTTTTATCTTGATAAACGTAATTCGAAGTCAATTTTTGACCTTTCATAAAGGTCAGGTCAAGGTCAAAGTTTAATAGCATAAAGTAGAACTAATGACCTTTTTTATGACATTTTTTTCATCGAAATCGGTTTATCCATTCTCGAGATATGAATTTTTAAACATTTTTGAATCGGCAATATCCACCTACTGCTTTCTGTGCATTTCTGTTCGCCTGGTACTTGGTGGAATTTTTGTAAAAATTTTTATTTTGCCCAAAAATGCATCGTCATCTACCGGCAGTTACATTTTGAATGAGAACTATTTCGGTCTCACCTTATCGGAGTAGACGAATCTGGATGAAATTTTTTCCAAAGAAAACTTTAAGAGGTAGACTTTCTGGTGCAATCTTTTAGAAATCCATCTAGGATCAGGAAGTTAGTCAAATAAGGATAAACGCAAACATGTATCCTTAGACACTTTGTAGAGGTCACACCAAGCTCAAAGGACAATCGCATGATAGAAGAACTCATGAACTTTCTAGTGAGACTTCCATCATTCAGATCGGTTTATCCCTTCCCGAGTTATAAGGATTTAAAGTGTAGTGTAAAGGATAATTTTGAATTTGCTTGTTAAATATTAGAAAGGGGTATATTGCAGGCAACGCTTTTTAACTTAAAGCAATTTAACACGCAACTTGCCATTGTATGTTACTTTTGCATATTAAATTGACCAAAACTACAATTGTTTATATCTTGAAAACTATTTATCCGATTCGAAAGATATCTACACGGTTGTTTAGATAAATAGTTGGGCTTTATTATGAGTGCAGTTTGGAACAGAGTCGTAGTATTAAAAATGGTTTTTATCTTGATAAACGTAATTCGAAGTCATTTGACCTTATAATTCCAAAGAGCAGGTCGGCAACTTTAATGCATGTGTATGCACATTTTTTTCATCGAAATCGGTTTATCCATTCTCGAGATATGAATTTTTAAACATTTTTGAATCGGCAATATCCACCTACTGCTTTCTGTGCATTTCTGTTCGCCTGGTACTTGGTGGAAATTTTTGTAAAAATTTTTATTTTGCCCAAAAATGCATCGTCATCTACCGGCAGTTACATTTTGAATGAGACTTTTACACTAAACTTCAAATCCTTATAATTCCAAAAGGAGTAGACGAATCTGGATGAAATTTTTTCCATAGAAAACTTTAAGAGGTAGACTTTCTGGTGCAATCTTTTAGAAATCCATCTAGGATCAGGAAGTTAGTCAAATAAGGATAAACGCAAACATGTATCCTTAGACACTTTGTAGAGGTCGCACCAAGCTCAAAGGACAATCGCATGATAGAAGAACTCATGAACTTTCTAGTGAGACTTCCATCATTCAGATCGGTTTATCCATTCCCGAGTTATAAGGATTTGAAGTTTAGTTTAAAGGTTAATTTTGAATTCAAAATGTAACTGCAATCGTTGTCGTCGTTGGACTAAAAAGCATTGCATAGCCCGGGGGCTTATTTCTGTAACACACAATTTTGCTTCTTTTAATATTATAACAACTTATATGACAAGTAATGCCTTGTAACTTGAAGCCATTCAATATTGTTAAATATTAGAAAGGGGTATATTGCAGGCAAAGCTTTTTAACTTAAAGCAATTTAACACGCAACTTGCCATTGATATGTTACTTTTGCATATTAAATTGACCAAAACTACAATTGTTTATATCTTGAAAACTATTTATCCGATTCGAAAGATATCTACACGGTTGTTTAGATAAATAGTTGGGCTTTATTATGAGTGCAGTTTGGAACAGAGTCGTAGTATTAAAAATGGTTTTTATCTTGATAAACGTAATTCGAAGTCAATTTTTGACCTTTCATAAAGGTCAGGTCAAGGTCAAAGTTTAATAGCATAAAGTAGAACTAATGACCTTTTTTATGACATTTTTTTCATCGAAATCGGTTTATCCATTCTCGAGATATGAATTTTTAAACATTTTTGAATCGGCAATATCCACCTACTGCTTTCTGTGCATTTCTGTTCGCCTGGTACTTGGTGGAAATTTTTGTAAAAATTTTTATTTTGCCCAAAAATGCATCGTCATCTACCGGCAGTTACATTTTGAATGAGACTTTTACACTAAACTTCAAATCCTTATAATTCCAAAAGGAGTAGACGAATCTGGATGAAATTTTTTCCAAAGAAAACTTTAAGAGGTAGACTTTCTGGTGCAATCTTTTAGAAATCCATCTAGGATCAGGAAGTTAGTCAAATAAGGATAAACGCAAACATGTATCCTTAGACACTTTGTAGAGGTCACACCAAGCTCAAAGGACAATCGCATGATAGAAGAACTCATGAACTTTCTAGTGAGACTTCCATCATTCAGATCGGTTTATCCCTTCCCGAGTTATAAGGATTTAAAGTGTAGTGTAAAGGATAATTTTGAATTTGCTTGTTAAATATTAGAAAGGGGTATATTGCAGGCAAAGCTTTTTAACTTAAAGCAATTTAACACGCAACTTGCCATTGTTATGTTACTTTTGCATATTAAATTGACCAAAACTACAATTGTTTATATCTTGAAAACTATTTATCCGATTCGAAAGATATCTACACGGTTGTTTAGATAAATAGTTGGGCTTTATTATGAGTGCAGTTTGGAACAGAGTCGTAGTATTAAAAATGGTTTTTATCTTGATAAACGTAATTCGAAGTCAATTTTTGACCTTTCATAAAGGTCAGGTCAAGGTCAAAGTTTAATAGCATAAAGTAGAACTAATGACCTTTTTTATGACATTTTTTTCATCGAAATCGGTTTATCCATTCTCGAGATATGAATTTTTAAACATTTTTGAATCGGCAATATCCACCTACTGCTTTCTGTGCATTTCTGTTCGCCTGGTACTTGGTGGAAATTTTTGTAAAAATTTTTATTTTGCCCAAAAATGCATCGTCATCTACCGGCAGTTACATTTTGAATGAGACTTTTACACTAAACTTCAAATCCTTATAATTCCAAAAGGAGTAGACGAATCTGGATGAAATTTTTTCCAAAGAAAACTTTAAGAGGTAGACTTTCTGGTGCAATATTTTAGAAATCCATCTAGGATCAGGAAGTTAGTCAAATAAGGATAAACGCAAACATGTATCCTTAGACACTTTGTAGAGGTCACACCAAGCTCAAAGGACAATCGCATGATAGAAGAACTCATGAACTTTCTAGTGAGACTTCCATCATTCAGATCGGTTTATCCCTTCCCGAGTTATAAGGATTTAAAGTGTAGTGTAAAGGATAATTTTGAATTTGCTTGTTTCAATATTATAACTACTTATACGCCAAGCAATGCCCTGTAACTTGCAGCTATTCAATACTGTTAAATATTAGAAAGGGGTATATTGCAGGCAAAGCTTTCCCATTTTATTTGGAGCTATAACGATTTTAAACTTTTATTGGAGAAGTTTGTGTGGAAAAAGAGAAGGAGAAGAATTAGGAATGGGTAAGCGCACCTTTGAATCAGATCAAAAAATTAAAAACTCCATTGTTTTCATAATATTTTTTCTTATTTAATATTTTATTATTATTATACATACAATCATGGGCATGGAATCGGACATCCATAATTTTCTTGCTTGTTATCATCTCTTTAAAAAACTAATTTACCATCCAAAGAATGCGTTATTTGTTATATGGTATTTTTACTTTTAGTTGGTTACGTTAATTTTTGCTTGTCATTAGTTAGTAAGTTAATTAGTTCTTTATATATATTTTTGTATTTACGACATTTATAGTAGAGTAGGGTGTAGTTTGCAGTTAATCTACGATTGATTATAATCAATAAAAATTTGCACAATTTATGAGTAGTTGTTTTCTATGTTTTTAAGTTCCATTTCTTTTTTTGTTTTGTTTTGGGTGCATATTTATCCATCATCAGCATAATAATAAATGGGAAAAATGGAAGGATGGGAATTAGGTTAAGTGCATATGTACTTATGATCATCTGATCTGATCTGATTGATCAAAAAAAAAAAAAAAAACTGTAAGAGATGCAACGATCTTTTTTAACAGTTTTTTCTTTTTGTTTTTACTTTACTAAAAATATTTATAAAGTTTGAATTTATGCTCTACTTAAATTTAAACAATTAGCAATTTATACAATAAATCGCTGAAAAATATGTGTGTTACATTTAAATGACTAAGAGAAATAATAATAATAATAATGGTAATCGAAAAATATACGGAAAACGAAATATGCTTTGCGATTAATAAAATCTACTTAAACATAATTAAAAGAATTTTGTTTTATTTTTTAGTTAAATTTCTTTCATGTTGTTCTTAATTTATAAGTGAAGGTTTTTCTTTCTCCTTTCATTTTTTGTATATTCCTGATCTAATCTGACAAAATCTATCAACATTTTTTTCTTTTTTAAAATCAATTATCATTGCATACAATTAACATTATTATTGAAAATGTAAGAACTAAACCCATATGATGAGTGTGGGGGCACAACATTGTGAAGAATCGCCAACCAAACCCATCCTCTCATATTCTTCATCATTCATTTGTGCTTCCTTCATTATTATCGTGTTTCTTTTTTTTCGTTTTTGTAAACAAATTAACTGGTTAATAATGCTATATTAATTTCTTTAACCATTTTCACACGATGCAGCATGCGTTGTAAGGAATCTTGACTGAGTGCTTGCGTTGAATACCAAACTGGTGAATCTGGCACACAAGAACGTTCAGGTTGTAAATAAAAGACATCATTGCGTGTTTTAACACTTTCCGGACTGTGTAATAAATGTAAAATTGAATAAGATTAGACAACAGAATAGGGAAATTATTGTACAACTTACCATTTGGAAAGATAAAATTCATAAAGACGCACTGGACAACGTAAGGGATTCTCTTCGTTTTCTTGTTGTTCATAAACTTTCTTCTTCCGTGGATTTGCTTCTATAAAAATTGAATTGTTTAGTTTTAAAGGGCATCATCATCACCATCATTTATCAATATTTACCTGTAGCAGTTTGTGGTGGATAGAAACGTAAAAGAACATTTCTAGTACCAGGCAATTTTGCGTTTTGTGCTGAACGTTTCCAATGTTTCATAATATGCGAAAACGATAATTGCATATGTTCTTCGACAGTCTAACACAATAATGAAATATCTTATTAATTAAAATCCAATTGATTTATAAGATTTTCCATCTTACCGTCAAATTAAAATGTTTTGTATTAAAGAACATAAGTGTACTTAATAGAACATGCGGCGAATGCGCTCCAAGTTGTTTGCACTCCCATAGATGCTCTTCCTCAACACGAGTGACAATGTATTCTATAGTATACCAAAAAAAAAAAAAAAACCATAAATCATTTCATTAATATTAATCAATAATTAATTAAAACAAATTAAAACTTACGTGAATCATTATAAAGTACTGAAAACTTTCTTGCCACTTCGTCTAAGCATTCAGTGAAACGTTCATAATAAGGATCATAGAATATGTTATCGATACGTCCATTTACATACAGATATTGTTGGATGCCTTTAAGAGATTTTGAATAGGAAGGGAATAAATTAACATTATATTTACCATATACTCAATGGTGATTGGAAACTTACCTAAAACTAAATAATAAATTGTATCTGGTGCATATTCGGTGCCATTTGGTTTGCGAACTTCTTTGACAAACAGACATAACGAGAAATTCAATTCATCGGCTGTCATTTGCAGTAAGTCTGTTTTGAATGTGCGCCTGCGCATTGAACTCTTTTCGATGTCTGCATTCTTTGTCATAACCCATTGTTTCCAGGCATTCACACCAAATGTATATTTGAGACACATATTTGCATCGGGTTTCTCGGTCGGTTGTTGTGGTGAATGTGCCGACTGCTGGATAGGAGAGTCTAAATCTTGCAATCGTTGGCGCTTCACAGGTGTACGATTATTGCGTGATGGTGATGCCACCACTGATGATGGTGATACTGGTACAACTGAAGCTCTTTTGCGTCCTCGTCCAGGTCTTAAACAAAGAGAAATTATACATTAATAAATGTAAACAGTGTGTGTATGTATGTATTTGCTTACCTTTGAGCCTCCAACATATGATGCTGATCCAATTGATGTACACTCATGTGACCTAAACTATCATGACTAACCATCCCAGGCGGTGGATTTGTTATTGTATTCGCTGTCATAGCTGATTCCAAATCAACTGTCGGCTGTTGTTCATAGTCACCTGTTGCCATTTTTAATGCCATTTGTAAAACATCCTCATTGTATGAATTATTAGATGTTACAACAACCTCCTGCTGCTGCTGCTGTTGCAAACTGTTATTGTATTGTAATTGCACAAGTGCTGGATCTGGTTTAATTTCATTATCAGAATCCGAATCCGAATCATGTTTCTCCTCAGCAACCATTTCAGCCATCATTAATAACTCAGCTTCAAGTGGATCTGTTGGTATGCGTTCTTGGATCTTTTTGATTTCCTTCAATATACCTTGGGATGAGTTCCTTGTTGTTGGTATGAAGATAGGCACTGGTATTGGTAAAGGTATGGGTACGGGTACCGGAAATGGTGCCGAATACATATACATAGGCTGAGGTACATAAATCGGTACAGGTACCGGTATTAGCACCTTATTAGAATAATCCTTATCGGTTTGTGTACCAATTTCAGCTGTCTTTGGAGTTGTTTGGAATCCAACCGAAACTGTTTGGGGCTTACAACTTGTGCAAATATTACGCACAGTTGGCGGGTACGGTGGTAATGTTATAATTTTCGTTTCAGTTTGTGTTGCAGCAGCATAATCTTTTGTTGGTACACCAACACCACCAGCACTAGCTCCAACTGCAATAGAACCAACAACAGCACCGGAACCTGCAACCGAACTACGTCTACTGTTGCTACTACCTAATGTTGTTGGATTAACAATAGGTGACGGTGATCGGCCCGATGAATAATCAACAAATTTCCTTGGACGACCACCACGTGAGAATGATAATAATGGTGGTGGTGATTCGATTTTACGAGAACGTCCTCGTCCCCTTCGTCCTGCTGATACTCCACCACCCAACATGGCTTCAGTTTCACCACTTGCCAATGATGTTACATTCGATATGACAGGCACTACGGGACTAGATGTTCCCTTTTTATTGTTCACTGTTACAGATGATACTTTGCCTTGTTTAAGTTTTTGCTGTGAAATGAAAACACAACAAAAAAAAAAATGGATTATCTTTTATTCAATATTTAACAAACATAAATTTTATACCAAAGATTTTATAATTTTCCGCCAAAAAGCAGTTAGAATCTTTGTTAGCATTTGGCAACTCTACAAGTTATTTGTCAATTGATGGATGGAGTGTCTTAATGGACCTTCCTGTTAACATGTGATGGTGCATCCTATTAATCTGGCAATTAAAATAATCGATTGATCTAGATATCGAGACTTCTGCGCAAGATTATATATACTTTATGGGGTCTCCAATGACACCTTCTGTGGGTTACTTCTTGACACAAAATCAAATTACAAAAACGAATGTTGTACATAAACTCATATTCACTTCAAATGATGAATATGGCAAAATATGCACTCATCTTAGAGTGAATGATTTAAAAGCCGGTTTGAATGCACAAGCCTGATATTAAACCATTCAACTTATCCCTCTTCCTTTCTGTGATATTACAACAGACCTTTAATTATCTAAGTAAATGAGCTGTTTGTCTTTGGCTATCATCCTATGAACTAACTTATTATCATTGTGAATGCTTGCTTGCTTACCTGTGTTGAATATTTGAGTTTAACTCGTTTGGGTAATCCAGTTGGAAATGGTGCTCCATTCTTATTTTGATTATGGCTACTGCTACTGTTAGTTGAGTTTTGCTCTTGGTTGCCACCTTTACTTGATGACGTCGATGACGGTGACGGTTGTTCAGTATCCAGTGTTAGTGGTATACGTGCAAATTGATTCTGGAACTGCATTACACATTGATATGTGCAAAAGTTTCTTATCGAAGCATCCGACATAGTTAAATGATATTGCGGTGTCGTTGCTGTATCGCATTGATCACATTTTGTAACGGCACGTGAAAATGCCTTCAATGAGACGCCATACATCGAAAGACATGTTAAGGAACATGTTAGTGTGTCTTGTTCATCCTGTGTCTTATAGATCATATCGAAATTATATTTTTTCACTTTGCACCATTGACATGACACAATGTGTCGATTTACAATTATATAAACGTTTATACAAATTCTCGAACAGAATACTTTTGGTTCACTGTCCGAGTAGATGGTGAAATTCTCGGCGGCTTTACGTTCAAAGTATTTGCAGCACATGCCACATTGATCGGCTTCAACATTACTAACGAATTTGAATGCCGAAAAACAGGGATTGGAACAAAAATAATGTTCCTTGTCATCTAAACACATTTCAACACGTACGGGTTTCTCATTGTTGCACACATTGCAAATGTCGTTACGTGGCTTTTTCTTTGGATTGCACATGTTATCGTAGCGGCGCAAACATGCCTGCGAACAGAAATCCTTGAATTGTTCCTTATCACCGACTGGTGCCAGAAAGCCTTCATTGCCTGCCGAAATATCTTTTTGGCAGCAGGAGCAAGTCTTTAGACCCTTTTTAAAGACATTTAGACAGGCTGCACAACAAAATTGACGTACATCGAAACCGAAACGCACACAGTATTTACCCAAAGCAGTTTGAGAGACTTCACCACTGCAAGTCTGGCATGTGGAACCAATTTTTCGTTGATATTTACCGAGGCAAACTTCATTACAAAAATCCATTGTTTCCCAAAGTAAATGTTTCTCAGTATTTGTAACATCTGTATGACACTCAATACAAAGACGCCGGAAAGTATCGAGTCTTTCCAAGCGTGCAGCTTCTGCTTCAGCTGCCGTACGAGCTCTAACACATGAGTCATTGTTCTTTTTCGTTGCTGGGGACTCGGTGGTTGTGGTGGCGACGGCGGCATTCGTTGATATTGTAGCTGCAATATCAATGACGCGTATTGAATGACGTTTCAATTTGTATTTATCGGGCTCCTCGACATTAAGTAAATTGAAACAATCATCATTGCATACATAAAATGTATCATGATCTTGTTTGATGAAATATTTGCATTCCTTTGTCTCTTTGCACTGAATACACAAATGTTTTACTTTCTTGTCTTTAACAGATACCACTACCACTGGCTTCTTCTTCGTTGCCTTTGTCTTTGTTTTTGTTTTATCTTTTGATTCGGACTCTGAACTCTTTTCCACATCATCACCCGTTTCTGTTGTTTCCTTGTCATTAGAAGTTTCATCAGCATCTGCAGCTGGAGCATCAGTTTCTGTATCTTCTGCTATTGTTTCGTCATTAGTTTCTTCATTGCTGCCGGTTAACTCTTCAACAAGGAATTTCTTTCGTCTTATAAAATATTTGCCTGGTTGTTCTGCCAATAAAGCATCACAACACTTTTGCTCGCATATATATTCATAGACATCTTGAGTTTTAAAACGAAAACCACACGGTTTTTCTTTTCCACATTGTTTGCATTTATGCATGGTTGAGACAACCCATCCAATGATTGTCTTTGCAACAGCACCAGTTTCATTTAATGTACTTGATTCCTCTGGTAATTGATCATCATTTTCATTTAGTTCTGTGCCTTCGCCTTCTTCAGCATTGGTAGTTTCTATAAGATATAAAATACACAATAAATTATTAACAATTTTATAATGTCTAATCTTTACAGATTTTGAACTCATAATTTACAACACAACAACACAAGGACTTTAACAAAAAACTATGCCAAAGAGGAGGAGTATGAAATGTTGTTTAGTATCCATGTTTTGATTTTTGAATTTTATTTAATGATGAATGAATTAAGTGATTTCATAATGGGATATAGGATGATGAGTGATGGAGTGTGACACGCGCTTACCTTCACAGCTGTTTCCAGCTGCGTCCGCTTCAGCTCCAGCTTGTTTCTTAGCTTGAGCATCGGCATCAGCTATCGTAAAAGATAACAGAGATTACTTAAACTTAGTATATGATTTGAATGAGTAAAATTGTGTTTTGATTGATTTATCATTTTTTCTTGAAATTCTTATATGTATACATATTTACCATTGGCATTATCAACTTCTAATGATGAACGTCGTTCTTGATTATCACTTGTCGGCGACGAGGACGTCGTCGTAGTTGCTGTTGCTGCTGTTGCTGTTGATGCAGCATCTGTTTCGGCAGCTTTCTCAGCTGCAGCTTCTTCTTCCTCTTGCTGTTCTTGTTTTTCTGCATTCTCACGCGCAAGTATTGCTTGATCCTTCTCGGCTTGCGTCACTTGAGTTTCGGTATCATCGGGTATTAGACAAACATCAGATTCTTCTGGTTCTTGAACATTTTCCACTGGTTCTAAAAATGTAATAGAATTTCAATTATTGTTTTATTAGCATAAATGAATCATAGGTTTTACATACCATCCCCATTTTCAGCATCATCATCTAGTTGTTCTCCAACATTGCCTTCTTCATCTTCACCCTCGCCAGCTTCTTCGCCAACAACATCATCTGTGTGTTTTTCCCTTGATTCATCGGCTTCATCATTATTGGCTTCGTTGTCTACTTCATCTCTTCCCTCATCTAAATTACTAATATTTGCACCGTCTTTAGAGACATCATCATCTCCATCATCACGTTGTGGTGAATTGTGTGCTGATTGCATTTCTATATCAGCATCACCACCATCGGTGGTAGGTGCATCCAAAGCACTAACATCTTCAGCTTCTTCATCGACATCCATGGCAGTTGAATTGTCCATAAATGGTGCTGCATCTACAACGTCTCCTTCACCACCCTGCTGTGCAGTATTACTTGGTGATGTTGTTGCATGTTCAGTGTCACCGAATACATCTTTCTCTTCACCAGTTTTATCTTTTGAACTTGTAGACTCATTGGCCTCCATTTCTTGTTCCTCCTCATCTTCATCGCCATATGGATTTGTTGAAGAAAGCTGCGCACTACCATCATTGCCATCTCTATGAGACTGAGTGGTATTAGGTGTTTCGCCCTCTTCACTGTCTACCTTCTCATCTACCAATGGAGTAGAAGGCTGCTCTTCAGTCTCATCCAAATTTTCGTTGTTTTTCTCATTTGTATATTCTTCATCACCATCACCACCCTCCTGCGCTGCTGGCAGCGGTCGATCTGTAGATGTCGCTTGCGAATTTTCATCAACTTCGAATGTACCATCTGAGATTTGCTCGAAATCTTCATCGTTTGTTGTGTTTGCCAGTGCATCATCATCTTCTGTCCCGCCACCAGCATCCTCGGTGATATTTTTGGTAGAACTGCTGCTGCCATGACCCCCAGCATTCTTAGCTAGTGCGGATGTGGATGTAGCAACAACTTTTTCACTACTTTTATCCTCATCTAATTTTGGTGTAGCCGTTTCTTGCCGTGGTGTTGGTGCCGAGTCACCACCATCTGTGTGGAATGAATCTAGACTCGATATTTCCTCCATGCCAGTTTGTCGGTATAGTCAAATTAAGTTTGACTGCAAAATCAGAAGTATACAAGATTTCATATTAATATTTTCACAAAATCTATACTAGTATATGATCTTACAAACACTAAGGAATATGGGTCTTGTTAAATTAATCACACAAACATAGAAAAATCACTTCAATAGCTCAATTCATTGAGTCAACTGTTGATTGATCCTTTCTGGTGCGGTGGGAGGCTCTCAATTAAATTTTACATAAATGAATAACATGGCCACCCTGTTTATATTTTTCCCGCCGATCCAAAAACTGTTAAGTAACTGCCTAGACACTGTAAAGACGTGCCGAAAATGTTAAACATTATGTTAGATGATAATGTTAAAGTACAGTGTACTTTAAACAAAACGCGCTTTTTGACACATTCTTGGTGTGTACCAGGCGAACTTTGACAATTACACTAATCACCAATATCAGTATTTATATATCATATTTACACTATACATTATTAATTTCTTTATATATTTTTCTCACTACATTAATCCCACTAACAGTCATTGAATTGTATGTGTTTTAATAAGAATCCAATAGATATGGTTGGATCTTATATAGAATGTGCAGCATACAGCACAAGCATATAGTATACGGCGGCGTTAACCAAGCGGCGCAAATATACACACACACACGCACACTACACTACAAAACGGACGGACGCACGGTTGTGTACAATTTTCGCTTATTGTTTTGTCTAACATTGAATGCACTTAAAGCCAACGTCGACAAGCAAATTACACTACAGAAATATAATCTGATTTGATTTCAATATTTATTCTTTTCTATATAATTTCATTTCCAATAGAAAATGAAAATAATTTTATGGTGTAGTATTGTGGTATTTGCTCACTTCCAATTCGGCATCGTCGATGCTGTCAAGTGAGGAAAAATGGCGCACCAGTGTATCCAAATAGAATAATGCCAATGCACTCACAGAAATTTTTAGTATGTTTTATACATTTATTATTATATAAACACTCACATACTAGGATAAAATATTTTTTAGATGTCAATAAAACGAACCTATTTTCAAATTGAAAACACTTTTTAGTTATTAAAAATATGTGTATAACTTATATTTAGAGGCTGTACGTATCTAATGAAAAAATGCACTAAATATGCATTTCACACAGGTTGCCAGTCCCATTTTTTTTATGACAAAGACTTAAACGCAACTGGTAACCCTAAGCAAGACGATAAAAAATTAGCTATGTATAACAAAAATTGCAAATTTGAAGAATGTTCAGAAGAAATAATATTTTTAAATATATTTTCCGTTTATCTTTGTAAATAAATCATTATATGCTGCTATAACTGCTGCTGTTTCGATTGTCTTATATAACATTTTTATTTATATAATGATGTATGAAGAATTTTTCAGCACTACAAGATTTTGAATGCATGATTTTAATAATATGTATAGTGTGTATAGTGTATAGAATGCCCCTTGAGAGGGGATATGGGAATAGCAGGACCTTGGCAACTCTGTTCCACCAAAAACTTGTTTCGTCGTGTTCTCAACTTGACAATATTTTGAAACTAAACTTTTCCCCAGATAGACCCAATAAATGATGGCTTTGATGAATTGATTTCGGCAGGTTGCTTATTTATTGGATTGCCCTTCAATATTATACAATGGTAACAATGCTATTCATTCAATAATATTTGTGGCAGCATGTTCACAATGATCATTCAATCTGAAACCAATTTTCCCCAGATAGAATGCTTTGAATGTTTTAACTTGGCAGATTCTTCCATTGCACGACAGGAAACTGTTCATGATCATTCAATCTTATATCTGTGAATGTTCAACTTGGCGGATTGCTTCAATATTTAGTTATAATTCCATTGGCATCCAATAATACTTGCGGCAGTAGTCGTAATATTTTAATAAAATGTGGAAATTGTTCATGATCATCCAGTCTTATGGATTTTCTTATTTGATAATTTTTCAGCATTCCAATAATTTTTTTATTCGATAGAACATCAGCTGCCAGCCATATCTGTACCACATAGTGTAAGGCATAAAGATGTAGATCCATTAGAGCTGATTGGTGTTCAATTATTTGTTTAGCATGTTTTATGATTTTCTTAGGAAAAAGAGTAAAAAAGAGAAATTAATTGTGTCCTAATATAATATTGTATACTTACATTGACACATATGTTTTCGACTTCTAAAATGTTGTGTTGAAATGCTAAACTATATGTGGGTATGATTCCTCTAATTGGCCAATCCATTTTACCAAGATATTGAGCAAAACATTTCAAGAACCCCGGGACTCCATAGCTATTTGCAAGTATAAAGATATCACCCAACATATTCAAATCCACTGCATCGGGTTCGATGTCAAATATATAGATATAAATGAGAAATTGTTCAACAGCCTCAACACTGACTTCATTAATTTGTACAATGCAATCCGATGACGAAGTGATTTGTGATTTGCTGTTGTTGTTGTTCTCAATTGAGGCTTCACTTTCGGTTTTAGTATTTTCTAAATCAAATTCCAATTTATCAGATATAGATGCCAAAAACATTTTATGACAAGGATATCTGATAACTTCAAGTTGTCCATTGTCTTGTTTATTACACACATGAATTTCACAATCAGCTAAATCGCCAAATGCAAGAAACTCAAGTCGTCGATCCCTACAATCTGGTTTAAATTGAAAAGATAGTTCTTTGTTTTTGGGTGCCATTAAATTGGAATTGGTCTATCATATAAGAAGCTGTAGCTGTAAAATCCATAAATTTTGCATTATTTGATTTTGATTGAAGTGTTTGCTTATTAATGTAAAATTTTGTTTTCCTGTCAAAATCTATATGAAATTTCATCTATTATTTAATCAAATATGGAACTGTGCAAGTCAAGACGTTTAGATTTTTTAATTGCTGGTTCAATGTCTGATTGTACTATACGCTGTGCAGCAAATCAATCGGATACGAATCCATCACGTGCTTGTAAATGTCATAAAATTGCTTTGATTACAGCCTCACCAGTCTTTGAGGATATAATCAAATCACCGGAATTCATAGAAAATGGTTCTGTCATCATTATGGATGATGTGTCGGCCAAGGCACTCGAAACTCTGGTCATCTATATTTATATATATGAAATTGTTAATCCAACTCTAGACATTGGACCGGATGTCATACATTTGGCCTACAAATATAAGATTATGGATTTCCTTGGAACATTTTTGCAAAAAGTCAAAACTGTCGAATGGCCAACGGAGTATTTTATACCAATATTACAAATGGCTTGGCGTTATAACAATGAGACAACAGTCAAAGTCTGCATGTTGGTAAGAAAAAAAATATATCTACATAATACTATATGGTATAAGATTTTTATTTGTTTCTTATAGAAAATTGGTCCTAAATCATCTGAAGTCTTGAATCATGAGACATTTCTATCTTTGAATATGGAAGAATTAAGTAAATTTACGAAATTACTTAAAAGTCTCAAATCTCCACCATGCAGGGAGGAAATGTTAGCTGCCCTGAAACGTTATCAGGCTCATAATAAAATCTTCTATAATAATATTATATTATACAAGGGTTTCTTGACAATTGTCAATGAATTGGGTAATGTTCTATTCGATTCCGATGGTGCAGTCACATCGGTTTAGATAAGTCAACAAAACATTATTTATTTATTTTTTATTACGTTATTATTTTTTTTTTCTTATTAAATTGTACAAGAAAATTATGTTATTTATATAATAATATATTTAAAATAAAATAAGTATCTTCTTATATATTTACATATGGCGGGTGGTTACCTCATCATGATTAAACTTTATTTCTTTCTTATGCTTATGTATTCTGTTAATGTAAATTAAAATTAAAACTAAAAATATATTGGGGGATTCATATACATAATATAATATTATTCATAACTTTATCCTTGCATCCATCTATCATAATATGGATGGAAGTTTTATTTTCTTAAAATTAATCATAACAAACGAAAAAAAAAAATTATTATCTTTTCTCTCATTTTCAAGCTTAGAACTATAAAATAAACAACTTAATTTCATCTTCTTTCTAATTCTAATTTCATTCCATTAGTGTTGATTTGTTTTGCTTTCATAATAATTAGTAGTTAAGGGGAAAAATACCATGAAATTAAATTTTTAAATTAAAATTAATTTAAAAAAAAATTAAATAAAATGAAAATAAAACATAAAGAAAACAGTTTCTTTTTCTTTCTACTTCACTTCATCTAGATAAATTATTTTTAGACAACTCATTCATTGACTCATTGACTTTGACTCGATGATGATGATGATGATGAGGATGATTTGGATGATGATGTTGCTCTTGATCTTGCTACTGCTGCTGCTGATGTTGAGGGCTCATCATCATTTGGTTCATCTTTCTTCATAGTAGTAGTAGTAGATTTAGTTGCAGGCGAAGGATTAAGTTCTATGCCTGATTTAAATGTTTTGAACTTAGTAACAACAGCGATTCTTAATTGCATAATCATTGAGGACAATTTGGCAGCAGGACCTAATTGCATATCAAGATAATCCATCAAATCATCTTGGTTTAGTTGAAGAAAACCACGTCCATCGATTTCTTCTTCGAATAATATCTGTGCAACAGCTTCTGTGCTCATCGAGCGTTCAATATACTCAAATACATCCCAGTGGGTCCAATCGGTTGGATTGCTTGTTATATTATCAAATTTGAAGTCTTCAGAATTCTCGAGTAAAAGTTTGTAGTTACGAGCGCAACGACATCCATAATCAGCAACAAGCTGACCCACCAATTTCTTTAATACAGGGTCATTCTTAACATCGTCATCATCTTTAGCATTGTCATCGTCTTTATCAACATTTTCCTGTTTAGTTACTAATGGCGAATCCACTGAGGTCGAGAGCACTACCGAAAGATGTTTAGAGATATCTAAAGATGTTGCTGGTAATGATGGTGATGAGGATGGTACATGTTTATCATCATCTGATTCCATATCTACATCTATCGGTTGAGTTTTTATTGGATTAGCATAAATAACATCATCATCATCATCATCTATGTCCATTTTTATATCAGATTCAGGTTTAGTTTCCAGAAGTGATTGTTTACGCTGTTGCTTTCTACTCTTCAGACTATTTGTTGTTGCTACTGGTGGCAATGGCTGCACTCGCGGCGATAGTGATGGCCGTGATACCGACATTGAGGTATGTTTTTGTAAATCATCATCATATGTTTCTTTAGTTGGCGGCAATTTGATTTGGTTTTGGAGTTGAAGAACTTCATGTGGTTTAACACGCGTTGGTTTCACAATTTTAGTACGCCAATTCTCTGGGGCATATGGACAACAATCACGCAGGGCATGGACATTCAAATGAAAGCGTTTGGCATTACCAAAACCACGGCAACCGTTTACATCACAAGGCATTTGTGCTGGTCGTGATTTGTAGCCTGGTGGACCTTCCAATTCATGTGCGGTAGCCTCACACCAACCAATTGGATGTAAATCTGGACTATCATCTTCCAACCAAAAGAAATACTCACTTGGCCAACAGTCCAAATGCAATTGTATGCGATAACCTTTGCGTGTGATCACAGTGGCTGGACGTATGAGACAAGGATTACGTTGATCAACCACTTCCAATTTCATGTCTGTTTTAAAATCCATAGGATCGCGTGGCTGAAAAAACTCTGGATCAGCTTCAATACCACCGATATATTTAATGTATTTGGGCCATTTGAAGACGCTATGATTGTAGTCTGGGGGCACAATCAATTGCTGGCGTCCCTCATGCCAACCGCATGGATGTATATATGGCGAACTTATGTGTACCCAGAAATCATAGCAATCATCCCAGCCATCAAAATGAACACGAATGCGTTCATCAAGTATATCAGCAACAGTTGCAACGCATATCTTTCCAGTATCATTGAGATCTTCAGCCTCCAAGTGCATGCCAATCTATAGCAATAATAATGTGGATAAGTTAAAAGATTAAAGGAATATAAGTCAGTATTCAGTATAGTTACCTTAAATGGATTTGTTTCAGGCATAGCCATTGAATTCAAGTGCGTAAAAAGATTCCATGGAGCAGGACGTGCCTTGTTTCTCACTAAATAACAATTCCAGTCGAATGGCTGCTGCAAATCATCATAACCTTTTGGTGGCTGCAATACTCTATTTGTCTTAGCACACCAACCAGGCGGAAAGATATCCATAGAATCGGCATTAATCCAAAAATCATAAGTACTCGAATAACCATCAAAGGATAATTTCAAACGATAGCCACGTACATCAGCCACAGTGCAGACACAAAACAGTGAGCAATTCTCTGGATCGATGGCTTCCAGTTTCATACCACGTTCAAAGAGATTTGGACCAATTGGGAAGGGATTAAAGAATAAATGTATGGGTGCAGCATAACCATTTGACTTGTCCGCCAAATAATCACTCCAACGGAAGGATTTTTTCAACAAACTATCATCAGTATTTTGTGCAAGGCGACGAATCTTGCGTTGATCATTATTATTATGAATGGATATATTTGTATTGGCTTTACGTTTAATGCTATTACGGCTTAAGCAGGTTATAGAACAGAATTCTGAAAGAAAAATTAATTTGAAATGATATTTTATTTTATTAAATTTACTTACTTGGTGCCAGAAATTCTAAAGCGGGTCCATGATAATTACAACGTTTACACAGATACAGCAAAGGATCAACAGTTGTGTCTGTGTGACGATTTGGTCGCTCAAAGAGTGGCCTCTCAAAGTAACTGGCTGGACGCAGGCGCTTTTCGCAACGTTCACGGATTTGCACCAAATTGAAATCGTTCAGTTCAAAATTTAAAGTCGAGTCGTCTAGGAAACCCACACGCTCACGCCATTTGATCATTTTAAATGTGGAACACATTTTTAGCTTCTGACTGCAATCAGTTTGCTCCACATAACTCATTACATCACCAACACTTTCAGCACCCTCACTCATCATCATCATTAAGTGTTCAAGATTCGATGTTGCATCGCCATCAAGTGGTGGTTGTGCTGCTGCTGCCGGTTCTTTTTTATATAACATAACATTTGGTAATGTTTTCAACAGGGAAGCGTTTGATTCTCCTGCTACTTTTGCTGCTGATGCTTTAGTTGAGCTGCTACTTGGTACACTACTTATGGTTACCTCATCGCAAATGCGTGCAAATGGTGCTAGTTTTACGCGTTGATTCGTTGGTAACAATAAACTTGATGCATTGGGACCATCAGTAGCAGTATGCTTGGTGGTGACATGGTTATTTACTTCAACATTTCTACTCTGATTATGATGTTGCTGCAATAAATCCACAAATGGAATTTGTAAAACAGCAGCATCATTTAAATTAATATTGTTGATGATATCCTGTAGTTGTTGTTGACTATTTGATAGTTTTTTACTTCTGGATAGATCATTCAATTTCGTTTTTGTGACATTAAGAACTTTCGCGGCTATTTCATTTATATCAATTTTTGCTGGAAGAGTCTGCTCCTCCTGCTGGTGTTTTTGTTGATCACGTGCTCGAATAATATTATTAACTTCTTCAAGATAATCAATATTATCTTCATAATCTGCATCACTAGCAACATGACTACTGCTCGGATCAGCAGAATTTGCTGGTGAATAACCTTCGAAATCAATATCATAGAAATCATGATGATTGTTAACTGCATTCACATTATTAGCCACAACATCACCGTCATCATCATCATCATCATCATTGATAGTTATAGTTTCGATTATTGTTAGATTTTCATTAAATGCTGTTGACCTTCTTTTGCTGGCTCTGCTGGTGGTGGGTGGTATGCTGTTGATGGATGTGCTGGTGGTGGGTGGTATGCTGTTGATGGTGATATTATCTTTAGCCATTATGGCAACTGAATGACGACGTTCCATAAAATTCTCTTGATCATTTGCATTGCCGGTGAAGGATTTTGAACGATTTTTTTTTGATGATTTCCTATTAACACTCTGTTGCTGCTTCTGTCGCTGATGCTGTTCCTGTTTTAGCTGTTGCTCTTCTAGTTTCTGTTCTAGATGTTGCTTTTGATGTTGTAGAAACTGATGCTGTAGCTGTATGTGCTGGAGTTGCTGCTGTTGCAATTGCTGTTGCTGTTGTAATTGCTGTTGTAAATGCTGTTCTTGTTGCTGTTGATGATGATGATGTTTATGTTGCTTGTTCATCACTAGCTTTTCTTGGTTGTGTGTCATCTCAATAACAATTGATTGGGCTTTTGGTGGTTGTGTTGATGCCGTTGTTGACGACGATGACGACGCCTCTGTTGTTGCCACAGCCATTGATGATTTTTGTAATTTTGGGGCATTGATAGCAGCCAATAGAATTGATTTATTTAATGGTACTAATTTGGCTCCACCACTAGTTGCTCCTCCTCCTCCTCCACCTCCTGTTGTTGTTATTGTTGTTGTTGAAGCTCCTGATACCGATGTAGTGATTATTTCTAGAGGCGATTTTCTACCTAAAAACAAATTCGAATCTGCTGATATATTTATGGTTCGAACTTTATTTTGTCTATCAAGCACAGCCACTGGCATGGTAATATTGTGTTGACCACCACCACCACCACTACCTGTTTGTATTGATACTGCAGTAGGAGTAGTAGTAGCAGTGTGTTGTTTGTTTGCTGCGTTGTGTTTCACCAAATAAGTTTTAATTGGCTTCGAACTTATTGCTGTTGTCACGGTAGTGTTTGTTGATGTTGATGTTGTTGCCTTTGTTATACTATCCTTCTGTTGCTGTTGTTGCTGTTGTTGTTGTTGATGTGATGGCTGTTTCGATGGTTTTGGTTTTGGTTTTTGATTCTGTTGCTGCTGTTGATGCTGCTGTTGTGTTTGTTGATTCTGCTTTTGTTGTTCTAATACTAGTTGTTGCTGCTGCTGTTGCTTTTGCTGCTGTTGTTTTTGCTTTTGCTTTTGTTGTTCTAGTAGTTGTTGCTGTTGCTTTTGCTGCTGTTGTTTTTGCCTTTGCTTTTGCTGTTCCTGTTGTAAAATTTGTTTTAGATGTTGCTGGTGTTGTTGGTGCTGCTGATGATGATGAGTTTGTTGTTGGTTTTGTTTTGGTTGCTGATGCTGTTGTTGTTGATTTGGTTTAGCAACCTTTTGTGTTTGTTTCTGTTGCTGTTGCTGATGTTGTCTTTGTTGGTGCTGCTGCTGCTGCTGTTGCTGTGGTGTTTCTTGTTGCTGGGAGGAATTTTGTGTTGTTGTTAAAGTTTTAGTGATTTTTGCCAAAGGCGGTGCACCAACACTTCCATTTCCACTGGCATTCATAAAATTTTTAGACCCAGCCGAAGCATTTACCTGTCCATACTTGACCAATTGTCTAATCTCATCCTTACTGAGCAGTGAATTGCCTGAGATGCGTGGCCGCTGTTTGAGACCATTCGAAAGTGCTACATAAAAGCAAGACAAAAAAGAATATTAATATTGATTCTTTAGAAAATATATACATACATACACATATGTAAATGAAAATATAAATATTTATTATAATGACTAATGTCTTTTGAGTTTTCTCATATCATTTCTATACTCTATAAGATTAATAGGTAGTTAATAATAAGGGTTACACAATCGTTTTTTATATAAATTTCACTACAACTAGTGATTTCTTCTTCTTTCACTTGGTTGGTTGGTACATATGTAAAGAGCACGGTACAAAACTGAATTTTCGTTCATCCAAGAAGCATTTATTGAAATTTTTGCAGATTTTAACTATTGTCATTTTCTGCTGTGTCCCAAAGTTGAATTCAATATGTCTATTGTCTACATTGGTTTTATGAAGTGTATTTTGGATACAACAAATCGAAGTTTGGAAACAAGAAAACAAAATTGGCCAGGCCAATTTAGACAAGTGTGGAAGTGACTTTCTTCTTATATGTACATATATAAAAGTATACATATACTGAAATGTTCCAGTTTTGAAATAAGATTGAGTTAATTTTGCACAAAAAATACAATACTTATAATTTTGAAATAGATTATTCTTTATCTTTTGTTTTACCAATTTTAAGGTTATGTGTCTCATATATGTTTCCATTAAGTTTTTACAAAGATTTTTAATAAATACACGTATGTGCTACTAGTACATAACTTTGCTGACTGACTTGAAAAACTGTGAGTGATATGATTAGCTGCAACAAATGGCGTATTTGGCAAGTGTTTTTGCATAATTTTTTGTAAAAGAAAACTTAACTTAAATGATCTTCAATGTTAAGAGATCCGACACAACTGACCTTTTTATTAGAGAAATGTCTTCTTTGGATTCGGAAACTTATTATTAAGTATTTCTTTTATGCAAAAAAAAAACCAAAACCAAATGTTTTATTAATAATTATATGTATTTACTTAAATCTTATCGATAGAGCGCAGAAACCGAGATATTATGTAGTATGTATGACATACCCCAGAGAAAAGATACAACACAACAACATTCACTTTGCTTTGCCTGCCTGCTTGCCGCTTGCCTTGCCTGGTGCTTGCCTTCATTTGCTTTTGTTTCTGTTTCAATATCTTTTCTTGGTTTTTTATATATTTTTACTAAAAACGTAATTGTTTGCACATCATTAAATGAAATGTTTTGCTTTTCTATTGTCTATTGATTTTGTTATATTATATATATTTTATATTTAATGTAAAATATTATGTGTATGGTTTTGATAAAGTTTTTTGTAAATAAATTTTTGTATTGAACACCAACAGAACCCCGAAGAACTGAACTTGAATGCGTGCGTAATGGATGAACTGAACTCCACTCCACTATTCAATATAAAAATGAAAACTGCAGCTATTGAAACAACAACAATAAGAACAAAACACAACAACCACAGTCAGTCAGTAATCACATCGAACCGTCACCAAACGACAAACAACGAACTGACTGAATGGTACTCTACTATGTATTTAGGCATAAGCAGCAGCAGCACAGCAAGTACCAAGCGCAAAGCAGGCAGGCCAAGCAAGCAAGCGTATGAACAGAAACAGACTGGTGGACAGACAAACATATAAAGGCAAAAATTTCACGCACACACGTTCTGCTTCTTCCACTTTTGTTTGTGATTCTTCTTCTTCTACTTGTGTTTGTTACCTCTGCTTATACTTCTACTAATTCCATCCAACCAACCAACCAACCAACCATCTTTCAATTACATTTACCTATACAAAATAAAATGTTTTCTTCATATTTAAAGATAATTAATATGAAAATTAGAAAAATTATTTAAATAATCACTTTTATTTTTATTTCATTTTATAACAATTTCCACACAACCACACACATATACAAACACAGAGAAACATACAGCAAAACACGTATAATTTCAAGACAAAAAACAAAATACACTCCGCTACGCTCCGAGAAACTAACTTGACTGACTGACTTGACTAAGTGAAAGAATGGAAGATTAACTAACTGAATGAATCATTAAATGGCAGACTGATTAGATTGAACTGATGTGACTACTGACAATAACTATACAATATGCCCACTGACCCGGAGCTAGTTTAAGTAAGAGATTATGCTGCTCATTACACGAGAAATGTGTTTTAGATATAATAATGAAAAATTGATAAAATCACATGCTTAGCTCATTGAATTCGAGAGTTGAGAGTTAGTTAGTTGTCTGCCAGCTCTCGTCTCGTTAAACATATGAATATTTAAAGTTCATTACATAATTCAGAAATTAAATGAAATTGAATGTATAAAAACTTACCAATTGCTGTAGCGGATAATGTATTTCCTACCCCTCCAACAGCTGATGCCGATGATGTTATAGTTTTGCCATTTGGAAAAGTCAAGAAAGTTGTGTTTGCAGCAGGAGAAGTAGATCTTGCAATTGTTATACCACCATTAGTAGGACGTTGAGGAGGAATAGTGGTGGTGTTTGTGCTCGGGGTGGTTACACCACCCAATGCTACACCAGTTTGTTGTTTGTTAACAAGAGAAATCACTGATGGTGAGTTTTTGTTTGCTGCTGTTGCTGCTGCTACTACTTTGGAAGAAGTTGCAGTTGATGCTGCTGCTGCTGCTGTTGTTACTACTGCTCCACCTATGGGTATTAATGGTGGTTTTGGAACAGTGCCAACATTACGTAGAGGGGTTGCCTGACCACCAGTACCACTACCATTTAATATATTGTCACCATTGATTAAACATGGCATTCGTTTTGCAGCAGTATTAGTATTGGTCGGTGAAATAATGGTTAATGTTGGAATAGTAATAGGTTTTGGATTCACTGTTTTGGCCGGCAACAATTGTATACGACCAGATGGGTTACTTGTTGCAAGACCTAAAGTCGCTGTTGGTTGTTGGCCATGACCATTTTTCATGATTTGATTATTATTAAAATTAATTGATGAAGGATTTTGTTGATTTATAGATAAAATCGTACTATTCCTTGGATTCTGTTTAGTTGGCATTGTGGCTATTGGCAGATAACGAATTTCATTTTTATTCTGATTTTTAGCTGCTGCTGCTGCTACTGCCTGTTGTTTTGTCACAGTTGTTGGATTCAATAGAATACTTGTTGTATTGGCCGCAGACACCAATGTTGGTCTCATAGTAGACATCGTTTGGACACCAGTTGTTACTTGTCCAGCGGCGGTGGTTTTTTGCAGTTGTTTTACATTTTGCATAGTCGATGATGATGTTGCTAATAATGAATGTTGAGAAGCAGTTGAAGTTGCTTTAGCTGGCAACATTTTGTTTACTTTCAATTTCAATTCAGTTTTTAGTTTATATTTTCTGCATCAATTCAATATTAATTATTAATTTTAAGTTTCTTCTTAAATAATTTGGTAACTTGATTCTGTTTTTGCTGCTTGTGCCAGTGCTTCAATCGCTTTTAACCAAAAACAACAACACCGAGCGAGCTATGGTGGTCGCTCGTTTTTCAGTAGTGTGCGACGATCCGTTTTTTTGAATTTCCACCCGCTTTATAATGTTTCACAATGCAAATCCGCACGACTTTATGTTAAATACGCATTAATGAAATCAATTTTTGATATTTTCTCCAAATCTTGATTTCTTGAGTCACTTACAAATTGTGTTTATGTGTACATAATCTCATTAACGTTCAAATTTGAAGAGTTCCTTAGTTTTCTTCTTCTTTTTAATGGGTGCTGCACCAACCAAATTGAGGGTTGCCAACTCACTCCGATTTAAACGAGATGGCAGCACCTTTTGTTTTGCTTTTGCTTTGGGTGGCTTTGGTTTGCTGAAAATCAAGAAAAAAAAATTTACATACAAAAATGTTTAACGATTTTTATTAAATTGACTATTTGCCCACAGAATTTTAGTTAGTTTCTTATAGAAATCAACATTAACTTTTAGATTCTACCAGTTAATGGAAGAGTCAATGAAGGTTTCCCGCTTCTGTTGTACTTTAATATTAAGGTCTTAATTTTGTACGGCGCGGATTATTTCGCTGATTTTTCATTATTGTTGTGTTTGTTTGTTTGATAGCAGGTAGCAAAGGATAATTCACTGGTACTAAGATAAGGAGGAATGCAACTCTTGTCTCTTTATTACGATTTGTAGTACAGTATAGATAAATCTTTATGATTGCTAAAATGTACATATAACATACAAACAACATTTGGCTGTTGCTTTTGTGTGTTTGTTTATATGCTGACGAACTGATTAGGTCACAAATATATGACTTATGACATGGAAATGGTTTTTTTCTTCTTAAAAAGTTATTTTAATGCAAATTATATTGCAAACAATAATTTAAAGTACTGAACTGAATGGGGTACAAAAGATGGCTGAACATGGAAGCTGAAACTTTCATCTCAAAAGATATGATCTTTTTCGGAGACTAGTACACAAATGCCTCAAGTAACACTTGCTTAAGGTTTAAATTAATGTTTGAACATAAGTTGTAAGTAAACTTACCTGATGCTCTTCTGATGCTTTTAATGAAGATTAGCAGGAAATTCAATGTACCCGACAGTCAGACCTGTAAATAGTACCATTTAATACCAGTTAGATATGTATATTCTTCATAGACCATAGAGACACTGTGACAAATGCCAAGAATATAAGATATAATATATTTTAGCCAATTTTTGCAAATGCAAATTTAATTCTATACAAATATGAGAAGTGTCATGGCACTTGTTGTGTTTCCTAATAAATTCCACTAAACTAAACTACTGAATAACTTAATTGCTTCTATACTAAAAATAGAAGTTACTTACCTACTAAAAAGCAATAGATTTTAGATTATTGTTTAGTTTTTGCCCAAACAAATGATGATGATGATTCTTTAAAATGGCTGAGCACACAAAAAGTTCAGATGTAAACTGAACTGAACTGACGAACGACTTGAATTTTGTTGTTGAATAACTAAAAAGAAGAAATATGAATACAACGAATGACGTTAGAACACTTTATACAAATAGAAAGACAAGCACTACATGCGCACTAAAAACATTATTTGTTGAATGTCATTAGATAAAATGTAATAGTTTTAGCTTACTTACTATTCAAAGTTTTCCCAAGGATATTCTTCCTGTTGCTGTTGCACTATTTCTGCTGATTGATGCTTATCGAAAGCACCAACGTGAGTGAATGATTAAAGATGTGTGTGTTTGTCTGTGCCGGGCTAGCGGGGGTGTGTACGATGTATTTAGTAGGTTTTGAGTTGCTTGAGGATCAACTGAAGTAAATGGCAACACTGGTATTTGCACCTTTGCTTTCCGGTATTTCAAAATGTATATTTTATAATTTATTTGCCCAACAATATCAATGAATAAAAACACAAATATGTGCTCAATCTCTTGCAACAAGTGCAAGTGACTTTTATATTTTAATTGAAGATTATTTAATACTTATGCAAAATTTGGTTTGGTCGCTTTGTCTATTGAACAAAGATTACTTTCTTTTTTGCTTTTTGATAATTGATTTGATAACAAACTTTTAATTAGAAGATAATTTTATTTAGTTTTATACTTTTTAAAGTCACTTCCATTGACAACTGATAACAATGAATTGTTAATTACTTTCAATAAATAGCTCCATGTTGGTTTTAAAGTTTTTTCAAAAATGTATTAAAATATGACGACATGACTATATTGTGTAGTGTTGAACAATGCTGATGAAATTGTAAATTATTACAAAGAAATTTGGAAAATTGGTTTTTTGTTGATCCAATTCATTCAATTTGATAGTATTTAATGATATTAAACATAATTATATTGTAATAAATAACTTTAAATGCAATTGCAAGTCAATTGTGCTATTATCAGTTTTTAAGAAAGGGCAACCCTGGCGCATTGCTCAGAGAGAAAGAAAAAAAATTGACCGAGAGACTTTTGCATTTATTGAATAGTGTAAACATTGATAGAAATTAGTTAAAACCATAAATCAAGTAGATCAAGTGCATTATTATTATTATCATTTAGTCAACTTATTAATTAGGCTAAAGCATAAAAAGAGAGATTTCATTAAGTAATTATTAGCAACTTCCTCAACGCAACAATGTCGTTAATCAATAACTTGGATGACAGCATACCAGCAATAGATGATGATCCACAGGGTGAGTAAAGAGTACAATTTTAAATGAATAACATATTAATTACTCTTTTTGTTATGTATCACAGTTATCATTAATGATGATGATGAGCCCAGGCGTATACCCAATGGTCGTTCAATGGACTCATTACGTTCCTCTTCTTTTACAAATCGTAGTTCCACGCCCGATTCACAATCACACAATTCTCTGGATGTCGATGTTAATCCAGATGAAAAGGAGGAGAAAGCTCGTTTAATTACTCAAGTGCTTGAATTGCAGAACACTTTAGATGATCTCTCGCAACGTGTTGACTCTGTCAAAGAGGAAAACTTAAAATTACGTTCCGAAAATCAAGTATTGGGACAGTACATTGAGAACTTAATGTCTGCATCATCTGTATTTCAATCGACTAGTCCAAATGCAAAGAAAAAGTAGTTTCATTTTTGATGAACTATATATACATAAACCACAACAACAGACACAAAAATGCCTTCTCTCAAAGTATATATTGAGAATTTTCACACATTTACGCGCGCTCAAACAATATTTTCATTTGCAAATTTACGAATTTATTTGTATAATTTATGGATACATAATTGATTGTTTATATGTATTTTACACACACATACACATTCTTTATTAATTCATATTTAAAAAACTAGGTTAGTTAATTGCAAGAAAAAGTAAAGTGTATGCTGGCATGTATTGATAATGTTTGATATACAAACATACCAATGTAAATGTTAAATTTAAATCCATTTGATATATAAGAACAAATAAATATATTTTTATTCTTTGCTTAATCCAAATTCAATCAAGAATTTAAACTTTTCATTTGACTATGGTCATCGAGCATCGATGGAAGATGTCAGTCATTCTGTAATTTTTATTTTATTAAACAGCCGACAACACTATTGTGAATATCAGCAATTACCAACACTATTGTGAATGGCAAAAATGAAAACAACGAGAAGAAGAAGCACTGAATTCATTTTGTCGTGATTACAAAATCAACAAAAAAAAAAATCGAAGTGGATACGTAAAGAAAAGAAACAACTAAAATCCACTAATGTGAAGCATTTAGTGTTAAAAGACATGTGTGTTTTTTTTTAAACAATACAATAAAGAAACTTTTTAAAAAAGTCTAAGCAATTGCAATTGGTAAAAGAAAGAAAAAGTGCTTGGCAAAGAGTTAGTGCAGAGAGTGCAGATAGGGGAGCATAAACAAAAGTTGATGGACATATATTATTAAAGGGGCAATTTAAAAACAAGGCCCCCCTAATTTAAATATTGTATAAATCAAAAACAATATAGCATAACATATATTCATATATACGTACATATGTATAAAATCAAGGAAAAATCAAGTAATATGTGCGCGCGAAATTCACAATAGTTTCATTGCAACGAGACGCATGAAAATGAGAGAGTGCAATTGACTGACAGCTGGTTTTTTGTTGGTTCACTTTCAGCCTCTCATTTAGCCTACGCACTTTATTATTGCTCCAAAACTTTGTGTGTGAGTTAAGTTAGTCAGTGTGTAAGACCAAAGGCTATGAAATACAGTTTTTTATAGTCGTTGGAGAGAGTGTGCAGTGTGTGTTTATATCGCTGCTTGCTGTTGCTGCTGCTACTGATTGTTGTAAATACACACATGTAGTGTATGTGTAAAGCTATATGTGGTGCATGTTAAGTAAGTTCAGAATTTAAATAATCAAGCTTTTATTTCGAAAAATAAGTGGAAATATAAAGCAAACGAAATCATCATCATATCAAAGCGCACACAGTGACAGCAAAAAAAAAAACGAAAGCACAAAATCAAAAGTATCAAAAAAACGAAAAAAGAACAAACAAAGGAAGTGTGTATGACAAGTGCGCACTGTTTTTCGTGTGTGTAGTTTCTTGTTGATTGTGTTCGTTCGTTGTGTGCCTGGTGTGGTGAGGGCAAAAGCAACAGCAGCTTGTGATTGTGATTATTTAAAGCGCAAAGCTAATATAATCAACTAACAAAGCACAACAACAATTGCTTTAATCGTACATTTACACCAGCAACTACGAAAGGCAACACACCATCATCATCATCACCATTATCAACAATAATAATCATCAACAATAGCAACAACAATAACAATAAAAAAAAATAGTCTTTAATCAATGAAATTGAATTGAAAAGCAACATAAATAAGAGCAACTAGAATAATAAGCAATAAGCATACGAAGAGTTGCACTTTTACAGAGGAAAAGGAAAGAAAAGAAAAAGGATACAGGATAAAAGCTAAAAAGGAACAAAATGTATTTATCACTTTGTTGATATTTAGTAGCCTGTTGGCATCAATATTACTACTACTACAACAAAGGAAACAACATTCTTCGTACAATTACTAAAAAACAACAATTCCACCTGCCAAAACGAAGACGACGGCGGCCTTCTTAAGGCTGCAGCGCTCTATATTAATAACAACAGCAACAGCGATACACTACTATTATTAACTAACTACTGCTACTTCACATTTATTGTTTCTACTCCTACTTGGCAAAACTAACTCTTCCTCTAAGTTGGAAAAAAGGAAAGCCTCCAAATGTCTTTTGCTGATTTTGATGCCATTTACGAGGAAGTTGAGGAGCTTGAACACTTTGAAGATCAAACGGTTGCGCCTGTGCCGGAACCCATAGTCATAAGAGGTGCTGGCAATATGACAGTGTGAGTCTATCTAAATATCATATAAATAATTATATTTCTTATTATTATTTTTATTTAATTGATACAAATTGATATAGAAGAAGTAGAAGAAGTTAATGGCGAAATGCTGCGTTAAAGTTTCTGTCCTACTTTGAGTTTTGAAAAACTTTTAAAAATAGTTCAAGGCGATTAGCTTTGCTAGCTTTTTCAGTGTTTGCTGGTTGTCGCTGTCGCAATAGAATCTATAATATTTGTCTATGAGTATGCTTTGTGTGTGTACTGCGTGTGTTGGTGTGTGCTCTTTGTGATGGTGTGTGTATATTTGTTGTTCTTGACCTTCTTTCCCTAACTGGGCTTCGACAACAACGTCGTATCTCGTAGACACATTTCTTGTTTCGTTTTCACCTCTTCTTATGTTGCTTCGTCGTCTTCTACTTCTTCTTGTTCTTTTTCGATTTCATTATTATCATTATTTTGTGCTTGGTCGGTATTAATTTATATACATACATATATGCATGCAATCAATAATCAATTTTTTTTTATTCCATACATAAAACAAAGAAATGCCTACATACATGAAATGATGTGCTGCTTGTTGCATAACACTTCACACAATTGAGAAATATGTATGTACACTTTAGTCTCTGATATATGTAGCGCTTAGTTAGAATTGCCCATCGAAGAGGTGCCTCTAGGCATATTAGCGAGGGGGAATTAATGTAATCTTGTCTGTCAGATTGATTTTTCAGCGAACTAGGTAGGAGACACATGATTTCCTTTATTCCAACTTAAGAACATTTCCACATACAATCGATAAAGTTTTGAGCAAAGGCAATATAGTCAGAATATATGGATGGAATGGAAACTATCAAATGTGAACTCAACTTCCAGGTTGCGAAGCAGGCAGCTAACATGGTAGATTAGCAAAGGGAAGGGAGGGGAGCTAGTTACCTCGTTACTGATGCCTCAATTGGGCCTATTGTAACAAACCTCATAATTACAGTTCCTCCGAGATTCTGGTACTCAATAGGAATATCAAATTTCATCAAAGATAGGATAGGAAATATAGATCGTTCGCCAAAGAGATCGAATTCAGCCAGAAACCTTACGACCCATTGTGAAGTCTAAAAGTAAGAGGGTATGGGATTAGGTGGATGGATATCCCTAATTGGTCTCTGAGGTTGCCTTACGTCTTTGAAAATAACTCTTAACAAACAAGTCCGTTTATTATTATTTTTGCGTGAACAAGTTTTTCATGAACCATTATTATTATTACATAGTATAAAAAAAAATATAATATAAAAAGTCCAAATTTCCAACTATCCCAACACAACAAAAGGAAAGCCAAATAGGGCAAGCCGTTCTCAAGCAATAAGCTTACAAAAGAAAAGATACTTTAAAAAGAATATATAAATTACTTGGCGCTACAACTCTTTGTGAGCTATGGCCTGATGAACAATATGCCTCCATGTTACTCGATCTTTTGCCGCCCTTTTCCAGTTTTCCAGTTGTAGTTTCTTTAGGTCTTCGTTTAGTTCGTCCATCCATCTTGATCTTGGTCTTCCCCTTGCTTTGTCGTTGAATGACTTCGCAACTAGAATTTTTCTTTGCGCTCTTGATTCGTCCATTCTTGTTACATGGCCTAGCCACCTTATGCGTTGCGCTTTGATAAATCGCATCACGTTTTCACCTTGGATTAGAATTTCAAGTTCGTCGTTCCATCTTATTCTCCATTCATCAGGCCCAGTTTTAACTGCGCCGAAGATTTTTCGGAGAATTTTTCTTTCGAAAGTCAGCAATTTTGTTTTGTCTTTTTCGCTCACAGTCCAAGTTTCAGCTCCATAGCACAAGACTGGTCGCAGCACTGTCCTATACAGTGTTAGTTTACAGGATCTGTTAAGCAGTTTTGAATTGAAGAGTTTTATAAGTGATGCGAAAGATCTACTGACTGCTTGTATTCTTTCGTCAATTGTTACGCTCATTGAGTTGTCACCTGTCAGTTTGTAGCCAAGATATGTGAATGTGCTTACTACTTCAAATTCATATTTTCCAAGCTTAAGTTTTTAATGTTTGTCTGTCTGTTTTTCGCTCTGGACATGAGCATATATTTGGTCTTTTCTTTGTTGATTTTTAGTCCAATTTTTTCTGCTGCCGTTTCAATATCAGAGAAAGTGGTTAAGAGTGCGTTTTTATTTCTACTTACTATTGCAATGTCGTCCGCGTATGCATATAATTGTATGGTTCTGTTTAATATATGTCCAGTCCGTTTGGCGTCGCACACTTTATCTATTGCGCAGCACAGCAATAAATTAAAAATTGTTGAAGAGAGTGTATCGCCCTGCCGCACGCTGTTCTTTATGGAAAATGCTTCTGATTTTTTGTTTTGCATCATAATTTTTGATATGGTGTTACGCAAGGTCATCATTATTAATTTTGTTAATTTTGTTAATTTTTCTGGGATTTTACATATTTTAATTGCTGCAGGAATAGTCAACCTGTTTATAGTATCGAATTTTTTTTTTTTTTAATTCCTTGGTATAATGTACGAATACAAGATATCGCACCTAATCGGAGCATAGGGAGGAAACAAAAGCTCTCCAACGGTTTCTATCAGTTGCTAAGTATCTTAGCTTATTCCAAGTAACGACCTCTTCTTCGGTTGCCCTGCGGATTCCATTGGAAGGCCATCTTTGTTATGTTGTCATCTTCTCTACGCAAAGTGTGGCCTATCCAACTCCATTTCCGCGCTTTTCTTTCGGCGCTAACTGGATGACTGTTTGTTAGCAGCAGCAGTTGTTCATTTGTGACCGTTCTGGGCCAGAAAATACGGCATATAATCCGTAAACATTTGTTAGCGAAGGTGTGGAGTGCTCGGCATATGCGTTCTGATACTAGCCATGTCTCAGAACCATATAATAATACAGATTTTATGCTGGTGTTGAAAATTCTGAGTTTTGTTTTAAGCGACAGTGTACGGGAGCGCCACACTTTATAGAGTTTGTGAAATGCCGTACGCGCTTTGCATATGCGAGCAGCCACATCTGCCGCTGCACCACCATCCTTCGTGATTTGGCTACCAAGGTAGAAAAATTCATCCACATCAGCTATCTGAATGGTACTGTTATAGGTGTGGATTTCGAGAGGCGAGGTGTTGTTTGTCTGCATGCGCATTAACTTGAGTTTTCCATAGTTTATTTTAAGACCAACTGCACGTGCATTGATCTCAAGTTGACGCAGTTTTGCTGCGGCATCGGCTAACGTGTGTGTCATAAAACATATGTCATCAGCATAGTCTAGATCGCCCAATTCTTGGTTTAGTCTCCATTGTAGTCCTGACGGCGCCTCGATGTTTGTGCGCTTTAAGACGTTATCTAGGACTAATATAAACATAAGTGGCGAGAGGACGCAGCCTTGTCGTACACCTCTCTCTATTTTGAACTCGGTGCTATTTTTCCCTTGAAACGCACAGTGAGCTTTGCATCCTCATACATGGCCTTAATAATATCGATGATCTTCTCGGGTACACCAGCGTTTCGCAATGATGTCCATATTTCATCTCTTATTAACGTGTCAAACGCCCGTTCAAAGACGACGAAGAGAAGGTATAAGGGCGATTGAAATTCAGCCGACTGCTCTATTATTATACGGAGCGTATTTATGTGATCTACACAGGATCGGTTCGGTGTGAAACCATTTTGTTCTCTCCGGAGTTGGGTGTTAAGGATGGGGGATATTCTACCCAAGATGATAAATGCCAAAATTTTCAGAATACAGTTTAGCAAAGTAATTCCTCGCCAGTTTTTGCACTGACTAAGGTCACCTTTTTTTGGTATATTTTTTTTCCAGCCGTCCGGAACGGTGGAGGATGTCCATGCTAAGTGTATTAACGGATGAAGTGCGCGTGAGATGTTGATAGAGCCGTATTTTAAAAGTTCAGCTGGAAGCTCGTCTGGCCCAGGGGATTTATTCTTTTTGAGCTTTCCTGTTGCTTCACAGATTTCTTCAACAGAAGGTGGCTCGGTAGAGATACTCCTGTTTGGATTTCTGCGTCGAACGCTGTCTGCATGTGCAGGTGCCTCTGTGTTCTCTAATGTGCTGTCTTCAAAGAATTCTTTCCATCGGTTTAACTGGTCATTTCCTGCTGTTAATGTATTTCCATCACTTGCCTTGATTGGAGGAATGTTCGGCTTAGTATTCGTTAACTTTTTGATGGCTGCATAAACACCTCGAAAGTTATTACAGTTTTCTGCATTTTCTGCTTCACCGGCTATATTTTCAGTATATGGTCTCTTATCGTTTTATATAGAGCGATTTATTTGTCTGTTTATTGTGTTGTAGGCATCGAGTGTTTGGCTTCGTTCAGATACAGCGACTACGTTAAGCTGAGTCTTTAACTTTTTTCGTTCTTCAATGAGTTGCTAGGATGTGTTGCTCATCCATGGTTTTCTTTCACATTGCTTTTTGCCTACCGTCTTTTCAGCTGCCTTAAAGCATGCATTTGTGATTGTATATATCGTGGGCGGTTGATTTAAGCTCATAATTTCATTGGAAAGTGTTTGCTGATAGAGTTCTATGCATGCAGGGTTTTTGAAATTGTCCACATTAAACGACTGTTGTCGTCCTTCACGTTTTCTTACGCTTTCCGGGCGTAAACGGAGTTCACCAGTAACCAGATTATGATCACTGTATACGTCAGCACCTCTGCGTGTGCGGACATCGGTGAGGGAATTATGGAAACGTCTACTGATTAATACATGGTCAATTTGGTTTCGAGTGTGTCCGTCGGGGGACTGCCAGGTATATTTGTGTATATTTTTGTGAGGGAATTTTGTGCCTCCAATTAAAAGACGTTGATTTGCACAGAGCTCAAGCAAGCGATCTCCGTTATTATTCCTGGTTGATGATAGAGCGTGTTTACCCATTACTTTTTCAAAATTGGTGTTATCTGTACCAACTTTCGCATTAAAATCGCCCAGTACTATGATGATGTCTCCTATTGGCGCGGAGCTAATAGAGGCATCCAGTAATGTATAAAACTCATCTTTGTTTTCGTCCGTGTCAGGCTCAGTAGGTGCGTAACATTGGATAATAGTGATGTTACGAAATTTGCTTTTGAATCTGGCTGCTATTATTCTTTCTGATATTGGGTTGTATCCCATTAGTGCGCTTTTGGTATTCTTTTCTATTAAGAAGCCAACACCATTTGCCCGCATGTGTGAGTTATCACTATGGATGAAGTAGTGGCCAGCAAGGGTATTCGTTTCGCCTTGCCCGATCCATCTTATTTCAGATAGACCAAGAATTTTGATTTTGTAGAGCTCCATCTCTCTGCAGACTTGAGCGAGCTTTGAAGCTTCAGAGAGAGAGCGTACATTCCAGGTTCCGATTCATGTCATGTGTTTAAAGCTGAAAGTCGTCGTCGTGGAGGGGTTGTTATATCCGAGGCCTGTTTCCGTTTCTTGAGTGTATATTTTTTACGATCGGGTCACTGGCCCAATGCAACCTTCTATCCATCAGAAGGAGATGAACAGGAAACCGAGGTGACCAGTTGCCTTCTCACATTAGTTCACTAAATGGCGGCAGCCACTTAGCTATCCAGGGGATACCGTTCCGAAGCTGGAGGTTGTGAGCTGCTTGAGTTATTCGTCAAAAGAATCGCCCCTGGCAATACCCAAGTATATAGCAGTCAGGAAGCTTTCCGCAGTTATGCACCTCTGCGAATAACCCCATCCCCTTATAGTATTGAATGCTTGTTTGAAATCAATGAATAACAAATGTACAATGGTCGGAAAAAGTATTTTGACAAAGAAAAAATTGCGCATTTTTGTTTCTATCTTTCTTTTTAATGATAGAAAAAATTTAAGAAAAATCAATGTTAATCGTCTAATAACAAGCTTACAAAAAAACATTTATTAGTTCTATTCAATGTTATAATTAAGAAATTAAAATCCAATCCAATATATTTACTCCCACATCCCTTAGAAAGTTGGTTATCATCTTGGCTTTGTGACAAAATAAATGACTGTCCAATCAATTTATCACCCGAAGTAAACGCGTGATCATTTAAAATATGTAAGTATTGACCCTGATTCATTGATCCGTCGATTGGTACCAAATCACCGATGCCATTAAAGCAAACACAATCCCAAAACATTAAACTCCCACCACCATGAGCGACTCGTTCACACACAGGTGCCACTTTTTTTTTCTTATTTTCTTAGGCATTCTGCAGAAAATTTTCTTGTTTGACGCATGGTACTGAAAGGAGCTTTCATCAGTCCACAATACTTGCTCCCAAAATGATGAAGGCTTGTGTACATATTTTTGGGCAAATTCCAGACGTTTTAGCTTATTTTTTCGTAAAATTTGAGGTATTGGTCTGGCTGTATAGGCAACAAAACCTGCCTCTTTTAAACGATTTCTCACAGTTCTTTCACAAATTTCAATATTATACTGCTTATTCAATTTAATTGCTGCAGATTTTGGAGTTTTTAGCAGACTGTTTTTAAATTTTCCCACAATTAAACGGTCTTCTCTTTTGGTCGTCTTACGTGGTCTTCCTGAACGTGGCAAGTTACTTGTAGATTTGATTTTTTTTGCTTATTAATTTGATAATAAACTATGTGACAAGGCACTTTGTATAGTTTGCTTAAGTATTCAACAGAAATACCAGCATCATACTTGATCACCATCTCATTTCTTATAACTTGACTTATTTCTGACGTTTTTTCCATATTTAGTAATTCAAAGTTAATGAATGTAATTCAAATTAATAATAATTTATTAAAACAAAGATTATAATGCGCTGAGATCAGCTTTCATCGCTCCCGAAACGAAATAAGCTAAAAAAATGCAATGTCACAATACTTTTTTCCAGTCAGTTTTAGATCAGTTCTAACTTTGCACGTCGTAGAATATGAATGGATAAAGTAATAAACAAAATAATTTGTGCATTTACAGTTATTATCACCTATTTTGTGTTGTTCATCATCAGAGAACCGTTACTTCTCAGAATTTATGGAAACTAGCAATCAAACATTGCACATAGTTTTGTCAAAATACTTTTTCCGACCATTGTACATCGATGTTGTGTTCGTAACATTTTTCCATTGATTGCTTGATTGAGAAGAGTTGGTCTGTCTTCGATCTTCCTGGCCGAAAACCGTATTGATATTCCGGTAGTATTTATTCAGCGTATTGTATGAGTCTGTTGTTGAGGACTCTTGATCGAATTTTGTACGTTGTGTTGAGAAGTGAGATACCGCGGTAGTTTTTACAGATGGTTTTTTCTCCTTTTTTATGAATTGGTATTATAAGCGCAGTATTCCAATAGTTGGGCAAGGTTTCTTGCTCCCATATTAGCGTTATTAGATGGTGCATTCTTTCAACAAATTTTTCGCTAGCATTTTTTAATAGTTCAGCTGTTATGTTGTCTTCTCTTGGTGACTTGTTGTTTTTCGGTTTTGACTTGGCTGTAAAATTTTCTTGTTTTATTGGAGTTGAAGTCCTCTAAGTTCTTCTTCATGGATTCCCTTTTCTTTTTCTGACACATTTTCGTAGCAGTTCTTCTTTTCTCGATATAAATTTCTTCCGCTGCTCTAGTTTTCTTTTCCAACCAGCTTTTTCTTGCTTGGTTTTAAACTGCTATTGCCTTTCTGCAGTCATCATCGAACCATTCGGAGTTTTTCTTCCTTACTTCTCTTCCAACTGTATTTGATGCTGCAGTTGTAATCGCTTGTTTTAGAATTGTCCATTCCTCTTCTATGCTTTCTGAGATTTCAGTGTTGGAGATTTTTTTCGTCAATTTTATTTTGGAAGTCTCTTTTTACATTCTTGTCGTCCATTCTGTCTGTGTTTCATTTGTTCCTTTTCATTCCTTTGACTTTGGCAATGTTAGACAGCTTTTGTCGCATTTTCACTCTTACTAAAAACTGGTCACTGTCACAGTTTGGCCTGGCCCTCTGAGGCTTCGTATATCGGTTATGTTGCTTTTTCTTCTTTTGCATATAGGGACGTGATCAATTTGATTCGCATTGTTGCTTCCCGGAATTTTCCATGTACCTTTATGTATGTCTTTATGTGGGAATGCAGTACTCATGATAAATGTTTCTGTAGAGCTTGCTAAATTACATAATCTCATGCCATTTTCAGTTGTTGTTTCATGGAGCGAGTAATTGCCAACTACATCTTTAATAGAGCTTTCGCAACCTATTTTGGCATTGAAATCTCCCAGGATAACAATTGTATCATATTTGCTTATTCTTGCGTATATTTCTTCGATTGTTGAATAGAAGCGGTCTTTTTCTTCTACCTCTGCATACTCCGTTGGTGCATATGCTGATATCAATGTAACATTGTTGAACTGACCTTTTACTCTTAATTTGCATAGTCTATCATTAATTGGTTCAAAATCTAAAATTTTGTCTTTGATTTTCCGTCCTACCCAGAAACCTGTGCCGTTTCTCCCTGATTTTTTGCCGTTACCGCTGAAGTACAGTATATATTCTTTTTTTCTGATTTCTCCGTAGTCCTTCCATCGTAATTCCTGCAGGGCCACGATGTCCATATTGTATTTTGTAAGCTCATCTGCAATCTCATTCATTTTTCCGGCTTGTAGCATAGTTCTGATGTTCCAAGAGCTAAATTCCAATCAATATTCCTTTTTCCGTTCCTATGGTCGTCAACATTTACGAGTTCTTTCCGAGGCTTCTTTTCATCTTTCATGACAGTTATTTTTCGACGAGTGGGTTGTCGGCCCAACGTCGTCTAGGCTGATTTATCCTACAGCCTCGGAAAGTCAGTTATACCCCAGACTTTGGGTCGCCTTTTTCTCTTTCGAGGTTTGGCTGTTAGAGTTATACCGGCCGCACTAGGTCGTCAGAGCCTCTTTTGTTATTGACAGGATGCACCGACGTGTAGGTGAGGTTGACAATTGAATAGGATAGGCTATATAATCGCGTCACCATTCCATTAACACCCCTGAGTCACGATATATGTACATATATCAAAAGCAAAGGCAAAAAATTTCGTTAAATTTCTGAAAGAGCCTCAGATTGTGACATGTGTCCCCTTTTTAAAAACGTTTTCACGTAAAAAAGCCAAGTCCCCAGGAGAAAATTTTGCCAAACCGCCCAAATCATTGAAAAAAGGCTTTCTTTGAAAAGGGTCCATCTTTCAAGACTTGCAGACTCCTGTCATTGACTGAATCCTATTCTTGTTGCGATTAGAAGCAAAAGTCAAAGTATCAGAGTGGCATTACCTGGCCTAACTCATTAACCCGCATTATGCCTGCTAGCACCTTTGGTTTCACTTTCAGGCCTGAAAGAATAACTTACAAAAGCCTACAAATATCAGTAACAGCGATCCATTTTCAGCAATCTCTTCCTCCATCTCGTTACATAAAATATTAGAATGGTAAGGTACCCAGATGAGTGCAATTGGATGTTGAAAGTGCAATTCCCGGAGGCTAGCAGCACTTTTTGTAATGTATTTAAGAAATGTGCCCATTGGCGTTTCTTGGGGATTCACCGCGTGGATCCAGTTATTCCTAAGCAGACTATTATTTGTATTTCATTGAATTTATATAGATTTAATTTGGTATTAGCCACCTCCCAGAAGTGTAGAGCTATAGATAAGCCGAACAACTACATTGTAAAACCAGTGGATGTTGTACGGCTGCAATGTCCCAATCTCTTTCAGAACGTAGTTTTTCAGACGTAGAAAGCAGCCAAAGTCTTCTTGACAGTTTCTTTTCCACGAGTGCTTTGTGTCGTAAACTACTGCAAGGCCTCCTTTGATACCCCTAACTACGCTCTTCCTAAACAAGGTAGTCTGAAACCAGGTGTCTTTGGCGTAGCCTTTCTTTCTGGTTTCTATCTTTATTTTGTACGTTTTTTACTTAACAGAAAGGTTCAGTTAACTTCAGTGTTCGCCAAAGGGAGGCAGAGTCCTTATACCTACTTAACCCTTTTACAAGGTGGCAATCCATTAAAGGCATGCTATAACTTCCTCTTGTTTAAAATGAATTAATGCATTGTTATTCTTAATTTTTTTACTGTATTTATTTCTTTCAGTTTTGGCCTCAGCAATCGTTTCAATACAGAATTTCCCTGCGGATTGGTTTCACGTGTTGCGCCCGAGGAGTTCAAAGCGACAATTTCACGAATCAATGGCATATTAAAGAAAACATTGCCGGTCAATGTGAAATGGTTGTTTTGTGGCTGTGTCTGTTGTTGCTGCACCCTTGGTTGTTCATTGTGGCCTGTCATTTGTTTAAGTAAAAGAGTAAGACCGAAATCTAATGAATATAATCTGAACAATTCTCTTTATTTAATACTGCTTTTTCTATTATTTTATAGACACAAATAACATTGGATAAACTACTGGAATGGGAAAATAGTCATTTATATCATAAATTGGGTTTGCACTGGCGCCTACATAAGCAACAATGTGATTCGAATTCCATGATGGAGTACGTTATACTAATTGAATTTATACCCAAAACACCCATTTATCGTCCGGATTAAAGTGCAGATATACGAGAGAGAATAGGAGAGAGCAGTAGTTAGATAGGTAGATAGTAGCAACAGCAGCAACAACATTGTGTCTTATCAGGCATCATTCGATTATAATTCGATTTGGATTTGGCGATAATTTATTTGTAATTTTGTTTTTAAATTGATTTTATAATCTAATCCTTAGCATCACATACATATATTAACAACATACACAATATTATACTTGGCGAGCCGCTATTCAACAGAAGAAATATGTAACAAACAAAACAAATATGAAATTTATAAATGAGGAGATCATAGTTTTAGTTTAGTTTAAACTAATTACAAATTAATTATAGTTATATAATTTTTACCTTATAAATTTAACAATTTCCTAATTGATGGGGAAAATGAAACAAAACTCAAAACACAAAAAGGTTCAAATTCAAATGATTTGAGTTCTCATAAAGTTAAGTTAAGTAGAACTTCTTACACACTATTTATGCTTGTTGGTTCTTGTTATAATACTACATTCTAACATTTAAAGTGATTGATTCCCCTTTGATTATAGTAATAAGGATGATACTATACATATACATATGTAACATAATATTTTGTATAGTATTGTACTACTGATGGATCAATCGACTGTGTCGATTTGTTCAAAAGAAATTCAATTAAAATTAACCTATCAGATGATCACGATGATCAGAATCATGAATGCATTAAATACTATAATACATAGATGAGTGAATTAATTATATTTATAAATAGAAAAAAAGATAAAAATTACTATTTTCATAAAAAACAAACAAAAACAAACAAAAACAAAAAAATTAATCAAAACACTAATTATCCAATAATAATTTTTTATAATTATAATTTAATTGTATTTGTATTTGATTAATTTAAGTTTGAATTGAAATTTATGTAAATTAATACAAAAGGAAATTTAATAATTATGAAGAAAACATATAGAAATTTATTAAACAAAACAAATTACATTAGTTTCATAATGAAAACAAAAACACAAAATCATGTAAATCATTTTTTTTTAAATAATTTAGTTTAAGTTTATTCAAAGCCAAGAATTGTAAATTTTAGAAATGTATGTTTATGTCTTTTTTGTGCCTAATTCTTCATATTTAAGTTTTAAATTGCAATTGCTTATTTTTTTTAATTCGAACATAATTTTACAATATTTATTAGTTTTTAGATTAATAAGGTAATGTGATGATGAGAAGAGGCGAAAAGAAAATCATATCGAACATGATTAACAACATACAAACAATAATAATAATAAATAAATACAAGGGAAATGGTATGCGATGGGAGGGAGTAAGGAGTGCAATAATATTTTTTGGAAATTAGAAATAAGCTAGGCTTTTGAAAGAATTAAAAATGATAAAAAAGATGAATAGAACATAGAAAATAACACAGCACAGCATAGCACATCATTCATTTATTAAAGAAGAACAAAAAATGAAAAATAATTGAGTATTTTGCATATAATCAGCAACCTCCGAAACAAACAGATGAATTTCAAATGTTTGCAGCACTCAAAACATACAAATTTTGGTTGCATCACATAGTAGAAGTTAATACCTTTCCAATGACACCAATTTCATGTTTATTGGATAAGCCGTTCAGAAGTTATAGGCAAAAATACATTTATGCACAAAAAACCAAAACAAGTAAGAAGAAGAGAAATTTTCTATGCCAATCGCAAAATCACAATTTTGCTTAAGAAACTCGGTCTGAGCACCAGGCGCACAGAACGTGCAGAAAAGCAGCAAGCAAATTCGTTAATGTTGAACTGCCGTATGTTTCTAAGAACTTAGTTGATTGTAACCCTTTTCAATATGGAATGCAAATTTGAAGCGGAAGTTCAAAATTGTCTTTAATATTCACTTGCTGTATGTTACAAAGGTTGCGCATGATTTTAACCCATTTCTACACGGAATACATGATCAAAATTAAACCGATTGCAACTCTGTGTCTGTTTTAATATGTACTTGCTGTATGTTACGATGACTGCGCATGATTTTACCCCATTTCTACATGGAATACATGATCAAAATTAAATCGATTGCAACTCTGTGTCTGTTTTAATATGTACTTGCTGTATGTTACGATGACTGCGCATGATTTTACCCCTTTGCTACATGGAATACATGATCAAACATAAATCGATTGCAACTCTGTGTTTTTTAATATTCACTTGCTGTATGTTTCAATGAATGCATATGATTTTACCCCTTTTCTACATGGAATACGATCAGATGTCGCATGACCTTTAACTAGAGTTGCCAGATTGCGCCGACTTCCATATTCAATTGGGGTAAAATCAACTGTGATCATTGAAACATACAGCAGTTCAATATTAATGTCAAATTTGCATTTGCTTGCTGCTTTTCTGCACGTTCTGTGCGCCTGGTGCTCAGACCGAGTTTCTTAAGCAAAATTTTGGTTTTTTCGATTTGCAGTGATTTTTTTTTCTTCTTCTTACTTGTTTTGGTTTTTTGTGCATATATTTATTTTGGCCATAACTTCTGAACGGCTTATCCAATCAACATGAAATTGGTGTCTATTGAAAGCTAATGATTTTGTCTTTCTAAATTAAATAAAATTTGTCAATTTCAATCGCAGAAAAAGACCTAATATTGACATTTTTTAAAATTTTCTTAATTTTAACACATTATAAGGATGAAATTTCAGAAATGAATAATCCTCAAATATAGCCCATCTCTTTAGCTTTCATTTGGCATTTCTTTAATTGAAATTGGTGCAGTCGTTTTCGGGATATCAACGCTTAAACATTTCTGAAAACTACCATCCACCTGCTGTGCATTGTGTGGGCATATTTAAAATAAAATACAAACACGCTGAATAAAATATTAAAAAATTCTTTGATTTATTAGATTTTAAACGTAAACAAACTGAATATAAACTGTGTTTTTTGAAGCATTAAACTATCTTATCAAAATAATGATGTTGAGCTAAAAATTATTAACTAACTTACATAAATACTAAGTATGACGATACATATAAAAATTATACAAAACAACATATTGTACACATATTGAGATAATTATGATAATGATGATGATGAGAACATTATGTAAGTCTGTTATTATACAAAGATATAAATTAAATATTAAGTAAAAATATAACAACTTAGTTTTAAAACCATGACTAAAATAGTAAACAAAAATGAAAGGAGAAGAAGAACAAACAAAACTTCTTCTGACGCATACATACACATATGTAAATAGTATAAATAATAAATGAAAATATATAATTTGTGATGATGAAAATAAAGAATAAACAGACTTATTAGTTGTTGATTTATAATACAATCGGAGGATTGTAAGGTGTAAATTGTCAGCGATCCATGAATTTTTCTCTGGCTGGTGTTTCCTTTATTAAGTTTCTAGACCAAGGCTGTCCAACCTGCGGCACAAGGTAGGTATCAACGCGTCCCAATTGACAAACAATCTGCTACACTGGCAAAAGGCTTTTCTTTTTTTTTGCATTACATAGTAGAAATTATTACCTTTCCAATGACACCAATTTCATGTTTATTGGATAAGCCGTTCAGAAGTTATAGGCAAAAATACTTTTATGCACAAAAAACCAAAACAAGTAAGAAGAAGAGAAATTTTCTATGCCAATCGCAAAATCACAATTTTGCTTAAGAAACTCGGTCTGAGCACCAGGCGCACAGAACGTGCAGAAAAGCAGCAAGCAAATTCGTTAATGTTGAACTGCCGTATGTTTCAAAGAACTTAGTTGATTTTAACCCTTTTCAATATGGAATGCAAATTTGAAGCGGAAGTTCAAAATTGCTTTTAATATTCACTTGCTGTATGTTACAAAGGCTGCGCATGATTTTAACCCATTTCTACATGGAATACATGATCAAAATTAAATCGATTGCAACTCTGTGTCTGTTTTAATATGTACTTGCTATATGTTACAAAGACTGCGCATGATTTTACCCCATTTCTACATGGAATACATGATCAAAATTAAATCGATTGCAACTCTGTCTGTTTTAATATTTACTTGCTGTATGTTACAATGACTGCCCATGATTTTACCCCTTTTCTACATGGAATACGATCAGATGTCGCATGACCTTTAACTAGAGTTGCCAGATTGCGCCGACTTCCATATTCAATTGGGGTAAAATCAACTGTGATCATTGAAACATACAGCAGTTCAATATTAATGTCAAATTTGCATTTGCTTGCTGCTTTTCTGCACGTTCTGTGCGCCTGGTGCTCAGACCGAGTTTCTTAAGCAAAATTTTGGTTTTTTCGATTTGCAGTGATTTTTTTTTCTTCTTCTTACTTGTTTTGGTTTTTTGTGCATATATTTATTTTGGCCATAACTTCTGAACGGCTTATCCAATCAACATGAAATTGGTGTCTATTGAAAGCTAATGATTTTGTCTTTCTAAATTAAATAAAATTTGTCAATTTCAACCGCAGAAAAAGACCTAATATTGACATTTTTTAAAATTTTCTTAATTTTAACACATTATAAGGATGAAATTTCAGAAATGAATAATCCTCAAATATAGCCCATCTCTTTAGCTTTCATTTGGCATTTCTTTAATTGAAATTGGTGCAGTCGTTTTCGGGATATCAACGCTTAAACATTTCTGAAAACTACCATCCACCTGCTGTGCATTGTGTGGGCATATTTAAAATAAAATACAAACACGCTGAATAAAATATTAAAAAATTCTTTGATTTATTAGATTTTAAACGTAAACAAACTGAATATAAACTGTGTTTTTTGAAGCATTAAACTATCTTATCAAAATAATGATGTTGAGCTAAAAATTATTAACTAACTTACATAAATACTAAGTATGACGATACATATAAAAATTATACAAAACAACATATTGTACACATATTGAGATAATTATGATAATGATGATGATGAGAACATTATGTAAGTCTGTTATTATACAAAGATATAAATTAAATATTAAGTAAAAATATAACAACTTAGTTTTAAAACCATGACTAAAATAGTAAACAAAAATGAAAGGAGAAGAAGAACAAACAAAACTTCTTCTGACGCATACATACACATATGTAAATAGTATAAATAATAAATGAAAATATATAATTTGTGATGATGAAAATAAAGAATAAACAGACTTATTAGTTGTTCATTTATAATACAATCGAAGGATTGTAAGATATAAATTGTCAGCGATCCATGAATTTCTCTCTGGCTGGGGTTTCCTTTATTAAGTTTCTAGACCAAGGCTGTCCAACCTGCGGCACAACGTAGGTATCAACGCGTCCCAATTGACAAACAATCTGCTACACTGGCAAAAGGCTATTCTTTTTTTTTGCTCGGCACCTTACACCAAAGATTTTTCCACCCCTGTTCTCGGCTCTTCCTGCAGTACAATCTCTTCTCCCGGGTGCTGTTCCATCCACATAAAGCGCCTTGCAAACTGACTGATTCTCCCAAATGAAAGGAATGAATGGCATCAATATCTCTGGCTGGGCTCTTTTCTTATCACGTCTGATGCTCCATGCTATATAATCTAATTAATTTTAACAACTAAATGGCATCTCTAAGACCTCCGGCGCAAGCTCATCTCTTATGACGACCTATGCCGCACTGCCTGCTGTACTCCACCAGGAAATTAATCAATTTTACCAATATAGCGGGTGCTATTCTTCCTCTTAAGCATATTCAGTGGAAGAATTATATCAATATCTCGTAAGATGTCTGGTAGGGGCTCTTTTCTTATGACGTTCCACGCCACCCTTCCTGCTGTATTCCTCCTTTTGAATCCGAAAGGAAATTGAAATATTTTACTGGTTATGACATTTAAGGAAAACTACTTACAATCTTCTCATCAATTGAAGCACCTTTAACATTCTCACGGAGGAAAACATGGCATCAATATCTTGTAAGATCTCTGGCTGGAACTCTGTTTACTTCGGTCCTAGGACGCCCTCTCTGATATGCAATCTCATCAATTTTACCAATTTTAAACTCTTTTGGGTGCTGTTCCTTTCCTTAATCATATTGACTGTCACATAAAACGCCATGCAAACTGACTAATCCTCACAAAGTGTAAACAGAATCAGTGGAATAAATGGCAACAATATCTCTATATTGTCTGGCTAGGTTTCTTTTCTTGTGACGTCCTTCGCAACCCTCCCTGCTGTACTCCTCCATTTGAATCCTAAAGGAAATTGAATAAATTATTTTACTGGTTATAACATTCAAGGAAAACTACTTACAATCTCCTAATTAATTATAAAATTCTCACGAAGGAATAATTGGCATCAATATGCTGTAAGATCTCTGGCTGGGACTGTCTTTACTTAGGTCCTAGGTCGCCCTCGCTGCTATACAATCTCATCTGTGACATATGGCTCAAATTACCATAAAATATATACAATCAGTAAAATAAATGGCATTAAGATCTCTGGCTAGGGCTCTCTAGGTTGCACTCCCAGTTGCATTTCTGCATTTGAACTCTAAAGGAAGGTGATTCAATTATTTTAAAGTTATTATATTTAATGGAAACTACTTACACACAATCTCCTCATCAATTGTATCACGGGTGATGTTCCCTTTACCTATGCATATTCACTGTGACATAAAAAGGTGCTGTTCAATTGTGTAGTCACACTGATACTCACAAATTAAATTGATCTTCGATCATCATCATCTTAATTGCGTTTCCAATTATGAGACCAAATAAAGTCTTGCAAACGAAAATTAATGTTGCGTTGCCTTCACTCAATCTAATGCTCAATTTGATGTTGTTTTGTTGCCTTATATGGTTAGTCAGTCAATTTAGAGCTTTATAAGGAGTTCAAAGTTGTTTCTATCTAATGTTCTCGATTCATACTTATTTGCTATAAACATTTTACATAATCTTAATGAAATCATAATAAATTCATGTATCTTTTCAATAACAATTCTTTAGATCAAATTGACCCTGAACTATGAACCTCACTCATTCATTCAATGACCTAAAAAAATCATATACATTTGTATCTTATAATATAAATTACAATAATAAAAAAAAAATTACATTTACTTTATTTGAAATTATTTATTTTTTTCTTCTTTTGTTTAATACTTTTGAAATTTATATGGAATGCGAAATGTAATCATTGTCTTTTGTTTCGTTGTTAGTATTGATTGATCGATTGATTGATTGATTATATAATATGCTTCATGGAATGATTAATTGATTGAATGAGTGAATTGTTTATAAAATTTGAAATTGGAATTATTGCGAATAAAATATCATAAATGATTGGAATATAAATAATTTTCCTTTTTTTGTTTGATGGAATGATATTGGAATAGTCTTTAGAAAAGATATATGAATGTAGTATATGGGCACTTGCCATAAGTATTATGACCGATATGATGAATTTTGCATATATGCATGCATGTATAAGTATATGTAAATGCAGATATGTATCTAAGTACATAAATTTGTATAAAAAAAAAAAAAAAAACCCATTTAAATATGTGGAATTATTCGTTCACAATTGTAAAATTCACTCTGCACACTATCCGCTCCGCTCCTCTCCTTTCAATCACTGTGTGTGTGTTTCTCTTTTCTTATTGTTCATCCTTTTCCTTAGCACCATGTTTCAATATTCTGGTAAATTCAATATAATTGAATAGACCATTCTTAATGGGTGCCTCCCGATACATTTCATCAACATCTTCATCAGAAAAACGATCACCCATTGTGGTTAATAGTTCACGTAAACGATCCTCGGGCAAATAACCGGAATTCTCCTCATCGAAACAACCGAAGGCATTCTTAATAACATCCTCTGGATCGGTACCTTGTAAACGTTCACCAAATAATGTTAAGAACATGGTGAAATTAATTGGTCCCGGTGCTTCATTCATCATGCCTTCGAGATAATCATCAGTGGGATTTTTACCCAATGAAGCAAGCATATCATGTAAATCATCTTTTTCAATGAAACCATCACGATTTTGATCAATCATATTGAAGGCTTCCTTGAATTCGGCAATTTGTGCCTGATCAAACATGGCAAAGACATTAGAGGTGGCGCGTTGGGCGCGCTTTTTGGTCGTACCACGACGTGTAGCAGTTTTACGTGAAGACATTTTCAGTTTTTTGTTCACTTGAACTCCTTTTCGTGTGTGATGATAAAGTGCTTACTGCGAAAAAAACAAAAAAAAAAACAAAAGCTTTAGTGAATCATCATCATTATGATAATAAAAAAACAATTTTTTTTCTTTGTAAAATACACAATATAAAAAAAAAAATGATGCATCCATTTGCTGCCAGCCAACGCCCGACGATAATATTTTCTTATTTTATCATGAAATATTTGTTATATTTACTTTCTATATATTTTCAGCAAATCACCAAATGCTGTTTAATTATATTTAAGTGAATTTCTTATTTTTGGAAATCAACAAAATACAAATTGGAATAAATTTTACTACGCTGCAGCAAACAATTCACAAAAAGAGCTGCCACTAGAATGACATGACACAGCTGTTTGACGCCGGAAGTCAATCGACAGTGTTGCCAGGTGTAAGAAAAATGAAGAAATGCCAGCTATTAACAATTAATGCAACCTGGCAGCACTTTGCAATGCATAAAATAATGCAACTTGGCCACACTTTACTATACACTATTGTGAATATGCCAAACAATAGTAAGTTATTTTTAAAATTCCATTCAAAATAAATTTTTATTCATTTTCTTCATAAATTAATATGTATATGCTATGGAAAAATATCATTATTATTTTCAAAATTTATTTAAATAATTATAATTAATATTGTTGTAAATGATTAAAATAAATTAAATACTACAAAAAATTGTATAATAAAACTAAACTAAAATGATGAATTTGTTTGGAATGCTTATGAATAATCAAGTCTTTTTGTTTTATAAAATTTTCAATACAAAAAAAAAAAAAATGGTGAATTTATAACACAGAAAGAATGAAAATAAATCGATCGATGACAACAATTACTTTAAATTAAATAAATAGTTGAATGGAATTTTTTCATTTTTTCATTTGTTTTTCTCAACACACAACAACTTATAAAACTAATTGTTGTTGTTGTTTTATTTTGTTTTTGTTTTTATCTATAATACTAACATGTAATATATGTATGTATGTATGTGTATACGTTTTTAAGTTTATCAGGATTTTTTCATTTTCTTTTTCATTTTTGATTTACAAACAAAAACAAAAAATAAATAAAAAGGAATGTTTTTGTTTTCTCTTAATAGAATGTTTCGTTTTGTGAGAAGCAGGACGAGGAGTCTTTTGGGTAAGGGAATGTTGTGGCTGCTTCTTTTGTTGTATAATGTTTTTTAAACATTTTGAAATACTCTAATTTTTGTATAATTCTAGACTACTCAGCATCTGCTGCTTCTGCTGCAGAATTGACCAAATCCTCATCATCACCATCATCATCATCACTATCATCACCACCACCATCAGTCATGACTTTTAAATCATATTCTTCATCATCATCATCATCATCATCACACTCGTCGTCCTCAATATCATCAACACCATGTTCACCGTCGTCTTCACCTTCATCTTCATCATCATCATCTTTCATTTCATTGCCTTCCTCCCTTTGATGATGATGCTGATTCTCATTTGCTGAAGAATTCACTTTTGTGATCTTTAACTTGTTGTTTTGCTTTTCAGGTTCTTGATTAATTTTCATTTTTTTCATCATTTTGATGGTTTCTTGTTCCGCAACAGGTAAATGTTTACCATTACTACCACTACCAACACCTCCACCATTTACTGAATTTTTGGGTAAATTCTTTTTCTTACCTATTTGATCATCATCATCATCATCATCACCACCACCAGCAGTATTTAAATCAACATTAAGTATTTTTTTAGCTGTTTTCATTAGATCATTGGTTTGTTTATGAAATGTCCGAAGAATCAATAGATCCTGTTTCATTTGGAATTCATGTTCACGTTTGGCAAATTCCTTTTGCTGTTTAAAGAAATCCTGCATCAATTCACGTTGTGTCTGATGCAATGAGTCCACCAATTTGTTCAGTTCTTTTTCTAAATTGGCTTCATGTTGTTTTTGTTGATCACTTGTTGACTGCGGCGGCTTGTGTGTGCTGCTTGTGACATCATTGCTGTTGTAATTTTCATAATCATAACCAATAGCACCTCCACCACCATTATTAGCTCCATCATCGTCATCATCATCATCACTTTGATCTTCATCATTACGTTTGAATTTCATTGGAAACGCTGGGTCTATTTCAAATTGAAGACGCCTTTTGCGTTCCTTTAGTACATGATGTTGGTTGGCTTGGGAATAGGAATGGGCCTGTCGACTTGTTGTGGCCATGCTATTACTGTGATATAAGGGATATTGATGTTGCTGCTGCTGCTGCTGATAATGTTGATGATTGTTTGCATTCGTTGGCACTGGTGATGGCGGCGGCGATATCGATTGGTCCAAATCAGGTATCATACGTTCCGGTCTTAAAGAATAAGGCGTCTTACGCATTGGCACTTGCTTCAACCTAAGCACATTGCTGCTTGTATTTCTCGCTGGTTGTAATGTAACCTCTTTCGATAAACGTGCATACGATAGATATGGTACCTGGTGATGATTGTTGTGTTGTGATGATGAGCCGCCGCAGCCGCCGCCGTTATCAGGTGGCGGTAACTTCGGTAGTATCAATCTTGGTGTGGGTCGTAGCTTTTGATGGTGATTGTGTTGTTGTTGTTGATATTGTTGGTACTGCTGATGTTGTGTTGTGAAAACAATATCATTTGTATTATTCAAACATGTTGTGGGATGCTTCATCGACATCATTGATTGACCCCATGTGTGTCTATTATCAATCTTCATTATACCACTTTTGAGTGTACAACTTTTTGGCTCTTTGGCAAAATTTGCTACGCGTAATGGTGGTATATGGCGTTGACCAGCAACAGCACTTGTGCTGCTAGTGCTGATACTACTTTTAAAGCCGTTTGGTGTTGAAGTAACTATGGGAACTATGGTGGAGGCATGACGTCCTAGACGTTTGTTGGTTTCGACAGGTTCATTTTGTAGGCGCGTTCGTAAATTGTTAACATGCAACATTGAAGTGGGTGAAGCTGGTGCAGTTGGTGGTGGCGTATTAGTATTGTTGGGAGGCTCAATTAATTCTGGCTTTATTTCGATCTCAAAGGGTATATGATCGAAACTATTGCCTCTGGTTGTTGCTTGTGATTGTGATTGGCCACTTTGATTCTGATACAATAAAGGATTTTGTTGTTCCACACCAACTCCACCACCACTAATGGGTGCATTCTTATCAATATTTGTTTCATAGCCTTGAAATATCAAAATATATAATCAATATAAATACAATATGGTGAATATATAATCAAACATACCTGTATCAGCTGGTTCCGGTTTAACTAGACCCAAACGAAACCCAAATATGGGATGTGCCATATTCAAATCATTGTCATTATCATCATCATCATTCTCTTCCTTAGCCGACGCCGTCTTCCTCTCTCCACCATTACCATTCTGCATGGAGGACTTTGTTGTTCTTGAAGAACCTTTCTCAGAATTTGCACAATTCGATCCATCAGCATCATTCATTGATTGCATTGAATTGTCACAATCACTTACACGACTGCCACCACCACCACCACTTGAATCCCCAGCACTTGCACTACCATCGAGCAGTTTGCCAAGTTTCTGATAAACCTCTAGGGGTATCATTTTCGGCACGGTACCATTACGTTTTGTTGTATTATAAGTCGATTTCAGAAACTTCCATTTCGTCCAGATTTGCACATGGGATTTCTTACGGTACCCGTTCACATGCATTGCTCCCTCAACAACCCGAAATACAGATTCACTTTTAACTGTTTTATCATTTAGCTTCTCAATGGCATTTTGTTCATGCATTATTTTTAACATTTCCAACATTTCATTTTTACTCCAAAGATTACGTTCGGGACGTCCATCGCTCCTTTGATGATGATGATGATGGTGTTTTGGTGAAGAACTGTGACGACGATGATGACCATGGCCATGACCATGACTTGACTTACTATGCTGTAGACTATGATGCACCATGGGTGTTAGTAATTCATCAACATCGTTTACAACACCATTACCAGCTGCTGCTGTAGTGATCAGTTGTTTAACAGAAGATGGTGGTGTTGTTGTTGATGATGATAAAATGCTGTTGCTGCTGATGCTGTTACTGTTGGTGCTTGTACTGGTGTTGGTGTGGTTGTTGATGCCGCTGCTGCTATTGTTTAATGATTGATCCAAATAACGTATTTTCTTATGGGCCATTTTATTGTTGCTATTGTTAAAGCCTAGACTTGTATTGGCATTTGTGTTGCTGTTGGTATTGTTGCTGCTGCTGTTGTCATGGCCACCGTAATTGCATTTAAGTTTCGACATTAACATTGCCTGATTTGACTGGTTTTTGTTTTTGCTGCTAAATTACAAACCGAAATTCGGGTGGCTTTTATTATTTGGAAATCGTTTAGTTTCGTTTCTGAAATTAAAAATAAAAAAAAAAAAAATTGAAAACTATTAATTTCGGAAAATAAAATTTTGAAATGAAATTTCAAAATACTCACTTATAATTGAAAAGTAATTAAAATCTTTCTATCTCTCTATTAACCATATAACTTCAATAGTTCAAAGATAATAGTTGAAATTGGTACCCGCCTAAGACCAGGGTTGCAAACCGGTTCTGAACCGAACCATCGCGTTTTTCGGCCACGAACCTAGCCATGAACCGAACCGTTCTTATTTTAAAAAGACAGAACCAAACCGAAATCCACTCCAAAAAATGGTTCAGTTCGGTTCCGTTAAAGAAAAGTTTTGATACATAATAGGACACTGCAAAAATAGTGAACCATTCGAACCGAACCGTGGTTCAGAGGTACGCATGAGCTGGTTATTGCACCGATAGAAGTTTCCTCTAAGTGGTTCGAACCACAGATTTTTCAAACGATTTGCAACCCTGCCTAAGATCATATTCTGTGAATAGCTTGTATTATTTATCCGTCCATTATCTATAAGTGCAATAAAACTTGTCATCTAACATGTAGAATCAGTATGTTCCCTAGTTAAACCGATTTTGTGGAACGACTACTAAAAATCACTTTCTAAAAAGGATAAAACAAAGAAAATATTCTCATCTGAAATTGTTTTGGATAAACTATTCAATCTATGTTAAAGGTAATCTTCAAAACTACTCATACGATTTTAAAATTCTTTCACCAGCAGAATGCTACGTTGTCACTGAGTGGCATGGGCTATATCCGGTTATTTTTAGGTTTAACTGAAATATCCGAAAAAATAATACACAACTGTATAGTGCTACTCAAACTGTGCTCCCAGCTGACACTCAAACTGTAAAAGAGAGGATATAGTGATGCTAAAAAGGAAGCATATCTGCTATCTGGCATTTGTCGCCGTTCTTTTGGATGCAACCCGTGCGAGGCCGGGTCGAGTACGCTACTATAAAATATTTTAATGAGTTAACCCGTGGTCATATGCCACCTATCCTAACAAACAACACATTCTAACAGTAGTAGTGATGACTTTGTATGTGGATATGTATGTATGTTTATCTATTGTTCGGACGTACCCAAGTGGCATATGAATTTTTTTTTAGTTCATGACCTTATGTCCTGTAAAGTGCGCCATATTTGCATGGCCTATAACCAGCGGATGATAAAGACACTTCCAACGATATCTCATTTCTCAAATTATGATGAGAAGTTAAGAAGTTATGAGGGGACAAATCCATACTCACAAACACACAACCCTCCTTTTTGTTTCGCTGTAATCTGGTAAAAATAATATTTGCATGAAACTAGAATGTATAGAGATCAATCTCCACAACCCCCCAAAACTTAAACTTAAACTCAATATATACATGGTATACGTATGTATATGTATTATACTCCGTCAAACACAATCCATATTTATTATTATTTTTCTAGAGACTTTGAAATCATTTCAGTGTTGATTGTATGAATTGTCATTATTTATATAACGATAAAGCATCGTTTTCCTTATTTTTAAGCTTCTAAATGATTCAAATTCCAACACACTAACACACTAGCTTGTTATCTACATTTTAAGAAATCATGATTTCTTAGTTTGGAGTATGTTATTTTAAGTTTTTAAAAGCCCTTATCGAACTGGCATAAACTTGAATAGAAATATTATATATTCTAATCGAAAATCATAGTAGTTAGAATAATGGAATGCATAAGAATATCAAGTTATAGGTGATGAAACATTTTTGAAAAAAATTATTCATAAGATCTAAAGATCTATTAAAGTATAGATAAGTTCTTGATTGATTCCCAAATCTAAATGAAAGAGAAAAGCTTTTGAGTCAACCAGAAAATGACTTTCTTGTTATAGAAACTATTCCCATTTTTATGGGAATAAGCTGGCTTGCTTTACCCGTTTATCACAAAACAGATCCTTAATGGGATAATGTCCCACATGTGATGAATTAGGAAAACTTATGTACAAAGTTTTATAAAGGAAATCTTATGTTTTTCAGGTTAAGTGGTTTTTGGAAAAAATTTCACTTGGAAAAATTACTTTTGTTTTATGAAAATTTTCGTATAATTTTTCGCTTACATAACGCTCACGTGTGCTTTTTGTTGTTGTTGTTGTTTTGTACTTTTTCTTGATTCCGGAACGCAAAACTAAAAGCGGTAGAATGAACAGAAAAATATAACCAAAACTGAAATCAACACGAAACGAATAACGAATAATGACGACTACGACGACGACGGCAACAAAGACGACGAATTAAAATTGGAAAAAACACACAATTTTTTTGTATTTTATCGATTTTGATTACTAATTTCAAAACGAACGTCGTCGAGAAACAACAAAATAAGAACCCAAAAAAAGACATGAATGAATGAATGGAATAATAAAAAAAAAAATATATATATATATTTAAAAAAAAAAATTGAAAACAAAAGAACATAAAAACAACAACATCAAATCATATAAAACAACAACTAATAGAAGAATATGGAGAATAATAAAAAACAACTAAACTAAATTTAGAGATAATGATTTAATTTTTTTTTTTTAAATAATTTTTCTTCTTATTAAAAGTATTAACACTTCACTTTACTGTTTATATCTTTTCTCTTGTTGAAAAAGCTAAAAACTAAAAATAACTGAAAGCAGAAAATATGAAAGAAGACAAATATGAAATGAAACACAAAACAGAAAAGAAAACAGAAAAACAACGGCGTTGAATTAAGAACGAATTGAAATTGAAATCAAAATCCCCAAAAAAAAAAAAAATTCTAAATGAAACCTGCTGCTTCTTTTGGATGATTTTTTAGTGATTTAAAAAACGAAATGATTTCAAAATGCCGATTAAAGTTTCTCTTCTTCTTCATCATCTTCCACAGTTGGTCGATCATACGTCATTCGAACATGAATCTGTCAAAATACTAATATAAAATATTGTTCTTGCTAACACTCACTCACTTATTCATTCGCTCATGGTGATGTTGATGATGACGACGCCGAAACACTTAATTATTTCTAATCATTTCAATTTAATAGAGAATAGAGAAAAGAATTTTCCAGTTTATGAAGAATTTTAAGTATTTTAAAAAAAAAAAATCATTACAGGAACAGGAACAACTTTTCTGGTACATGGTAAGTAAAGGCAAGGAAACTAAAGAAGAGGAGCCACAACATGGAGATAGGCAGGCAAGAAATTGTGAATTACTTACTCTTCAACTCCCCTACCTTATTCATCATATAAGTATGTAAGTATTTCATTAAACTTGTTTTTAGCGCATTTCTTAAAAGAATCTTCTTTTGTATTTTTATAGGAAAATTAAAAATTTTTCATAAATTTTTGCACACTGATTGTGTGAAATGTTTATCAAAATAAAAACAATGAAAAAGTTCAATACACACACACACATACATACTTGCACTCACACATACACACACTAATGCACAGATTAATTTGTTTAACTAACTTTATAAAACAATAAAAATAAATTAAATATAAAATGTGGAGGAAAAAAAATCCAAAATCTTACCATGCGCTCTTCTCATATACAAATACACGCGACCAACCGACCGACTGACAGACAAACCGACAGACCATTTATGATATACCGCTTAAGATAGAAAGAAATAGAGAACACAGAGACGACGACCACGATATAAAGTACCCACATACAAACATGCATGCATGCATACACTACATACAAGCAAAGCAGGCAAGCTGACACAAAACTCTTACACTTACAAGCATGCGACAAATAGGCAAACGACGACCATCGTCGTTGACGACGATTTCAATACTATCTTTCGTTTTCGTTTTGAAACAAGCACCACCCGAATACGATACGATTCAAAATCCGAATACGAAAACCAACTGCTGAGCTGAAATAAGCCTACTTTGTTACATACACTACACTCACTTCACTACACTCACTACTCAGATACACTGTAGGCTATGCTCGCTTGCTTGGTTGCTTTGCTTTGGCTAAATTGTATTGTATTTTACTTATTTTATGCGATGCGATGGATGTCGTTTGTTCGTTGTCTACTACCGGGAGTTGAGTACTGTAATAATAAGAACAAAAACAGCAACAGCAAATTTATTCGAAAATCTCATGCACACACATGGAAGAAAATTAAGTTTTTTTGTACGAACAACGATGAGTGACTGACTGATTGAGTGTGTGCGTGTCTGAGTACACTATGTGTGTGTGTGTGTGTGATTCAGTTAAATATTGAAAAATGAACGTAGAAAAAATTTTTAAAGTATGGCAACCCTATTACACGTACATATACATAGGTGTGTGTTTGCGTTTTTGATGATTGGGTTTTGTACGGCAGCGTTTTTGAAACTGTGGTTCATCGACCTCTAAGGGACAATTATGATGTAAGGAAGTCCTTATAATCAATTCCGAAACAAGCATTCTTCAAATCTTAAGAAGATAATCTTAGGGCCTCATTTAGATTCACTCTTGGTATTGATATGCTTATCCATAGGTCTTTTTGGTCATAATTGTGCCTGTAGCCAATGGGTTCGAGGATATCGTGATACTCCTTTGAATAATGGCGCGGTGCCTTAAAAATAAAACCAGGACCAGAAACAACTACTTTTGACTACTTTTCCTTTGATTGTTCAACAAAAGAATGTAGACCAAAGTTTTGAAGTCTTCGTTAAAACTAATTTCCTGTCAATTTTCCTGTCCAGCTCATGAATAAACTTCCCAATGTGATCACCAGAACAACGAGTCTCCAATAACAATACTTCTTCTATACATTCCCAAATTTTTAACATTTTACCATTATTTAAAAATTTTACAAATGAAATGTGTATAAGTATGTATAATATTAATAATGTAAACAATATGAGTTTAAGAACCGCTGTTGTAGGGTGTTTGAAACCATCAGACAGCAGACAAATACAAAAAGAATTTTCGAACTTTGATTAAGCTCATTTCTGTATTAAAAAAATTAAGTTGAATAAAAAAATTTCCATAAAAAAATGTGGTTTTTATTTTCGTGTTTGAAATTGTGCAAAATAAATAGCAACAACAACAACAACAATAGTAGCAACAACAACAAGAACTGCAACAACTGCAAACTCTATAAATTTTCTTTGTACCAATTTGAATTAAATTATTGTTGTTATTTCATTTTAATAAACTTTAATAAAACTCAACACAGTTGTTGCATTAATGTTTCCATTTCCACGTATATACATATGTATGTATGTATGTATGTGTAATTAAAGGGCAAAGGTTCTTGAAAAATTTTACGAGTTAGAAGTTATGTATACGTAATGATCCCTTTAGGTGTTTTTTAATTACTAATAAATATTATGTAAGTACATTAAAATGAAAAGTTGCATTTTTTTAAACGAAACAATAACTTCAGTTTAATATAGCTTATATTGTATAATTTTCACACCCTATTTTTATTATATACACACACACACAATATACATACATATGTTAATGTGACATTTTACAAACCATATATGTATGTATTCATATCAATTTACGAAGTTTCATTTGAATATCTTAAGATATGCAAGCAACTGACGATTTTCATATAAAAACTGATAACTTTTATAAGGCAGCTTTTATATAATTACTGGTACGATGTTTAGGCTTAAGTATAGTGGTAGTTCGACAAACTTAGCTGTCTTTTAACTCTTAATAAAATGTGAGTCATCGTTTTAGAATTGACTTATAATTGACTTAAAACATTAGTTTTCATTTCTCATAGATCAGGACTATGGTACTAATCAATATATGTAGATACAACTAAATTTATTTCTCATAAGTATGTATATATTACATTACTGTGAATTTACTTATAGTGCGATTAAAATAATAATAATGATTCATTAAAAATACAAGTATGTTTTGAAGCTGAAGAAATTATATTATATTTTTATAAGAACTAAGAAGATATAAAATCTTTTGGTTATAATGAATTCTGTATGCATTTCATATGGCACAAATTTCCATTGCTCAGTTACACAGTTTTTTTAACTGAAATATACTGATCATAAGCAGGTTCATTCAATGATTTTATAAAATCATGATAGTTCCATTACAAATTCCAAACTAATAATACATTGATATCTTCTATAACAATTTGTATTTTGTGTTTTAAGAAAAGGTTCTCTTAAAATCTAAGAATGATTGTGTATGATTGTGAAATAGGAAAATCATTAGTTGGCAAGAAAGAAATATGTTATCGAATTTATGCTAAGAGCATTTGCAGTATGTTATAATCAGTGTTGCAAACCGCTTCAAAAATCGGTGTGGTTCAGTTCAGTGGTTCAAATCACCTTCGATAGAGGAAACTTGTACCGGTGCAAGAACCGGTTCATGGGTATCTCTAAACCGCAGTTCGATTCAAGAGGTTCAATATTTTTGCATTAAGTGTCTATATTATGTATCAAAACTATTCATTTACGAAAATTTTACGAGTGGTTATCGGTTCGGTTCTGTCTTTTTAAAATGGTTCAGTTCGAAGCCCAAGAAACGCGACTGTTCGCTTCAGAACCGGTTTGCAATCCTGGTTATAATAGGACTGCTTCTCTTCTAGAGTGATTCCAATCATAATATCGAAAATTAGTTTAGAAATAATTTTGGTTAAACATAATTGATTAACAAAAAAAATTCTTACAAACATGAAGCTAATAAAAAGACTAAAATATCTTATTAAACTGAACTCATTTTTATATGACTTGTTACTTATAAACATTTGATATGAGTGGATATTACCCTGACTTTGGAAAGGGTATAAAATTATGATATGTTTTGACGAGTCATAAGCGTAGCTGATCAATAATTGAAATGTTTATTGAACAGTCTAGTCTGTGGCTCACTCATATGTTTCTTATTTATTGTTTAACTGATTGATGAAGACTGCATACATAATATATGTATGTACATATGTATGTAGTTCATGCAATGAAAAACAAATGTTTTTGCGGAGGGGTTATTGATAATATGTATTATCAATCTACGTCCATGTTTGTTTTGTAATAGGTAGTTGTTCATACATAACACAAGTGTCTCTTATATTTATAAATATAACTTATAAGTATAACATATGTACATATGTGTCTGTATCGACATATGCATGTAAATGTATAAAGTTCATGTAAATTGAATTCATTTAAAAAACAACTCTTTATTAAATTAAAAAAGTAAAATAAAGAGAAAATTTGCTCAAAACTTTAATTGATAAATTGAAAATTTATGTAGAAATATTAAATACATAAACTCAATTTAATGAAAATCAAACATTGGTAAAAGTATAATTATAAAAAGTTTTCAAGATATTCCTACAAGAAAGATTATTATTCGATTACTTATTTTCCTCAATTTCAATCCCGTTGACTATCTTTCCTTCATAACCTCTGATAACTTTAATAAAGTATTCTATTTCATTTCAGATGCACCGAAGCTCATATACAATACATTTCATACTTATAGAAATTTTAATTAAAAGCACATTTGTTTTTAATCAATATAGACCTAAAGGAATCCATTCATATTCCGTTTCGAATACATTGATGCAGACAAAATACGAGTACATAATTTCCTTCACTTAAATGGACTTGAAACGGCATATGAATGAATTGGTGCAGTTCTCTAATACATATTATGATATGTAATCAAATAATGGTTTTAATTTGTTCCAATTATGGGTTGTTGTAAGATTTACTACAGGAACCCCCGGCCGACACAATCGACCGCATTCTAGAAAAACAATAACATCTCTATATACAGTGTTCTTTGCGAAAACTCTATAACACGGCTTCGCACAACCAATGAGCGTATAGCAATATAACAGAAGAGAGAGAGGCACACAAACCTCTCTATTCTCCAATTCTACTGTATTCACAATATCAATATGTGTGTTGGAAAGCGGTTATCTTTGACACCTATTCTCACCTAAACCACTAAACCAATTTTGATAAAATCAAGATTGTACACATCTTGCGAAGAATACCCTTCAATTGGTATTTTTTTTTGTCAAAATCGTTTCAGTGGTGTAAGCAGAATAGGCTTCACAAATTCTATGATGTTCTAAGTACCGGGCTACAGAGTTTTGTTCGTTGTTCGACAATTTAAGTGGCCACATGTTCTTCTTCACTTATAATCCAAGATAAATTTGCTATGCATCTTAATTTGAAAGCACGTGTGAGTCGAATTAAAGGCTACTTTTCTTGACTCGGTAAATTTCGAGAATTCTATTTGGGAAGATTTTATTCGATATTCTTAATATACGATTTTTTTTAAGTCAGTTTGAAAACTGTGACAGCCTATTCCAATAATGTTACGTGCAGAGTGGCCATGGCCTTTTCTTAAGGCTGGAACAGAATTGTGAAGCTGAAGACCGAAAAAAAAGTGAACAGAATGCGAGGTCATCTATTATCGCTTTTGTTTTGAATATCAATTAGATGTGCTTGTCAATTGAGATGCAGACAGAGAGAGAGACAGATGATTTGAAGCCGAGTGAATTCAAACTACATTGACGTCACGGCTTCAGCTTCAGACTCAGCTTCAGCTTCACATTGTGTTCGTTCACATACAAACTGCTGCATTTGATTATTTGACCAGCTTCAGACTCAGCTTCAGCTTCACCATTCTGTTCCAGCCTTTAATGATTTTTTAAATATATAACAAGTCGGCTCCTTTCTTTCACTCTCTCTCTTGCACACCTTGATTTGGATTTTCTGATTTTTGACTGCTCCTTTTGAATTGTCCGAAATATCGTTTTTCTTAAACCAATTTAAATATAATTTAAATATTTTTATAAGATTCAGTTGTCTATGTTACAAACATCAAGACAAATTGCTAATACTCATCAGCCTTCACACACATGGAGTGGATAAAAAAATTATGAATTTAAAAATAATTGTATTAAAGAAAAAAATTGAATTGATTTGAGAAATTTATAAAGAATTTCTTCCCTCAAAAAAGTATTGTATGACCATAAAATAAATGGAAAAAAGTGTACAAGCAAACAGGAAAAAATTAGTTAAGAATAAAAAAAAAAATTTTAAAAAAATATGCCAAAGAAGAAAATTGCAAAAAAAAAAATAAAAAAAAAATCATACAAAGATAAGTGAAGAGAAGAGAACAAAATAGAAAAAGAATTTGCTATAAAAACAAGATTTACAAGTATGCAACGTTGCTTTTGGTTTAAGCGTGTGATGATGATGCTGGAGGCTGAGACTCAACGAAGCAGGCTGGAGGGTGGTAAATATTCCGATTGGAAAGAGCACAGCGAGCACAAGAAGAATAATATCAACAGCAACAACAAGAAGAATAGCACAACATAAGACCAAACATGCGCTGCAGTCAACGTCATCATCAACAGGAAAGTTTAAAGAGAAAAACAAGATAGAACAAAAAAATGTGGAAAATCTACACACTGCAAAAGCATTCAACAATATCAACAGCCAAAATCTTTGGTTCGATACTTTTATTATTTTTTTTGGCAAACATAACCACTACAAAATCACAAAACAATACAATACTTTCATAAACAAAAACAAGAACAGGTAATAAATACAATCCTATATAATAATAAGAAAATTTAATCTTCTCCAGACTTTTTAATCAAAACAAATTTGTATTGCAGAAAAAATCTGTTTTGAAAAGATAAAAATAGAGTCTATTATTTTCTGCTTTATAGAAATTATTACCTAGAAAACACAATGACTTACACAATAATCAATTAAGATACAAATTACATTTGAAAAATGTATCTCACACACACACTCATACACGATAATTTATAGTAAGTAAATCTTCTTCTGTTTCTTAGTTAGGTGTGATGACACTCAATACACGCGCGTTTCATATTAGATAAATAATAATATTAGCAGATACATTTCAGTTCATTTGTGTTGTTATTATTATCAACAAACTACAATAACAATGGAATACAATAGAATAGAATAGATAGAAAATGGAATAGAATAAACAAGATAATTAGAATTTCTATCTTTCAATTCAAAATTCAATAAATGATTCAATAAAAAACTATCTTGTGTATATTTATTTAGATATAATTCTCAATTTATGTATTTTTGATATTCTCACATCTTTCGTTATAGAACCACGAATTGAAACTGATTTCGAAAAAGAAAAACCTGCACAAAAGTCGTTGTTATATCGCTTTTGCTCGTCATCAACATCATCATCATCATCATCGTCACCACCACCATCATCATCATAAGCATCATCATCACCATAGTCGTCGTTGTCGTCGTTGTTGTCCGCGTTCGTTTCGTTGCTGCGACTCTGTTGGCTGTGGCTGCTGGTAACGAAAATATCTCATAGATAGATATTAAAAGGCAGTTGTTATTGCTGCTGCTGCTGTTGTTGTTGTAGTAGTTGTTGCTGCTGCTGGAGAATAGTAGTAGAATATGTGAAGAGGAAAGGAAGATAGCGAAACATTTCATTTAGTGTGGATACTGTGTAAAGCAGGAAGGAAGCGGAGCACAACTACATCAACATCAACATCAGCAGCTCCAACGTGTATTAAGAACGAAGGCAGGCAGAGAAGAGAAGAGCTCAATCAGTAGATGGATGAGGAGCAAAAAAGCAACTGCCAATGCACAAATGTTGGAATACGAAACGCACGAATGAACGAACCAAACAAATGAACAAACGAACGAATGAAAGAACGAACGATGAATGAACGATTGCACGACGAATGAAAAATTTAATGAATTATACCAACCTACGAATGAACTATGAACGAAAACTAAGCTTTATTATCATTATCATCATCTAACATACATTCAATTCCATCATCATCATCGTCATTCATGTTTAAACAAAAATTGAAATACGAAAACGTTTTTATACAATTTTTGTTCTATTTCGTATGAATTTTTGGTCTTCATTACTATCTTTTTTTTTTGTCACTACATGTATCTCTTTGGTACAAAACACCAAATATTCCAATTCTAATGAAAATGCAAGTTTCGATCTAAACATTGTTACATTTTTAATTAATTTTTGTCAGAATTCAGAAATCAAATCTGTCATCATTTTGAAAATGGAAATTCTATGGAAATCATTTCATAATGGTAATTTTTATCTCATAGATACACAGAATGGTGATGATGAATCTGTGTGTGCTAGCTATGCTTGCCGCCCCTTTCATCAAACTCAGCTCAGCTCAGCTCAGCTGTTTTGTCATCATTTGGAAAAAAGTATTTCAATACAATATTTTCTCATACTCATTCTTCGTACTTTGGTTCGTTCGGGTTTTCGTTGAAAATGTATCTGTGTATCTAACACACACATATGTACATCACGCTTATCATTGACTTTATTTATGCAAGAGTGTGTGAGTAGAGTAAATGTCTGTGTGTGTGTGTGTTTGCAAAATTTCAATACTGTGTAGTTATTTCATATCTTTTTTTTTATTCATATTTTCTTCTACTCGTTTCTTCGTTATTTTGCGAAAGTATTTGTGCTATTCGCATTTTTTCTTCCATATTTTCTGTTTGGAAATAGAATAAAAATGTTTTTTTTTTTGTATCTAACTACGTTTACAGTTTACAGTACATGTAGTACAAAGCTTCATTTTTTTAAGTTTTTTTGTTTAAATTTTCCATTTTTCTTTAGTCGACGTTGTTGTCGTCATCATCATCATTGTTGTTGTCGTCATAAAGATTCACAAAACGACATTTATGACAGTTAGGTAAATGTGTGTACACATACATAGGTATATGCGTACTATTTGTATCTAGATACTTTAAGTAACTACTTATATGTATGTTGTACAATATATAAAGTCAACAGTTTTTAGAATTTTATATATCTTAATAAAAGACAATAAAAACAAACAAAGAAAGAAGGAAAGAAAGAAAAAAAATCGGATTTTGGTTTTGAAAGACCTCAAAACCTTTTCATAACCTGTTCTGTTCTCTGGGCTTTTGTTCTTTAAAACGATTCAAAAGGGTTAAATTTTGTTTGCAAAAATGAATTACGCAGATACATTTTCGAATCCTTTTTCCTTTAGATACTTGCTCGTTTGTCAGTTGGTTATGATTAAATAGTTGTACAATTTTTATTGATTTCTTTCACAAAAATCGATTCTTCTATGACCAATTATTTCAAGACTTTGAAAACCCATTATATTGTGCTCATTTCAAATTGGTTATTAAAATTATGAATTATTGATTTTTTTATGAGACAGTATCGTCAAGGGAATGCGATGTAGGGAGATCATAAATAATGCATGTGGGTTTATTTAGTTCGGACTACCACCCAAATTGAAATTGACTTTCATTTTGAATTGAAAAATATTTCATAAATTCATTACTTTTCTTTCAATACTACATACATATATCATTCTATTTTAGAAATTTATTTCCTATAAATATATGTATATAGTTGATTTTTAATATTTCAATGAACAATTTTATTTATTTTATTGTAATAATTTTGTGCAATTTTATTATAACATATATTACTTTCTTTACCTTAAGGGGGCAGGCGGCAACAAGCAAAATAAGTCTGCAATAAAATATGAAACAAAATGGAATGGAACATAATAATATTATTTTGGCTTATGTGCTTCAGCATTAGCTTAATACATAAGTTCATTTAAGAAAACATGACCATTGAGCATGACCATGTAACGTAGTTTGATATATTGTTGTCTTAATTGTAATTTGCTTTATGTGCTTAAGTATTTAGTAAGAATATAAAGTAAGTTACTTTTGATAAGATTGCAAGGAATTGATAAGCAGAACAACTGTTGCATGCATGTCTTTATTACTTTTAATCTACAATACATGTATGGAAACATAAGTTTACAGGTAACATGAAGCAATTGGTTAGACAAAGTGTCAGTCAGTTGATGTCAATTTATTGAAATTGCATTGACTCGCTACAAAACAATAAATGTTTGAGACTTTTAACAAATAGTGATTGTATGAAGTATATTTTGATGGATAAAAAGACAAAAGAAACATCATCATTTTAAGCCAAAATACCACCACATAATTCTGTCAGAAGACCACAATTTTGTTGAAGCTTACACAGAGATAACATGGTCTCCATTGGACAATGTCTCTAGTCTCTCTGAGGACAATATACGAGTACAATACTTCATCACGTTAAGATATACATACACATGTACCTAATTATAATTTTACATAAACTTATCAGGTTGAATCCCTAGGGCATAACATACGCTTTGTCTGTGATAACACAACAGCTCCCTAATGGCATAAGTAACCGTTTCTTGGCATCCGCTATCACTCCAATCTAATCTAACCTAACCTTTGGTAAACTTAGGAAGTAAGATCTAGCAACATACAAATGAATAAGCCTTCATCACCTTAATAATACCTATATTTAATAAAAGTAATTAATGAATTATGAATATGTGAATATTGTTGTTTTGAAATTATTATCAATAGCAAGTACACTGTGGTGCATAATTATAAATACACCCATCATCTATCATCTATACAAACAAAGCATTGTGTACACATGAAATAAGTGTCATATTTCTATTACCCTAAATATTGAACTATCAGTCTACTGAACATCTACGTATACGTAACAAATTAACCTAAAAACATAATTGATTCCAGTGTGCTAAGCCTAGGCATTTGCATTTTATAACAAAAGAGAAGTATATACAGACTATTAAAAAGTAACTAAACTTTCTCTTCATAGATCATATTTTGAAAGAATCTTTTGACAACCGTCCTAATGTTGATTACACACTCTTTTCATGTGTGAATAAATGAATTAGGATGCATTTATAGTTATGTTCTGGAGAGTATAATTGGAATGTAATTTTCGTTTCGCCATTGGTAAATATTTTTTCTCAACTAAAATGTTTGTAATTAAACTTGATTCATATGAATCAAACTAAAATATAATTATATAATAGATGAATAAATGTATGCACATAAGTATGTGTGTGTGTAAGTGTTTTTGTGAGTGGGGATGTAGTAACTTTGATTAATAACGCATAATTAACGCCTTCTCGGTTAAAAGATACTTAGCATAAGACTAAATTACTTTATTGCGCTTTTTGAATGCCAATAAGTTAATCAAATGTTTGTTTTTGCAAATCAAATAAAAGTAAATAGAAAAACAATTTTGCATTTTATTACTTTTAACTGTTGTTGTTTGCTTTTCTTATTATTATTTTTGTAGTTGTTATGTATATTTTGTTATTCGAAACTTTTTGCCGCTTTTTGTTGTTCTTTTTTTTCAATGTTGCATTGAATGCAGGCAGCACATGCGCATGTCTAAAAACAATAACAATAATAGCAAAAGTAAAACTAAAACAAAAGCAAAGTAAAAACAAAACACAAAATCAAATCAAAAAATCAGCTGTTTGCAATGGATACACGAATATAGTGGGACGCCCGCCATTGGTAACAATATTGGACGTCGTCGTTGGAAGCTGGAAATATTCAATACAATTTGGACCTGTTGCCGCCTGCTGCTATTGCCGCTGCGCTGCTTTTGCATTTGTTTATTTCTATTATATCTCCGTGTTTGCTACTCATTCAGTTTTTCCTCTGCTCTTGTTCTAGTAAAGTCGTCGTCTTCGTTGTTGTCGTTCTTTCGTTCTTCGTTCTGCCTTTCAATACTCAACACAAAATTCAGAATTCACAATTTACAATTCATAACTCAATTCAATTCGATTCGATGCGGTTGTAAGATGTTGCACAAGTACAAAATATAAAATAAATAACAGATATATCAGAAGTTCTTTAAAACCATGAATTCATATATAAAAAAGATTAATAATTTGTGAATAAAAAAAAAAAAGAGAATTCTCTTTCGTTAATAAAAAACAGTACAAACATTTACAAAATAAATACCAAAAATATCTTAAAAACCGTACATAAATATTAAAACAAAATAATATAAATAAATGATTATTTCAGAATAAATATATAAAATAAAATTTAAGAATTTAAGCAAATACAAAATTTTGAAAAATAAAAAGCAAAAAACCATTCAAAAAACAAAAGAATTTCCAAAAAAAATATTTGAAGAATACAGTAAATAAAAATTTGTAAAAAAATAAAAGTAAGAATAAATAAAATAAAAACAATTAATATGAACACATTAAATAATGAAAAAAAGAAACCTATAAATTTATAAATATAAGAATTATTTTAAATTAAAGAAGTAAACATTAAAAAAATATTAAAAAAAAAATTATTAATTTAATTCAAATAAAACAAAATAAAAGGCTTATAATAATCGAAAAATATATTTAAAATTTTACTCAGAATAAAAAATAAAATATATGTTAATAAAACATTTAACAGAAAACATATTATCTCGTTCTATGCTCAAAAAAAAAAAAATTTTAATTTAATTATAAAATAAAATTATTTCAAAGCAAATAAAATACAAAGGCGTCATCATAGTTTAACGAAGGCGTTAGTGCATTAAAAATGTTATGTCAAAACAAGTTAATGATAATGCCCCTTAACAATATCATCACTATAATTATGACATTATTCAGTTCTAAACGAGTAGTATCAGAATAATTTAATAACATTTCAGTTTCTATTTTTTGAAAAATATTTGAAAAAAACAAACAATATTTATAAAGTGAATGACTTCAAATGAAAATGAATTTGATTTTGCAATGTTGCAATGTTATTGGATGCTTTTTTAAATTTATTACCTTCAATTTAAATCAAAGTCAAATGTGGCGCCTCCAATGTCTTTATCATAGGTAAGTTCTACATGTGGCACTTGCATACAGACTAGGTCAAAATAATAAGTACTCATATACAATGTTAATAAGATACTTCAACTCGGAACAAACAGAATATGAGTGATAAATTCTTTGTTGGGATTCCCCAATATTATTATGGGGATAATTATGAACGATGTGATGTTAGTGCGTGATTTTTGTAAACATTGTTCTTAACATAATTGTATGCCGCTACAATTAAATCGGTTCTTTCTCTTGAATGAGTGAAACGTGTCGATTGGTACCATTAGTCGTTCGCTGCATTGTTAGGGGTTTTCTGCTATAAAGCTATTTATCATTTTCGGTTCATCGGTGTGAGTGAGTTACAACGAAATGGATAGCATAATAAAATTTTTCCATGAAAATCGCAGCCGCCATATAGATGAAAGAGACTTAGTAAGATAAGATTATGAAAAGGTGGAAGTCACCTTTTCACTGTGGAAAATTGTAACAAACCAAACAGTTTTAGATCCCCCCAGAGACTAGTTGTCCGCATTTTCTGTTGGTTCTAGTTAATAGTCATGAAAGAGTTTTCCGAAGTGTAATATCTTACAATTCAAAAGAAAATTATTATTAAAATCATTACAAAGTTGTGTACTTATTATTTTGACCATGTGTATTTATTTTTACCTTCTTATCTTCTCTATATATGTGTAGTACATAAATCTATAGCTCTATTAATGTATTGACTTAGTTTAATAAACAAAAAATAAGACTACAAAAAAGTTGTTTTCAACAAATACCGGTGTGGGAGAGAATTTCATGGTTTTTCTTGTTGTTGCTGGAAATGTTTGCAAATTACTTAAAAAAAAAAACAATAAGATATAATAATAATAATAATAACAAAAGTCGTCAGTCGGTTTTGGTTCTTTGGTGTTAAACGCATATATTTATCTACAACAGATTAGATTTGTTTCACTATTCTCATCGCACCCAAACAACTTTTGTTTTCACTGATAAAAAAAAGTAAATAAATAAATGAAAATTTATTTGTTCAAAATTAATATTTGTTTTTAGATTTATTGACTGAATTTGGGTAAAATTTATTTATTTTAAGGTTAATTATCATTAATTGAAATTGGTCAATCTTAAGTATATCCAAATAAGTCTTTAAAGTATATTATGTTAATATATGTAATTTGATAGTCGATATATTAAAATTCCAGAGAATGACATTTAATCATTGGAATCAGAATGGTCCCTCTTAACACCGAGGGTGAGCTTTTTGTTGTATTATCTTCCGCGTCTAGTTGTGATCTAAAGTAAAATACCACAAGATCTATGCAGTAGTTTTTGTTGATTAAAAAGAAGAACCCCACAGTTACAGTCACTTAAATTGAAGAGATGATAAGAACATACCTATATAATGTTGTTTAATATTTCATTTTTAAAATAAACTCAATAAATTTACATGAATATTAAAAATGTCTATAAATTTCTTTATAACCAGAAATGACTTTTATGAATAGGCGTCATTTAAAGTTTTTAAATTTTATTTTTTCAGCTGTTTTAAGTTGATGAAAAAATAAATTGAACAATAATTCAATTGTTTCAAACTGACAACAATCAATCAATCAGTCAGGCAGTTAAATATTATACAACCACTATCATCATCATATTGTAGTATTTACCATACACAATATACACACAGAATCAATCGATTATAATGGATGCACATAACGTGTGTTGATACTTTTTAATTTTAAATAAGGGAAAAACTATTATTATACACACATATTTGTAATAAATATTGAATGAGGTGTTTAAATTTCTGGAAAGAAAAACCCGACAAAATAATAAAATGTTATGTAAACTATGGACGACACTGCATAATTGGTAAATATTTATCAAAAGCCATCAAAGTCCAACCAAACTATGAAACAAGTAACTTTTTTTTTTACATTCACATTAATAAGAATCCTTTTTACAAATTTTTCCTAACTGGACATAATTTCGTTTTTCACAATAATTCTGAGAAACTTCTCTCATTAAAAGATGGTTCTAAGAGTTTCTAATTGAATTCTCTTTAAAATACTCCATTGGGGATTTCATAAAGCAACTTATTTTTCACCCGAAAAGTTGTTGGTTACATTAATGGAATATTCGCAAGAATATTCTCTTTAATAAGCCGAAAACAAACCACATGCTGTTAAATTTGATAACCAACTCACACAATTATTTGTATACTGCGAAGTACATATGAATATATACGAAAAAAACAGAAGAAAATATATACGCAGCAGATACATTTAAGACGTGCGCAATTGTCGACGTTAAATTGTTTTGTCAGTTTAACGCTTGAAATATAACGCAAGACACATGACTTTACTTAACCCATAGACTTCTTTTTTTCGGTTTCTACTTGTTGTATAAATACTTAATTATTTATGATGATTGTAGTCAAAAGGCGCCATAGGCAACACACGGTACGAAAAACATACACAAAAAGTATCTTAAATAATCCGAGTAAAACCTTCATTTTTTTTTGTTTTCTATTGACATTTATTTGTCAACTTTGGCAACATGATTATCAACAATATTTCTCAGTTTACACATGTGGTGAATTTCTTTCTATTGACATTCGTTTAAATTGTCCCCGAGTTTATCAATGATTTATTGATAAATTTGATAAATTTATTGTATGTGGTTCTATAGGTGCAAAAATCATCATATGAATGACTCAATTTGATTTTAGGAAATGCCATTTCATTTCTTTTTCTATTTTCTTATCTTCTTCATGCATTTCCGCTTCGTTGGCATATACATGAAAAATGCATCATGAAAATTTTGTTGTTCAAAAAAATAAAAACAAAAGAAACAAAGAAATGATCATAAATCAAAAGCAATTAAAAAAAATCTAAATAAAAACATTACTTAGAAATACTTAACGCCCACGAAAAATGTACAAAATTTTACAAACAATTTCAAAAATAGGAACAATATTATAATGGCGACAATGAGGCTGAGGTTTGAGAGGAAAATTATTAAACAATATAAAAATTAATTAAAATAAATAAGAAGTACTTTTTTAATAAGGAAATAAAGCATTCTTTTGATGCTTATCAAAAGTATGGAGAGCTCACACTTCTTGCTTAATGAAAACAGAGATATATTTAATAAAAGAAATTAATTTAAAAATAATTTCTGAGGTTTATTCAAGTTTATTTTTGTGTGTGCAAATGGTAATAAAACAATTAAAGAAGATTATGTGCATGGCATGTGTCTAAAAGTAGAAGTTGTTTAAACTAAAAATACCATATAGTAAATCCTAAATAAATAATCAAATTGAAATTGAGTTTATTTAAGTTCAAGTGACTCTACTTTCTTAAATGCTTGTGTTTTGGTGCACAGAAGAAAAGACTAAAGATAAAAAGAGTCTGAGGCAGATGAAAAAGTAAAGGTGAGGAATTGATGAAAGCTATGAAAACTTTAGTTTATTCCAATCTTTATGAAATCCAATTATCTTGATATACTTTTTTGATGAAGATACTAAATTGAAACATAAACTGTATCAAACCATATTCCGATGCACATTTTTATGGTGTTGACATTTGTCAGTTGAGTTGGTCAATAAACTTCTTATGCACCGCCACATAACATAAGTACAACAAGTAGGAAAGTATTAAAGTGCAATAAAAGAGAAGCAACAAAATTACCCAACTGTGATAAGAAAAAGTAAATAATGTTTATTAAAGGCAGTTAATTATGAGAGCAAAGCAAAAAGGTCAAAAGAACACAAATCACAACATCATTATCAAACATCACTCATACGCAATGTTGCCAGCAAAATCAAAAGATGAAAGAACATCATCAAGAGATTTCAGTTAAGCAGTTTGACCTTTAAAAATATGAAATAAAATATTATACGAAAAGGAAATACATATAATATTTACAGCCTTAATTTCCTTTTTTTATGATTTTTTTTTTTTTTTTGCAAACCAATAAAAATAAATAATTTTTGCACTGATTTTTATGAACAATTCTCAAGTGGTTTTCTTCTCTTTTCTAACCAAAGCATTCGCAATTTCTCACTCTATCTACCTTTCATTGACTGAAAATTTAAAAATAGTATATGATAACTTTCAGCGAAGCACAGTTTGATACCTACATATTATTTATTAATTTATGTTAGACGATCATTATACCAAAGCAAAAGTCAGCTGACCAACAACTGATTGGCCTTCCCCTTTCTATCATTCATAATTCATATCTTAGGTCTTTCATTCGATAATATTATAGTCAATACTTTGGTGGGTGTTTCCTTTGTTAAGCTAATTCAAGTTAATAATACTTTGATTTTTTTCTAACTAAAAAACAGAAAAAACAAAAACAAGAAACCTAAACAAGTCCACGTCCACAGTAATAAATAATTAATAATGACAATTATTTGTCTGTTGGCTGTCATTTGTCTATTGTCGTCATTGTTGTTGTCACTCATTTTATAGATTCAATTTGACATTTTTCACTTTGATTTGATATCAATTATAAATTAAAACATTTTAACAGTGAATTAACTTTGTTCAACACGTTTGTACTATAGTAAGAGTGCACATTTCAATTGAGTTGAGTTGGCATTTGATTTAAGAAAGACGCATTTTCTGTTATAAGTTTTTCTTTTCATTTGTTATCTCTCAACTTCATAGGAAAATGTATAGAGATTGATTGCTAGAGGGGTATGTTCTCTAATAGGATATTTAATATAATGACAATTGACAAAGTGTTGAAGTGTAATGAACGTATCAAAACTAAACTTAAGTGACATGTTTCTTTATGTTTTACTTACCTACAACTTTTTATACATTTTCTTGTTTTGTTTATCTGAAACAACAAAAAACCCAACATCATTAGTATATTAGAAATTTTAAATAAATTTATTTTTTTATTTAAATAAATTAGACATAACTTGAAAAGATTTTTAATTTAATTGTTATTTTATAGATCTTTTTCAGTACATATTGTTGAATATGTTTATAACGAGTGCTTTGCTAAGTGATTTAACTTGAATTGGTTTTGGAAATATTCTACTAAAATAGGATTCTGTTCAATGAGTTTACCTTCATACGTATGGCAATAAAAGACTTTTGAATTATGAACTAAAAATGCATTGTTTGGATTTAAAAATAGCTTTATTATTTTTAAAAGTATTATCCATGAAGATCAATACGCATTTGCATACTCTTAAACCAATTTTCGAAACACTTTTTCCACTCCGATTGAGGTAAATCCAAAACAAGCTTTTTGCATGCATCAACCGCTTCTTCGGGTGTCGAAAATCGTTGACCACGTAATTTGTTCACACTGTTGGAACAATCATTCGGTGCTAAATCGGGGCTGTATGTCGGATGACTCGTCACAATGTTTTGTGCCTTTAAACACTCGTTTGTTCGATGTGAAGTGTGAGAATTCGTATTGTCATAAGTAGTCTTATGTGGTGCTGCTTTACCAAAAGCCGAATGAAGACTTTCCACTATATCTTGCCAAGTTAATCCACTTCGAAAATCGTAAAAAATCATCGCACGAAAATTTTCACGATTTAAATACACTTTTCTTTCTCGAGATGAAATTCACAAGTTAACAAAAAATAAACAAATAGCGTCGTTATGATAATACGTTCTTTGTGTTAGTTTTGTATGGGAACTACCTCTTCAAATCATTGGAGAACTCTGGATGAAACATTCTAATAAGTTATTTTAATATTAAACGTGTCTGCAGATCAAAAACTTTGCCTACTTCATATGGGCAAATGGAAAGATGATGTGGGATGAAATGATTCTCTTCGTCCCGCTGATCATTTCCTTATACACTATTTGGAATCCACATGGCAACTGATTTCACTACAAATCTATATACCTATACACGTATTTATGAACTCTTAAAACCAACCAAGCCCCCTACCCCCACTACATACATATATTGACCATGACATTCAAAATGCCCAAAAAAAAGTTGTTATTATAAACAAATAAATAACAAAATTATTGTATTTCATTCAATTTCAATTTTCAACAACAAAAAATAATATTGCAATTAAAATTTTTTAAGGTCTGCTCAAAGAACTTGGCACATTTGCCAAGAAATTATAAAGTTTTTTTAGTATTTAGATGATTTTGTTTGCATTTAACACGTGAACAGCTGTTGCAAATTTGTTGCCAATGAGGAGGTTGAGGTGAAAACAACAATTTTCATTTCACTTTCATACTCGAATTCAGGTCGAAATATATAATACAAAATACTAATATTATTCAATGAGTCCGTGATTGATTTAATAAATGACAATGACAAGTTGACACCTTCCACTGTCAATATTCAACACTAACAACAAAAGAAATTTGTCAACTTTCCTTTTTATTCCTCACTAAGCGAGGGTAGCTTGTTATTTTTATCATTTTTGTATGGAAACATTTTTTATTTTCCTAGTTAAGGGTATAAGATTTTATCAATTAGCCCACGTCCTAGGTAAGTATGCATAAATATTTTTTTTAAAAGAAAATCTTTCTTCTTAAACAAAACAATAATAAGAATCACTATTCATAAGGCAGCGAACGTGCGCCATTTTATACTCGAACATCGAGTATTCCGAGCTCTTAATAAAATTAGTTCAGATAAGTTGAAGAATAGAATACACATAATTCTCGCGCCAAATCTTGTTATTTGTGGCAACAAATATTTGTTGGCTTCTTTAAAATTTGAATTTTACATTTATATGAATATGAATTGAATGGATTGTTTATGGAAGCTGCTGATGTGCTGCTATTTTAATTAATATTTAATTTATTTACAACGTGATCAACGAGAAGGCGCCTCAAAAATGTGCGAACATTTTGATGTTCCATTTACCATAAATATTTAATCGAAATATAATTGCTCATTTTTTTCTAAATATTGTTGTTGAAATAAATCTATTTTCATTAGCAAAAGTGGCAATTGACGTAGATGAATTTTTCTGATTCAATATTCTACATTGTATTTATAATACAAAGACATGGAAACATGAGACTTTTGATTTGAAGTTTAATAGTAAACTGATAAATACCCATATTGAATTACCAAGAGAACCTTCATCCTTCCTTTTTTCTTGTGCAATATTCAATTGCTTTGATTCAATTAGATATTTGTCTTGGGAAAAACACTCAACATTAACCCTCTATAATAATAATAACAGGCCCGAAAGCACAGCGATCATAACCCTCTATAACTCAACCACGTGAATTTTTTCAATTTCTTTGTTTTATGGTAGGTCTTAACGAAAAAAAATTCACGTATTTTTTATTTTTAAAAATTTGGGATACGCTAGTACAGTTAAGATACTTGCAGCGGATATTCTTTTCGGCCCGTATTGGCCAATGCCCAACTTGGTCCTGTCGCAGAGCCACTGGAGGGATGTATTGGGCTGGACCCTTACGTTTTTTCGCAGGCATTGGACATTACTAGATCCAAAAAGTGATAAAACATGCGGATTGCCATTTTTTTCTTGGCAGTTGGCCATATGCTTATCACCCATGAAAGCATTCAATATGAATGAACTTTTTGGAGAATTTTCTATTTCTTTAATCCAAAATTGGAGAAATTCCATATGAGGTCCTAGCATCGTATCGGTTTATTGTATATTGATCCAATATTTCCATTTACTATCTAAATACAGTAGTATCATTGTAGAAATGCAAAGGTTTAAGCTAAGAGGAAGTTATACAAAAACAACTTAAAATTTTTCATCTTTGGATAAAGTACTATGTGCTGCCTTAATTTTCGACTAATTGCACCCTGTTTTGACGACAACAATGATGGTGAAGCGTTATTGCATCATTACAGTACCTATACCGAGATAAATTATGTTTGCTGTAAAACTAGAAACAAACAAAAATCATTCTGATTCAAAAATATTTGAAAATCCAATGAAAATCTTCAACTAATTTATAAACTTCCGATTGAAAATGCGATTGAACTAAACTTTTCCATTGGTAAAACTACGCAATATGAACAGCATACACATTTTACACAAGCATTCATTCATTCATTCAAGTGAGTATGTGACTGATAAACTTAAGGAAACTTGAGATATCAAATATCAATAAAACAAAAACAACAGCAACAGAAGAAGAGGAAACTAACAAAACCACCATCAAGAACAAAAAGAATAAATACTTTGCAACAAATAGTAAACCTTAGCAATATGTATGACTGACATGCATCAAGTGAGTATTTTAAACTCTGGCAGCAAATGCATGCTTCTGAACCGGCATAGTACTCAATAGTTTCCTTGTTTCATCACGTTGTTCTCGAATTCAAACAACATGAAACAATTTTATATAACAAACTCACAAAGGATGGACAATCCAAATAAAAAGGGCATATAACAATCAACTCAGTATCAGGTAAGTGGTTGCCCCTGCAAAACGTTTAAGCTGACATTGATTGGACACGTTTCCATGCATAGGTCAATTTCAAGAGTAGGAAAAACAATAAAAACTTAAAGCAGAACTGATATGGATTATCGAAACAAGTTCAAAGTTACTACACTTGAAAAACTAATAGAAAATTTCTCATCTTAAGTTATAAAGATGCCTTCATACGTGCATTTAATCAAATGGATTCCTTTAAGTGAAAAAAATAGAAAATTCTGGAATAGAATAATAAAAAAAAGATTGTGTACTCATATCATATGCAATATTCAAGGTCATTTATTTAATAAGATAAAATTGTGTATGCAGCTAATATTAAACCAGTATGTGTCTATGTATCTAACACCGGAAAATAGTCATAAACCGAACGGAAATGGAAACAACAACGCAAAGCAATTTTCATAATTGCACTTGGAGTCAAGGTGACTACGACTCACTTCTATACTCACTTCTCCCTTATTGAGCAAAGGAAGATTAAACTAAACTAAACTGAACTGAACTAAACTAAAGGACGACACATTGCCCAGCGGTATTGCTTCGGATAAAATATTCAAATAACAATAAACAAACAGATAAATAAGCTAAATAAGTGCAATAAAAGAATAATAAGTAAAGAACACGAAGGCGACGCACATCTAACAACAATAATAACGATGATGATGGTGATGATGAGTAGAAGAATTCATACGTACTACGTATTTGATATGATACTCGTATCCTTCCCTTAATCCGTTTACATTTCTGCGAATAGTATATAGTATGTATCTATCTATCTAACCATCCATCAGTATGTGTGTAAACAGATAAGTGTATGTGTACTATAAGTTTGCTTGTTTTCTTGTGGGTCACTGGTACACTAAAGTGATAGCGAAATGAAATGAAGTGAAGCGACTATGTTCATACATATGTAAAATGAAAATGAATGGAAATTTTATTTGCTTTCACTTGTCCCGCACACACGCATTCACACACACACACATATTGGGATTACATAGTTATTCATTTAATGGTGAATTTACTCTGAATTATTTGTCTGTCGGTTGCGAATTCAACCAGCTTTTAGAATGAGTTGCTGAAAGGATTTTTCCACAACAGCAGCAGCATCAGCATTATTTTCGTAGAAACCAAAGAGTTGTGCACGAGTACCGAAAGGATAAATTATTTTATATTAACAATCATCATATACTCGTACTATAACTGAGATTTCAATTTATATCTTTTTCTAAGAATTCTGTAGAACATATATGGTATAGGTACTTATTAGAGAAATTACACAAAATTCTCATGAAATATAATCATGATGCTAGATGCATATTGCAGTCTTTGTTAAGTACTACAATTATGTTAAACTTTACAATAATTCGAATCAAACAACTAGGAGTGCTGAAGAAGATGATATCCTAGTTCCTTCTTCTGCATATCGTTTACCCATGCATCATGTACAATATTATATTGTAAATGAAATGTGTTTACCACAGAATTAAAACTAGTTTCTAGTTTCAGTCTATCAACTTCATCTTGTCAAGCTTATCATATCTGTATATCATTTATGTACCATGGTCTTATTCCCCATAGTCAAGCTCATCAACAACACATATACTCGTTTATATTTATCTTAAATTTCCTGTTAACTTGTGCTTAGCACTTAACACGTGCCTGGCTAGAAATGAATTCTAATGCATGAACTATCAAAACAACACCTACAACCCCATATGTACATGCAACTTGGTTAGCCACATGATGATGAGTTAAATCAACCTGTACAAAATCACCTGCAGAGTTTAAATGAGGTACAGTTGCAAGTTGAGAATTTCATGTTAATAGAACGAACGCGTGTCATGCACATGTTGCACTATGAACTTTTAACATAAAAGGACATGTGTGACTCGTGTATGGTATGTGTGTTTGTAGTTTAAAGACGCCATTTCATAGCTTATCACTTGTATATATCTAGAAACATCTACTTATCTATTAGTTCGTTGCTCTCAAAACAAAACAAAAAAAATGCAAAAGAAACAATATTTCTATTTTCAAATCCGCAAAATCAGAATAAGTAAAAAGAAACACTCATCCAAATCCATTGAGTGGTGTCAGTGTCTTAAGATAATGGCCAAATCAATCAAAGTTACAATGTTTTTTGGGAACATAAAGATAAAAATCTTACAATGACACTAAGTAACTGCGATTTCGACACTCTTAAATTGAGGTAGGTCAATTTTGAACTCTCTAAATCTAAGCAAAAGAAGAGCAACATACAAATTTATTGTCATTAGGGAAACAATGAACTTTGAACTAAACAAAACCAGAGAAGAGCAATAAATTCATTTATATCTAGATACTATTGTATCAAAGAAGAACAAATCTACTGATGAAAAAAAGACAAATTTAGATTGAAATGTTTCTGGACATGTTTGTTGGCCAATTTTATTGACAAAAAATTTCTAGCAAATTTTACGTGACTTTGCCGGGAGCAATGGCAACAGATGATTTTGATTATGATGTTGTTACTTGAGGTTAACATAGTACACTTATGGTAGTAGTAGATGACAAATTTTGATGTGATGTGATGGATTTTTGATGGAAGTTTAAGATTGACATTGTGACAAGTTTCTCTTTTTTTTGTTGTAACTTTTCAGGGTCAATGTCAATGTTGTTGTTAAATACAAATGAATCTTTTGTTAAATTCCATCTAATGAACTTGTATTGCTTATGTTCTCATTTGAAATTGTTGTTGTTTGTTGTGTCTTGATTATTCTTTTTTAATGTTATTAAAAATATATCCTTTATTCAGTGACTTACATAATCAAATAGAAATTCGCTTGGTTAGTTCGTGAGTTTAAGTTTTTTGCTAACCACATTTAAGTTGAATGAACTGTTGTTGAAGGATTTGTTGGACAGTTTTTCTTTTTGAAATTGATTTGTCAATGAACTTAACGCTAATTAGTGTTAGTGTAAGGACACTTTAAAAAGCCTTCAACATGAGATTTTATTGTTTAGTTGCTTTGACTTTAGGTTAGATAGCATTGATGGGGTGAAGTGTGTAGCGGTGATTAAATGAATGGCACCACTCAGACAAATTGGTTCATTGGAATTAATCTGTCAAAGAAGAAACGTAGTAATAAGCGTATAAACAGTTTCATCTAAGAGGTTAAGTTAATGGAAATGCTGTTGAACTAAAGCTTATCTTAAATGTCAAGGTGATTATAAGATTATTATATTGTATAAGAGATCTTCTACTTTTATATAAAATGTATTTCCAAAGAGATATAGTTGTTATAGTAGCATAATTAAATTTACTTTAATATACTTGATGCTGTTATACGGTGACTTTAATGGTTCATCAAACTATGTTTCGACTATTACTTAAGTGAATTGAAATATCTTAGTAGAAAGATGCCACCAATAACTAGTGGGAAAACAGCTAAAAAGGCTGGCAAAGCCCAGAACAATATCACGAAGACCGATACGAAGAAAAAACGCAAGAGGAAGGAAAACTGCGCAAGTTCATCTTGATACTGGTATCTCATCGAAGGCCATATGAAGGCATCATGAACAGTTTTGTGAATGATATCTTCGAATGTATTGCTGCTGAAGCATCCCGTTTGGCTCATTACAACAAACTTTCGCCCATTACCAGTCGGGAAAGCCAGACTGTCTTCCGTCTGTTGCCAAAGCTGGTACCAAGTACACTAGTTCCAAGTAAATCTTCTCGTAATCATGAACAACAACACAACCAGCGTAAAAATAATAAACTAAATTTTAATGCCAATGGAAGTGTATAGCCTTTGTTAAAGGCTCAGAACATTTTTAAATAGATTGAGAATCGATAGCAACAAATATTTTGACGAACTTATGATCTGATTGATATTTATGCGTTTTCTAGCACAACTACAGAGAAATTGAAATCAAATCTTCGATTTCGATCATCCCATGAAATTGTTTATATTGAAACTTTTGGGGTGTTTCCATATATTTATTTAAAAAAATTCACTTCACTTCAAACAAAAGTAAAAAAAAGTTTTCAATTATAAATTAAACCTTTTACTGATGTTGATATTTGGTTTTTGTTTTATTAAAAATAATAAGCTCCATCACAAGTTTCTTCAATGTGATGTGTGCTGTCATACGACAAAAGTAAATATTTTACTAGAGAAAAAAGTCTAACTTATTATCAAAAGTAGTAGTACTACTGGGTAGTGAGGAATGATATACACACACGTGTAAGCGACATACTAAGTAGATAAGAGAAATATCACAAGGTATCTAGTAATAGCAAGTTAGCAACGACGCCATTTCTTGAAATGTGTCAGAAGAAAACTCTTGTTAGAATTGAGATTAGAAGTGCATGCATATGACTTGAATTAATATTTATTAGACATATTTCTAGAACGCGTTTTGACTGACACACAATACACAAAACAACTCAAAACAACTAGTCCAACCACAATGAAAAGCTACAAAATAAATACTGTATGTAGTTTGGTAAACAATTAGATAATTTTACGCACATGATTTGATAATAAAATCACATCTTTTCTCCACAAAAGTACAGTTGACTTTTATAAATAAGTAATTTCAGTACAATCGCCAGTTATCTTAGTAAGAATAATATCACATTTAAATATATTAATGTGCTATTGAATGCATTTTCAAAAGAAAATGTTATTCAACTGTGAACTTTGACCGCTAGTCATGGAGAATTTATAAAAAACAATAAAATGCTTCATGCCTCAAGAGACCATGACTCCACCACTCCCATTTAAATGCATTAATCCCTTTAAACAGGAGAGAATAATTACAAGAGAATATATGATATAGTATGTATAGGATATAATATAAATCCTCATATAGGTATTTAAGAATATGTCACTCACACACTTGGCTTTTCTATTTTTAATCTTTTTCACATTCATCATACGTGCGTATATGTCATGCAATTTTTTTATGTAATTATTATTATCCTGTTCATTCTGTTTTTGACTCTAACAGATCTGATGATATAACGTGACCTGACATACATGACGTACAATATAGACTGTTGAATGTGGTGGGTTAATTATCTCATTTCATTTTTATTTAATTATTATTTTGCAATTGCTTAACAAAATATAACAAAACGTTTTACGTCAACATATGTCACTTACATTTGAAGAAAAACACTAAAAATTGCCATAACGATTCAGTTACAGATAAATTTATCCTCTGTTGACTATTATATGTTTAGAAAACTGACGTTCTTTGTTTCTTTAATACGTCAATGACATATACTTTAAAGTTCTAAGAATATATTTTATTTTTGTTTCTCTAAGGATCGAAATTCTTTATTTTATTTTACTTGTTACATATGATAAAGTTCATTGACATTATTACCTGCCAAGGGCTAAACACACATTAAAGACGTCAGCACGAACCCTCAAACTATTGTAAAAGTCCTTGCTGTGCATGTTAAAGTGTATTTAATGCATTTTTATTGCAGACACGCACAATGGTTGCCATCAGGCGTTTTTCGCGCGGTTTTCTTTGCTTTGCTTGCGGCAAAAGACGCATTGTTGTCGTCGCTTTGTCTACGGCAAATGTTTTGTTTGCATAGCACGTTGCCTCGCTTCCTTATGTGCTGACGACGTTAATACGCTGTTGCACACAAGTGACCTTCATTACGTGCTGAGGGCACTAGGTTAGAACAACTCTGAAGCTCAATTACTACTTTTATGTACTTACTACGTTAATACTATTCTTTTATTCATTCTCATGACATACGTGTATGAGAGAGGAGGAAACAGGAAGGCAAGCAGGCAGGAACTCAGGCAATGTCGATTTATTGCATTCGTAAATAGTTTGTGTTCCACTTTTGCGTAAACTGCGCACTTTGCATTCAATTAAAAAATGCAAAAGGATTAACTTTAGCGTGTGCAGCTTATAAATAAGATTCCTTAGTCTATAAATAGTAAGGACAATTGGCAGTGACTTAAAGATGAAAATTTTATTGATTTTAATGAAAAGAAAATAGATTTGAGTCACTTTGAGGGAATTTTGAGGTTGGTTGGCTCGAATTTATATATTTAATGGGTGAGTTCTTCTTCCAATAAAATTCTTTTCGTCTGGTACAATAAACTAAACTTATTCACATGTATAACACGTGCCTCGTGTGACTGTGGCGATGATTTTGAAGTGGCACATTTTCCCTATGAAAAACAAACAAATAATCTCTTCTTCAAAAGCTTGAAATCCGCTTAAAAAGTATCTGAGAAACACACGCGACGCGGTTTTCTTGAAAAACAAAGAAATCTCATCACAAGTTAACAATATTTCAAAAGACATTCATTCGTATTTGATTTGGTTTCATTTGAATTTTGAAGAGTATTTTTTATTTCATTTAGTATTCGTTGTAATCGTCGTCGAAATGTCTAAGCATGCCTGCCTAATAAAATAATTAAGCTCACTTACTACTTATGCATTCTTATAAGAAGATATGTACTTTGATACACAGCACGCTTTTGTAATCTCTAATCTCTGTAGATTTGACTTTTGTTTTGTTTAATTAAACGACGCATGTCATCAGATTCCGGCTGCCTCAAAACTCAATTGCATACTTCAATTAAGCTTTATTTGCTTGTGGAAACTTTGGGATAATCAATCATTTATATAGATATAAGTACATGCATGCATACATCCATCTATCTATCTATCTACAGTATGTTACTCAGTCAGTAAGTCAGTTTGTTAGTCAAAACAGGTTTCCGTCTTAATTTTGTTTATTTTGTACACAAAATGCTCGTAATCATGTTGTTCTGTTGTTGTTGTTATTATGAGCTTTATGAATCTAATAAAAGTATTCAAGTTTATTTAAATGTTTTCGTGGAATCCCCTTTTGTTTTGTAGAATTTGGACATTTTGCTTTATTCAGTTTATGGTAAAGCTTGACACAATGACATGGAGATCTTAGAGACTCATATAAGAATGGATCAATGGATGTGTTCACCTAAGCAATGAGTGAGTTTTGAAGAAAACCAATTGTGGACCTTTTTTTTCCCTATACTTAGAAGCTGATGGGGAATTTTAGAGCCGAATGATTGCATCGACAGGATTCTTTTCCTTTGTTCGTACATATAACAAAAACAAGATCTTCTATCGTCAAGCAAACTATTCACTCACCTCTTGAGATAGCAGCATTCTGAAGATTTGCTAAGGCAATTCTGTTTAGTATATTGTAGTATATGAAGTATGATGTCATTTTACATATTGTAGTATACGATGGTAATGTCAACTTCCCTCAGCAATGCCATTTGTCTCGAAACACGGGTGCTTTTTGTTTGACCATCGTAAATGTTGTGTATATTGCACTGACTTTTTCTAGATACAACAGAACTTTTGACTCATTAATTATATTTTTATAAATTTAAAATCACTCAGTTAAAATTCTCAAATAAAAATAAAATCTCAAATAAAAATAGAGGCCCATTAAACAATTAACTTAAAGAGAAAATATATAAAATAATGAAAGTATAAAGAACTAATTTTTTAAACATTTTGTAATAGTTTTTCAAAATTGAGTGCAATTTCAATGGTTTCTTTGAACAATATTCCTTGTTGTTTGTTGTAATTTTACATTGCATGTTTTCCATATTTCCGTGACTAATCGTAAAAATTGGTTTTTCGTTTGACGTCAAACTTGAAACAATTTTTTGTGTGTTTGTTTCTTTTAGTGCTTGGTACTGGTAAAATTCTATTCTATTGCGCTAATTTTCTTCAAGCAAAAACATACGTATGCAATTTAGTTTTTATGGGTCATGTAGCATGTATAGTGTGTGATATATTCAGTGAGAGATGATCCATTAACCTCGTATAGATATAGTGAGAATGTAGTAGAGAAGAGTAATAAATCATGCATGGCTCGGCACACAATGCAAGGGAAATATCAATTTCCGTATGTTGTTTGAATAAATACAATAATTATTTGTACATGAATTCGTTTTTGACTCAGTTTTGATGAGTTAAGCGAGCAAATAAATGATAAAAAAAACTCAAGTGATAAATCCTAGACATTTCAAGTGTATGATAAGTAAATTTGTTGTTTCCTAGAAGATTATGCTAGAAAGTTGTATGTATAATTAAGTTGAGGACTGAGGAAAGCATTTGTCTTTTATGTGTATCTAATCATTTTGGTTTTGAAACTTTGCCAATGGCTCATAAGGGATAAGGGAACATAATGATTCTTGAATAGACCTCGCTCCGAACAGTGAGAAAGCTGTATCTATGAATATGGTGTACTGTGGGTCGGCCCCTTTATGGGAGTATCGTATTACCCAGACGCGGGTAAAGTGAGAGCTCGACGTGTAGTTGCGTTATACAACCGGGTGCTGTAACCCACTGAGCAGCAGAGGTTTTAGATAGGAATGAGTCATATAACCAACATAAGTATGGCTTGAATTTGGTACCTGCGGATGTACAATAAATCCAATGGGACATTGATTGACGTTTATCAATCCATGTCCTCGGCAGCATGATATTAAGTCTCTACAGCATCAAAGCAACAGTGCCAGGTGATTTAGAGACCTCATTATTAAGGATTACTGAGATAAAGTAATCCTCTCACTCATTATTGATTTAAAATGATTTATATATTGAAAGATGTTTAATCTTCAATTATTTTATTAGATAAATTATAAATTCTTCAGCTTTAGTTGTAAGACTGCATGGAAGTGTCACAATAGTACTTAGATCGGTCTAAGTAGACAATATCCATTTATAATTTCAAAAAGTTCTTCAACAAACCTTTCTTAAATCAACTACAAAAATGTCTGTCTTCTCATTAGATGCATTCAGGTTCCCTCACATAAACTTCAACTCTGAAAATAATAATATAAATAAAATAATCTTGGGAAAATATTTGAGTGATTTTATTTCTCGACATAGCCTGTACTAGTATGTGAGACGACAACATTTGAGTGACAGTTTTAACAAATTAACTTCACATTAAATGCTGCAACTAAAGAAAAATAAACAATAAAAATATGTAAAAACAACAACAGCAGCAACAACATAACATAATAAAAAAATTATAATTATTAATTCATAAATAAATAAATATTTACGTGTTTAACTATTTGTTGCTGAGCTAAATGTTAAAACAAGACAAATTATCATAAACGAATCACGTTTTTTATCAGACAATCAACAGGTTTTTTTTGTTTTATATCTCAGATATAATTATTGTTGGTGTTAATTCAACAGAAAGTCGCATGAATCACGCTGCGTTTTAGAAGCCGTAGTTGCCAGCAGCAGTCGAGACTTCGGTTGTTAGCATTTCAGATGCTTTAACATGATCATAAATTCAGTTGAAATAATTTTAAAGAAATATAAAATGTTTGTTTTCTTAGTTAATTTTTTGGTTGAGTTTTGTGTTTGATTGTATTTCAATTAGACAAGTTATGGCAATGAGCTCAAGTCATGCGAATAAATATCTGCAAAAACAGAGAGAAAGAAGCAAGAAGCTGGGTAACCGTTATCTGTCTGTTCTTTGTCTGCCTATAAAAACAGGCAAACATGGCGTATGCATAATTAAATTAAAAAACAATATAAAACATAAATAAAACCCGCCACCGCCGCTGCACAATAAATATTTGATAAACAATAAATGATTGCGAATTAACCAAGTAAATAATTCATAAAAAAACAATACAAAATCATTCATCGTGAGTTTAAGTCAAAACAAATAGGGAAAACAAAACAAAATAACATACATATGTAATACATTTTTTACGGAAAAACTTCGAATATCGTGTACTCGTGCCATGTCGTACGACAATTCATTCAGAAGCTAATATAAGATACTCTCACAACAGAACAGAAACAGTTTCTTTCAGAATATATTATACTGTAACCGTGTCATACTTTGTTGAAATGTATTCGTTTAGTAATATTGTAATACATCAAAATGTTGTCATCCATTATCAAATATCGTAAATTAAAATCTTTAGTGATCTATTTTTCTAGTACGAGTATCTATCATAATTTTGTTATTCTTCAATATTAATTTGATGAATATATAACTTTTGACTTTGACAAGTTAGAATTGGTACTTTTTCTGTCTATAACTCATATCATGAAGACACCTTTGATTGATCCCTTTCGGTGACATTTTTATGAATGATATACTCTTTTCAGTTAAATTACGGAAATTTTTGCACTCGTCCAATATTTTTATATTTTTAACAAAAGAACTTAATTGAAATTCACTGTTGAATACCGGGGGCCTGACTTTGCATAGAAGATTAAACTTGCAGGCTTATTGCAAGAGGAAATGTCAATAACTTAGTATCAATAGTCTTGACTTCTTGTGCACTGTTGAAGCTCTGTCTACGGCTGCAAAATATCTGCTTTGTAAGACAACTGAAACTTTCTATTTAAAGCTCCTGTATAGGAGAGTTTATGCTTCATGGTACGTTAAGAATACTATGATAGCTAACGAGATCTTTCTCGGCAACACTCTATCACGCTTATCTGGTGCCGGGCCGGATGCCAGGAAAAACTCGGCATTGACTATATCCAGATATTTGCAGACCATTACAAGATATCCTCCAAGGCCTAGAAGCACAAAATGGGGATCTAACATGCAGAAAGTGGGTAATTGAGCCTGGTTGTACTTTCGCTAGGACACTCTAGCCTTGCTATCAACCAAAGAGAACCTCCGAGCTTCTACACTTCAACAAGTAAAGAATTCGGACGATGACGGGAGTTATTACCGGGCACTGCACCATTGGGCTGATGGCCAACAAGATGCAGGTTCCACATCATGACTTCTGTCGTAGCTGTGAAGATTACGAGGAACCGGAGAGTATCCTACACTTTCTCTGTGATTGCCCTGTTCTTCTTGGTAGACAAACCCAAACGGGAAACCGTTCCTCGAGGAGTTGGGTAGTTTGGCAAAATGTCCTTTGGCACCTGGCTCTGTTCTTGGACTCCTCAGCTTGGCTTTAGAGAAAGAGGATGATCTCTGGACCAATTTTGACCCTTACCCCTCAAAATCATAATACCTTTCACATTTTATCAGGCATCACAATGGTCCTTAAGGCATCTGGGTGAACTCGCGTACAATCGCAAGCGGCTTGCATAACCTAACCTATCGAAATCTTTAGATCCGTCGAAAATATGCAATATACAATACATACATAACTTTTGGTTGACCCATTTTTATCGGTCTAAGCTCTAGTGTGTATACCTACAGACTAAAATTCATAAGTATAAAGGCCCTTATATTCTTCTCTTTTGAATACCTGTACCTATGATTACTATTTAGGGCTTCATTGTGTTTTGAAGGCCTTTTTTTTAGCTATTTCAATAAACTGAATACAAGTTTTGATTCTCAGAAAGTTTAAAATCCTCTCTATTGATTCAAAATAGTAATTGTTTTACTTATAACATTAAACTATTCAATGACGTTTTCTCAAGAGTCCTTGTACTTCAAAGCTCACACTTATTATCACGTTCTATGAACTTAATTTAGTTAAATTTAGTTCAAAACATTTTAGTGTCATCTAACGATAATTATACTTAGTTACATGTACGAAAGTGTGTGGACAAAGGTCATTGCTATTGAAAAATCAGAAAAATGAATGAAAACAGAAAAAGAAATCTAAAAACAAATCACAACTAAGACACTGTATTAACTCAACACGTTCTACATTATTAGTGTAGTGAATAATGAGCAACAACAACAACACCAAGCTAATATAATATTTTACACAAGCAAAGTATCTATTGCAAGTAAAATGTTTTGGCAGTTTGTTTGGTTAATATCTCAGCATAACAAGTGACAGCAACAATGCAAAATAAACGATACACAATGTTGCTGCTGATGATGATGCTTATGATGAGAATGATAAAGATGGCGATGATAAAAGTAGCCAGAGGATTTGATGATGGCGTTCAGTTCAATGCTTGTGGATTATGCTAAACAAAAATTGTATAAATACAAAAATTTTGACACAAAAAAATAAAAAAGACACAAACACAAAATGTGTACAATATTCTAAATTTGAAACCAATTGAACAATGAAATGATGCCGTTCAGCCGTTCTCATTGGCCTCCATCTACATCCACAACGAATCCATCTACACCAAAACAATTCGTCAGATGTCGGCGTCGTTGTCTTTATAAATCTGCTACATTCAACGACAATTTCCGAACACTAGATGTCGCACTTGTTGGTGTCGTCGGAGGCAACTACAGCAACAGCTGCTGCTTTTGTTATTGTTTTGGAAGCAAAATAAAACAAGCACCGCACAATCGAACGCCAAGTTAATAAGCGAATGCTGCTTGCCGGTTGCGGGTAACAAACGCGTAGCTCAGAGCCAACAGATTCAGAATAAAAACAGAACGCGTGATCATCGGGTCCGTAGTAGTAACGAACTGTATCGAAATGTATTTATTGTACTACAATACTTTAGATACTCAGTCACTCAGCCATTCATTCACTCAGTCATGTACTCAGTCATTCAGTTTTTAAAACACGGTGTTTTCAGTTCTTAGTTCTCAGTTCTCAGTTTTGTTTTGTTTTGCTATGTTTTTATGAATATTGTTTCGCATTCGCAACAAGCAAATACAATAAATAATTTCGAAAGCGTAACGAAAGAAATTTTCAAAAAATATATCACAATTTTGAACCAAAAAGTTTTAATTTAATTAATGTGAAAGTGTTTTTATTCAGAAAAGAAAAAAAAGAAAAAATAATACCAAATTAAAATTAACCTTCCTTGATTGCATTTTATAAATTACAACAAAACAAAAATTTAAAAACCTAAAGAATAATTCTCTCAACAGCATAAATAGTTGAAAAATTAAGAGAGTGAACGAGAAAAAATGTGTTAAGAACTGTGATTTTTTTCTAAACAAAGTAAGAATAAAGTTTATTTATTAACCTAAGATTAAACCAGTTCATTAAAATTTAAAATTTATTAAGTTTTTAAGGTATTTTTTGAGGTACTAAAATTATAGTCTTTTCTATAAGTTTGTGACATTAATTACCAAATTATGTTTCTGTTTTATTAATTTTTGAGAAAACAACATTCTTTAAATACCAAAGAGATACTTATACTATATCTCTCTCTAATATTTGCGTATTTATTTAAAAAAGAACAAATAATATTATAAAAGAGAAAATAAAAACAATCCTAGATATATTGGAATATTTAGGTATTTTTTGTTTCTATACAATAAATTTGTTTACCTTTTACACAGCATGACATATGTAATATTGAAATAAATCAGTTATAATGATGGTTTGTCTCTTGATGGTCTCTTAATTTAAGTGATATTTTGCCTATAAATGTTTTTCACTTGATGATATTGAAACTGTGTCTGCGTATATACTATAAGTAGTCAAAGTCAAAGAGGGTCGTTTGAAAAACCATTTAGACTATTTTAAGAGTAACAATTTTGATTTTTCGAAATTATTATTGGGGGCCGATTCTATATAATATCTTCATATAAGACATGCCTCCACAAATCCCAATGAAACATATTGTCATTGTGGTTACTTGTTGATGATACTACTAGTCATATTCTGAAATATTTGCACCTCATAGAGGTTTGGTCAAAGAGGTACGATATTCTAACCAACCAGGAAAAATGTGTATACGTAATGTATGAGCTTCGGATGATAAATTGTTGAAATGTTATCTTTAACCATACCAAAATTGAAATCACTTCAAATGTGCAGTAAAAAAAAGGCTTCATCGGCTGTTGAACGAGAACAGCAAGCTCTCGGCAAGCAACAAAGTTGCCATATTCTGCAAGCAGATTGTGAAACTCACATGGACTTATGGCATTGACATGCAAACATAAAGAAGATACAAGTACACTGCAAAAGAAAGCCTTACTTACAATTGTGACCTTCTTGTCCCTTTTGTAGGCGACGGAATAAACAATGGCGAAGACTCTGGGTACAAATAGGCCCATAAATAGACTTAACTAATCAAAAGAAAACTTAAGTAAAAGACATTAAATATACTCCTGTGATAAATGTGAAAGGTACTGTAGTTTCTTTGATTTAGTTTAGTAAATACACGCTTCATAAGTACATATGTATATCATAGAACATATTGTATAATATATGTTACGTTTGTCATGAATAAGTCAACAATTTATATCCCTAATTTGTACAAAGTCTGATTATCATTAAAAGGTAAAGGTACAAAGAGAAAATAAAAAAAGTGTTATTGGAGATAAAATGATGAATCTATTGCATACTTCTCTCATGAAAGAATAGCCAAAACAGAGTACTAAAATAGTAAAACTGTTTTGCAGATAGGGAAAATGGTTTTTTTAAAATTCTCCAACAAAATAACTTTTATCGATAAACTCAAATTTTGTCACCAAATATGATTCAAATTTCATGGAGATCATAGAGAGCAAGTGTTATTATTGTGGTTCTATAATAATATAATTCCATCTTCTAATGTTGAACATTAAACACTTTTAAAATAACCCACAAATTGCTTTATTCTCTTTATGAGAGCATATCCGAAAACAGAGTCTCATTGAAATCATTCTAACATACATTTACTGATTTTTAAAATAAAAAATATTATATCTTGTGAAAACCAGGATTATAACTTAAAATGATGATTTGGATTTCATACATTGTTTTCCATATAAAAGAATTCAAAAGTTGCTAACTCATAGTTGATTGCTTTTTTTTTTGACTATTAGAATTTTGTTGTTAATGAGATTTCTATTGTTGTTTATACAATTTTTGTAATGAATACAACAAGTGTGACACAATTGTTTTGATGACTAGTGGTTTTCCTTATAAATTTCACAACACTACGAGTAGTAGTGTGAATTATTTTATCACCCCATTCCACTGTTTGTAACTCATAGAATCAAGTCCATGAGTTTTTGAAATTTGCATTACTTATTTTAATTACAGACTTTTGTCATGGTTCAACTACTATTAGAGTACAAATAGACACAGTCACCATATATGTAAGTAGATCGTCCAATTTAAGTGTTTTAAAGCCTTTTTGAAGTTACATTGAACTACAATGACCTTGTATAGAAGGTATAAGATTATCCTAAAAATTAATATTGGAACATAAAAAGGGTTGTTAGCTGTTGCAGATGATCTTTCATGAGACATTGAAAATAATTAGTTAGCCCATTGTATAGACATAGTATTGAAATGACTGGATGTTCACTGAACTGTAAATTCTAGAAATTTGAAATGGTAAATGACCTTTTATGTTCATAAGTTCTTTCAACTTTTGTACCATCTTTTATTTCAATATATTAAATACCAATATTTCTCTGTCTATTTTTATAGTTATTCCACACAAGTGTCATTTGATGAAAGCATTCAAAGCAATCAACAACAATAAATCGATGATCAAACTAATTAAGACGAAAGCCCAAAGGAGTCTGAGAAATTCACAGAATTTTCCATTATAACGAAAAGATTCAAAACCTTTTCTCTCTTGGCCAAACATAAAATACAACAAAACTAAAGTTAAATCCGCACACACACACCTTGAATGTTACTCAATTTAGCTCAGTTAATAAGGTAAATTTGAAGGAATCGATTGAACCAAAATGATAATGGATAAATCAGATAATTGTATTGGCGAGAATGCTTGGACGAAGCTGCTTGAGGATAAGGAATGTAATAGTAACGGTGCTGTGATTGTCAAAATGACAAAACCCGATAATAGTCGCAATGGAAGTAGTGATATAAGTAAGCAACAGCAACAGAATTGCTCAAAGGAATCGATACCATTAAATGTCGAAGAACTTAACATAACAACAGCAACAAATGTTACGGATATTGATGGTGGTGGTGTTGATGGAATTGGTGTTGGTGTTGGTGTCGGTGGTGAATTAAGTAATGGTAGTGCTGAGCCACTGAATGTTCAAGAAAATGGAGCAGTTAGTGGTGCTCAATTAGCACGTAAAGAATCAATATTGGGTACATTCCATAGACATTTAAGAAGATCCATAAAAGCTGTCAGCGAATCACCAGGACCGATAACAAGGTATGTTCAATCGATACTATAATGAATTCTTATAATGAAATTTTATTATAAATGTTAATATCGTACATAATGTGTTGCATTATTAGGCTGAGTAGAGTGCGGTGATGTGGGTTAGAATTGTGAACTTGTGTTCCAGGTTGCAATAATAAACAATATTTTACAGATCCTAAAATATCATGAGACCAATGCATGCGTGTGCCACGTCCGTCATTTTCTATTATATTTGTTTACTTTTGTATTGTAAAATTGTAAATATTCGATTTTCGAAATTAAAAGAAAATATTTTCTTTTTGATTAGATTCGACACATAAAAGAAAATCTATTTTTGTTTTACTATACACAAGTTACACTTTTAGAAGATTTTGTTGCCTCTTCCCCATTTACAATATTACAATATTAGGTTATGTTTGTTTCTTTTGTTGTTTGTTTTTTGATACAAAACAACATGAAAGAAGAAAAATAAGGATATGTGGTATGCAATGTCTTTTATAGAAAATTTGTTATGAAAAAAAGACAAATTTCTCAATTTATTCTACTTTAAAGAGTCTCTTTTTCCAACCCCTGAGTCCCTTCTACTGTTTTTCTCTATTTCTAATAGACACCTTTATGTCATTGCATCAACTGCATCTTAAATCTTTGCTGCAACAAATCCAACAAATCATTCCATTCATTGTCTATTTATTTTGTCATTTGCCTTTGTCATTTTATGATGATGATAGCATGTAATCTGTAGTAACTAGTATTATATCTTTGTTGTTGGCTGTTGATGTTTATCCATGCTTCAATACATTACAATTCTTCAACGACGCCTAAAGTACTTACTCAGTGTATCTTTTTCAGTAATGTTATATATCTTTTGTGATGTGATTTTTTGAATGCCAGAATATTATATTTTTTGATTGGCTTTAATAAAGTCGTAAAAATTCAATTACGTTTTAAGTTTATCTGCTTTATTTTCTTTTGTTATTATTAAATTAGAATCTCTGTAGGTGGACAATTATTTATCACTTCCATTTCGCTTTGTATTTTTGTACATAGTTTATAATGTAATTGTTATTATTATCATTATTCTTATTGTTGTTGTTGCTGCTACTGTTATACTTTTTATTGTTAGGATTGTAGCAGAGTAGAATCATAGATCAACTTAGGAAACAAAGTATGTCATTCAAAGTGTTGAGATTTTTATCTAATTTACAAAAGTTTCTTTTGTTGACAAATTTTCCCTTTACAAAATTTAAATGTTTTACAACTTCCGCTTTAGAAAATTTAAATTAAACTTTTCCAAAGTGAAACATTTAATTTGTTCGAATTTTAAAAAGAAGTCTTTAAATTAAATTAAATTACTTCTACACGAAATCATGATAATCATTTACAATTTGATAGAATTCGACAATGTCTTGTAAATATTGTAAATGCGCATGTTTTGAATTTAAATATTCAATTTTATTATGGTGTTTTTACAATATGGTAAAATAAATGAGTTTGGATTTTAAATGAAGAAATTAGCGTGACCTTGTAATTGTAAGTTTGTAGTTACAATTAATTGTAAATAGTTAAGAGTTCATGATCAAATTGGTAATTATAGTATTGTTCAGGAAATCGTACTAAGAATGGTAATTTCAATTATCAAAATTCAAATCACAACATGGGTCAATACTCGTAAACAAACATCTCTATCCACAGAGACATCTTTAATACGAGGACAGTCAGATAAGTCGGTGACTTTTTGAATAAATGATATGTATATTTTTTGAGCAAAAAGTATTTTATTTCTCTACGCAGTCTCTCTCCTTTTAGATCGATATATTTGTTCCAGCGTATTTCCATTTTTTTTATAGGCGTTTGTTTTTAGTGATGAACTCATCATTTGACACAAATCTTTTACCGCCCAGCAATTTCTTCAAGATTGGAAACATGAAATAGTCGCAGGACGCTAAATCTGCAGAGTATGCTAGATGGGATAGCAGTTCGTAGCCCAGTTTAAGGATTTTTGCCAAGGCGACTACACACGTGTACACCTGTGCATTATCATGTTGCAATATTACTTTTTTCTTTGCCAAATGCGGTGGTTTTTGCTTCAAATCAATGCAGAAAAGCAGAAAGTTGTTGCAATAACCTTGTTGGCCGATTGACCAACCTTTGCCTTCTGTGGTACACTTTTACACCGCTTAACACACCTCTTAAGTGGACACATGGTAGCGCATAAGGTCGAGTGTGAACAATCGCAGTACCTATCGACTACCCTGCATTTCAATGAAGACGGACTCGTGTTCTCGGGAAACCTTTCTTTGAAGATTTGGTCAGATTGTCAAATTTCAGGCTTAAAGCCTATAAAGTATTTGCAGGGAAATGTCAGCTTAGTTTTAAAACGGAGCCTACGTTCTCTTTGGCATCCGTGTACCCAAAGGTCATCAGGGTGAAGGCGCTTGAGCCTACTCCTGGAGATATTTATAGCCAAAGCAGAAGCTAGCCTATTGACATGAGATTTTAGCTTATGTGCAAAATGATTCTCCGGTCCGTGGATATGACGTCATTGCGAACGTATCAAGGAGGGCAGAGTTCTGCATCTTTTATGCGGTATAAATTTGACTCGTCTTCGGTGATCCCAAAAATCCAGGACGGGACCGCTATACCCTTATAGATGGTAACTTTGTTGCTCAGACTAAGTTGAGCCTTAAAACTTCTGGGTGAACTCATGTTCTTACTGCGAGCCTGCGTAACCTAATCTAACTTAAAGGCACACAGAATTCAATCATCCGATTTATCTGTTTTACATTAAAGCGATGAATGATATTTGAACAATTTAAATAAGAAAAGTTGAACGTCCTTGACTTTACATTTATCTTTAGTTTAAGATGGATGGACGCGTGGCATTGAACATGATAAGTTTAAAGTGTCAGTGACCCAAAAATAAAATTTATACTCATACATATATTTAATATGCACTTATGTTGTCTTTATGTATCTTGACATAATATTGTTCACATTATGTATGACAAACAAAAATGAATAAATTCAAAACTAAACTAAGAAAAGTAAATACTATAATAAAAAACAAACGAAAATCACGACAACAACAAATGGTATAAGATACAGAAATGCTTAATTAGAACTATGTAGTACTATAATAAACGAGAGCACATAAATTAGAAAAACTACTTAGATACTTAAGTATTTATTATTGTAAATATTCAAGGAAATAATATCATAAATTAAAAACCAAACACAAAATGGAAAATCAAAAATCTAATTTAGAATGAAAAACTATTTTTTAATTGATTTCATTTCAAAGAAATTTGGCATTTTATTATATTCAACAAAATTTTTATGAATGTGTAAATTTATGATGTTTCACCATCCAAAAAAAAAAAACTATAGAAGAGAAAGAAAAACGTACGTGTATCTGAGAAATTGTGTTAAATGTAATAAATTGAGGCTTTCAAATATAAACAATATTAAACGTTTCATTACAATGAAGATGCAGAGATCGCGACTGATGATTGTTTTTGGGAGAACATTTGTTGGCCTTGTGCCAAAGGGGATTTCCTAAACTGCATTGAAAATGTCATTTGTTTCTAAGCACAGAAATAAACACAAAAAAGAAGACAAAACAAAGACGTGCAATGGTAAAGAATATTTCGAAATTTTATTATTATATATTGAATATATTTTCTTTGAAATTAGTTTTTATAAATTTACATAGTGGACACATCTAAAAATAGATTTCGGTATCGTACTTTTTGTTAAGAAATTACATTAAAGACATTCGGTTTCATTGAATATTAAATACCTTTCTTTTAACTATTAAAGCAGGGATTGTAAGTTATATTAGCTATCGACTTTCTTGTTATACATACTAGGTTTCAGTGTAGATTAACCTCTCTGGTGAAAAAATGTGAATAAGTCTTCTAAATAAAAATAATGGTCAGTTTAAATCAGGGCAGTTACTGAGGCTGTCAAGTGATAAACAACAGACAAGAAAAGAGAACAGAAAACTCTATCGTTCTGTAGTAAATTCCATTTCTGTTTGAGTTGCTCGTTCGGAGATTTGTATGCTCATCGCTTAGCTACACTACCAAAAACCATTTATTCCTTTTTATCTATGGTAATATACTTGGGGCCTTCTTCCAATATGGCACTGGGAAACAAAAATGTTAGACACCCCACTCTTCTGGTTGAAATCAGATCTTGTCTTCCAACACGCAGGAGCGTGCTTTGGCGAAACACGTTGGGGTCACCAAATGTTGAGTCCATGATAAAAATCTACACTTCCGAAAAAAAACTACATTCAACTTGAGCGAGGTTCGAACCTGCATTATTCGGCTCGAATGTGACCGGCCCTGTAGCATGTACCCCATTATTGAACTATGAAACGAGTCCGCTAAAATAAAACACTAAGTTTATATGGAGACCACCTATATATCATATATCAACAGTCATGTCTCATACGACAAGTTCTCAAATAAGGGCCAAGGTTTGTGGTATATGACGGCTTAACTTGCCAGTAATCCAATTAAAATAAATTAGTATAATATTAGCGAAGAATATTAAAAAAACTTTAGACAACATTTCAAATCAATATCTCTAAAACATACAAAAGAGGGACGATTTTCCCTTTTATCGATGATTTCTTAAGTGAGTTACAAACATCATTAACAAATAAATATTGTAGCATCATTCACATTACCATAAGTGTGAAAAACACACCAATGAAGAAAAGAAAAATGGTAGAAAGAAAATCCAAATAAGCAACAATTGAATCATTGGTTTGATTTATATATTAGCATCATTGATACTAATTTTAATTAACAGATACATTTTTCTGTTATGATTTAAGTAAACTTGAAGTATTGAATATGGGACACGCTCATGTCTTAATTGGTTGGCATGAGGTAAGACTGCATTTTTATATCTTAAGGGTACGCCTGACTGCTAGTGAGTGAATGAAAGAGTGAGTGCTAAGTGAAATTGTATTTACCCAAATGCAAAATCAAATTAAAAATAAATCAAAGTGATATATTGTTGTACTTATTTTAGACATTTATCCTCTTTCGGTCCCTCAGAGTCTTTGTTACTGTATCGTGTGTGGTGCACGCGGTCAGTCACGCTTTATCAACATCTCGATTGATATATATCTTTATATCTTGTAATCTTTCGCAGTCTTCATCTCTTTGATGGTTTATCTTATTTTCTTGCATAACTTATAAAGTGTTAATTTATTGTAAAAATAATCTTTTTTATTGTACCATAATGTTAATGATGATTTAATTTTAATGATAAACAAATTGATATATTTTCAATAGAATGAAAGGAACATTGTATTTTTATCTCTTTGTGTAATTGGCACTTAAGTAATTTAATAGATCAATTAAAATAGAAGACTATCTACGATTAGTGATTGTGAACTAATCAAACTTTCTTTATGATTCAAAGTATACCATATAAAGATACGAGTATGCTATTTTCATCAATATTAATCATCAATCAATTCAAAATGTTAGTTAGACTTTGCAGATATTGATGAAATACTTAGGTTTAAACTTTTAACAGTGGGCAGGGATAAAAAGTGACAGAAAACAAAAAACTGTAGGTTAGTAACACAAAAATATTGTAGGTTTTTATAATAAATTCTCATGAATTTGTTATTTGTTTGTGAAGTGTGTGTGAAGTCATATCTTTATTCTGAGAAATATTATAAGCCAGTTTTGCTGTTGTCTTATTTTGTGCATGTCTGATTTTGAAGTTTTGTTATGATTTCTATCACATACCCTATCATTTATACTGGTGTGTTGAGTTTGTGCAAATGCTTGTGACAAATTGTTGAAGATAATAGGGACTTCAGAAAGTATAGGTCTATGAATGGTACATATATGTATTCATCATCAGCATGTTGAGATTAGTCATTACAGAAACGGTTTCCTCACTCAGAAAAACCAACTATTGAAATTAGTGTAGAATGTATAAAGAATAAATTTGTCATTAAATTACTTAACAGTTTTCCATCTATAAGTTTTGATTAAAAAAGCAGAGTGCTCAATACTCGAGCTTAGCTAACAGAAAGGAAGTCGGAGTCGCATATGAAGGGTTCCCGTTGGCACCCTTTGGGTACGGAATCCTAAACATGATAGAATGATTTACAAAAATTTGTATTTGATGCACAATCATGCTGTTAATGACTTAAAGAATTGAAGTGATTTTTTGCCATAGCTAAAAACAATATATCTGATTGTTAAACAGAAGTTTAGGATTTAATTGCCTTTATGAGAATAATGATGAATTAAGAGAATTAAGTTAAGGAGGAGACAGCTCGTCCTACAGTTTACTAAGAATACCTGACTTTTAAGTGATCTTAGATAAAAGCAGCGTTGTTAATCCATTGAATATTTCAAGGAATTGAAGTAACTTCTATCAAGTAACTCTCGACTAATATATTTTTCTATCTTTCATGTTGGGGAATTTCAAAGAATTTACTATGCTCTTCAAAATATATTTATTTATTCTATTTATTTTATTTATTTATTTTAGTATTTTTTTCTGTTACTATTGAAAAATGAATTAAGTCATCATCATCACCATCATGTGTGACGCATATTAGATTTTGCATAATCGCATTAAAAATGCTTATATACATACATAAGTATGAGTAGTTTAACACAAACAACAACAGAAAAGACATACATAAACATAAACAAAACAACAATAAATCAAACTGTTATCCACATGAATATGCAATAGGAAAAAGATAACAAATTGCATAAATTGCAATTTTCAGACAATAAAAATTAATAAAGATAATGTTAAATGCATAAATATAAAGATTTCCTTAGTGGAAATATTTTATTTTAACAACTTTAAATAATTAAAAAACAATAAAATCAATTTTATGATTATTTCAATATGCAAAGACATATGTAAATATACAAAATAGAAGGGGAAAATGAATTGTGTTACAAAGAAAGACATACCATAAAAAAGATGTGATTCCTGTTGCTGTGTCGTTAAATTGCGATTGTTAACCTCATTATGATTATACCATAGTGTGAGTTCCCGCACAAATGAAACAGTTAAGTAAAAAAAAGCAAAAATCTCATGTGTGTAATAATTTAAATTAATAAAAATTTAAATGAAACAACAACAATTAATAAGAGATTCTCATAAATTTATTTTATTTGCACATCATTACGCATACGCAGCGTGTGCCACTTGTTAAACCGAAGAATGAGGGAAGAATGGTGGAGATAAAGAGAAAACCCGCAGTGGCAATGAAGTTAATCGCACTTAAAGAATTTTATCAGCTTTAACAGAAGCAGAACCAACAACAATAGCAGCAACAACAACAACCATAACAAATCACTGCGGTATTAATTTTATGATCATATTTTGTTTTTGTTTCGACTTGGGACTTAATTAATGTTAATCACAGTTTTATAAATCAATGTTTTAACTTAACTGGCGGCATTTGTTGTTGTATCTTGTACACTGGAGATATATTCTATAGTATATATACAAAATGGCGTACTAACATCGATAGCAATGAAAGCAGTGACGGCAGCGTTGGCGACTTTTGCAAGAAAAATTCAAAATTCTAATTAAAACGGTTACTTTTTTTATTGCTTCACTTCTTGGTTGCTTGATTCTTATTTGTATGCATTATTATATATGAATATATATGGTATGCTACATACTTCTTCCGTTGCTGTTGCTGCACTGCTATCATAAAGCACTTGTTGTTATTTGTTTGTGTTGCTTTGTTGAGCAAAAACTGAAGGCACCACCTTCTCTTCTAATGTTGATATCGTTTTGTGGTTTTTATTTATTTATCTTTCTATCTATCAGTCACTATGTATCTTCCTCATATATTTCTTCATTCACTCCCTCATTCATTTATTATGTTGGTTGTTGTTAGCCAATCACTCAATCAGTCAGACAATCAAACAAACGAATTCATTTAATACCCTTCTCTGTGTGCTCCTTTCTCTATTAACATCTAAAGCTTATTATAATCATCATCATCATCATTATCATCATTAGATATTCGTCTAAAGTTCTTTACCGGTTTTACTTAGAATTTATTATTATAAATTTAAAGAAAAAACAAAATTCCCAAAAAAAAAAAACAGAAAAGAAATCTAAAGTGATGGTACTACAATGTTTTGTTATGAGCTACACCTGTTTCTGTGATCTGTATGATTGGTATATAAAGTGCGCCATATTTTTGAATATATGCCAAAAAGTCTGGGCTGAATTTACTATATAAATATAATATGTAATCGTTTAATTGCCAATTTGTAGATAAAATTGGATGTGTAAATGACCTAAAATACAATATATCTTCATAAAAAAAGTGAAACAAAAAACTTACCCAAATTATGAAAAATTGTGAAATCTGAAATGGAAAAATTATAAAATTTATTATTTTATTAAAAATTTATTGAGTACTAGAACATTATAAAACACTTACTAAAGCAAAGATAAAACATTGATAAAGAAACTTATTCATTGCTTACATGTTTGATATTATGATAATAGGGAATTCAACTTAAATATTTCAAGAAATTGAATTGATCTGTCTCGGAAAGATACGCAAGTCGATCAAAAAGTACCTTTAGATTCTCATTTAAGGTTGATAAATTTTTCTTTGCCAATGTATGTATGTTTGTTCCCGATGGACTCCGAAACCGCTAGACCGATTTTGATGAAATTTTCAGGGAAACTCAAGCATAGTCTGGAGAGTGTTCCTGTGAGGTTTGGTGGTTCGGAACACCGGAAAATCAGTACGCTTTGAGAATCAAATAAAGAAAAAAAATCATAGAAGTTTTTTCTTAATTTCTTGTATATCAGAAACGGTCAGTGGATGTCACATTTTCTCCATTTTTTTTTTTCAATTTTTATTTGTGATCTGCCACATGAGAAAAGGAAGATAAAGGGTAGTATTATGAATGAAGACAATGATCACTAGTCACCTTGTTTCTGTGGCCTCAAGTAAGCTATTCATTTGGATAATCAAACCAAGATTATTTTAAGTATAATTTTAATGAAAATTTAGAGAAGTTTGGTCTTGAGCTTTTGTAAGTCACAATCGGTCAGTGGATTTCAGATTTTCTCCAATTTATTTTGTTGCAAATTTGATTCCATCTTCTTTTCCTGCTTGACATTTTCAAGTCAATCAAACCTTTGGCAGTAAATAAATTACCCCAAAAAATCTATAATTTTTGTGTACCTGGTGCTATGTGCTTTAAACTGAAAGAAGGTTAGACAAAAAAATTATCAACTGTCGTATTTCATTTTGATTTTTACTGCGTATCTTCACAGAGACATAAACATCTCCCTTCCGACTCCTCAAGCAACCTTAAACAACTTCAAACGTTATCGTTGTCGGCGCTTCGAAGAAGTTTGACTGACTGAGTGAGTTGACGGTGTCAAAAGCGTAGCGTGGTGATGACGCCGACAGCAACACTTTTTTTGTTTTTGTGTTTTCTGTTAACAATCTTTGTTGTTGTTAAGGTTGTTTTTTTTTGTTAGTATATTTGGCGTATTGTTGTTATTTTTGTTTTTGTTGAATTGTTTTGCCGGTAACGTTTTCTGCAGCAGCAGCAGCAGAAGCAGAAGCAGCAGCAGTGGCCGGTAACGTTATTTGCTCTTTGGCTTGCGCTTCAGCAACATCAGAGGCAGCAACACTTATAAAAGAAACAAATTTGTCAACTGAGCAATTCAGTTTTGTTTTAGCCGTCGTCTGTGAAGAAAGTGTTGATGTTGGTGGTACTAGTCCCTCTCTCCTTTTTTTTCGTTTTTGAATGTTTCATCAACATTTAAAAGGCATTCAACAATTTGATTTAATCGTTCGTCAATTGCTAGTGCGCTCGCGTTCGTGCACTTTTGCTGTTCGTGCATCGTTCGTTCGTTCGTTTGTTTGTTTGTTTGCTTGTTCGTCGTCGTCCATTGTTCGCATTTTGCGAATTTTTGTTAAAGCAACAAAAGCAAAAAACACAAATAAACAAAAATAAAGTCAGAAAAGCATAAATAAACTTGCGGCATTTTCAATTTTTGCGCTCATTCGAAGTAGCAACGTGCCCAAGTAAGCTACGCGCGGCGCTTCTAAAAACAAACTCACAGAGACAGAGAGAGAGAGAGAGTGATCACAGAACGATCAACATATTATTGAGAGAGAACGAGTGTGTGTTAAAGAGCAGAAATTAGAAAAACATATTTAAAAAAATAAACACAGTTTTTACATAGAATAAAAGAACACAGAAGAAGTATTATATGCAATTACATAAATATATCATCAAAAGCAAAGAAAACAAAACAAAAAATAAGTGAAAATTGAAAAATAATTAAAAAGTGATTAAAAAACCTAACAATTAGTTCCGCTTTCGTTTAATTAAAAGAATATTAAAATTCTCTCCACATCCGCTGATAAAACTATGCGCGTTTTTGTCTATTTCAAGATAAAAACAATTTTTGCCTATCCAACAACAAAAAGGACGTAACAACAATAACAAAAAAAAAATTGTTATAATTACAAAAAATTTCGTTTAACATAGAAAATCAATAACACAAAATTTTTGAATACACAATTTATTTAAATTCTGTAAAATCGCCATTGTAACCCCAAATCGAAATCCAAATCAAAATCATCGCCATCCGCTGCTCTAAGTTTATTGTTTTCTCTGCTCTCACTCAAATTTGCATACGCGCAACAACTACAACAACAACTTTCACACTCTCTCGCTGGCAACACAAAAAAATAAAAATAAAAAATAACAACAAACGGACGGGGAACCGTGTAAAAGCAAAATAAAATATAATTAAAATACAAAAGAAAAAGTGCTCGAATCTGTTTTTGTTAAAAAAAACATACAATACAACAAAATTAACATTATAAAACATTGAAAATAATAATCAAAATACAAATAATTAACTCGCCACACTTTTTGTTGTGTTCATAATGATTTTAATTGTTTAACAAGTTTTTTTTTTTGTTATTTTATTTAAAAAAATAACAAACAAAAGCGCCAGTGAATTGAAACATCCTGTCCGCTTCGCTATTCTCTTCACCTGTGTTGGTGAGTTAGTTAGTGACAATACTATAACAACAACAAACAAACATCAATTCAAGGTTGAGCTCAACAAAGTCACCAGACGCCATCACATCAAATTGATCACCAAGGAGAAAAGCAAACAAACATTTGCCGGTGAAAAACATCAAAAAAAAAAAGTCTCTGGATTTTATTACTCTTCTTTATTGTTGGTTAAGAAAAACCGTAAACATTTGTCTCACATTTTTCTCGGTCAACATGAAGCGTCTGCTTACCTGGGAACGTGATCTGGTCGATGCAATGTACGAGTAAGTTACACTCAAAATAAAAACTCCATGCAACGAGTGTTTGTTGCTAATAATCTTCACTGCCTCTCCATCATCAGACTGTAATACTTAAGATTATCTACTCTTCCAGCGATTCTTAAATTTATGCAGTTTGCTTGACCCCACCCCAAACTTTTTTTAATCGTTTATTTAGATGACAAATTCTTATGCTAAATAAATTAATGTTGAAGAATGACTGGTCGAGCACTCGAGTCTTTTTTACTAGGAGTATTATTGAGGAATTTATTTTAAGGAATTATTTATATTAAGTACAAGTAAAAATGAAATTGCGAGTGAGTGAATCCTACTAATAAATATTGTTAAAAATAATTAAAATAGTTAAAATCTTTAAAAGTTGGAAATGGAAAAGTTGATATGCAGACCTCCCATGAGTCCTCTGATCGTACTTAGTTTCAGTAACACTGCTTTAGAGATTAGTCTATTAAACTGAATTGAATGAAGTTTATTTTTAGTTGTTGTGACAACTTAAATGAATCGCTAATTAAACCATTTAAATGGTGTTCATGTGGCATGTTGAATGAAGTTTGTTGTGGTTGCTGTGGTTACTGTTGTTCGCTTGTGATGCTGTAATACTCAATATGGCAAAAACCACAGTAAGGCAGGTCTCAGCTCAATACAATTTGTGAGATGATGATAAACTTGTTTCATGTATTTTTTGCATTACATTGAACTCGAAAATAAGAAGAAAAAAAGATATAAAACAAAAAACAAAATATTAAACGAATTGAGCTCATTTTTTAAATGTTCATGTTCATCATGTGTGACTCATAAACAAGCAGGCGACCAGCAACATGCGCACAATGAACTTGCAACATGTGTGTGTCTACAAAGTATAAGAAGGAAAGGGGAAAAAAGGGAGAGTAACTCATAGTAGTAGTAAGTGAGTGACTGACTGACTGACTGATTTGTGCCATAACTTTTAGGTTTTTAGGAAATGAATCGTGCATAAAAACTTCCCCTTGGCTTTTTATTCACTTCCACATGTACACAACAAAATAAAGAAAAAAAAAACACATGCCTTGCACACACACTGTTCGCTAAATGCTGCATACCTTGATGGCCAACAATGACGGGGTACAATGTTCATTCAGTTTGAGTACAGTTGGCAGTGGCAACAAAATAATACAAAATAAATGCCAAATATAATGTACATTATATACACATGACTTCATAAACATACATACATACCATACTTTGTAGTGTATACCATAGATACATAATACTATTGTATGTATAAAATATGTGGTATATAAAGATACAATGAATTTATTTTATATACGCATAACATGTGCGACCGAGTTGCAAGGCAAACACAGAAAAATTGTGCATTTGAATGCGGCAACCATGCCAAAATATAAAAAAAGAGAAATATTATGCGGGTGATTTAGTATTACATTTGCTAAGGAACAAAGAGTAATAGATATATACTTACATATAGCGACAAGATGATTGATAGTAGGTGAAAGACAGATATAAAGATATATTGATATTAACTAAAGATATACATTTTCAGTAGATATAAAGCATAGAAGTGAGAGTCTAATATATGATTCGAACAGAGGAAGAGAAGAGAGTTTTGCAAGTTTTATATTAATTTTAAGTCTCCTCCGGAAACTAATAAACATAAAAACAAAATTGCATTTCAAAAAACGTTTTTCGAATACAAATAATGCATTATTTTCTGTTATTATTGTATATACATAGATAAATAAGTATAAGTAAGAATGTTGTTGCTATGTTACCTTAATAAATAAATTAGAGGTCAATAAAATGTATGTTACCCCAATTCAGTTACAATGCACACTCATTCATCTATAGATATGAAAATCATTGTATAGAAAAATTAAATAAATGTTCATAAAATGCAGTCATACTCGCATTTTCAATTCTATTTTGATGTTTTTTTTTTTAAAGAGAGCTTAAAATATTTATATGATTATAGAATAGGGACGTGGGAAGATCATTAGGGTGGAGCCTCTTTAATCGGCGTCGACTCACGCCATGGGTGAATGTTGTCGGTAGGCCACTTGGGTGAATTTGATTGATTTGATTTTTCATTAATAAAGAAACATTTTATTAAAATGTTTAAGATTATTGTTATACAACATTCAAGATATCTTATAGAGACAATAGATCAATAGACGAGGCTTTTTAATTCATTGTTAAACTTTCTTATATCCCAATAAGTGATGAAAAATTTATTATTAGTAAAATTTGGACTGCTTCATTAATTGATTGAAATTGTTCTCTGAATTTACCTTAAACCGATTTGTAAATAAATAACAAAGTCATTCAAGAATGCCCCTAAAGTTAAAAGTACACATAATTAATATTCAATAAACCAATTTGATCTACAATTATGTATATAGTAATGATATAGTTTATTGGCTTAGGTGTGGCATTTTATCAAAAAAAAAAATTATCGAAATTCTAACACTCGTAATCGTAATTAGTTTAAAATAAGTAAAATTCAAAATATCAGTCTCACCAAAGCTTAAATGCACTTCACATATGTTCATCTTTTAATTTATGTGAATAAACATACATACTTTTATTCTAACACAAGTTTCTTGAAAAGACAATTGGATATGTGGGCTAATGTACAAACTGATGAACAACCAAATATGGTTACAATGACTATCTTAGACCTTTAATGTGATCTTAAATGTACGGTTTTGTGCACTACAAGCAGCAGATTAAAGAGATAATAGTACGTCTTATTGTATTGTATGTTACATTACTGTGAAGAGTAAAACAAAGAATGAATGGAAAATAAAAAAGAAATACCCTCAACGGTACTTACTCATTTTAAAGCATTTTGCTGTAACTGTACTGCCTAAATTGTTTGGATATAAATGAAGTCATTAAATATGAAAAAATATACCCTAAATTGGGTTGCTCTGTAAACTCTTGAGCCGTCACATGCGAATGAGTGATATCTATCTAAAGCAAAGCGTGCGTATGGAGTTGACTTAAAAATTATTATACTTATACTACTTATGGTATATGACATGATCCACTACTCAAAATAAGTACTTTGCGCAGCTGCTGTTGTTGTTATTTAAATATATTGTATTATACTACACATACTTATGTCTGTATATACAAAGATACCTGACGACATAGTATGTAGGCAAGATAAGTATGACATACATAAGTATGAACGAATGAGAGTAAGTAGAGCTGAGAGTAGGCGAGACTAAAAAGCTATATCTACTACAGTAGTAATGATGAAGAAGGTGATTTGAAAACATGAAATGTTGTTAGTCATGACACATCAACGTGTTCAGTTCATTCGGTTCCTTATACTACAATATAGTCATATTTATACAATATTTCTTTACTTGTATGAGGTACTTATTTATTACATTATATACGAAGTACTTGGTTGGGTGATTTTATTTTCTTTGCAATTTATTTTTGTTTTGTTTTGTTTTGTTTTTATCTTTTTTTGCTTACAAACATGTTTATTAAAGCACAGTTAAAAAACGAGCAAAACAAGCGAACGTGTCAATAGGAGTGTTTGTTGTCAACTTACTAATTGATTGCATGATAGACTGAACGCATGACAACAATCGCCAGACCATAAAGAATTCATTCAGGTAGATCAGAAATCATGCTAGGTTTCCCATATCTTATGAGTCATCAATAACACAAACATGCAAAAAAAAAAGCTCACTTCCTCCACCAAACTACAATAAATTGAATTGGAAAACGAGATACATTTCTTGATTTTGTTCATTTGTGGTAGCAAGTAATTTTACCCATAAATTAAACATGTTAATTTCTTTAATAAATACTATAATAAAAAAAAATCACATATTTGGGTTTCATTTCTTAATTTTTGATTTCACAAAACGTGACTAAGGCATCTGTGTTTCATTTATCGTTGTATTGTGTATTGACAATTTCATTGTTATACAGATGATCATTATCCAGAGTGATAATGACTTTTATGATGGCGTGAATGATGCGGTATAATGGTGTGTCTTCTTGGAATACTACCAGATTGAAAAATATTATACAAGGACGTCATAAATATGAAAATATTTTTGAAATTTGCTAATTTATATTATTTTTAGTTTTTTTTATTGTATTATTCAATCATTTATTCAGAGTGACAGCAACTTAAAACCGATCATCTGAGATCTGAAGTGATTTGTAACCATCAGGGAAGAGTAGAGATTTCAACCAGCCACTAAAGACAGTGCAATGAGGTTTCCTTGTAGCACTAGGACTACCTTAAGTTAGGTAAGGTCAGGTTAGTTGTATGATTCTCACTTCAAAAGCGTGCTTGCCTTCCACATAATACTCTTAATCTGTTCAACTCTTTAGCCAGGCTGATTCAGTTAACCCTAATACTAGGCTTTTGGCTACATTCTATAGAGGGGGCTCCCTTTCCTTTGCTTCATTCGCTTTCATTTATATTTTATTTTATTTCTACATCATTTATTTTCATTTTTTTCTGCTGTAAACTCATTGACTTATTACTCAATTGATAATTCTACTGCTATAATACTATGTAACTATATTTATTAACACGTTTCTCAATGCTTTTGTGTAATACAGAATAATGTATTTTATTATGAACTCCTAAAAGCATACTACGATTATGAATACCATTTTATTTTTAAAATACCTAAATGAAAATTATAGAATAAACTCACAAAGTATTTAACTATGATTAATTTATCATAGAATTTTATAACTTGAAATCACTTCTTTTAATCAAAACCCTGTGAAATATCATCAAAAACTTAATTAGTTCCTTTTTCCCAAATATTTTTTCTCTCTTTTCAAATAGTAAAATATAAAAGTCAATGAACTTCAACTAGCAGAAATGTATTTGTGGTTCTATTTGATTTAATTCGGTTGTTGTTGTTGTTAAAAATAGATTTAGATCAGAAAGAAAAAAATCAACGCTGCTGTAAAAGTGGATTTCGTTGTAAAAAAAAGAAAGGCCAAATGATGTAATGAAATTTTATTTTAATTTTTGTGCGGTTCTTCTTTTGATGAATTTGTTAATTATGAAAAATTTTCCATCAAAAAATTATCATCATCATCGTCACTTTGTTTTAAATTTATATTAATCAATTTATTAATTTAAGCATTGATGATTTCTTTTTTATTAGTGTATTTGTATTTGACGTCAGAAGACAATCAAAATTAGATTAGATATCAAAACGTCGTTCAAAGAATTTAGTATGAATTTTTAGTTAAAGTTAAAATTACTAATAAAGAAAATTACTCATTATTTAATTTAAAATTAAAATATACAGACTAAACAAAAGAAACTAGAAGATCTTAATTCTTTCTAATCAAAGTTTGTTTGTTTTTGAATTTCACTTTTTAGTTTTGATAACAGAAAAATTGAATACAACTTGATATAAAAATATTATTTAATATGAATTCATACACTTGAGACTTGAAATTAAATTCAAGTGAATACATATTGTTATTTTTATTTTAAGTAGTACGAGTAGTAGACGACAACACTAAACCATTGATATTTGTATTGATAAAAAATAGTAGATATTTGATTGATGGTTGCGACATTGAAGGGAAGGGGAGTGTGGCAATTTTTTGCATATTATTGAATAGATAAAAATCATTTGTAGGTTACAGCTTATTGTTAATGTTATTGTTTTTGGATTATACGAGTATGCAATGAATATGGGTTATGCCTATAGAAATAAACCTTGTTGTATTGTGTAGATGATATGACGGTGTAAGTAGTTTCATTGATTTGACCATGAAACATGAATGTAAAACATGTTGAGTTGTCGCTTGTTTTCTGTTTTGTATGTATTAATGGTAATCAGTAAGGTGTGAGTAAAATTATCAAATCAATTTGACAAGGTTAACAATGTTTTGCCAAGAGAGAAACACAACAGGTAGATAGATGATGATGAAAAAATTGATAACAAATACACTGGCTAACAAAGACTAAAAACTTTCAACAAAATAATATGTTGAAGGATGACGAATTAGGATGAGTTCTTATTATTATTATGAAGTAGGACTACTCAGTATTAAAAGCATAAGCTGCCATGAGATTAATTAACGTTAGTTGTACAAGATTTATCAAATTAGTCGATTTAAAAAATATAGATTGGATTGCCAAGGTACTCTACCATGTCATTTTTTGTTTGGACTCGAAGGTTTTGTGTTTCATTGCATACTAAGAGCCGGTGCTCAACAGTTGCAACGTCGTTGCAGATAGGGAATGCATCATTGTTGTGGCCGCACAGTAGGTGTTGTTGAGTGAGAGAGGTGTTCTTAAATTATTCTTATACAATATACTTTTGAATATTCTCTATAAATTTCTCTTGGCATTTCCATTTTTATACAAACAAATAAAAAAGACCTTCAAAAATTTATGGGAATTTCCACAATTTTAAAGATCAAAAAGGAAAATAAATTTCAATTTTTATAAAACAAAATCATAATCAAATTTAGTATAATTTTTGTTGTTTTCACTTTTGCCTACTTTTATTTGTCAATCTTCTAATCATAGACAAGTTTTTATGCAGGATGCAGTATAAGAAAAAATACACAAAACATAAAAGAGAAATCAACATGAATTGTGAGAGAGTATATGAAAATGTTGAGAATATTCCTTTCTTTTTTTAGTATATAAATTTTGTCTTTTATTTTGATTATATTATTTCGGTGCAAACCGGTTTAATGAGGTTTCCAGATGACGTTGGTGGACGATTTTCTTTTTTTTATTGTTTGATCTTTAGCTTACAGAGAGAAACACAGCGAGAGAGATGTTATAAATATAAAATTTATATTAAATTTAAAGCATCAAAACACGAAATGAATTAAAAATTGGCGAAGAATTTATTTCATTTTAATAATATAATGTAAGGGGTTGTGGTTGTGTTTCTTCCTTATGACGTCATATAGAAATCATATCCAAATTTCTAGAATTATAAAAAAAAAAGAGCGAAAGAAAATATGAGCTTTATGACGACATTTTACTTGTATACTTTTCTCATTAGTGTAAAAAGGTATTAACACTTTGTTGAGGTGTTTGTAATACATATAACAGTACGCCGGAGTACCCTATAAAGCCGCTTGCGGTTCCCTGGGCTGTGGTAATTTGGTGTGTCGACCTAACGAAATTTCACTTGGGGCACATTCAAACTTGACTTGGGCAGCGGGTCATCATAGTGATGAGAAAAATTGATTTTATCATGTCTATTCTACTGATCGTTTCTATGCCATACTTTTAATAGGTAGGTACACCTGAAATGTGGTACCATGTCATACACAATATATGGGGATTAGTGTACCCGATTACTGGAAAAGTAAGTCTACACACAACTAAAGTCTTTCAAACTGCCTTCGAGTTTCAAAAACAATACAATGTTTTAAAAAGAGGCTTGACACATCTACTTTCTTCAGAAAACCGATTAAACAAATAAAGGAAGTAGCTGCTATAAAAAATGTCCAAAAAATCATTACACTTCTGTGAGAAACTTCATCTTTTGAGGAGTTTGAAGGGCATATGAGCTTCAGTAAATCAAACTCACTGTTCTGTCTTGTGTTCATACAGTAGATATTATAGATATGGTGGTTATCATCTATAGACAAAGTATTTACGTACTTAAAAATGTTTGTACATAAAAAAAAAAAAAAAAACTACAAAAAGAAAATAATAAATAAATTGAATAATTTTTTAAAGCTCAATTTGTTAACACATTTAAAAATAAATGATAACAAAAAATGAATAAATTGTTTATTATTGTATTGTAATGAGAGAGAATGAATGAACACATGTGCAAATATACGTTTTTGTTGTTATGTACACACATACATATGTATGTATGGTATATTGTTATGTATTGTTGTTGCCTCAGCTGTTGTCAATTTATATATTGTACTATGATATTAATTAGATACATAGATAGTTTAAAACTCTTGTTGTTAATAAATAACAAAAAAAAAAAAAAATATACATAAACTAAGTTAGATACATATGTATATATTTTAAAATAATATACATATACGTAGACTAGATAATTTATATGTAAATGTTTATGTTCGCAAAAAATGAGGAACATTTTGTTCTTGTGGTTTTTTTTTTTTGTAGTCTCAAACAACAACAAAATTGAATCACAAAAGACTAAATATTTTACCGCTCATACCAAAAACTCATTGAATACTCAACACTCAACTCAGCCAGCCATTTGCCATTTGTTCATTCATTCAATTCAATTCGATTCAAATCAGCTCAGTCAATTCAGTTGTAGTAGTCGCAGTTGGCAAAACGTTGCACGATCGCGCGCTACAAAAACGCGGCAAAAAGCAAAAAAATAAATAGAAATAAATTTCGAAAAAAAAAGAATAATACGAATTTCTATTTTGCATAAGAAAGATACAAAGATACAAAACGAAACTAGATAATACGACAACAACAAAGAATATATGCAATCAAATTTAAATTTAAAAATGTGCATTAGAAAACATTTACGTGTGTCATTTTATTAATTAATTTTTGTGATTTGATAAAATATCAAAAGAAAAAAATGTATCTCTTTTCTATAGTGAAGAACCTTTCAATTGTCAATATGACAAAAGAAAAACAATAACAATAAGAAAATTGTGTTTTCATTTCATTTTTTTTTTTTTCGTTTTTATCTTTTCCTTGGCACGCGACATTTGCAACAAATCGTTATAAATTTTTCTTTCTTGTTTCGCGAGAATTTTTTTATTTTTAACACAATGACAAATCTGTGCTAAATACCATTATCTTCCCCCTCATACATGTACATACCATACATATATACTCTTAAATACATATAAATTTATTTTGATTTGTCTCTTTAAACCATTAACCAAACATCAAAGCAACGTGTGTCTTTTAAAAACAAAACAAACAAAAATCTGCGTCCACACACACAAAAAAAAAACCAATTCAAAACAAAACAAAGTAGTATTTGTGTATCTTTTGTTTTTGTTGTGAAAATTACTAAGATGTCCGAGCTACGTCGCAGTTGGAGTCGTTTGTCTATGATCGTTTATCGTGCTACGCACTCCAATGAACAATCATGGCGTGAAGAATTACTAAGGTAAATTCAAAATGGACATAAGCTATTAAAGAAGATATATATTTTATTTGTCCTCCAAAGGTAGAAAAGAAAATGGTGGTTAGGCATGTGAAAAACATATTTATTTTATAGATAATTTGGTCTTACTATATTAGTATAAGAGCATGACATGAATATCAAATATTTGCGCGCCATTTTAATCTTTAAAAGTTGATTCTTTTGGGTTGAGTTTGGTGCATGCAATTGTGGTTGTGTAATGGAGTTTGGCAGAAATATCATCTAAAAACTTCAATACCAGAACTAAAGGGCCCAAACCACGATATAACGATTGTAATACAATTTTATCATAGTAAAATAGTAATAATGTTTTATCCGTCATTGACATTATCGTCAGCACACTTGTATGCTATATCACACACACAAACTCATAAATGTTGTGTTACAATCGTCGTTGTGGCCGCTTAAATCAGCAGTTTCTGTGAGATTGTTCTTAAGATATTGGTGCAGATTAATAAGTATTCAACAGTTCAAGATAAAAAAAAACATTAGATGAAATTTACAGTACAGGATTTGATTATTGGATGTGGTAGCTTTCATAAAGAACGCAACCTCATAAACAAAGTTTGCTTTGCTTCTATTTTTCACTGGAATTAAAGTTAATGCCTGCTTATTGTACAATATTTAAACAGTCTTACTAAATATTTGAATAACTCTTGCGTTTCATATCTACAGAAATTCTATAAATATCTTAATTTATAACAAAAAATAAACCTTCAAATAGAAACAAAACAAATTCAATAAAACATCTGGATTTCAAGTTTACTTTAAACGCAAGGATGTTTTTTTTAGTAACAAAACAAAATGCAAATTTCTCTAAGCATTAAACAAATTGATCTCTTTAGCCAAATTGTATCGCTCTGATCTCTCTGATCACGTGAGTTTGGTACGTTTCGCTTTTCATTATTTTAAATCAAATTATAAAATTTTAATTTTATTTTCATTTGCTGGTTTTTTACACAGAAAATCGTGATTATTTATTATTCAATTGTACATACAACAACAAAAATTAATTGGTATCTAAACACTTTCACGACATGAGTATACGAGTATCTAACAATAGGAACAACAAACAAAATATTGTATTTAATTATTGTTGTTTATTGTCACTTGACAACATTCTTATTAATTAATTTATGTTGTCAACATTTCATTCTTATTTTATGCATATTTTTTCAATCTCTTTAGATGTGATTTTTCTTCTCTTTGAAGCAATTATAAAAATAAAAAGATTGTATAGAAAATGAGAAAAATATGTTACAACGAACTGCAGCAGTTGCCATCAACTAATGTTGATTTGTATCTTGGTCATTAGGCTAGACTCACTTCAGTTCACTCACTTCATATGAGTACATACAAAGAACATGAACATGAACACGACCACAGACAATTTATAATACTATTTTGTTGCTTGTATACCGATATAGTACAAATACAGAGATATAAGTATAAATTGCATTAAGAATAAGCATAGATACACGTTCATACATGTACCATAAACTGTAAATGGGTATGAGATTTATTTTTAAAATATGTACATAGTATGGTATGTTAGAATAAAAAATTTATTATTTACCTAGCAACATTTTGTGGTGCATTAATATTTTTGGTTTTAAAAGCCAAAAGAAAAAAAATCTCATAAATTAGAATATTTTGTCAGCGTTTTTTGACATTTTCACTTAAAAGCAAAGAATAAGAAAATAATAAACATTTCAAAGCAGCATATAGTAGTTTAGTGATCCAAAAAATTTTAAAATATTTTCTTGTACCGTAAACTATTTTAGGTGTTTGCACCCATTAAATTATCGCATGCGATAAAAATTAAGTATACGAGTATATTCTGAAGAACAAATGAAAGAAAGAACTTACAGAAAATTAAGTATTTTAAAGAACAAGTGATAGAAGTTGCAGAAGAGAGTAAAAAGTTAATGCACTCTTGTTCTATACATTGTAAAAAATTGAAACCATTAACTGATTATGGGATATTTTGTTATCATCCTCATTAATCTACTGACATAAGTTGAAGATGAAGAAATCTTAAGACTTTATTAAGTAAAATATCATCTACAGGGTGTGCCATCTTTTATGTCGGTATGTTATCATTGGATAACTTTAACATTTGTCAACCGATTGATTGATTGATTGAACATGTCTTTGAAACATCAATTCAGTACAATTTTAACCATGAATCACTTAACAACGCAACAACGAGCCGAAATAGTGTCGCTGTACATTAAAAATAGTCGTTCAGTTGTGTTAACTCAACGTGCATATCGTTGAAAATATTGTGACCAACAGGCACCGTCTGATAACACTATTGAGCAAGGGACAATGGGAGATTGTCAACATGCCGTTCATCAACAACCAAGACGTTCCAATGAACTGGTTGAAGTGGTCAGAGGGAGCGTTGCCCAGGACCCAAAAGTGTCGTATCGTCATAGTCGCTGGGAATGGTTGACACTGAACTTGATTTTTGGAAGAAGACATCGAGATTTCCAGATTTTACCCCTCTGGACTTCTTTTTGTTGGGTTATTTGAAAAGCAAAGAGTACCATTGACGAGCACAAGGCATACATTCGTGCCAAAACCATCACTACACCACCCGGATGTTTGAAAAAGTAATGGAAGACGCAGCAAAAAAGGGCCCCTTTTGCTGTTCTCAATAGATTTGGCCACTTGATTGATGTTGTATTCAAAACTAGTTCAAATAAATTGCAAAGGACCAAATTGAATAAAAAACTGTTGGCTTTTTTTTCAAAGTTATTCAATGTTTACATACCTACATAAAAAAAGGCGAACCCTGTATATGTTACATACTCATGCCTTTAGTTAGAATAAGAAATATCAATTTCCGTATACTCCTCTCTCCATATGTCCATTAGTAGTGAATCAAACAAATGATTATATAAAATATATAAACTTAAACAAAACTGAATAAATAAAGTAGTGGATTATATTTTCTTACTGCCTTTTTATAGTATTTTTCAACTTATTTTTCTCCTGCTAATTAAATATTTTACCGCTTTAAATAATTACACTCGTGTATGCTTTAACTTATATCACAATTGTACTGTAAATAGTGTGCAAGTATTGTATCTAAGTATCGATCTATGTATCTATTAAACTACAGTAATATAATTTTCTTTAATTGCATATCAATAGCTTCTTACTAAGGGCAAGACATGACATGAAATATTACATATTTTCTTAAGAGTTCATGTCATATTTATTCTATTATATTATACAATAGTAAGTAAATGTTGTGTGGGCAGATTTTATTAGTTAAGTTTGTTGACACAATAAGAAAGAGACAATATGAGGAAAACCGCAAAACCGCTGCTAGTTCAATGTCAAGGATTTTTCTTTATTTATTAAAGTTTTATCTTTCTAAAGTGGTTGTAAAGAATAAATTGTTTAGTTTAATTTTAAAAGATTTAAACAAAAATATTGTATTGTAGACAAAATATTTGGAATTTAAAATACACTTGTCAATTTAAAAGAAAATACCATAAGAACAATTGGTTTCTATGAAAATGACACATGTTTTACAAACATGAAAATATAATCAATGTGGCAAATGCATATGTGCTTTTTGCTTTTGCATATTCAAACCACAATTGCAAAACCAAAACTTAACCGAAGAGTGGGTAAAGTCATGTCATATCTTCACAACTTAGTTATAATATAAGCGTAGTATTTTTATAATAATAAATTAATAATATCGAGCTACTGTGGGGAAAAATTTATCAAAAACCCACCTGGAATGGGGTATGCAAGTCGGTGGTAGAATGGTGCCACGGAAGGCCGAAAATCATTTTAAGCAATTTGTTTTGCATAACCTGTAATTTGTATAAATGGCTTCGAGCATTCATATCCGCCCACTCTGTTGGCCTTTAGAATATTATAGCTTGAAAAACTAATCTGAAAAGTAACATTTTGATTTCAATATACAAGCTAGAGTTCCGGTACAAAATTCTAGTTAATCGATTGTGATTATATCCCATTTTTCTCCATAAATAAGTTATAAACAATGTGGTGCAGTATAATATAAATGAAAATGATTGAAAAACATATAATTGCCTTGGTTAAGTATCTTATTTTTGCGGATTCCCCAAAAAACACTAAAGATTTGTTTATTATTTTTTTGGTCTTTAATTTCTGGCGCAAATTAAGGTGATTTTATATATTTTTTGTTATTTTTATCTTCAATAAAAATCTGTATATACTTGTTCTGGTAGTAGCATCTTTTAAGTTTCAATTTAATTGCTTTGTTTTTTTTTTTTGTATTAATTTTATAATGAGTTCAAATTGGGTTAGGTCAGTACTTCATACATCATTCATTCATGTTCACTGTTCTATTGAATTATCTTTAGCTTTTTGGGTCTTTGTTCATTCATAGCAAAACTATATAAAAACAGAAAAAGAAGGAAAACTGAGATGTTTACTACGAGTAAAACAATAAAAGCAAAGGGGGTTATTGTGCTTATCAAAAAGAAACATAAAATCATTAAAAAAATAAAAGGAAATTGTAAATACTCATATGTCTGAGTTTGAATAGTAGTAGTACTATATAGTGGTAGTGGATCTTATGTCTGAAATGATTCACTTAAGTAAAGAAACAATAATAAATGAAATTATTTTATTATTTACCAAATGACTTAAATGTTAAATAGTACGTACAATACTTTGTTATGACAAACCTCTTTGATAATAATATACTTACTTAATGTTGATAAAAATGATGGTATCTTATAGACCAATTTAAGCTTTTGTTTGGGTTCAAATACTACACATGTGTGATTCATGTTTCTATGTTTAATTCTTATCTACGTGTATCACCAATTCACAACAAGATAAACAAGAAGAATATAATAAAAATAACTTAAAACCTGTTAAGCGGATTTGCAATTCAATGAACAGATATTGTTTGTATTGAGAGACAGACACCACCAACCAAGATCTTTGACAATAACATTAACATAAAGCACTTGAAGTTGTCAACTGCAATAATGAAAATAAGTAATAATAATTATTAATAAATGATCTAAAGTAAACACATTTCTTAGAATATCTTTTAGCCAACTGGTTTTTTTTTTCTTTTATTAAAGAAATTTTAATTCTTATATACATCTTTAAGCATAATTAATTCCAAGAAACCATATTTTGTCTTTATAAAAAAGAATCTAAAATAAAAACAAATTAAACTTGTTTTTTATCCAAACAATAAATAATAATTATATTAAAAAAACAATACAAAAAACTATAACTTATCTCAATAGGAAGAACAACAAAATACAATATATCTGAACAGAGAGAAGAGAATAACCAGAGAAGATTTTGTTGCCGGGGCAAACAAAAACAAAAAAAATTCAATACATTAATTGATTTGCATTGTTTTTGTACTTTCATGTGCGAAATAAATAACACAACATAAACACAAAGTACTACTTACTCAAAGTACTCATTATTTTAAGTATGTAATTACTGATAAGAAGAAAAGCCAGAACAAGTGAGCAAAACAGAGAGTATCTGAGCAGCAGCAGCAGCAGCATGATATTGTCAGAGTGTAAGAGTACAATGCTCATTCACTCAAAATTCTTTGTTGATCATTGAATCTGAATGAGTTCGGGCAAGTAGTGTACGTATATACTTTTGACATGTTTTCATATATTCAAAATAAAAATTTGAAAGAAAATTTTGTTTTAATTCTGAAAACAACAAAAGTCACAAAGAAGAGAATGAAATTCAAAAATAAATCAAATAAAAATGAGAAAAATGTGCTGATAAAGCAACAATTGTATTGTACTTACATGTACTTTAATGTTGTATTAAAGAAATCGAGCAGAAACAGAAAGAAAACACATACAATGTACTTGAATACATATGTGTGTGAAGAGCATCAGCTGTTTTTTGTCAAACATGACTTGAGTTCAGTTCAATTCAGTTGAGCTACGTTAAAGTTGAGTTTCGTATTGAGTTCTTCTTTCAGTGGCAATGCAACTTTTGACTGTGATAGGGTGGGCTGGCTTAAGAAGTAGTAGAGAGCCTCCTCCTCTCTCTAATTAAATCGATAGATAGATAGATCAATCAAACGTCGAAATTAAATCAAGTCGTTTTTGAATTTTTTGAGACAATATTTCCATCCACCCCTTAATCGTGTGTGTGTGTGTTTCGCTTATCAAAAAAATATAAAAAAAAGCGCTTAGAGCACCAACAACATCAAAAGTATCAGCAGCAGAAGTTAGCAAAGACGTAGTTTGCATTACTTTTAAATCACTTAAAAGAAAGAAAGAAAGACAGCAAAAAAACGACAAGAAATCTGTGCATATAAAAGAAGATGCTCAAATCATTTAAATTTCGTAAGAAATTCTAAAACGCGTCTGTGACAATCATCTCACAACACAACTTAAAACCAAAGAACAAACCAAAAATTAAATTCAAAATAAAAATTCAACACAATAAAATAAGAAATAAAATTTAAAAGAAAGCAAATAAAAATACCTAAAATCCTTTTTATCAATCATTCAATCAATCTCTCATGAAAATGAATTGATCTCATGTTTAATTTTTTTTTTTTTTGAAAGAATTTGTTAGTGTGATATTGTTTCTATTGTTTTTTTTTTAATAATCAAATTATAATTTAGTGTAAAAAAATATCTAATTAAAACAGTGCCGTTTCTTCTTCTACTATTTCATATTCTATAAATTTACATATGCGCGACGACGACGACTTTTATAATAATTTTCGTTTCATTTCTTTTATTTTCATTTGGTTTCCTTGACTTTGAATTTGATTTTTCTTTAACATTCTACTAAATTTGCTTTGTTTTCCATTTACATTCTTATTCTACTTATTCTTGTTGCTATTATTATTATCATTATTTTCTTGTTCTTCTTAATATATGGTTGTTGTTGGTGCTTGTATTGTGTGCTGTTTTTTCTTCTAAAAAAAACTATATTACAATAAATATGCTTCTTATGATGGCATTTGTTATTGGTCTAATATTTTCTTGTCTTTTGCTGCAAGTCATATTTTGGTAAATTAATTAAATTATTCTTTTATAAATATAAAACAAATTTAAATCAAATCAGTGATAAGTGATAAGTGAACTAGTGAAAATGTATGGAAAATAGATTTTAATGACCAATTAGAGATCATCACCATTATTAACTTTCAATAGAACAAGCAATCATCAACTCCTGTAAACTTTAATATGTAAAAATGTGAAAGAAACTTGGAATCGCAAAAACAGGACAGATCGTCCCCAAAAAAGCGGAAAAAGGCACAACAAAATTTCAAAGAAAGGGCAGATATCAGGGCAAAATTCGTTGCCTTAAATAAATACAAAATCATTTATTGAGATTACTCTATTTTCTATTTGATCACTTATATATTTTTTTTGTTCATTCATCTCGTTTTTAAAAATTGAGGTGGTATAAAACACTTTTGAACTGTATAAAAATAAAATATGCGTTTGAAAGCCATTCTTAAAATCAAGCAGCTGTTTTCCAATGTTTCAAGAATACGCCATTTAAAAGAAATTCCATAATTTATCTACATATGTTAAAGTAAAAGTTAAATAAAAGCATTGAAAAATGTATGAAAACAAATGGTTCCGGTGGAACGAACTGTCAAATACATAATGTTTGTGTCTCAGATTCAGAGTGTGATAAGTTGATAAGCATATCCATTTTTTCGTAAGAAAATTAAATACATTACAACTAAAAGAGCACAGATCTGTCCGGAAAAAGGCTAAATTGGCAACACTGCTTTGAATGATTGGCTTATGTGGTAAACAACAAACAGTTCCAGTGATTATTTTGCAGTAAAAACTCTACAAAATGCTTTTAGTTTTTATTCTCAAAAATTGGAATTGTTGTATTGAATCGAATCATCATCACAACTATTCTACAATATATGAAAAATTCTGTGAATTTATTTCATTTAAAAGTTGTATTAAGACATATTGTGGCTCCACCGATACCCTGCTGCTGTGAAATGATACCTATGTGTGTGAAATTAATCAAAATATGAATTCATAGTTCCAATTGAAAGGTTTAATAATGTTTACTCAGCCTTCTAGTGATTGTAACAATAAATGAAGAAAGAAGATCTTGTATAAATTTTTTTCTCTTTCAACTCTTTGATTTGAAATAAGTATTGCATAATTTGTAATTGTTTGTTTTATATATTTTTTTTTTATTTATATATTCCAGGTACCGACAGACACGTTTTAGCTCACGTCGTGTACGGAAACGTGTTATATTCAAACACGGTGACTGCAATGTTGTGCAGGGCAATGTTGCCAAAAGAAGACGTCGTTATCTGCAGGTGAATTTCAAGTTATTTTTAATATTCTACCAACTAACAAAAACCAAAAACATTTTTATACAAACAATATAAAATTCTAACAACAAAATGATATTGATGGGCATCATCAACATTATTAAGAACATCATCAATTGTTAATATGCAACCATGTAGTATCCGTCTGTTGTAGACATTTGTCCCCCAAATAAACAACAGGGGGCTTGCCGGCAGGCTTCTATACTTAGTTTAGCGACCTAATTTGGGATTTCAATTGCATTGGTTCCTATTTTGTTTTTAAGTTAGTTAAGGTACATTGACATTTATGTTTTTTTTTATCATTTATATAAGATGCAAACAGAAACAGAGCATAAAGACAAATACGAGTATATAATCTATGAAAGTTGCATAGACACGTAACAATGACATTGTGTTTCTGGCATGAAACAGATATACCATAGAATTCTGTATAATCTGGAACGGTTCAAAGTGCTAAAAATTAGTCAACTAAATATTTCTTTATCTTAATATATTTTTCGTTTTTTTGTTTTGTCTGACCGGAGGTAGAAAAATCTCTATAAAAATTTCCATTTTAATTCGAACAAATAATCATGTGTGTCTTATCACAAAATTGTGTCTTTTAATTAACCATCAAAGCATTCACACTTGATAACTGAAATGAGTCTCTTCTAACATATTGCAAGTGATAGAATTTTTGGCGATAATTAAATAAATTCATTAAAATTATAATTAATTATTTAGAGGTCTCATCATAATCAGGGCTGATCGAGATAGACTGATGTGATCTTTTTCTAATTGAATTTTCTTTGTTTCAATTTGAAGGACATTTTCACCACATTGGTTGATGCTCAATGGCGTTGGACACTTTTGGTCTTTGCCTTAAGTTTTCTCATATCATGGGCATTCTTTGCTTTCATCTGGTGGACGATAGCCTATGCTCACGGTGATCTAGAGTATATACATTTACGTGATAATCAACCGGAACTCATTCAGAATGTTACACATACAATGTGTGTAACAGAAGTTCGGAATATGATGTCAGCGTTTCTGTATTCGATAGAAACGCAACATACAATCGGTTATGGTAATCGATTTGTTACCGAGGAATGTCCTGAGGCAATCTTTACGATGTGTCTGCAGTGCATAACGGGTGTTTTCATTCAGGCATTTATGGTCGGCATTGTTTTTGCGAAATTATCACGACCAAAGAAACGCGCTCAGACGTTACTCTTTTCACGCAATGCTGTGATATGTCATCGTGATGGTGTGCCATGTCTGATGTTCCGAGTTGGTGATATGCGTAAATCGCATATTATTGAGGCACATGTACGTGCTCAGATCATTAGGAAGAAGGTAAGTTATTTCACAATCATAGTCTCATTATGAAATGGAAATCTAAATGATTCTTTGCATTATAGGTAACCAAAGAGGGTGAAATTTTGCCTTTCTATCAACAAGAGTTGCATATAGGCGCCGATGGTGGTGAGGATCGTCTCATGTTTATTTGGCCCACGACTATTGTACATAAGATCGATCGCAATAGTCCTTTATTCATGCTCTCGGCTTCAGATATGCTCAAAGAGCGATTTGAAGTGGTGGTTATGTTGGGTAAGTTATTTTCTTGATTTCAATTAAAATTGTTTTACTTATTTGAATCTTATTCTCTCTCTTTTAGAGGGTGTCATTGAGTCTACTGGCATGACAACTCAGGCCCGTAGCAGTTATTTACCTTCAGAAATATTATGGGGTCATCGCTTTGTGAATGTTGTGTCATTCCGCAAGGAGACCGGCGAATATGAAGTTGATTATACACTCTTTAATAATACCTATGATGTGGATACACCACTGTGTAGTGCCAAGCAATTAGATGAGCTCAAGTCAGAGTATATACGTCATCCAAAGAGTGGTCTAGGTCACACTCTCTCAGCTAGCATGTTCCAACGCATTGCTTCGGCTGCTTCAGTCGATTGCCTCGATCCAGCAAGCGATGAATCCTTAGATTCTGGTCGCTTGCAAATACGTTCGCATTCCATACCAAACGGCGTGCTCGCCAGCGAATTAGAGCCGCTTAATAACAACACTGGCGCCTCGTTCACCATGGGTGGCCTAACAATAACAACGACAGCGCCCAGCATACCCAATTTAACAAGTATTAATGAGAAAACAAATTCCGGCAATTCCATAAACAGCAGCAGCGAGTACAGTGTTAGTACTACAAACACCCAAACTAATAATAATAACAACAACACTAGTAGTAGCAATAACAATATGCTGACTACAGGCGGCAGCTCAATTGGTGGTGGTTCTACACGACAAAAACCAAATCCCCGTCGTTTATCGATAAAACAAGATCAATTACCCATTGACTCACTTTGCTGATATTTACGGAATTTAGTTGATAAACTTCATTAGATTTATTTTGTATTCTCTATTTTTTTTTTCATTTTGTGTATCCTAGAACTCTTGAGATGTAAATTATGTTCTCTTAGTTTCCTTTTTTAATTTTGTGTTTATTAATTATTTAATTATTAAGTCATTAATTTTATGTAGAATTTAAAGAAACAAAAAAAAAACTATTCTAAACTATTCTCAAAATAAATCCTCAAGTATGAAGAATGATAAAAGAATGAATGAATGAACGAAAGAAAGAAAGAAAATGAAAAGAAAGTAAACAAACAAACAAAAAGGAATAAATATAAAAATCTAATTTTAAGTGTAAAGAATTTATTAAGAATTAAGATAAAAAAAAAATTAAGAAATGATATTTTATGAGTGCAAATTCAAGATACTAGAATACATAAACCAAAATGCTACAACTTCCTCTTTAGTCTTTAGTCATATAAGTCAAGAAGTCAAAAAGAATTATCGTATACCCATATATATATCTAGCGAAAATCATAATGATAAAAAAAATTGTAATTTATATTTGTTGTTCTTGTAAAACCAAAAAACAAAAAATATATATAACAAAGAAATTACTTAGATTTTTGTCAATTTGATACGAATAAGATGGAAAAAATGATTGGAAATAATTTGAAGCTGATTAAATATTTTTAAAATTTTTCTTTCGACTTACAAAATTTCATTGGTTGCAATTACATTTTTACAAAAAAAAAAATATTAAAAACTAAACTATTTTTTGGACAATAAAACCTTTAAAGAATGAGAGATAAAGTATATTTTTGAAGAAAGAAAAACAAGCAAAGATTGTGTATAATAATAAAGAGATGATGATGATTAAGAAAATGTGAATCTAAATTGAAAATATCACTGGTCTTTTTATTTTGGAAATATTTATGAATTAAGATGGAAATTATAATCTTAAATCAGGAAAATAGTTTAGCTTCCTTTTACTGAATATTTCAACAGCTCTTACAGAAAGACATGACAATTTGTTCATCTAATAAATTATTCAGGAAATCCGGAAACGACATAGTAGCCTGGAAAATTAGTACACACACCTTTATTCCCATCAGCGCCAAAGATTTTATCAACCTGATTACATGTCACCTTCATAAGACGAAAGTGACGGAATGGAGTCAGTTTATCTACCAGTACTCTTTCATCAACCCAACATGTGTAAAAATCTGCCTGCCTTTAAACATATCTAGACAGGCATGCGGAATGTGCATCCGCCTGTGTATTGGACACTTACGGGATACCCATCAACACCTTCCCAACGGATCAGACCCTTTCTGCGGAGACGTACTGTGGACTCCTGTCAACAATTAAGGAGCTTTAGAGGTTCCCTAACTCCATCACAACTCTTAAAAACTCCATCATCCATAAATATCTCCAAAATGTATAATTACTTTAACAATTTCAAAATAAAAATTAAAACCAAAGATGTTATTAATCGCGAGTCGAAGGTCCTAGCAGCTAGTTTTTACTCGTTAAGTTTAGTACTTATAAACATATACATACATTACATTTAATGTTGTTAAATAAGAGGTCGAAAGTCATTAGCAGGAAGGCAAAACTTCTTACATTTCACGACATGTTTTGAATGCTTTGTACCAATTGTAAGCTTGAGTTTTTGGTATAACATAATCACTAAGAGCCCTTCCCAACAGCCTGAATGTATTTCATATTAAACTAGATTATATGGCAGCTATATGTTATAAAAGTTCTACTATATATTACTCTTTTCTATAGATGTCTAATTCAATATAAACAAAGAAGAATGTTTAAAATGTTAAATATGTATGTTAAAATGTTAAGAGTGTGCAGAATACTTTTTCGTCTGGTCACACTGATTTGTTAATGACAGATAGACAACTTAACGTGCTAACTTTAGTGCATTATTTGAATTGTGGATCTATTCGTCCAACTAAAGCAGTTTAAAATCAACCGCTCAAGCCTTGCCTGGTTTATGCCAAATGCAGCCATAATTATGAATTCGCAAGAGTTTCATTCTGTGGAGTTTTCATTTTATTATTGTATGTATTATAAAATTTTGTATAGTCAAACTAATTGAAATTCTTTTCTTGCATATCATGTGAACAGTCATGTCCAAAAACATAGTGACGAAACATCATAATATCCAACAATGAAAATTTGTATAGCCTACTTTTATGCGTACTGAATCTGAAGCATACTTGTATGCGTCGCTAATAAAACGAGAGTAAACTCAACTTAGGAAAAGTGAATACAGTAGTGTTAAGTAAATCGGTGACCAGTTTACAGAAAGGAAGAAGAAATTTTGTTGATTAAGTCTTGGTAAGTCATTTGGGTGCAGCTTTTTTAGGCGCCTTTAAATCACAGCCCTGGATAGTGATTCTACGAGTGAATTTTAAGTGGGAGTGAAGTCTGTCACTGTACCGGCTGCTGTGGCAGTTTATTTCTTGAAGAACTGTAGCGATGCAAAGGTATTCATATTCAATTATTCACAAAATGCTCTATTTATGAATAATCACAATAATAAGTTAATTCATAAAGTAAATGATGATGGACGAACGATGAAAGGCACTTAAAAATAGCAAAATAGCATTTAATATGGATAATTGGCACTTTTCAGGTTCACTCACGGTTCTGACAAATTAACACCTGAAAATATTGTAATAGTATAACAAAACGAAATTCGATCAGACTTTGTTAGTCTGTGTGCCGTTGTGACCCCAGAATATCAACAACACATGGTTGTTGGATGCTGGGATTCAAGCCTCGTGCCTAAGTTTGTATGCATCTTCTCCACCACACCTTTTACATTTCCCCTTTGATCTTTACTAAACAAAAATTCCGGCATTGGAATGAATGGATAATAGAATGCAAACAAACAAATAACACCCTCATCATCATGATCATCATCATCAAATGTTGGTTGTATACGCTACTTACTAAGCGTTGCTCTGATTATTCAATTATCACAGTTTCAGTTGTCTGCTTCATATCATTTTGTTGTTTTTATTTATGAACAGTAGGAAGAGACAAAGAGAGATGGATTTTTCAACAATTTGTATTATCATAAATTAAGTTGTTAGTACACTATTATGGTGCCCCTTCTTCTGCAATTTTGTAGTGACATAAAATGACGGAAGATCATTGAGCATGAATGCATTGTTTTACTTTTTTGTTTATGATTATCCGCATTTCTACTTAATATTTTTGTTCTATGAACTAATATATATATACAATTTTTACTAAGGTTTTGATTGAAAATATGCTAGCAATACTTTTAGTATAGTAATACTTATGATAAATGTAGTGATTGCTTAAGATTTTTTCATTTAGAAGTAATCCAAGAGAGATTTGTTTCATTTTATGTTTCACAAAAAAAGAATGAAATGATTTATTTGTATAGTTTCAAATGTTTCCTTACAAACTTCAGTGATTTATGTTCAAATATTGAGAATTTATTGGATGAACCCTATACAATAATTGTAAAAACTATAAATCAACCAAGTGAGCAAACACAACAATAAACTATTAAAAATAGTAAAACAATTTATGGACCATAACAAAGTTTGAATAAAAATATGCCTAATTTGTTGCAAAAAAGATTTATGAATCTTTGAAACAAATTAAAAATAAAAGTTACAGAACAGCAAGAGAATAATTAAGTACATAAAATTATCGCATGCGATAAAAAATCATGCATTAGAAAATCACAATTATAAACTTGCTTTCCATATGATGATGATTGACATTGAAAACTGACTGCGAGAACAAATCATATCATTCTCAGATCTTAGATAAGAAGAGAAGATCAGTTATGATCAGTTGAGATCAGCTGTTCCGGCTTAAATGTACGTCAAGAATGCATGCATACATACAAGGAAGGTCAACGGAAGAGTCACTTTTGATGAGAATAAAGAAATTTTCAATTGATTGTGGATAAAAATGATATACAAAATATCTTCTACCTGACAAACAATTGATAGATCTTGATGATATAATGATTATGATTATGAAGATCATAAATAAGATATAAAAAATAGATATCAATTTAAGTTGGACTAAACACAAAAAAAAAAGAGAATTGCCGTGCTTTCAACTGTCCAAGTTTTATATTTTATTACTAAATATTCTCCCACTCACTTATAAGTATGCACGTTGACTACTCTGAGGCTTGTTGCTTCATTGAATGTGTGGAAATTGTCACTTTTACACGTTGTATTTGTATCTGTATCTGTATTTGTCTGCGTGTATCTGTGTATTTTTGTAGGTGTATTTTATAGCTACATTCATTCATTTACACTTTTACAGTATACTTAGTTTATACCGTTGCTGTTACTGTTATTATATTGTTGTAGTAGTAGTTGTTTTTGATACTTTTTAGCTGAACCGTTGTCTCTGGCACATTGGCGATTCTGATGTTGATCTTCGTTCGTTATTGTTCTATCAAGTGTCGCGCGGAAAACTTCAAAAATAAAAACAGAAAAGAAAATCATATCAAATGAACTAAAACCGAAATGTATCCATACCACGCAATGTCTCTGGATTCAGTCTAAGTCCAGTTTTCATTGTAGTCGCGCAGCAGTGTTTTCGTCAAGTTTTTAAACGAAAATATTTCAAATTTATATACTAATAAGAAGATTCGTTTAAATCTTTTAAATATGAAATTAAACAAAATTGAATGAAATAAAATAAAATCTTTTACGCTAATCAAACCATAAAGGCAAAGTGTAAATGTTGTTTTTTCTACTCTATGATAAAACAACAATTGGTGGATTTTCTATGAAAGGCGCCTTCAAAAATGCGATGCGTTGTGTTGTGATGTGCTAAGATGTGTACAAGTACGAGTACATCATCATCATAAGTGAAGTGCAAATGAAATTTTATACAATAAAATTTTTGTTATAATTTTTAATTTATGCTTAAGTGCTAAAATTATATTTATTTTTATTCATTGGAAGCGTGTCGAACAAAAAATACACACAAAATTTTAAATCAAAATGGTGAGTTTTTCTTCAAGTTTCTTCAAATAATTTATTTTATTACTGTGGTTTTTTTATTTATAAGTTTAAATTCTTTTGAAAACTAATATGTGTTAAATCATAATGCCGTTTTATAATTTATTAAGTTAAAGTGTGTGTGGTTATAGTGAATTATAATATACAATATAAAGTATTATCACTTTGTCCAGATGTTTGATGTATGTATAGCATATTTCTACCATGTCTAGTCTTTCTTAGCTTACTAAGTGAAATTTGAAACAGTTTTCAAACAAATAATAAAAGAACTACCGGTTTTCAACTGCTACTTCCTAAATTTTCTGGTGTGGAAATGTTAAAAAGCAGTTTGATACAACAAGTTTACTACCCATGACGTTTTTTTTAATTGAAAAGACTCATAGCATACAAATTTTGACAGACAGGTTTTAAAGTCGTTGACCTTAATGATCTTTTAAACTAATATTTCATCAGAGATTAGGAGTAGTCCATATATTACGTTAAACGTTGAGGGAAGACGAGTAGGTCAAATAAGTATGACAATGTGTAACAAGGGATGAGAGGAGTCAGTCACATGTCAAAATCGAAAGTATTAACACTCAAACTTTAACGAAAAACTTTCTCAAGTTTACATTTTAAAGGTTTTGTCTTGGATGCTATTTACATTACTACAATAATAATAGAGTGGAACGACGCATGGCGCCTCTAAGACGCGAATTTACTGTTGGTGTATTAAAACATGACAATTTCGGTTCACATCTTGATTACAGTAAATCGAACTATAAATTTGAAGCTATTATGTTTGGTTCAAATTGGTCATTGACGATTTTCCTGTGGTTAATAATTCGTGTGATCTATACTAATATTATAAAGAGGTAATATTTGTTTGGATGTTAGAGATAATCTTTGAAACCACTCATCCGATTATAAAAATTCATTCACCAGTAGAATGCTACGTTGTCTCTGAGTATCATACAATATATCTACATTATTTTTAGTATTAACTGGGTCGAGTACCCTAGTAAATTACAAGGATGGCACTTTATCTACAATTGTGATGATTACATTTGAGTTTTAAGATATATTTCGACTTCAGCGGTAATCTCTTCCAGTAGTCAGGGTACTCCGATTGCAAGATTTTAGCAGTGTTAAAGTCTCATTTCCAAACTTCACAGACAAATAGAATGACTTATTGAGATACATGTGTAGATTAATTGTCTTTCCCCATTTTACAATAATTTCCTTATACACTCCGTTTCACTTGAATAGCCCATATAGCAAAGTGTTCTTCATATAGCTATAACTAGAGATAAGCTTAACAGTGACACAGTGATTCTAAACTGTGATTGAGTCACAGCCATTTGAAGGGAGAGATCACAGTTTAAACAAAGTATACTGTGTCTCTTCCTTCAAATGGCTGTGACTCAATCACAGTTTAGAATCACTTTGCTTATGGGCTATTCAAGTGAAACGGAGTGTATAAGGAAATTATTGTAAAACAATCACAGTTTAGAATCCCTGTGTCACTGTTTAGCTCATCTGTAGCTATAACTTTGTCAAAAAAAAAAAAAAAAAAGAATGTGAATATGATGATTACATTTGAGTTTTAAGATATTTTCTAGCTATAGCTCTTCCAGTAGTCAGGGTACTTCTGATTGAAAGATTTTCGCAGTGTTTAAAATTTTAATTCCAATTTTTTTGCTTAAAAACCAATAGAAAGACTTATTGAGGTACATGTGTAGATGAATTCTTTTTCCCAATTTTACGATAATTCCCTTATATAAAAGTACACTTTATGGGGTCTTAAAGTTATAGCTATAGTAAAAAAAAACTACAAGCTTCACGCAATGACTAAATATAAATATTTTCACTCTTGTAAAAATGGAGAAATGTAAATAAGATATAAAATATTATGAGAGATGTAAATTAAAAACCTTTTGCAAATTTAAATAACGAAAAAACACAAATGAAAAATCAACAAAATACAATATGTTCATATAATTTTACAATTTTCCAAACTAAACTTATCTGGTGTAAAGAAAGCGAATGAAATAATCACAATTGCAATAGAATGATAACATTACTCTTGATGATGATGATAAAAATGATAATCATGATAATGATGTTGAATGTCTTATGACGTTTTTTCACACTTGAATGCCAAGGGAAAGAGCATCTTCCCCACTGGCTCCAAGTCTAAACGTGCACTTATCATCATCATATCATCATGATTTGTTGACACTTGAGAAAAACACTCAAAAGACTTGATACGTCCAATACAACACAACACAATTGTCAACCACAAGTGACATGAAAAAATGAGCTTATCAAGCTGCTGTAATTTGACTTATATTTGCACAAATCAAGGTTGCGTAATAGCAATTGGATTGCATGAGGGAAAGACTGAATGAATAAAGTACAAAACAAAAAAAAAACATTGCACAATTAAGAATATATTAAAAAATTGTTCTTATTTTTTTTTTGATTAATTGCAGATGCGCTTAAATACGAATTTGTACAGTGGTGCCAGTACCAGTGGCACTGCCAGCAGTAGCAGCAAAACAGAGCCCAGTAGCACTTCACGTGATTCAAGTAAATCCAGTGAACCACTTATGGCTGGCTTAAAACGTCAAGTAACCATTGAAACAGATCCAGATTCACTTGAAAGTGTTATGAAAAATCCACTATCATATCCCATAACAATTGTTCCTAATCGTCCGGAAAGCTTATATGGTCTCATTGGCAGCAATGGTAAAACATTTATGCGACAGCCAAGTAACAGGTAAACAAGAAATACCCTCCCTTCTTTTTCTATTATTGTATTATTTTGTAAGAAATCATGATCTATTTATTCATTACAAATGAAAATGGCGTAAAATTGTTTAAAAATATTTGCATAAATCGACTTACTCCTAATTGCTTAAATCAATATAGGATTTAGAGGTAATGACGATTTTAGCAGACGTGAAATAATAAATTATTCAAATATTTTTTTTGGGTGCGATTAGTTTAAAGTTTCCAATAAAATTTTATAGTCAGTAAAGTTTCGAACGTGTACTTAAACAGAACAAACGATAAAATCAATCAATGGCGCGGTGAAATTTAATCAATTTTCAACAAAAAGGACATTAAGTTTTAAATTCAATTCATTTTTTAATTGTCGGTCCTTAAGTATTAAAAATTTTGAACAAAATGCAAGCACCATTGACTGATGTTCAAGTAGAACCAGAGGATTCATCACCTCAAACCGATAAGGAAGCAGAAACCTTAGAGCATATGCATCAATGGAAACGTCAATATATGAGTGGAATATCAAGGGCAACTTCACAAGCAGGTGTCTATTATGAGGCATTAAAGGATTCCAGTTATTCATTGGCAAAAGGGTGCGATTTTTCATATTTTTATATTGTATGTATATGTTTCTCACTTAAACAACACACTGTTAAACAAAATAATAATTTTTAAAATAGAAATTTATACTAAGAAGGATTTGAGGATTTATTTACAAAAAATAATCGAATTTTATGTTGTTAAGTTTACAAGGAAATCTATATACAACATATATAAAATCGTAAACGTCATTCTGTCTATGCAGAATAATTTCAGAAACGACTTAACCAATTTGAATGCGATTTTCACTGGTGTATTTGTAAGATATAGCGTTTATTTTATCCAAATCGACCTACTAAATCAAAAAATCTAAAACGATCTACAAAATTTAAAGATATTAATTTTTGATTAAATTTTTAGTACTGTTGCTATTTATTTGCGCATTGTTACTAACTTTTTGGTCAATTTCGACTGTATTCATCTTTTTTTTGTTGCGCGTCAACATTACACAGCTGATAATGGAGGAAACAAACTTCCTAACTGTTACACTAATAAAACACTATGCGTATGAAGTCGCAGGCACAGCTAGTTTCTTATAAAATCATTCAAAGGAAACCTATCTGCAACAAGAACTTTTAATTTGAAAACGAATTACGTTGAAAGATATCCCAGATAGGGTTCTAGTGAGAAAGTCTTTTATATCATATTTTGTAAAAACATGAAATGGGACACTGAGTAGTGAAAATTTATTCGATATGCGCCTTAGTATTGACAAATTGCTGTCATTATGGATTAGTCCGTTTTTCCCTTTAATGTAAAAGCCTGACTCACGTCAATTCGTCGACAATTGTTTCTTTTGTATAAGAGATTTGGATTTTTGGATTGTTTAATTGCTTTTGTAATTTTTGCATTAATTTATAGGAAAATGGTGAAAAGTTTATTATTATGAAGCTTCCAAACAGTCACCATAAGTGATCTAATCTAATATATTTAACTATTGAAAATTTATTTGTATATCTTGTGTTTTAACAACGTTTTCCCATAAATTTCCAACATAAAAATTCACAAAATAATTAAGAAAAGGAAAGTAAATCAAAATACCGCTATACCACATGGCAACTCTGTTTCTAATTTTATTTAAATAATCGTAACCATATGTAGATAAGATCGAAAAATATTTATTCAACCGGCAACATAAATGTGATTCGTAACTACTTATATTTTCTGCAAAATCACAATTTACACGAGCAAATATAATATTTTCTTGACTAGTGTAATCTCTTCAACATACACACTTAGCAAGCAGAAAATTGATCTTATGTCTAATTAGAGAGAATACCGGTGCATAAAATCTTCATAATGAGTTCTCCTCAATAGGGTTTTTGCGTAGTTATTATGACATTCAACTTGAACTTGTCGATTAGTTATGACTTGATAAACAACAACGTGTATCTATCAGTTAAATATGTGCTTTTGTGTAGTGTGTGTCTATTCTGTCTATGATAAAAGTCCAAATGTTGTGTGGTGTTGTGTTATATGATTAGCACAAATTGTCGTCGTTGTTGGTTGTTGCATATTTGGTTCTGCATATTAAAAAGTCTCTTTCGTAGTGTTACTTAACTTGTAACTTGTGGTTGTAATTTACACCCATAGATGATGTCTATATGAATATCGCCCTCAACCCACCAAATCTACTAACTATTAAGACCACCTGTGGTCACATGTCACACGCTACTTGTCGCTTTGCTCAGCACGATGTCTGTCAAAGGCCTGTTCCGCTCAACTCAATAGTAACATGCTGAGTGTGTGTTCTGTCATAAATATCAAATGCGTTAAGCTCGCTGTTTAACATGATCCCACTATGGTGTGTGTCCCAAGCCAACAGATCAGAACTAATCAAATACGGAACGCTTATCTGTTGCTAGAATATCTGGCATTAGAAAGTACGAGTAATTTGGATATTTAATGTGAGTAGTTCTCACTTACTTGTATTGTATTTTGTTGTTTGATATCCGTGTTAATTGATATACTAAATAATCGTAAATGTTAAATAAAATTGCACAATTGCATAATGCAAACGTAAACTGATCTGGATTAATAAATAATTCGCCCTTTTAGAAAAAGGCTTGTTTTAATCTATTTATTGATTTCAAAAAAAATTTGTCGCAAAAATTCAATTTGAATTGCAAATGGAAATTTTTCCATTCAGAATGTTGAAATGCAAATCTCAACAAATTGCCCAGTTGAATATTAATCAATGTTTGTTTGTGTAGGCCGTAACTAAGTATATATTGTATGTACTTAAGTTAATAAGAAAATACGAGTATTTTACGATTGAGAAATACTTGTTTCTTATAAGCCTCCCTCAACTTGGAAATCGTTCTTTTAAATAGAAAATAAATATATAAAAGTTCACACAGAAACACAAACTAAACAAATGATAAAACACGTTTCCTCTTTATCAAATGAATCAAAGATTGAAATCTTATACTACTACTTATTCTCGATCATGCAGTTTGACACTTTAAATAAAGTTATTTTTAAACATTTAATCGCATGCTATAAATTTGTTGCAGTACAATAGTTTTGTTTTGTTTTTTTGTGTGCGAGTGACGACACAACAAAGAAAACTTTGCCGGCAAATGATCTAATAAGACAATTAAATGACTTAACTTCAAGGCAAGGGACGTAGATTAAGAGGTTCAGGGAAGAAATATTTTGTCTCTCATCTAAAATTTGGTAAAAGATTCTATTCTCTTTGCCTAATTATACAATAAAATTTTATGAACTAAGCTTTGAGTCACTCAAAATATGTACAAGTATATCTAAGCAGGCAAAAGATCAAAGATACTTGAATAAACATAAAAATGTACTACATGAAATATTGTAGTACTATGAATGAAGCATCATCATCTTATTTCTTAAATTAATTAAACTTTTATCCGCTTCGCTGCTTGTAATAAAATATATACTTAAATGTAACGGGCACAATGTCAATTAATTGAGTGCAATTGATATGAACAAAATTAAGAAATTATATTAAAGAATGTTGATATCATTTATTGTATCTTTCGATAGGAAAAACACATATTCACTCCTACTCTCAAACATAAAGTATCTTAACGTGATTGAACTGATTTGTGTGTAATTATCTAATTGACATTTATGATTAGTTTCATTCATTTGTTTTTTTGGGATGCAATGCAATGTTTTGATTTATTTGTTCGTTCGTACGTTCGTTTATGTAATTTTTTGCCCACTGTAATTTTTTTTTTTAGATTCATGTATATTTGTCTATTAATTTTGTAAGCAAATACAAAAAAGTGTATGTAAAGAAAAAATAAAAAATGGAAATTTTTTGAAAAACCATCATATACGAGAATTATGACATTGACAAATGTGTGTAAAGTGTTAATTAGATGCAATTTATATTAATCTGGAGACTGTTGGAAATGTTCTGGAATTATTACAATTAGAATCTTAGACTGTTGACCATGAATCAGTTACATTGTAGTATATGTACAACATAATTTGCATTTTTAAGTAAGAGAATAAGAACAGGAAAATGAATTAAATTAGTTTAATCGAACAATTAAAGATTATTTCCAAAAAGATTGGAAGAGATATTTTTATAAAAAGAGATATCATAGTTTGTCACATTATGTTTATGTTTCTCTATATCTAGTCGCGCTTAACAAAGTTCCTATGTTATTTATTTCAGTCCAGTGCCTTAAGCTTGGATTTTTTTTTTTTTGATGACAATTTATTCCTGCTGTTTAAAAACCAACACAATTTCCCAATTCTCTTTCCGAAGGATTTCGTGATACTAGTAATATGCATCTTGAACGTTAGCCGTTCAAATAAACACCCAGGTAAAGGGTAGGTGCTCGAGCAGCTGATTGCCAAAAAAGACTCTCGGATAAACATTCACATCGGCATATTTCTTTATATTAATGCCAATGTTCCATCTTATTGTTCAGACTTCAAAATTATGCATCCAATAGCGATGCGATTTGTCATCGACGCGATGTTTGAGTCTAGTTTTCGTAAATTGCAAGGCAGCCCGCAGAATGGCTCTGGCACAGTGAAGACGTTAGCTGATCTTTTCCTGGAGAGTTCATCTGCCTCTTCTTTCCCAAAATACCCGCCATGTACAGGTACCCAGATTCGATGCTAGTCTTTTAAGTAACTTCAAGCAATACCAAACCAACTTCGAATTGAACTCGAAAGAATTAAGTGCTTGTAGTGCAGTCTTGCTGTCAGTAGTGGCACACTTTATTTCTCCCTGGAAAACTGACTTACAAAATTATAATTCTTAAAAATGAGTCAATTTGTCTGAACACATAACTCAATTCAACTTTTCTTTAGTTGTTTTCTTATTTCCAACGAAATGAAATGAACGCCTTTTGTCTATGCTACAAAAGAATGATGACCATGAAAACTGGTCATGTCTACGGGAACTTATAATACTCAGTTAGACAAAAAGTAAACAGCAAGAGCATGACGATTTTGGTCATGTGCTCGTTGTTTGATATTATAGATTTTCAATAAACAAAAGGATTCTCCTAGATACAGTGGATGGGTAAAAACTTACACAAAATGCCATTCACATATATTTTCAATGAGTGAAGTTAAGGAAACAATTTTATAACATTAAAGAGAAATATTATAGAATTTCAGAGAGTACGGCATGCTCTCATCTAATCTCATTACTTTCTTTATGGTTAAATGTATCTCCATCCATGGTATCAATGTCCTTACCAACAATTCTTTCACGTATGGACAATATAAGATTTGTAGTTACTTATATAATAAAACTTCATTCCATTTTCACAACTTTGTTTTAGATCACGAAACTTTCGTCCTGGTAGCATGCGTAGAGTGCGTCGTCGAGCTGTTTTCAAGAATGGCGATTGTAATGTGATACAAAAGAATCTTAAGCGTCATGGTGTACGCTTCCTTCAGGATATGTATACGACTCTCGTTGATACACAATGGCGCTGGACGCTACTGGCTTTTGCTTTAAGTTTCATACTATCTTGGTTATTCTTTGCTTTGCTTTGGTGGCTTATTATGTTTACACATGGAGATCTAGAAGAATTGCATATGCCACATAATCAAGGTAAGTTCGAAATCGATTCGAATATTCTAATACTGATAATTGTTATTTCAGAGGAAACTGGTTGGGCTCCTTGTGTTTCTGCCATTGATGGTTTTACTTCGTGTTTTCTCTTTTCAATTGAAACTCAACATACCATTGGTTATGGTGTACGAACAACATCTCCAGAATGTCCTGAGGCTATATTTATGATGTGTTTCCAATCGATTTATGGTGTTATGTCTTCAGCCTTTATGGCTGGTATTGTTTTTGCCAAAATGACTCGTGCAAAGCAACGTGCCCAGACATTGCTTTTCTCCAAAAATGCTGTGATTTGCCAACGAGATGGAGGCCTTTCATTGATGTTCCGAGTAGGTGATATGCGAAAATCACATATCATTGGAGCCGGTATTCGAGCTCAATTGATTCGCACTCGTAGCACAAAAGAGGGTGAAGTCATGTCGCAACATTTCACTGAACTTGAAATTGGTAGTGATGATTCTGGTTCAGATCTATTCTTTATTTGGCCAATGATTATAGAACATAAAATCGATGAGAATTCTCCACTATATAATATGAGTGCAACAGATTTGTTACAGGATAAATTTGAAATTGTTGTTATATTAGAGGGTACCGTAGAGTCTACAGGTCAATCGACGCAGGCACGTTCGAGTTATATTAATTCCGAAGTACTATGGGGTCATCGTTTTGATCCTGTGACCTTGTATAATAAGCATTTGCAGGCTTATGAAATCGATTATTCACGATTTAACGAAACAACCCAAGTAGATACACCACTGTGCAGTGCACGTGAGTTAAATGAGATCTATAAACTACATGAGGGATTCCGAACGCCAGGTAAGAGAATCAAATTATAACAGTACTTTGGGAAACATACAATAAATGTCTATATTTCTTTCGTATTTCATACAGAAACCACATTCAACGTGTTGCAGCGTCAAATGTCCTCTCATAATCCTTCCGAATAGAAATATTTGTTATTGTTATTGTTGTGTGTATCTTGTCTACCACCCCCCCACCATTGTAGCAACCAATAAATGTTATTGTTATATTGTCTAAGTGTTTATGTGTTTCATCTTTATCTTAATTTGTAATAAGTTGTAAGTCTGTCTCACTTACCACGATTTTCAAGCTCACTAAAGTTGATTAATCAATTTCACAGGTAATTCTTATGGTCTTTTAAGACATTCATCACCAAATCCTTCAATGGATTCTGGCCCACAAAGTTCAGGATGTTCATCGTTGAACTCAGCTAAGAGTCGAAATCGTCGTTTAATGTGGGCCATGTCAATGCCTGCTGAAGTTACAACTTCAACTAAAGAGGCGGCGGCAACCTTGCTGGGCAATGGAACTTGTTCTAGATAATTAAATAATTAAAAGAAAATTAAATAAAAAAATATATAATAAATGTTATCATTAATTAGATGTAAGTCAATATGGCTAAGTATACACCTGGCATATCTTGAAGCTTTATTATAAATGCGGCATAATTACAAGTCTGAAAATGAATTGAGCGGAGATGCAAATAATTATGTACACGCCACAAACCACAAAACAAAACGAGTGTCAAACATTGCTCACTGTCAAAATTGGAAACAAAAAGGAAGCCAATAAATGAGAAACCAATCATTAAGTTTCATTAATAATAAAACTGAAAAATACTTATGTTATAAATAAAATTTCCAAGTTAATCTAAAAATAAATTGGTGGTGATAAACAAAAATGCAAAACAAATACAATAAAACACCAAAAAGTATGTTAATACAAAAAGCAAAAACAATAATATATTAAACGACTTCACACCAAAATATCTTGTCTTGTTTTGTTTTTAGTTTTGTTGTTGTAAGAGTCTTTTGTTTTTGTATCTTTTTATTTTGTTTCTTTAGGTTTTTGTAATTTTGTAGAAATCAACAGAAACATTGTCGATGTCGTTAACATAAAAAATCATATCCTTTTAATTGAAATTGTATCAAATAATTTTTTATTATTTACACAAAGTAATCAACACTAAATTTTATCCATTTCCACTTTACTTTACCTTTTCATTCCTTCACTTCTTTCATCTTCACCTGTAAATGGTTACCAGAAAGCCAAGTAGAGAAACCTAACAACAAGCGGCTATCGATCGACACCCATCAACAAGTAACAATCCGCACCCAAGATTGTGTCTTTATGCCGCCTCTAACTAAAGACTTCAACATTTATATTTATTATCACATTTATTGTTATTATTATTATGTGTGTACCACAGTGTAAGTATATCTATGTGTATCTATGAGTGTGCACAAAAGCGTTAAAAGCGCACACTGTGCGGGTAATGAAATGTGGGTGTTGGTTTAACTCGGCCCAACTCTCATAGTTCAGTTCAGTTTAGCTAAGCTAACCTAACCTAAGCTTAAGCTCGATTTGACTCGACTTGACTTGACTGGGCCTTTGAATATGCAAAGCCATAAATATGGGAAAAAAATAAATAATAATATAGAGCAGCGACTGAGACTGAATAAAAGAAACATTTTCAGCAACTCTATTATAACTGCCAAAAACAAAAAAAAATCTAGTGCTTGCTGCTTGCTTGTTGTTCTTATTTTTCATTTATTTACAATATTTTGTATTTGCTGTTTTTTGGGGGAGTTAGTTTTTGTTGTTTATCATTCTTGTAACTGTGTCCTTAACCCAAAGTTGTCAGTCTGTTTGCCTGACTATCGATGACTGACCACGAGCTTAATGCATGAACGCAAATAAAATATTTTTTTGGAAGTCAAAAAGTTACACATACTATTGTAGATACAAAAGATATTGTACTATAAAGTGTACCTACCATATCAGAAAAAACTAAGCAAAATTAAACATGCGAGTATTTGTATTTTGCAACAAGAATGTGCAACGTAATGTGGTTGAATGAAGCGTGAATTATTTGGCAACAACAACGGCACAGTGCCTAAAGGGTACAGAAAATAGAAGAAAATTATCTTATCTTATAATCTAAATTTGTATCACAATTACTTTGAAGTGATACCAAAGACAATTAACTACTTACATAGATTGGACAATTAACTGTTGCTCCATTCTAAAATCTTGAGGTTCCAACAATAATTTCCTTGGATTTTCTAGAAAATTGTTTCAGACTTATGCTTCAAGATTCCAAAAGAGAAAAATGATATCCCTATGTTTCGTGAGTGTATTGTGCAGTCTATGTAGGTTATGGTCTCGCGATTGTTCGCAAGTTTACCCAGTTTTTACGCCTGATAAAAAGTAAATGAGTTGGTGGTTTATGAGAGGTAAGAGGCAATCCACTGCTGTCCAAGGTCGGTCCCAGAGATAACCTTCTTCCTCTAAACCAACCCCAAAGGACATTTTGCCAAACTACCCAGCTTCGCGAAGAACGGTTTCCTGAGAAAACGGGTTCGAACACTAAGTAGAGCAGGGCAATCACAGAAGTGGTGCAGTCAGTTTCTGTGCAAAATGGTGTTGCGCACAAACCAAGGAACTCCATATAAACGAAGGCGAAGTGCCTTGTTTTGACAAGCTTGAACCCACTGAATGTTTCTGGTAGTAGCAGTACCCCATATTTGAAGCGCATAATGCCAAACAGAGGCCACTACTTGTCTGTAAATTGTCGTCTTGTTACCAGTCAAGCCTACGTAACTTTGACTAACAGCATCCGGTGATGGCTTTAATGTGAGTTCGCCATATGAGGCATTTGTCTAGGATCAGTCTAAGTTAGCGGACTTGGTCCACCTCCGGGATGATACTAGAGTCAAAGTTGACAACTGGACAATGTAATGATTAGTTTAGATTATGCCAGAACTGCTAACAAGCAAATGAAGTTAGATATTCAAAAGATTTTGCAATTACTCTTTTTTTTCAATTTATTCAAATGAAATCTTGTTACACTGTGCTTGGGGTGTTCATTCAGCATTCATTAAAACTTCAGCAGGCCAGAAAAAATATGCATTTTAAAGCAACAATATGCGATTGTTTAATTACATGTTAAATGCATTTTTCTATACGAGTATACATTTTTTTGTTTTTTTCTTATATGTTTTAAGTTGACTTGACCACCATTAAACCTTAACTTGGTGTGCGCCCACCACCACGCGAGAGCGCGTGTGCACATTTTTGACAATTCATTGGCAAATATAAGTACGTAGTTTGGCTAAAAGCGTATGCCACCACTTGAGGGTGTTTTGTTAGGCAAATGTGTAATGTCGTTTTACGCTTATTCTAAGCATTAAAGTTAATTTTTGCCATGCGTCATTCATGCCACACAAACACATGCATAAGCAAAAAAGATATTAATATCTATGAATTAAGATGGCTATTGTTGTCTACAAGTTATTTATTAGTTTGTTAAAAATGTTTAATATATGTTTCCAACTTGATTCTCAACATCATATGCAACTACATGTACTACTATTTATACTTGCAATAACTTCAAATAAAAATTCACTTGGAAATTATTGTACTTCTTAAGATTTCCTTCTTCAAATGAACTCATAAACTTGCCTGCCTGCGTCATATGTTTCTCATATTAGTTGGTTGGTTGGCTGGTTGATTGTTTGATTTTTTTGGGGTAAATTGGGGGAGGGAGGGAAGTTCGTTGGTTGATTGCTTAGCTCGCTTGCAACTTGTCTTTAGTTTTATATGTGATTTGTTGTAGCACGATTTGTGGTAACTTTAGCTTAGTTTACTAGTACTTTTCGAGTTGAGAAGCTTGTAATCTGCTTTACCAAAAAATTGTTTTTCTTGAAAATTAAAATATTATTTTCTGAAAAAATCTTTGAACCGCAACGACATGGCAAAGGCAAAGGCTTTAAGGAAAGATAACTGTGGGGGTACCCAGGTGGTGGTGCGACGGTCAGCTAAGTTTATATGGATATGGCGCATGCTGTTGCTGCTTATTGTATGTTTGTGCTGTTTGTGTAAAATGCATGTAGCACGTTGCTCATAAAAGCCATGCCATGACACGCCACCCAAATTGTTTTCGTGGGTTGCATGAGAAGCGTTTCTTTTTTTTTTTTTTGTGTATTTTATTATGTTTAATTTTTTTTATATTTTATAATTTTTGGCAATATTTTTATTTTTTTCGTTTAGCAGCAGATCTAAATTAGTCGGTTGCATATAGATACATTTGTATATTATTGTATAAATTTTGTATTATTTTGTTTTTGTTTGGTTGCTTATGATTTGTGTTCGCGCAAGCGTAACAAAAGTTCGATGCACATTTTTCTTACTGAATTTCTGCAAAGTGGCGAACACGCCTCGAAATAGATACATTTTTATATCATTTGATTTTCAATTTTCGGTTTTTTTCTTTTCATTCTTCTAAGCATAGTTAAATTGTCGGCGTTACTGAGATTTAGTGGCATTTTATTGTTAACGACGATTTTTTAATGCTTTGATATTTAGTAAAGTTACGAATTTTCAGGTAACAAAAATGAAAAACCATAAAAATTTTTCTTGGTTTTAGGTGGGAATTGAAAAATTATGCAAATTAATTAAAATCCATTTTCATACTGGTCTCGCGAAAGGCAAAAGTATTGGAAGCTGATTTGGCATGCATAAATAAGCTTTTGACTTTTATATTACACTCAATTATTGCATTTTTATACTTAATCATTGACACATAACAAACAGCATTAGCGACGACCCAATGGGAGAACACTTCAAGTTGAGATAGAAGAACAATGTAACGACCCCCCACCCCCCCCATTCCAACATATGGTATTAGTTAAGATGGATTGGTGGATTATGGTTCACAGCCATATCGGCTACCTTGGAGCCATCTCATGCATTTTATTTTAATGTAAAGATTAATTCTTTTTTTGTTGTCTTGATTTGTTCCTTCTACCGATGATGGGAATCCAATTTTAAATGAAACCCCATTGACTATAATAAAATTTAGATAAACAAATTTAAAGGATGAAATAATATTATAAAATTTGGTAATTATGAAATGCTTTAAAAGTTTACTAAAACAAAAAAATTCACAATAAACAAAAACTTGATTTGTTCCTTCTACTGAATTTGCAAAGCCTTTAAATGAAACCCCATTGACTATAAAAAAATTTAAATAAACAAATTTAAAGGATGAAATAATATTATAAAATTTGGTAATTATGAAATGCTTTAAAAGTTTACTAAAACAAAAAAATTCACAATAAACAAAAACTTGATTTGTTCCTTCTACTGAATTTGCAAAGCCTTTAAATGAAACCCCATTCACTATAAAAAAATTTAAATAAACAAATTTAAAGGATGAAATAATATTATAAAATTTGGTAATTATGAAACGCTTTAAAAATTTACTAAAACAAAAAACTCAAATTTTCGACATATTATAATAATGCATGTTATTTATTAAAATACAAAAGAAAATCAATAAATTCATTTATCCAAGAGAATAATTTCCATAAACACAGTTTCAACATTAGAGAAAAAAATCATTTAAAAATAATTGATAAACAAATATTATTAATTTCAATCAAACTGATAAAGAATTACAATGATTTCCAATATTTTGAATTCAGAAGGGAAAAAAAAAAATTAAAATAAAACAAGAAATTGGTTTAATATTAAGAAAATAATCAAAACGAAATATGTAGTTCCTTTTTTAAGTGACGATGCTCTTGAGAGACGTAGAGGGGCGAAACACATTGACTTCTTTGTCTGCAGCATAGAGAATGAATGTTTATGCATGAGTAAGAGAGAGATAAAAAATGCTTCGGTGTGGGCGGCTCGAATATCCTTGCAGCTTTCAGAAGATTGTAAGGTGCAAGATAGCATCTGTGGACGATTGGGCAATCTTCTCCGCAGAAATTGTCAACATAATGAGGGGCGCTCGAATGTACGAGCGAACTATGGCATCTGCTTAATTAAGCTTACTTTCCCTTCCTACGAAGGAACGCTTTGGCGGTGCCATAGGGATTAACGGGATTTGAGGCGAAAGGGTGTTTTTAGTCGGTAGGCTAATGAATCCCACATAACTTGTGACACGGGTCTTAAGTACTTTTGAAAGATTTTTACCTCCTTGTTGGCGTAAGGGATAACTTGTTTCGATTTTGACCCTAAAAAAAGAGGCTTAAAGGCAGGTAAATGATTGATAGACTGATGGATTGTTGAATTGAATATACCATATGCGTTAAGATATTTTATGCAATATTTATTAATTTTCAAAGGCTGTCATTAATATTCCAGCGTTGCCATTTCTCTTTTTATAAAATATATTGGCAATAATTTGGTACTAGGTTCGGACTATAAAGTGGATGCATAAGAAACTGCCAACCAAGGCCCGGAAGCTTTTGGCATGCCACCATCGATGAGTGTGATTTGTCGTTGTCCTAATGGAACACAATTCCTCACCTATTGGCCAAAGCTGGCTGCTCCTGGGCAATTGATTCCTTCAGACGGTCCAATTGATGAAAGTACAGGTATGAATTCATAGTTTGGTCATAGGAGAGCAACTCATAGTCGATGATTCCCTGCCAATCAAACCAAACATGTAACATCTATCCTGGCTTGACCACCATTTATCCCGGTGCATCGCGATTCGAACTTCACTTGATGTTGTGTTAAGTGACCAACTTTTTATTACGAGTCACCATCCACTTCAGGAATGCGTCGATTTTGTTGCGAAACACCAGCGGTTGGCAGCTGGAAATTCGGTGATTTGCCACCCATACACATGGTTTTTTTGTGTTTAGCTCCTGGGCAATCGAAACAGTTCTTACATGACGATTTCCATTATTTCATCGACATTTTCGACAATTCGCCTTCCAGAGCGACGAAACCATAATTGCACATGATTGGCAGTGACAGTATCAGGACCATAGACCACATTTTTATCCAACTGGCTTGCTTTTTCGCCTTTATCGAAGAAAAACTTTAAAATATGGCGTAAGGTGTCCATCTTTGACGCCCGCTCAAACAATACTGTGTCAAGTAATCACAAAACTGTCTCGAGTACTTTCGCACTTAAACAACACAAGATACAGATTGCTATAGACACCCAATATTGTGAGTCCTTAACGCATAAAGGACTTAAAAGGCTTATAGCCCCATTTATAGAATAGCGAACTAAGGTTTTATATCGAAAACTCTTACCTTACTTATATATTGTAATGCATTCACATAATAAATCTTAAAATTGAACTAATTAGATCAATCAATATCATTTCGCTGCCATTAAGAATTTATTGAAAAATATACAATACATTCATTTAAATGATTTTGATTTAATGCATGGAAAGGGAAACTACAAATTACTAAACAATTAAGGATTATATTCCTAATAAAGACATCAATTGCCTTTGACGCGAATGCCTTGATGAATCAAGGTAACAAAAGACTTAAAGGAATGAAGATGAAAATAAAAGTTAATAAATAAACGTACAAAGAAGCTGTAATAAAATGTTGAAAACAAGCTAAAAATTAACTACCAATAAAACATTAAAAAACAAGCATTAAAAACGACTTAAAAAAATTAAGCGTTGAGATTCAGTTTTCAGTAGAAAAGACAAGGGACAAGATGCATGGCCAATAACTCAACCATAATCAACACTGTTTACATAAATTTCACAAAAAAAAAAAAAAAATAATAACAACAAAACAACACGCAGAAAAAAGTTATTACAAGCATCAAAAGGATGAAATCAAGAAAGATACAAAAAACCACCAATATACCGTTGACGTATTTAAGATGGGTAAACTACTACAATACATGGTGTGCGTACGCTTAGAGATTGGGGCAAAGTCAAGGAAGTAGTATGAAACTTGGTTGGGTTGCAAGGGCAAAATGTATCAACAGGCTTCATTCTTCAGAGCGAGAGAAGATGCATTATGAATGCTTAAATAATGCGCTTAACTCTGTGCGAACATAATTTATGATGTGTACTTCAACAAAAAAAAAAAAAACAACAGAGAGAGATCCATCCATTGCCACTTATGAGTAACATGAATGTATGCATGTATCATAAGGAAAAGGACCATGGTAAACTTTCATGGCAGCAACAGCAGCAGCAGCAGCAACACACGCTGGTTTTTATTCATTTAAAACACACACAATAACACGAACAAATTTTGAATTCCGCCAGCCGCCAGCCACCGCTGCTTGCCTTCTTGTGAAAATTGATTAATTACGGTTATTTCTGCCACAAAATTTATATTACCAAGGGTAAAAACTGAAAATGTGGAAGCAGGAAACAGGCCCAAAGTGTTCAAAAAGAAGAAGCTTTACAACAATTTTTACCAGTCTTGGACGCATCACAATTGATATTGTAAGGCAACCAATTCTATATGCAAGTAGTAAATGCTGCATGCAACATCAAGAGATGAACTTCTTCTACTGCTGAGTGAGTATGTGTTTCTCCTGGGGTTGTGTATGACTGCGGCGGCAACAGCCTGCAATTGATTTAAGTTGCCCCGGACCACAAAATGAGACAAAAAGAAATCTTTTTCACAGAAACAAAGTAAGAAAATAAAAAAAAATATGATTAAAAATTACATTTAGCCATTGGCGCATTCATCGTGTTCTGTAATAAGCATTTTTATGTCGCAACAAACATATATTTCTTCGCTTATACTTAGTATTTCTTCTGCTGTTTCCTTCCTTTTATTTTGGTTTTTTATTCATACTTACATTTTGGTTCGTCAAAGGGTTAACATTGTTGTTATTGTTGCCGCAAGTTTGTGCCATGCAACATGACAACGCGACATGTTTGAGTTGATGATGCCCGCAGGGATTTTTTTCCGCTTTTACATGATTTTTTTTTGTTGCTGCTGTTAATATAAATCGTTGTTGTTGTTGTCATCATTATTATTATTGTTGTTGTTGTGTTTTGTGAATTATATGAAAATTAATAATTTTTGATGGAAATTATTATTAAGTTATTTTAATGTTAGCGCAACAAATAAGGAGGACCCTCGCCTCGTTCATGAACAGCAAAAAAATATTGTACAAGATAAAAATAAACAAGTTGCAAGTTCGTTATAACTTTGCATCTTTTGTAAAATTGTTGTTGTTGCATTTAGTCTCTTGTTAATTATATTTATTAAATAATAATATAAATTAGCTAAAAAAAGTTTTTTTTGTTTTTTGTTTTTCTTTTAATTCCAATTAAGTAGCTGCCACTCCAACTTGGGGCATTTCAAGTACACAAAGCGATTGCCCAACAGGTTTTGTTTTTTGATAATTTAATTTAAGGAAAAATAGCGACAAGCGTCAAGGTTTTCTTAGTTTCAGAAATCAAGTACAAATTCTTTACTTAAATTATTGTAAGGAGCCTGGATAGTTTTATTTGGAGATTTCAAAAAGAAAATGTTTTCATACAATATCATCAAATGAAATGGTTTTTATACGATATTCCAGAAATGAATAAAAGTCACTTAAAAACCAATCACTTTCATATTTTAGAAAGAAATAAGATTAAAATCTCAGGAATAAGTGTAATAACCAAAGTTAAGCGACAAAAACATAACATTTTGTGATACACGTATGTTATGAAACTTCAAAGATTAACAGAGACAAAGTCAATCTTATCAGTGATACCAAGCATTAAACCAAAGACTATGCTGATTGTATTGTAAATAGATTTGGTCTCACAAACATTGTCTTCGAAAATATTGTTGCAAACGAAAGGCTTTGATAGCAAAATGATTTCGTGAGTGATTTATCCAGTTTATTTATATATTTTAATTGGACGCTGATTATTAACAGTAAAGGTCCTTTTAGACGGTCTGTTCAGTCTCAGTCTATTATCGGCTCGAAATCACTGTGTCACTGTTTAGCTCATCTCTAAAACAAAAAGTGTTCAGTGCCATATAAATAGCTAATACTATTAAAGATTTGGACTGACCGTGTAAAAACAAGCATTTTGTCAGTCCATTTCGATTTCTAAAGCGATAACATGGACTAAGCCTAAGACTGAACTGACCGTCTAAAAGGCCTTTAAGTACATCATTCAATCAATTCAAGGTTGTCTACATTCGATTTATATAGGTAAACATTAACAGCTGCCTTTTAATATTTGTGTGATTTAATAAACAATGATGAGCCCGTCAAAGACGTTTATGATAGTATTAGACTTATAGTGATGGTTTCTTTTCAAGCTATCCTTGTAAGGGTATAGATTTTTGAGACGTCTGTGTGACCTGTGGGTTGGAATGACGATGCAGTTTTGTGTTCTACAATATCTACTGCTGTGAAAGTATTTTTCATCCAGTACTGTTGAAATCTTCAGGTATCGATGAAGTGTCGTGTTTGTCACATACCATAGAGTCTAGTCTGGGCAATTTCTGATAGCAACAAGTAGTGACACTTCTTACATGGGTGCGCCAAGTGAGACGTTTATCCAGGATCAAGCCGAGGTAGTTTACATTAGAAGTGAGGTGGAGTTTAGAGTATGATAGCTACAATAGAATCCACAAGTAATCCTATCAATGAACAATGATCTAAACATGTTATCCATATTGCAATCAAGCTTTGGCTGTCACAGCAGTGACTTGTGTTTGGTTTATCATAAGGTACACAGTTTTTTGATATATGTAAGTAGCTTCATTTATCACTAGTCAAGGAGATTTAGACTCGTTTGCTTAGTCCCCGTACCTGATATGAACTACTAGTTTTAATTCCTTTTATAGAATTGCAAAAAAAAAAAACGAATTTCAATTTATGTTATTCAACTACTTTCTTATCTTATGAAAAACTCATATTTTGGATTATATTTTTGAAGAGAGAAAAGAGTGTAGTACATCATGATCTTTGACTCCAAAATTCACTTTTTTCACACACCGCCTTGAGCACTTAACTCAATGATCTTCCTTTCATCCTAAAAATGAGGCTTATTAAATTTTATTTTTATTTTTTGAAATAATCGCGCCCTCTAAAGAGTAGAAAAACTCAAAAGGGATTTCATTTTATGACACTACTCACTTTTAAGTTGACGTCTGAACTGTCAGAAACAACACTTGAGATTCTACGCTGTTGCATTGCACTTGTTTTTGCTGTTTTTATGTGATTTTTATGTATTTTGTTTTTTCTTTTTTTCCACCATTTTTGGAAATGACAACTGAATGCGATTTTTTGATGTGAAGTGAAGTTAATTTCGGTTGTCAGTTTGAAATAAAAAGAAGCATAAGCAAGGTCCAGATTAAAGAGGTGAACAGAAACAAAATATATTTAATTGGAATTTTCAAAAGAGGAAGTAAAAAGTATGGACAAAGAAAAAAGCTATAAAATTGATAATTACAATTTCTTTTAAATTGAATTTCAATTGTTTTTTTCTTTTGCTTTTCGCATAATTAGACTTTTGGTTATTTCATGTTGTTAAACTTAAACATTTTCAATGGGATTAAAAGAAACACAATTGGGAAAATTTTTTCTTTGTTCTTATTAACGGTTTAAAATTTTTGATTATGATATTTTGAGTTAATAGTTTAATGGGTCTTTATACTACATATGTACTAATAAACTAAAAACTACTTTTTGGCCGCATTTTTCGTTTACTACCGAAAACGCCAAATCAATTTCACGCAATTCTCAGAAAATAATTCAACCTTTCACATTTACACATCATTTTTGGAAAGTTTAATGCTTTGTCTGATATACTAAAATTTTCGGCTGTTTGAAGATTTTTCTTTTCTACTTCTCAACCCAAATTATTCATTCAATAATAAGAAGAGAAAAAAAACTATAATAAAAAACAATTTGCAAATGGGTTGATTTATTTCCAATGAGATGTTTTTATGGACTTAATGATGCATAATAAAATTATGCATTGCCAAACCCATTTCATCCATCCATCCATTGATCGATTCATTGTTGCCTATATTAACAAGAAATCAATAAAAATATCTTAAGCATGGAGAAAGTAATTATGAATTAAGTCAAACCAACAACATCAAAGGAAAAAGAAATGCCCATTTCTGCTTTATAATCAAATACACACATACTACTTGGGATTGGGAACCTTATCTTATGCTCTTACGATAAGAAAAAGAAATGTTCGATACAAAACAGGATAAACTGAACACTGAGGACAATGACAGACAGTGCAAGCACAAGAAGCAAATTGTCGGCTTTCGATGAAAGGTTGAAAAATCTTAATAAGCGCCTTTTTAAAGCAAATTGCAATCGCCGCCTTGGCAAAGATCACATTCAATAATGAAGAAGGCAACATGAACTTATATTTGGGCACTTACTCACTCAATCGTCGTCACTTGTTTGAAACAATCGTTTCAAAATTAATATGCCAGTACACACAGATAAAGACTGAAAGGGCCTCTAAGTATGAAAGATTTGGCGTCAATGAGGTTTCAATAAACTCTTAGTATGTGAGGATACTCAAAGGGACCTCCAAGCAAGATGCATCAGCAGCAGGCACATCATTTTTTATTACCGCAAATTGTATGCTATGCGTCTGTAATCAACTCAGGTGCGTATAATGTCCCAAAAATAAAATCATAAGTTCAACACAATGTATGTAGTATTTTCTTTTTAGATATTGTACTTTGGATTGGTCATCATCATCAATGACTTTTCTGATAATGAAATGATGATGAATGCGAAAATTACAATTTGATAGCATCAAACTTCAGTTTGATTTGTAAAACTGGGTCACTTGACTAAAACGAACAATACATGGATGGATTCTTGGTCCAACTGACTAGTTAAAATAATCAAAATTCACTTAAGTTCAATGATTTTGCAGTAAAATTATTAAAAGTTGATTTTTCAAAAATTTCTTTCAAATAAATGAGTGAGAAAAGCCGACAACTTAAGTGTTTGTGATTTATTTTCTCCTTTATATTTTTTGTTGGTGAAATTCTTTTTGCAATGCAAATTTTCCTTTATGATTTTTATAACGCCCTCTAGTGGCAGCTTCATAATTAAGATATTAATCTTAGAACCGCCCTGCACTTGTTGTCTTCTCATGTGTTCATATGTTTTCTTGTCTTGTCTTTTTCTCAAGTCAACTCTACTCCACTCATCATCGACATCATGAGGAGCTGTGATCTTTGCCTTCATACAACAATCAAATTGATTGGCAACCATAAGTAATGTAGCCTTGCTATGCTTCTTGATTTCTCAATAAGACTAACTACAAACCAAAAAAAAACGTCCTTGCAACATAACGAGCTGTAATTATGCATCAAGTAAGAGTAATTTAAAATAAATTACATAATAAGTGGGAACAGAAATTCATCAATGATGATGCGGAATCAACAAAAATATTTAGCAAAAATCACAATTACTTGGATCCCCAAAAATTGAGTACTTAAAAGATGCTTTAAACATCAATTATTATACTATTATGATTCACACGAGGAATCTATAATAAAAAAGGAACAAATACACCAACAATGAGGGGAATGCAAAGAAATGCTGACAAGGGAAGTTGAAGTGTGTTTACTATCATAAAAATATGTCTATATGGTATATTGTAATAATAAACAATTACAAGGGAAAAGACAAGTCATAAATCCTTAACTTGTTATGTGGAGGTGGAGTTGAATTGAGTTTAACGAACGCTTCGCATCGCATCGCATCAGATTGCCTACAATTTTGTGCTGTTGAAGGAACCTCCACATCACATCACAAAGCTGAGTGACCACCATTGCACACCGGGAGGTCATGTCACGAAAATATCCATTAACACATCATAAAATTAAAAATTAAGAAACCATACGAAAACGAAGAAGAAGAAACCTCAACGACAACAACTTGATAATTTTTACTGACTAAAACCGCATAATGAAAGAAAGACAAAAAATCAAAACTAAGTAACAATATTAAAATAAAATAAAAACACAACGTCAACGACAAGGAATGCAAGCAAGCAATGCGCGGATCGTTCAAAAAGATGCAACCAAAAAGTGAAACCGGTAATTATGCATTATGTATGCACGCCAGGGATTATAAGCAGCAGCAGCAGCAGCAACAACAACGATAACCCAACAATAACCAGAGAACAACTGAAAGCACCAAAAGTATTGGATGGAACAGGATTGCTTCGCTTGATCGCTTGATGATGATCAAAATGCTGTTGCTGCTGCTGTTGTTGCTAGCGATGATGATGATGATGATGATCATGGTTTTGTGTGGAGTGCATGAGAACACAACCACAATTTGAAGCGACAGCGAAATTAAACTCAAATTGACGTAAAGTAGGAAGAAACGAAGCCAGAAGCAAACCAAGGGTGGTGAAGTGACGGTGCAGTGCCGCAACTGTAAGTTGTGATGGTTCATCGAATAGCCCACGCAGCAGCGGCATGCGCGCTCTCCATACCACAACATTTGCTTACACCAAGCAACCTCTATAGGCCATGTTATTTTATGGCATAAGGAAATACCTTGCTTAGCGATTTACGTGCTCAATATAATGGTGAGACAATCAGTCGGATAGAGGGACAACAAGCAAACGGCATTGCATTGCAAAAGCAAAACAGTATAAAAAAACACAAAAGACTTAAGCGACGAACTTGCAGTAACATAAATTTCACTTAATTGCCAAAAAATATATATATGTATATAAACAAAAAATAAGTACAAAAAAAGCGAGAATCGCAAAAAATGGCAATAAACATACAACAAAATGCATTAAATCGATAAAAATGTACAAATAAATGAGTTCAGTATGAAAATTTCTCAACACGCAAACGAAATTTTAATGCAGATTGTTTTCCTCATTCTTACTCCTGCTTCACTTCCCTCCTACACTACCATCACCTCCTCCAATTCCATCTCCATCTCCCCTCATTACAATATTGTTATTGCTTTGTTTTGTTCAAATTTGATCGCGTTTCATTTCGCTCTCAATAAATTTTGTTAAATAAGCAAAAAATACTAAATAAATAAGTAAATAAAATAAAAAAAAAAATAAATGTAATGAAAATTGTTTTCTTATTGAAATTGTCTTTGTAATCAAGGGAATTTTATTGTTTAAATAAATAAAGCCAGAGACTGAGACAGAGGAGGAAAGATCATTTTAAAAGGCTTCCTCAATTATGTAAAAAGGCCATAAATTTGGTATGCAAGTAAAGTTATAAAAGAAAATAGTAATTCAAAAATTAACCTTGGATATTGTCTGAAATCAGTTATCTAAGTACAATTTGATTGTCTCCCATAGGTAAGTGTAAAGCTAAACATACTCTACATAACTAGGAATAAGGAACCGTAGATAATGCCAAGAAAGAGCCTTACATCGCTGTCATCATATGGTAGATAGTCTAGATCAGGACTGTTCTCCCTTTGGAAGAATCTCCAGTGTACTTCAGTGGCGAGAAAAAAATCGAAGAGCAGCGAACCAAAGAAATTTCTGTTTCTTCTCTATTGTTTAGGCCGAGTCTGAGGCGCATTGGGCCTCATTCAGACTTCACATGAGCCATATGCGAGATGCGGGTTAGACAGCCGTGGTCTAGATGGATACAAATTGAATCAAACTAGTTCAATTACATACCTTAAAATCAGGTTTTAATAAGACCTACGAAGACAAATGTCAAATGAAATGCCTCTGTTTTTCTTGAGCAAATCCGTGGTGTATGCAGTCTTGCTTCAAAATCCACTATTCCAAAAAAAATTTGCTTTTACTATTTAGGATTTTCAAGATTTCTGTTTAATATCTTTTTGATTATAATCCCCAATTACTTTATTTATATTCTCTCACTCTTTTGACATCATTTAAGAACTCTTTTTACCTTGACATAACTTAAATTTTAACGATAATTGACACGAACCAAACCTCTTCGGCGGACCCCATTTTACCATTTAAAGTAGAACAAAAGAATTGCCAAAAAAACAAAAACAAAAAAAAACTGAACAAAAAATATTTCAATTTTCATGTTCATTAATCTTTGTTTATTTTCAATGTTTCACCAGTTGAATCATATATCAAAGTTTTTATGATATTCATTTTATAGGTTCTTTAAGTTTTATGAAGTTGTTTGCCTTTGCTCATAGTATTTACAATATTTTTAATGAGTCTCTTGAGTAATTTTAAGGTGTTAATAATAATATGCAGACACAACATGTAGTTAAGACATTTTTTATTGATTTTCTTTATACCATAAGTAAATGAGGAAAAAAATAACCATTTATACATTTATTTTTCCATTCAATTAAGTTATGGGAGAAAAAAAAAAAAAACGATTTCACAGAAATAGTTATTAAAATAAAAATTGAGCAGAAATTGGGAATTCAAACATGGTGTAGCACTTTAATCTTTTGTCATGTAAGTGTTTATATTTTAAGATTTTCTGTTTGATTGTAGCCATCACACAAATCAGCAAATTGGAGCAATAGCAAACTTTCTTATAGTTTCTATTTGCCGGAAAGCAAAAGATCTTCAAACTCCCCCTTTCTACATTCAAGGGCTACAACGATAATATTTCGTTCGAAAACCTTTGAAGTATTTTCATATTTGAAGGCATTGGGGGTAACCCAATGTTGTTTATCATAAGTCCACAATGTCTTTGCTAAACCAGACATTTATTTCTAAGAGTTCATCTCTTTTTATCAGTCCAAACAAGATTCACCATAAAGCGTGGAAACAGTCCCCCACTAAAATTGAAGAATTCCCCTATTCCACAAAGCAACACCGTCAAATACATGGGAAAGCACCTGGACCGGAGGCTTACCTGGAAGACCCACTTTAAAGCAAAACAAATGCAGCTAAAAACAAAAATCAGAAAGATGTACTGGTTCCTTGTACTAAGGCTTCAACTAAGCTTAGAAAACAAAATTCGACTCTATAAGGCAGTTCTGAAGCCGATGTGGACGTATGCAATACAGCTGTGGAGAACGGCATGTAACTCCAACAGTGAGTTACTGCAAAGCTATTAATGTGACCAACTTTCATCTTCATAAAGATATCAAAATACTAGTCATTAAAGTTGAAATAAGAAAGAGTTCAGAAAGGTACAACACCACACCAAACTTCATAATCATGCCAACAATCTAACTATAACTCTTTTAGAAAATGACAAGGATGTTAGGAGCCTGAAAATATGTAGAATAGGTGCCTCTTCAGTCTTCTTATTAATAGAAACTGATATTTTGCAGTGATGTCTGATGAATAACTATAGAGACCACTGATGATCAATTAAGTAAACATCACTTCTGAGTAAAGCTTTACTACCTTTCCACCAACACAAGTCCCTTCGGTACTGAACTACTGGGGTTAGTAGACATGCTATACAAACTCAGTGACTATTTTGCGGCTACAGATCTAACGTCATCAGTCACATATGTGACTTTCTTTTATTCTTTTGAATTTTCTTCTATTAGAATCTTTCTAATAATATTTAAAATTTGCAATTGCAATTGCTATTAAAGTTTGTGATATCATCACTTACCATCACAATCTAAATTTTATCATATGCTTTTTGTTGTAAGTAGTGTGATCAAAAGTCGTTTTGAGATTACATATTTTCATTTTTTTCATTTCCTTACATATTTTTTTTCTTCCAATTTTGCATGCGTTAAAAATTTGTCGCATGCTATTTTTGTGTCTTACAGTAGCGCGTATTGTTGTTATTGTTACTATTGTTGTTGTTGTTGTTGTTGTCATTGCGGTTGTATTTTTGTTTGTTGTTGATGTTGATGAAGTGCTGCTGTTGCTGCTGCTGTCTTTATATATGTATATTGGAGTATCTTATTGTTGTAGATACTGGTGTTGTTGTTGCTGCTGCTCCTACTGTTAGTTTCTTATTATTATTATTGTTGCTTTTGATAAATTTTATTTATATTTTCCTTCATTTTGTTAACTTGGGGCAATGACAGTGAATATAATTTTTGTTGTTGTTCTTGGTTGTTGTTGTTGTTGATGTTGTTGTAAGTGCTAAAGTCAACAATCGTGAGAAAAGAATTTTATTGTATCTTTTTCTTACTCTCATTGTTGTTGTTGTTGGTATTGTTGTTGCCTGTTGCACTTTTGCGGTTATAGCTGTTGTTGTTGTTGTTGTTGTGGGCAACACTTAAATTCGTTGAAGGTCATTTTTTGTGACGATTTTTTTTATGGTTTTTTATATTCCTTTGTTGAACTCTTTTTATTTTTTCGAATTTTCGGATTTTTGTATTTTTCCTTCTTTTTGAGTAAGTATTTTGAATTGAGTTTTTGAATTCACGTGTAGATTTCGTTGTTGTCTTGTCTGATTTCATTTGTTGTTCTTGTGTTTGTTGTTGTTGTTGTTACTTAAATTGTCCAATTCATATGTATGTATGTATATAGATGATTGTATGTATAGAGTGTTTTTTTTTTCCTTAAAGCTTTAAATGTCAGTTGTAATTTGTTGTTTATGTTGTTATTGTTGGATTAACCTCATATGAATTATGTTTTGATTCGGTGTAATTGATTTGAAGGCAATTTCAATTTGAATTTAAACATAAAAATCAGTCGGGAGCGTCATAGAGCGTTTAGTTTCAGAATCACAATTTTTGTTTGATTTTTGATTTTGGCTTAAAGCCTATAATGATGCTGACTTTGGACTCAAACTGTGTTGTACAATCAATACCTTGTATTTGTGTGTGGTAAATCAATAATTGCAATTTTTTGCTTAAATGAAAATTATGTATTATTTTTTCAATAATTGTATTATGTTTTTTCTTCAGTTTTTTCTATTGTATTGTATATAAAATCCCGTAGAGCAATTTTATATTTAAAAGTTACCATGGCATATTCTTGACTTGACTTGACTTGACTCACCTCACTACATAAAGGTTTCGTTCGATTCAGTTTTGAGCTAAAAGTCAAGTTAATAAAATTATTTGCATTTTGCATTCAGTTGTATAATCCTCTCCATGGCTAAACTCATCGTTCAATTGATGATAGACTTCGTCATTTATGTGCATTTTGCAAAAACATTAACTTATGAACAGGATTCTCCACATTAAATATAAACTAAGAAACCAGTTCATCGTCATCATCATCATCATCATCAATGTAGCCGTCGTCGTCGTCTTGATTCTTCCAAAGATCGATCGATCGTTCATTCGATAGTTTATACTCATCGATCAGTGATCGTCGACTAAGTCAATTAGACACATTAAGGCCAGTTAATTGCATTCGTGTGGCCACATTTTGATAAATGATAAGCTGACGATGAGGCAGGCGAGAGCAAATGATGATGGTAATTACCCAATGTTACAAGTATCAACATTAACACCAATAGATGAAACTACAACAACATCAATAGCAATAGCCACAACAAGAATTTCAAATCTAAATCTAAATTGGTAAATATTTTGAATCACCATAACCACCAACGCCAACAACATAACATCAGCAAACAACAGCGTTAAAATATTTGATTCAATCAGTCGTAAAATCTTTTAAAACCCCAAAATCAATGAAAAATTATTAAATGAAAAAAATATAAAATAAATATGAAGAAAAAAACGCAGTTGTCCACGCAAAACATTTTTCATATCTCTGAGTGCTTATCGACGGCGATTTCTTACAATTTTTTGAGTCCATTTTTTTCCTTCATTTGACAGCGTTTTGACTCAACAAAACTAACTAAGAGACAAACAAACAAACAAACATTGCAATAGTCATAGCCTTAGATATTATACATATGTATGTATACATAGTGGGGCTTAGATACAGATCTCTCTTTAAGTCAAAAGTTGCAAACTTATGCAATCGGAACACACCACAAAACCAAACCAAATCAACAAAAAACAAAAAAAACCAATGAATTTAGTGTATCACGAACGCAGTAAGCAAAAGTAAATATTGTTGTTGCTCATACGCAGCATTGGCCTCATTCATTCATGTATCCACTCATTCACTCATTTATCCATTCATTCAATTCATTCATATGTGTACAACAAAATTTATAAAAGAAAAGATAGAAACCGAAATACAAAACAAAAAAAAAGAGTAACAGAATAAGAAAAAGTACTAGTAAGTAAGTAACTCATGCCTTTACGCAATTTGTCATTCTTGAGAGATACGAACATTTCTTATACTTACAGATTTATCATTTTCATATTTACTTGTACTCTGATATTTTCATACACCAGAGTAAATAGCAGGCGTGGCTCTTGTAAAAATCTCTCAGGCTTCCGAGACTCCTGCATCTTTTACCATGAGTTGGTTGGTTATTGGTTTGTGTGGTTGCTTGAACAATTTTATTGATAACATTTGTTGCAATTTTTGATTTTGCATTCATTTTCAGTTTTCTTTTATTAATGTTTTGTTGGTTGTATATAATTTGTAGTTGTTATTTTTACTGTTGTTGAAATGCGATATTTTTCACTTGACATGATTTTGCATTTATGACGATTAATTTAAGTCATCAACAAATGCGTTTTACTATTTTCAATTTACTTGTTAACTAAACTATACTAAGTTTATTTCTTTCCTTCTATAATATTTCTTCTCTTACTAATAGTGAGTATGATATTTGTGACTAAAATCCTTCATGTTTGACTTTGTCTATGGTAAGTGTGCTTGAGTATATATGAAATTGAAGCGATTTATCAATTTTATTGGATCAACTTAGTTTAGTTTTAGTTGCATGTTTTTCTCGCGTATTACATGGTCAAAACATGCGTTTCTTTATCACAGATAACTTAACTTTGATAATATGATTTAAGAGGTCGTCGTCGTCGTCGGATTTGATATCATGCATGTTCAGGAAATTCGAACTGTTGAACTAAAAAAAAAGAGTAGCTGGTGGTGATATTTGTTGTTGTTGTTTAAGTTAATCGGATTGTGCATTGAATTACATTGGATTGTTTCTTTAGATATCCCAGAACGAGATTTCTTAGATTTTGGCAACATAGAAAGTTTTTGTTAGTTGGAAGGTAACTAAGGAAACGATACATTTTAATAGATTGGCTTCTTGTCTTATGTGTTGGGTGAGAACTAGTATAGTTTTCACTAAGCTAGTGACTCGTATTCAGTGGGACAAACTGATTTGAATCTATTATACTATAAGTAGAAGGCTTCATATTACCATATATTGTGTATACTACTAGGGTTGTAGCGAAAGTCATTTTAGCTGAGGCAGAGGTTGAGGCGGAAGTCCAAAGTTTGACCTCAACAGAAGCGGAGGCGGAAGTGGGTTAACAAAGAAAAAACAAATTGGAAAGTCCCGTTTTACCAGAGACTAGACAATTCTCTCTCTCTAATAAGTTTGTCTGATTAATCTTGCGCAACATCAATTGCACACAAATTGGTGTTTGATGGAGAATTGGCTAGTCTATCTATTGTGTATAGTGTCTGGTTATACATAGCAATCAGCTCTGCTGACTCTTTTCTTTGTCTTCTTTCACGTATTTGGATAAAGCAAAGTTTTGTTACAACCCTACTAGATACCCGGACATGCTTTGTTTTGCCTCTCCTTCCAAAACACTACTGATTGGTTTGCTGTAACATTTGTATAATCAATTCTCGTCAAATATCTTACAAAATCTTCTTTATTCGTTAACAGTCCTCGCCATATTATTTTCTCATTCTTGCTCGTCTTCTTGTTTTGCGATCAAAATGGAGTAAATGCGTGTAGACCTTGTTTTATATTATTTATAATACATGACCAAAGTCCTCTCTTGATAATGTTTGGCATAATTTGGCATCTCAATAGCACACCACCAATTTCGATTTTAAATGGACCCAACAAGACTCTTTATTGCAGGATACGGACTCTGAGGAGAATACTGAATAGTAAAACCCCAATAAGCAAAGGAAATGTAGTTTTGAATAAACTGTCAAAGTTGTCTTTTCTCATTCTCTATAAATCTTTTCTACTCCTCAAAATTTTCTTGTTAATTAAATTTCTTGTTTTTCTCTTACACACCGTATTACAAATCCTACAATGCATTCTGCAGGGGTAAGTGAAATGATTATGGATTTCTTATAAAACATTTGTAAAACTTATTAAATATTCCAATTGTATGGACGATTCTGTCAGAACGCGCAACGTAACGCCCAAAATAATGTGAACAACCAAGTGCAGCAAATGGAACTCTATCCACGTCGTCAGCATACAGAATATTATAGAACACCAAATCCACCGGTAGACCAGCAAATTCAGCAAGCCGAACATTGTGCCAGCCAACATAGTAACCAACACATAGATCCAATAGTTAATGGTGTACCAGCTGGCTCATCATCACATCGACGAATACGCAATAGCTACTTCTCTTAGTTCTAACTCTTGTAGAGAACTTTCTTTCAAAAATCATAACTCAGCATTACTGAAGCGTTGACTTATCGTGTAGCTATGATTTCTATAAGATCCTACGACAATAAAGCGAATGGAACTTTGTATTCTAAAAGGTTTTGTTATTTAAAAAAAATAAACATAGAAAAAATTGCAAAAGTGTAATAAAAACGGATATTCCTCCAGTTTTTCTGACGCCCACTCCCTGAAAAATCGAAGCTTTGGCAGATCGCCCGGCTTCAGTTTTTGAAACAGTTCTATTTTGTAAACCATTAGACCAAGATATTTGTGTAAAATCTTCCATGTATTCGAGTAACACAAACCCAATTGCTGCGAACTACGACGATTGGACACATCACGGTTCTTGTCAATACTGGCGCATACAGCTGCAATATTTTCCTCCGTTCACACTGTCGGCATACGGGTGGGTGTCTTGATGTCCAATAGCGTGAAATTTGGTCACTATTGCTTTAATTGTTCGCTCAGTAGGTCAATTATGACAACCGTAAAATGTTTGAAGTGCGCGATAAACATTTTTCACAGAACACGAATTTTGATAATAAAATTCAAGACCAGTAAAATTTGCAGTCAATGAGTTGGAGGCGCTATTAGAGCTAGACTCATGCCAAACTCAAGAGAAACTATCTGAAACCTTGGAAGTTGCTCAACAAACGATAACAAGCCGTATCATGGCTATGGGTATGGTGGAAAAACAAGGAAATTGGGTTCCGTAAGAGCTCAAGCCATGAGACGTCGGTTCTCCATTCAGGGGATTTCATATTTTCTCTATTTATTACTTATTTCTCTATCATAAGTTATGTATGTTTTATACCTAGGATCCCTCTTGCTGCACTAGGATTTCTATGGATTCTTTAAAATGATATTGAAGGAGTGTAGTTCACTCTGAATAAGATTAAAATAAAACACCAAAACCAAAGAAAAGAATTTAAACATGTCTGATCAAATGTATCTCCTTCTCTTATTCCAATAGGAATTGCTTAATATATTCCAAGATATGTATTATTGTTACAGAAAATACCATAAATTAATTAAATTCATATCAATTATAGTTTCAATTTCAATCAAAATACAATTTGGGTTTTCTTATTGTAAAAATGGACAAACATACATCATCATCACCATCAACGTCAACATCATCGTCATGCGAATGAATGTTTCACAAGTAAAACGGCCAAACCCAATTTACTGTTGTTCACTTCAAATGTCATAAAAACAAAAAAAAAAACAAAAAATAACAAGATCCTTGTACATATATAACGACAACGACGACGACGAATAAAATGTGCTTTGTCACTTGAAACGTGTAAAAATATTTGTGTAACTGACTGTTTTTCGTTTTTCTTTGATGCATTTTGAATGACATGACTCGAGTTTAGTTTGATTTATGGCACTTTTGGTAAGTTTTCAATGAATGAATGAATGACTGACTGACTGAATGAGTGAGTGAATGAATGAATGACTAACTCACCAAATCACCAAATCACTGAATGACGAACTATTTGAATGACTGACTGACTGACTAACGAAGAATTGAATGCAACCAACTGTTGAATTCAAAGAATTGCCAAGAGTTTACTTTTGAATATATGATAAAAACGAACAGACAAAAAGACAGAAGGAAAGACTGATAGAAGTTGAGACGTAGGGAAGTAAAGAGATCTCTCAATGGATCTCTCAAAGCACTCTGGACATGCATCAGCAGCACCACCAGCAGCAGTAGTAGTGTTGGTCGACCGACATAAACCATGTTTTCATACACTTTTAATTACTCGCCATGCAAATCTAATAAAAGAAAGAAAACTATGTCAATTCGAGTATACTATATATTCGAGTTTTATTTTTTTCTATTATTTATTTGTTATTTTTGAATGCGAATTTGAGGTCAAAATTGTTGCGTGTCATTGTAAGAGATGGAGATTGCTTTTGTTCGTTCGTTTGTTTATTCATTTGCAGAAGGCGATCAGTCGATCAGTTGTACATTTGTTCGATTTGTGACATTTGTATAGCAAAATTTATGTTATTGGCATTGAACACACATACAGATACACATTCATTCAATCATACTTATTCACTCATTCACTCACATGTGGCGCATGAAGTACAATAAAAAGGCCCTTTTGCTGCAATAATATGAATGCATGCATGCAACAAAAAGAAAGTTTAACTAACTTTAACTGTAGCAACTTATCTAAAATGGTTCGGCAAATAGTTGCAAACCATTTGACGCCCACAAGTACATGAACAAATGTGGCCATAAGTCAAATAGAGACACACACAAAAAACTAAACACACAGATACTCAAACCAAAAATGAAACAAAAAGCCAACAACAGCAGCAACCATTGCGTTGTTGGTGACGGCGGGTGCCGTCAATTGTTCGATGAGGGAGCCTCTACAGACATTGATAAATTCCTTTGCTCATTCAAACCATTTGAATAATGAAGCCTTAATGGTGGTGACGGTGACGGTGGTCGATGAAGGTGGTGGCAGTGGTGGAAAAGACAGCAGCCAAAAGCAGCGGCATCAATCTGTCAACGCGATCGAGTCTTTGTTGCTGTGTTTCGCATGCGCGTGCGCTTGGATCACCGCATGAGATCGATTGTTTTGTGCTTCTGAGCATGCGCCAGCCAGAGCCTAGAAAGCGGCAATTTCCATTTAAAGTTACAAAAATCGCGTGCCTCCATTTATTATCAGACGTCGTCGCAGTCTAAGTTGTTGTCGTCGTCATCATCATCATCTCGAAGTGGTACCTTTTGTCAGAGCATTGTCGTGTGGGTTGTTGTATTTGGTTTAGTTTAGTTTGGTTTGGTTTTCTACTCCTCACTTAACATTTGCACACAGCAATTAAACAAGAGCGAAAATACCACGCGTTTTTCACTTATTTCTTCTATGACGACGATGAATTTTCTATCCAACATCAAATAGCAAGGCCGGCATCTGCTTTGTGGCAAACCGCGATGATTTCGTTTGACTGAGGTGACGTTGCATGTGACCGCCACTGCCGCCACTGTCATCAATGCTGCCATCAATGTTTGTTGGTTGGTGGTAGGGGCCGGGCCACCCAAATGGTAATGTTGCTCTAGTTTAAATTTCGTTTGCCTTATTTCTTTATCTACACCACGTAGAGGAGCATAGATACATTGTGTCAACCATACCAACCATGCCATGCCGTGCCGTGCCAAACGTTTGTCGCTCTTTGCTGCTGCTGCTGCTGCTATTGCGATAGCCTTATTTTATTTTAACATTTTAACCAGTTTTGCCGCCATGCGATTTCCATGCGCACGCGTTGTTGTCTTTGCTCTCTGCACCAAAATGTTTTCCCTGTTTTTCATTCACGTTCTTCATTTGTTTGTTTGTTTGTTTTCTTTTGGCAGGATTTGTTTGTTTTTGTTTGTATCTTCTCGATGTTGTTGTTGTTGCTGCTGTCGACGACGACAACATCTCGCGTATTATTTAACGACACAATTCGTGCGGATTCAACACCCACGCTTGCGCTTGCGTTTACTTGCTTGGCATCGCAACTCTTTTCTTCTGGGCAGCGAGCCTTTACCGCTTACTGATTTTTCTCTTGCTAACTGAAAGCGAAATAGTAAATGCTTAACTGATGCTCTACAGACCCACTGCACTGCACAAAAGTTTAAATATTTTTTTTTTTAAATATTGTATTTCTCTTATTGTATTTATTTCTTTTATTAATCAATCGCACATGCCAAAATGTCAATAAATCAATGTGACAACTTCACTGTGAATGACATACATCATTTTGTGGATCAGTTGATGGTGCAGGGTTATAGTATTGAAATGCAAGGAATTCAACATATCTAAACTCTTGCAATTATTTCAAATAATTTCGCATAACTTTTGCTTTCTTGTTGATTCGATTTGGATGAATTCTTTTCTGATATTCGTATGTCTTCTAAACAGGATTTCTCATTTCAAATCACATTTCGCATAAATGCATAATACATAACTTTAAATTTAAATCAATTTCAGAAATGAATACTAACTGGTCTAGATAGATATGCAAGTAGGCAGTAGATAGATAGACAGACAGCCGGACAGGAGGACAGACAGAGAGGCGGATAGGCGCAGACTAGTCTTAGTCTTACTTAGTTAACTTTGACTGACTAACTAACTAACTAACTAACTAAATGACTGACGGGCTGACGCACTGACTGACTGATGCCAGGTTTTATATAATATGTTGTTGGTTGGTTTTTTTGATTTGATATGTTTTTATTTGTGTGTGTGTCATGAATATTCGCAAGTGAGTCGCACGCAATTAAGCATTTTGTCTGCACGAACATGCATCAATCACAAGTTGTGCTGCTCATACGACCCGTCGTCAGTCAGTCATTTGGACAGACACACTATAAATATTGTATTGAACGATATCACTACTACTACTATTATGTACTACTATGTACAAGTATAGAAGCCCTGACTGACTTGGTCGGTCAAATGAACAGCCGGACTTATGTTAGTATGTTTAGTATCTTGAGGCAGAGGCTGTGTCCAAGTTTGTTGTGTGTTGTTGTGTTGTGCTATGCTGTGCTGTGTTGTGTTGTGACAGATTCCAAAAACATGTTGTTCTCGTCGTTGTCGTTAGAGTTTTTCCATTGGCGGTGACAAGCATTTTTGTATTTTTATTATCATTTGTTGTTTCAGTTGAATTTCAAGTCATTTAGTTTGTAAAATGCAAATTCAAAATACGAATCAGTTTGGCGAGACTCCACACTACACTTACACACTAACACACATACACCTAATACCATATACATATCTTTGTATGTATCTAAGTATCCATGCTAAATAAAAGAGAGATTTAGGCCTGTCTCGTTTGGTTTGAACATTCGCGTTTTGTTTGCGTTTATGATTTTTGAATGACAGTTCTTAGCTTTAAGCTCAATCACTACTACTTAGTTGATTTTTTTTCTTCTACTGTTATGGATCCAAAGTTTTGGTGGTGGTACCGATGTCTCATTTCTATTTATGCATGTTTGTTTTTCCTTTTTTTGGTTTCGTTTGACAGCAAAATTTTACGCTTGCTTATATTTTTATTAGTAATGGCAGCAAGATGTTATTTTCTGGTTAGTTAATATTGTGGTTTTTAATTGATTTCGTGTTCGTTTGTTTGTTTATACTTATTTAGTTTTCCTCTATTGCATTCAGTTATTAATTCAATTGAATGATTGATTCATTTTGATTTTGAAATTGCAGCATATCCAGATAGATAACTAAACTGCTTACAGCTGGATATTGATACAAAAATATAAGTTAAAATTATGATAAGCGCAACTGAAGTAGGATAGTATAGTAATTACGTTATTCAGTAAGAAATACGACAATTTGAAATACCTCAGAAACGGGTTGTTTAATCAATACAATAGTTTTTCAGTGCATCAAGTTGGTATCCTTGTACTCTGTTTATCCTCAGCTGTTCGTGAATATTTGGTAAGCATAACCTCAGTTAACAATGGTGAGTCTGCCTGAGCATTACACCGCGAAAGAACAACGCTCAGTGAATAGATTTTTAGTTATAGAGGCTATCAATGGTAGTGAAATCAACGTAAGAATACTGAATGTTTATGGGAATAATCGTTTGAACCGTTCGAACGTTTACAAATGGGTAGAACAGTTTCAAAGTGGCCGTGTAAATGTCTGTGACGACAACGAAGTGGACTATACTACCCTGCAGTATGAAACTGGTTCATGGCTAGTCCCTTTGGAACCAATACTAGTTCCATGTATTCAACTAGTGAATTCAACATGGCGATTTTATTGGAAGGGGTTAATTGCCACCGCTTACATTACCTTTCACCAGTAATGTCACCGTTCCCTGCCACTGGCTGCATTACAGTTCTCCAATCTTGTCAATAGACATGGCCACCACCTGCATTTCCTGTAACTAGTGAATTTACTAGCCACCAGGTAATAGGAAAAAGGGCTAGTGAATTACTACCGCTACCATACTGGAGGGTATTTCATACTTATTTCTTGTGTGCGGTACACGATGCTTGACTTTACACATACTTATAATGAACTCAACGTTTTCTTGTATGGTAACATGCATACATCACTTATTGTTATTACCACTGATATTTGGACTCTTATCAATGATATGCCAACAATGTCACTGACTATGATTTACCACTCAACCATGAAATTGATACGTGATGCCCATGAATTTAAAATCAATAATTGAGTGTCACACACACACACACTCTTAATTGATATGAAAGAAACCAAATGATATCATTATCACATCAAGCAACATAAAATCTCTCTGTATTTAAACTAATACATACATATTTCCTTTATTATCATTTTTGTGACCCACATCTGTCGCAAGAATGTTGCCTTCCGCAATGTTTGAAATAAATTTCAAATGAACTTTTCTTTCGTTTCATTGCCCGGGTGTCTGGTCTTAAGTTAGTACGCCAGTCAGTCATTCAGTCATTGAGTCATTCATCCATTTATTTATTCATTCAGTCAGTCAGTCAATGTATGTAGAGCTTAGCATCTACCATAAGAGAACTGCCAGCTATTTGCCACCTTTTTTGAGAAATTATGAGCACCAGCATATTTAAAGCGCTTGTTTCCTCCGGAGATAGACGAAAACAAAACAAAACAAAAAAAATATATCTATTGAACTAAACTTCAAACCATATAGATGGCATATAGTATCTATTATACGTGAGTGTGAGTATCTCAAGTGTTTGCGGCATTGGCAACTGTATGTGCTTCCCACAATTTTCACTAAACTTCAAGGCAAATTTGTAGCAACCAGCAGCATGCTACAACAGCAACCCAAACAAAAAAGCAGCAACATGCAACATCAATGACGACGACGACGAGTAGTTGCACAGCGGCTCAAACAACACGATCTAAGTCAACATTTTCGTTATAATTTCTATTATTTTCCCTTTTGGCATAATTGCAGACAATTTACTTAACGATCAATGTTGTAAAGCAATGATGAGAGAGAGAACGAGAGCAGAGCGTAAAGAGAGTGTAAGTTGTATCTAAAAAGAACTTCACAAAAGAAAAACAAAAAGAAATTTATTAGTTCCCGCAGCTTTGCTATGCTTCAATGGTTTAGTTGATTTTGTTACTATTGCTATTGTTGTCGTTATGTTGTGGAACATTTTAAAGTGTTTATGAGTTCATGTACCAAAAGCAACAATGACGACGACTACATGAATGACTGAGTGAATATCATTTCAGGCCACTCAAATCATAGAGAGAAAGAGCGGGTGGTGGTGGCAACTGGAACAGCAGGAGCATTAGAAACATCAGCATCAATAACATGGCAAAGTCAAATGTTTAGCAACCGCAAGCGTTAAATGAATATTTTAAACTATGAAATATTTTTCGAATGCAAAAACTTTGTAAGTAAGAACAAATTGTGGCAATATTTGTCTTCTTTGTTGTTGATGTTGCCTGTTGGATAGATATTTAGGCCTACAAATTGCAAACGTTAATGTTTTAATCACTTTACTTTGTCTAGTTATAGGAAATATTTCCAGTTGGTTTATATTTTTTATAGATTGTTTGTAGAAGGTATTATTAACATCCTGTTGTGGTATTTGTAACCTCCATTGAAAACCCCCGAGTAACTCATAGACAATATATATGAGTATTTGTCTGCTTCTTAGCAACTATCGGTTACCAAAAGAATTATAGAATGCAGACTCATCAGAAGATGAGAAGAAAATTGGGACCACCCATAAGATGGAGCCTTGAGAAATGACAATTGCCACCTATGCAGATGACACACCGATATTAATCAGGTCATCAGCAGTACTACGAACCTATCGAGATATCAATGCCTGGATATGTAAGTGAAACATAGTGGTAACACTGAAAAGTCAACATACACGGCATTCTCATTACGGAAAGGCACCGTTTTAATGGTGTAGTGATACCAATGAGGGATAGTGTTAAATATCTCTGCATACATTTGGACAAAAGGCTGTAGTGGAAACATCATATACTCGCTAAAAGAAAGCCCTTAGACATCAAGACAGAGCGCATGTTTTGGTTAATTGGCAATACATAAAAACTCAGCCTTGAAAGTGAAAATACGGCTCTACAAATTCATTATGGAGCCAGTTTGGAGAACTGCAGCTAAATCCAATGTACAAATCATTCAAAGGTATCAAAACTACGTAAACTCACCGGTACTATACCATATATTCGCAACGACGATCTTCATATGACAACGGTCATGGAAAAAGTTGTCGGCTTCAGCAAGAGGTACGTGGAAAGGCTCAGATCATCTCCAAACCTACAAGCATACAAACTTCACAATACGGACTCCATACAACGCAGACTTAAAAGAACTCATCCTATGGACCTGACTGACAGTATTAAACTGGAGTTTTCCGTACATGTGTTTTTTCTTCTTTCTTAACGTTAAGACACATATAATTTAGATTGATTTGTTAAAGTTTTCATGCCGCCCTAAATAATAAAAACATTTACAAAAAAAATAAAAGTCTGGTAACATTCATTGTGATCTATCAGTTCTTTTTAGTACTTATCTTCCATTAAAGGAGGCAGGCAATTAAAATTGAAAAACTTATGAAACTATTGAATATGACAATAAATCTATTATGAACATTTCGAGGGTATGTAATCATTCTGTAGAACAGAATTTATTTAATTCTTGCTTTGATAATTTTTGCAATGATCTCATTCTATAGTTGCTAAGTGCAGTAGTATTGTTAATGTACCATTGATTCTTCTAGTATGAAACTGTATTTTGTTTATGTTGACGCCTTAGGGTTGGTGTTTTTGCGTGATTTCCTTATACTATTTTCTGATGTTGCCAAAGCTTTTAGGTGATTTTAATGTTTGTTTTTTTTTATACTTACAAAACATTGATTGAATTTTATTGATATTTTTTTACAATAGTTCGATAGAATAACATCAAATTAAGAATTGTAAACCATAAATTGATATAATTTTATGACTTTTGTTTTACATTTTAAAGCCTCCCAGGCTTTCATTAAAGTTCACTTAGATTAAAGAAAAGAATATTAGAGGAAAATTTATGATGTAATAAAATAAAACATGTTCTACATAGAACATGGACAAAATGTTCGGTCAGCTATTGCTATTGATGAACAGATGTGAGACTTCTCTTATTGAGATTGATACTAATGACAGGGCTTAAAGTATATTTTCAACACCACACAGAACAAGAGAAATTATTTCATACGAGTATACAAGATTCAACAACATCATGTAGATGAGGCCCATAGCATTTTTTCAGTAATAAAGTTGAGGATTATTTAGTAAGCTAGCGATCGGTTTTAAACAAAAAAATAATATAAGCTATCAATAAATTTTCTAAAATTTTGCCAATAAACAATGAGCATACACACTAGTATTGAATGTTTAGATGCTTATGATGATATTGATGAGTATGGTATACCATAGTAATGTTTATGAAAATATTGTAATAAAAAAAAATGATGGTTTCGTTGATTTTCAAAGGCAATAGTTTTCTTTGATAAATTGCTTTTTTTTTGTAAGTAAAAATGATGACGATAAGCTATGATACTCGTAATAATGATTCAATGTATGGTATGGTATGCTGATCTCACTTAAAAGAAAAGAAACATTTTATGTACCTTTGATTATGGAGCCATAATCTTCATTAAAGTTGTTGTATATCGAAATCCATAAATTTAATCAACGATGGCGGCTGCCTCTATAGTAGATAGTGAAACAAAATACAACAAGAAAAAAAAAACAATATATAGGCGTTGAAGATGAGGCTAATATTTTGTTGCCGAACTTTAGGGTCATAACCAAGTAAATGGTTAAGTTTGAAGAAGGCGGCAACGACAGTGGTGAAGGTGATGATGTTGCTAACGCATCGTAAATCATTCATAAAGAAAGAAAGATTGTAAAAAAAAAACAACCTAAAAATTTGTAGACAACAAACTATAAACCAATGAACCAAAGTACGAATCAATGATAGGCAACAGCAACAAAAACAAATTGATTTTAGTCACGATACTGTCAATTAACCAGTCATGGGTCATCAGCCGCCTACGTTTGTTTCCATAGTGTCTAGTGGGTTTTTTTTTCGCAAAGAAACTTATCCTCATCCTCATTCAGTGATCAATACCATCCTCATCATCATCATTATTATTATTATTATCAGAGGCAGCAGCAGCAGCAGCTAAAGCCGCTTGACCTGTGTTCTTAGACCGACCATGTGGTTTTGCTTGCTTAGTTGTTGTTGGTGTTGTTGTTAGTTACATGATCATAAAAACTATAAAATTATTGCGTTTGCTACTTTATTAAATCAATTTAATTTCGAACAACTTATGGGAAAATGGTGCCTTTGCCACATTATCACGTCGTCATCGTCGTCAGCGAACAAAAAACGACAATTGCCTAACATTGATGACCCTTGATGACCACACACGTTGTCTGTTGTGTTTATGGTTCTTCCAATGGCCATTGTTATTCCTCTAGGTTTTCATCTGTTCATACACAATCATCATCATAATTTATGTTTGAGTTTAAATGTTGAATAAAATTTTATTTTCTTTATAAATAATATACAAATTATTTACACTGACAGGGTGTTGAAGCAGCAAGTTCAGTGCTTAAGTCTAAGTGTTGTTTAACGAAAGAGAAAATACTAATTTGTGATCTCACCAAAGCTTATGATATACTTCATATAAGTTATTCTTTTATGTGATTTCATGACTTCAAATACAATAAACTTAGATAAGATTATGTTAGGGGAGGGGTAGGAACTAGAACACCACGTGACTGAGGCCACAAATGGGCCTATTGTGACAATACCCTTACTTATAATTCCAAGATTTTTTCGGAGATAAATTTACAATTTCAAGTGATTCCACGTACCAAGAACCACCTTTGAAATGTACTCGAAAGCCTTGAGTGCAGCCTTGCTATCAGGGTGAATGTTTATGTGCTTATTAGCAGTGTCACACTTTAATTTTTCCCTGAGGAGTATTTCTTTTGCTTTGATTTATGCCTGGAAAACTGAGTTCTTTTGCCCATACTGCTTAATGGGTTTTCACCGTAGACACTTGCTCCAACACCAGTGTCCATTTTAGAACCATCCGTGTGTCACGGACAGGCTTAGATCTTAACTGTTCCCAGCCCTGTCTGTCTGGAAAAGCAACTTCAAAATTTTGTTTAATTCGGACAGATGTTGCTAATGATTGAGTTGCTAATGCTCATGCTGAGCTTATCCCTTAGACCTACCGAATCACTATCATTTACTTGGATGAGCTTTACCAAAAACGACAGTGCCTCTTTCTTTGTAAATATTGTGGTAGTAGGTTCAATAGCGTATCAAGGGCAGCTGTTGGAACCGACCTCATAGCTCCAGTAACATACCATAGACACAATCCAGTCGTTGCACCCTAACAATCTTCGATTGAGCTGTGATTCTGTCTAATTTAGAACACCAGATAAGTGCATCATATGACATGATCGGTCTAGTAATATCTGTGTACAGTCACAGTGACATTCTTGGATACAGTCCCCCCCAATTCTCTTACCTATGAGCCTGTTGCTGGTCCATATATAGTTGCTCTTGCCTTGATAATTATGTATTTTAGATGACTGTGAATTTTATAAGAGTGCTTGGCAAAGAGGATCCCTACAGAAATTCTGCTCTCTTGGTTTATTTATTGGAAGATTTTGATATTTGGCATTAGAATGGAACAATTACATAATATAACTTTAAAATACTTTGTGTGATTTTACATGCTCAGTTTTGTTCTAAGCCCTACAAACATCAGCTTAAAGGGTGATAATACTTGTCAAACTGGTGTTATCAAGAAAATCTATATTTATAAAAGTGGATGTATGTATGTTCCCTATGGATTCCGAAATCACTGCACCGATTTTGATGAAGTTTCCAGGGAAACTCTAGCATAGAGTGTTCCTTTTAAAGCGGATTGGAGCCGCTGTTATATAGAAATTGGTGAATAAAAGTTTGTTCAGTCAAGTCGTCTTTGTCAATCATCTCTTTTTCATGATCGTACTGAAATTAATTTGTTTTACACAAATTCAAGGAATGATTCGGTTGGCGGTGCGACGCCGGGCCGGTTGCATTAGTAATTAATGTTTTTCTTAAGTTTATTAAAAGCTTCCAATGGCCAATTAGTAAATTTTTCACTGTATAAAGTTCTTTGATAACTCAGTATATTGCAATAGAATGCCCTCATGCCTAAGGAAGGGGTAACCAACCGAACTTGGTTGATCTAATTGAGTGATTTAAACAAAAACTAATTAACTTTTTCAGTTATTTTTCATTGGTTTGAAAATTCGCTTTGGCAAAGAAACACAATACAATAGAAGTAAAGGAAAAACATTTTGTGCAATTCTTAGTAAAAATCGTTGAAATATTTTCCGATAATTAAAAGCAAAGCAACAACCAGCACAGCACAACCAAAACAATGTGTAATGAACATTTTGCAAATCGTAATGGAGATAAAAAACAAACAAATGAAGAGAAACAGTAATAGCAACAGAAACTGCAACTGCAAATGCAACAGTAGAAGGCCAAGTTAAGATGGAAGGAATCTTATGTTAGTACGAGTACTAAAACCATTAACCACCACCAACCATTGTATTGCAGGTTAGGCGAACCTGTTAAAAGATACTTTGAACCTGTTGTACAGTTAGAGTTACAATTTTTTATGCTCTCCTTCCTTCCTTCCTTTGTACCTTTATGCATTGCCACACTCACTCATTGTTGTGTACATAAGTATCTGTGTATGTGTGTGTGTGTGTGTGTGTTCGAAGCTCAACGGGAATCGAGATGGCGATGCACTTGAAAAATCGTGATTTCACCTTTTGTACAATGGAACAACTGAACGAATAAGCAACAAGAACAACAACGACAACGACTGTAACAGCAACAACAACAAAAGCAAGCGACACAGGGAACAGTGTCGCTCGCTGTTGTTGCCCCTTTTCATGAAGGAGGAGAAGGTGGAGGACGAGGCTTTACTAAATGGCAAATAAACTGATTTACAATCAAAGGAAATGAAACGAAATGAACCGAACCGAACTCAAACTCAAACTCATTGAAGGAATGAATGAACAAAAGTAATTTCCAACCAAGCGAAAAGAAAACACAGACACAGCATCATCCAAAATACTTACATAGTAAAGAAGTCAACATTACCAAAAAATAAGAAAAGAAAAAGATTTTATTTAGTTTGTTGATCCTTTTCCCTTCACCATTCACCCTTCTTCACTACCCTGTTCATTAGACAGTTTGTATTTGGCGACCATTTGAAATCATGAGGAGGCCATGATCCAATGAATCCATGAAGCAGCAGCATCTGCAACAAAAAATCAATTGAAGTAATTACGAAATGAAGGCACGAACTAATAAACTTCTTGACTATGATGGCCAGAGGATGATGGGAGGGTTAATGAGAAGGAAGACTTACTCTAAGAGAGTTTGTTCATTTCATTTCGATTTGGTTTCAATTCGATTCGATTCAATTGGCGAAGTCGTCGTCGTCGTCATCGACGATTGATCCTGATGAATAAGTAGAGAGAGAGGGCAGCAACAACAGGTGGGCGACATCTTAACAAGGCACTTACAAAATCAGTTGCAGTTGCAGTCACACAAACACGACTATAACAACAACAATGATACACAATAGCAAAATAATAAGAATGACAATGGCAAGGTATGATGAAGAAGAAACAAGGAGGACTGCAGTAGCATTGCATTCATTGTCTTGCTTTGGATTTGGCTTTCTTGGTATTGTCATCATTGTTGTTGCTCACTGAGTTACCGCGCCCAATATCGCAATTTACAGTTAGTTTAAATTAATTAATCGAAATGAACTTAATTAGACAACAACAACAACAGCAACAAACAACAACAATAATATCTTTTACTTTAAAGCATTTCACTGACCAAATCTAGCAACCACTGAAGCACTAAGCAACAACAAGTGCATGACTTTTGTTAACCTCGAAAATGAAATGAAATCAGGTCAACAAAATAAATCAACCAAGTTTTTTTTTTTCCTTCATTTCTGTTTTGTTGTTGGGTCTTTTTTTTGTAGATCACTAAAGCGCGATAGATGCCGAGCGAGCATCACCAGTTCATTGGACAATCAACTGTGTACTACACAGCATCACTACTTCAGTCAGTCTAGAAAATGATTGGCATTAAGAGAGGAAGGTTGTATGGGGGGAAAAGACTAAATCAAAAACAACCAAAATAAATTATGACTTTTCATTTAAGTCAGGTTAATGGCTTAAGTCATGCATATGCCCCCTAATCTCCTCTCCTCTTCTCTTTTCATTCGAATTGACTTAAACTCATCTCTTGGCTTGTGGCAATCAGCCATTGAACATTCAAAAGTGGCAACGAAAATGAAAACGCTTTCAACTAAACAACAAAATACAATACTACATAGTATAACAAAAAATTAAATTAAAAGAAATAAAATAAAATAATAAAATTAAAAAAAATACAAAAATAAGGTGCAGCCATCTATTGGCCAATTGATTGTTGTTCTTGATTTGAGGTTAAGACTGTGAATGTGGTCAATTGGTCACTGCGTGCAATTGTTTTGATTTCATTTTCTGTCAGTTGAGAATAATGTTGGTGGGTGATGATTGAAGGAGAGAAGATGAGCACATTGAGATAAACCCGAAAGAAAATCACATTGCATTTTGAAGAGTTTTACAGTTCAAAGCAACAAGTTGAATTGTATTTTCTTTTTGTGTTAAAATTTTTTATGATTGTATTATTTGTTGTTTTTATTTATATAACTTTACTTAACACACCTAATCTGATGGGGTATTTTTTATACATGGAAACATGTGTTTTAACTTCTTTATATCTTTGAGGATTAAAATACTAATAATTCAGAAAACAAAGGTAAGTACAATAGAAACACTAAATTTGTCTCGAAATTAAATGGTCATACATACTCATATCAGACCATATATTCCATTCTCTGACCATATTTCAGGCATAAGACAGATTCCTGGAAGAACGAATTCATTATTCTTTCCCACTGAAACCCATCCACGAAGGTGTGCTCCAAAGCAGTGTTATGGGTTCTATACTGTATTAAATGTGAATTGCGCAGACAACATGGTATTTCTGGCATCCGATGTCTGCTACATAGCAGCATCCAGGAATCTACAGGTACAACTAAGTGGAACACTGCCATCAGCATCAATAAATCGACTCATTTCACATTTACACTTAGGACTCGTAACTGCCCTAGCCTTAGTCTCAATGGATACATGCTCCTCACGGCCTCCAGCGTTTAGTTAGGGCTTACTCTGGATAGAGCACTTAACTGAAGAAAACACCTTTTCTACAAGCAGGTCTCAACCTTAAGCTCAAGCGTCTGTATTGGTTACTTAACCCTAGTTCGAAGCTCTCACTACGCAATAAGTTGCTGCTCTACAAAGCGATTCTAAGACCAATATGGACCTAGTGAATTCAGTTATGGGGCTCTACTGCGACCTTCAATGTTAACGTCATACAGAGATTTCAGTCCAAAGTTCTTCGCGCAAATGGTATGCGCATTACTAAGGATAACTCAAAAACTACTAGTCAGATCTTGAATTTATATGACAAGCACCAGCTTTCAAACAAAAAAATAATAATCAGTCGAATTGATCACCTCCTCCTTTTTTTTGAAGTGGGTTATAAAAAAAATAAAGACGGTATTTGAGCATTGTTTGGAGCAAAATCAACATTACATTTATCACCCAGAAGCCTTGCGTCCCCTTATCATGCCTGATTATAGTTAGGTTATGCTTTTAATTTCATAACATTTTAACATATTATCCTATTTTATCTAGATTATTATACTTAGATAGAAACAATCGAAATGTTAATACAAATCTTAAATTGTGTTCACTATCTTATTTTTTTTATGCCTTTAATTATTTTATTTTTGTTTTCTTTTCTTTGTTTTTGTTCATTATCATCATCAACATGATCATCTATTCTTGGCCTTTGGCTGTTAGATGTTATTTATCTTGTTTTTTTTGGCACGTGCTTCACTTTTTTGGTAAAATCTGTGCATCTTAAAGTTGTATCTCTTAGTTCTTCAAACCGCTTCTTCTACTTAATCATTTTGTGTATTTATCTACTCAAATTCTTGTTTCTGATGTTGTTATTGTTGTTAAGCTTAAGCTCATTTCAAATACTACATAATCCAATGAAATATTTGTTCATTTTTGGGCGTTTGAAACTCATAAATTATCTAAGACTCTTTTAATTCCATTTCATTATTGAATTCGTTTATTTGAATTTGTTTTTATCTCTAATTTTGGTAAGTTATTTTTTTTTTTTCATTTTAACTTGTTTCAAATTTGGTGATCAATCTTTGTTGGTGCTTTTGTTATTATTATTGTTGTTGTTATTTCTTTTGCATTTGTTTCATTTCTGTTAATTTATTGTCATGCGAGACAAACTGTCGCCATTAACGGTAAAGTGTCAAAGAATTAACACCCGCACCCAACCCAAGTTGCGATGAAGTTACTTTGTTTTTGTTTGCTCTTTAGATTTTCATTGTTATTAGATATTTGGAGTGTTATTTTTTTTAATGTCACACAAAACAAATTTTATAAAGCTGCCGTTTGCAAAAGAAAAAAAAACAAATAAATAAGTACAGTAATAATAATTGACTAAATGCTTAGATTTCCCACTAATGTTATTGTCTTTTACTAGAATTTTGTGTCGTAGACTTCATAAAGTATGAGGTGTGTTCGAAAAGTCATATAGCAGGTTGTTTTTGCTAAGCGTGGCTGAATATTGTTAACCATAGCAAATGTTTTGTCTATTGTCACCTGTCAAAAAAGTTTCTTGTGCTTGAATTTGTATTATATGAAAATGGGATTTTAAATTTTTCATATTGTTACCATACTAAGTATATTCACCTTCTATGCTTATTGCGTGGTATACATAAACAAATGGGAGAGAGAGAGTGAGAAAGTGGGAGAGTTAATTTTTAGCATCAATGTTCAAAGCTGCACTCTGAGTAGAAGACTTAATATGGTCAATATGAATGACACCAAAAACAAACAAACATACATACATAGATGTGAATAGAGGCCAAGTACGGCACCAAACGATGTTCGTTGTCGGCATCGTCGATAAAAAGAGTTGACATTGAAAGTTTTATACGAAGGCGAAGCACTTGCAACGAAGACTTCAACACGCACTGTGTTGAGTTTGACGAAAAGCGATCAAAAATGTGTTGTCAAAAGTCACCACTATTTTTGCAACAACAATTTTTCATTTCTTTTTCCACAGTCGCTTCTCTGCCGACGCGTTGCAACGCTGCGATGACTCATTTTACATTCTTATGTATTGCACTATGTTTTATAGTATGTACAAGTCCTTATGTATTTTGTAAAGTTTTAAAACATTTAATTATGTCCCGAGGAAGGACACAAACTAACTTTACTAAATTATTATACAAAACTCGTACTATTGTATGTAATACAAAATCTATGCATTAAACAGCAGATCTATATGATTTGCAAGTGTATTGAATGGTTAACGGGACTTACCAACTGCGCAGTTCAGAAATTGGATATTATATTGAATTTCATCCGCATATTTAATTAAAGAACTCATGTCTACTAAAATCTTTCACTATAAACACTTTTCACGCACTATTCAATTACTATTTAAATTAAAAATTAACTATTTTGCGAATTTTAATAAATTTATTAAGCCAAGCAACACGAAAACGTTTGAACGACAAAGAAGTGAAACACGAACTGAGAAGATCAAATTTGAGTGTGTGCATAAGAATGATTGATTAGCTTGGCAACATTTGGCAAGTGGTGAGATTTTGTTATTGCATTCTTTGGCTAAGCTTTGAGAGGAGAGAGAACATATGCAAGTGTGGAGCATTAAGACTAGACTGACATTAGAGAAGGTGATTAAACCTTTTATGTTTGATATTGTTGCATGATATGCAGAAACAAAATAAGAGAGTGAGAGAGTTTATTACTCGCATAAAGGGAAGAAGCTGCACTATGAGTGGAAGGGAACACTTAAGCAATAGTGCGTAGATGTTTTTGTGTCTCCATATAAATAACTAAAGTAGGTATGTAGTAGTAGAGTTGCTGCTGTTGTTGTTTGGTGAAACATTGTTGCTGCAGTTGTTATTTAGTGAAACATTGTTGCTGCAGCCTTTTCCTTTGATTGCAACATACATTTTTACATAGTACTTAATATGTACATATAACCTTTACTTTTACCTTTGCAACAGTAGGGTATAAAAGCCAAATAAAATATATTTTGATTAAAGAAAGTATACTTGTTTTTAATAAAAACGAAATCATTAAACAAAATTGTGAAGTTTAAGTTTAATGAGTTAAAACTAGAAACATTTAATGTTTGACACCCATTTGATAAAACTCTAACAACAACAACAATTGTTTTGGTTGCTTTAAGGAAAGAAATCACTTCACTAACATTGATTATTTTACCAAAATTGGTAAGAAAATCCAATAAGAGTAGTAAGTAGAAGTAGGCAGCATCAGCAACAACAATCAAAATAAAGTAAACCATTTAACAACAACCGCACAGCAATAACAACAAAAGCAATTTGCGCTTGCAATTATTATAGAGGCACAAGTACATAGTTGTTGTTGTTATTGTTATCCACTCTGGCCATTTAGTGATTTAGCAGTTGAGAAGGCCACTGCTACAACTGCAGTCACTTCCACTGTCAGCGCTAGTGCCAGTGCTAGTGGCAGTGCCAATTCCAATTAGTTTCGTATTGACCCAAACGGTGTCTATGTCGGCTCAAATTGTTGACGTTGTTCTTTGTTGGCAGGCATTTCGTTAGCGGTGGCATCTCGAAAGATGAAAGCATTCCATCCTTACTTACAATTGAACTGCTATTTTTGCTTTGACTAAGCAAACACTGGCAAACTCACAAAGTCAAAAGAAAGAACTCAGTTTATGTTGCAATTGAAGTTGAGTTGAGTTGATTTTAAATTGAGCTTCAAAAGAAAAAAGAGTGCCAAAGTAATTAGTCTAATGACTGCACAATGGTATTTGACTTTTTTTCGCGGCAATCTCCACAAGAATTTAGCAAAACTATTTTCACAAAGAACTCGTCGTAAAGAATTGGGCATAAAAAAGAAATATGTAAACAAAAGAAGAATGGAGAAGCGGAGCGAATCAATGTGAGAAGTAATGAATCAGAAAAAGCATATCCAATCCTGCATATATGTATGTAAGTATGGTATGCACAAGCTTGACATACTGATGACATTGACGACCTCGTAATTTTAGTATTCTTTTTAAATACTTCACACATATTTATTGTAATGTATGACATACATACATCACTTTGAACCCAATAATTCACCTGAAGGATCATAAAAATATATCAGAGTCAGAATTGTATATATCTTAAGGAATACCAAGAATATTTTTGGTCTAAAATGTTTGATATTCTATAAATTAGAGATTTTCTATGGTTCGAAGAGTTTAAGGTTTCAACTACCAGTCTAATTTGGTCAAACGTATGTACTCAAACTCGAGATTCATTCATTGGTTATTGAGGCATTTCACCTCCAACTTCACCATGTAACTACAGTTGCGCTCAAAATAATAGTAGTAGTAGTCAAAATTCTTATTTGAAGTATATTAAAGGACCAATTCATTTCATTGCACTACTATTATTTTGAAGGAGGTGTAGATCCTCCAAAGATCCTAGTAGTATTGCTTCTACTACATCATCCAGATTCCAAAATTCCACAGTTTTTTGTTGACAGAGAGTTTTCACGACAGCTTTTTCTTCCAGGGCCTTGGTTATGGCCTGCATACTGCTTTGCATTTGTATTGTTTCCACTTTTGAGCTCCAGCAGAAGTTCACCTTTCCGCGTTTTCCTTATTTTATTGACCTTCAAGCCAAATTCCTGTAGCTCTGATTACTGTTAGATCAGTCATGCCGGGGTAGGATGCCTCACTCTGCTTAGAGATAACAATAGCATCCAGACGTATGCGTTGTTGTTTCTCCGTGCCTTTTTCCTTATCCTTTTTCTTTGGCTTCCGTCACACTTGCTTCCACATATTATCATATTTGGTTTTACCTGATACAGGGAGTTGGATGGGTGCGAATAGCGCACGTTGCTCACCGCTTGGAATTGCCTTTGGTGGCGCCAGTTGATCCATTGGGTTCGCCTGCTGTACGAGTATTGACCCATGATTATTAGGTGGGTAACCAGTTTGAGCTTCTTCAGCCCCTGCTTTAATCTGTAATAACAGCTTCCAATGAAGCTTCACCAAAGAGGTACAATGGCTTTCATATGTAAGTTCAAATTTCGTTTTGCTCCCATTAAGTTTGCAATGAACTTAAATTCTATTTCCTCTAGGATATCAGCTTTGTTCTCAGGCAAAACATTATCCTGTGAACAACATTCACTGCATGCCGTTTTGAGGGGATCCTCTTAATCTGTGGAGTTACGGCTGGGGCTGTGGCTGTAGCTGTAGGTGAATGTATTTTTATTTGTGTGAAACGTATAGTACTTTACAGCATGGATTATTTTACAAACAGACTCTGTAGATGGTGAAATATATAAAATAAAGAGTGAGAGTAAAACAGACTTCAGAAATTATTACTTAAAATTATTGTTTGTTGATTATTTTATTATGTTGTTGTTTATAGGTTAAAGTTATTTACTTGAAATCCACAAAAGATTATCATCATGTGAGCTCTTTAAATATAATAATTTGTTTTTGATGGATTTTATTTCTCATTTCTTTTTGTTTTGTGAAAGAAAACCACAAAATAAACAAAATATAAATCATATGAAAATTATTTCCCTGTCGACGCCATTAATCAGGTTCCATCAAAAAATACAATACTATAAGCAGAAGATGCAAGCAACAAAGGAACAAAAAGTATCATCATCATCATCATCATCAACATCGTGAGCAACAATAACAGAAATCATCAAAAATCATCTTGAGTGCCAACCTCCCAAAAAAAAAATAAGTATTGAAATCTGCCTGAAGCATAAAGTCAATTTATGATTTAAGCTGAATGACGTTTATATATATTATGGTATTGTACTCGTATGTAAGTATGCTCGGTCGACTTCCCATTAAGAAAACTCCCTCTTTACTTTACATTATTCAAATAAACAAATAACTGAACATAACTGAATGAAACTAAAATAATATTAAAATTTATATTACCTTTAAGTGGTTGAAGTAACATAAGTATCTTGTCCATTCTTTGAAATATATAAAAATATGATTTATTACTTATGCTTTTTAATTGAATTATTCTAAGCATAAAATTTAATTGAATAATTTTTAAGCAGTTTACAGTCTTAGCTTAACACTTTTATGAACACTAAAATCAATTGTTACACTTATAACTGAAATATGTAATAATATTGTAATTAAATAAATAATAACAAATTCAATTAACAAAAATCCCTTCACTTGAAATTTTAACTTGGAGTAAAGACAAGTAAACATAGGATGTATAGTAGATACATGTATTTAGTATACTTGTAAGTTATTCATGGTTAATTGTATGGGTTCAATGTCAGTGGATATGTTGTGGAACAATTTAAAACCACATAAAACTTAAAAAAAAGAGATCAAGAATCGTACGAGCCTTAAGTGTGCCAAAAAGCTATTGATTTCAATATAAAAAATACTAAAAAGTAATTATGGAAAGACTGGAAAGAGATGATGAAATACAATTTTTGCTTTCCAAGAAACCAAAATCGAAGCCACCTATTCAGCGGTAGCCAGGAGTGGCGCACAAACCCAAGAGAAGAACATTCCATAAGATATCAGATTAGATAATAGAAAGAGATAAGACAACAGAGAGAGATAAGATAACAGGGAGATAAGATTATAGAGGGATATAAGATAACAGAGAGATAAGATATCAGAGAAGGATGTCTTTTCACTAGTGGACATAGTTCATACATCAGATGACTTGTATATGGTAGCTTTTATAATATTTGTGTGATAGGTGTTCAAAACTTCGTAGTAGTAACACAATGTTTTGTAATATTTTGTAAGTCGGTCTTTCACCATATCGTGACTGTGACTAATACTATGTTCGCTACATATGGATCCAAATTTATTGAATTTGGTGATCCTTGGACGACTAATTCATGCCATTTTGAGACGTAGACCCCATAACAATGGGGATCCTGTTCTATAACTTAACTTCAAGTCATGTGGTAAGCCAAAAACATGTTATGTTGTAAGGAACTAGTATCAAGGCATCGCCTAAACTGAATTTGTTCAGAATTTCAATTGTACTCAATGGCAGGTTGACTCATATCTTTGAACCTTTGCAGTATCAAAGTCTATACAAATTTTTCCAATATTCACATTCAAGAAATATTATATTTTTGATATCATGTTTTTTATCGTTGATTTCATAATGTATTTAATTTTTATTTTGAATTTTGCTCTTTAATTGAACACCTTAAAATGATGTGGCGAATAAAATTTTAACGATTTTAGCGAGAAGTAAAGAAGCAACAAAAAAAAAGAAGTTAAGTCAGGTCCGGGAACCATTCAATGATGATGAAGTTGATATTGGGAAGCGCATACACATAAAAGATGAGAAGAAGGTTGTTGAGCAAACGCCCAATAAAAATTTTTAGTTTGTTCAAGAAATTAAAGATTACAACAATAATAAACAACAACATTAAGGAGCAGGAAGAGAATTGCCGCAACAGTATATCAGTTGCTTAGCATCTTTTTCAAGCCCTTAAGTAAAGTATCTTGTTGCAACTTCATTTTAGTTGCTCAAGCAATATAAAAATAATATTTTTCACATTCTGTTTTTTTTTCTTCTTTTTAGTTATTTATTTTTTATAGCTATTAAATGAGTTTGTTGTTGTTTTTTATGTACGCTCATCATGTTTTTATTATTTTTATACATACATAAGTATATGTATAAATATATTTTTTTGTTTTTTTGATTGGGTGTTTTTATGTTCTTATAATGCGACTTTATCAGATTTTCATATGCTCGCTCGCCTGACAATGAAGGAACCCGAAATACAGTATATTTTTGTTTAAAACCCCTCAAAATACTAAACACAGGACAATGAAATATACCAAGGTTGCGAAAAGGTTGTCGTTGTCGTCCAGCATGTAAAATGTGTAAAAAAATTGCATGCCGCGGAGATTTTTTGGGGCCCATTAAATTGTTTCATTTTATTTTATTTTATAATAAAATATAAAAGCGTGTTACTTTTTGCGGATGATTTTCATATGTAAAAAGAGAAAAAATTAATTGAAAATAAAAATAAAATAAAATTTTATGTTATGACTTTGGTAACAGCTTCATTTTATTTAGTCTCACTTCATTTCGCTCGTGGCTCGTTGTCGTAGTCTTCGTTGAAGGATTTTAGTTTACAGTCAAATATCTTCTGAGATTGATCACTTGTGATAAGAACAGACACTTTAGTATATTTAGCGCTTTCCTTACTTTTAAATTTCAAAAGTTATTTCAGTTTCTCTTCTCATTTTTTCTCATTTTTACGTATTTATTTTGAATTTTGTTTTAATTTTTTCATGTTTGGTGTTTTTCATTGGTTTATAGCGTAAATATGCTTGTCAAATATTTGCAAATCGCTTTGACATGTGGTTCGACAACTTGTTATCTTTTTTTCCATGTATGCGTCTGACTGATTCTACTGTACCATATAGTATTTGTATCTGTGTTTATTTCGTTTTTAATAAATTGAACCACAGTTCAAATTTGCTGCTGTTGTTGCTGTTATTGGTCTCAATCCTTCTTTGTAGCAATGGCAGCTTCAAAAAAACTGCAATGTCTGGCATTAGTTTGCTTTAGCGCTATCACAAAGCTGTCATGAAAATTGCTATGATTCGAAAAATATTTCTGATTAGGCGTGGAAAAAATCCAATGTCCAAAAAAAGTATTTTAATCGTTTTGATTAAAAGCTACCACACCTAATTAGATTTTCATGTAAACTACTAAAGTTTGCATGCATACAAAAGCAAAGAAAAAACTTTATATTTAGGCAATTTGAATATGTGTAGGTGGTTGGTTATTGGAACACTTGCATCATCATCATAATTATCATTAGTATTTGTACAAACCCTTCACTTAGTAAATAAGAAATTAGTCAGTGGACCTTAGAAAGGATTGGATTTGGATTAAAGTTACCTATACAAATGAATATTTATAAAGAACCAAGTAATGCACATCAAATGTAATAGATTTGGATTGCTTTCTTTTACTACTTCTAGCATATATGTCTTATGATGCTTAAAATCTGCTTTAATCTTCCTAATGTGAATTCATTGAAGCCTTTAAACTTCCTTAACAACTCATCGTCCATTCAGCATTGATTCTATTAATCTTCTTTAATGCACAATACTTTGAAGAAAGACTAAACACTAGACTATACAGGTTCACCTAATCCTCCATGGTCTCCGCATTAATATTCTTTCAACACATCCCTTAATCGCTTCTCTAAATCATCACCACCGAGCTCAGTTTTTGCTTGTAGAGAAATCATCCAAACCTATGGCTTAAAGATATATCCTAGCTGTTTACTGAAGACTACATAATAGATACAAGTACTTCGTTTGCTATGGTGACAGTATCCCAAGAATTGAGCCCTCACTACTAATCAGTTCTTGAAGCTGAAGCCGTTGCGATTGCACAACACTTTTGTTTCCCATTGAAATGAGACATGGTGATTTGGTACGGAAATATATACATATATAACGAGATTATTGTTCTCTGTGTTTATCACTTGGGCCGCATTGGGTCGCACTTGGTCCGCATTGATCTTGTATTTCATTCCTTAGGTAACTCTGATTGAATTTTCAAAAATTTAAGAAGGAAGTGCTCTTTAATTCTCTACCATCTTCAAAATAATCTTTATCCACCTCACTTGGTTTGAAGCTAAGTCAAATAAATATATGTAGACTTTTTTTGTTATGAATGAATCTTCCTATCATTGCATCTAATATCTTTACCCATAATATTGTATATACTATGGTATTGCTACATATTTCATGTGTTTGAACTATATTCGTGTCGCTGAGGACTTTGTATGCATTGGATTGTTCGGAAAGTAATTTCCTTTTTTATGATTTTTATTTAACCCATATATCCAGTTTTGAGATAAAACCTAAGCGTTTCAAATGATTATGAAACGTAGAATTCGAAAAAATTTAATCTCTCAGCGATATCACAAGTTATTATTCGTCGGTTTGCATCAATTAATGCCTTTATTTCGTCTTCATTAACTTTAATTGACTTTCCAGAACGTGGTGCATCTTCAACATTAATATTACCAGATTGAAATTATCAAAACCAGTTTTGACACTGGCATACTGTCAACACATCGAATAATTTTTTTTTTGCTTGAACAACAATTTTACTTATTCGATAGTAAAATATGCCGAAAATGGTGCTTTTCACCTTCCATATTTGATAGGGCACCAACCAAAAACTATAGCGTTTAATTAATTGATGTTTTCACGCAAGCGTTTCCAGATCAGCTGTCAAAATATACCATATGTAATAATAAGCGGCTTAAGTGTCTTTGTCTTGGCTGTGTAATATACAATTAAGTCGTCTGTTGTGAAAAAGAACGAAATAACTTTTCAAACAACCCAATATATATTAGATCATTCGAATGCATTCGTTTAAACTTAGTTTGCCATCTCAAGCTAGAAACTGAATATTCTCTACTATTCCTTATTTCAGTGTTCTATGATAGTCTTTCTCTAACATCAATTCATATCTATCAAATCTGTTATCTGTTTTCTATTTATCGCTACTCCTTTGATAACAATTTTTATATTTACATATTAAATCATATTATTCTTTGTTTTACATAATTGAAACTGTCTTCAAATCTAAATAATTCCCACGTTAATTCTTATTTTAACTATTTCTGACAGCTTTTTACGCTCAATTATAACTTTTTCTCCCCTCTTTCTGTATTTATATAAGTAATTTGTTGTTGTTATTGCTATTATTGTTGTTGTTATTGCTTTTAGTAGTATTGTTATTGTTGTATATGTTTCTTTTGTTACCTAAACAAATGTCAATATGTTGCCAATTTAATGTTGCCAACGATCATTTTAAGCAAAAATTCACAAGGCGCAGACACATAAATCTTGATAGGCAACAACATGACTTTATGGTCGTCGTCGGTCGATTGCTTTTCCAATGTGGTGTATGCTGATCTCAATGGTTGTTGCTTGCAATATGTTGCTATTGTTCTTATTATTATTGTTGTTATACTTGTTGTTATGGCTAATAAGTGCATGAATACTAAATTTATAACAAAAAACCAAATAACAAAATAATAAATATATGTAAGTACGAGCGTAATCAAATATTTTTCTGCATTAAAACATTAAATAAATAAATATTTTTTGTGTTAAACTCGACATTTCTTATGAATAAAAAATACAATAGTAGAGTAAACATATTCAATCTAGTTTCATCGATGAGTTTATACCTTTCTTACACAAATCTAATTATTAATAAAATATTGTAAATATTTATTAAAAATCTGAAACTCAATCAATTGATTGTATTCTTCATATAAGGATAAAAATGTTCCGATCTAAGCAAATATTATGTTCAAACTCTTTTATTAATTTTTTAGAGAAGTTCTAAGTACAAAAACTATAACTTTTAGAGTCCGATTGGTGCAATTTTTGGACTCACAATGATTTGTATAATGTTACATTCTCTTGACAAATTTACCTCATGTTATAAAAGATGTGAAAAATATTTAGAGCAATATAAAATCCCTAAACATATGCTGCATTTGATACATAAAAACTATAGTTTTCTGTATCCGATTGGCCTAATTTTCTATCATATGATTTTTATCATTTTTGATATCTCCCTCTCCCTCGGGAATAAGTGTACAGTCCATGCCCAAATCATTACTCCTGTATGGAGATACGGCATCCAGATATGCTGGTAAGTCCCAACGGAAGAGAGTGCAAGTGTTGTAGAATGAGACATTACATCTAATGACTGGATGTCCATGGTACGTCAGGAATTCAACCTTGAATAGAGATATTAATTTGGCGGTAGTAGAAGAACAGATCGCCTTTCACACAAGCCAATATAACGATCGTCTGTTGGCTCATAACAGCCGCCTGGTCAGACCACTGATCAATGCAACCCCAATCCGGAGGCTTAAAAAGCTGCATTTTGGGTCTTTGTTGCTATGGTTGGGACTCATTATGCTGATTAGGGCATTAATATACCTGAGCTGAGAACTCCACTATCTCATTTCATTTGTTACAAACATCAGGTCAAAATCATAAACATGATAATCAAATAAGGTATGAAAAGGTTCCTACTACTACACCACCAACATTGACCAACATTGATGTCCACGCCCATATTTCAATGCATATTTTGTTCTAATTAATTTTTGTTGTTATTGTTGTTGTTGTCACTAGTGTTGTTCGTTGAACATTTAACACATTTTGTGATAACAATCAAATGCGATTTATTTTTTTTTGGGTCTTTTTTTTGTTATTCTTAATATTTTTTTGTGTTTCTTATTTTGTTTTTGATTTAAAACAAAAGATTTATTTAATTGTTCTTGTTTTTGAAGCATGAAATTGTTGTTATTGTTAGTACTAAGTATATTGTTGTTGTTGTTGTACTACTACCAGCACGTGTTCATTGTAAATTTGTTGCCATAGAAAACGTGGCACGTTTTGATAAATATTTTTAATTGCAAACATTTATAAATTGGCAAAATCGTTTGTTACTTCAAAAATATCTTTAAGATCCCAGCCTCTGTTTTTGTTGCTTCGTGGCTTGCATAAAAGCAAAATTTGTTGTAATAATTAATACAATGAAATCAAAATGTTAAGAAGAGGAAAACAAAAAAATAAAAATTATAATGAAATTGTTGTAAAAATTTTTGATTTAATTGTGTGCCTTTGAATTAAGATTTTTATGTATTTTTTGTTTTGCATATTTCACACTTTACTTCAATTCACATTGGAAGAGAGAATGGCCACAAACAAAGCCATAGCCATAGTCAAAGCCAAACTTGGCCCATTATTAATTTAGGTTTTTGGTTTTTTTTTTCCTTCTGATTTTTCATTTTAATATTATTTTCTGTTTAATCAATTTTTATTTTTTTCTGTTGTGTTGTTCGCTCTATTTTGACCTCGTTTTTTAATCAAGTCCAAGACCGAGACGACCACCAAAGCCGTCGTCGTCGTCGTCAGTTGTTCAGTTCAACGTGAGTTGCTGCCATTTCAATCAATAAAATGTCGTAAAAAGAGTCAAGAAGGAAGACAGACAGACAACGAAATTAAGGAAAAAAAAACAATAAGGAAAAAATTAAAATAAAATAAAATTACTTTGCAACATTGAACTAGACCTTGCAACTATTGATTGTAACATTGATGCTTGATGTTGCTTGCCACTTCTTGTGTCTAATCCACTACCACCACCATAAGTTTATTGGTTTTATATCGGTCGATTTGATTTTTTGTCTTCTCTATTTCTATATTCTTTCTTCCGCTTCACGTTTTATGTTACTTCAAGTAACAACAACAACAACAGCAACAACAAAGTATAACTAATTGAATGTCGTTAGAAAAATCATTGGGAAAAACTTGTCTGCTCAGTTGGTTTGAGAGGAGGAGATGGTGAAGGATAAGAGAAGTCCTACTGCACTTAACCGCATTACAATTGATGTTATTGTTGTTGCTGTTGCATTTAGCTACAATTACTTATTTAATCATAATTTTGTTCGCGTTTCAACAATCATCAATCATCAAATAAAATGTGCCGACGACAACAACGACGATGTTGCAACAAAACTTCAAATGAGTAGCAGCAAGCAGCATTAAGAATAGAAATAGGAAAAAAGCATAAAGAATATTAAGAAAAAAAAAGAGAAGAGAATTCTGTGGCCTTCCACAAACTTGGCTGGCGGTTTGCTACTGACCGACGACAACGACAACGGCGATGATCAACTGATGGATTGCCTTACTGTCTGCATGACTGCATGACAAACGTTTTAAATAAACGAACGAACCAACGAACGAACAAACGAATGAATGAATGAATGATTTCATCGTTTACTAAGATCATCCGTTGCCAGTCATTCCTTCACTTCACCTTTGGAGCTCCACAAATTGTCATACTGACAGATTGCCTGCTTTCAGCAGCAACATTCTGCATACTTTTAGCATTTGTTTGAAGACTTTGTGACGTCGTGTCGGTGCACAAACACAACACTCAAAGGAAAATGTTAGTTTTGAAGTTTAAAGAAAATTCTCGCATAAATCAGCAAAACTAGCAACATCAGCAGCAGCAGCAGCAGCATCAATATCCCATCAGATGCCCAACCGAGATATCAATGAGTGAGCATAACTAGCAATAATCATCACAACAGCAACATGAAATGGTATAGAATAGAATAGAATAATAAAGCGGCATCAAATATTGCATTATGAGCATTTGACGCAGGCAAGTCAAGATCAAGATCCCTCCTGTAGATCATCGTCATCATCATTATCATTATCATCATCGACTTCATCATGTTCATCGTCATTGCTCTATCGAACTGAACAATTATCTAGTCAACAGTCAATCTCGTTGAACTTGCTTCACTCTGACTGAACTACTAAACTAAGTGCGATCGCACAAATCAATCGATCACGTTTTAGAATTTCTATGACGTCGTCGATCGAAGTCAAGGAATCAACAACAATAATAATACCAACAGCAACAACAACAACTGGAAAAACTAAACGAATTGAACCTCTTTTTTTCTAATTTTTGATTTCTGACTTCATTGAACGGCATACATTTGAGTTGATCGTCGTTCACTTGTTCATATCTGTTCGTCGTTCACTTACTAACTTGATTTCCTTTCGTCTTCTGATTTCTTGTTGAGTTGTTGCTGAACTGCTCGTCTTAACTTCAGTTGTGGATTGGTTTGGTTTGGTTTGGATTGATTGATTGCCTGAAACAGTTAGCAGACATTGTCTAGTTGCTTATTGCTATTTATGATCCTGATCTATGGATCGAGGGCATCACACAGCAAGTAAGCATGTTATATGATGACTGTGCCTGACTACCGGGGAAAAGCATTTGAGTCAAAACGAATACACTTAGGTTTAACTTGATGGAGATGGAAATGTATGTTACTAGTAAGTAAAATGGCGTGATACCAATCATGTTCTCAAGTGTTATCAAAGTTTAAAGAAAATAACATAGATAAATAGAGAAAATAGAAAACCTTAAGAAAAACAGCAACAAAATGGTTTGCTGTTAATGAAATTGGAGTAAAACCTTTCAAGTACAATTTGTATTTATGTATGAAACAAAAATCGTAGGCTATAACTATAAGAAAATTATATATTTCAATATTTCAGATATGTCAATTATGAGATGAATTTTCTAATCGTTGTTTAAGAATTTTGCAAGATATATAACTGAAATGACCGACATATATTTCTACTTTACATAAGGAATAAGCAATATATCCTTTGGTGAAGTCAGCCCCGCGAAGATGACATGGTGGACTTTGAGGACGTGTTGATGCGTGACCTGAGTGTTTCCCATACGCAGGCAAATAAAAGTTCCGCATGCCCGTCTGCTTAAGTTGGAAGGTAGACAGATTTTTTCACGTATATCTTGGTGGCTGGGAGCCCAGAAAATGCCCATTGAAAATTCAAAGTTAATACAAGAAATCCTTTAATTATTTAATTTTTAAACTCTAAACTCGGAGTGTGCTTCAAGTGACACATTGGCTGATAAATAATGTCTCCTTTAAGAGCGATACAATTATTCCAGCGCTTCTCTAACATTTCGATACCTTTCTTAAAGAACTATTTATCACTGGCCTCAAAATAGGAGTTTGTTTCGGCGAAGCAAAGTGTCTTCCCGGTGACCATTTTTCTTAGGTCTGAGAACAAATAAAAGTCACTGCGTGTCAAATCTGGAGAATGAGGTGGTTGCAGAAGCTATGGGAAGTGTAATTCGTGCAATTTTGCCATCATTGTTCATGGTTTTGCCTTTTTCAAGGCAGTCGATAAATAATAATCTGTTCGCATCCCAAAATACTAACGCCATAACCTTGTCAGCATTCTGTTGCGCTTTTGGACGAATTAATAATCCCATTAGCTATGTCACCTAGGTAGTAGTTTCTTACTAATAGGTATCGAAGGCAAGGATGAAGTGTTGGATCTTTGCTTAAGTATTAAGGCTGCACGGATTTTGATTTAGTTAATAAATTAAGACTTTATATATAAAATTTCTTCAGATCATCCATTTGATTTGCTGCTCTTTGAATGGTACTGAAAATGATTACATCTGAAGATTTCATCAAGCAGCTTGACCTCATGATTGATTCTTGCAGAGAAAACTAGGAAAGAAGGATAAATGAACTCTCCTTACCTTACAAATGCAATGACCCTACTATTGTGTAATGTTAATCTGTCTTATCTAACTATTGTACTTATGTTAGAAAGGGTATTACAGATTTGCTGCAACTCAAATTTCATGTGTCTGTTGTTATGGAGTTTCTCCATATTTCAGTTTATTTGATTGCTTGCAAAGAGTTTGAGTATTGTGTTTAGTTGTTGTTGTTGTTCATGGTGTTCCCATTTTTTGTTATTCCTGTTGCTATTGTGCTTTAGTTGCTGCTGCTGCTGTTATTATTATACAGGTTAAAGTGCTTTTGGTGTTAAGTACATGATAAACGTAACGTTTTTCAATTGAATTCGAGGCCGTTGAAGTCATTGAAGGTGTTGGCGTTAAACTGTTTGCCTCATACTCTTATTTTGCTTTGTAGTATTTTTTATTTTTAAATTTACTATATTAAATATGATTGTACGAGTACTCTATGCTTTTGATGATTGCCTTTGTGAAATTTGATTTGCGGTAGGTTTAGTTAGGACCAACAAGAAGTATTGTAGTATAATTGCAATTGTTTGTGCTGTTGAGTTGATTCCAATATTATTTTTTATGGCTAAGTTCATTTCGAGAAACTTGTTTGATAATTTATGACATGAAACCGGATCGCCGCATTAATATCTTTCTTTCTTTTTTTATGAGTATTTAATTACCCCAAATTGTAGTCATACTCTCTTTTGTTTTTTTTTTTTCTTTTTTATTTCTCATTAGACAAATGCCGACAAATGCAAATATTTGTTGGATTTTTTTATTCGAAACATAAAAAACATCAATAAAAATTATTAAGATAGAGAGAGAGAGAGAGGGCAAGAAGTGCTAAACAAATAAAAACTTAGACATTGTTGAACTATCAAAAAAAAAGAGTTAAAAGTTATCATTATCAGCTTAGACATTTTGACCGAAAAGCCACAAGAAACAAAGTGTTAAGTATCTTTTTATTGGTTCAATGCAAACACTCAAAACCCACATGGCTTAGCAAAATGGGGTGGGGTGGTATGGTGTTGCTTAAATACAAACTAGAGATATCAGTTGTTGTTGCTGTGGCACTTAAAATGTCTGGGTGCTACCAAAGTTGCATATACATACACATATGTATAGTATGTATATATGCATATATGCATATATTGTGGAAACCCCATAACATGTTGCTAGTTAAGCGAGTGCACAGAAGGCGGCGCACGCCAATAAGATTTGCTTTGGCAAATGCTAATTACCTGCCAATGACATGTGCTACTAAGGCTATGCTGACGATATCAGCAGCTACGATTCACAGGAGCGTCTAACTGCTAATACTGCTGAGAGTCATTTAGTCAGTCATTTAAATTTGTTAACTAAGTTTTGTGTTTGGCCTTTTGACTTTTCAAGTGCCACAAAAACGCAGATAAAAAACACATTTCAGATTTGTTTTTTGGTTTTAATTTTTATTTAAATTTTTTGGTGCGACATTTTAAATGCTTTAAAATCTTATGTGCCCAAACGAAAGACTTAAGCAACAAACTTGCGCCCGCATACAATTGTTTGAGGCCTCAATTGATTCTTCAATTATATGCGCTTCATTAAACCAGGGTGAAGCACTCGATCGATCGATCGTTCATTTAATGTAACATTAATGTTAACAATTTACTTAATGAAAATCAAGATTGAAAAAAAATGCTTTGCTATGCTCTTAAACTCAACCAAGCACCAAGTGCGCATGCCACTTGCCACACATAGCAGTACTACTAGATACCACATTATTAGGCCTTAAAATGCTTATATGTTGTTTTTTTTTTATTTTGGGTATGCAAGCATGAATGTGTTGAACAATGAAATCTGATTGCCTACTGGGCGATTTGGGTGGGCGTAGACAGCTTCATAGAGCGCAAAATTTCCGCTTGCAAACCTCTGTCCATGCCACCACCATTGGACCATTGATTGTGTGGCACTGACCCAGGCCTCCACCACCACCACCACCATGATAATCATCATCACCTCTACCTCTTCCACTCTAGCACTCATTGAATGATTTGCTTTAAGCTATGCATTGTATCTACAATATACTATGCGAGTATATCGCATAAGTATCTCATGCCTAAAAACGCACGAGGCGCAATACAAATCGACATTTAATGCGCTACCACAATTGCCTCGTTTCCGTTTCGTATCGTTTTGATTTTATTTGATTCAAAAAAACACAGAAACAGAGAAATATTTTGTGAATTTAGGCCTTCATTCATACATGATTTCAGTCTCCTCATTCATTGGATTTGTTGTTGCCTTTACTTTGTTCTTTAGTTTATTTTACTTGAATTCAATAGCTTTAGGGCGCCTGGTAAAGTGCGCGTTTTCCCCCCTCAAAAAATTGGAAAAAATTTCATTGCCACAATGATATCGCGTAATTCAATCGTGGCCGTTTTGTTTTATTTTAAATCTTTTTCTTTTCTTTGATTTTATTTTTATTTTTTTTTCACTACTTTTTGACTTCTTTTGCTCTTTTGTACTACTACTGACTATGGAAGTATGTGTTTTTTTTTGGGCGTTGCTGCGTTCCATTGTAATGTGGCAACTTCAATTTTTATTATATTTTTGTTTTGTGTTTAAATTTTTTTATATAAAAGCAATCACAGTTATTGCGTTTGCCTTATAACCATAACAATATTTTTTATTTTTTTTTTTTTCGTGGATCTGCTCTGCAATTGCTTCTTTTTAACAAAAGAAAACAAAAGACTTAAGCAACTCAATGAAGTACATTTTGAATCTTTTGTTCTGAATATTTAAAAAAATCTTAAAACAAAAAAAAAAAAAACAACATAAAAAGTTCTAATATATATTTGTGTTGCAAGTAAGACAGACAGACGGATAGACGGACAGCAAAACAAAACTAAACTAAACCTTATACGGTATTTATGCAAAACTCATGTTGAAATGTTTGTTGTTATTTGTTGATGCACGTTGTGTCTCTTTTGTTAAATATAAAAAACCAAAAAAACAGAAAAAAGATACTTGAAATGAAATTTATGCAGAACATTTAAATAAACTGCATTTTTTTTTCTTTTGGGTTTTTTTTTTTCAACTAAATTCAAACAAAGAAACAAACAAATAGACAAACAAATAAAAAAAAGTAAAACAACAAAAAGATCTACATTGAAGTTACTGAAGATCAACCAAAGTATCTAAGTAGCAAAGTAAGGAAGAAGAAGCACCTCAAAATGCAATTCAACAAATAAACGACAAACACTTGTTATTGTTGTTGCTGTTACTACGGCTACTGATGTTGCCTGCTGCTGTTGCTGCTGCTGCTACTGTGGCAAGTGTCGCGTTTAGTTCATTGTTGTTGTCGTTGCTGCTACTATTCTTTTTTCTTCTACTAGTACAATATTTTGGTGCAGCAGATGTCAGTCAGTGCAGCAAAAGAAGCAACATGCGGTTCGGTTGAGAAATAAATGTAGAAAATTTGTTGGAAAATTTGTTTGTTCTTTGAGTTTGGTAGCAATGAAAAAAAAAAAAAAAATAAAAAGAAATAAACAAAAACATAAAAACAAGGTAGTAGAACATTGGATCAGTTTAGTTTCACTGAAGATTGAATACCTTTCATACAGTTATAAGACACATGAATTGCCAATATTGAAATGAATTGTTTAAATCAAAGAATTTATAGCAAACACAATTTCATTTTGTAGCTTTACAGAAGTAGTTCTACTTCTTCAAGCAACTCTAACTTTAGGGTAATATAATTTCACCATATGACGGTAAGGAGACTCTGTACAATATTTAAGTTCCATGGCTCTAAGACAATGGAAGAAGTTTGTATAAAACCATACAGAAAGATCTAGTAAAAATGTCCATGAATTATTCTCATGATTCTGATTATTTCCAAAAGTTTCTTCTAATGTTTGCTTTATTTGTGTTACAAACTTCTTGACAAAGTCATAACACCATACCATTCTAACTCAACGTGTTAAAGTTATACAAATAAAGTAGACAGTAAAATGTTTAAGATGAAGTTCACCTGGGAACTACTCTTTATAAACAAAGTGAGGTCAACAACGAAAAAGTTGTGGGGTGCCCCATTGAGTTGTTGATGTGACATAAACAAATTCGTGTCAAATAGGGGGAATTCTTTATTTATTTTTGTTCGTATCTTTGAGGAAAAGAAAAATTTATCTTGATTGAGATCTGCTAAACTGTTGATCAGATAATCTAATGAAATTTATATTTACAAAAATTTCTAAAATCTAAAAGAAGCAAGGAAAAGAATTTAAGAATTTAGTTATCTATTAATTTTCATTTTAACATTTTTTACTAAACACAACTTGTTTTCTTGTCATCTATGCTTATGTCACCGACCCATTTTCTTCAACATGCAATAAACATATGAGAAAAGTTGCCACTAAACTATAGCAAAGCACACACACACACACGACCAGCAGATACTCTCCCATATGTTTGTCTTGTCTTGTCTTGTATTGAAATTCATTTCGCACCCAAAAAGTGTTTGGAGGCGTTCAACCAGACAACAACAGTAATTCAATCTTGTTGTTGTTGTTGGGGTCAGCAGTAACAGCAGCAGCAACATTAACATCAACATAAAGACAAACAATTTTTACTTCAACTAAAGACAAAAGTGCGCTTAGTAGACTTAACTCACTTTATGGTATGTCCACTAGAGTATTGTAGAGTAGAGTTGATTTGAGTGGATTGGAGTTGAGTTGAGTTGAATGAAGTTGAGGGTGTTGTTGTTGATGAGGTGTGTTTGGTGTCTGCGAATTAAGGTGTTTGTGAGTCTCCTCTTAGAGGTTTTCGACTAACTTTGTGTGTTCAATCGTCTATAGTCTTTGTCTGCTGTTAGTACTATCATATGTTGTTGCTTCTGTCTATCTTCCAGTCTTTGTCCCTCGTTGATTTTATTGTTGTTAGCTTATGTTGTAGTTCCTTTTGATGATGTTGTTGTTGTTGTTGCTATTGTTGCTGATGTTGTTGTTACTCTCGTGAGTTTCATAGATATGTTTCCATGTTATGTTTTTGTTTGCCTTTTGGCGCCTTTGATTTCGTGTTTGCTATTGCTGCTGCTGCTGCTGCCAATGCTGTTGTTACTTCATTCATGTTATTGTTGTTACCAACTACATATTTATGTATAGATGTTGTTGTAGTTGTTGTGGTATTATCCATTGACCATTGATTGTTGTATGGCTGTTATTGTTGTTGATGTTGCTGTTGTCTTTGATTTTGTATTGAATTTGGCATTTTGATTGATTTCTTTTGACTTTTGCCATCACAAAAATATTTCACTCCCTTTTGTATTGTTGTTGTTGTTGTTGTCATCATCATCATTGATTGTGTTGCTGTTGTTGTTTAGTGTTGCTCTTGGGCATTCCTTAGCAATGTTGCTGCTGTTATTGCCCATATGTTTCATGTGTGTATATTTTAACACCTCCAAAAAAAAAACATTGCCACCGAAAAAAGCTTTACTAGCATTAGAAATATACAGGAGCAATGTTGATGATGACTATGATGTTGATGATGTTGCTGCGGCTGTTGTTATTGCTTATGTCTGTTTGTTGGTGATGATGTTGTTGTTGTTGTTGTTAATATTGTTGGTATTGCTGCTGCAGCTGCTGATGCTGCATTTGGCTTATTGGAATTTTAATGATGTCTTTTATCGCGGCGCTTAACATCTTCTTCTTTTTCTGCTTTATCTTCTTCTACATACCTCAAAGAAGAAGCAACAGCAACAGCAACATCTTCTTTTCCCTCCTTTTTTCCTTTTTTCAAAATGATTTCTTTCATGCTGCTGCTGCTTCTACTGCTGTCATCATCGATCAATTTTTCTAGCGGTTTCGCATTGCCGCTGTTTCAATATACCAACATGTGTCTGTCTGTCTGTCTGTATTACAAACTATCAGTCTATCAGTCGGTCTGTCAAAAGCCATATACGTTGATTTGTGCAACATGCGTTTCTATCTTCACTCATTCATTCAGTCATTGACTACCATTTCTTTTTTCTGTGTTTTATTTGTAATTTTCTTCATGTTTTGATCGGCTTCATCTCTCATCTTTTAAACAGTTTTCATTGCCTTGCCATACATCATTGATTAGTTTGTCTACCACATATTTCAGAAAAAAGCAAATGCAGAAGTAAGCAACTTTTGGTGCCTCGGGGTGCTGCTGCCATGGTTTGTTTGCAAACACAAAAACCACCATTGGTATTAAGTTTCTTGCATTTTTTTTTTTTTTTGTTTTCTATTTGTATTTATCAGGAAAAATTCTATTTACTTTTCATTTTCATGTGTAATTCATAAATGAATTGCTAAGAAAACTACTACTATTACTACAACTACCGCCGCTGACCATAAACTTGATATTTCTTTATGCTGCTTCACATAGTATGGTATTGTATATGAGGGGCACCACCACTGATAATTTGTCAAAATCCGCAAAAGCGACAACAAAACGGCGACGTCGCCGTCCGAATTAAGGTCACCATTTAATTGAACACCTGGACGCAATGCTGGTTGGTTGGTTGGTTAGTTGCTTATGTATGTATGTTGGAGTTGGAGCTTTATGGATCGAGCTCATTGGGGCTCTAAATGTGGCATGACTCATGCCGCTGGCATTGCGCTTACTTGGCGCTTTAAATTTGGCAAAGGTTGGGTTTTTTTTTTTAGCTCTTTCACACACACAATTTTTGTGCTTATTTATGTTATATTGTATGTACTTCCTTGCCTTCCTCATGCGTTGGTTACCAACCAAAACCAACTCGTATGGTAATGGTAGTAGTGCATAATGAACTTGAACGTTTGGTTTGGTTTGTCTGTGTGTGTGTTGTCAGTCAGTCATTCAGCAGTCAATTTATTTGAAAATGAATGAAATTCTTATGAATTCTTTATGAAGGCATTAATCACTTTTGATTTGAATCAAATTGAAAATCAATAGCCGCAATACCAATACCAAAAAGTAACAAAGAGTCCCACACACACACACACACCCACCACAGAAGGGGGTACCATTGCTGATGATGTTGATTATGATGACGACGATTTTTTATAAGATTTCATTTGCTACTCAAATTAACTTGACAAGTACACAAAAAAACGCTACCGCATTGCAAGGATTTATAGCTATGAAACATGCAACATTTGTTAAAAAAAAAAATTTAAAAATTAAGAAAAGAAATAAATAAAAATTTTCCAACTGATAAACTCAGCAAAGTGCAAAAAAAGGAATTACAAAAGAAGCCGAAAATTATAAAAAAATAAAAAATGAAAAACTTACAATAAGTTTCAACATAAATTTGCAACCTTTCAACTTTGTGCAATGTCTCTCTCTGATTGTTTTGCTATGTGTGTTGTGCCTCAGCAAAAGTAAATCCCATGTAGAATTGAATGTGACCAGCCAAACACCAAAAAAAAAAAAAGCAAAAGTTACCTAACAGTTTATTGTTGTTTCTGTTTCTGTTTTTGTTGCATGTTTATCCTTTTTGTATTTTCTCTTATATTCGTTGAACAAAAATTTATGTTTGCTTTTGTAGCACGCAAATATCCATGGTAATTCAACGCATAACTTATGATGCAAATGGAGACCAGGCCAGGAAAAGGGAGTCCAGTCCAGTGAAGTCAAGTAAGAAAAGTAAAAATATGTCAAAAGAATTTCACGCAGATAAATTTCAATTTTATAATTTTTTTTTTTTGACAAAATGTACAACAACAATGACAATTGTTGTAAGGTAGGACGAGTATCTTCTTGAACAGCAACAACAATAACAACAATGAAGGAGAAACAGAAGAAAAATGTTGCATATTTTTCTTATTTGATCAATAAAATTTTATTGCCAACTTAACTCAGCAGTCAACAAGGCAACAGCAGAAGCAACATCAGCGGCAGCAGCAGCATGAGCCAATAATGTTGCCGTTGTTATTGCATGATGATCCTTCATACTTCTGGTGCATTTTGGTTGGTATTGCTTCTTTATGTGGCTTGTTGGCGGTCAGCAGTCAGCAGCCAACAGACATGCAACATGCACAGACCCACACAGATGTCTCTTCTGTTGTCGTTGCCATCATCATCATCATCAGCATACACGGCGCGTGTGGCACACTCATATATGTAATTTTTTTTATGTTATTTGTGTTAAATGTTGCCTTCAACTCTTCTCCTTTTTGTCGCGCTTTATAAGCTGCTTACATACATATATGAACAGCAAGAAGATGATCATGATGATGAAGAGTAAGAAAATGAAGTTTACGATTTTTTCGGAGAAAGTTTGTTTTTGTTTTGTCATTTTTTCTTTTATTTTTAATTTTTAATGCTTTTTACTAAGTTGAAGATGCATGTCTTGTGTCGCCTGGTTATTTGCCTCATTTCGTTTCGCAGGAAACCTTGTTGCCCTCCTTTTCAGTTTCAGGGGTCAGGTATTTTATGTGTTGCTGCGTTTGCTGCTTTTTACTCTTTGTTTTTTTCCTTACTCCCTTCAATTGGTGTTAATTTCGCTTTTGTTGCTTCGTGTGTGCCTTCCTTATTACTTTATAGCCACATGTTGACCTTCATGTTGTGGTAAGGCTACACATACTTAGTTATTGTTGCTGATGCTGTTGCATACTTCTTCTTTGACTGTTTTTACTTTATTTTTTGTATCTACTTGCAGTACACGATCTTCATTTTGGTTCCCACTAAAACTAAAACTGAAAACTTCATTTTACTTTATTTTTGGTTGAAGCGAAAAAAGTGTCGCCGCTGTCGTGATTTTAATCGCTCTTTTATTATGTGTTTACTTCATGGCTTTAAAAAGGCTCTCATCTGAACCGACTTCACTATTGCCATCATTGCCACCATGGCCATAGAGACAACAAGAAGACTATGGAGACTATAAAGAAGACTCTGGGTGTCGTCGTTGTTCGTGTTATTGTGATGTATGAAAAAGAAAAGATTTACTAAACACACACAAAAACAAACTTTGTTTTTATTCTATTTTTCTCAAGTGGAGACGTCTATTAAATACATTTTGGGGTCAGACTCGTGGACTACTCTACTCTAGTACGTACTCTCAAGTAGATTGAGTGAGTGTTCACATGAGGTCGACACACATACACATACTCTGAAACACATACACAAGTTCATAGATACATAATTTATGTTTGGAGTGTTTTAAAGGTAATTTGTCAACAAATCGTGGCAAATCTTTTTCTTCCTTCTTTGTTCCTTGGTTCATTTGGTTTGTTCTTTCTTTCTTTATTTTTCTTTCTATAATTTATAGCATGAAGCGTGTATTTATTGTCTGTCGTTGTCTTTTGGTCGTGGAGACTAATTGAATCGTGATTTTTTGCTTTCTTAAAGTGAAATTTTCTTATTTAAGAAAATATCAAGGAAGAAAGAATAAAGCATAGAAAATTTGACACAAATAAATTCTATTTAAATATGATTATTTTTTTTTTTTAAATCAATGAAAAATCATTCAATTGAAAGAAGTTTTGAAAAAGAGTATGAAAAAAAAAACAAAAGACTTAGAAAACAAACTTGCAAGAAGTTGTGATTGAATTTGCATTTATGATAATAGTATAAAATGCATAAAAAATGTTTCTTTTTGACACATCAAACCAAACGAAAACAACAACAGAAAAAACACAAAAACCAACAAAGACATAAATCATGAAAAATGACAAAAAAGACAACTTAAAAAGCAAAGTAAATATAATAGAAAAAAATCAAAAACTACTTTACTGCGGGGGTGGTAATCAGGGCCACAATGAATCAGGGCAACTGTCTATGGGCTAGGCGCCACCTAGGAGGTGAGAAAGTAGATCAATATTTAACAAAGTATGGTGTCTGGGATGAAATTCTTGTCATTTCAAATCAAGTGAATAAATTTAGTATTTCGTGGTGATAATGAACTTCTTGAATAATATAATGGCTACCAATTGGAAATTTTAGAGTTAATCACAGAATATGACTTTTTTAAAAGTTCTCTATGTGTATGATCAAACTGGGCAAAGAAGCCAAAAGAAATTCATCCTATTTGTTCCACAATGTGACCTAGTTTACGGTTGAAACTTTCCTTGGTTTGTCAGAAATTCAACCTTACACCGGCACATGAAAAGCCAACGATATTTGAGCAAATCAATTTCTTCAGCAGCCGTTATAAAGGGCAAGGTATCTAATTCACAACAGAACTCCCAATGGTTGAAACGACTTCCAACAACCGCACTTGTTGACTACTCCCAAAACTGTTTATAAACAAAATAAATAAATAAATGTTTATAATGTTCTTTTGGTTGATTTGACGTTAAAAAAACAAAAAAAAGATTTTACTGGATAACAGCTTAGACTCAAGGCATCTTAAGATGTTTATGTATTTCAACTTCCTTGCAGATTATAGGTCGCAAGACGTAATGCAGATAAAAAACATAAAAGAGGGGCATCAAGAATTATATTGCCCAAGAGCCTTTACATGATTTAATGATTTAATCCGGTCCTGATGTTAATATTTTAAGTCTAAAAAAGGACCGAAAAATTGATGAAGATGAAGATTGAAGTTAGAGTTAGCGCCACTGCAGACAAAGTGAAACTGTCAAATTAAAGACGACAACATCTCAACTTCTTCTTTAACTTCCTTTATACACCATACTCCCTTCTCTTTACTCACCTAGCTATGGTTCTTTGTTTCTCTATAAGTCTTTATTTCTATATACTAGTACTTTTTTTTATGAAAATCTTTGTGTCTCATTTTAGTAGCAGCAAACATCAGAAGAAAGAAGTTTTGTTTCTTCAAATAGATGATGACTAAGTTTTGTGTCTTAGCAACAAAGATTGAAGGCTTTTTTCGGTTTGCCTTATGATACAATAGTACGTATTTACTGAGAGTTGAGCTGAGTGCCACACTCTAACACCAAACGCTGCATGATGCTTCATGAACTCATTTAAAATTGAGATGAGATGAATTGCAAAGTGATTTTTTATAGTATTATTTTAGTTTTTTGATGGAAGTTTATTTTGTTTAACTTTAATTCATTTCATTTCATTTGTTGTTATTGTATTCGCAGGTGTTGGTTCTTTAAATATAAAAAAATAAAAATATAAAGTTTTTTTTTTTGCTTTTTTTGTTTGTTTTCTAAATAGTGCAAAGTCGTGAAATAAAATTTGTTCACGTTATTGTTGTTGTCATTGTTGTGTATTTTGTTTGTTATTTGTAGTATTTTTTATTATTGTTGTTGCTGTTGTTGTTGCATATGGCTTTGCAAAGCAGGCCAAACGAAACCAAGCCATCAACATCACAAGCAAAACCACCTCCTACAGTTTCTTCTTCTTCGTCTAAGCCGCACTTCAATATTTTCTTTTGACTTTAACTCTCATGGAAGATGATGATGATGCTGTTGCCTCCATTCCTTTCCCATTCCTCATTCCCTCTTCTTTTAAATGCAAGCAATGAATAAGTTTAGCCTTTTTTATTTACGTCATGACTAAGTCAAGGTGTCGTCGTTCCAAGGGATGCAAAGAGAACCATAGATGGACAATATGACAGACACAAGTTCCATGAGGCCGTTAAAGAAAAGACCGAAAAAATGAAGAAAAACACTGCGCAGCATGATTTCAATTTGTTTTGTAGTTTTATATTGTTGTAGCTGTTCATTGTGTTAGTTTATTTGTTTTTTTTTTTTGTTTTTTTGTCTTTATTATAACAAAACAAAAAAAAAATTTTACATAATTTTTGTGGCTTGTCTTCTTCTAGTTTCATTTTACCCACTTGCTTCATCACATTGGTGTTTTTTTAACTTTTTGTTCCATAAAATGAGTTCGTGTCTTTGTCAAAACCTCATCACACGTTTTTTTCCCTACTACCATACTATAATATTATTTTTTGGTAGCTCTTAAGCTTTATAAAGGCCTTGTATCCTTGGTTTAAATTGTTCAAAGAATCTATTCTCTCAGCCCCTCGTCTTAGCTGCTGCGTCTACATTTGAGTGACTGCAATATCGCATGTAATTTGCATTTATTTTATTTACAACAACAAGCAACAGCGCAACAACAACAAAATAATAATAATAAAAATAATAAAGAAAAGAAAGACAAAAAAAAGTGTAGAAATTTTCCAGACTTTTTACTGTGTGTAACACAGTAGTTGTTCCTGGCGTTGTTTTTAGTCTTTTATTGGAAGATCGGAGTAGTACCTGTTCGTCTTAAGCGAAAAAAAAAAACCATCATAAAATGTACTTTGGTGTTGACTCAGTTACATGGCGCTTTAAGTTTATTGTTAGTTTACAGGTAAGAAAATGCTGTGGTGTTTGAGTTTTATTTCTTTATTTTTCTTCTCATCTTTTCATATATTTTAGTGTTTTTTGTTTGTTGTGCTTTAATGAATTTTAACTGTTTATGACTTGTAAGAGAGAAGCCGCCACCGCCGCCATGTCGCTCTATGTTACTATTTCCATGTCTTTCAATAGATTTTGATTATTTATTACTATATTAGTTCATGTTGCATGAACAAATCAGATATTTGTGTATCAAGGTTCAACATAAGGTTACAATTTTTCATTTGGTTTTTAATGATTTTTCCAATAAATGTGGAGCATAATAAAAAATATATAAATAAATTTTAACTAAATAAAGGCAAATGGTTTTTAATTAAGTCATAAAATTTAATAATTAAAACAATCATAAAATTAACAAAAACAAATGAAGAGAAGACCTTGTGCCAACTTAAATTTCAGCTTGATATCTCAAAACTTTAGAAAGAATATACTACCTTGAGCACTATTAATTAGAACACCAACGATTTGTTCTCAAATCCATTTTGCAAACTGTTTTGAAGAAACAATTGATAAATAAACTAGTCATACTGATTTCGTTCTGAATAATTTTTAGAAATTTTCTAAATAAAAAGCAACATCATTCCTTTATTTTCCTAATATGTGTGTGGTCTATTAAGCCAAAACTTCTGTCTGCTTGGGTAAATACAACAATCGGCAAAAACATTTTAATTAAAACCTTGTTCTGTTACGAGTATTAAAATCAAAGTCAGATTACTATGACTATGATCATAAATTCATCTTAGTTCCTTTGAATTGACCTAAGGTTCCTTTCTATATCAAATCAAAGGTCATAAATCTTTTGTGTTTTTTTTTTTTTTTTTGTAAAACAAAGATCAACGTTAATGTGATGTGTTATTGGTGTTTAGCCATGTTTTACCAAGAAACATATTCGAATTTCTAATTAGCCAAAACCAATTGGCATAAAAATTAACACATTGTCTAATTAAAGGCCTTTTTGGAAATATATTGCCTAAATTTTGATGTTTTTCCTATTTATTTTTTTTTTCTTTAGCGCAACAAATTAATAATTTTGAACGCTTATACGCTGCTATTGCCGGCCACCAAGTAAAACAGTTATGAGCCAATTAATCAAATTGAAAAAATAAAATCGATAAAAATAGAAAAAGAAGACTGAAAATAACAACAACAACAACCAAAGTGTTTAGATATTTATTAGCAAATTTATAGGCCTAAAGTTTATTATTTATTTTTTTTTTCTTGTATTAGTTTCTTGTATACTTGTAATTGGGCGGAAAGTTGCTAACTAAGCAATGGTGGATTAAATGGTTGAATGAATGACTAACAATGAAGGAAGGAACCAAGGAAGGTGAGACGACGGGTGTATGAATTATTCAAAGTTGATGGAGAAAAAATGCGTAAAATTAAAAATTTGGCATAAAAATCAGGCTACCAATTAAGTTTTATGATTGAAAATATGCCGCCACCATAGATTAATCGATCAAATCAAATCAAATGTTGAACACTTGCCAAGAGGCAGGAGAGAGAGAGAGAGAGAGAGGAAGTTACAAGTGGTGGGGATGGACAAAAGATCAAACTTACATAGGTTTATTTTATTTTTTTTCATCTCAAAACATAATTATGACATTAACTGTCATGGGAATGAATAATCAAGACGGAACAGAAAAATAATTCATGTACGGTAGTATGAATTAAAATTTTTTTGTAAAATTGACTATCGGTCAGACAAAAAGAACAACAGACAAAGGGAACTAGGTAAATGTTGTAAATGTACTAAAGCTAAAATGATGTTAAGCGGAAGTTGGAAGTTAAATGTTTTGGCCGTGTAGTTAAAAGTGGCTTTGATAGTTGCCATCATTTGATTAATTGCATTAATAACATTTATTAACGCTTTTATGGCTTATCGATAAAATTGAATACAAAAATTGTGGTGCTGGTGGTGGAATTGGTAAAAATTATGAAATGGAAAAATGCATGTTGCATGTTGTCTATCTGTCTGTCTGTCTATGCGTAGTTTTGGTGTTAAAATGAAGCAGGGGAAGTGCTAACATAATATAAAGGCAAGAAGGAAGATTGTTTGGAAAAAATATTAAATATTACACTAAACAACAAGATGATTTTTGATTAAAATTTAATGAGAAATATTTTTCAATCAATCATAAAAGTGAATACAATTTTTAAGAAATTGAATTGAGATTATTTGGAGTCATTAATAAGTTATTGTCAGTACAATAAGACCTTGTACTAAGTCTTCTTCGATGTAGGAATGTTCATTTAAAACTACACATTGATATTTATTCGGATACATCGAAACAAATATCGATATTTTTGATGTATCGTATGTAATTCGTATTTGATTACATTGTCCCGTCTATTGTCAATCATAACTACTTGAATCAATTAAGAACGATATCAATAAATATGGCTTCATTCAAGCATAATTGACCATGTGTGATGGTGATTGAGTGATTGAGTAAAGCCAAATTCATATTGATACATATCTTTGGCACAAGCCATATCCTTCTTCATTGATTCAAGCATGATTGACATATAAGATTTGTATAAAAAATTCTTAACTATCATTGAATTAAGGGTCATCTATTAGTTATTGTTAAGTAGTAGAGTGTTTATGTGGCTTCAACGTACGAGGATTCGGAATGAATTATCAATTCAGATGTCTTAGAATTTTCTTATGAAGTCAGATAGAGTGGTCTTAAAATATTCTAAGGCCTTAAAAAGCCTGATTTTTAAAGTTTGCCAGTCAGGACACGCATTGCCTGAGCAGCTTTTCACAACATTCGATTAACTGGAAGAATGGCTTAGTGAATGGATTTTCATGAAATATGAAACTTTCTTTTGGAATGACAACCATAAATTACCTGAAAGATGGACAAAATGTTTAGAAAGCGAGGGCCAATACTTTGAATGAAAAAAAGAGTGATAAAATTTGTTGATCTTGGGATCTGCAATTTTAAAAAATCAATTAATTACTTGAATTCACAAACTTTGTGTAAGAAACCCCATCAAATTTCTGTACTTTATTGATAAGATCAAAGATCACTATTTGTTTCTCTTCGGAAATAGTATAAGAAATCCTTAATTCTATGTAGTGAAGTGTTATCATTCAATGGATAGTCTGTCCAATCCATTGCGTCCTCATGCCATGTTATCGTCAAATTGCGTCTAATGGCTACCAGTGACCAGTGTGTCGCCAATGCTGCATAAATGTCGTCGCCGTCAGCTCTTCACAGCAACATTTCATTTTGTTTTGGTTCGTTTAGTTTCGGTTCGTTTGCTTATTTCGATGGTGGTGGTGGTGGTAGTGGTATTTTGTGGTTGGTTTCTTATCGCAATCCTGATGTAATCGTTTGCTACTCTAACTCAACTCAATAAATTTGAAGTTGCTAGTGCAATAACAACAACAGCAACATCAACAATAATAATAACAACAACAGTAGCATATAAAATGTGCTTTGTACCTGCCACTTAGGTTAGTGATCCCCCAAAACCCCCTCATTAACTATCATCACTTAAAGCAATGCGGCGTAATAACAGTTGCACTTGCTGTTTGTTGCTTGTGTCGCTATTACAAGGTTGCACAGGCGCATAAGGCTAAATGAACAACACTAACAAGAACAAAAACAACGCGATAACAACACCAAAAACAGCAGCAACATCAACAAAAAAATGTATATTTATCTCATTTATTATCAGCAACGCCAAATCGTCTATAATTGAAAAACTGTTAACTAGATTATCTCGTATCTTTCGTTGGTTCGTTCGTTCACTCGTTCATTGGTTCATTGGCTCAAAAATCGTTAGCATTAGGAAACCCTGCCTCTGCTTTTGGTTTTTAGTGATTTGCAATCGTCGTCATTTGTTTATCATTTTTTTTTTTGTTTGGATTTGTTATTTTGTTTTTTGTTTAAATCGGCGTAGTTAGCTCGATATGATTACACAGATTGTTGCTGTTAGTAATATCTTGTTGTTGTTGTTCTTGTTGTTCGATTTGTTATTGTTGTCGTTGGTGTTTTGGTGTTGGTGTTTCGATATTACTACTGACGGTGTTTTGCTGATGTTGTCAGTGCAAATGCCATAATAAAAATGCTTTTCAAGATAAGGAAAAAATATTGAAAAATGCTCCAGTTTATACAAATAAATTTTGTTTTTTGACACCTAAAGGTATTTCATTCTATTTAGTGAAATATTTTATTAAATTATTTCCCATTTATTATATTTTTTTTTTTTGGATGTTATTAAATTGTTTGCTTTTTAGTTATGAAATTATAACTTAATATTATCTATATTATGACTTGAGGGGCCACTATATTTTCTTAAAATATATGATATACTTATATTGTGTTGGGTAGTGAGCAGTCATGGAGGTGGAATTGTAATTCTTAAGCATTCATTTATTTGCTACGGAATTATCAGGTTAAGAAACTTTAATTTTATAAATGAAAGTATGAAAAGGCAAGTGCAATTTGGTGGGAAAATATTGATATGGAAACTCTATGAATATAGAGATCTGTTAATAGAACAATCATTTGTAAAAGTATAATCTGATATTGTTAACTGGAATTATCAATACATAACTTTGCAACTAAAGTCTTTTTATTACCGGTCCTTGTGATCACAGTTCAGAAATTATCATTACCATTTAATTATCATGTGATATGAATCCTGTAGTCGACTCTATGCATTCGTTCTTATTTGTTGGGGCATAAGGTGACGCAATTATAATCGAATTGGTAAATTAAGAAGAAGTTACACCTTCTAAGTTATGGAAAGGACATAAGTTTACTGTCATGTATTTGAATACTTAACAATCTTATAAGTATGTAAAAAATTGCTAACATATTCGAAAGACTTAAATCATTTTTTATATTCCCACGACTCTTTTAATTGCATTTAACATGAACTTCACATTTTAAGACTCTTCTTGATTTACATAAATTAGTTTCAAACCAATTGTTTTTCATATAAAAGAAATAAAAACAATCAACAAATAAAATAAATAAAAAACCAAGAAGAAAATAATAAAAAAATTACAAAAACAAAAAAACATCTTCAAATTTACATACTACAGGCAACGAGGCAACATAAACTCGTTGAGCATAATGTATTTTTAATTGTCAACAAAAACAACAATGATGATCATGATGATGATGATGACAACAAGGAAAGTTGAAATTCATTTTTATGAAGATTTTTTTTTTTTTTAACATTTTATTTGTTTTTGTATTGTGTGTTGTTTGTTTGGGATCTTCTTCATTGTGCTCATTTGAATAAGTTTTTTCTTAATGCCCACACGCGCACATAAAGATGTCACCCCAAAGAGCTTGACTTATTGGACAAGTGATGACAACAACAATCTGACGACGATGATGATAACAACAGCAGCATAAGCAGCAGCAACCTCCAACCTCCAACAACAATGACAATATGACAACAATGCAACAATATAAACGCGCGCGCATCTGATGAGTTTCAATATGCGTGAATTTTATTTTGCGTGTCTTCTTACAGACATCGGTTTTCGGTCTTGCAACCGATTGCTTGCTTTTTTTTTTACTGACTACTGGTAGCGCCCACTGTTGGCCGTTTATCAAACAACAATAAACTGTAATTTATGAAAAATACTTGTAAAATGACGATAAAGCGCCGACAACAGCAACAGCAACAATAATATTGTAATAACAAACAATAACCTAAAACCAAAAAACAAGGATCAAGAAAACCATGAAGATGATGTTGCTTTTGCTCCTACTCTCACTGTTGCTGCTATTCCTACTCTTACTGTTGCTGCTGTAGCTGGTGCAGATGATGATGACAATGTGCCACAATGACTTCTTGTAAAGATTTTTTGAAGTACTTTGCCACCAACTTAAGCAGCTGAGCTGAGTTCAGAGTTGGAGGCGCGCCATTGCAATGCAAACGATGAAGACGACACAGAAGCCAAGTGGAAATCTTAGTTTATCTTTTGTATACAAAATACTACAATATATTGTACAATGTGTGTGAGAGAGTATCTATGTGTGTATGTTTCAATGTGTAGGTGTGCGTGTGTTTGCTTCTTTGTTTATTTGTTTGTTTGTTAAGAGTGCAAACGACTCGAGTAATTCTTCTGTGAATACAAGTGTTGTTTCTGTTGCTGTTTCTGTTGTCTGGGTAGTATCTTTTGGTAATTTTTTTTTCTCTAGTTTGTTGTTTTGTTGCATGCATTATGTTGCATGTTACAAACTAATGGTGTTGGCTTTGTTGTTATTTTATTTTTTTTTTTTGTAAGTTTGGAGTGTGCGCCACTCGCCAGGGCACGCGAATCCATTTAATGTTTGACCATTCATGTTTATTTGTTTGTTAAGAGATTTGTTAAATTTGTTTTTGTTGACTTGCTATTGCCTCAAGTGAAGGTAGTGCAACAAGAAAAGCACAAGAAAATAAATTAATTTTACTTTTTTCCAGAAGTATATTTTTCTTAACCTCTTATATTAGATAAATGAAATAAAATCATATATTCAAAGAATTAGTTGTCATTTTGTCACATTTCTATACAAATCAGATAAATTTGTTTGTAACAAATGAGAATGAGACCTAGAATTAAGTTAATTTGGTCATCAATGACATCAACGTTAGATTGATTCCCATGGGAAGTTAGTGCGTATACTTGATAATGTATGAATGAATGAATGAATGAAGCTTTATGTAAAATGTTAAAGTTTTTTGACGATTTTAGTTCTCTGTTTCTGCAACTTCTATTATTTGATTTCACCTAGCATGCATCCTTAGCTTTATGAGTATTTTAGAACTATTTTAAGGTTGGTCTGCTTGATTGTATATTCTGGTTAAGGGCATCATATGCGTTTATGAAGTATACTATTTACTCAAGAATCCAATTCAAAGCAAATAACTCTCATTATGATTTGGTGACAACTAACATTTGTACACGTATGACATTATAATCAATGGCGAAGTGAATTTAGACATTCTGCATTCACATCACCACAACCACAGCCCATATTTGCCTGATCTGGCTACGTGTGATTATAATCTATTCGCCAAATTCATAATAGTCATGAAAGGAACGCGACACGAAGGCTGTCAAGAAAGCTGTGACGTCGTTCCACAGCTCAATACCGATGAAGGACATCCACCAGTGCTTTAAATCGTTAGTAGACCGTACAAAACGATGTATCGACTCGGAAGGCATTTTTAGATGAGGTTGGGAGGAATCCTTTCGGACCTATAGCCACCGTCTTCGTCCTCTGCGCAGTATGCCTACTCCGGAACTTTATGCTTTATGTTTTTCTTCAGAGTAGGCATCCTTTGAGCATTCTTACATTGTCCTTAGAGGTCATTCTTCTGGCCACTCACGTCTAGCTTCACCGCATTCATCTTGCCAGGAGCCCCCTGCCCATGAGGAATGCAAGTACTTCCAATAAATTGAAATGCGAATGGAAGACTTATGCGTTTTTGTCTTCTTACAAGGAAAGTCTATCCTTAGTCTAATCCTTCATTTAATCGAATCATGAGACCAAGTTTTTAATCAAGCGAAAGATATATAACTCAATATTCAACTGTAACACTTTAAGCTTACTATAATATACTATTCAAATTTTCATTTTAACATATTGCATTCTATGTGTTTGCTGGTATATTAAATATATTGACCTTCTTCAAACCGATTCATTACACTTGTGTAGTGTTATGGTTTTATGTACTGATGGAAAAATACTGGTAGTCGCTGATAAAATGCACTAAACAGAGAAGCTCTTGACCTTTGTGCTGAAATATATATAGAACATATTATTGACCCCAGAGTTCTAGTATTAGGATTAACCTTTCTATTGTATTCAATGTCAAATGCAAGCGTTTGCATTGATTATTTTATGTGCAAATCAAAGTTAAGTAAATATTTATTTAGAAATTTAATAAATTGCTATAAGGCAAATAAAAAAGAGTGTGCATATATTTATGGAATCAATAGAAAAGAACAATGAACCAAGTTACTTCAAAATTCAAAATTTAATGTCAGTTTTAAATAAAACATCAGTTGAATTAGTAAGTGCAATGACGGATGTGCAACGAATATTATTTCAATCGAAAAACTTTCTTCATTTTGATATGAACAATATGCCTGGAAATCAAGTTTACGAAAGTCTTGATAAGGCTTTCATGAAGTATCGCACATTGTTCTATTTCAATCCACAAAGGAATATCTGTGGTTTTGAGAAAATACTTAATAATTCAATATATGAAAAAGCTATCATAGTGTGGTATGATGGCCCTGCATTGTATCTTAATGTACTACAGCAGGATACAGACATATTATTTGTGGCATGCCTACCAAGTAGATATGAATTACAGTTATTGGTAAAATTGGCTTATTTACTTACACATATACGTGATACAAAAGTGCTCATTGAAATTGCTGCTTCTGAAGTGAAATTGGAGAGTGATAACTTAGCTACAGATATACTAAACTATTGCTTCATGAATCAAATGCTTAATGTTATACTGATCTATCGAAATTTTGCAGAAACATTGCATATATTCAGTTACAAGGCTTTTCCTTTTTTCCAAATGGAAATACAAAATTTTGATGGAAATTTAGAACTTTTTCCAGATAAAATGATAAATTTACATGGTCATGGTATACGAACGATACCCGATCAATCGGAACCTAATACAATACTTTATAAAGATACCAGAACAGGTCTATTAAAAATAAGTGGCATGGTTTGGCATACACTTTCGGCTTTTGCTCGAAGTTGCAATGCTACTCTTGAACTAAGCTTTGAACCAACAATCGGGAAGAATATTCCTTATATTCAATATATGGAATTTGTACGCAATAGTACCGTTGATATTGCAGCTACTTTACATTCAATGCGATTTGGTTACTACGAATATGCATATCCCTTAACTGTGGGTAGTTGGTGTACAATGTTGCCAATTGAGGATAATATAACAGTCAAAGAAGCAATGAGCATGGTTCTACGTTTACCAATATTTATAATGCTCTGTTCTTGTTACTTGATTTACTTGAGTTTGCCTTTAATTTATCGATGTATGAGTTATTTGATTGGAAGAAAGCGATGGCCAGTGATGACAAAGCAAAGTATGCGACTATATAAACTCATTTTACTCGGATTTAGCATTATATTCATAAGTTCGTATCAAGCTTATTTGCAAGCACTGTTTATCAATCCTTTGCGCATAAATAGAATCAATTCATTTGATGATTTCTTATCATCAGATCTACGAATCTATGGAAATCGCAAAGAGTTCTATATATACAACTTGGATATACGCATCAAATATGGTACAATCTTTTTGCTCTCCGATACAATAGAACAGTTTATTAAACAACGAAATGCATTGAATACCTCATATGCTTATACAGTGAATTCACAAAAATGGAGCATGTATGAAGCCCAACAGCGCTATTTCAAACGTCCTATCTTTCGTTATGCTACGGATATTTGCAATGATAGATTTTTGCTTTATGCATTGCCATTACCAGAAAATTCAATATATCGTCGTCCATTAAATCGTTTCATTACACATTTAAGGGATACTGGATTTATCTACAGATGGATTGCTAATAATTATTATGATATGGTTGAAGCTGGCAGAATGCATCCAAACGATTTGAGTACATTTAAAGAGGCACAAACTTTAACAATTGAAGACTACCAGACGGTGTTGTATACATTTGGTATAGCAATTGGCTTTTGTATCTCAATGTTTATAATGGAATTAATGATATTCTATACGAAATGGTTATTGACTCAAATCTAATGTCACATACTCGAATTACAAATTAATTATGTAAAGTCAAATAATGGAAAGAAAGTAAAAGTTCTATAATAGTAATACAAAACAAGCAGTCAACTTGAATAAGTGAGTTGATTATGCCTCACTGGTGTGTGATTGTGTTTCTGGAAATGTTAGACTATTTCAATTTAACTACTATTCGGGGTAACAACAATAATATCCAAACGCTTCACAATCATATCTTGACAATATTGTCTTATAGCCTTATTTATTACTATGATCCTTTGCATAGTGACTGCAATAGTTGCATACCATTGGAATTCTTTAAAACCAACAAGGCTCAAGTCATCAGCCGGAATATGGATGTAACTGAGCTCTACCAATATGTTAAATCTGATTTGCTGGTTTTGGCCTGTCTGCCAGGTAATTTTAATTACTCAGTGATGGAGGTGCTTGCTCAGAATTTAAGATTTTTGCGTGAAACAAAAATTCTTATTGAAGTTGATATGAGCAGATCTGAAATTATAGAAACTTCACATGCTGCTGCAGTACTTGCAACTTATTTCCAATGGGATTTGTTGAATGTTGTCTTGGTCTTCTCAAATTTTAAGGAAACCCTAAGAATGTACAGCTTTGAAGCATTTCCTCTATTTAAACTACTAATGCAGCTTTACACAAATGACATGGAGATATTTCCAAATAAAATGCGCAATCTTCAGGCTCAAGTAATAAGAACTCTACCGGATCTTTCTGAACCATATTCGATACTTTATTATGACTCCGAGAATCATACACGCATTACTGGTTTCGTTTGGCGTATGCTAGAGACGTTTGCCTGGAAGCACAATGCATCGTTACAACTTATATCGGAACCCGAATCTGGAAAGACGCTTAGTATGATACAAGTATTGGATTTGGTACTAAATAGATCAGTGGATATTGCAGCGAGTTTGCTACCTATGTCACTATTTTATCTACAGCATTACCACTATTATAGTTATCCAGTACACTGTGCCAGTTGGTGTACCATGCTGCCAGTTGAAGAAGCTCTAACAGTACAGCAATTGTTGGAAAGTATTATGCATTTGAATGTATTACTCACATATCTTTGTTTCTATATATTTTTGAAACATTTGCCCGATCTAATGAAGAAGTGTCATTTGCTTTGGTTATTTAAAGAAAGTAAACGTCTATATGTCTTTGCACTAGCATGTCTAGGACTCACACTAGCGTGCAACTATCAAGGTCACCTTTCATCACTACTAACCGCTCCCTTGAGACAGTCACCCATTGCCAGCTTCGAGGATCTTTCACACACACATGTGCGCATCCTTGGTGTTCGATCTGAATTTTATATGTATGATTTCAATATGCGTATCAAATACTCGGCGGTCTTTCGTTTAACTGATGAACTTGGTGAACTAATACGACTTCGGAATTCTTTAAATACATCATTTGCCTATACAGTGAGCTCAACCAAATGGAGTTTCTATGAAAATCAACAGAAATATATTTCGACACGTGCACTTTTTCGCTATTCCAATGATATTTGTCAATATCAAATGATTCCATTTGGTCTTGTATTGCCTGAAAGTTCGATTTATCGTGGTGTCCTACAAACATTTCTACTGCAAATACGCGAATCTGGTATCTTTAAGATGTGGATCGATAATAGCTTCTATGACATGTTAGTTGCTGGTCGTGTAACCCCAAGGAAATTCAATGAGACACACGCACATCCAATGCGTTCATTGGGTGTGTCTGACTTTGTTCGCCTGCTGCGCTATTATGGTATGGGTGTGCTCATTAGCTTTGGTGTTTTCATATTTGAGTTGATTGTACATTATGTAATGATATTTCTTTACTTCAAATAAATTAATCGATTTGGTTATTAACACAATAAATTTGTGGACGATACTTGTTTATTTAATGTATATGTATTGTATATAAGAGGGTTAAACTAACGCACCACTTCGTCATGTTTGGTAAAAAAAAAACAACTTTTCTGTGTGTCAATAAGGATAATTACAGGGAGGAGTAGCATTTAATGAAGTCTCTTTGGAAAGGACAAACACTTAGCATTGTCAGTCATTTCGTTCGTATACACAGCGAGTTACTGTCTAGAGTATAATAGACTTAATTGAATTTACATTGTTATTAATAAACTGACTTTAACAGGATTTGAATAAAAGAAGTTTGTAGTATAGTTTAATGAATTTTGTGTTAAGAACGACAAATATATTACTTGCTTGCATAGATTATTAATATGCTTTTCTCTTAGAGAAGTAATAGAAGTAACTTGTCGTTTTTTCGCAAGCATAGAATTTCTTCAATTCTATTCGCTTTTAATAGTTCAAGAAAAAGCTCTTGGACTTAAAAATTGCCATTATTGGTTTATATTAAAATCCAAATTTTGGAATTAAAAGCACATAGTATAAAACAGATCTTAACTATTGTATAAATTTGGTAACAAAACAACAAAGAACAGTTTTATTTTTCATTTTGTTGCATCAAAATATGATTAAATATGGTAATCAAAAGTTGAAAGAGTTACACTAACCTACTTCAAAGGGGAGCACAACAACAACAACCACAACAAAGTGGATTGCTTGGAGCAAATGAACGAAAAAAATTGTTTGGCAGAAATGTCAGTTTGATAAATGTGGCATATGGTAAAGAAAAAAAAATGATTTTTTCGGTAAAAATCACTCACAAATGAAAATGAAAATGTTTTACAATTGAACGATAAAACGACAGACAGAATTGTAAAAAGACAGCGACGATGAAATGCAAACATCGACAACAAAAGACCAAAAGGCCCCCATTCCCTTCTCTCTGCCAATAATAGGAATATGAACTATTTTTAATGGCGTTCAAAGTATAATAAGAAAAATTGGTGGAAAAAAAGTATAACTCAGTCGCTGTCGACTTCATATAATGATGCCCTCGGTCTGTCCTTTTTTTGTTTGAAAAATCGTGCTTCGTCAACGAGAAGACAAACATATAGAGAAGGAGTGAAGTGTGGAAGAAGAGGAGAGAAGAAAAATAGGTAGAATGAGGGAGTTACATATTGGAAAGAGTTTTTTGGTGTATTATGGGTGGGTGTGGAGTTAAAGGGGGCTGGGAGCTGGTGTGCAGGAGCTGGTATGTGTTTTGCTCCTGGCACATAATGGCGTAAGACGTGTGCCTGTTTAGCAAATATTGCATTTGCTTTTGGCTATGAAATTGTCTCTCTCTCTCTCTCCTATCTCTCTATGGTAAGTCTCTCAGCAACTCTTTCTTTCTACATCTTTTCATGACAAGAAAAGATTTCGTCTATTGGTCTTTTGCATATGCGACGAGGCAATGGCCAAGATTCGCCACCAAAAAAATCAAAAAAAAAAAATCATTTTTATTTTGACAAAAAGTCGAAAATGTTGCAAATGTGTTTCTGCCATGTTTCTGTTGTTGTTATTGTAACTCTTTTTTATGCGCTTGTTAAATCTCAGACACACAGAGCAACAACGTGACAGCTTTGGGCCAACTTCAGTAAACTTACGATGAACGAAGAAATCAGACTTAGGCGGCAGCAGCAGCAGCAGCAGCAGCTTATTGTGGTGGGTGGCTCTACATATAAAAAAAAATCGAAATAAACTAAGTCAGGCAGGCAGTGGTGGTTGGTTTTGGTTTGGTATTGCAAAATATGACGATGCCGACGACAACGTTTGAGAACGCGTTCCAGAAAATACAAAATAAAAAAAACTAATACAAAACTAAACGAAATATCATAAAATTTATAAATTACTCTTATTAAATTGAGCGTTTTGCGCATTTTTATATGCGATTTTTCGTCTTTAATGGTGGAAAAATGAACGGAAATTGTAGAGTTCTTGTATATTATTGTAGAAAAGAAATCATTTTGCAATATACGTGTATATGAGAATAATAAAAGAAAAATACTATTGTACATAAATTCCAAATAAAATCGCTACAGGTAACAAATTAAAAACCATTTACCATGCATTGTAGTTTATTACAAAATTCATATTAAACGCATTTATAATATTAAATCGTATCAAATTAAGAATCGATCGAATAATCAAAAGAATGAAAGAATGAATAAATGTGGGTCATAAATTAGATACAATTTTATTTACTAGTTTTTTATACAAAGCATTTGTTCTTTAAAATTTACTCAATGGTTAAGTGGTAGTGATTCCACTTTTGGCCTTTGGAAAATCCTTGGCAATCGAAAATGAAATCTTTCAGGTGCTGTTGTTTTTAACAAAATTGTGACTAAGTCATCAGCTTAGTTAACCATTAGGGGGTCATGTCTTTTAAAACATGTTGAAAAAATAAAACTCTAAACAATAATTCGGTTTCATCGAAGACTTTATACCTTTCATAGAATTTTCTACTCAGCTACTGTGATCCATATCACAAAGGATATTTCAAATAGGTTTAACCTCGGGCCCAACTAGACGATGGTTTGAACACAGAAGTTTGATCAGCGAAAGATGAAGCCTTCTTATCAGGTATTCACGTGAAGCTCTCTTGATTTCAATACCTTCTATTTACATAAGGAAAAGGAATGATCCATCAATTGGAAAGAAATGTGTGGATTTATTTTTTTTTCAACCAGTAAAGTTTGTCAACCTTAGTTGGAGAAAGAAAAAGTTGTTCAAAGGAGAACTCATAGTTAAAGGACATATTACAAAACAAAGTGATATATTGGTCGCAATGTTTTAAATCAGGGCTGTCCAACCTTTGGAAGAGTCCGCAATGGGTTGATTCGCTAGTATGCTTCAGTGGCGAGCAGCAGTCGCAGGTCAAAGAAATGGGAAACATTTCATCAGAGTAATCAACAATTTATCATGACAAATGCAACAACAAAACGAATGAACAAACAAATTACACATTTGCAATTGAAGGTGAGCTGACATGAAGCGCACTCAAAACGACAAAGCACTTTGTAAGGTGATGAATGCGCCACAAGTGCAGCAGCAGACAATTCTTTGCATTTCATTGCTCATTACACCCACCATACCATACCACCATTGACTATACCAGAAACCGACAAAACGACAGACAAACTGAAAAACAACCTAAAGCAAACACCAAGTTTTAGAAGGAGGTTTAGATTCCAAACACCGCGACCTAAGAACCACCAACAATATCAACAATAACAAATAACACAACAAAATCATGCAGAAGTCGTTTGAATTGAGAGACGAAAAACAAAAGAAAATAAAAAATGAGAAAATAAAAGAAAATGCTTCACGAGACATTTTTTACGCCTTCCATACACTCTTGTTTGACTAAACTATTAATTCTGGCCAAAATAAACACGACAACCAAAACACACACATAGGAGAAGAAGAACAGCAATAAAAAGAATGAGCTGTAAGTTTTTTGGTACTTCATGATGTGCAACAAAAAGGAAGAAAAGAAATAGTGAAAAAAACAAGATACAAAGGAAAGACAATAACATGAAAAAAGGTTCTTAAATTAGAAAAGCGTGTGCGGGCAATTTAGTGAGTGAGAGAGAAATTACATGGTGGGTGAGTGGGTGCAATGGATGAATGGAAGAAGTTACTATGGCATGAGGTGCATTTTTACATGTTCCACCATTGAGTTGTGTTAAGATGAGACGAGTGAATTGCTTATGTCATCGAGGCACTGGGTTTCGACACAATAGTCAAGAAACTTCAGTAAGAAAGTGAGTTAGGTAGTAAGTGAATGAGTGAGTGAGTCAGAAAGTGGACTGACAGACTGACTGACTGTGCAAAGTGGCATTTTGTGTCTATTAAAATAGTATTTGTAGTTTTGTTCTACTACGTACATCCAAATAGCAACCAGAATCATGAAATGTGAAGTAAGTGCTTTTACTATGGTGGAGAGCAAAAGCATTTTTATGTTTCTTGTAGCATCAGGTGCTACACTGAGAAAATAAATTATGTTAATTTATTGCAAAAAAAAAAATTGGCAGTAAATGTTCTTTAGTTAAGCAAAATGAAGATCATTTGTTCGCGATATATAGCCACCATGTGAAAGTTTGGCTACATGTCAAGAGCTTAAGATACTCACTCTTGTCTGATCTCATTCAATGTTCAATATTGCATTCTTATCATGAATAGAAAGCACTTTTCATTAGAAGAATCGTTCTTTGATAAATATTTGGTAAGAGTTTCTAAGAAACTTCTTGTTGGGATCAAGAGAAACTAAAATAATAATATGATTATAATCTTAAATGATTTTCTTAGAATATTTATTATTAAATTTCTTTGTGAGTTTAAGCATGAAATTAAAAGCCCAGTTCCTACACTGGCTCTATAAAGGTGCTACTATATAACAGCCAATCTGGACATACGGTTCCCAGCTTTGGGTGAACGCTAGCTCTTTTAACAGGTGTTCCCTGGTACATATCGAATGTGTACATCCACAGGAACCTTAACGTCCCACTAATTGAAACTGAAAGGGCCCAACTGAAGCAGAAGTATCAACTCAAACTCACGCAACATCCTTACCCAATAGCTCGTACACTTTCAAAAACGAGCAGCCACACGCACCTACGTCGGAATGACTTTCCTGCCCCATGAACCTCAAAGGACCACGCAATACTGTAAAGTTTCTTCAGCTCACCACTAAGGGAACTTGTAAATCAATCAATCCTTTTATTAGGCTCTTACAGTTAAGACAACCGCTTTACCCAACCTAACCTATTCATAAATGAAATGTTTGAAAGATTGACTTTTGTGCAGTGTAACTTTTGAAGAACTTTGAGAGAAAACAAGTGAAACTGTAGTGTGTTGTAGTCACTAAATGTTAGGTAAATGTTTAGTGAAGAACAAAAGCAACAAAACTAACAAAACATTAGCAAATACAATGATCATCATCATGTAATCATCATGATAATAATGTTGATGATGATTGTTGCGATAATAATAACAACAACCTGAACAACTTCAACACTACACAGCAGCGTGCAAATAATGCAATTTGTGTTAATTTTTTTTTTTTTTTTTATTAATATTATTTGCCTTACATTTTTACCATATGCCTCCATACATTCAAACATTCACACTCACACACAGACAGATATACAGACAACGAAAGACGTCATGGTTCTTAAGCATGCTTAGCGCAGTTAAGGCAACTATAAAATTTCTCGGATTCGTCTTGGGCATGCAATCCACTAAGCGAACAACCAACCGACTTACTGACTCTCTGTCTTTCTGTCTGACTGACTAAATGAACGACCAACCAACTATCTACACAAAACGTGGGAGTTTTTTAGTAGCTTCCCCACTGTGCACGAGAGTAGGAAGTTCAACTACTACTGTCAGTTAGACAAACAGACAGACAGAAGAGACAGAACAGACTGGCAAACAGACGGATAATTTATTTTTAGGTGGGAGGGTTAGTGGGATGAATTAAATTCAGTTTAGTTTAAGTTAACAGTTTTGTGGCTGCATCAGCATTTTGTTATTCTTATGGCTAACATTTGATTACATTCTTGGGTAAATAGAAAATTCTATGGCATATCTCTGAGTGTATTTAAGTTTGTTTCACTTGAGCAGCTTAAAACAAATAAGTGCATTTAGTGTTTAACAAATGTTCATCAAGTGAGATGGCGATGATGATAACACATGACAACAGCAGCAACAGCAACAGCAACAACAACATAAACAAAAATTTTATATTACTACAATGTTGATGTGATGATCTTGTTGTGGTTAATGTTAGTTGTCATCATCATCATCAACATTATATTTTAGTGTTTATAGTTGTGGTTGTTGTTGCTGTTGTTGCAGTTGATGATGTGCCATGATGATAAGCGTTTTAAAGATTAATTATGATTTGTTAAGTTGTCATATAATAGAAAAAATTTAGTTCTCGTTTGTGATTATTATTATTAATATTACAATATTATTTTGTTGCTTTTGTTATAATGATGCTTCATGCGGCATTTACTAGTACAATAGTATATGTACATATGTTGTTTCTTATATGATTTACCTTAATAATATGGTAAAATGATTTACTTCATCAACGAGTTAAACTAAATTGATGATTAAAGATGATTTTTGTAAATCGTACAGTTTTCAATTTTCAATAATTTATTATGAGCTTGTATTCCTCCATTTTTTTTTATGCAATTATATTTTCATTGCTTATAAAATTAATTATGTGATATTTTTAAGTTTCAGGAAATACAATAGTATAATTTTTGTTTTACTATTTTCTTATAATATTTTATGTTTTTACAATAATTTCATATTTAAATTAGTAAAGCAACATTTGATTTGGTTTTGCATATTATGAAGTATGAAGAAAAGAAAACAAGTTTGTTGCTTAAGTCTTTTGTTTGCAAGAAAAAGAAAAACAAACAAACAAATGAATGCCAGGAGTTTTTTATGAATATTAAATTTTATTTTCTTTCAACGGAATCATTATAGGAAGTAACCTAAACAACAAAAAAAAAAAAGGCAAATATTTTTAATTTAATTTTAATTATTCTTATGAAAACGAAAACAAGTGTGTTTGTTGCTTAAGTCTTTTGTTCGCAAAACAATTTGTGGAAGAATGTGGATATATTCTAAAAAAAAACTAAAGGCCCTTTTACACGGTCAGTTTAGTCACAGGTCAAGTGTTATTGCCTCAGAAATCGAAATGGACGGATAAATAAGTTCGGCAATCAGTTCATTTCTCTGTCATCGTTTCTGTTATTGGTTCGAATTTCGAGTCGAAAATGGACTGAGAATAACACATTATTTTTTGTCCATTGCACGGGGTAACTCTAAGCAATGTTCTTTAAAATACAATGGGTGAAGATTAGAAAAGCAGAAATGGGAAAAAGGGGGTCTATGAGTCTAACGTCCTTTAAGATCAGACTTGTAAGTTTGTCAATAAAAGTAATCTTATATTAATTTATATTATAAACGAAACAGTAAGAAAGACAACTAAAATAAAAGCAGTGTTCGATCATATCGACTATCATTGCGTCAGAAATTCAAATTGACTTATGTCTGATCTTCTTAGGGTTGCCTTGGGACTGTTATAAGATGAAAAATCCAACTGAAACGAGGAGCTTAAGTGTTACTATTAGCTTAGACTCTATCTCAAGATATTGGGATTATTCATAACAATTATCGATCGTACATATTTCATACAAAGAGAGGACACCCGAGAATACTTCTTCTACTCTTTACAATCATCCTCATCCTCTTTCAGTTGATGTCAACATTTTATTGTAGTGTAAATACAAGAAAAAATAAGAATCTAAAATAAAACATTTTTCAAATGAAGGAGAAGGAAAATGTTAATGACATGACATGACAAAAGCGACTAATGAGAAAAGCAAACGACAGATGAAAACCATAAAAGCGACAAATAGGACAATAACAAAGATAAAGAAAAGCACCAAAAGACAACACAAGAGGTAACGGGGTAGGTAAAGCAAAGGAAATATGGTATACAATAATAAAGAAAAGTCAACAGCAACTGCCAGACAAGTCAACAACAACAATTGCAGGCAGCATAGTAAAAAAGAAATCAAAAACAAAAATAGACCAGTGATAGATACAAAGCGAGGAAGCAAGAAATGGTTAGAGTAAAAAAAAGTTGAACAAACGCCCACGCGCTAAAAATTTCACCAAAGCACTCGAGACGCTGTTGAAGAAATGGTCTAAAAGTGGACAGATCCGCATACTAGTTGGCGTTTTGCAAAAAGGAAGACAAACACCGGTCACAACTCAAAACTGGTACAGTTTGCATGCAGCAGCAGCACTATGAAGTAGAAATGATAGAGATGGTGGGGATAATATGGTGATGATGTTGGTCATCTATAGTAACAGCAATAGGAGCAGCAGCAGCAGCAGTAATAGAAACTTTATGAACGAATCGTTGTGCGCGATTGAAGCTGACGATGCCCGCAAGTTGCGAAAAAGAGTCTTTTCATTTAAATTAAATTAAATGAAAGATTCAGGCGACCAACAAACACAAATACACACATTTATATTTTGTGTATTGTAGATACATCTAACTGTAACAATGATGATGATGATGATGATGCCTGTAGTTTCGAACATGAGATGTAGGTGGATGTGGTGGGCGCTGAGGTACTAAGAGTCTCTGTAAACATTTGGAAATCAATAAAATTGCATGTCATAAATTTCTGTTGCTGGTGACCAAAATACACAAAGAAAGAGCGCCTTAAGTACTAGAAAATAAAAAAAAATGGTGTCAAAACTTTGGAACTTAACAACAGCAAAAGCCTGAAGACCCAAGGAGCATGAAGCCAATTGTTAACTTGTTTTGTAGCAGCAAGTGTCTGTTTTATTTAAGATTCAAAATCATCCATTTACACAGGTCATCGTCAAAAGTATTCTTGATGTTGCTGCTGCTGCCATAGGAACTAGGATTTAAAACTGATGTGACGAAGACAGCATAAGTTAAAGAAGGGTAGAGTATAAAAGAAAACTACTAATTGGAATTGTCAATTCGAAGAAACAGAAAGACAGACAGCGACTTACACTAGTTTACAAGCCAATGAACATGTGCAGACAAGTCAAAGATTCGGTCAGACTGGACAATTTTTGCATGGAACCACAGAATCATTTTAGCGGGCGTCACGTCTGTCTGTTTGATGATAGCGTTGTCGTTTGCCTTTACGTTTGTATCTTTCGTTGCAAATGTTGCAAATGATATACACCGACAGTTCTAATAAATTTCTTCAGTTGCACTAATGACCATAATAATCATTATTAATTGAGATGCAAGCAGCGGCATGCGTTGCAATCGTAACGAGAGAATCTTACACCATGCGACATTTTATGGTACAAGCATAGACATGGTTAGGTAATGCAGATAGGCAGACAGTCAGGCAGGCAGGCAACTAGTCAGACAGACATTCATACAGTTAAAATGCTAAGGAACGCTATACTACTTGCATTTGGTTGAATAATTGTATCTTTGGGTTTGTTTGCTTGTTTCTCTGTTAGTTTGTTTGTTTGTTGCAAGAAGATCGTGTTCTTCATGTTATTTTGCTCTTGTTTTGATTTATTCAAAACGATTTCAATTAAAATTGTCACAGAGAACGCAAAAGTATTCCAATTTGTTTTTTATGTTTGCCTTGGGGGCCTTCAGACTTAAGTTGTTGGCAATATTTTCTTATTGTGCTTGTTTAGTGGCAATAATTTGAGGCATGGAAACAAAAAAAAAAAAAAAAGCTAAAAATGATATAATTAAGGTGTTTGGTATGCAGGAATGATATTGATTTGAAATGGGTATCTAAAGGAATTTGAAATATCAAATTAATGAATTTGATTGCCAAAGTAACTAAGACTAACACTAACAGAACAAGAGTTAATTAAAAACAATAAATGGTTTAACTTTGAAAACAATTATTGTAACATAAGGATATAGTATGTAGTACTCGTATGTTCATTTTTAAAGATCTTAGTTGTCTTTGCTTAAGCTCCTCCTTAAGAGTAGTTACAACGAATCTTTATATTTATACGGAGATTATAAGATTCTTTCGGTACTGTTTTACCCTTACTTAATGTCAGGGAAAAATAGGTGAGAAAACCATACGGCTCTCTGCTTACACAGCAAAGTGAAGAATTTCGCTGCGAGTAATGACTCAGCCAAATATTATGAAATGAATAGACTGGACAAATCAGTCCTGTAATAGACTTCGATTCAGCCTTACCTACACAATCATGTTTGAGATATTTGGGAGTTGAACTGGACTCAAAGATGACGTTAGGTGCTAGTCTATGCTGCACCGATCTGGATGGAGGCTAGTAGGAGAAATGTATACATTAGAGAAATGAATGTAGTCTACAGATCATGCGCCATTCGCGTCTGTGCGGAATTTCGAACGATATCCAGCGAGAATACTGAAGTCGTATTCCTGCATTGTTCGAGATTTGTTGTTGCCAGGTCAATAGCCTCAGCAGCGTTTGGCCAGGAGCCGACTGTGGAGAATTGTATTCAGCATATGTATCAATAGCAGCTGAACTGGACGCAGTTAGTCAGGCGTCGGCTCATATCATGACAGAGCTGCGGCGAATCGGACGATTACGACGAGTTCAGTCGAAGTAATAGGTCCATAGTTTTATCTTGTTTACATGGGGTAGAAGCAGTCTTAGAGCTAATGCTCCCTCTTTGCTCCTTGACGTAATACTTAGCGGTAGTGCTAGGGGGAACTGTAGGACTAAAGCCGGTAGTATATTCGTTTGGTTTCCCCATCGAAAATAAAAACCTAAACATAATTACCCGAGTGTATTTATGCGGGTGGTCGAATTCCAACCACTGGTCGATCCTAGTATACAATTTTGTAGGCATGTGGAAAATGAGTTAACTTAAAATCTGAAACATGATGAAATTTGAAACCCAAATAAGTGCTTAATCTGCTGATCTCCTTGCCAAGAATGGTGTTTTCAGCAGAGTCATCTTTCATGACAACTGATCTAAGTAGGCACTTTAAGTGAATTATTGATACTAATATCATAAGCTGGGAACCTAATGACTCAACTAGAAAAAAAAGTTAGAAACATTATGCTAGTCAAAGATCCAGGAGGGAGAGTTTATATACATAATGTAGATTTGAAGGATGATCTAAGGTGGAAAGATTACATATTATTATTTATTTATTTACAGAAAGGATCTTATACTCTTAATGTTTCCACACCTTATGAAATTAATAAAATATTGAATGGTATTGTAAGTATTACCCCATAAATATCATATATCAAAATATTCAATTACTCAATCCCTAATACAACATTATGGTATAATCCCAATCAATGATTTAATAAATTGAATCAATTGACTTTCCGGTTATACATATAAGTACATACTATGTATTTTGCTTTTATTTAACAGAGAATTGCTGGCTGCTGCTGCTGCTACTCGTGTCCATAATAAATGTGTCTTAAAGCTTTGATTTATTTTCAATTTTTTTGTACTTTCTTAAAAATGTGATTCCGGAATGTGGACGCCTTTGCTTACAGCCTACACACAACACAAATGAGTATGCGAACGAATGAGAATTATTAATTAAATCACATTTGTTGTGATTCAAATGAGCTGACAATTTGTCATACTGTACAATAAAAACACAATGAACTATTTATAGTCAAACAGTAAACAGTGAAATAAACCAATTGCCAATCAATGGAAACGAAGCAAAAACGATACATACATGTACAATAAATTAATGAATAACAACAAATGAATTGAATGAATAAATCTAGTATCAGTCCGGTTTTGATTCCGTTTTGAAGTTTGAATTTCCAATATGAAATTGAATAAAAACGATCCAAATGTTTACCATAGTTCAAATGAACTAAGACATCTCAGTCATGCTGCTGCTGACCGACCATGCTCATGCTCCGGTTCCGTTTTTGAGACTTTTAATTAGTCACATTAAGCAACGACGACTATGATGACGATGAACAATAAAAAATTGCAAACATTTAATTAGATTGCTTTATGCCACGGCTTTGTGGTATACCACAATAAGTACATACAATACTATTGTATATTGCATAAATCAGATACATCATGAAATTGGGTGGGGAATGGAGAATGGGGAATTGGCAGCACCTGTTACTCAGCAATGACCCCAAAGGCGAACTCAATTCTGCGGCGTCATTTGTTGCACTTACAAAAATATTGTATAAAAAAATAACCAAGTGGGAAGGGAGAAAACAGCAAAGCAGCAATGAGCTTGACAACCGTTGACTTTCAAGTTCAAAGACAAATACGCTTTGAAATGGGCGCAACAAATCTATGGGCCAGGCAGGCAGGCAGCCAGCTAAGCAACTAAGTAAGATCTATATCTCCCTCTCTCTCTCTGTCTAACTGTCGACTAAGTCATCTTTAAAACAAGTCACGGCAAGTCGTTTGCTTTCAAAGTACTCGTCGAACAATTTTGTTTCGATTTACTTTTAATTTATAATTTGTGTGAACTCCTGAACTTGTGAAGCGAGAAAAATGAAATTGGCGATTGCTTTTGCAATTTTCTGCCCCAAAAGTAATTTCGAATTCAGTTCCGCGTCATAAAAATTCAACTTAGGACTTCAACATCAAATATGGACAGCGCTTGAAAGAGCTTTCAGTGCTAATTTTGGGTTTGATCAAAATACAACACAGCACCATACCAAAAACAAAATAGAATGAATAGAAATGAGAAGAAATCTAGTGTAAATATACAAAATCAGGTCACAAAGCAGTCAATAAGGTTCATGTTACTAAAGAAGCGTGAATAGCGTGAGGCATCAGAAGCAGCAGTATCAGTTGGTAACTGAAGCCACAACAAGTGGTAGCAGACACTCCTTGATTTTTTGGTTTGAATTGAATTGAATTTGGCTACACAAATGGTTTGCAGTAGATGCGTTGAAGATCTTTTAAAAGAGAAGACTATGTGTGATTTATAATGCGCGTCGCATGCACATGGGCTTAGTATGCTGCAGTAGCTACAGTACCTCAGCATGAGGGGTTAATCACCAAACACTTTTTTGCATTCTTAACCTTTTCAACAGATGCCACCACCATTTGGGCATTACTAATGAAAACACAAACCAATTCATTAGAATTTGACTTAAGTAATAAAGTTCACCATCAATTGCTCAATTCAGCACATGTATAGAAAGACATCAATACTTAAATGGCAACTAAAGTATTTTCCACCAATTTTATGTGAACAAAGTTGGGAAAACATCATGAGTTACTTAACCCAAAAAAGAGAAGACACTCAGTGAGTTGAGATTAAATCAGAATTTAACTGCTAATCCACAAAAAGCTTAATTGTTGCATTTGACAAGTGTTTGGCTTGGCCAATGACTCTGGAGGATAGTTCCCAGTTGTTCCCAGTGTTGAAGATGTTTGTGTGTCGAACACTTTTGACAAGACATCAATCATCACTAAATTAAAAAACATTTAAAATTCCTGCATTTGAGAAGAAGAGTCAGTGTCTCTGATTCAGAAAACTGTCTATAGATGCGTTTTATGATTCAAAGAAGCCAAGAGTCAAGACAGAGATGGACATAGAGAGATGGTGGGGATGTGTTGGCTAAGCAGCACAGACAAGCAACCTCATAAATAATTCATTTGGTCGATTGGTTGTTGAAGACGACAGTGGCAAGTATACCATAGGCAAGCGAAATGGAGCGTTTTGGCGACAGAAACAGTAAAAGATGTTGCAACAACAACAACGAAATGTCACATTAAACAACAAATATTAAAGTTGAAAGCTGAAGATGACACCAAAATCATGTTAGGCGGCACTTGAATGAGAATCAAACGGCAGCTGCCATAAACATGCAACAGCAATAACAACAACATCAAGAGAAACAATATCAAGACCAAGACCATGTCTGAGACGAAGAATATCTTCTTGGATTGGGAAAAAAGGCTAGAGATGTAAGACTAAAAAAGTAAAGTCAAGTCAAATGTCTGTGCTATGCTTGATACAATAAAAAAAAAGATGCGCTGCCGCCTGCCGTGATGTTGCAAAAGGAAAGCACCAAACAAAGACCAAGTCAGCAGAAACAGCACCAACAACCAGAGCAATCAATAGACAACAACACCAACAACATCAACAGAAACAATAAAAAATTGTCGTTTTACACTTGTCGCCAACAGAGCAAAGCATCTCGCATAAAGACCAAAGATGGCAACTGCCGCGCCACTTTCATGTGCCAGGGGAGCATGCCACATGTCAGAAGATGTGCAGTGCTGAGTGCTGAAGATGCTCAAAAGCTATAAAGAGTCCAACTACTACAATATCTGCTATAGTGAGGTGCAAACGCCGCACGTCAAGTGGGTTTGATAAAAAGCAAAAAAAAAAAAACACAAGATAGAACCGATTCACCGAAGTTTAAATACTTTACACACCGCAGTTCAACAGCAATCATGATCTTTATGTGAATTGTGGGGCTATCACTTTCAGAAAGCGAAGATATTCGTTTTTACCAACTGCGTACTATAATAAAACATGCCATTGAAAAATTGAAGCTCGAAGATACTTGACTAAATTGATCCTAATCAATCATATTCATATATAGTCTATGGGGTTCTTGACACACGATTCTATTGTGAGTGTTACAAACCGCATGCCAAAGTGATTATACCTCTTAAAACTAGTGTGAAAGGTAACAATATCAAGAGATAAAGAAGAGTTAAAACTTATAGAAGGAAAAAGGGTGTCTGTTGGTTGGGTGCTATGAAGGAAGCAGCAACTTCATGTTAATGTTGTTGTTGCTACTGCTTCTGTTGCGCGTGTCGCGTTATTTATGACAATTTCATTTACTTGGGCAACGTGGTCGAAGCCAATCCCATGAAATAACGATGACAACAACGACGACCTCTACACAACCTAACATACACACACTTGTTTATGTTAATAGACAAACAACAACGACAACGATGACGATGACTCTACTACTTAATACTATTGGATGTCATCTCCCTGCGAGTATAGAGTATAAAGTAAAGAGTCGTGTTGCCAGCCAACACTGTTGTTGACCAATGGTTAAAATCTTGACTAAAACAACAACTACAACAACTAACTAAAGTTCGCCACAGTAAAATGCCACCACACCACTGACAGCGACAATGCATTCAAGTGTCTGTCAATTGGCGCGTTCCATTCCAATCCTAGAGTCTGTAAACTACAGAGCAACTGGAGGGGCGTATTTCTATTTTCTCGTAGTGTCGAAGAAGTCATTGTCGTCGGTGAGTACCAAAGCGGGAGTGTGACAATTAAATTGTCAGTTCATCGAACAACGCGTGCCAAAGTCAACAATTCTTAAGAAGAGAAGAGAAGACAAGAAATAAGCAATTAAAAAATGAAAACAACTTCATACAGAAAAAAGGAGATGGAAAGTTTAGAGGTTTTTTGACTTTGATTCAATGGCATTCATTTTATCTGTTATGTAATCTCTTCCAAATACATACTTCTTAACTTATACAACTTTATTTGTGTTCTCAATTTCACAGTTTTATGGTTACTCCACCTTTAACCGTCAATCAATTTCATTTTGTTTCCTTTATTGCACTGAAACTTTGAAAATTGCATTTCATTCTTAATTTTTTTCTCTTGTAGTATTGACAGAGTCAGTCTTATATGATAGTCTGACTGTCTGTATGCCTGTCTATCTGTATGTCTCTTCCCTCATTCTCTCAGTAACTGATAAATCGTTTTGATAAAGTGCACCAACTAACTCACTTCATTCTGTGTTGGTTTCGTATTTGCTTTTTTTTTTCTTGGTTTTTTGGGCGTTTTTCGTTTAAATTCGGCCAGGCCACATTAATATTAAAAATATTACCCAATTTTAATGGATTTCTTAATATCGCTTTTTTGTGTGTTAATTTATGGATTTCTATGGAATTCAAGTTGATATCGAAAAAAAACTAAAATTATTTTCTCTGGCTTTTGTGAGAAGCATAAGAAATCGAAGATAGTTTCATTGAGGTATGAAGAAAGGTTTATTGTATGTTACAGATGACTGTCCTGGATAATGAGTGTAGTTTCCACAAAAGTCTCTGAGACCATGTGTAATTTTATACTTTTTATAGTAGTCCCTTATTAATTCTGATACTTTAATGAGATGAATTTTGCTTATAAGTAATTGAGTCATATAAGAATGTCAAGTATAATTCTTAATAGTATATGTTACTTGTCAAAACCATTCCGGTACTAATCAAGTAGGTACTTACTTCCAATTCGAGCGCATACAAATTGTAAAATTATGATAAATAATTTAATCATAGTCCATTAAATTGAACTTTTGAATGTTCTATTGCATTTAATGTGGGAGTGGACTGAAAGTGAGTGAGTGTATTGTCAATATACTTATAAACAAATTAAAGAGTACTGGCGACAATATATGGTTGTTGTTGTTGTTGTTGTAACTGCAAGGGGGCTGCTGCATGTACAGCCTCGCGGCAGGGGTCGGGTGATTCCGGGACGAAGACCCTGACTCAAAGGAATCAGTAGTTATTAATAATGTAAAACACAGTTGATGATCCCAATCAGAGCCGGATTAAGACTTATAGAAGATACTAGGCAGTGTTAGTCTATTTGTATCTCACTTAAAGCCAGTCCACTAACCTCATTGACATTTCTCTTATTTCCGAGAAAATCATATCTTTAATATTTATTTAATTATTATTCCATTAAACACCGCGCGGGCTCCTTCGTAACCTTGCGGCCCAAAGCACGTGCCTAGTTTGCCTAAATGATAGATTTCTCATCGTTACTATAATCTACTCATAGATAGGTATGAGGTGGAAATGTCATTTCGGGTTAATTTTAGTTAGTCAGTCATAGTTTCAGCCAGCCAATATCTGTGACTTCCGTTTAGAGATTCCTAGCAAATTTTCACAAATTGATTAGCAAAACAGATTTTCCTGTTTTTGCCATTAAGATTATTTTATAAGCCGTGCCAGAGTATGACAATAAATATAGAATACTAATTTTTATCAATAAAAACTTCAATAAAGCATGTTGAAATTACCTCACATCTATAAATATGAAATGTATCTGAGATCCCTAGTAAGAGGAATGGATCTTATGATGCCTTTCGTTGGAATGACAATTTGATTGATTTTCCGGGATATAAGATTCTCAGTTCCTAAGATTTTGTTTTTGATTAATTTTTTTTTTGTTCTCTGAAAGAAAAGCTTTTCGAATAATCATTTTCCTTATTACCAACTCTATTTCTTATAAATATGTATATCTCTTCATTTCATTTTATTCTCTTATTTGTTATCAAGTTTCTCTTTTAAAATAACAACAACAACTTTAGGTGCTTACAATATTCCAGTCAACAACAACAACAACAACAACAATATGAGGAACAACAATATTTGTATCGTTGTTTTTATTGGTCAAAAACTGATTGCCAACTGATAGCAAGAAGAAACCAACAACAATCAAAAACAGAACAACAACATATTGGAATAAAACCGTAAGCTCAAAAAGAGTTAAATACAGAGAGAAAGAGAGAGAAAAGCCAAAGTTTCTGAGCGACTGGAAAATCAACAATAAAACTCAACAACTAAGTAAACTTAAGTCTCACACTCTCGGTCTCTCGATGTCACATTTGGTGTATGTTGCTCTCATAACTGTTTCAGTTGCAAACCTGCTGCTGCGTCTTTTATTGCTGCTGCAGCTGCTAATAGCCAACAATGATAATAAAACTCCCTCCATTGAACGACCGACGTTAGCAGCACTGTAAGCAGCAACGTTAACAACAGCAACAGTATGAACAGCAGCAGCAACAATGACAGCGACGTCGACGACCGTCGTTTGTTGGCAGCAACAGGTTTTTGCCATTTTAGCGGCTTTTTTCCGTTTGTTGCGCTCGTGTGCGCCTCGTTTGTTCGTTTGCTGGTTTCGCTCACTGATCACTTACTACGACTCACTACTAACTCGATTCGAATCGTACTATGTACATTCGTTCGGTTTTTTTGATTCGTTTGTACCGATGATGTCCGTTTGTTGCTAAGTTCTTGCTTGCTGCTTTGTGCCGTTGCCGTTGCTGTTGCTGACGCTGCTTGCTGTTGTTAGGTCTGGACTGTATTACTCGGTCAGTCGGTCTTTGAGAGGTTGTTGCTATTTTGCCAATTGTTGTTGATTGTTTTTGTTTTTGCTCATTTTTTTCACTTTGTTCGTTCGTTTGCCTCGTTGGTGTATTTTTTGCAACTTGTTTGCTCTTGTTTGTTGTTGTTTTTATTGTTGCTGTTGTTACTGTTGCTTTTGTTGTTGTTGTTGTTGTAGTTGTCGTCTCAGTTCAGTTAAATGTTGCACCGGCACAATTGCACTCAGCTGCAACTGCGAGTGTTGTATAGCCGAAGCCGAACCGTGTCAGAGCACGCGAACGATAACTTGAGGTACTTGTTGTTGTTGTTGTTATTATTATTTGTACTGTTGTTGTTGTATTTAGCTTTTTCGTGTTGTTGTTATTGTTTTTTGCGCCTGCGCGCAATTTTGCTTGTTGCAGTTGAGATCCTCTTGCAGTTTCTGTGCGACTTTCTTGCGGGACTGTTTGGATTTTTTTGCGTTTGCTCGCGCGCGCGCTTAGCAAATTTTCTGAATGGCAACCAACAACAGAACAGATAAATAAAATAATAACAAAGACGTGTTTATAAGTTTCGCTTAATGTTTCATTTCTTTGCTTAGCTTAGCTCGATTTCTATTCGATGCGATTCGATTTTTGATGTTTGTGTATGATTTTACGATTGTTAAAGGTGTTTTTAATAATTTTTTTGAAGTAATAAAACAAAAAAAAAAAATGATAACTGTTCATAGTGTAGTACTGTAGTGTAAAAGATACAATAACTTTTGTATAATTAAAGACTTAAGACACGAACTTGCTTTGAGCAGATATTAAAAAAAAAAAAAAATAAATTAAATGAATAAAAAAAATGTACTCAATTTACACAATAAGAATATAAAAACCTTTTAAGACTTGCGAAATTTATTACAAATATTTTATTTCAACAACACAAAAATAAAATAAAAATTTATAAAAATTTTAATGGTTTCGATTCTAAAACAAAAGACTTAGGCAACGAACTTGAGAAAATTTAGTATGTGTGATTCTGATTTGTGTTGAAATTGCAAATAAAATGTAAAAAAAAAGAAATAAACAAATCTATAAAATGGAATATTAAAAGCATTGATAGCACACCAGCAACTAATTGACAACTCGATTCATGGCAATAACAAAAAAAAAAATACTATAAACTTCAACGGTATTAACAACAAAAGCAACATCAACACAACCCATTAACAATGAACATTTTACCCTCGTTTATCATGCGTTTCTAAGCCACAAGAAGTCAAACCAACAACAACAACATCACATTGCGAAAAAACAATAGCAACATCCAAAGAAGTGACCAACTAACCAACCTGCAAACTGCAATTGCTTTCCTTCAATCAAAGTTTATTTGTTTGTTGCCTATTGAATGTATGGTGGTGACTCCTGCCACAACAAGGCAATCTCCTGTTTAACATTTAAAACAATTGGGATTGACTCGATTGACTATGAAGACAGCAACAACAACAATAGCAACTGAAACTGCAACAAAAAACCATCAACAACATTGACGACGTTGATGTGTCCAACAAACGACGAGGATGATTGAAAAAGTGTGCCCGTTAATGTTTTAAATGCATTTTACTGCCATTGCTGCTGCTGCCTCGTTCATTTTACTATTTCGTGTTTCATTTGCAATCCAAACAAATTTACATAAAAATATTTCACTTCACTTTACTTCACTCCATCTCCATCTTGTCTTGTCTTCCTTCAATTTTCATTTTGTTACATTTCGTTGCCTCTTTTGTGTGTATGTGCAGAGTATGTGTAATGTGTTGAACATGCGCGAGTTCTTCGCACTCTAGACGACGACAATTGTTGTTGCTGCTATTGCATTGTTGCAGCAACATTTCATTGACAACGATATAGGAGCAAAAGCAAAATCAATAAGAAGAAAAATCACTAACAATAACGAATGACAACGACAAAAACGTCAACAGCAACATCCGCAAAGTTGCTAACATAATCAATATAAAACAAAAAATAAATACACAAAAAAAAAAAAAACCCAAAACAACGACAACAGTTCAATTTCTAAAGAGTTCAATACAAAAAAATATATAAATAAATTAATTAAACAAACAAGAAATGATTGAATACATCAAATAGTGAAAGAAAGAAAGAAAGATTCTGATACTGTGACAAAAAAGAAAGAAAGAAAGCTTAGAATTTCAACTTTAACCTTGTGCCTGCCTCAATTCAAAGCATATAATACTCATAAAGAACTATACTCTTTTCATTGGAAAAATCAAAAATAAAAAATATTGAGTGTTTAAATATCAAAATGGTAAAAGAAATTATCATCAATTTAAAAAGATCTTAAAATAAATATAAGCAAGAAAATACAAAAAAAAAATATTAGTAAATTTTTAAAAATGGAGAAAAAATTATGTGTTAATTATTTCTTTGTGTAATTTACGCAATTTCAAACATAAATTTTTTATGATTTATTTTATTTGTGTGGTTATTATCAACGGACTCATCGTCTTCACCAGCATCATAATCTTGCATTCTATTGTTGCAATTTTTCTTGTTAAATCCTGACATTTGGAAGTACATTTTCTGAAAATCAAATCCTAACATAACACAACATAACATAACGAAGGTAGGTAAAGTATCCATTAAACTTTTTACACCTATAAAATAATTTTAACACCCCTGTTAATGAGTAGCAGTAGGAGATGAGATGCATTGAGATGCGATGAGATGCGATGAGATGATGATACTCCTCAATATGTTCATTTTTATGAATCATTTTATGTTACGTGTTAATGATGACAGCCAAAATACAACGTATTTGTTTGTTTATATTTCCAATCATACATATATTGTAATTTTTTTGTTGGGTGTCATATTTTTTTTTTTTTGTGATAAAAATGAACATTATTATATGTTAAACAAATCAAAAGCTGTGGCCACTACAGTTAAGTGAATTCGAATTTTGAATATTCTGTAAACAACATAGATTATTTATCTTATACTGACTGGTGCAATAGATGATTGAGTGTTTTGAGAATCTTGGGAAGTTTTGCTCAAAGAGTTATATATATGAATTGGGTTTAACTGTAAGTATTCTTGTAGAAAAAGTGATTATTCAGAAAGAAACTACAATAGCTTGTAAAGAACCCATGTTTGTACGCACCAAATTCATAGTTTTTAGACTCAGTGGATTCTTTTTATTCTCAAAATTAGGCTTATAACTTTATTATTATGTGCAGAATAAAACAAACTTCAAGAAGAATAGAAAGTTATATAAATTTTCTAGCTTTTACAGTTTACTTAAGCAGGGATTTGAATTTTACAATATGAAACAAACTAGTTCCGGAAGTGAATAGAGTTTAAATATTTAATTTCCAGTTTTCTAGTTCTTATTGTTTCTGAGAATCAAAAGATCGATTTTGTCTTGTTAGGTTTTTTAAGAATATGAGAATATACTGGAATTCTCTCACCATAATACTTTCAAATTACTTAAGCTCTCATTTATACGACGTTAGCAATCATCTGCGCTCCAGCCCAAAGTCTAAACCTCAATCCAATCGAAAATCTAAGTCTAAAATTCTAATGTGCGCCCACTACGGCAGATTTACTTTAAGGTAAAGTTCAGCTAAAAAAGAGTACCATTCCCAATAGCCATGCTCACAAATTGGTAGAAAGTATGCCTTAAAATGTGTGCTGATATGAAAAACAATAAATTTTGGATTAAAATTTAAAAATAAATTGGTTTATGTTGAACAAAACGTGTACAAATTAATAAATGCAAGTAGCCCAGGTTTTTATTTTTTTTTATTATTTTTCCAATCATATTTTTCGCTAAAGTAACTTTGGCAGTCATTTCCTAATGAATTAAGGAATACCTGGTATATTTTTCATAATTTTCTATTGAGTGACCAACATTTACTCATTGATACAGAAATACAATATAAAAAGAGAAGGATTTTAAAGAAAATTAACACAAGGAAGAAAAAAGAAGGGGTTAATTTGAATAGATTTTTAACAAGTTAAGGTAACTACTGTTTACATACAAAAAAATTATGGGAACAACCTTAACAGAAATTTGCAGAAAAAACGAAGAAATGTCAGGGCTGGGTTCTGTCTTTCTCACCAATGATTTTTTTTTACTAGAAATTTTGTATAGAAACAACAAAGAAATACAATTAGCATTTAGTACCAAATAAAAAGGTATTACAGATAATGATTTTTTTAAATTTATTTAAGGAAAATTTTAACAACTCCTTATTTCTCTTGAGTCTTGGATATCCGTAAATTTATTTAAATAAAATGACAATTTTTGTGTTTTTATGACAAAGTAAAAGTGTTTGTTAATGAGCTTATGCATATACAATTTTATGATACACGTACTTATGACTAGTAGTATATATTTTTATTTTAACTATCATATACATTATGGTTTTGAAGGAAAATTCAGAGCTTACATGAACAATTTCCACACATTTATATTCTTTATGGATAGAAGGTATATCTGGACAGAATTTTAAAATGAAATCTTTATTTTGTCACCAAAAATTTATATATTTTATAACTACTATTTGCAAGGGATAACTTAAGCAATTTTTTTGAAAAGATAATAAAATGGAAGGAAGTTAATGGAGAAAATCATGTATGATCTTAAGTAATGCAGTAAGGTAGACTGAAGAGATTGAGAACGTGTTGTAAATAGTCAGTAAGATAAAAAGATGCTTAGGAACACTTGCTAACTGTCATACTAACATAGTCAATAAAAAAAGCATTCTGCAAGTGAATATAATGTTCAAAAAATAGTCCAGCTGACTTGCTACCTTTGTTAAACAAGTGAAGTTAGAAATGAAATCAATTTAAGTAGGAACCAAAGCTACAATACATCTCCCAGCATTATTCAAACTAACAGATTGAAGAATGCAACGAACAAGATATCTAACAGACTGAGACGAGAGTCGTTATGTTTTATGCAACATTACATAGTACAGCACTACAAGACTCAACCTTGATCACGTGCAAAATTAGAAATCTGCATTCCCTTGATGTTGATCCTGTTTATCTCTGACCATATTCTTGTTCTATGACTATAGAAGAACTCCAACTAAAAAAAAAAGTAAACAATAAATATTTTCTTCCAATCAGTTCTTAAAGGAAACTAAATATATGTGTTATGACAGCATAAGAATCATAACAACTGACTACATCAAAGGAATTCTAAATAGAACGTCTAAAGAATTCTTGAAATATGTCAGATAAATTCACTAGAATCTATCAAAACACTCTTTTATTTGTTTTCGGAAGCTTAAATGTATTTTAACATAAATAAACTTCGACAAACAATTAATTAATCATATAAAAATAGTAAACTGATCTCATCAAACCCTATGGGCTTTAAGATGCTTTTGCAATACAATCATCAAAACCTAGTGTATGTATGCAAGTTATAAAATTCAAGTGCCTATTGCACATGTAGGGAACAGAAAACAGTAGTAAAGATAATTAAAATAAATTCAACCAACAACATTAACTAACAAATTGCAATTACAACAAAACGTTTATGATATACATGTGTAGTACTTATGTTTATTGTATTTATAACAATTGTTATTATTATTGTTGTTGTTGTTGTTGATGTTAAAATACAGAAAAATTATACTTACGTATATGGTACATATACGATTGTAGTATAAAGATTTAAAGACTCAACACTCGGACTAAAGTGTTGCATTGCAATCAATAAAAGTATGTAATTCGAACAAACGTTTATAATGTTAAGCACAGTTAATACGAATGAAGATCACTTTAGATACGATTACAATACATTTTTATTATTGTATTTGTACTATAATTTTATTGTATTGTATTTAAATGTTTGCTACCTGTCTGGTTAGTTGGTTGATTGGTTGGTTGGTTATTGGGTCTTATAAGTTTAAATGTAAAGTTAAAACAATTTCCTCATTTGTTTAGTTGTTCAAGAAAATAATAATTATAAAGTTCAGTATTGTGTTTTCAACACTTAAATGTACTCATGTACTATGTGTGTATGTTAATATAGAGGGGCACATTCAAATGAATGCGTTAAATTGCAATGTAAACTGCTGACATGCAACCAGAGACCTCAAGCTGATTGATTGACTAACAAACTGACTGACTGACTGAATGACTTCTTTTTGTTTTAGTTTTTGTATCTTTTCTTAAACTTAGTTTATTGTTATGTAAGTTCACTGAGATACTTACTATTATAATATTAAATGTACAATAATATTAAAAGGAATTAAAACACTTACCAATTTAACATGTACAAACGGAGCAATAAATATTTTAAATGATCTGAAACAAAAAACAATAAGAAGAGAATAATTAAATTTAATTTATCTTTGTCTTTTCAAATTAAATTTATATTTTTATGTTTAATAATTATAATATTTTCAATTGCTATTGATTTAAATGTGCCTTAAGCACATACAATACAATTAAATTCATTTCAATTATTAAGATAATGTTAATGTTTTTTTCTTCTTTCGTTTCCTAAAAAATAACTTAAGGGGAACCAATATAAAATAAAGTTTTTTCTTATAAATATTTAATTAAGACTTCTAGTCACGAATATGAAAAGTTTAACGATCATAACAATCATTCTAAGAGATGTCAGATAAAATCTTGGAAATCTTAGATAAAATCATAGAAATCTCAGATAAATTTAGATCGATTTTTAAGATTTTGTTTTGAATTTCTGAATTTAATACACCTAATATCTTCAGAATTTATGTTTAATCGGAAACTAACTTAGATGTTGTAGATCAGGGATGTACAACCCTTTCTTTTCCTTCTCTTTACTTGGGGCGTGGGTTGATGCTATAAAGGAAGAGTCCGTAGTAATATGTTGGGCCAGAGGAACATAAAAATCTTTTTTTTTTTTTTAATCTTCACCTCTTAGTTGACGAGGAAAAAACCCCTGAGCTTCAAGTCAAAGAAATTTCTGTTTACCACTTCGGTCACTTGGGCCGCTTTGGGACGCATACGGCCCGCGGGTTGGACAACAATAAGTGGTGTAAATTCTTCTAGTAGTTAATGGGTTTCCTTGCCTATGTGTGGATATATAATATTTTTACGAATATATATATTTCAAGCGCAAATAATTATTCTTTATTAACACAAAGTTGATCTGCGGCGGACCAGAACAAAATCATTTTTCCATTTCTCAGGAACCGATTTCCAGAGTTCTATTTGAGGTGTCCCGAGAATCACGTCCACTTAGTTGGTTGTCCAAAATCAATTTTCCAAAATTTCTTAGTTTTTTCTTGTTGTCGATCGCCATATTTTATTCCTCCTTCTTCTTTCTCACCTTGTTTTTTCATTGCATGTGAATGAATCATAGCGATCAGTACTCTCGCTATTCTTTTCCACTTTGCACGTATCGATTTTCATAATTCTGCTTGGAGTATCCTCCTTTCCTTTATATGTTCACAGAATCACGTTTTAAATACATCAGAATACGAAAACAATTTCTTAGTTTTTGCCTTGTTGTCTAATGGGATATTTTGTCTTTCTTCTTTATTCTCATCTTGTTCTTTCCATCCATGTGAACGTTGCATTCTTATATAAATAGTATACTCTCTTTTTGTATATGCTTATCACTCTTCCTATCTGCTTATATTGTAATATAGACAAATAACTTTCCTCGGGGCGTCACAATGATTCTGTGGCCTACAGAAACTACCATTTAGTCTTACTAAAATCCCTTATTGTCAATGCACTTACATATTAACTACAGTTTAATCTACGACATCTTGTACTAAGTAGGTTACTTAATAATATGAGAACATTATGAATCATTTATCCTTTAAAGATCGGTCTATTTGCAAAAGTTATAGTCTATATTATGCCTATATTTCACATAGAAGCAAAGCAAAAGGCTAAGTTAATATTTGTATTAATGGGTTAGAGAATTTTCAACTGGATTGTTATTGGTTGGTCATTCATTCAGTAAGTCAACTATAAAATGACAAATAGTACAGTAGAAAAAGAAATAGAAAATAAATTACATCTCAATAATTATTAGCTCGTGCAATTGCTTAAGATCATTTCAAATAAATTAACCAATCCATTAATATTGCCACAGTTACTTGTAGTACATTCCAGACGTGTCTAACACTTTTTGTTACCAATAAAACATGCTCACAAAAAAACAAACAGACAGACAGACAGACACAAATGGAGAGTTGACCTGCTATCCATGTTGTCATTTCCTGACCATTTTTCTTTTGTTTGTTTTTTTTTATTTTATTTTTTTACCATTTTAAATGCACCAAAGAATTGATTTAGTGCGAATGCCTCATAAAATTTTTACACATATTAAATTTTATAATTGTTTCACTTAATATTAATAGACGAATAAATTATACACACATACTATATTTTATTATGATTATAAGTAGGAACAATTGTTGGTGATTTAATGTGAATAACAATAAAAGATTTCACAAAAAGAAAAAATGTAATAAATTAAACTTAAGATTTGTGCTAAGAATATAAAATTCTCCTTTATTTTTTCCTCATAATTTAATTTATTTTTCTTTCTTATGTACAATATTTCTAATAAAAACAATAATTGTTGCCAGCATGCTGGTGCTGATGATGATGATGAGTCAACAACATTTGCAATGTTGTCTGTTGATTTTTTTGTTTTGTTGCAAGTCGCCGCAATGAGATTTTTTTTTCACTCATTTGTAGATGTTTTTCATTGTCTTCAATTGGAGTGCATTAATTAATTTTTTTCTTATTGTTAGTATTAAAGGCAAATTTAAAGACTTGTTTCATTTATTGTTGTTATTGTTAATATTGTTGTATGCACAATTGTAACGTGTTGCATTTGATTTGAACCATAATTGCCCTCTAATAATGAACGAACCACAACGAACTAAACCAAGCTTCTTACCTCATTACAGCTTGTCGGTTGGTCGAATTGCATTTGTACATAAGTATTGTCTGTTATGTAGTCTATCCAATGACTGATTCAATTGTCTGTCAACAGTTAGCCAGTCTAGCCATTGTTATCCACATCATTATGATCATCATTATTACTAAATGTATTATTATTATCTTAGTCAGTCATTTAGACAGTTAGTCTTCTCTTAGTCTAGTCATCTTTTAGTATTTTATTCTTGATTTGATCTCATTCTCTAATTGGCAGCAAGAAATTGAAGAAGTCAAGAGTGCTTTGTACTTTACGGTTCATGAGCTTCATTCACATTTTAAATGTTTTCAGTTTTTTCACCATTCTTATACCCTACATCCTAAAATTGATTAAATGAGTAAATTACTTGTATGGAAAGACGTGTAACAATTAGTAGAGCAGAGATCTGATATGTGTTGGTTCGCCTGATGATCGTTTAATTGTTTCAAACTGTCGTCATTATCCCAAGTAACATAAAAATTTTATTCTTCACTCTCAGAAACTATAATGACTCTTACTAACATTACGTTTATAGAAAGTTTTTGCACTAACAATCTGTCACTATTACTTCCACAAAACTTCTTATTATTTTAAGAAGAAAGTTCCACAAGTATCCAAGGAATAAATCACAATCCCATATAGAACAGCATCACTATTAAGCAATCCTTAACCCCACCTTATGAATCACTGATTTTCCTAACCTACATTCTATTAGTCTTGAGACTCTTGACCTTAAATACTAGGCTATTGAACACAAGAAGATTCCGTCTGCTTTGGATATACAGTGTAGCAAAATCAAATTTTGGTATAAAAGTTTGTGTGTACCAACATTAAAATTTTCCATCTCTTTGAACAATATTTTCAATACGTGTTGCATTTCCTAAGTAAGTATATCAATGAGCCCACAAAACTCATAGTTATAATCTTGATTAGATATAGGGATAGAAATGTATCATAGAGACACATTTTGTCTTAATTTTTGATCTCCATAAACATAGTTTAATCTACTAACCTTTTTTAAATCTGTGTACGATATAATATGATTTGAGATTTGGGAGGGTATCTGTTTGTCACGTCCATCTTACAATTCTTTAATTTTTATTGATGTAAATAAAAGATGTCACTTTTGTTTGCTACTCCCTTTTTAGCTTATTTTTTATGATCTGCTAATTTTTATTTATGTGTGATTTTTTAATTCTGTTGTTAACGCCAAAAAATTGAAACGCGTGCGCACACGCAGTCATCATTTGTTTAATGTTTTTCGTATTGCTGTTGCTGTTGTTTGTGTTGTTGCTGTTGTTTTCTTGTTACTATGATTAATTATAATTTTATGCGTTTGATGTCAGCGATGAGTTGTCACCTGCTATTTGAATGTCAAAGTTAAAACTTATTGCATTTTGATTATTCTGAACTTTAAATGTCAATCAGCGGTTACATTTATAATACACGTACAACAATAACATTAGCAACAACATAAATTCTAAGCATTTTGTTGAGTTAGTTTTCTTTGTAATAAAAATACTGTATATACATATGTATTTATGACGCATGCGATTCATTTTACATAAGCAACTGTTGAGAGAGTAAATTTTTCATTGGAAGTAAATTATTTAATTAAAATTGAAAAATGATTTTCTCTTTTTCTTCATTGGTCACGCTTAGCAAGTTTGTTGCTTAAGTCTTTTGATTTAGATGCACCAAACAGTCAGACAGTAGACAAGCAGGGGGCCACAGGCAGGTAGGCAGACAATCAGGGGGGCACTGAAAGGTACATAGGCAGACAATCAGTGGGGAGGGAGTTAGATAGATAGGTAAGCAAGCAAGGCGTATATTAATGAGCGCGTCACTTGCAATATTTCCGATTGCCTAACAAACGAGTTGAATATTTTTCTGTTATTTCTTTGAACAATCCAATAATGATCTTATCCACATAGTTATGTGTATTCATACTAAAATACAAACAAATGAGCAAAGCATAGAGTTTTCACCAATTTTAATGAAGTTTTTCTTCTTCTTTTTCTCATTTCATTCGAAATGCAAAAGTAAAAATTCAACTAAAAATTCAAATGACAAGCAAATTTTTTCTTGTCATAGAGCTATCGGATTACATACTACTCGTACTACATATGGTAGATGAGGATATACAATCTATAGATGAATACACAATACATATGTGTATGTGTGAAGAAGCAAATGAAGAAGTATGTAACTTATGCCTAGCGCCATAAGTACAAAATAAATGCTTGACAATGATGATGACGATGATGATGATGGTGCTGCTGATGACGAGACGTCGTTAATGATGCCACACTTTGACACTGATGATGCTCAGCTGTTTGTAACTATTTTTTTTTCTCTAATTTTCTTGAAGTACGCAGCTGTCGAAGTTGCATCTAACTGTCTGTCTGTCTACCTGTCTCTTTATTTGTGTGTCTATATGTCTGTTTATGTGTCCAAATGTCTGTCTACCAATAGACACCATCTATCTATTTGTTGGTCAGTCATTGATGTCGTCGTTGCCTTTGTGTCTTGTGATGATGATGATGATGATAACAATTAATTTATTTTGGCACACGACTACGCGTCTTTGATTTGTTCATTGAGATTGATTGAAAAACAAAAAAAGAAAATCCTATTAAAAGAAAATAATGAAAATTTACTATTGATTGGAATTTTAAAAGTTATATTAAGATTGTTGGATAACTGAAGGGAAGAAGAGAATTAAGAGAGTTAAGTAAATTACACACATGATAAGCGATCCTTAGATGAAATAATGAATACATTGAATCAATGCAGAGGTCATAAGAGATGTGATAGAATGCTGCACTTAACTAGAAACCAATTAAATCGATTAATCATCTAAAACACCGCCAAGGAATAGGGAAAATCCAATAATCAATGACATCACTATATGTCACTATATAAAAAAATCGTAATCTAACAACGATTTGCTGCATGTTTATCAAATCATATTAAAGGGCTGTGCTATGAACAAGATTAACACGGAGGCTATCCTCAGTTGTTTACTTTGCAGTGATTGTCAATATTGACAAGAGGCAATGTCACAGTCCTTGAGGTATTGCTTGAGGGTTACAAAAGACACATTTCACTTAAATAATGGTATTATATTTGTCAAAGAAGAAGTTAACGAATGCTAAGCTCGAACTAAGGGTTATAAACAATAATGTCAATTTAATTTCAAAGTACATAAGGAACATTTACATTCTTATAAAGAGTGGATAACAAAACTAAATAGTGACACGATTGTTTCTGATTTCCATTACCTGAAAAGAGGACAATTTCTCATAATATTATCTCTTTATTTCTAAAATTTAATTATTTCTCTACTGTAGAAAGAGATTCAAAAATTCTCAGATCATTAAATTTAGTGCAGAGGCATGCATCATCATTTAGGTAGATGATTTCTCATTGATGTGTAAAAATCAGTTCTCATGCTTAGATCATTTATATTTTGAAACTGTGATAATTTGTTCCGATATCAGTACTTTTACCGTTAACAATTTTCACAGCTTCTCAATTGTAATTTCTCACGCACAGTTTAAGAATTTTTCCGGAAAATCATTTTTAAAATTGTGTTGAAAATGCGGAAAATTGCTTTTGAACTCTGCAAGGGTCAAAATACAATATTTTACACAAACACACACACGGAGTGATGAGGAATTGAGTCAAATCAAGTCAAGTGAAGTGAAGTCAAGTCAAGAAACCTTACCAAGTAGGCATAAAATTGCTAATTGCTTTGAAAATTTTCTTTCTCTCTCTCAATTTGATATTTTTTCGATTTTTTGGTACTTTATTTTTTTGTTGGAATTTTTTTTTGTTGATGTAGCGTTCATTAACCGTAAAAATGTGTTTAAGTGTAACTTGTAACTTCATAAATAACAACAAAAATACAAAAGAAATTTAATTAGTCTGCGTGAAATTCGAAACAAAAAAAAAATAATAATAATAAAATCAAAATTATTGCGATAAAGATTTTTAGATATATTTTTATATACAATATTTGAGATATTCAAACTGGGCCTGGTACTGTAAAGGGGCTCCTTCCAATCACTGAGATAAACATGTACAATAAAATCTCCCATGGATACCTACAGTTCCAAAGAAACTGTCTCAGCGAACTGCTAAAAACATAACTTGGGACTACGAAATTTGTTTGGCCACGGTAGATGACCACGACTAGATATTTGAGTGTATAACAAAGTCAAAATAAACAAGTTTCTGTCTTCAAAGGGATTAGTATGTAACTTCGCCTCAATAAAATGACAGCTGTTCGGGATCTCTTGAGTAAATCGATCCTTCTATAAGTTCTTACTAAGCCTCACATGGATATGATAAAACAAAACAAATCCATCTTACTTGATTACAATGACTCATAGAAATTCAGTGAATATTTCTAGCCTTTCTACCAACCAAAACGAACCTCCGAGCTCATACACTTTAACAAGTAAAGGATTCGGAAGATGACCATCACTCCATCCTACTTGTCTTTAATAACTTATAAAGATTTTCAGAAGATTATGTCTTGCTGATGTGCTTAATATTATTATAGATTTTTATGATGAATAAAATCCGAAGGCTCAACGGCACAATGTGCCTTACACTTCTGTCAAGCAGAAAACTTGTTTCTCTTTTTTTTTTTTTTTTGCTTTACGAAGGTTAAAAACTTCAAAAGATACATACTGTCCTTTCAAATGTCATTGATCACCAAAGCATTCCTTCATTGGAAGGGATAAGATCCTTAATTAATTAAGCGCCGTTCTGCATAATATCATGAATTTCAGCAGAAAAGAATAACCAGTCCTCTGCTGAAGTGAACATTCGCCTTACAATCTCCTTTTAAAAACTTTTGCATTTTACAAACGATGCACCTATCTATGTAAGAAGATAAGGAACCCCCAGATAATGTGCATTACCTAGATCCCCATTACATGGCTAAATCCGCCCCTGCTTGGACCTGTTGTAATAAAGCGAGAAGTTTAAGCTTAAAATGTTTTCAATTTCTTATTTATTGTTTTGCGAAGCTTTAATGAATTTTCAGATTTTGCGGCATTTTAAGGCCTTTCATTTACCAATATTTTATATTTTATTAATAATTAATTTGGCGTATAAAAAACTTGAGTTTTTAATAATGATCACAATGATTTTGATTCAATTTTTTTGTTTTGTTTTTATGGTTGGAATAATTTTGTAACCAAAAAAAGAGGCCAATGAAAGGGCGTGTTTCGTATTTCGGAACCATTTTTCTTCTTTTGCAAAATGAATTAAATTTAATTATAAACATAACTTGATTATTAATTATGTTAAACATAATTTTAGACTACACAACAGTTACAACAATATACATACGTAGTAATAAAAAGCCTAAAGGCCTAGAAATATACATATGTATGAAAATGGAATCATGTTGAACTCTTCTCAATTGATTTTAGAAGGAACAAGAAACAAAAGACTTAAGCAACGAACTCATGTGATCGATGTGATGCTGCTACTTAATGATGTTGCTTAACTAATTAATTGCAATTAAAACTATGTGACACATGTCGTTATTGTTGTTGTAACAATATTATTGTTGCTATTGCTACTTCTACTTCTACTTGTATCTGCAGAGTCATCGAGCTTTAAATGCTCTAACAATGACAATGAGACAATGATGCAATCATTTGACAACAAAGCAAACAAGGAAGGAGGGTAGTGTGTATAAGATGAAGGAGGAAGGTATACTGCCATAGGCAAAAACAGCTGTGACAGGTTACGTTGTATAATATTTCTACTTATGTATTTGAGTATCTTATTATGTGTGTTTGATTTATTCTTCGAATTTAATTTAAACCAAAAATACTAAAAATGTTTCGATCATTTTAATTAGTCGCAGTCGACAAAACTTTAAAGAAGCCCCCAACTAAGCCAAATAGTCATTTAAGCTTAAATTTTGAGTTTAAGAAGAGAGGAAGGCTATGCTGGCCATTTAAATTTGTATCTTTTTTTGTCTTCTTATTTCATATAAATAATTTATGAAATTTATTTTTTATATATATTGTACGAGTGAATATATTCACGTGTTTCAGTATCTTTGTGCGTCAGAAAATGCCAGCACATCGATTAAGATCTTTGAGCGATTAATTATCATTGAATGTTGCTGCTGCTGCCAGCATAAATACCAACAACCATATACATAAACCATATACAACAACCAACAGCAGCAACAACACAAAATTTGTGTGTTTAAATTTCATTTAGAAAAAAAAGAAACAAATTAAAATTGTTTTTTGTGTTTATTAAAACAGTTTTTTTTATATATGAAAATGTATGAACACTTCACCTAGTGCATTGTCATTTAAGTCATATGTTTGTAACACTTAGAAGTGCATTGGTGATATCTTAAACTAATCAATGATAATAACATGATCAGCGTCAATAAAGCAAATCTATTCTAAATGAGTTTGAATCATTAGTAAGCTGATCATCTATTTAAAAGGATCATTCAATCGAAGGGAATTTAACTAGTCTTGTTAGCTTTTTTTGTAATCAAATCAAAAGAGATCATTTGTTGTACCCAACATTATCCAATTACTAGAAAACAAGACATAATAGAAAGAAAATCATAAAATACGCTCTCACAGTTCATTAGATTTGCAGTAGAGAATTGCTAATTTGCAGACATTCTTCCAGCTTCATTAAACTGACGGTCTATGGAAACCGATCATTCTAATTCAATTTATTAATTCAAATTAAGAAGATTTGATTAAGGAATTATTTACACAGAAAGGGTTTTTGTGTTTATACACTGTCATTGTGACTAATGAAAACATTATTTTTAAATTTTAACTTATTCATTCTCTTGGGACCCAAGGCGGCCATTTGGATTTGTCTACTATATCCTTGGGCTTCTTTGACGAAACACCGTGAGGAATTTCTTCAGAGTAGGCTCAGTAGAAATTTCTTAATGCCTGTTGGGAGCATATAAACGAGTGCGTTTGTTTGGGCATCAGAAATTGACCCTTAAAAATTAACGACGAACTCTATTGTCAATACCCTTATGCTTACGCCATTTGTGCGTAAGTTTGGAGTAACGGTCCGACTGGTAGCGAATGAAGAGATCTTGAAAATTTTAGGTCTGTAAGCTTGGCGAATAGTTATCCTTTACCTCGGACAAATCTAGGAAAAGAAAGTGGCTCCAAAAAAAAAACCCATGTTCAAGATATTAATATACAATATCTTAAAAACAGTATAGTGTGAAGTGTATTTCAACTTCGGTAAAAACAAAGCTCATATAATTTGATTTACCTTTTTTGTTTTATTGTATTTTAATTTAAAAGATCCCAAAACTTGTACACACATTGTTAAGCAAAGTGTCGTCGTTACTCTTTCTACCTCTCAATATCATTCATTCGATTTCTTTATCTTTGAGGGCAGGAAGCTGCTTGCTTAGCTAAGCTTGGCTCATAAATCTTTAAACATTTCAGTTAAAGTGCCAAATGTCGGTCGACCCCCACACGATTCTCATAATCTTAATTCGATTGTTTTAATGGTTGCATTTGACACTAATAAATGTTTGTTTTCGATTGCGTGAAACAACAACAATATTAAGACACGATAACAGCAACAACAAATCACAAAAATGTTAATTCACCAAATAATAATAATAATAAATAAAGAATTTAGATATAATTGAAATAAAAACACGTATAAAATATTTTATTCCAAAAAATAAACTTAAAAAACAAAATAATGCAAGAAAATTAAATGAGTTTTTTTAATTTCAATTTTATTATTTATTTTTTAAAATAAAAAGCATCAATAAAATTCAATAAATAAAAACTAAAAGCTTTTTATTTTATTTTGTTTTTTTTTTAGGATTTTGTTTTTAATTTCATTTTTCTTATATACAGTTGTTTTGTATTTTAATTGTTAATTTGCATAAAACCCTCGTAGGTGGTTCAATGAACTTGTTGTTCTTGTTATTGATTGTTGTTTTTATTGTCATTTTATTCTATTTTCTTTTATTTTTTAATTTTTATTATAGAGGCATGTTAAACAGGAAGTTGGATAAGCAACAAGGGTTTTTCGGAGGGGGATGATTTTCTGTATTTTATGTACTATTGATTGTATTGAGGGGAAGTTAATATTCGCCTACGCACTTCTAAAAAGAATTTATATGGTGTGATGATGTCTTGTTAAGAATAAATAATATATTTTATAAAAAAACAATGGAGAGAAATAAGAGCAAATCTTATGAATGAATAAATGGATTAGTTTTCAAAGAAATATTTCAAGAGTTATGTTTACAAAAAATTAGTTTAAAATTCAATGAAATGTTATCCTAAATGGAAATTAATGTCTCCCATAGAGGAACTAATAGATTTTGTGTAAGATGGGGAGCTTTATATTTGGTCAATCAATGAGAAGAGAATCTTCGAAGTAATAGAAGAACTTTAATTCATGTTCAATCGACAATTAATAAAAGAGTGGTTTCTTTACTATCAGTTTTATAAATGGACTTTGCATGGGTGCATTAGACAGCCATTTCTCATTTCCATTGATTGATTTTAAAAAATGTCTCTATCTTGTTTTAACGTAGCCTTTTTGCGGCTGCACCATCTCTCGCCACTTTTGTTTGTTGACAAGTAGAAGGAGATTCCGGCGAGGTAGCCGAGCTGCTTGTACCAGCAGCAACTCGTCGTTCACCTGACGCTTTCCTTTATTTCTTTCGCGTTTGTTTAGAATTTTTTGGCTAGCTTAGTGTGAGGATACATGCACATGCATGCGAAAGGAAAAATATAGCGCGGAATGTGAAGAAATTTCGCTATGCAACAGAACACATACCTTCACAAAGAAACATAAATAAAGAGAAATGTGAAAATAGTTGCTAGCGTTCTAATGCTGGGTGAAATCAACAAATGGCGTTATCAAAGAAGAATCAACGACACGAGCTGCTCACCTTGATGCTGCGTGAAAAGAAGGACAAGCAAAGGTGAGTTGTAAACCTTTCGTAGAAAGTTCTTTAAATGACAGTGAAAACCCTATCAAAATCTCTTGCATGGTAGTAATCAGTATTCAAATTTTCAGGAATTTCGACTTTACTTTATACTATGTAATGATATTGATCTTGTTGAATTTCTTGAACGCAAAAAAGGAATGTTTACAGATCCTAGGTCGATACTAAAATTGTAGCCTTTGTAACCTTTAATTACTGGATGGCATATAGTATTTAGTGGTGTTTCTGGATGAAAGAATGATATATTTGTTTGGAATATCATCCTTGCTGGAAGCTTTGCACTATTAACATTATACTTTTTAACAAGCATCAACAATATCGGTCATCATTCATTACCATCCTCTTAAAATTCACTTGTTCCTAAATCTAAAATTTCAATATCTTTTCTTGTTTTATTTTCAATACATAGGGTTATCCGTAGCAAGTCTTCGAGGTAACATCAAACAAATATTGCCTACTTTGCTTAAATTTTCTACAAAACCCCCAAATTTAAAACGAAAAAAACTATAAGATCTTTTATAAATAAGTAGAAGAGTCTATATCTTTAGAGCTAAGGGATCAATATTTACAAGGTGTCCTGTTTAACAAAAATGGTATTTTTTCTTGGGAAGTGTGTTTCTAACAAAACAGAAATAGAAAAGTTATAAGAATGAATCTTTATTCAACATCAAATTCACAGTTTTGAACATGTAAGATTGGATCAAACAACTCTGTCAATGATTAAAGACTTTTAAAGAAGAGAAGACACTCAATTAACAAATACTTAAAGTGCAATCAAAAAGTCATACAATTGCTTAATTAAAGGATTGCAATTATAAACAAAACAAAATAGAAAAAATGGCACCTAATTATATAAACAAAAAATTTAAATGAAAATTGTTTGCTTGCAATTAATTACATAAAATACTTAACGACGAAAGCGTTAAACTTAGTGAAAATCCAATAATTTTCTTGCAATTTAAGTAAGTATTTTTTTGCATTCATTTTTTAGTTTATTTCATTTTTTCTTTATATTTTTTTTTGTTCATTTTCTTATTTTCCTATTTTTTGTAATAATTTCCTTTTAAGGAAACTAGTTTCCTGAAGACAATTACAAGATTTTTATTTTCAATTCACCCAAGGAAAATAGAAAATTTAAAGAAAAAAAAAAGTAGAAAAAACTACATAAATTGTTATGCGTTTAATATTTAAATCATTTGGTATTGGCAACACAAACACAAAAAAATATAAATAAAAATTACCAACAAATAGAAAAACATCTAAGATACTTACAAACAAACAACAAACATCAGACGAGGAGTGAGTACACATGATTAAGATATGCACAGGAAATTGGCCAAGAGTTTTGTGTTGCTTAACGACAAAACAACACAACAACAACAACAACAGTAATAGCAACAACATCTTAGAAACAACAACATGTTGTCGGTATAGTTTTTTTTATATTTTTTAGTTAAAAAGATCAAGCGACTGAAATTAAACATTCAAGAGAAAATTAAATAAATAACGCATAAAAATTGATAATGTCAATTTAAACCGCTAACTTAAACAACAACAACAACAATTGCAATTGCACCAAAAGATACTACAACAACAAAGTATCTAAGCATTAAATGTTGTTGCTGTTGTAATTTCTTTTATTGTACTTTGATTATATTTCAAGCCCCAAACAATTCTTACTATATTTGGCCAAAAAGTTGTTTTTATTTTTGGCTTGTTAGTTTTGCACTTCTTCCTCATCTCCTTCTTACATTTGTTATGGTTGCTGTTGTTGTTTTGATTATTGTTGTATGTAATTTAACGCCTGAAGAAGAAGATGCTGTTTGCTTAATTGGAAAATCGTTGCTAAACATGAACTGCGTGCATTTGTTCAATGATTTTTCCAAGAATACAAAAAATTGTAAACAAAAAACAAATAGAAAAATATTAAAGTGAAGACAAGAGAAGTAAAGAGTAGAGTGGAATAGAATGGAGTGAAGTGGAGAGCAGAAGTTTGTTGAAAGAAAGACAACACAAGTTGAAGTCTTTATTTATTTATTTATCTGCTTTGATTTTCTAATTAATTAAATATGCTAAGCTTGGCTGCAGTAGTCTCTCATATCTTAAAAGCATGTTGTGTGTTTCGTATATTGATTTCGTTGCTTTGGAATTAGAGAATTTTTTTTTAAATAATTACATAAATATTAAAATTTAATAATAATATTAATAATAATAAATATTAATAAATTATAAAATAAAAAAATAACAGGCAGCGGAAATTTTTCTAATATTATTATGCAGCGAACTCTATAATTAAACGTGATTTAGTCATGTTAAAATTCGTATAAAAATTGTTATATATTAATTAACTATTTTTATTTATTGTATGTTAGAATTTATTGTAATACCCTTCACACGTAGAAGTATTATTTTATTATGAAATTCGCAAAGCGTTGAAATTGATATTGGAAATTCAATGAAATACTATAAATTACCTGTACTTTTAATCAGAACAATGAGTTAACTTAAGTACTTATCTTTATCTTTTATTAGTAAAAGGGCTGGGTATTTGATTCAATGACCGCTTAATGAGATATATTATATTATATATATAATAGAAACTGCTTAACACATTTATATGATTAAAAGAATAATGATGTTTGTATAGTGGTAGACTTTGGTGTTAATTATGGATTTTATGTGAGGAATTATTATTGAGCATTTGAGGCGAAACACTGGAATAGTTGTTACTTCCTTCTTAGAGAAAGAAAAAAGAAACTTAAAAATAATAATAATAATAATTGTATTTGGTTTTTATCCAAAATGACTATAGCCTAAAAAGTATTTGCAGGGAAATGTCTGGTTAATTTAGAAGCGGAGGCAACCGTGTACCCAAAGTATTTATAGCCAAAGCAGAAGCTAGCCTATTGGTATGAGATTAAGCCAGTCATTATACCGACTTGTGTGCAAATTTATCTGCTCACGGACAGAGAGGATTCTCAGTTCCGTGGATATGACGTCATTACGCACGTGCCAAAGAGCGTTAACGTAGGGCAGAGTTCTGAATCTTCTGTATGAGGTATAGATTTGACTCGGTTCTGCCCCTTTGGGGAATCCCATTAATCCAGTACTTTTTGCTCCTGGGCCGAATGAGCTTCTTCAGTTTTAGCGACAATAGTAATCTGTATTTCCTGCTTGGGAAAATCGACAGACCAAGTTGCTTGCAAATAGAGACGAGGGTTTAGCTTCAAAATGTCAGCAAGTTATTGAACAAATATTTTTTTTTTTGTTATAAATCAACAAATTGGTGGAAAAGGGGGGATAGGTATATTAACCTTAGTATGTCAGAAGTGAAAGGTATTACTCCTTGGGAAAAAATACCATCACCAGTCCTCAATTATGTTGTTCCTGTTTAATATTTTTTCATTGACAACAATCATTTGGGGCATCTGCCATCACTTAGAGACTCGAAGAGTTAAGTTTATATAAGAACTTAGAGCTCTTTAGAAAGAGTGTCCTTTTCTTAAATTCATTTATAAATAAGTCAACTTAAATCTTATGAATAATCAATCATTAGTAGTACAGAAAAAATATTCTAAATACTGTAATTAATCATGTCTGAAGGGACTACTATCAAAATAATCCTTTATCCATAATTAAATACATTTTTCTATATTTAATTTGGCAAAATATTTTGCAATAACATTATTTTCCATAAAATGTCATTATTCAAATAAATATTTTCATAGAAAAAAGTTACTTCTGTATGGTATGATGAAGAGTATTTATAAGTCTTTGTAGCCGAAATTAATATTAAATATTTTCTTGTTTCTAAATGTTAATGTTTTCTAGAATATTTTTCTTCATTAAACTGGAACCTTGTTAAAAGAAATATTTTGTAAAAATATTTGCAAAAAGAAGAAAAAGAAAAAACACAAAATAACATGTAAAACTCTTCCAAGTAAAAATTATAAATTTATTAAGTTGTCAGCATCAGCAAGTGGCAATGTGGTGGCACTTTGCCTAATCGACGACGCAGCTGTTATTATTATGTTTTTTCAATATTTTTTCAATTAAAATAAAATAACTAAAATCAACGCGTAAATTACGCAGCTCAATAAAAATTATTACATATAAAAAAAACCTAATAATTTATTAAAGAAAAAATATAAAAAATGAAAAATGCTAAAAAATAATAATAATTTAAAATGCTAATTAAGCTGCCGGCATTATTTAAATTGTATTCTCGATTTGTTGTTTTTGTTGTTGCTGTCGATTTGTTGTTATTGTTGTTGTTGTTGCTGTTCACTTCACATGTTATTGCACTTTTCCTTCTGACAACTTTGAAGATTTTTTCATTGAACAACAAATGAACAAATACTAAAGAAAAATGCAAATTATTGTATACACAATATAAGACAAAAAATTGCGTATACGACATGTTATCTCAAGTTGGCGGCTTGTGTTGTTCACACACGCATGCAACAAAATATTGTTCAGTTTTAAACGATGCAACAACAAATGCATGCAGCAAACACGCACACTTCATACACACACACTCATATGTCCAGAGCTTTTGTTTTATATTTTGTTGTTTTGAATTCGTCGGCAGTTTGACTTGGGGTAGGTTGGCTGCATTAATTAATAAATGTCGTGATGTCGCTTTTGAAGTGTCTGTCATTATGAGATCAATTAATAGGAATCGAATTCTAGATCAAGGTAACATCTAAAACAACAACACCACCAACAACAACAATATTAACATTAACACAATCTCACATGCGTTGTTTGTATTCTCGTTGACGTCCCTCGCTATTTGATCGTGTGAGAGATAAATTTAAAAAAAAAACTACACAAACTGCGTGTATTTTTTGCTCCATTTAGTTAAATTGTTGTGTTGTTTTTGTTGTTTTATAATATTTTATTATCCATTGGTTGTTGTTGTTGTTATAGTTTATTTAACTTAAAATCGATCATATAACAGCATGCGTATGTCACAGGCCAAAGCGGATTTAATTTAGTTTCTTCTTTTTTTTATTTATTTTTTTAAATTGTTTTTGTTGTTGTTGTATTATGATTTAGTTGTTATTAGCCTTTGCGGTTGTTCTAGTAGTAGTAGTTGTTGTTAATATTAGTATATTTGTTGTTGTGCAAAGTGTTTGCTTTAGTTAAGTTACCGACTGATGAGGTAGACATAACGACGTAAACATGAAAATTACATCACTCGAAAATGGGTAACACTAACAACAACACTAACACCAACAACAACAGCAAATTACAAAAAACATGAGAACGAGAACAAATACAACAAGAACAACAAATACAACAAGAACGACAACATAAATTACATTCATCTATACACAGATTGAGACACTCAAAGAGTATCAATCATGTGCTGAGCGAGATCTCGCATTGACCATTTTATGTTTTTGATCATAATACACTAAAGAAAATTTATTATAATAATAATAATAATAATAATTTAATAACAAAACCAGTATATGGATTCATTCAGAGGTTATACAGCATAATCATGGTGGATAGGTAAATAGGGACCGATCTTCTTTGTGTATCTGTAATTACCTGTCTGTTGACAACACATAGTATCAGACTTTAATTGTTGACATATCACCGTCGTGTCTACGTGTGTGGCAGTACGCCTCCGGAACTGCTTTACGTATTACCGTTTTTCGAAGATATGGGTAATTTTGCAAAATGTCCTTTGGGGGACCTGGCTCTGTTCTGGTTGGTTTAGAGAAAGAGAGTGATCTCTAAGACCGATTTGGACTGTTGTGGATTGCCCCTAACCCTTCTTAATCCCCTTTCCCTTCCACTTTTTATCAGTTATCACAATGGACCTTTAAGGCTTCTGGGTGAATTCGCGAGCAATCGATTACTTTAGAGTAGGCATCCTTTGAGGTCATTCTTCTGGTCACCTACGTCTAGATTCACCGCATTTTCGGCATGCGCAATGACTCGGGGAAGGCGGGGTTGTCAGGCCCGTGACTCTTGCCAGGAGTCCCCCTGCCACGTCTTACCTACATAGTTGTATTAATAACTTATGCAATTTGACAAAAGTATATATGATTTTTTGTGTTTATGTTTATAGATTTAATACAATAAATCTTAACTTAACCGCCTTACCAGTAGCGCATTCTACGAGCATACTTGTGGACTAAGCAACAGGGCCGTCAATGCAGTGATTATGTTCATTCATGAACATTCTGCAGCTGGCAAGATGAATTCTTTCTTCGATTTATAAATAGATTCTGTATAGTGGACTGTACATATACAAATTTTTCATTAAAATTCTTGAACATTTTCTGGAAATGAAAGTCAAATCATGTTTCAAGCACAATAAAATATTCGTAAATACAATACTAATGCTGAACTCATGCATCTTAAGTCTTATGGTACAATAAGTCTTAACGCTTTTACATACAACTTCATTTTCTCTCAGTGTAATTAGCTGTTGATCATAAACTAAACTAACATAAAATGCGAAACACACAAATCATGTAATGCATGCCGCCGCCGCCTAATATTGTTCAGATTTGATTTAACTTGTTGTTGTCATTAATGCCGTTGTTGTTAGTGTTGTTGTTGTTATAATTAATGTTGTTGATACTGAAAATTTGTTGGCGATATTATTATTATTATTGTTGTTGTTTTAGCGGTTCGGTTTTATGTTACAAACTCAACTAAACTCAACATACTACGCACCTTCTCGAGTATAGAAAATAATAATAATAATAAAATAAGCTCAAAACGAGATGTTGAAGTATATAAAATACGCAGAAAATTTGCGTTGCAAATGGAAAAACAAAATACATATATTGTGAAATAAAAAAAAGAAAAAGAGTTTCAAAGAAATAATAACAAAAAAAAAACTTATATGTAGCAACTTGAGTTTTTGAACTTGATTTCTAACACGACAAAATTTATGTTGATGAGGAGACGGCAAAGGAATTATTGTTGTTGACTGCAATTGAACTGAACTGTCAGACAGAAAGGGAGTCTGACAGGCAAGGAGGCAAACATATTAGGATAGTAGGCAGGTAGGCCGGCAGAGGAGGAGGATACACTTTGTTGTGCTTGTAAATTGTGTTATGCAGGTGCAGGTCAGTTTTGTGTTGGAGGTGAATTTTTATAAGATTCGGACTTGGATTGGGGTAGAACATATTGTAAATAAATAACGAACAGAATAAGGTGCGTGAGAACTTTCAATATAAGTAAGTAAGTACTACACGTAGATACATCATGATTTGTTTGCTGTACTTGAAAATGCAACAATAATAACATACATACAAGTGTATTGATAATATATCGATATACTACATACAAGCATACACGCATTTGCTTCTACTTCTCTTAGTTGACTTTAGAACAGTCAAACAGATAGAGAGACAGTTGGACAGACAGCAACGTTAATAATTTTTAAGATATTTATCAATTAGCATACGAATTACATGTCTTGCAATCATAAATAATGCGTGATTTGTTGTTTTTGTATTTTATATTTTGTTTTTATTTTTTTTGTATTAGCTGATTTGTTCATTGCGTTTGATGCATAAATTTGATTTTGATTTCTTTACATTTAAGCCGTTTTCATTGAATCAGAAAATAAGTAAAAACATACAAATTATTTTGCAAATAAATAATGAAATTCTTAAAAATAAAAAATGGGTGTATATTTTTGTTGGATGCGTGTTTGATTAACACTGATTACAACTGACAAATAAACCAAGAAACGAACAACATACAACAGCACACGCGTACATAACAAATCATGCAACACGCAGCATTTTGCCACAATGAAATGCAAAATGAATTTATCATACATGATACTTTATTGTGATTTGTTTTCACAGCGAAATCAATAAGGGAATCAAAATTAAAGAAAAACTTACAAGCAGCAAAGAATTTACTTAAATTCATGTGGTGGTGTCGTAAAAGAAAAGGAAATTTATCAAAAATATTATGGGTTAATTCACGTAAGGAGATACACACTACAATAAAATGAGATATGATACATCATAAAGATGTTTGTCTTCCAAGGAACCTGATAAATTGAGCTTTTCTGAGACACAATACTTCGAATATCTAGAGTAGCACTTAGGCTGGCCATACACCGAAGGCGAACAAAATGTCTTCGACTTATAGGACAAGAACACTTGCTCTATTGCAACACACACCAAGTGCAATGCAATGAAATGGAACCAACCGTTCGATGTCGTAGTTCGGAAAGAGAAAAAAATTGGATTTGAAGTTTTGTTTGCAAAAGACAATATGCCTGTTCGACGCGATATACATTACGCATGTTCGATTTGGTATGTGTTCGCGGTATACAACCAGTCATAAAGCAACGCAGACAAAGATATTGTGTTCTGTTCCGTTTCCATTGGTGTATACGCACTCATAAGAAGTAATGCAATTACGTTTCCACCGAACAGAAAAACATGTTTGTTCGCTTCGGTGGATCGCAGAACTTAGTAATTATACTCACAGGTCAATTGATGCAATGACTACTAGAGTTTAGTTACCATCTGTCTGTCTTAGGTGTCAGCTTATTGCAATTTGCAACTTTAGTACTTATTTGATAACTCCAAAAGTGTTTGTTCTCTACTTGTTGTATTTGAACTGAAGTATATTATCTGCTTAGAAGTAATGAACAGGATTTGCTTTTTTTTCTCAATGATAACTTAATAACTTGAATGACAACTTGCACACACAATTGATTCCTATTCCTTAAGTCTCCTTTTAAGCAACAAAACACATCTGTCAAATGGAATTGAACTTGTACTATTGTATATTCATTTATGTGCTTCTGATGTGTGAAAATGAATCATAAAAAGATATGAGTAACAAATACGAGTACCTTCGCATTTTAATTGTTTCGTTTTTTTGCATGTTTTTATTCATTCATTAAAATGCGCAACACTTTTTGAGCTATATTTCACAAATTAGGCCAATAAAATTGACGAATACCCGGAGAACATGTAAAAAATAACTAAAATACCAAAAGTAGCAAGAAGCACAACACACACACATCAAACATTTTATTGTATTTGGATTTTATAGCTTCGGTCATAAAGTACTCAAATGAAGAAAAAGAGAATTAAGAATAAAAAAAAAGAAGAAACAAAAAAACATATATTATGAGTAGAAAAATCGACATCAATAAATGGGAATAAAACTGCAAAATAAATCACTAAAGTTTGCAGACAATTCATATTAATTAGTTTTGGAAACAAATGATTTTTAATTAAAGGGACAAAAGAAATAACAATAACAATTCAAATAAAATGGGATTATGACGAATAGAAGAATTTCTTGCATGATGCCGATGATCGACTAATTTATACTTTGGGGGATCTCCGATGTAAGATTTTATGAGTTACAAACATAAGACTAATGTGGTAATTAACAACTTGATTTTTATCTGTTGTACAATTAAAATAAAAAAAATAGAGTCTTCAATAGCCGAACATACATATAAATAAAAAAAAATCAAATTATGACAATGTTCCTTTACCTAATTATGAATTCTTGTACACCAATTTAACAACTAAATTCAAACAGAATAATTGGATTATTTAATTGCCATGTTTTCCAGGGACATGATGACAACAGATGCTACAAGTGATATTTATAGAGGAAAAATATCATTAACATTCATTCAGCATCTCAAAATCTGCTTTACTTTCTTCCTTTCATTACTGACCTAGGAAAAAAGGGACACGGTTTTATAAATTTCTTATATGATATTATAAGATATAATGATAATAAATATAGCATATTCCACTAATGTAAAGTACATACACCCTATACAGATACATTAATTCCCTCATTCTTCGCTTTAGGCCATTACAAGTTATTTCAGACCAAATTTCAAAGAAACAGCACCACCACCAACAACAACAACACCTGCTGTGCCCTTTTCAAGCCCCCACATTTGCTTCTTCTGCCAGTGCCACCACACATTCAGCTCGCAATAGATCACCGGATTTCAATAAATAGAAAAAAAGAGCGCGTTGTCACAATACAAGATGCTTGACCAGATAATCACGTTTTTAACGTTTCGTTACTTTACTGTGTTTTTCTTCTCACTCAAATTTGATTCAGAGCTCAGCTAAATTACCATTTTTCTCCTTTTGCTGAAGTATGGGGATTTATGATAGTTTTAGCTTCTGCTTTGGTATCATAATCTCACTTTTATTGTTGTTGCTATTGACGACGATGATTGCCATCATCATAAATATTCATATAGTTTTGGTCAGAGTTAAAATTTATTAATTTTGTTTTATTTAGAAACTAATAACAAAAAAAAATTCAAAGAAATGAAGAAGAAAAATTACAAATAATAAACATCGCATGAGCAAAAGTTCAGAGCACGCGCTAAAATATTTTAGTGTTTATCGAGCTTATTTCTTGTTTCCCATTTTTATTATAAGCTTTATTTTTTGTTTTGTATCGTCGTCGTTAATCTTTAAAGTGTTAAATAAATTACTTTCAATTGAAATTGATTTTTTGTTTTTTAATGCACTTCACTCTTCAGTGGGATGTTTGTAGTACTTTCATCTCAAGTTTGTAACACATAGATATATGCATCAAAGGCCCCATATAGGTCGGTCCTTCAGGTTTTCCATTTGGTTCAATAGTTCTCTGGTGGACTGACTACTTTATTGACTGAACGTCAAGATGATCAAGATTTCTTTACATTTTTTAAAGTTAAAAAAAAAAAAACCTCGATAGATAGATTGGTTGAACTGGCAACATAAGGTTCTCCAGAAAATAATTATGAATAATAAAAGTACTTAAGCACTTCAATTTGAAAAGTGTAAGCAAGTTTTGGTGAGACCAAATACTAACAATTACAGTTTTGTTTCTTTGTGTTTCTTGTTATTTTATTTATTTATTTATTTATTGCATTATATTGAAATATCGTTAAATAAGAAATATTTTATCGGTTGCTCTAAATCAGTTAAAAGCGTCACTCACACAAAACAATAATGGTCTTTTTGTTTTTTTAGTCGTTGTTGTCCACCAAACACGAGACAGACACTTTGGCATATTTAACGGAAATTATTTTCTCTTTTATTTTATTATTTTTATGTTTATATAAATTTATTTGAAATTTTTCATTTAAATAAAAAAAGAGAAAAAGATATATTGCAATTTATATAAAAAATAAATATTATTACAGAGTAATTGAAGAAGTTTTCAGTCTTCTGGTACTCAAATAGATGTCTCATCTATGAACAATTTTAGTCATACAAAATCTTCGGTCAATAATCATTATTAATAGTCTGTTAAGAAAGCAAAGTTGGATATTACCTGAACTGCTCTAAGGACTTTCTCCTTGCTAGATGAATATGGCAAAAATTAAATTAATTTGTCTTGTAAGACTTCCTAAACTAATAAATATTTGACGTTTAAAAAGGTGTAGTCATTTTATGAAATAGTTCGGAATATCTTCATAAAATAGAAATATTGACCGTATCCTCTAGATGAAATTCGACAAGGTTAGGTTAGGTTAGGTTCTACAGTCCGTTCGATTGGCCGAGAGTTCACCAATAAGCCTTAAGGCCCATTGTGAATCCTGATAAAACGTGGTAGGATTTCATCCCCTAGATGAAAATTGACAACATCTGGTGGCATTTTTTGTTTATCAAATATAATAGGAGCTCTTCAGTTCTTCATTTCTAAGATGTGTTCTTTCTAATATATGAAATAACCCATGTACGGTTCTATGAGTTACAAACATCAGTCTAAAGTGATTCATTTCAGAGTAGTGTATAATAAGTTTGTGCGTCATAATTTTAAAATAAATACAACTAAATAAACTATTATAATTAAAAACTAATAAAATTTCGTTAGCAACAAAGTTTAAATTTTTATGTCGTTTCAGTTGGTTGATTTCGTTTTAATTATCCAAATTTTTTCAATCTGCAAATTTTAATTTAATTTTTTTAAGCTTTGACGCATTAACAAGAAAAATGTATGTTTATATACATATGCGTCAAAGCTTAAAATGAAGAAGCGTGGCAAAAAGACAAAACGATTTGGCTTTACCCTCTAATTTGTAGTAGTCATTAAGATAAAGGGTTAAAGGTGATGACAGAAAGTAAAAACAAAACTAGCAACAAAGAAGGAACCGTCATAATATGTACATAAAACAATATAAAGTTCATGTCCACCGAAGCTTACACACTTTTTGATCATAATCCAGCAGCTAATAATATAGAGGTAATCATTTTAAGGACAGCTTATGCCATACGTCAGTTATAACAATTATTTGTACAATCAATAAAATATACTTATTAAAAATTATTTTTTTCTGTCTAGTTTCGACACTCTAACTTAAGTTCTTAGTAGAGCAAAAGTGTAAGACTGCTGTTTAAAAATCTCTAATACAAAATGAAGAACTTTGGTTTTTATTCATAGAAAGGTACAAGTGGACGTGGGTGGAAGATTTGAATCTTCTTCCGATACTTTTGAGACCTTTGTCAATATTGTGTCTATTGAATTGTGATTATTCTATTATATTTTCTTAAATTGTTTTTCTTGTTTTCCTTATTAATAAGTCACGCTTATTGGCAATTAAGTGTCCAAAGTGACTACCGTGTGGTATGGCCCTCTATTAGATACGCTTGAAACCACACAAATGCATACAGCCGATGGTGGTATATTTACATGGTTCATCTTTAGTAATTTCTTTTATCTTTTTTCCACATAAATTTAAATAGCTTTAAGTGCTCACTAGTCTTTGATGTAAGTCTTTAACTAACTGTTCATCTATCTTTTTTTTTTTTTGTTTAACTATCTGTCTGTCTGTCTGTCTGTCTGTCTATCTTTCTGTTTGTTTGTCTTTCTATCTGTGTGTCTTTCGGTCTATCTGATTTCATCCTATATTATATTGTATATATAGTGTCTGTCTGTCTGTTGTCTGACGCCCAGACAGTTCAGTTGGCGACATGTGTTGCATTTGCAATTATTTTGCGCTCATTAAATTTTTAAACACGTCGCACACGTACATCAGCACTTCTATTGCTGCTGCTGATGTTGCTGCTATTGCTGATGGTTGCCGCCATCAAAGAGAATTGGTGTCGCTCTTTAAGTATCTAAAGCGCTGCGTGTCAATTCTTTTTTTTTTGCTCAGCTCCTTGTGAAAATGTCATATAAAAAAATTAAATACATATAAGAAAAAAAATATATGGAAAAACAAAGAGAAAATCTCTTGAGATTTTTATACACACATTTACTTATATTTTTTTTAATTTTTCCATAATTTTTTCAATTTCTTTTATTTTTGTTTAGTTTCGTAATCATAAGCGTCATTTCTTCTTTTTTAGCCTTAAATTTATGTTCATCTTCATCATCTTTTGTTTAATATTTTGTTTAAGCTTAAAATTTTGTATTTTTATTATTTTTCATCATCATAATTTTAGTAGCAAATTTTTTTTCTTTTTCATTTTGCTGTTGTTTTTATTATCTGCATCAAATGCAGGTCGTTAAACAGAAGATTGCGCCAACAATAATGTAATTTTTATTGAGAGATTTCCACTATGATTTCATGATATTGTATCTTATATTTTGTAAATCCATAAATAATATGCAGTAAATTACTATTACATATATGTAGATGGTACTTGTCTTAAGTGTAATTAAATTGAAATTACATTAAAATTTTTAATTATGTTTTTGTGTTCTTCGCTACCGTAAAATTTTTCCGCTTTAGGAAAAAAGATTTAAGAGCTCAATTCAATTGCAGTACCTTATTTTATTCTTCACATGTTCAGTGCTGTTCAAGGCATGACAATTCATTTTAAATTTACTTTTGATATACTTCATTTGTTCAGCACCGTGTATTTGTGTGTGCTACTTTTGTTGTTGCACTCCTTTTCGTGCAACGGCAACTTCCAAAGAAAAACGAATTTTGGAACGTTTCAATGTCAGTTTGCATTAAAGTGTCGCTTGTCTGTGTTCTGTCATGTGATGTGTTTCTGGTTCAAGTACACAACAACAACAACAGTAACAGTAACAACAACCCTGCGCCCTCAACATTAAGATCATAATGATGATGATCATCATCATCATTATAATGAAGGCAACCAAGCAAATTCCATTTCATGGTCATTTGCATGAAGAAAATCGTATGCTGCGTTGTTGTCTTCCGTTGTCAATAACGATTTTCATCATCCACAATGGGACGCGATGCGACTCAAGAGTCCATCCTGTTTCATCCGTTGCCATCGCCCATAGTCATATTTACTCTGCTGCACTACACAGCACTACACGGCATTTGGAATCAGTCGTCGCCTTGTGGCATGCAATGCATTCTTTGTTGTGCTGCATGTGTTTAGCTTGTTGTATGCTTCATTGGTTGGTTGTCTTGTCTTGTTGGTTGAACGATGCTCTCTGATGACTATCTGAGTCTGTCTGTTTGTCTGTCTGACTGTCCATCTTTTTTTGTCGCGTTTGTCTTTTGTGTCGTCTTTTGCGGTTTCACATTTTTCTTTTGACTTTAATCCAGATTTTCGACGTTGAAAGTGGATTGCTGCGGCTGCTGTTGCTGCTGCGTTCAATATTGCAGCAGGAGTTTGCCTGCCTCACTCACTCAGTTCAAGTCATTTATTTTATGTTGATTTTATACTTATATTTTTTTTGTTGGTTTTATGCAGCAGTTTGCGGTTTTAATGCCCGTTAAGGACGTTGCTTGATCATTCGTTCATTGGTGTGTTATGTTGCATGCCACTACACAGAAAGGCAGACAGACAGATAGACAGTGCCGTGTGCCATTATGCATGGCAGTAGCTTATCTTATAAATAAATGAACGAACCAACCAACCAACAAATGAACTAATAGACGAATGGACAGACAGGCAGGCAGGCACTTGGTCAGAGTGACTGTCATCATGTGGTGGTGGTGGTGGTGGTCAGTTCGTTGCCACAGATAACAACGTCAGTGGGCTACTTTGAACCAGTTTCTCTTTTTTTATATACAATATTTTTTTATGTTTGGTTGCGCTTTGGGTTACTTGCGGATTTAATGCAACACCACTAACAACAACAACAGCAACAGAAAGCTATAAAATGTCAAGTTGACACACTCCAATGGCAAAATACAACATGATGCTGCTGATTATAATTGTGATTATGATGAAGATGATAATAATGATGGTCAAAATGATGACAATATTTATTTTAATGGAAAAATGGAAAAAAACACACAGCAAATTTAAAGTTGGTTGTTTGGTCTCCTTGACTCTCTCACTTACTACAATATATACTTACTACTTACATTGTATAGAAAAACTTAAATTTCCATTTCTAAGCCAATTAACTACTGTCTGAGTTCTGCTATTAATATTTTACTTGGCCTATAGTGTTTTAATAAGAAGGAGTTGGCATCTGTGTGGCATGGTAGACTTGTCTAGTCTAAGAAAACCTAGGCTTGTTGAGCTGGTTTTCTTGTCTATCCATCTGGCCGGCTGTCTGTCTGTCTGCTTATCTTATCTTAGCTTTGTCATCTCTCATCCAAAGTATGCATAATTTATGAACGACTTTAATGAACGCTTTATTATGTTAATTTTCATAATTTGTTTTCTGTTTTTCTTTTATTCTTTTGTTCATTCTTTGGTTGTTTTTTTTCTCTTCTTTTTCTTTTTTCTAAGATCTCATTTCTTTTTTAATATTCCAAGTTAAAACAGTTTTGTTTTGTTTGCTGCTGCTGCTGTTGTTGAATTCGATTTCTTTGGTGATATCTATTGTAAACGTTGATTTTCTATGACCAACTTAGGTTGCTACTATGGCTTAGTGTCATAATTAAGCTATAATTGATTTGTTGCAGGCGATGAGAATTCAACACGCTCAACATTATAGTCATTTTTATTATTAAATATTTTTCATTTTTCAACTGATTTTTATTTTTTTTTGTTTTTTATTTAAGTTTTGTGCGCCGCTATTTCTATGTATGATAGTTTGTTTTTCACTGTTTTATATATTTTTGTGGAATTTTTGAATTATTAAATTGACGCTTTGTGCCAAAAAATCAATTAATCAATTTTATTTTTGAGACAAATTTGAATAAATAATATACAATAGTTTAATTGATGCTTAATTAAATGACATTGGAAGAAATTATAATTTGAAAATTTTTTTTTTGAATTTCTCAAGTGAAAGTGTAAGTTTCTTGCTTAAGTCTTTGATTTTGTCAATGAATAAATTAATTTTAGAAAAGAAAAATCTTAAATTATGAGATTACAAGAAATTTATGCTACAATAAAAGCGTTTTCTCATAGGATAGTATAGAGAGACTTAATGGTGGTCAGGTGGACAGGTGCCCAATTAGAAGTTTTCAAGATTGGCTTGGTCTTTAAAGAATAGTTTTTCGAGAACAGTGAGAAATTAATGCCAAAATATAAGCATTTTCTCTTAGAATGGTAGACAAATCAAGTTTGATTTAAAGATCTGATAACCCTTTCTGTTAGGAAGAGGGTCGATCTTCAAGGCTAGTGCCACGCATGGAGGTATTAGCGATGACTGAATATGTGATGCATAACAATTAAAACCAATTGAATTGCTGTGCGACGTACCTCAGTCGCTAATCGCTCAATGCGTGGCCCTACCCTAAGAAGTGGAGACCATTCGCAGATGAAGTGTGGGGTTCTTGTTGTCTCTTCTTCATCTGTACAATTGCTAGAGAAGTTCATGTAGGGAAAGCACATTCTGTGAGCCATTGGCCCGTTGCTGAATAGGACTTCTATTAGGATCCGAATCCTATAACTTGATAACTGTTCTACCGATTTGATTGATTATTTATATTATTTGTTATGTTCGTAATAGTCCAAATTTGAAAAATGTTAAAGACTGAACATCCATGAGTATGTGGAAATGTTGGACAATAGTTGCCCACTCTTCCTGAAGGATTAAAGAGAAAGCTCTTATGTTTTTACGCGAAATAATGCAAGGATTCATGCACATAGCCATACAAAGGACTTCTTAGTATGCTATGTTCACCTGGAACCCTGTGGGGAATCCTTGTTCGTTGTGTTTAAGCCAAAAATAATAAGTACAATAGAGCTGGAGGGCTTGCTCTTGCCATAGTGAGAGAATAAAGGACTCTAAACCAAATCCTTTACTTAAATTGAAATAATTTCTTAAAAAATACTTTATTTGATTTGAAGTATTATCTTAAAGATTTTTAGACATGATTTCGTATAAATTCTGAAGCTGAAGCTTTTGTTATTTATGATAATTTTTAAGAATTTATTCTATTAATGTTATTTTTAAAATTTTATAAATTTCATTATTGTAAAAATAGAAGAAATCTTCTGAACACAAGCCGGATCTATTACTGTATTGAATGAGAATATGGGGTGGGAAAAGTGCCATTATATTGAACAAAATCCAAACGAAACATTAATGGAGTTCATGATGTTAGACATTTGCGATGCTTAGGTCAAAACTGCACTCGGATTGTTATTACTTTATACTATTGTATAAAGTATAAACTCTAAAGCTCTCTATGGATTTATGTTTTTTTATATTAAAGTCATGTTATTCTATGCTTTTGTGGCATGGTGCATGCTGTGTGTGACAATGTGACGACCTCCCGTATGCCTTTTAGTAACCTGCAGCAAAATGATCAAACTGAACGATCGAATTCATTTTTGCTTTGCTTTTATTTTTTTTTTATGTTCCCAACAACATTAACTACAATTCAACGATGTAGCACATTATGACACATTAGGCGACGACCATCGTCTATTTGTCTGTCTGTCTATTTTCTATATCTGTTTCTCTATAGTATCACCCCTACAAAAATTTATACAATATTTAGTTAGTTGTAGTTAGTACGAGTAGTATAGTTTTTCACAAGTATTTTATAGATTATTATTGTTGTCGTTGCCATTGCCTGCAGAGGGACAACCGACGCACGTTCATCGTTTATAGGTACGAGGTTTGTGGATTGCTTGCTTGCTCATTTTATCGACACAACACGACACGATTTGGCTGCCCTCGCAGACATATTGACGTGGTCGGTCGGTTGGTCGATCGCTCAATAGATCAGTCGATCGGTCGTTTGGTCGTTCGTTTCATATGTTCATTTGTGTCGTACGTTCTTTCCACCATTTGCTTTAAAACTGCACACGCCCTGCTTTGCTACTCGTACTATATGAATGAATGAGTATCTCTGTATTTGTATATAGACTAAAAGTAAACTAAATATTGTACTAAGTCACCACGATAGATACAATTTTGTGATTTTATAAGAATATTTTGTTTTTGTGTGTTTGTTTTTATGATCGCTTACTATTTCTATTATTACATTTCCGTTGTAATTGAAATTGTTGCAGTTCATTCGATGTTAGTATCTATTTTATTTGTATATATTTTTTCTTTTCTTATTTTCTGTGTTAATATTACGAAATATACTTAGATTTTTTGTAGCAGTATTTCTTCGTTTCATTCGGTTACGCTCTGCTTGAATGATTCAAGTAACATTTTAGGCGTTGTTGCATTTGTATGATTTTTTTTACTATAATTTTTTGAAATATTTTTCATTTTTCCTTGAATTAAGTTGTGTTGTGTTGTGTTGAGTGCATTAGTTAATAATAAACATATATATATACATTTATACATGTGCATATTTTTGTTAAGTTTTTTTCATATTTTGATTGCTAGTAAAGTTAGTAAGTTGCAGCACAGTTTTGTTTCAATTTTGTTGAAAATTTTTGCTTGAATTTTGTTTATTTTTTCTTTAATGTTTTTATTGCCTTAAGTGCTTTTCGCTTAATTAGTCTGGGCCAAGCATGGAATTCGAATTCATGCATTTTCGTGTTAAGAAAACAATAATGAATATAAAAATAAAAAAAATCACTATAAAATCATAAAGATTTTTTTGCAAAGCAAAATTTGTTTTATTTTAATTGCATTTTTAGTTGTGATTGATTTGACATTTAATTGCTTATTTTTGTGTTAATAAAATGATTAAAATATTAAAAATTTTTATTGGAATATGTATTCAGTTCCAGGTAAACTTATATAGTATTTTTTTTGAGGAAATAAAGAGCCCATTCAGTTGAGATAATAAAAAAATGCGTTGTCTTAAGAAATTAAAAAGCCAATTAAAATAAAAACTCGTTTAGGTTGGATTTTCTACTAATATCTGTTATGAAGGCTGTAGGGAACTGGACTGTAATCAAGCTTGGACAATTCTATGTGTGTATTGAACCAACAAACACAAATGACAGACACAATAAAAGGAAATAGTTATAAGGTTATAATACTTGATCTTATGATTAAAAAAGGTGGCACAAAACAGTGTCTTCGTCAAGAGAAAGGCTTTACATATTAATATAAATTATCAGTTCTGAACTTATATCTCATTGATAAAGGGAAGGGAGACCAATTTCAGCTTGCACTCCCAAAATGATCAAAAAAGTTCAAATTTTATAGAAAATGACCGCGATGCTCCAATAATACTAGTGGAAAAGGCTTTGAAGGCATACAATTGGACTCAAAGTCTGGTCAAAATAGCATTTAACCTTGCCTATATGCCTTAAAGATACTATTGTAAATAAAATGTGAAAAGTCCCTATCGATCCGAGGGTCACAACAAAAGTTATTCAAGGTCAAAGGTCACTGTTTATACTTTCGTACTTACTCACTGACACTCGGAAAGATCAGACGTTACTTTCATCTCCTTTACTTTCCATCACTGGTTTTTAAAGAATCTTGCTTGCAAGTCTTTACAATAATCATTAACTTATGAAATAATTTTCTATAAACTCAATGACTTTTTAAACACCACATATCAATTAAAATTCCATTCATTCATTCATTCATTCATTCATTTATTTAATATGAAAGTCATAATTATGGTAATTTCTTAAAATATTGTCAACAAAATATAAACCACAAAAAAATATATGTATAAAATTTTAAAAATAAATTGAGAAAATCAACAAAAAAACAAACTCATTAAATCAAAAGCTTCCGGTGCATTTTAGAATGGAAATATTTTAGGTAATGAAAAATATTTATACTCGAATATACTACAGAATGTAGTAGTAAAAACAAATACATACACTACATAAGTATGTATATGTTCAATCATAATGACGCCTTCATGCTAATTAGCAAAAAAAAAATATATGTATATATGTACATACAAAATAAAATTGAATGACAAATTAAAAAAAAAAATCTAGATTCAATGATGTAAAATAATTTAATTTCATACAAAAAATTGAATAAAAAAATTCTTGATATTTAAATTGATTGCATAAATTTGCGTGTCACGTAATCATTGATTGAGTGTACAAACAAAATAAAACAACTAAATTAATAAATGCAAAAAAATAAATAAATTAAAAATACAAATAAATATCCTCGAAGTACTTTTCTAAAACAATTTGCATAATGAACGCATTTTAAGCAAAAAAAAAAAAATAAAAGCATGATTGCGTGACACATTAAAGAGAGAAAAAAATAATTCACATAAACAATAAAAAAAAAATAAAAAAAAAAGTTGATAATAATAAAAAAATGGGAGAAAAAAGCTGGAAACTTTAGCAGAATCATAAATGTAATATATTTTTTATTATGGGAACGAAATAATGAAATTATTAATTTTATTTCCGCTTGCGGCACAAATGCTTTTATCTTTAATGCCACAGAAAAAAGTATCTTTAACTCACAATTGCTGGCTGGCAATATTTCGGACTAGTTTGTAGTATGAACCTTACCCTAGTTTGTTATGCTTGACTGGTTTTCATTTTTGGTTTTAATTCGGTTTGGATTTGTCGTGTGTACAACAACAGGACACCGACGTATGTGTGATTTTAATTACGACAACAAGTTACAATGATCATACGCAGTGTATTTCATTTCATTATTATTTTTTCTATTTTTTTTTTTTTGCTTCTTCATGAGAGAGCGTGCAACAAATTAAAAATGACATTTTTACAATGTTTTTCGCTGTTGCTACTTAAAGATTTTTTTCAAATCAAAAAGCGTTAATTTTTCTATTTATCAACCAATAAATGAACAAACAAACAAGCAAACAAACAAATGAACGAACGATCGAATGAATTGACTGACTGAGATGCCAAGTAATGACAACGCACAATCCAATGCAACATGTTGCATGTTCAGTCAATTCAATTTTAAACCAAAAATGGTGCCATTAATGATTTTTGCCGACAAACAACAACCATCGTCATATCAAATGCGAATCGCTTTATGAATTATCAATTAATTCTTGTATCTTTCACTCATAGAAGTTGTTCCACAACCAGTGGCATATTGGCTTTTTTTTTGTGCTTTTGCCACAAGGTGTGGTTTAGCACTTGCCATATAGACCGACAGACACATAAACAGACAGACAAGCACAGATGGATGCTTGGTTGTTTGGGCCTCAAACCCAACCAAAGTGTTATGGCTCAATAAAAAGTGACATCAAAACCAAAAATTTTTGCCCAAAGTAAGGCAAAACAACTTAAATATTTTGTGTATTTTTTTTTTTTTTATCAAAAATATAGGAAATACTTTTGTTGCTCAAGTTATCTCATCCCATATATGGTATAAATATTTCCGAAATTTCCTGTCAAACTCATAATTTAGTAACAAAAAAAAAAAAAAAATGTATCAGCAAAGAAAACTAAGTCAAAAGGCGTCGTCGTCGGTCGTCATCTTGGACAGTCCCAGCCAGGCTAGGCTGCGTTAGCTTGAGGTAACTTAGACTAAGTAAAAATTGTATTGAGTAGAGCAATCGCTTTGGTCACGATTTTAACATTTTTGCGCATGCGCACCCCAATATTTTTTTGGATTTTGATTTTTTCCTTCTTATTATTATTATTGTTGCTGTTGTTGTTGGTATTGCTGTTGTTGTTGTTATTGCATTTACTTTGCCTATTAATTTTCATTGAACTATTGTGTTTTTTTTTGTCTGATACTCATACGCCCTCCCTTGTCTTAGTACCCTTCCTTTTTACAAACCCAATTCCCTCATAGATCTTTCAAAGTCTATTGGGCTTCATGTTTTTTTTTCTTGTGATTGTTGTTATTGCTGTCACATTGTTGTTGTTGTTGTTATTGTTTTGGCATATATTTATGTGCCATAAAAAATTCGATCAAGATTATGTTACCAATAACAGCAACAACAATAGCATAGTTTGTGCACAATTTATTGTTGTCTTCATGTTTATGTTGTTGCTGTTGTTGTTGTTGCTGTTCGTTCTTGTTGTCTAAGAAAACTTCAACTTTGCACTTCAAAACAATACTTAATATTATTATGTACCACATACACTACACTTGATACTAGTGATAAATGTCCTAGTATTATCATTTTAGTCAAATGTTTGTTTCTTCACTTGTTTGGGACCCTTAGTTTTTGAGGTTTCGGGTTAAAATTATTCACATTGGCTAAGTTTCTTATCAAAGTTTCTGTTATTATATAACGAAGACATCATTATCATGTAGGCATAGTTAACAAAGTCATAGGCCGCAATGGAAACTTAAGTATTGTTACATCATTTGTGGTAAAGCAAGCTTTCTACAAATGTCATTAACAAAAATAAAAAGACACAGGATCACCATCAAATTAAATTCAAACACTTCCCCGTGACAACTTCCTTTGTCAATTTTGGTCACTTCCACAGTTTGTGCCTTCAATTTATCAATCCTTGTCAATTATTTATTAGAAATCCTCATTTTTTGGTCACCAATTGTTTGTCCAACTTTATAAATATTTCGCCATATTTTTTTCCCCTCCACATTTCTCGTCATCTGTTCATTCCGCGCATAAGCATTTTGGCGACACCTGCTGACCCTTGTCAGCAACTTGCCATCAATTGACGATCGCTACAATTTGAATTGCCTTAATAGTTTATTTTTCCAAAATTTAAGGAATATATTTCCAAGTTTCATTTGGTTTATTATTCAAATCCAATAAATGGATTGTCAACTTATTCCTCCTATAGGACTTTACTTTATATGAAAAAAACTGAATCACACATTATAGGAGGCCATAAAATATTTGTTTTCTAAAAGTTATAGCTAACATATAATAGAAATTTATATTAACTTTAAATTCTTTCATTAAGGTCGTACCTTCACATTACTATTTTATGCGACACTCAAAATTTCTGTCGAATTTTATTCATCATAACACTGGTGTTTTGATGATTTAACAGATCATGAAAATAGCGAACCATAAGTCTCGTTATGATGTGTTCTTGTGGAAGCAGTATAGGTCGACGGGCTTCCAACCGCAAGTAAATGGCTTCATCGATGCGTCATAATTCTAAAAACAGGAGGCTTTAAATAGTAACTAAATGAAAACTCAACTTATGAAGTGTATTTACGATTTGGTGAGATCATATTTTATTAGTGTCCATGTTTTCCATCATAATATTTTTATTTTGTTTTTTTTTTTTATTAGCGAAGGCGAAAATTAATAGATTCATTTAAAGGTTTCAAATCTCGTTGTAATAATATGTACTACCATAACCAACGAACCACGTTCTTTCACCTTAACTACTGAACTTTTTGAAAACCAACCAACGAAGTTCAATGTTTATGTTAACAAGTTTTTCTTTTCTTTGGTTTTTTTTGTTGTTTGTTTCATGATTATAAATTTAAAATTTTTTTAAGCCTTTTTTTACGATAAGTTAAATTAATATTTCACACGTTTTTTTCTGTTTTGTGGTCTCTCTCTATTATTAAACTACAAGATATTTTTGGATTAAAATTATGTATCTTTTTTTTTTATTTATTTGTTGTATGTTTGATTTTGAATATTTTATACTATTTTTAGATTAGAACTTTAATAATAAATTTATTTAGTTTGTTGTCCATATGAGTTACGAGGCAAATATGGTAAACAATCAAGTTTGTTGCTTAAATCTTTTGATTTTTACTCTTGAACTGTGAATGAACTTTTAAGACGGCATTTTAATAAGATGATTAGCAAGTTTTGTGGGTGGAAGAACTTAATCAATTATAATAACATAATACCAGAAAAGTCAAGTTGCTTTAATTTTGTTTAAATTTTTGAGGGTAGTGTTTATGGATTATTCTGTTGCAGAGTGTTGTAAAGAAGGTAAAATATCAATATACAATGCCAGTGTGTGCAAATTTCTTATTTGTTCAAATATCCTGGTAGTTGTGTGTCCATGGATTTTTCATTCTTTACTTTTCAACACTTTTACAATACGTGTTGGCATGGAATTAACTAAATTTTGTAGCAATGTAATGTCCAATTTGATCCATTCCAGAAGAATAGCTTCCCATAAATATTTTTGACGCCCCCCAGAGGTTTTCAATAGGATTCAGGTATTGTCTTCATGACGACCATTCCAAAACTGGGATATGGGAAGATGCATAAAATTATTTTGTTCGTTTCTAAGTATGGATGAGCACATTATTCTGCTGGAAGATCCATATGTCTCCAAATTGAATTAAAACACTTTCTAAGAGCTCTACATAGTTTTCAGGATTCATTCAATGAGTTATAAAACACACTGCAGTTCTTCCATCATAGCAGCCCAAATCATCCCACCGTGGAAGAATCTCAACACATGGATCTTCTTAGGACTTCGTATATCGCGATAGTAGTTATAATGGCACTTTGTCATTATTGCATTGGCTTCTGGTGTTTATTTTGATTCATATGTTTGAAGCATGGTTTTAGTCTATTGTGGTTTCTGCCTACAACTTCTGAATTTATATGAGGAAGGCAACTTGAGTTTGAGTAATCATTTTACTTACTTATATAAAATCTATGACTTCCATTAGTCGTATTATGATTTAAAAAAAAGCAAACAGAAAATTCTGTGACAAACTTCATAAACAGTTGTAACCTAATAAATCAGATGGATAACTGTATGAAGGACTTAGACCCATTAATTTCTCATCACATAGTTAATCATGCCACTTCTCTGCATGGTAACTAAAACACATAAGTAACGAATTTCTCACCAGTTTTGTAAAGTGTATATAAAAAACAAAAAACCCATTTCATTTTCTACACTTTTTTTTTATGATTTAAACTTACTATATATAACAAGAATTAAGAAGAAAATAATTGGTAATTAAAATCATAAAAACCAAAAAAAAAAAACAATTTCACAAGTACACCAACTAAGAACAATGCAAAAGCTAAAATAGACAAAAACAGAATAACAAAAAAAGAAAAACAATACGAACAGCAGCAAAAAGATATAATTAACAACAACTAAGTGCACTTAAAAAGAGTCAAAGATAAAAATTATTGGAAAAAAAAGCAACACAAAAAGTGGAAGAAAAAAAAACAACGACAAAATGAAAATAAACTTTGTGGTTAACATAAAATTATCAGGAACTAAATAACAATAGAATAGCAATTATGACCAACAACAACAATAAGAACAACAAACAATTATAGTCAGACAGATACAAACAACAACAACAACAAAAAACAGAGTAACAGCAACTAGAACGAAAACAACAACAACAAAAGCAAGAATATCTAACAGTAACAAGAATGCATAGAACCAAGAAACTCTTGTTGTATCTCTGAAGCTTTGAGGTTTTATGGTTCAAAGTATCAATTATTAATTCTTAGATATACACACACAACTATTGCAAGTGAATACAGATACATACACATGTGATACACACACATACATGTATTTAATATATCTAAACGTTATTTATGCTCAATTTAGAGAAAACAAGTACTACATAGAAAATTGGGTGTGTACAAGGCGAGTCTAAGACAAATGCTAATTATATGACTTCTGTGCGAGGTCCAGTTCAAGTTAAGTGAAAACTAAAAACTTGAGAAAAATATTAAATACATGTATGTATATGTTTTTGTATGTGCATTTGTATGAAGAAAACTGTGTTTTTCATATAGCAACAATTGAGTGAATGAGTGTAAATCTTAAAGTAATGGGAAGGAAGGTTTCATTCATTCACCTAAGCCAATTTATGTGTATAATCATATTCAATAGAGATAAGGAGAATTTATTGTTTGTGAGGAAACGATATTTTTTTATGATTTAAATTAATAATTAATTTCCAATTTGATTATTTAAGTTAGTAAAACTAATAACAGTAAATATTAAACTAAGTCACTATGTTATTGTACGTGTATATTGTGTTTTTACTATTTATGAGTTTACTTCCTTGTATACATTTTCTTTAATTTAATTTTGCTTTGTTTTAACTTTTATAGTATTTTTTTTTGTATTCATGTCTAAATTGGTTATTTCATTATATTATTTGTTGTTTTTTTTTTTGTAATTTCATTTATTCATTTTCTGTCAGCCACGCCCAATTAATTGCCACTTTGTATTTAAGTTAACTAACTGTTCATAAATAGTTATGACAGCAAACTCTAACATCTGCGTCAGCTTCATTTTGACTACTCGCATAACGATTTCACTTGGTCAGCTTCATCAACAGCCAACAACACAACCAACCAACATTTGTTGCCCAGATATTTGTTTTCTTCATACCTTTCATATGCCATATAGCGAAGACATGATGTGTACTAGGATTTTATTGTGATGTTTGTATAGCTTAGAAGAAGATAAAATATGGAATTCTAATTTATACACATCAAAGAAACTCTTCTAGTGTTAGCCATATTATTTCTAATCAAACTATAAAATATGATCATATAGATCCAAGATTTGTAATATAAATTGTTGCATTCATAAATCCCCAAACAAATTCAAGCTAGGGAAAGAATAAAAAACCATTCAGGAAGGATAATACAAAGACTTTTTAATTCCAATATCTATCCAAAAATGGCATCAATTGAATCAAATTGCATCTATCAATCAATCATGTCTGACAGAAAATCAAGTTTTGGTATGGAAAGTTTTTTTCTTAGGTAGTAAAGGAAAAATAGCATTCAGTTCAACTGAGTCCCTAAACAAATTCAAGCCAAAGAAAAAAAAAAAAAAAAATCGATAAATCATTGAAATTGTAACCTTCAAGAAGGATAATAATACAAAGACTTCTTAAGTACAATATATATCCAAAAAATGCACACAATGAATCAAATAAATGTCACAGATAATCTTCTTTCCATTTCTTTGGTTGTAAAGGAAAAATGGCAATCAGTATATTCTATAACTGAGTCCCTAAACAAATTCAAGCCACAGAAAAAAGAAAATTCTACGAAATTACAATAGAATATGATATATTTTACATTAAAAAGTTAGAAAATTGAAATTTCTTATAACAAGATGTCCAAGAATATGAACAATATATTATTATACAAGCATTTGGAAACAGAAACAGGCAGAAAAACGAGATTTTTAATAGAGAACACCCCTTTTATTTCTTGAATAATGCAATCATAATTTTACAAAATTTCGTTTCAAACTTCTCTTAAGCCTAGAAGTTTTATATAAGCTTCATTCCTTTAGTTAGAAATTCGAAACATCATTAAACTTTATTATTAAAGACAGAATGATCTGATAACCATAACCTTTTGTAGATCACATATACACAGATGATCGTTCCAATTCTGTATAGTTTTTGTATCGAAAAATTAAATTCTAATTTTCTGAAGGGTGTTCAATCTTTGCTAAAACTAAAGTAAATAAATTTAATATTGTTAAGTGGAAAAATGATTTTTCTACAAATACAATACAATACAATGGTAGTCGTATCGTTGTATCTTTTTGCAGTGCATAATTTTCTATGTGCTTTGAATTATTTTCCATTCATTTCAAAATGAGTTAATTTATCGTATTTTTCGCTAAACTCAATGTTCAATGAATTCAATGAAGAGAGCTTAGCTATGCTTAGCTTGTTGAATGAGTAGTAGTTCATAGTGAGTGAATGCTTTAACATAACTTCAAATTCAGTTTCATTTACTGTTCAGTTCAGTTCAGCTTAGTTCAATTGCTGTTCAATTTGTTCAATATGCTTTCGATTTCCTTAGTTGAAAATTAGCTGGTTTGAATTGATTTTCTGTGGGAAGTTCACTTGCAATTTACGTCTACTTTACTTGATTACTTTATTAAGCGTTAATTTTTGTCTTAGACGTACTATTGTATTTTTATTTTGAGGTGCAGCGGAAATAAATTTTATGCCAAATTAGATTATTATGAGTTGCATTTAGAGTTCATGAGTATAGTATAGTTGAATAGTCAAGGGTTTATTTAATAAATAAAAGAAAAAAAATATTGTATATTTGTATATTTTATAACCAGTTTCCAAATTCAAAAAGTAAATTTGATATGATTATTATTGTTCCTTATGTTAAATTGAATTTCTTGTATTGAACAATAGTTTATGAGTTATTTAGTTGTTTAGTTTGTCTACAACATATTTAACTAAAAATTTAACTCATTAGTGACATTACTAATAATGTTATTTGATATTTTTTTGATTATTGAAATTTTATTTCTTTATTTTTATTTTTTATAAATTTTTAGTCTTATGAAATATGTTTATGAAGACATACAGACATTTATCTTAATTTTGAATGATGAGCAACTCAATAAGTTTAGACATTTAACGTCATATAGACAATAAGATATATTGTATTTCTTTTTGAAATCTTAAAAAAGTAAAAAAGAGTTCTAGACCTTGAATATTATACTAGATATCTGTATTGTTGTTGAGATATAGACTTAAATTTGAAAGGGGGAAATGTTAACAACAGAATAACAGAGTAAAAAGTCAACAAGTGTACTTATAACGCAGTCCCCAGGCCATTAACCTTTCGTGATAAGAAACAGGAAACTTCAAAGGATGGCACCCTTTGAGAAAACTTGAAAACTCTTTAGACAATCAGAAACCTTAAGCCTCATTTGCAACTTGTGCAAGTTTTCAAGCTGCAATGTAACGAGTTTCATAAAAAGAAATCATCAAGCCATCTTGGACATACGGTATCCAGCTCTGGGGTCAACCATTCACCCAGATTAAAGCTTTTCCAAATATATACAGATGTGCCATGGTTCGTCAAAAATACCACTTTCCACATTGATATCCAGATGCCTTCTGTTTGGGAGGAAATAAACAGGCACACTAGTAGATATATTTATCGGCTGATCTCTCACTTCTCCTCTTGCCAACTAACTCCTTAACCATAACTGTCGCAGACGACTTAAAAGACTCCAACCCTGCTGATTTGTGTCGTGTTTTGCAACTGTCGACGGCTCTAGTTATAATAATAAATAATAATAATAATACTAATAAAATATTGTAAAAAGAATTTCACACTAGGTATCTGCGTCGTGGACGCAAATTTACGGCGATCTCATTAATTAATATTAGAGTAATAATAAAAGTGTGTCAATAAAATATAATTTTCCTCTGTCAGTGAATAAGACCTATGTCTTTGAAATACCTTCGTTTTAATTGACATATAAAAGAAAAAAACAAAAAAAAAATTACTTTTCTCTCACCAAACAAATACACAAAACAGAAAAATAAGGAAATTATTTATTTAAAAATTAATAAAAATTAAAATAATCATAAATTAAAATAAATAACAAATTCATCAAATCTACAATACCATCATAGTATGTGATCCAATTTAAAATGCAACTTTAACAAAATTAAACAAATAATGCAACAAATTTATCTCATTTTGGGTGATTTTGTCATTTTAATATAAATTTCAATTTGTTTTTACCATATATCCTAGACAAGTCTAATGAATATGAAAAGTAAAGAGCACTGGATTGGATTGGATTGAATATGCGTTTCCCACTTGAATAATTTTTTAAACATGAAAATGTTGATCATGTAAGCCACCAACAAAGGCTCCCAGGCATAAATCACAAAAGAAACACGCAAAACTAAATCAAAACCAAACTCCGAACTCAGACTCATAGACGCAATGAGATACATTTCAATGCACAAACATTCACACAGATATATGCATTTGCTTGGTACTATTAGTTAGTTCGCACGCTTGAGGAGAGTTCACTCACTTACCTCACCTTAACTTATAATTCACTCAGTCACTCACTCACTCACTCATTCATTCATTCATTTGATCGTTCAGTCATGCATGGTGTCGGCGTCATTATGCTAATTTCTTTGACTAAATATCAAGCTAAACACGCCTAAGTGTCTTTCTTATACTATATAGAAATGATGGTGTCACAAGAAGTGACATACATACCCATGTGTATAAGTATCTCTCTGTGTGACTACGCAAAATGATTATTGCTTAGCGAGATCTTTTTTTGCATTATAATTGTGAACAATGGCCAATGATGACAATAAGCAAAATAACAAAACATCATGAAATCATGTAAAGGAATCAAAGCAAAGCAAATCAAATGAAGTGAAGTGAAGAGTATAGCAGAGAAGAATAGGTGGTAAAAGCTCTAAAGGGTTTTACCATTCCATCCAGATTCATTCAAATGCAAACAATTTTATTGTCTAAACTCAATCAACAAAATCCAGTTAACATGTGTAGCATGTGGCAAAAGATAAAGACAAAATCAAACATAAGATATGTAGATACACATTGTTTTTTTTGATTTGAGTAAATTATTGTTATGCAGAGCACTAATTTAAGTTTTAAGATACTTTACGATGTGAATAAATACGTTTATGAATGCGCGAACAAACGAACGAAACAAATAAATGAAGGCGTTTTTGATTTCGTTCATGGATACACAATTTGGTCTCAAAATACATACTGAAGATACAATATCATAAAAAGAACCGTTTATAAAGTGTTTGACATTAACATAAATTAAGCGACACTAAAAATCAAATACAAGGCGGACATACAATAGTTAGAGATACAAAATGAAGAACAATACGAATAACAAAAACAACATAAACAATAATAAAAACAAAAAACAAAAAAAACAATTCAAAACAATTTAAAAACTGTAAGCAAGTGAAATTGTTGCAAACTTAAAACTAAAACGAAAAAATCGAATTCAAAGTCCAATTGAATCTAATCAAAATACCATAAAGAAAGAAGGAAAGACATTAAATACAATAAATACTCATAGTAGGAAGAGTGTTAGAGGGGAACAGGTCTCATCATCGTCATCATCATCATTATCATCATCATATGAAATCAGAAACCAGAAACACTTTGTCTTTCTTTCGATTTATTTTTTGATAATTTGTCAATCAAAATGTTTTCAAATCGTTTGTAATCGATTTCAATGATCAAATTTTTGTTCACAATGTCGCGACATCAATTCATTTTTCGATTAACGTTTAAAACTGGCGCTGGCTGGCGCTTCATTGGTGCATCAATCAGTTATCAATGATATTTTGTTAAAGATAATTTATTGCACGATATTAATAATAATTTTTTTTTCTTCTTCTCTGTTTTTCTCTCTTTCTGTTTATCTTTCTTATGATTTTTAAGTCCGTTTCAACTACTTATAACTGGTTTCTATGCTAAACGAGGGAGAGAAGCAATTCATACTTTAAGTTTGTTCAAATTAATATTAGCAAAGATCCAATCCTTTTAGCTCTTTGAAGTTCTTTCAGCTTGTAATTTTTATATTCTACGTTTTTTCTTTAAAATTTTTAATATTTAAGCTTGCGATACTGTTGACCATTATATTAAAAATTATATGTTAATAAAGTTTATGGTCAATTCAAAAAATTTGTTTTACCAGTCTTTTAGTCTTAACTACAAAATTAAGTTCATGACTCATATTTCAAGATTAGTATATAGTTTGTTTTTTTATTTTTTATTTTAATCCTATCATTTGGAATGAGGGAACATATTTGGAAATCCTATACGGCATTTACATACAATGCTTTTGAAGGTTTAGTAAAGAAGAGTGGTATCGAACACGTCTGGACTACGACTGATCAAATTTACCGCTGCAATAGTATGATTTTGTCAGTGGTAACCAATAAAGTTATATAAGTTTGTTCTATAAGCACAGAAAGCGGTCAACTGTCATGTACACAGCTAGACGAAGAAGTCTCGTTTTTAATTCATGTTTGCCGTGAATATGTGCAATGAGAGTGACAACCGAATTTATAACATGCTAAAACAAGAAATTGTTGACAGCTTCGTGGAAGAGAGAAAAAAGATACGAAAAGAAGCAAAAGAACAAATAATCAAAACGAAAAGAACGTACAACGAACGAACTACGATAAAAAAAAGACTACAGGTATAAAGAAGCTGATCTAGTTGCATTGAAAGAACGATGTTTTAATACTTGCCAGCTTTTTGGGTCCATTTGAAATGATCGCAGTGAAACGTAAAGGATGTTACGAAGTACATAAAGCTGAGCAAGAAAACATGAAGCTGTGGAAATTGGACAAAGAGAAAGAAGAACTGCTTTCAATTGGGACATATGAGGAGGATCAGGATGACCGAATGTAAGAAGACTTAATGCGTGAAGGTTGGTCACCTTAAGAAGCGGCGGGTGAATGTTTATGGAAGAAGAGGAGTAGCCAAGCCATCACGTGAATGCCAAAAGAAAATCAAAAAGAGCAAAAGCAGCTGCAGAGCAAAAGGCGAAAGTCGTACAACGCAGACCAGATAGCGAAGAGTTGGTAGCAGTGCAGATGGCAGAAAGGCGAGACAGAGAAAAGACAGTTAATTAAAATATTAATAATTTCTTAACACAAGCACCTATGTTAACACATATAAATATTACATTTTTATGGTCGTTCACATCTAACTAAAAATTAGAACACCTAACACACTTAGTAAATGAAATTAGTTAGATCAGTGATTTATCATATAGATACGGAACAGGAACGAAGCCTTTGTATAAAGAACTTTAGCACAGAAACTCCCAAACTACATAATAATAAATATGTAAATTGAAATGAGCAGTTAACTTCAATAGTATTATTGACAACTTTTTCTTAAATGAATTTAAATCCATTTATATTTATTGAATTATTGATAGTTTCTTGTTTCCTGTGAAAAACAAAATTTCAATTACTCAATAAACTTATTTTTAGCTTATGGTATTAAATGAATCATTAATTTTAGTCATGAACTTATTGTGCAAAAAGGTCATTCACTGTCTTAGCCTTGTACTGCATAAGTTTGACTCACAAAAAGTTCACTGTAATTCATTCATTCAAGTTGTGGCCAAGAAAAATATTATATTATAATTTCAATACATATTCGTACATATTTAAATAATCTAAATTCATTTTAAATGAATCATTAGAATGAAGTTAATTTTGCAGAATTTCTATAACAAATCTAATTAGTTAAATATTTTTGTAGTTTTTTTGAAAATTAAAATCATAAATCTTTTATATAAATTCTTGAAGTTTTTGCTTTCAATTCATTGGATATTAAATCATTTTTAAACAATTTACTTACTAATTGGCCTTCATTTTGAATAGTAAATTGATAAATCTTTATTATTATATTTTGTATCTTAATACACTTCATATATTTTGAACAGAATCTCAGAAAAATCATTTAGAACAACTTTTCATTTCAGCTAATCCGCTTAAATGTGTCACTAATGACGCTATAAAGATAAGGAAAAGAATAAAGTCTTATAATAAAAACAAAAAGAAATTAATTTAATTAGATCGCGATAGCACACATTGTTTTGTTTTTTTTTTTTTGCCATTGTTAAAACAACAATTTAGCATTTATATCTCACATCACATAAGAATAAAATCTCATATTAACAGCATTAAATCATTTGCACTGATTTATGATAAATGAATGTGAAATAATTTATTAAACTTAATAAAACAAAAACACACATAAAAAAACTAATGCAAAATAAATAAATAATGAAATTATTATCCTGCAGCGTTTAAACTCTTGTCAAACTACAATCGAATGGGGGGAAAAAAGCCAAACAAATATCGAAAAAAAGAGTAAAAAATAAATTACTGCCAAAAACTAATAAAAACAATTTTAGAAAATGCCTTAAAGTGATCTACAAAAAATTAGTTTAAAGAAAAAAAACCAAATTAATGGAAAATAAATAAAAAAAAAAAAATGAAGAAAAATAGAAAATTAATTTCAGTTTCATCGAAGTTTAAATACTTTTTAGACAACTAGAAATATTAAGAAAAATATAAAATAATATACAATGCAAAAAGAACAATCCAATCAGTTTCTTCTTCCCATTTTGATCTTGTAATACATTTCAAAACTTAAGGCTCCTAGCTACAGCTTCCCACCGTTTTCGTTTCTCCAGCATATTTTATCATTGCAGAGAAGTTTCCTTATAAATAAATAAATATATTTCAGTGAAATTCATAATTTCTGACTGAGGAAACAAAGAAGTTGCTCATACAAAGACTATTATTTCTATGCCACATTAAGTGCGGGCTATAAACTATGATTTTCTTGCTCTTAGAATATCTTTTAAAAAGGCATTGATCACTTATTTAAGGATTCATATTTTTTATAATAGATGCCTGACTATGCCAAACTATATTTTCCAGTCCTAGAATTCTATGGGGATTATCTCTCCTACGGCTAGTAGAGAAATCCCGATTGAAGCAAACACACTTTTTGTACAAAATATGTCATAATTCTAATCTTTTTCTATTTTTCTTATGGAATCTCCAATATCTCCTTCAATGCGTTACGAACAACATGACAAAGTGATAATAAAATATTTGTGTGAAAGGCACATAAAAATATCTAAAACAAAAAACTAAATTAAAGCGACCAAACCCATTTTTGAACAGATATTTTTTTTTGTTTTGAAAACAAAAATATAAAATAAATGCATACAAAAAAATTAAGCGACAATTTTTATAGTTTTTCGATTGATTTGAAGACAACAAAAAAATAAAATTGCACATAAAATGTATTTCAGTTGTTGCTGTTGTTGTTGTTTCATTAAAAAGTATCTGAATGTGTGGACAAAAACAAGAAAGGTGGGCGTGTTACTGTCGCATGTTGTACTTACTTACTTACTAACTTCAGATACTGATATTGTATTGTACATACATTAGTATGCGTGGTATAGCACGCACTGTAACACAACCTGCAACTTTACAATTGTCGTCGTCGCTTTATAGTACAGTAAAAGCTGCATGGTGTATAAGGCACCTGCTGCTGCTGCTGCTGTTAGTTGTGTCTGATATTGCCTGCACAGCCTGTTTTAGGCCTTCGCCTGCGTAAAACGTGGGTAGACATTTCAGCGCCATTTCAACGCCAAAACCAACGAAGCAACGAGACAAATTTTATAAATTTACTATATTGAGCTCTTTTGGGTAAATGTATTTGTGTTTCGTGATTTATTACATTATTTTGCTTAGCAATAATATTTTGATTTCAATCTGCAGTGTAGTGCAGTTGTACTGTTGTTGTTAGTCTGTTGTTGCCTCCTGCACCTTGGCGTTTTAGTACATGAATTACGAAAACACTTTTAATAAGTAACAAAATGCAAGCGTCGTTTCTTGTACACATACCATATGTACTTGCATACAAAGAACCACAGCCAACTCAGTAGTAGTAGTACTCGTATTAAATATGTAAAAACGCACTCAATGTGCGTAGACATTAATCCAAATGTTTAATCTGATGGCAAACATTTGACATTTAACACATTTTATGTATTTCAATGTATAATTACAAGAGTCTAGATATCTAGAATAGTATATTATATCCGAATATCTTAGATGGAATAGAATATAGGAATATCGAAGAATAACAAATGTTCTAATGAAGCTGACAAATGCATTGTCTAATGAAAATGACTAGGTAAGTCAATTCAGTAGTTGTTATGCTTATAAAGATAATATAAATGATCATAACAAGTCTTACAATAATGATAAAAAATAGACTAATCCAAAGTTAAACCAATAAATGTAATTGCACCTTAGATGACAAAGGTTTTTCGATGTTAAAAGAATATGTATCTATTTATCAATATATATAATTCTTTATCTACAACCAGTCTAAAACACCGAAACACCAAATGAACTATCCAAACAAATTTCAGAAAATCAGACACATGAATCTCTTAACATATTTGTCTGGAATATTTTCGCTTGAGATCAAACTTAATTGCATGTCTATTTTGCATAGATTGCTAACATTATCGTTGGTCATTAGGGTTTGCATAAATTAGCCGGACACATTGAAGAATATTTTAATGAATGAATTGAGCTTTTAGTAATTTACATCAATACTTAGTTGCGGCATCATGGTCTCTATGCGTCTAAGTATGCTTGTTTTCTTTGATGATGATGGGACAAACTTTTTGCATAAATAGTCGTAATGTTAAGATTCTCTATGACCTTATCAACAACACATATCAGAATAATCACCAAGTTAACCCTATTACATATTTGATGCCTTTTAGTGAATCTTTCGCCATACAGTTTGCATTTAAAGGATACTTTGTAGCAATCTAAGAATGAAAGGAAACTCTTCACTTAACACATAGTTTGACTAATTTTAAATACCACTTGATAATTAAAGTTTTTACAAATAGAATCTCCTATATTTTAACTCAGGCAATAAACTTCTTCTGACACTTATGTAGTTGCACACTTTTTTGTCATTTGAAATTTATGAGTGAGAGACTCATAAACTTTGTTGCAGTCTTTTAATTAGTTATTTATTTATTTTAAATATGTACCATCAATTGCCACTCGTGATTGAGCACTGTACTTGCATTATGAAATGAGGAAGCTTCTTTCTTGGTGTGGTGTTAAGTACTTGACCCATCGACCTGGCTAAAAACTTAAATATTTTTAAAGTTCCATGATTTATTTTTACACATTTTATTAATACATAAATAAATTTTAAAAGCTTGGTTTTTCGCACATTAAAAAAGCATAAATTATAATATCAACACCCAAATGCGTTAATTACAACAACAACTGCAACAATATCCACATAACAACATCAACAACAGAAGAGCAGTCATGTTAGTGACAACATGCAATGACTTTTAGTTAATTTAATACAGAGTTTCTTAAACCAAGTACACATATTTGTGATCCGCGGAAACTTAGATCTTGTTTAATATTACAAAGTAAATACAAAAGTTGAAAGCTAAATTTCTTTGTTAGATTTACAATTTTTAATTAAGCTAAGAAAATGTTTAAGAAACGCTGATTTAGTGCATGAATAACTTCCAAACGAGTACAGCAGATAACTAAGTGAATTGCATTGCGTGTGGCAATGCAGCATCATTATTACCATCTTCATCATCATGATTTTCATTGCTATACGCATGACGCCATTTAAGAAACATTCATCATACGCAATGATAATGAAGATATTGCTCGCTCAAACTTAAAGCAAAACTGGACTGGATGGAACCACAACATCATCACCAAGAGCATGAAAGAAAATTCACTTCAGCCACTGGTCTGTCTAAGCGGTGGTTGTGGTGGCGCCGCCGCCATCAATTGAATCAAGTTCAAGTGACTTGCCATATTTTCATCATGCGTTCATTGAGAATTTCTTTCTTTCCATCTTGCATTTCATGCATTCATTCATTCAACACGCAATAGGCGTTGCCAGTTTTGCAAGTTTAGTCGTCCATAGATACTTTTACATAGTACACATAGTAGAGGAAAAATGCGATGACAGCATCATCTCTTTCGTGAGTAGTTAAACTTCAAACAATATACGCTGAGACTTGGCAGCCTGCCGCCGGCAGTTATTTGTGCGAACATGTTAATTCCTATGCAGAGTGAAGTTGCATAAATCTGGGAAACATGTCTTTAGATGCCGCCAACTCCATCCATCCAATACACATAGTACTTATATGTGGCAATGTTGCAATGTTCGAAACGTCCAACATCCGTAAGCTTTTTTTTTGTTTCTTCTGACGTTGAAGCTGCTCCTTATTTTATGTAATTACCACGTAAAAACACTTTCTGTGATTTAGTTGCTGTTGCTACTACTGCTGCTGTTGTTGTTGTTGTTGATAGACTGGTTGCTGTTGGTGTTGTTGTTGTTATGCCCACTTAGATGTTGGGTTGGTCATTCGTTTTGGGCGATCGAAACGGATCGGATCGGAACGGAACGGATTGGATCAGATCGGTCTAGTTGAAAAAATTGTGAACATGTGTTTCTTTGGCGTATTTATGTCTAATTAAAGTCATTACTTAACTGTCCTGCAAACGCATTCTTAGTGTTTGTCTATCTATTTGTGTGTCTGCTTGTCTTTTCATCTGTCTATATGTCTGTATTTGGCTTAAGATGGGCATGTGAGTGTCCACGTGTATAAATGTGTGTGTGTGTGAGCTAATTGCTTTCTTGATTTGGTCAAGTTTGTGGCATTATAAAGTATGCGAGTTTATTAGTTTTTTTAAATTGCAATGTGACTTTTGTGTTAACTGACAAAGAAAAGTTCTTTTGAAACTACAACAAAAGTTCGTTGCCTAACCTGTTACACATTGACCTACCCTTTAATCCTAGCCAATTATTCAACTGATTATTACGTATATAAGTATGAGTAAATGCATGATTTTACAATTTTTTTAAAGAATATTTCTTTTAATTTTTCTTTTTAGGAAATAAATATCTTCATAGTGCCACAACAAACTAAGGTAAGTGAAAATCATCTGTTCAATTCAATGTAAATTAAGATAAAATGTGATTTCGTAAAACCAGAAGCAAATCTTTTCAACGGATTTCTTTTGGTGGTCTTGAGCATTGATGGAAGAACCTTTTAAGGTACTGCTATCTTCAAACTAGATCAGATACTTAACATACACCTCTCGTATTATATGTACAATCATCAGTTTAACGAAGAAACTATTCCAATTGATTGGCAACAATTCAAATGACAGTAATGGCAATGAATTGACTTAGATTAAATGGGTTTGGCTAATCAAAAGGATGAAAAAGTCATTAGAGCTTACACTAACTATTTACACAAATTGCCAAGTAGACCAAACTGATAGAGGCTTAGATGCAAATTAAGTATTTTAAAATAATTTGTTGTTATGACCAGAAATTCCTTTCAATTGATAGTCTTTGAATATGTTATTATGGTATAACAAAGAGACTTATAATAAGGAGCATCCGGGTTATGACAACTAGATGCTAACAAGTACAATACACTGTAGTCTATATAATAGTTAATACACATCTCCGGTCTGACACCTATCTGATAACACTGTAGTCAAACCCATCAAATTTTTATGACATCCTGTCAATTAGTTTACAGGCTCCAATGATTTTATTGATTCCAGTTTTGTAATTCTCGAAACATTGCATTGCAATGAAGAAACTTATTTTCGAGTTTCATAGTTTTGATAAGACAAATACGTATCATTAAAAATTAACTTTGTCATTGAGCAATGTTATGACATCTAATAAAGAATAAAGAAATAAAACGCCCTCACATGCAAACCAAAAAAAGTGGTGCTCCACCAAAAGAATATCCCGTGTCATAAGTCGTTGGTAAGAAGCTCTACACTAAAGATCTTTTCCAGCTTTGTTTTGATACGACTGAAGGAACGAATCTCACTCTAAAAGAGATTTGGAAATAGCATTTCTGTATCTCAAGATAATCGAAAGGCATTGAAATGTGAAGAGACCCCTCACATGTTCCTAGAAGAAGCTTTGACCAGAGTTCTTTGTCGCATGTGACTTGTACTGACTTGATGCAGGTTTTATGGAATCAGCGATCAATGAAAGATATATGGATAGAAATGAATAATATTGTTGTCGATGTGCTTGTGAAAAAGCACAGTCAGGAACTGACTATAAAAGTTGAAAATCAAATAATTAAGTATATAATTTTATCGACATGGAACGCATTATCCTATTTTGTATCTATGAAGAAGGAGGTTTCGCTTAATGAGCGTTAGCATAACTAGGAATTATCTGAAAAAAATTATGCCCATTATGCGAGGTTCCACTGTACAATAATAATAGATTCACGTGTGAAGAAGTACTTGACTTATTTTTCACTCGAACTGATCTGAACTCAAATCAAAAGCATACTAAACTTGATTACTCATAAAAAAAGACATACATACGCGTACACGCATGTAGATATACTAAAGCAAATATTATTTTGTATATGGTATACTATATATTTTTAGTAATAATAAGCACCTTTTATGTGGCTTAATGCTTACTTAATGTGTATGGTTCTTTTTATAAATGAGTTTCTGTCTGTAGTATGCATGGTATATTTGGTGTGTCTACAGGGTCGTATGAGTAACATTTAATTGCAACGTTAAGTGCCAAGTGAAAAAATACAAAAAAAATGAAAAATACCTACAAGCAGCAACACAAAGGAATTCAGGCTAAAAACCCAGAAAAAAGAATAATTAGTCATTACACATTGAACTTGGTTCCGTGCGCGCGCAGATACAAAAAAAAAAAAACTTAATGAAGCGAATAATTATAATTATAAAACAATCTGAAACACAGTAAATATACCATACACACTACAAACAAAAAAAAATTATAAGAAATTATATACAAAGTAGCAGTTTAAATAAATGCTAAAGTGCAACAATTAAGCGAAATAATTGAAGGAGGTCGGTCGGTCGAATTAAAAGAAATCACCATAAAAAAAGAAGAAAATCCTAAAATTTTGGTAGAAACAAAAAAAGAAATCCTGCTTGAAGACAAAAGCAAAAAATTCAAGTTGCTTTATGCATAAAAATGCATAATTAAGCACAATAAAAAATTACACAAAAAAATACCAGCAACAAAAAAAAAAAAAAAGATATAAGATGAAAAAATGAAAATTCGTTGATTTCGATAATTTTTGTGGTTAATTTTCTTATTGTTGTAGTTGCAATTGTTATTTCAATTGTTGTTGTTGTTGCTGCTGTTGCTATTATTTCATTGTTGCACATTTGTAGTAGTTATTGTCATGGCAGCAGTAGAAGCAAAATTATGTATTGTAGAAGTAAGTTGACTTGGACTTCATTGTTATTATTTTTATTGTTATTATGGTTGTTGTTGGTGTTGCAGTTGTTGTTGTTATTGTTGCTATTAACCATCAATTAAGCAATTATTATAATTACAAACAATGACCACTTTTTTGACACGCTGAACGCTCTTAGCGATCTCAGAAGTACGTGGAAATACAACATACTGACAGGCAGACAGACAGACACATAAGTCCAGCCACACCATCAAGACAAAAAATAAAATCTTACTCACATACATTGAAAAAACAATAATAACACTACAGTGACTAAGAGTGTAATAAAAATCTCACATCGAACTTAAATTTTTTTACAACATTAAACAATTTTGATGCATTGAAAATGCGTTGAATTTTCGTTTCGCTACAAAAGCTTAAATTTTGTATGCTGCAATTACAACAACATGCACAATTACAATAACAAATGCATTTTTTTTTAATTTTTGAGTGTCAAACCATTTCATTGTTGTTGTTGCAGTTTTTGTTAATACATTTTAGTTAATTGCTGAAATATTCTTAGCTACTTTAGATGCTTAATTCACGTGCTGCATTTTACACTTTAAAGTGTTTGAAAATTTACAATCAGACAGATAGATATATAGATACAAATACTAACAATAATAATAATAATACATGTTGCATGCAACAATAAGGAAAAACAATTACATTGAGTTTTATTGTCATTTGTTGTTGCTATTATAATTTGGTTTTATTATAAAAAATTAACAAAGATATAAAATGTTGCTGAATAATTTTTCTGTCTCAAATTCAATTGAATTCAATTTACGAATTTTATCTTTAATTTTTGTATACTCATACACTTCTCAACTCAATTGTGTGATGTTTGAATACTGTAACCAAATGTTTGTAACATAACACATACGTATGTATAACCACAGTCGGAGACATGACCATTTTCATTAGGATAAATCTGAAGAGCAAAACTGACTGGTAATATCAGTTTGCCATTGACTGGCATTGAACTTTGATAACATTTAGGGACCATTCATAATCTAGGACTCCTTGAATACTTCAAAGTTGTACACGATCAATAAGAAGATTTTAAATGAATTTAAGATCCTTTTTTTTTTCAATTCATTGATAAAATTAAAGTCAATTTATGTGAGAAAGTAGTCGAAAATTGGACCTGAAGAGTTTTACACTTATATAATGCTTACAATGTAGATCCATCACGCTCTAAGTGTGTGTGGTGTTCAGACTGCCGTACAAATCTTTAGAACATCATGAATAGCCCTTTTTTGTTATGTAAGAAGTGTTAAATGGAATATTTTTGAAAAATGTATGATTTAGAACAATTTGTAGTTTCTTTTAAAATATCGTGCTGCATTTGTTAACAAACATATTATTGTTATTGAAGCAGGAAAAACAGATTGGCGATGATATTATAAATTTAATGAATAAACATATTCTTTGATGAACATGCTCATTTTTTCCCGTTCATATGAGTTCTACTATATATCTCCTCCTATAATTCGAACAAGTGCATTTCAGTTGGATTGCTGCACCTAGTTTTTTGAGTTTCCTTAATATATCCGACTATGCACATGCAATACCAACTTGGGTCTTAATTGAGATTAACGGCTTTTAACGATACAAACAGAAAACGGATAAAGGGACACCATCCATACATATTTCGTAAAATACAACATCTTGAAAGATACTATGAAGATGCAGCATCACGAACAACAACAATAACAGGCATAATAATCAACATCTTTGAAATATGCGGCATCTTTCTCACTGTTAACACTCTATTACAAAGGCCTGAGGCTGCTGTGTACCACAAAGTACAATATTTTCTAATGAAAATATAAAATAAGAATATTTTATTATTCTTTCTAGTTCTAATTAAACCATGGAAGGTGGTTGTTATTTACTGCTAAATGTGACCTGTTAATGTGCTCTTTACTTTCTATATTCTTAAGCTTAAATGATTTTGAGATAGAAAATTGCCCGGGGTCTTCTGTTTCTATACACAGATCAGATTTACCACATCTTAATGTAAAGTTAATTATTTGAAGTGTCTCTTTATGAACCGTATATATCATCGGATACCGAAGATGGAAGAAGTAAACTATTTAACATACTGATGCTGATCAAGCAAATCATCAGTGGTCCAGTCTCTTTTTATGCAATTGTTATAAAGACTTAACTTTTGTGCAGTGTATCTAAGTTTCAATGAAACCAAAGTGTCAGTGTCACTTGCTATTTAAAGTGTTTAGTATTTTTACTACAACACATATTTTTTGGTTATTTTTTATTTAGTTTATTTAAAATTGTTCATTTTTATTGAGGAAATAATTTCCAACATAAGCATTAAATGTTAGTGTCCATGCTAATGTTTTTGTTTCTGTTACTGGCTTCCACTCATTGCTGGAAACTTGTCAAATGAAGCAATAAAAATTACTTGTAATAAAGCAATTTTTTACAAATTTTCGACAATTTGCAATTGCTTTTTAATAAAAACTCTATGATTTTTATCCTTTTTTCTAACTGTTCGTTTTTTATGTGTCTCATTACTAAATGGTATTAAATGTCAACAAAATAATGTTTTCTTCATAAGCATCTGTGCAAGTTTGTTGTTTAAGTCTTTTGTTCGATCAATAATTGGATAATAAAACAAAATTTGTATTAACAACTTCACTTGGCTAATGACAACCATATAAGGTAGTGAATGTAAAGATTAAATCAATATTTCGATTGACTTACTTTAGACTTGAACTCCCCCACAAGCATAAACATTAAATCATGATCATCATCATCGACATCAAAATCAAAAAGTTTGAGAAGTAACAGCAGCTGAACTGTCTGTCTAAATAACAAAACCTGCTTGTCTATCAATTCAATCATTTAGTAAATCAACATATATTCAGTCAATCAGTTGGTCAGTCAGTCAATCCATTGGTCAGTCAATCATTTAACTGAGTCAATCGCCCATTTCATGTGAGTCGTATATCTGCTGCCCCTTTTTTTATTATAATAATTTTAGTTCAATTACGCTTAATGAACTCATCACATGACAACAATAACAATAACAAAATCCCAACTCAATTCAATTCACAAATCAAATACAATAATAACAGTTTTGTTTGCTTTCTTAAAATTGCAAACTGTCAAAACACATTTTGAATGAATGAGGAGTAAGGAACATGGAAAAATTTTAAATGAAATGAGTCAAGAAAGCAGCATTTTTCAGACTTCAAGAAATGTGTGACGCGTTCATTTCAAATGTCACGCAATGCGTTCATTACACAAAGAGATACATCCCATGATCAATGAATCGTTTGAGGGAGTATATCATGATGATGATGATGATGATGATTATCATTACAGAAAATCAATTTGATTTGATTTTTGATGCTTAAGGCTGATGCTGTCAGTGTCTCTCTTTTCAAAGTTTATTTTAGCACACATGACAAACAATGTTTCTACAATACTCGTACTATCTAACTCACATACCTAGTAGGAGGCATTGCGTACATCACATAATGAATCTTTAACTAAAATTTTCTATTTTTACTCTCTGTTGTCATCTGTCTTCATCATCATCATCATCATCATCATCATCACCAACTTCTTCCTCTATAAATCTGTTCAAATCTGGAGCAATATAACTGTGACTGCGTGTGCGCGGCAAACTTTTTTTGGAAAGCAGCATACAAAGAGAGAGAGTGCGTGATTGAGATCAAAAAGATTTGATGGCAGCAACAGTTGGTTTTATACCTTGTATCTGAAGAATCTGAAACTGACCATTAGCTAAGGCGACGTTAATCCAGTAATTAAAAATATTTAAACATAACAATGAGGAGAAGAAGGAGAAACAATACCATAATAAAAAAAGAAATCATAAAAAGTGAAATATGTCCAACAACAACAAGTACAACTAAAGTAATAGTAGCAGCAAAAAATAATAATAAAAAAATTAACAATTTGTGTAATTACTACTACTAATTGTTGTTGTTGTTATTGTTTCATTGTTGTTTCTGTTGTTGTTGTTGTTGTATCTATTTTTATCATTTAACGGCATTTGAAAAAACTATTGTATCTTTTCGTTGCCGGTGTTAGCACTCGACCACCTACTGACCTTCACATTGAGCTAACTCTATAGATACATAGATATAACATATGAGTACATGTGGCTGTTTGGTTACATGTGTTTGCCACTATCCAGTCAACTCTAGAGTTAAATATTTTTGCAAAGATATTTTTGTATTTTTAATTTTATGATTTCTATTTTCATTTATAATCGATTTGTGTTTATTATGCGAGCGAACAAAGCCAACAAACCACCAGCTAGCCAAGCGATCGCGTTTGATATTCAAATTGGAGCAATTACGCTTTATTGGTAACACACACACACACACACACACACACACACACACACACTCATACACAGAGTTACACTCAGATACTCTTAAGCATATATGCTTATGAAGACAACAGTGGGTGTGCCGCCCATGCAATAATATACATTTTTTTTATATCTATTTTTTTTTCGATTTGCAAATTGTTTTAGCGTTAATTACATTTTTATAGATACTGATTTTTGCTTCATATACTCGTCTCGTATGTATGTAAAACTATCTATTAGATAAAAATAAAAAAAAAAAATTGTATATCATTCAATCTACTTACGCTGTTCGTATTCAAATTTCGCCACACAAAGTCCAAGCCAAAGAGTAGATAGAGTAGACGGACGACAAGGTAGGTTAGGTAGAGGTTAGGTTAGTTAGGTTATTGAAGCAAGGTGGGTGGAGTTGAGCAGGTGACTTGCTTGACTCGGCTTTCCCAACTTGAGTTACCGGATTCGCTCAAACAAAATAACAAAAGATAATAACAACAACAACAACTGCAATAGCACCAACAACAACAACAACAACAACAGTAACAATAATAAACATAAACATAGCTTTTAAGTAATTCAACACCTTCTTTCACAACTGCCTTGTAGCATGGAAAGATCTCAACTGCAATCGGATGTAAGTACGTAGTATGAGTTGACTCTGCATGTTGGTATGGTGTATGGAAGGAGTTTCATAGTCTTTAGTGCTTTAAAGCCTAACTATTGAGATACTTACTAACAAACATCATTTCCACATAGTAGTACTAGTAGATGAGATTTCCACTTGCACTAAAACATTGAATAGTAACAAGAAGAAGGAAGCAACATAAGATATAAAGATAGAAAAAAAAAAACTATTTCATTCAGATATTTCTCAAAAAAGAAAAAAAAAGCATAAACCTCTTTCGTCGTCGTCGTCACCATCGTCGCCAACCATTTGTTGCCAATCACTCAATCAAAACGTCACTCGGTCGCCTCAAGATACCAACACTGCCCCTCCTCAACCGCCAATGTTTCTACCGTTGCTGCTACTTCTTAATGTTGGCAGGTGGAAATTGAAATAGAAACGTCAGAATTTCTGCTCTAATTATAAAGCGGTATTTATTCGGATTTCTTAGTTGTTGTGTTTAGAGCTTTGTTGCTAGTCTAACGCCATCGAATCGTGGTGTATCGCTTGGTTTTTTCGCTATATTTTTCTATATTTCTTCTTTAATGAATGAATATAGTTTTTTTTTTGTAATTTTTGTTTTGTATCTTTTTGCTCCCCATGCTTGGAATGCTTGCTCGCCTGTCTGTCTGTCTGTCTTCCAGTCTTATTGTATATATCTGTCTATCTATCTATCTGTTGGTTAGTTTGTTTGTCTTGTTGTGTTATGTTGCAAGAAAATTATGGTTTGATGCACTCACGTTAAGCTCAGTTTACAGTTACAATTATTGTTTATTGCGCCTGCCTGGCCGTCTTTGTTATTGTTGTTCTTGTTGTTGTTGTTTTTTGAGTTAACAAATAATTAAAAATGAAAATGATGAAAAAAAAGATACAACCAACACCAGCAACAACAACAAAAGAGACGCATTTGTAATGAAACACTTGCAAAATATCTGCAGTATGCTATTTTTTTTTGTTGCAGTTGCAGCTACTTTTGTTTTTGCATTTATTGTTGTTATTATTATTGCTACTCTAAGCATTTGCCAACACTTTGCAATTTGATTTTGTTACTTTAATAATATAATAAGTATTCATTTTCATTTGATTGCAATTTGAGTCGCTTTGGCTCGACGATTTTTCTATGTGCATATTATGGAAATTTTACTCATTTTTGTGGGTGGGTGGGTGTTTGTTTATATATTTTTAGCCTGTTGTGTGCCCATATTAAATTAATGTGCATTTTATCTACTCATATATGTTTGTTTAAGTAAAATATATTGTAAATAAACAAAAATATTATAAAATCATAAAAATCATGAAATTTTTAAAGATTAAAAATTTATAAAACACATGGAAAACGCAGTCTTTAATATAATTTAAACTTAAATAAGCTTATAATTATTATTTTTATTTGTTTATTATTTTACTTTTTTATGCGTTTTTGTTGCCACCTGCATGTGAAATTATATGAAATTATGTCTTTGTATTAACATCTTTTAATGGTCAGATTATCACAGATACAACATATGACAAAAATGTATACAAATTCAACTTTCTATCTCAAAAACTCGGTATATTATTTGCATATAAAGATTTTGGTTATGGTGTCTATATCAACATTGAGTATAAGTACTTGTAGCAACATTAGCATTCCCCCTTTCGACCCCAACTTGGCTGATTTGTCGACGGAAAACAAAAGATATATGTTGTATATATTTTGAAAAGATGATGTTTTATGATTAATTTATAAAAAGAATTGATATAAATAAATTAAAAACGAATGAGTTATAATCTGAAATATTCAACTACCTCGTCAGAATTTTCTGTATACCATACACCAACCGGGTGCGCTGATTAACAACAAATATAGTATTTTGATATGAATAATAATGCAATAGAATAACATCAAAGACTATGAATATTGTATAGGTAGACTGCGGAAATCCCTCATGAAATCAATTTGCTCTCAAAGCTTGTCGTAAGCTTCGATAATTGCAAATAATTTCTTTAGTCATTGATAACATAGAGAAGAGTAGGGTACGAATTTTAGTGCTGATTGCTATAATGTGTATCCCTGGAGTGACCAATAAGAAGAATTTCTATGAGTGACTAGATTGATAAATTGATGGAAAAACAGTGAAAGTGTAATGAGATTTTGGAGAAGAACACCAGTAAATTTGACGAAGGAATTCGATACGTGGAAGTGTTTGAATTTATTATAATTTGATGTATTTGTGTTACGCTCATTCTGCTGCAACCTGTTCACCTAACTAAAGAATTCGTAACAATATAATAAAAAGGCTGAAATTGAAGTACAATGTGCAGAATTGATTAGAGTAAAAGTAAAGTAAATTCCCTTTTTAGATATAATCTTTTTCATAGTATTGAAATGATCACAATTTCCAAATTATTCAAATTCCTATTAAGGATTTCTCATTAGATTCACAAATAAAATTGAATGTTTATCTTAATTTTTAAAATAAACATCTTCACATGATTAATCTCGCTCTATTACAACTCATGTATCTCTCTCACTCTCTCTCCGTCTACTTACTATTGCATTTATTTAGCTTTCAAATGCATCATCATATTAAGCAAAGTAAATTACTAATTCCCACACAAATCAATGCAATTTGTTGTACGATGCCAACCAAATCAAGCGATTCTGTTTTTTTCATCTTTTGGATTTTTTTTGTGTGCAAAATACTTTTCGATTCGATTTCAAATGCCAAGAATGGCAATTGGCAATTGACAATTTTGTAGACAAAAACGCGGCGAAAGTGTTAAATCAGACGACAGACATATTGTACTGTAGAGAGGCGAAGAGGGGATATACCAATAAACCACCCACCTACTACAATACAAAAAAAGTGTGCAAAAATGGCAGCCGAACCCATTTCAACACTTCATTTTTCATTTTTAGACATGCCAGAGTACCAATTTTAAAGGGGCTTCGTAGGGGTAGCGAGGGCGAACAACAGAAGCGACGCGTATTGCATGCAAAGTGCAAGCAAGAGTTGCAAAGCCACCACAACGAAGCGAGACAACAACGGAAAAAGTAAACAAAAAACTAAGTAAAAAACAAAACATGAGAAGAAAAGTGTACACAAAATCACATAAATTGACAAACGACAATTTTACATGGAAATGGCCAAGTTTTTTGTCATTGCTACCTCGCCTTTAATTCCACCTTCTAGTACCATGCTGCTTGAAGAGTCATTGCATCGTTGTGTTGTGTGCGTTGCCCAACTCATGGAGAATGAGATTCGAATCTGAATCTGTAACGGAATTTCAAATGCGACAAAAACACAAAATCGCAAATAAAATCAGCAAACAAAACAAATGTTTTTTCCCCACTATTTTCTATCTGCGTTGGTGGGTGGAGGAGGCGGGGAGTGTGTTGTTGTTTTTGCTTGGGTGTATACCATTTTTGGGCACCCCGTCGTCATTATTTGTGGCAGACACGTAATTAAAATTGACTTAAGTGTCGATGTAGAAGTACGAGTAGAAATCACCATTGACTTCTCTCCTGGCTGCTGCTGCTGAGTTGCTGCTACAGTTGCAACTGAGATGTCGTCTATCTTAGTACAATTTCAGTCCGTCCATCCTTCTGTCTGTTTATTGATCCGTCTGTCCATCCATCCGTTCAATCGTACGTGTCTGTCTGTCTGTTTGTCTATTTGTCGTCACACCCATATTTCGTTATAGTTTTTTTTAAGTTTTTATTTTTGTTTTGTTTTGTTTTATGGTTTGCCTTATGGGTTTCGGGTTCACACATTTGGGGTTTCAGCTTCAGTTGCGCTCAGGCTCGGTTTCATTTGAAGTCGCACAACATGATCACTCACGCCCCGTAATTTTTGTCAGCGATTCTTTTTTTATTGTATTGTATTTTCAATTTTTGTTGTCCCGCGTTGCACAAACCAACCAACCAACCAACCTACCAACCAAGCAAAGAAGTAGAGATCTGTTTTCATAAATTTTCATTGAGCGCTTTATGTGTGTCGTCGTCGCTCTTGTTGCTGATTTTTTCCTTGTCCATTTTCATCAAGTGTTGCAAACTAACCTATGTTATTGATATGAACAGTGGCGGGGGGTGTTTGGGAAAACAATTTGGCTCCTCGCTGTTCATAAATTTAAATTGCCAATTGACAACATTTTTATTTTTTTACTATTCATTCTAACAAATCACTGTCAGCTGATTTCCAACCGCGTCGTCGTTCACTGCCGATCAATCGTCATTCATTTCAAATCAAAAAAAACTGTCGATCGATAAACTATCAGGCAACGATTTTCCAAATGTTGATTTCGAGAGCAATTCACACAGTTACCATTTTTTCGGAGAACATAAACAGTTTATTGTTTTGTAAGTGGCCAAGTCGAAAAATTAATGGACTCGTGATTTGTGTACGCCGCCGCCGCCTTCTTAAGACATTCATTCTCATTCTCCAAAAATGTCTGTCCGTGTGTGATTTAATGTGATTCGGAAATGAATTATATCAATTTGAATTTGAAAGTTATGGTTATGAGCGATTTCAAAGAAATGTCATATCACACACACCTTTTTTGCCAACACATGTATTGTATATGGTCCAAAGCGAATTTTTTTATAAATAGCAAATTTTCACTTCCATGGACACTTAACAAATTTTGTTTAATTCCATTTTAATCTTCAACTAAAGTAAAACACAAGGAAATAGTACATGCTGCATACAAATAAAGAAATAAATTTTGCTTTAGGTTTTATTTATGTATATTTAATGTTGTAAATTTCTTTGGATTTTATTGAGCGTCATGAATGTAACCCGCAGAGAGATTAGAATTGGTTCCATAAAAAAACTGCTTGAGGTGTAAGTGAATGTTTTTAGTTTAATTACGGGGGCGTATAGTGAAGATATTATCCTGATGTCTTTATTTTCTTTAATAATCATTATAGAAATGGTGAAAGAGAAATTTGTTTATACTACGAGGATCATTCAATAAGTAATTGGTAGTACCTCGAATGCGAAGTCTGATCAGAGGTTCTTTTCTGTTACCACAAGCGATTAGGAGCCCACGGAACTTGTGTTTCCGTCCTGGCATTGTTCTTCCGTGGTGCAATGCTCTTTTATATATACCTACATATATATATATATATATACTCTTGATCAGCTGATAAGAAACACATTACAAGGATGCGAACTTAACGCACTGAAACTATTGTATTGATAAACAACCAGTTTCTAAGATGAATGGATTTGTCTCGTTACTTATTGAATGAGCCTCCTAAATACAAATAGGACTGGTTAGATAAAGGGAGAGAGGTAGAGACAGATAGACCACCAATAAAGTTCGTGGTGTGAATTTGTTGATTCCATTAGGTGATTTTATTAAATGAACAAATATAGTAAAACGCGAAGAGAATTGTTTTGAAAGCAAAGGAATCAATTCGTTACATAAACTAATCCTCACAACTATAGAGTTTTCATTGTATATGTATTTCCGTATTTAGTCATCAATGGTTTTTTGAAAATCTTCATAAATTTATCATTTTCTCATTATAAGAAAAACTATGATTTTTCAGATTCGCTGTTGATGATTTCTTAAACATTTTCCAAACTCAAACCAATGATACTTGTAATCAGTTTACTCAGTATTTGTAATCTTAGATAGAAAGAAAATGCTTAATTTATTAAAATGATAATAATCAAAAGGATCTTAGGCATGAAATGATTTCTCTTAAAAAAAAAAATAATATTGTAATAATAATAATAAAAAAAAAACATGAATTTGCAAATTATTTCGCAGTTCATACATATACTGATATGAGGATTAAAACTGCATGCTGTGAGGCAATTTATGGTGTGTTTGTTTTAAATGCTTTTGACTAAAAGTTGCGACTCGTCTCGTCTCTTCTCTTCTCAACTCATTGGAAAATCAAAACTGAGGAGCTGAGAAGCTGAGAAGCATTTTGGTTCTCTGCATGATTTGCATATGATTTCAACGAAACAACATGTGAGCAAAATACAATTAGCTTGGCTTTGCTGAACTGAACTAAACTGAGCTGAGCTTGGCTTGACTCGACTTAAACGAAGCCTGGAACACCCGCTGAGCATGTTCGATGCATTTAAACCCAACAAATTTAAGTCGAACAATAAAAGCAAGAAAACAAAACAGAACAAATCAAAAACAAAAACCAAACTGGAAATAAAGTTGCAAAAAAATAAGATATAAAAATTGTATACCATATATCGTATAAAGAATTAAATCAAGTGTGGCTAACAATTAAATACAATAAACAAGTAAGGCACACATAAACAACAAAAAGACCGCAGCATGCAAGTTTAAGGTCAACTTTTGTTATTGGGCAAAAAATGAAAATAAAATTAAACAAAAAATTTACCAAATCGAGTGCGTTTCATGATGATAAAATAAAATAAAAAAAAAAGAAAACACAAAAGATAAAAATGAGAAGTAGAATTATAAAAAAAAGCCATGAAACTTGATAACTGTTTAGTTTAGTTTATTTTTTTTTTTTGGTGATTTTAACCAAAAGTGAAATAAATATAAAATAAATTAATCATTTAAACAAAAAAAAAAGAAACGAAAATTAAGCCAACAAACAAATTGAAACTTAATGAGTTGCCACAAGTCATTATTTCATTCGTTTCGATTCCAACTTGAATCAATTCGATTCATATCAACTGAAATGAAATGAATCAAAATCTAAAAAACTTGACTATGTAGTTAGACGGACACTTGGCTTCAATCAAATTGCGTCGCCATCGTCGTGGCTTAAATGAGACAATAAAATCAAATCAAATCAAATGAAGCCAACTACTACAATAACTACTAATCTGTGGTGAACTGAACTGAAACTAAGATCAAAATCAAAACCAAGACCAAGGAGAGCAGGAGAGGTAATAATAGACAAAGAATCGCAATAAAAATCACTTTGAATATTGAGGTGTGGTCCTAATTACCGATATTAAAGCGGATCTATTTCATCTGCAAACAACAGACGACCATCGATTATACCGCCGTGGCCAACACGACATGAACTTAACTGAACTAAACACAACTCAACTCAACTGAACTAAACTGAACTGAACTGAACTGAACTGTTTGTTGCCAATGTCTATCATAAGAAGGGGCACGCGCGAGCTTTGACCATAGATCGACAAACCAACCAACCAACCAACTAACCCAACCGATAGACATATAGACAGACCAACAAACAAACAAACAAACTAAGCGACAGAAGACATGAAAATCTATATCTCAAATAATAATGAGATACTCGTACTGATTGAGTAGGGACCAAACGACCAACTACAATAAAAGACAATGCCACTCAGCAGCGGCAACTTAAGAGTAAAGCATTGCAGTTTTTCTTTTTTTTAGCATTTTTTTTATTTTATTTTATTATTTAAGTTTTAAATTTGTGTTAATAGCATCAAATATCAGTAATTTCACTTGGGAATTCAATATGCATGCACTGCACCTCATCTCACCAATCTCTTTCTCCATGCCTTTAGTTAGTTTGCTGTATGGAGATTTTATTCATTTTGTGACGCGTTTTAGCTTTTGGCACAAAAGGAGCGTCTGATGTCCGGACTATGGACTTCTACAAACCATGGACTTAACATCAGCAGCAGCATCAGCAGCTGCAGATCTCGCATAACATAATCGACGAAACTACTTTGGTGCGCAAGTGTTTCATTTTCTTTGGGGTTTGGGTTTGGTTTTTGTATGCTTTGGACTTGGTCGGTTGGTCGGGTCGGTGTATAGTAGTTTGTTTGCCAATGCAATGAAAGCTTTATTGCGCTGCAATCATTGTTTTGCTGGCCAAGTAACTAAGTAAGTTAGCAAGTAAACACCAAGAAGGCAGGCAGCCAGGCAGACAGGTAAGCAAAAAGACAAGCATCTTATCAAGGCCATGAAAAGCAAAACCAAGCCCTTATTTTAATTAAACTCAATCTTCGTAAACTTCATTTGTTCGATTGTTGAATTCGTTCAATCGTTCATTCATTCATTCGTTCGTTGGTTCGTTACTGTCAACCTTCGTCGAATATATTGTAAGTATCAGTATCTTATACCATATAGAAAGAAGTTGAAGTTTTCAGATTGCAAACGACGACGACGACGACGCCCTAAGAAGGCCTTAAACTTAAAGCAGGAAGTTTTTATTGCTGCTGCTGCTTCTGCTGTTTGTTGTTTATTTTAAGTACTAAATTTTGTAGTAGTAGTAGTAGTTGTTGTTCCAACAATTGTTTTTTCTTGTAACATATTAATGCTTGTTTTATTTCATTGTTAAGTATTTTGTTGTAAATCAATCTGGCAAAAGTCAAGCAGGAAATAAGTAGAAAATTATTTTTATATAAGTGAATTGTCATTTAGTTTCATTTTTCCTTTAAAATTGTCTTCATTTAACTTGATTGGAAAATTTAAAAAAAAAATCATTGGGATCAGTTAAAAATAAAAGAGTTGAATGAAAGGAAAATAAAATATTAAAACAATAATTAGGATTATTTAAGGGGTCTCTTGAAGATTTTTATTATTTTACTAAGGGGAACGATGGGATGAAGTCTTCTTAACCATGTTAGACATCTTCCCAGGGGATATGAGTGCTTCAGTAAACGTTCATTGTATCGGTTACTAAAGAAATTGATTTACTGGATCACTTGGCATCATAAGGTCGTTAAAGTCCCTTGAAGATGTTTGAATGGGAAACATCCATCAACAACATCCTAGTGAAGCTATGAGCATGCTTTGTAGATGCTATTAATCTATGACTTTGAGTGATTGGAATGACAATTATAATGACAGGGAAGCCATTTCTTTTAAATGCTTCTATATCCTATTTTTGAATTAACCAAAATAACTGAAGGAATAACAACTTACAATAACTTACAATCGTTCAAATCATAAATACATTTTTGAATACCAAAAAAAATAATTCTCACTTTTCTGCATACTCAAACAAACTCCCAACAAACAACCAACAAATGCAACAAAGCTTCCGTGAAACCTTTTAAGAAACAACAAACAGTAAACACTCAATACAAAATGCATTACCATATTGAACTCAAAAACCCCCCAACTAACAAATTTTCAGTTTTGTGTGTTTACCAAAAATGGCAACAATCGATTTGTTTTGAACATTTGAAAGAAGAAACTTCTGCACATTTTTCGATGTGTTTGCATAATTTGTTTATCTTTGTCTTTGTTTGTGTGTTTGGAAGCGACAAATAACTAATCGTAAAAGAAGTAGTAGTAGGTAGGCAAAGCACATGAATATCTTCTCTACCAAGTGAAGAAGTGAAGTCGGTGAGAAATCCAAAAATGGTTAAAAATGCAAAAGTGAAAACTCAATAATAATTGAAGATGTTGTCGCCAATGAAGTTGATGACATTTGACGCTGTCATGCAATTTGCCAATTTTGCCCATAATAAGTACACACTAGCATAAACATAAAAAGGAGATACACATAAGACGCAGTAATAAATATTGTAGTAGTTTAAATCTTATAAAAGTAATAATTTATTGTATACATATATTTCAATGAAATTGATTTAGAAGGCATAGTACGAGTATGCGTGTATAAATGTATAAACTTACACAGATATTTATTGAATACTCATACTGCAGCATTTAAATGACCTTGTCAGCAATAAAAAAGAAAAAAAAAACATTGAAAGGCCGTCGTCGTCGTCGTCATCGCCATCGCAAACGTTGTCACTGATATATAATTGTAGTAATTGGTTGTTTTTTTCTTTTTTTTTACTATTTGAATTGGACAGATACAAAGTCAAAGCTCTCGAATGCAGTAGACTTCTTGTCTACAAACAACAATTAGCATGCAACAACATGTTGAGCTAATGAGACGCAACATTCAGTCAATATTGGCTGTCGTTCGTTGTGTGTAGATTGTGGATCCCTATTTATAGCCCCTCTTACTTCTCTATTGCTGCTGGTTTTATCAGCATTGACTACTGCACTGTAGTGAGTGTGGATTCAAATCATCGTCATCGCCGTTATTGTGTGGTCTTCACTGTTTGGGCTTCATGCCATAAATTCATTCATACATTAACTCATTCATATCTGCTTCTACATACTACTTCAACTGCTGTTTTCATTACCGCTCCTGCTGCTGCTGTTGTATTTACATTTCGCATTAACGCTTTACCTTTGTCGCTGTCACTGTTGTTGTTAATTCATTTCAACGCTTTTAGCCACGCGTGTCGCTTTAGCAAACAATCAGTATTGACGACTCTTACTCTGACTCCGGCTTCGACTCTGACTTCCACTCTAACTTTGACTCTGAGTCTTCGAAGTCTTGAATACACAATCAATTGAATGAACGGCCTTTGGTTCAACACAAACAAAAAAATAACTTGCAGCTTGAAGTTTTTTTGTATGACTCGGGAGTTGCTAACTATGTACATTATTGCCTTTTTGTTGTTGTTTACTCAACGTGTGATTATTTGTTGCCCATACCAGCCATGCTTAGCATGATAACTTATTGCAGCTTGAACTAGAGTCTCTCTTTTGTTTGTTTGGTTTTTTAGTCTTCTGTGTTTGTTGCCAATTTGGCATTTAATGATTGTGCGAGTATTTGTTTAAATGTTTCATGTTATTCTTGTTGTTGATTTTGTAATTATTTGGTGTTTAAAGAATGTCAATTTAAAAATAAAAGCAGACATCTTGACGTCGGTCGCTATTGTCGGAATCAATATCAATTAAAAGCCATCAAAAAGTAAGAATTGTAACTTGTGTCACGTATTCAAAGGGAAATTGATCTAACGAAGAGGCAGATCAACTTTGCCAGAAAAGGATTGGCTAACGTCCTCATTAGACATGAGCCATTCTGGATGACAAATCGCCATTCCGGGTAGATACGAGGAATGCTAGAGTGGCTAAAATCTTCACGCCAACTAGATCTCGTAAAAGAACAAAGGAATATTTATCTTGACAGGACATTGCAGAGTAATGAAATACCTACATAACATGCGGATCACTAGCAGCGATCTGTGTAGACTCTTATATATGTAATGAAGAAGAGGAGTCAGCAGAGCACGTGCTATGTCACTGCGAGGGACTAATCTGGACCAGACCCTGTCACCTTGGAAACCAGTACTTGAGACCAGTTGAATTGGTTTGGCTCCGATCTTGACATTACTGATGAATACCAGAATCTCGAAGAAACTGTGATTATGGGGTTAGTCACAATAGGCCCACTTGCAGCCGCAATGGGGAGCTGTAGTGGTTACCACCCTTTCACTAATCTAAACTAATGCTCCCAGCATCCAAAATTATATCTGACTTAAAAGGATTTAGGTTTGAAGCCATAGAAACCATGAAAGAGCTCACATAAAAAGGTTTTCAGTAATGATCACTTCTAAGACAAAGGAGGTTGTATGATATACCTGTTAAAGGAAATAATGACAAAATATATGAAAATCTTGTCACTTCATACCCACACCTCGTAGATCAATTGTTGCAGCCGCCTTGACTTGACTCGACTAATGGAAGACTTAGACCATATGCTTTGGTGAAACTAAACTTAGCATCTAATTTCTTGTTTTCAATGAATTAACAACCTCCTCCTCTTGTAGAACATATACTACTATACATATACTCGTATGTATCACTAATTAAATCATATTTTAAATCTATTAAAAATTATAACATTTTTGAACTAATTCCTTAGGCGTTAAAAATTTACATGACTTTGGACAACAAGAACTGCCATAACCAACAATTTCCATTACACGCCATAACAAGAAAATACAATATTATCATATGTGTAAAAACCCCAAAAGCATATATGTTATGTGTATCGTATTTGTAAGTTGTCTTTTAAAGTATCTATCTACCTACATCCGCTCTAAGAGATATACTATTGTATATTATAATTCAATTTGTATACATTTTGTATTTTACTATACTTTTTTTTATTCAATAAATTTCCCATTTGATGTTTGATGTTGTCGCTTGTAGACGTAAAATGTTTCTTGTATCTGTTCTTTTTTTTATGTAAGTATATTTTTTAAAAAACATATTAAATTATGATTTCTATTTTAAATTTATGACAAAATGCGACGCCATCAATGTATCTAAACCAATGGACAGACTCAAGCCCCAAAAGAGACACGCATGTGCTGGACTTAGATGTAACCACGCCCCATTATTGAATCTCTCAGATACTCATTTGCAAGCGGGGTCGGTCTTTGGCACGTACGCCTGCGTCAGCAACTCACACGCACCTCACGAAATTCAATCGAAATTATTGGGTTAACTCGATAAAGTTATCATTTATGTAAATTTTGACAGTTTTTTAACTCGAAGCAACATTTCAGAGTCTTTAACTCTCTGCCAGACATACAGACAGACTGACTGTCCGACTCTCTGTTGTCTCTATTTGCGTTTGACTGCTTGACTCTTTCCCACTTTTATAATATTAATTTAATTTATAGCGACTCGAACAGAAGAACTCAAATCAACTCAACTCTGCTCAATTCATTTCGTATTGAATTGGTTTATTAATTTATTTGATTATTAGTTTATTTGATTTGATTTCATTAATTTGATGCTGTGTATGTGTGGCATTGCATGTTTATTGTATCTGATTGTATATAAGATGAATTTCATGAAATATTTATTTATATAATTATTTATTCTTCATTTAATTAAATTGTCAAAAATAATAATGTGATTCGCAAAGACATTCAAATTGACAGTGCGAGAAAAGACAGATGCTTATCCAAGTAGCAATTAGTTAGTTAGTTGCCTAATAATAATTGATTTCAAATTTTGTATACCATAGTATAAGAAAACAAAACATAACGACAGACAACAAGTTTTGTTGCCAACTAGTTTTTCGCCATTTCATGATTTTATGGAACATGGAATAAACAAATTGTATAAAATTATGAAGCGTTTTTTTTTTTTTTTTGTTTTTGTAAAGCAAATGATAAATATTCATAAAACAAATTGATAAAAGCCTAACAAACTGTATTTCTATTTCAAATGACTGAATGTTTCTCTATTATTAGCGTTGTGTAAAGAAAATTGATGATTTTTTTCTTGAGAAAACAATTGAACTTCATTTATTGTAAATGGCATAAGACTAGAATATTTTCAGAAACAGTTCTCTTAATAAATTTTTCAAAAGAAGAGGAAATAATGGTACATTCATATTCATAGTTGAAAGACCCCAAATTCACTATATCTTGTTTATACGAACTTCTTCTAATTCATCAACATCTACTAGAAGGAACAAACTGTCCACCATGCATGTTGGAACAATCTTTCTGTTAAACACCTTTTGGATAATTGCACAGAACTAGACAATACTAGCTCCCACCTTTTTCAGCATAACCTACCCTCCACCTTCCTCAAAACTGTATCCCTAAAAGACATTCATAACATATCCTACATCATTAAATAGTGTAACCTCTGTAATTAAATTTAATAATATACAATAGGTCTATAGTCGAAGGCCTTATAGCAAGCAGTCTATAAATTAATCTAGATTATATATTACTAGCGTATTCGACCAGGAATCGCACGGGTTGCATCCAACCGAACGGTGACAAATGATAGATATCAGAAATGCTTCCGTTCTTAGCAACACTATATTCTCTGTTACAGTTTGAGTATCAGCTTTTCAGTTAATCCTAACAATAGCAGGACTTAGTTTTATTTCTATCGATAAACATAGGTTATGACCCTCAGTGACATCGGAGCATTCTATTGATGAAAGAACTTTTAAAATCGGATAAGTAGTTTCGAAGATTACTTCTAACATCCAAACAAACATAAATAATATTAGTATAGATAATCATATGCAATAAGCTGTGCTTTAAAATAAATACAGAAATAAATGATAGAACTATATGTGGATTTTCCAGGCAAGTCCCAAGAAAAACAATTGTGCTTTTTATATCAAAAAGAATCTCAAAGGCTTCAAGTATTTATTATAAAAATATGTTATCTAAAAGAAGGAGACAATGGTCACTTGACAATTAGTAGGTAATTTTATGAATACACCATTAGAATATTAACCCTTTAGTATGACCCACCAGTGATTATAGCAGTTCTTGATCACATGCCGGAAATATTCTTTTCCATAATAAGTATACGCAAACAAATTCTAATACCGGATTTAATTTATATGTTTTAATAAAATCCTTAGGAATTTAAACAAGGAGAATAACTTAAATAAGACCTTGACATATGCAACGTTTCTTTTAAAATACTGTAAATAACTTTCTGGATGGATATAAAATAAAATATTGCACTTACCAATTGAATTACAATAATTGCGATAAAGTTTCATTTCCTGGAAAATAATTTAGAAATTTAAATAAGTAAAGTGATAAAATTTTCTATATTCTTTGTTTTATAAAGGAATGTACCATCATATATGAAAGAGATACACTTGGACTCCTCTTGTATAACGACTGTACTTAAATATAATTGAAGTTTGTCACATATTTAGAAGAAAAAACAAAAAGACATTTATTGTCTATTAAAATTGCCTAAAAAGGACCAATGATGTATTTTCCTTATTTCCTTTTTAATGAATTTGAAATAATTATTATTAAACGAAATTAAATGTCATGGGAAACTTTTGCTTTTAACAAATGATTCCGAATCATCAAAACAAAGCTTAAAAAAATTACTATATTTAAACTGTCATTGTCCGTTGAATGAGACAACTCCCACAGCGATTTCAATTGAGAATTAGCCTTACGCAAACATCATATAATGACGCATATTTTTTGCAATATCGTGAAGAAAAAACCCCAAAAGCATGACTAATTTAAAAAAAAAAAAAGAAAAATATGTTGTCTCTGAACTCGTTTACTAAAACCAAAAATGGATTAAATATGAGATGGAGGCAAAAAACCGACAAATATCCCCAAAACCCCCAAGTGACATAAACACAAATTGTGGCTGTGAAGAAAAACTAAGAAAATTATATTGTAAACCAACAAAACAAAACAAGAAAAACCATCAAAAAGTCAATCATTTTTGCTTCATTTTTTTCGCGAGAGGCCGTTATTAAAAATTATTAAAAATTAACAACATAACAGTAAATGATGCCAAACGAAACACAGAAAAAAAAAATACCTCAATTGAAATGAATTGAAACCTGAAGCTCAACCAATGTGTGGTGGACAATGCTCAATGTTTTGGGTTAGCTAAACTTTAGTTATGGTCTACATAAAACCACCATTTGGTCCATAGGCTTACCAGAAAGACTCAGAGCGCTTCATCAGCACCAACAACAGCAATAGCAGCAGCCGCAACAACAACGAGCGTCAAGCAAAGGTAATTGATGATCAAAAAAAGAGATCAATCATATTACGCGAACGCATATCAATCACAATCACGACAAAATGTAAACAGACAACGAGCGAACGAACGAACCAACGAACAAACGAAGACGTTGACGTCAATGAATGCCTACTCACTTACTCATTTATTCACTCTCTCTCTCTTTCCGATAATAGGTCGATCAAACATTTGGTCGATCTTTTGGTTAGTTGGACATCGGACGATAGAGTTTTTTGTGTTTTGAATGCCTTTGGCGGCGCATTGCGGTGGCCTGCGTAACTTGTGGCTGTGGCAGTTCGTTGGAATTTTTTAACGTCTTACCATAGACCCCAAAGCGACCAAAGCAACAGTAACAGCATCTATTGACAGTAGCTAAGGTGATTTGTTACATGTACGGGCGTGACAGCCGCTGTTTAACCTTAGAGGCACAAAACGCTTAACAAAGCGCTGAAAAATCCACTTTGTTGGCTAAATGTGCGTATGAGTAATATCACAAACATAACTCCCAATACTACTTACAATACTTACTCCATATATGAATACCTACATATAGTATGTTAGACAGATATTGTATGATGATATGAGTATGGAGTATAGAGTATGAATGTATGTTTAAGACAACTTAACTCAACGCTTGGCAATATATAATTTCATGATATTTTGAAGCTATAATAATAATAAAAAGAAAAAAAAAATGGTACAAAAAAATACATAAATTCCATAAACAAGTTTTTGGTTAATTGGCATTTTTATAGCGTATATCTTTTTTTCGTGGCACCCCCTCGATTAACCAATTAAATGTATTACTTACTCTGTAGTATGTTTTGATCTATGTATGTATCTTTGTGTACGTACATATCTCTATCTATTCCAGTAATGAATTGTTCTACTTTTAAGTCTTCAGAAGAATTGCAAAATTCAAGCTTTGCCTTTGCCTAAAGGCTGTATGACCACTACAAAAAATCAAAGCAACCAAACTTGGCTAACTCAAGAAGATATATACAAAAAAAAAAAAAAAAAAAACAAGTAAAGCCGATAAACAACTACATACTACAAGTATTCAGTATTCACGCCCTATAAATTTCTTTAGAGTAGAGTGAGAGAGAGAGAGGGAGAGAAATCTACTTTTGTTTATGATTGTGCAAAGTGTTTGGGGTCATCATAATCTTCATTGTGTCCATTCTTACATTATGATTTATTTATTTATTTTTTTTAATATTTATTATAATTTATTTTTAGCATTTGATTTACCCCTTTGAATTCCCTCTTGACGACGACGACAACGATTTCATGATTTGCAATTTCAGTTAAACTGGAGCAACAACATTTGATTGATATAGTAATGGGGAAAATAGACGGGAGTAAGGGAACAGTTCAGTCTCATTGTGTAGTTTTTTTTATGTTTCCAGTTAGAAAATTTATTGTAACATTGAATTGAAATGATAAAATATAAAAAAAAAAATTGTCTCTTTTAAATATTTTTTACAAAAAAAAATCATATAAAAGAAATTCTTTAAATAATTTAAAGATTTCTAGATTTGTCTATATATTGTAAGAAGAAAGGTGACGCAATTGGATTTATGGGAATTTACTTCCAGTATGAACCTTGTAGAACCTATCTAGGCATTCTGATAGGGAAAGAAATTCTTATAATAGGAATCAGAATTATACCCAACTAGATACCCGGCAGACATTGCTCTACCTCTCCTTCCCAAACATTTATTGGATACTGATTGGTTAGCTGTAACATTTGTATAATCAGTTGTCGTCAAATGTTTTAGAAAATCCTCTTTATTCGTTAAAATTCGCTTGTGGCAATTTTTTGTTATATCTTTCCATATTATTTAAACTTTCTTCTTCCTAGGCTTCTTCTTTTGCTGGAATTATACAAAGCAATTGATTTTGAAATATATAGAAGATATAAACTGTTTATGATTTTCTTAGAGATAACAGGGGCAATAAATAGAAGCCCTCACTGTTCTATTACTTCAGGACCTTCAGGTTGAGATTCTGCATCCCTTTTCCCTTTTATGGAAAAGTTGATAATACAATATGAGAAATCTTGTGCTAATACGTAGACATTCTTTTAAAGCAAGGCTGTCCAACTCGCAGGCCGCATGCGGCCCAAGTGAAACTGGCCCAGACACGACCGAAGTGGAAGAGAAGAAACGGAATTTTTTTCTTTCTTTTTTTTTCGCCACGGAAGTTAACTAAGGGAAAAGACTTTTGTTTTTGTTTTTTTCCCACGCCTGCCGAGGCCATTTTTTTTTCCATATTGCACAACTTGACACGGGTTCTTCCAATACCGCCCACGGAACCAAAATGGTTGGCCTGTCCTACCTTAACGAGTGAAATTATGATATGAAAAAACAAAAAATCTAGGCAGTAAATTTGTTAAACGTTTGAATAAAAAGATGTTTTAGGAAATTTCCTTTACTTTAGGACCTACTTAGTGCTTTTTTCTTTCTTTATGACTCGCAGACTCCTACACTTTTTTTCATATTCAAGTAAAGTTTCTTTCTACATATTTTCTCTTTAATGGAGAAAACCTCCTGATAATTTCTAAACAGAAAACTTAAATAAAGATGCAACAAAATAAAATTAAATGTCAATATGACAACCCTAAGCAATAAATCGTCTTTACCTCATTAATTTACACGAAATTTATGAAAATAAAGAAAACAACAAGTTAATAAAAAGATTATGATGATGATGATGAGGACTTTGGTGAAAAGGAAATGAAAACTAAAATAGAAAAATAAAAACTAAAATATACATTGTAGGAAAGTGACAACTTCAGTTGTACGAGTATAAACGTTAATAATAATCTATGGAAGTCTACGCTTTATTGTTAGTAGTGTCATGTTTTATTATAGTTGCCAATGTTGTTGTTGGTGTTGCTGTTGTGTATTGCAGTCAGAAGTCAGTTGACCTTTATTTCGCAAGAAAATGTCTGCATTTTCTGCTTAACAACAACGACCGACAAGACTACAGACAGAAAACTAACCAGAGAGTAACAGAGGGTAAAGATAAAATAATTCAAAACTTATGAACAAATCAATGCCATATACTAGTTGTTGCTGTTGGTGCTGTAGTTTTTGGTGTTGAATTTGCTTGTTGTCGTTCTTGTTGTTGCATCTAAGCAGCAAAAAAAAAATGCAGCAAAAAAGAAAAAAATAAATATGAAAAAACACCGTTAAAGTCATTTTGCATCATTAGAGTATGATGAGTGTCTGGCAGCAGCAGCAGCAGCAGCAGCAACAGAAATAGCGGCGGCAACAGTATCTCATACACATATCGTGTAGTAGTATTCATAAATGTATCTGCGTATCTTTAACATGAGCTAGCCACTTTGTACAATACATTCAACTGTCTGTCTGTCTACCTTTGTGACTACTTTTTTCTTTCTGTTTTCTGTTTCTCTACTCTCTGCACTCGTAGACGTGAGAATGTTTATATGTAAATAGAATAATTTCCATTCAGCTGTGCGCACATATTTTTCTTCATTTAATTTCCACCTTGACTTTGATAGTTCGTTCGACCAACTGCAACAAAACGGCATTGCATGCTTTAGTGTTATTCAACTATTGTGACTCTTTGGATTGTTTTGTATTATATGTATGTATATTGTGTTGTAGTTGCAGACAGTATACAATACAGTTTTGTTGCTGTTGCTGTTTCTGTTGGTTTTGTTGCTGTTGTTGTCTGGTCTACAATAGAATGACCAAACTCGTGAGATATGCCAAGATACTGAAAAGGGTATAGCGGGTGTCGTCGCTTTGGCGTAAATTAGCCGCAGTTTGTGACCCAACGTTGGGGATTGGCATATTTTATCGCTAAATGCATCATTATACGATTTGATTTACGACGTCAACGACACGTGTACTCCTTACAGCGTTTATTTCTCTTCTTTCCTCCTCACTCACATCTTTGTATCTTATTCTCTCATACTCCTCTCTCTCTCTCTCTCTTTGTCTCTCTAATACATTGAATGGTATTTATGGTTTAGAAATAAGCATTGAATGACGACGATGTTTAAGTTACTTGGTATTGTGAATTGTAGCTTTTTTGCTCTTGCAAATGTGGATATAAAATATATTTATGTTATTGTTGCTGTTGTTTGTAGTATTATTATTATTATTATTATAAGTGGTATGGGTGAAATTGCCAATAATGTATCTTTTATGCTTAGTTTTTCCTTCTTTGCATTAGGTTTACTGCTGCTGCTGCTGCTGCTGAAGTACTTTTAAAGATTTTTCTTGTGAATTTTTTTATTTGAATGCCTAATAACGCATAATCACCTTTAGTGGAATTTTTTATTAGTGTTTTTATGTCCATGATCAGTGTGTACCATTTATTTAAGATTTGTAGAAATCAACTTAGTTCAAAATAAATTTATGATGAATTTATTTTTTAATATTTCCAATTTTTTTGCAATTGAACAATCAAATATTTATGCTGCTAGTAAATATGAAAGTCTTATGTAGAATTTATATTTGTAGAACACTTCATACAGAGTAAGACCCATATCGCAATGGGACTCATGTAAAGTTATGCTTCTCTATTCGTTTAATGTCCATCTTGGTCTGAAATTAGGGTTTATCTACAATATATTGCAGCAAAAAGTTCTTTGATGATTAATTATTATAGCCAAGGTGATTCACTTACTAGAAGTCATAGTATTTTTGGAGCTACAAATTTCGATTCGGATTCAATTTAGTTTTAAAATGGGGCATGGTTTGTGACATTGTGTTTTAATGAAAGTAGTGTCCATCGTTAGGTACGACTCTTCTTTAAAACGCCTCGAAAGTTTCTTTGACGATTTTTGCAACATATGGCCCATCGTTGTCGTGCTGAAAGATCAATTTGCCATGTATTTTGGCATCTTGGGGGCGCTTGAGCTCCAATTGTCGACTCAATTGCATCAATTGTTGTTGGTAACGCACCGTAGTGATGGTTTCGTTAGGCTGTATTAGCTCATATTAGATAATTCCAAGCTGATCCCAACAGATGCACAGCATTAGCTTCTTGCCATGAATATTCTCGATTTGGCCTTCAATGTTGGTGCATAGCCGGGTTTACCCCATATACTTCACACATTGTGGTACGAAAGAAAATATGTGATCTCGAATGAAATGCGCTGTCCATTTTTTTGCTTGAGCCTTTTTTTATCAAACGGCAAAAACTTATTTGCAATTCCATTAGCTAAATATGATATACAGAGAAATATAAACTCTTAATTATGTCAGTTAGATGTTCAAATGATCTATGCAGATTAGGCTGAAAAAAGGGAAACTTTCATACTGAAGCTCAGCTCATTTCTTTCGCAATTAAATTGATTAAATTGAGACATGAGGCCGTGCAGAGAGAGGCATCCATAAAACGATCTATCATTTAAATCGAAGGCAATGAACAAAGTAACTTTTGTGTGTGTGTAAAGTGGAAAGCAATGATAACACATGTGTCTGCTTATCAATTCCTTTTTATCTTTTGAATTTACTTAAGTTTTGTTTTTATTATGACCCGGTTTTTCGTTATCTTTGATCATTTATTATCTTTTACAAAAACCCATTTACACATTAACTAACACCTTGACGTTTGATTGTTGAGGATTTGAAAGCTTTTATGTAAATAAAAGAAGCTAAAATTTAAATGAAGTTACATTTTGCAAATTAAAACGACAACAACGACAACTTATTAATTATATACAGATTTTTGTTATCTAAATCTATTTTTAATTATATTTCGCATCGCATTCATTCATATTCAATGTCAAGAGAGTAGTAGCTGCTTCCTTTTATTACCACAAAGTAAACTAAAATAAATAAGAATGTATGAGGCAATCAAATACCCTGTACACTAACCTATGTATATCAGTTAGTAGTATAGGGTAAGGGATTGATTACTTGTAGTTTTCTAAAAATTTTCTTTTGTGAGTGTATATGAACAGATAATCTGCCTGTGTACCATTCGCATCACCGTGACTATGTGTGTGGTGTCACCACTAAACCTGCCTCATCGTCATCTGGGCAATATGCCTACTCCGGAACTCCTTTATGTATTACTTCAGAGTAGGCATCCCTTTAAAATTAAGATTAAGAGTACTATCTCATCGCCCTAAGAGGTCAATCATCTATTCACATACGCCTAGGTTCAACGCTTTTGTCGACATGCGCCATGACTCAGGGAAGGCGGGATCGTCAGGCCCGTGAATCTTGCCGGGAGTCCCCCTGCCTCTTCAGGTTACATTCTGTTCCTGGTATTCGCGTCATGCCCTACTGAGCGAGCTCTGAAAAATCCAAATCAATCTTCCTTGCTTTGAGTACCTTTTCAGCAAACGCAGCAATCAAGATCTAATTACTTCAGTCTTAGTCATCTCGGTGTGTGAGGACCAATATTATGCGTCAGCTCAGTCCGCAACATTTGCCATCGATGAAACTTAAAGAATGCATACAAAGAAATTAACAACATAAGATTCAGACTGATGAGTGAAGCTTCGATTTCTTCTTTTAAATGTAAATAAATCCTTTACTTGTATATAACTGAATATACCCAATTTAATTAGAGGGTATCAAAAGGAAAAGTAAACCTTTAAAATGAACAAGTTCGACAGACAAATGTCAAATGTGTTGGCAGCAGACACAGCTAAGAGCCGAGCTGAGACATGCGTTTTTATGACCCTTCATTAAATATTGAAATGCGTATGAAAAACGTCACCATTAGATTGGATGATTGGATAAATAGATACATACATAAATGGATGTATTTATGGGTAATAATCAGTTCAATTTTTATATAAAAAAAAAACATACATTTTATTACTGCATATTAGATTAAATTTAATAGCAACAGAAAAAGAAACTCATTTTAGCACAAAATAAAAACCCAATTAATATAAATTTATTCGTTAGATACACGCACACAAGACAAATGTGATCCAGTTTTTAGATTTTGTCTGTTTTGTAGGCGTATTTCCATAAATACAAAAAAAAAAAACAACAAAATTTGAAGACCTCAACCACAGCACAATGTGCCACTAATTAGTACTATGATGACAAAAGACTAGAATCAAAGAGCAAAAGACATAAGGGAACAGAGAGAGAGAGACACAAGTTAAACTATGACGCACGAAACACAAGAAAGACACCAATAAAAATCAAACATTAATGACATCGTTTAAACCAAAAATCTCAAAAAAAGCTACCATAAAACGACAAAATTCAAACTCAGTGTTGTTGCTGAGCCCCAATGAATAAAATCTATCTAACAAAAGAAGAACTGGAACCTAGAATATCATAGAAAAGATAAACCACTCAATAAAAACAAACCGCCGACTTTCTGTTGATTTATTGGAACGTAACTTAGAACAAAGCAAGCCAGTGAGCGAGGCTCAATGAAATATCAATAAATAAAAATTAATAAATATTAAAAATTTTGTAAAACATACAATATACTAGAACAGTATGTATGAGTGGCCCTCTCTGGATTCAAGTGTTAGTAAGTAATGTATGGTAGTATCTTGGCGTGGTCAGTGGCCACCTACGGCGCCATGAATAACAATTAGTAACATAAATCAATAACAACGAATCCGATTCCAATGACGATGGCAAACTATTAATAAATTGTAGCAAACTAAAGTGCAAATCAATAACGAATCAACTAAACGTATTTACTGGGTATTATACTTATAACAAAAACAAATGATTCTGCCCATGGTCCGTAATATCCACTCACAACGCACTTGACGCGCGCCTTCAAAGCAAAATATTGTATAAAATATAAAACACAAGAAAAAATCAAGCTCTAATTGACTCATGTCAAACTAAACACTTTAGCCATATTAAGAGATACTTAAGTTATGGATCAAGTATCTACCATATAACCGAATATTTATTTATATCATTCTTAGAAGCATGTGTGTGTGTGTGGAAACAGTGGGTGTTCAGACCACTTACACCATATTATTTTCTTGTATATTGACCGCATTTATTACTATAACACTATTTTGTGTATTTAAATTTAAATAAACACATAGATACTTTATCTCAAAAGTATAGTAAGTATTACAATAAACAAAAATAAATATCCTAGCATGTAAAAAAGAAAAAAATATATATATCTTTTATGATGATCATGTTATTGAATATTGAAATCGTTTAACGCTTAATGATAACATTTAACTAAAGTATCTTATGGTTGGATGGAAAACTCAATTATATTGTTAAAAGCAAACAAAATCAATATATGTATCTGCCTGTCTGCCTGTCTACTGTAATAGTAGATGCATGTAGCTACTAGTTAATGCTAAAGGCTACAGAAACCAAATCAATTTACTTAAGTCAAGTCATTCGATGAGAAATGATTGCATTTAGAGATACATGAACTCACAAATGTTTTGCTGAGAGTCAAAGGAAAATCAATGCCTTTAAGACATTTGTGTAACGGAGATTCTAATGTACAATGTACACTGTTGGAGATACTTTTGCTCACAAACTTACATACTATACATATATGTCTGTATGTGCATGATGCATTTAAAGATACCTCAAATTGTATCTCATCGATTGAGCAAGAAAATGGCAAAGCAACTTCAATTTAATCACTTTATTTAAACACAAAACAGAAACACACAAATATAGATTAAAGTCATTTGCCGGCTCAGCATGCACACACAACCAATCAACCGCACACCCTCGCCGCCCCAAAATCCCATTTGGCATTTTTTTGTTACTTTTGATTTCCCAATGTAAGTTTGTGAACTTATTTATTATTTTATTTGGTGCAAAATACGCAGAAGAATCCATAAAAGCAATTGTCCAGTTATAGACCGAATAGCGACGTCGACGACGACAGAGGACAGAGATATGCATGCATGAATGAGCTGCGTCGCCATCAAATACTTATCTAAAAACTGAACGCCCCAAAGACTCAAAGTCATCGCCTCCATGTGCAGTATTACGAATCTGTGTGATTATCTCTCTTGTGTGTATTTTGAAAATATAAATTTTTTTTGCCACACTCTCGTCGTCACATTGCCTCTGTTCGTCTGTCTATCTGTCTATCAGTCTATTTGTTGATTTCATTTGAAACGCTGTGGTGCATTAAGGCAATAACTTGACTTAAATTGGTGGCGGTGGAGCTCTGCACTTTTCTGTTACCTCAATTTATGGTAATCGACAATTTTTAATTAAATTGTTAAGCATCGAGCGTCAAGAGATTTAAAAGAATTTCATAAATTTCGCACAACAGTTGCCAACTTCTTTCCATATAAAGAAAATAGTTTAAACTGAAACCATATATATAGATTAACCATTTTCATTTTCATAGATATGTAGATACGATTAAATACCAAAAGTAAAATAAAGTGAAGATAATTCGCTTTCGATTTATATATATAAACAAAACTATGACATTTCCGTTTTAATCAACCACCCGCTATTAATACAACAACAACAACAACAAGAACAACATCTCAATTGGAAGAGACCACCACATCCAACAATAATAACAACCAACAATAGTATGAGGAACATAAAAAACGCTAAACCGCAAATTCAAACTAATAAGCAAAAATTGCCAATATCATAAAACAAAATTTGAGATACTAGTATAAAAACAGTGAGAGTGAGAGCAAACTATGCGAGGGATGGTTATAAAGAATTGAGATTTAGGTTTGGTATAGAAGTCTAAAATGTCGTTCTATTTTTCATAAAAAATACACAATAATTAAGAAATAATGGCAAAAGTATCAGCCATTGCTTTCCATATATTTTGTCCATCTTTCAGGTAATTTATGGATGCCATTCCAAAACAAAGTTCCATCCTTCATCGAAGTCCATCTCCACACACACACATCATTGTCTTCTTACCGAAGTATGTGGTACTTGATGTTGATGATTGTCCTGTTGTAATCAATGATTTTTTTGCGTTTGGTGTTCTTAAAATATATAAATTTATCATCACCAGTCTCAACCCAATGCAAAAATCCGTTTCTTTCATGGGGTATATCACGAAATATATCAAAGAAATCAAATTTTGCATATTTAACAGACAATTACAATACTTTCGCTAAAATAAATTAAATGAACAACTCTTTATTATCCTATCATGCCTGGAAACGAAAACCAGAGATCTAGCAGGCCAAATGAGTCTGGATGTACAGTCGCTAGGACACTCTGGCCTTGCTATCAACCAAAGAGAACCTCCGAGCTCTTACAATTCAACAAGAAAATGATTCAGACGATGACTTGGCACTGCATTGTCGAGCTGATTGCCCACAGGATGCAGGTTCCACATCATGACTTCTGTCGTAGCTGTGTATATGAAGAGAAATTGAAGAGCATGCAACACCTCCTCTGTGATTGACCTGCTCTAATTGGTAGACGAACCCGGTTTATCGGGAAACCTTTCCAGAGGAGTTGGGTAGTTTGGTAAAATGTCATTTGGGGAACCTGGCTCTGTTCGTGGGCTCCTCAGTTTGGTTTAAGAGAAATAGGGTGATCTCTAGAACCAAGTTGATTACCTCTTACCCCTCACAATCCACGTACCCATTTACTCTTTATCAGGCATCACAATAGGCCCTAATGCTTATGGGTGAACTCGCGAACAATAGCGAGCGGCCTTCATACCCTAAATCTAAACCTAAGGATTCTTCATAATATCGTTAAGGACCTCAAGTCTATGTGGGACGACTTCGGCTTCATTAGGATGTTATCATCCAAAAGTTTCAGCAATCACACTTATACTAGTTAACCAACGACAAAATCAGATCATATTTGAAATACAATAGTAGTATCAGTTTGAGATGTCGGTGGGCCACTCTACAGCATCTTCAATATCTTCTCGGCCATATTGGAAAACATCCACTGTCTTTTATTTATTTTAATTTTTTCAATAGGGGTTCTTTCAAGTTTCTTATGAAACTAAACCAAACTTAAACTCTTACAAACACAGGAACAATGCCAATAGATAAAGAAGCCATCACACTACCATTTAAAGCAATCGATCAAAGGAATTTGGCACAAACTTAGTTCAACTTCAGATGCATCAAAACATCTTATCTTAAGACCACACCTCGTATACATGATTTTGCTTACTGAATAATATATATTATGTTTATAAGAAAAAAAAAAATAAAACAAATCTACAAAAAAATTATGTTTGCCTTCAATAAATTGCAAATAATTTCGACCTCATTTCAAGACGCATTCAACTGAGATACACATCATAGTTGATACTACGTATACTTGTATATTAACAAACAACAATACACGGTCATGGACGGCATATGGACAACAACACAAAACGATCGCCCCCGCTTTAACCCGGCCTAGAATAAAAGGCACGGCACTACCCGCAGGCACGATGTAGCAAATCGAAACAGCGTGAGATATATTATTGTATTGTATATTATATTATACTACCTATATATTTATTGAAGATATGCATACCTTTGTATATACCACAGATACAAATTTATTGTCGGTTCTTTTTTTTTTATTTTGTGTGTGCAAAATTCGTTTATGATTAACAACGCAACGGTTTTAAGAGTAATTTTGTGATATGATGAAGTTATTGTTGTTCAAGTTGATTATCAACAAACACTCAGTAGCTCAACTGACGGATGTACTGATGGTCATAGATACGCGCCAAAAATTCAAGTCGCATGAAGAAATTATAATTGGAAGGAAGACAAACTTAAATAAATGAATGAATAAATAAATTTGTTACAAGAAAAAAAAAGCCACATACAATGAATATAATGTATATATCTCATAGATACAAATGCTTTTGATGCTGTTGTTGCACTTAAACATCATCAATTTTCGTTTAACAGTTTTTTAATTAAAATGGCAAGAAATGTCAAGTTTAACAAACGAAAACACACAAAATCAAATTGACGCTCAAGTGTTTAGACAGTTGGCCAGCCAAAGGACGGACAGACATATAGATGAATAGCAGCATCTGGTTAAAACTCTGTTGCACCTCAACTTAAGTTAACCAAAGTCACAACTAAGCAAAACACACAAACAAAGATAAAGTAAAACAAAACCAAGTAAACCAAAACAAAACAAACACTTGTCATTTTGACAAGCCAAACAAAGCGTGACAGATAAACGGATAGAAGAACGGACAGACTTACTACTTGGCAGACAGACATACGGACGGTCGGATACATAAACGGACGGAAGACATAACAATAACAATAACAACAAAAGACAAAACACATATTAAAGTCACACAACAGCAACAATAACAAAATCAAAATAAAAGATAGAAATATTTGTTGCCTTTGAATAAAAGTTTTTAACGCCAAACATACTTATGTTATTGTTGTTTTTGTTAAAGAAATCCGCTTCATAAAGTATCCCAGTATCTTAAAGTGTGTGTTTTTTTTTTTGTATATTCGTCTATGAGAAAATTTAAATGAAAATTTGTAACAAAAAAACATTTTGAATTGTAGCAAAAATCCAATAAAAATCAAAATTCAAACAAGCAAATGATCAATTGTTGTTCGCTGTTTTTCTTTTTGATGTTTTGTTTTTAACAGTGGCAATTGTTTTTAGCCAACACAACAATTGTTCTTAGCTGCCATTTATTGTATTTTTCATTGTTACTTGTTGTTGAATAAATGTGGGCATTTTTTCCTTTATACGATACGATATATGCGTGGTCGAGACTATCAAAAAATTGTTAAATAAAATATTAAAGCAAATCATTGAAGCCCACCGTCAGTCATGTAAAACAACATAAAGATTAACAACAATTTAACAATAATAAAAGTACAATAACAAATAACATATAAGAATAAATATATTTTAAATTGCAATGTAAATCATTGCAACAATAAAACACAATAACAATTATTTTTATAGATTGTTTTTCATAGTTTGTTGTTATTTACTATGAATATTGTTGTATTTGATTGTAAATGCCTTCTTTAGTTGTCAATATTTTCATTAAGGTAGGCTTACTTATTGAGAAAAATCTATGATGGTATTGAAGAATGTAAAATGATTTATTGATAAAAACTTGTGAATTTTATGTACTTCAAAGATGTTTCACATTACTAAAGATGACTTATCAATGAAATGACAACCAAGTTTCTATGCATGCCAATGAACATTCAGCGAAAGGAATGTTATGCTAAATGAATCTGATATGTTCCTATACTAAAGGATTAACGTAAATTGAACACTGGAGCTACATAAGATGAGATATTGATTGACATGGTGGAATCATCATCAAAATTTATTGGAAGAAAGCAATTATTATGCTTCAAACACCTCAAGGTCCATATCACTTCCACCTGCAATATTAACATTATTTAAAAAGCTCCTTGTCAGACACCTTAACACAATAATAGAACGTAACAAATTGATTCCAAATCATCAGTTCGAATTTCGACATAAACAATTGTAGACCAAGTCCTTAGAGTCACGCATGTGTTAGAAAAAACATTTCATAAAAAAAAGTACTTTTCTGTAGTTTCAAAGGCCATTGACTAAGATTGCCAGAATGAATTGTTCAAAAAGCTCATTCTATGTGTAAAACTGTACAAACAATATTTTCCATTCGTTATTATCAAATTATTATTTTCGCATTGAGCAGGGTGACCATTTTCCAATATTCAGAGAAATAAAGGCAGTGCAGTGATCTTCGGTCGCTACTGTACATATTGTTCACGCACGAACTACACACTGACTCACATTGCTTTTACTTTTTCCTTTATTCATTGAATTTTCTCATCCCTTAGAGACTAACAACAAGTAATAAAATCTTAATCTAATTTCATATTTATTTACTTTTACTTTACTTCCAGTGCCCTTATAATTCATGTTGGGCTGGTAGGTCATTTCTCCTAAGCCGTATCTGTGATCTTTGTCGAGTGAGTGATTTTGCTAATGAATTCCAGTGCGTGTTTAGTTTCTCAGCATATTTCAGTTTCATATTTAATTTGTTACTGTTGATATATTAAGATTTATATGTAGTCGTTCATTTTTAATATGCCAAAGAGCTACAGTTATGGTTCTTTATATTTCTGATTACGCTTTTTGGATAACGTCTACATTAGAGGCACTTGCATTACCCCATAGCTGTAAGCTATAGGTCCAGATTGGCTTAATGATGCACTAGAAATAATAAATCGAGATAAATTAATTGTAGTATTATTGACATGAAGATGACTGACTGACAAGCACAATAATAAATCGAGAAAACTAATTTTTCATGAAACATACTATAGCGAAACCTATAAATATCATCCGTATTTTATACCAATACGTTAACTTATAAGTACATGATGCACATTTTATGTATTCTAATTAATCTTTTTTTCTTTATGTTTAATGACCTAAACTTAATTGCACAATCACAAATCATAAACCCAATTATCTATATAAAAGTTTAGATAGTATACCATATATTGTAAAATGCTATTGGCGAAAACAACTTGTTATCCTCATAATCCTCATCATCATCATCATCACCAGAATCGTGTTAACAATTAATTCACGAAATCATCATCAAAAATAAATTTTATGATGATATCGTTACAAATCATCAAAATATTAAAAAAAAGTATTTTATCGAGCTATTTTCATCATGCGATTACATAATAAAATAATATACAATATTTTACAATCATTTGTAGCAATAGCATCAGCAGCAGCAGCTGCACATCGTAAACATATTGAAATCAATAAATTCAAAAATCAAATAATCTTTATTTAATGTGAAAAGATTTACGTATGATCTGTAAGAGTAAAAACGAGTACAGTGCATTTGGTTATGATGATTTCAAAAATTCAATCTAATGTTGATTACTTCTGCTGATGCCTGCAAGTGTCAGAGATACTGACAATATTTTGTATCTTAAGCAATGGATGTATGTCACTATATTTCCTTTTTCCTTTTTTTTTAACAAAAATTTGCATGTATGTATCTACACATGTGAGTTAGCTGTCGACACAAACACCAACGACAATGAGAAACTGATAATCGAAATCTGTTTTTTCATGTTTAAGTCTTGTTGCTGCTGCTAAAGAAGATTTGTAGCGCATCATCAGCATCACCATCACCATCAGCATCAGCATCGTCATCACCATTATCATGAATTGATGCATTGAATACATTGTAAGGCTTAAAGTATATAAAACTCTTTTGGTTTTTGAAAAACTTCGTCGTTGTTATTGTGGGCGCAGGTGTTAGATAAATATCAAAATAGTGCAAAATCGTGCATACAAAATTTGTACGTGATGCCATGTTGTAGGTGTTGATGCGAGAAACAGACACATAAACAGACACACAGACAGACAGGTAGGCAGACAGGCAGTCAGGAAAGGCAACATAGATACAGATACTTGAATCTATCTCACAGACACTTTAGATTTTGGCTGTATATTTCAGAGAGTCTGTGACTTCTTTTTTGTCTAATTTATAAATCGTTAAAAGCATCAACGGTAAAGTAACCAAATGAAATGAATTTAAACAGTACATGAAATGCGTGCTTCATTCAAATTGCCAAAACTTGAGATATCCACACACACACACACACACACACTCAAACACATGTGAATGAATCAAAATCATTAAAAAAGAAAAAAGAAACGTTTAAAATAAAGTTTTTTGCTGGCTTTTTTTATTCACTATTAACTCTGACATTTGAACAAAAGGCCTGTGTGTGTTGTCAGTTTTCGTCTCATGTTATTTATTATTATTACTGATACTGAAAATATGTGTATGTGTTTGTATAGCAAGTAAGTATCTTAAAGATACGATATACATATGTGTGTCTAAGCTGTTTGACTTCACACCTCTTCAGCTCCTTCAAACTATTGTAGTTGTTATTTATTTAAGTAGCCATAAGTAGCTACTTAACAATGAATTGCTCCACATTTTTGTTTTTTCAATTCATTCAACTTAACGCATAAGATACAAAGTATCTACACATAGTTTGGTATTTATTGATAGATAGATCGATGGATAATATATCGATGGATAGATCGATGAATGGTTGTATGTACCTATATACATATATTTAAAAGTAGACACACCTCAATAGTATGTATATTGAATCAATTCATTCAGTGGCATGTATATTTTACTTACTCTCCCGCCACCGCTTCTCTTCCTGCTCAAAAACGTTGTTAAGCCTTTTTGTTAGTTGAAAAGTAGGCCCAATTTTGATTTAAAATATATTTACAATACAAAAAAAAGTGAAAAACATTAAACAAAAGAAACACATATCAGAAAAAAAAAAAACACAAATGAAATGAAATTAAAATATTTCATTTGTTTCTTGTCTTATTTTTAGTATCAAAAAATCAATGACTTGTTAAAAAACAAAACGTAAAATAACATCAATTGTTTGTTTATACGAGTATCAGTGAGTTTAAATATTTTATTATTGTATTTATATTTAGATTAATCGGATTGTTTTCGGATTAACTTTACGATTATCATCAGAATAAATTGTACAATAATTCGTACACTGATCTGTTTTCACATGATCTGATCTCTGCTCTAATCTGCTCTGATTTTAATCTCTTCATATAATACAATATAATCCTGAGTTAATTTTGTAAATCAATTTATTTGTTAATTTTTTAAAATTATTTAATAACCTACAAAATAAAAAAATACACACAATTGATGATATTGTTGAAGTGGCGTCAATTAAATAAATATTTATATTAATTGTATCACATTTAATATTATGTAGGAAGGAGTTCATAAGTATAAAGTTAAGGAACTGTTAATATTATCTGTGGCGCCAAATGAAATAACTGATTAAGAGAAGATAATATTGATTATTATATTATAACACAAACAACATATTTGGTATTGTTCATATCATATAATATCATTAAATACAGTACTAACATATACTAACAATAAAAGGCGTTGAAAGATTTAAAATATTTATGAAAAATGTATCTTGCATTTATAAAAAAAAGCTAATAACGAGGAGATTAACTCAATTTCATTTAATTTAATTTGTTTTTTATTTTGTTATTTTTGTCAATTTTTCTTTATAGAAATTTTTTATAATTATTTTTTTAATTATTTTAATTCTCTTCATTATTTTTAAATACGATAGTATAAATTTGATGGTTAGAAAGAAAGACCCCACAAAAAAACCAATACCAAAACAATAGAAATTTCTTTCATGAATTTTAAATAATATTATTGGAACTAAAATTCCAAAGTCTTGTTTTGTTGTTAGATGTGGTCTAATTCCTAAGGTGGACACAGTACATTTAATCTTGGAAAACGCCTCACCTGGCGTGCAAATAAAACAATCACTATTTCTTCGTTGAATAATCGCTGAATTTCTTTAGGAATAAATAATCTTTCTTCATAAACTCATTATTGGTATTGTTGATTCGCAGGGGCTTTTGAGTGAACTTAGTTTCAGTGTCCCTACTCGTACCACTAGGAATTTTTTTACTCTTGCTCTAGGTAGGTCCACATCTAACTTTGCCTCTCACGATCCATTTCGTGTATTATGTGTTAATTATAACAAAATGTACCACATCCTCTCTCCTGTGATTTCGCCTGCCGTTATGAATGCTCTGGTCCTGCAACACCTATGATTCTTCATACACCGTGACTGAATCTGGACGATACAATTTTGGATGGGGTGCCTAATGTCTGTCTCTGACCACACATGTGCTGTGAGTAGTGACATAGCTAGCTTTTTAGCAAATAAATTTCCCTCACCGGGTCAAAGACAGATTTATCTTATTTTTAATTAGTTCTTAGCTTTATTATTAAAATACGCCACACAAAATTTGGGGCAAAGAAAGTTTATGTTATCCAAAGCAAGGTGATTTGTCTGCAACACTGCCCTACATAGAGATCGTAAGATGTCTACAGTGGTTGCGGAAATAACTTTAAACAGTAGCCATTAAAATCAGCGTAATTGTAACCCAATCACATAAGTATTGTATGTCAGAGGTTTCGCTTAGCCTCTAGAACTAGCCTAAAGATTCCACGAACAGAGCCAGGGTCCCCAAGTGGAAACGGCAAAAATCTTCAAAGAACGGTTTCCTGAGAAGACGACTCCAAAACCAAGTGACTGACTTGCACTGGATAAAAAAGAAGGAAGGAGAAATAGACAGACATTTCACAATAAACTCTTCTGTTGATTTTGTCAAAATATTGCATAATATTTGCAGTGATTTTCACTAAACTTTCAGTATCATTATTGAAGAATTTTTTGAATGAAATTCGTTATCACTTTTATTTTTTAAAAACAAAAAAAAAAAAAACGAAACACTTTAATTTCCTATATGACAAGATAAAAAAAAAACTTCAAATTCAAGTATTATAATAATGTAGAGCAACAGATTGAAAACAGTTTCAATTTCTTTTCTTTTCATTCAAACAGTGAAAATAATGAAATGACTATGCATTTTATGCCACAAATGAATCAATTGTTGGTGGCCCAACAAACATTCTCTCAACCAAATCCCATGGAATAACATCAATGGGGAGTTTAGAAAAAATGTGTAATTTTAAACGCTTCCTGCACTCAATTCAACTTCAAATATAAGACAAAAAAAAAATACAAAAAAATAACAAAGAAAAACTGAACTATTTATTGATTTCTTTAACCAAATTTCATTTAAAGTCATACATATGTGTGTATAAATTTTGAATAGAGTGCAATAGCAGTAACAACAGCAGCAGCAGCAGCCATAGTACATATGATTGATTGCCCAAGTGACCTGGTTGGAAATTTGGTGCGCGGCACACAACTAATAGCTACACTTAACGAAATATGTACAGTAAAGAGAGAAGAAAACAACTAACCAAAAAAAAAAAAAAAAACAATAACACGGTAAAGAACTTCAATGTGTATCGATCGGTAGGCGTAGCAAAGGTATGGCAACTAAGAGACTCTTGGTCTTCATTAAATGGGTCAAGCGGGGCGTTTATTGAAATAAACAAAACGATATAGAGTAATAGCTAAACTTTACCATATTTGGTTGGAATGGCATAGCAGAGAGCATGGTGGCATGGCATGCAACTTGAAAATCATTTAGTGAAAATCTCACTCGCACTTGAATCTATCATACTCATAGATACCGCATGCATAACATACTAGTATATGTACATATATGCATGTTACATATGATCATATTCAAATTGGGGAAACTAAGAAGTACACAGAAGTACAAGTAGCTAAGGCAGCATTGCCTATGGGGCGGCTTTAAAGTTTTTCATCATGTTGACTACCACGACGATGACGACGACGACGACTACGACGATGATGTTGTTGATGATAATGACTAGGCGCCTTTCATGTTACATGCATTTTTCATTCTTGCTCTAAATTATGCTCAGCAGGGCCCATATGCCCCCGAATGAGAAGTTAATGAGTGGTTTTTTTCTTGCTATTATTATTATTATTATTTTTTTTTTTTTTTTTCGTTTTCCAATATAAGAAAAAAAAATTTTTTTTTGTTAAGAAAAATTTCAATTTCAATTTCACTCTTTTTCCCCCATGTTACGTTAGTTTCAACAGCAGCCTACAAAAAATATACTTTGTCATGTAAAATATTTTGTATTCCCTCATTATCAATTTGATTTTTATGGTTAAGAGAACAAAAAACTTAAGCAACGAACGTGAGACAACTGAAAAATTCCCCAAAAATGATTGAATGCGAATGCTGGCGTTTGATAAAACGAGTAATTAAAAAACCGTTAATGTTAATATGGCTTTAGTGTCAAATCAATCGTAAAGAAAATTATTAAACAAATAAACAATAAAAGAGTGGACACAGAAGAGCCCGCTGGTGGACTCAATCGAAGAGATAAACAATGCATAGAAAAAACAATGCTGATGATGAGATTGTTTGTTTTTTGTGGACAAAACAAACAAATAGAAAATTATGTAAATGAATAAAAATGCCAAAAACATAACAAATGCCACCACAGATTCTATTGTTTAAATAATTTATTATAGATTTATTGAAGACCAATAAAGAGGCATCAAAATCAAAACAAAAATCTATGCAATCCAACAAAAGTCATAACAATAAATTAAGTTATGTGTTAACATTAAAAAGATTTTCCATATGATTCATGATGATAAAGATATATTGTATTGTATTTCCGGAGACAAAAACATCATCCATCCGGTTATGCAGATTACCGGATATCTGGCATTTAAGCACATTTGGTTATGGTTAAGTTAGTTCCGGTTTCGAAGGGAGAGAGAGAGAGTCATAGACTAGGTTAGATACCAGTTATCATAATCCACTTTAAGCATGAGAAACAAATTACTGTAATAGATTCCCGGATTCTCTATTTTTGTAAGCATCTACATCCACCTGAATGAAGTCACTTGACTTATTTGTCAAAATACCTGTTGAAATAACCGCCTTACAGTGGCTCGTATCACGTATGATTCGGTTTTGTGCTTCACAGTGCTATTTTAGAATCACGATTAGTTGATTTTTGTTTTGATTTTGTTTGGCGCGCAACAAAAAAGGAAGAAGTAGCTCACTCTAAAACCGCTATTAGTGATTAGTGATTTTGAGCTAACAACTCTTTATTCCTTTTCTTTGATATTCCATTCTTTCTTTCTTTCTCTTTCTATAGTTAAGATGTTAACACCACCAAAACATAAGTATAACATCCTACTCTCTACTACATTTACGAAACATGGCAACAAACAACAAAAACTACCAATTTGAATTCATTGAAAATAAAAGACAAAACAGAGAAATGTAGAGAAAAAAACACTTGATATAAATATAGCGTTAAGTGTTCCAAATGACCGAACGGCATTAAGCTATAAATTTTTATTAAAGAAAAAGACAATTCAAAATAAGAAAAAAATAGATAGAAGCAGATAGAAATATTGTAGATAGAAAACACTAACTATTGGCGCGCTCTCACTTGTGATCGACAGTGGGTCAAAATGCAATATTGATTGGCAGACAGACAGAGAGAGAAAAAGATGACTGGATCAATGGTCAAATAACCGATAAACAGACAGTCGGACTGACCATTCAACTGGAGAAACACTTTATTGCTTGTTAGTTGTTGAGTTAAATGGAGCAAAATGTTGTTGCTGTTGTTGTTGCCGCCGCTCAAAGGCGCACACAAAGATCAAACGATGGAAACGATGATCAGGTGCTGCAGATCAATTGGCGGCATTTTGGGATTTAATAAGTGCCATGAATTAGTATAGCTGCTGCTGCTGTTGATGTTGATCATGATTGAAGTTAACCCAAAATAACAGAGCTCATCGTCGTTGGTTAGATGATCGTTCACTTTATTCATCTGAGAATGAAAAACATGCCTGACAAAAAATTCATTTTAGTAACTTGTAATTCCCTGAATGAAATATCTCAAATGCTCTTTGATCGTCTATTTTTTATAATTTGGATTTTCTTTAAGATTTCGTATTAAGTTTGTGGTTGTTATTTTTATTTTGTAATAAAAAAAAATTAACATTGACTAAAAGGTTTCAATAAATTATAATGCTTTGTTGAAGGGGAAAACAAGTTGATGATAGTTTATGTGGGAAAACTTTGTATAAAAAACGAAAGAAAAAAAAAATATATATATTTGAAATTATTGTATATTTTTGATGGGATAGAATTATTTATTCATTTTCTAAAAATTTATAATCGTAATTCCCAGGACCTATAAGTTCATATCTTGCTAAACGAGTATAGTATTGACCAAAAAAGAATCCTTCAATTTGATATGAACGGAAAACACGATAAAACTCGACATGAGAAAACCGGTTATTTATTACCCATACACATTGCTTTGGAACTGCTCTTCTGAATAGAAATGCTGCAGGCTGATCTATATCGCAAGGCGCATGTGTTGTTTCCAAATCGAATGGCAATACAATAGATGAATCACGTCTCATACGCGGTATATGAATGCCTTGTAAAGGATCCACAGAAAATTTATCATAATCGTCAGTGTAATTTTTTTCCACATTCAATGATTTTCCTTCATCTTCATTCATTATTTTCGTAATACTCTTTGCAGATTGATTTCCTTCTCCTGATGTAACAGAAGTCGTTGCTTTAATTGTATTCTTGACAGATAAAGTATTGTCATTTGTTAATATTGCATCTTCACATGTACTTGCTATTTTCATTGGTATTGGTTTTCCATTTGTTGAATTTATTCTAATTAAAATTATTATAAAAGTTAATATGACCAAATATTTAAGAACCATTAATACAAAATAAATAATTTTATTTTAAATAACAAATATAATAAAGACAAAAAAACAAATATTAAAAAAAATTAATTTATATATAAAATTTGACAAAGAAAGATATACAACCTTGCTTGGAATTTCACTAGATCTTTCGGGACTGTAAAGATTTGCAAGGTTCTTTAAAAACCAGAGATAGGCGATTTAGGATGAAGCATAAAAATAGTCAATAGAGATAGTCAATAGAGTAGTGAGCGCTTGCTATGAGAGCAACAATTTATAAAGTCTCACTTAAAGGTAGTCAATAATAGTAGTTGAACTGAGATTTAGACACTAGAAGTTTCTGGTCCATGTCCATCAACCGTGATCATGATCCTAGGGTTACCAGGAGGGGAACCTTCCATAAAAACCAAAATTAATTGACAAACTTATAAAGAATAAAAGTACATTAAAAGTGCCTCTCAAACTGATGTGATGATAAGAAAGGAAGGGTGGATGCATCCCGGAGGAGCGTGAAGAGTATTACATCTTTGGCATAGCCAATGCCAATGATAGCCTTCTTTCTGGTTATTCTATAATACCCGGTATTCATAGCAGAAAAATTAAACATCTCGAAGGTCAGATTAATGCATGCCATGACATTGCGTATGATCATGATACAATACAAGATAGTGGCAATTTGGCCTTTAACTCTCTCGAAAATTTGTCTCTCTCAATTTTGTGACGTCGTCAGGATGGCAGTGTATAGAACGCTGAAATAATGTATTCAGTTTTGAACATAATTTGAAAATGCTTTGGAAATTGAAGAAGCAGTATTATGAAGTCAATTGTTTGCGCTCTGATCAGCTGATTGTGTGGTTTTAAATTATTAAGGTAGTTAAGAATGCACATTATCACAATGAAATTATTAAAAAAGTGGCGCTACCTTGTTTTATTGTATCATGGTGTATGATCTCTGGTGCCCCGTGGTTCATGCGAACGGCGGAATGAGGTCTATGCTTTGAGCTGGCCACCTGATATGGTGACTCTGACTGCTAAATCTGGGTTGCAGGCACAATATGCTATGGTCATCATCTGGCTGGATAATCACTTCGAGCTTGGGATTCGGAATGGTTCTTGAAACAAATGGTCACAAGATACCTTTAACTCTTTGTAACTATACAGAAACATTGACTGGCTCGAAAGGTCTATATATAACCGGCCAATATGTCGATATCGCAATGACAATAGTTACATCTCCCCTTTAGAGAAGTTAGAGAGACATTCATACGTCTATCTGTCTGTTCATATCCATTTCTTTCTGCTTACAGATACTTTTCTCTATTAGAGTAAGTAATTTATTTAAAGTTACTTCAAACTGCTTCCCTTGGAATAAACAAACTTTAAAATTGTTGGTCGTATTGAAGACAATATTCGGTGTTTTTTCTCAAAATTTCATTCATTAAAAAAATCAACTATTATATGATGAAATCATTCTCCATTCGCATTATATATTTCAATTTCAAAAGAGTTCAAAAACTCATGACCAAAATATTTTTGCAATAAAAATCAGCTTTGCATGAATTTCAAAATCTTTCTTTGTCTCTTAATTATTTATATCTTTATTTATAGTTCTATTAATTTTTATAAAGAAACAAAGATGCAAAAATTTATTTAATTTTAATAAAATTTCGCTATTTTGTATACTTAAGACACAAAGCGTTGACAGCATTATGAATGAATGAAATCATTAATTGAGAAATACTTTTTGTACACTGAAAGAATCAATACTCCTCAATCACTTCTTCAACTTTTCAATCAACATTTAATTACGCTACATAAAAAAAATATCTCTCAGTGTATTTGGTTTAATATTATAATTGTATTATTATCAGCTCATTATGCATAATTCTTGCTTTTACATTAAATTCTTGATGTATGCAAATCCAATAACAAAAGTCAAATCATTAAATGAGCAGAAATGAAAATTCCCAGACGCTAAAAATCAAAAGACTTAAGTAACGAACTTGGAAACTTCAAAGCAATCAACACAACACAATACAACATTTTGTTAACAATTTTTAACCGACTTAAGAGCATAAAGAGTCATAGATGAAACACAAAAAAAAAATGCTCTTAAATTTTACAGAAGAAAAAGAAAACAGACTTTGATTTATCTTCACTTTGAGCAGACTGAGTTAAGTTCAACGCCGCTGCAATAGACAAAGTTAGCTGAACTGAGATCTGAGTTGAGCTGAGCGTTTGCGTTGTCGTAGTAGCGCGCGCAAATGAGCGTGCGAACAAGTCTCGCTGAGTCAAGCCGGCAAGCGCCCGTTTTGGTTAGAGCTTCTAAAGCTAAGCATTTGTTTGTATCTTTATCTTTACTTATTGCTCTCTCATTTTTTTTATCATTTACCGCTTTGGCTTGCCCATATGGACAAAAGCATGGCTCACTGACTGATTGACGACTGCTCTGACAACGCTACGACGGTAGCAACGTTAACGAAGAAGCCGACGGCAAACACTTTACGCCAGCAGCTGATTTTTTGTTATGACCGCTGCGACGACCGCAACGATTTGAGCAAAGCTCAGCTGGCCTGGCCAGCGTGAACGCGAACGTTCCAACAATCAACCAGCCAGCGAGTCCGACAGCCAGCAACTTCTTGGACATGTTTTTTTGAGATTTAGTTCATTCAGTTCAGTTTCAAGTGTTTCTGCGTTGCGTGCGCGTCGTCGTCAGCGGATTTCAAAAGTCAATTCGATCAATTTTTGTTGTTTGTTCGTGTTCGTTCGTTTGACTTTTGGTTTATCGTTCTTACGGAAGTGCGTTGTTGGTTAGAGATTTATAGTGCTCTTATGTGAATATGCTTTACCGACGGGCGGATTTGAATACTTAGTTTTTATACGCGCCAAACCATTAACTCAACTCGTCGACATCAAAACTTAATATCTTAGACCTCAACCGCTCACGCAATCATGTTCACTGCATTTTGACAGTTTTGCACGCAATGTTTGAATATCTCAACACTTTTTTACACATTTCGTTTTCGCATTTTTTGGTGGCGCCTACAACGACCGGAAACTGGACAAATCCACTCCATACACACCACAAACTCCGTGAAACGGAAGTCTCTTGTTTGAATTATGATAACGAGTTGATTGAAATCTCAAATTAAGTGACCGAAAAGTCTGAAAATCTGAAATCTTAAACAAATAAATTAAAAAAAAAAAAAAATTACCAAAAAATTTCCATTCAGAATTTTTAATGAGCACCTTGATTTAGTTTAACTGCTGCCTACTACCTTCCCCCCATCATCATCTTGAGACCAATGAAAAGTGAAAATCCCATTCATATAATCATATGAAAATAATGTGTTAATGAGAAGTTACCCACAACAAAAGGAGAAATATATAAATCAAAAAGATAAAAATTTAACAAAACAAAAAAAAAAAGAAGAAAAAAGTGAGAAACAAAAAATATTTAAATTTAATAATAAGAATATAAATAATAAATAATATCATTATATATAAAAAATAAAAAAAATTATATTACAAAATTTTTTCACACGCAAAGTGTTTCAAGTTTCTTTAATGAGTTTCGAGTTTGTGTGAATTTTCATCCATTAAAAAGAAAACAAAAAATTTAAAAAAAAAAAGTAACAACAAGGAAAAATATTGGATTTAACATTTCAACACTATTGCATTATCTCAAACCAATTGGAATACAATTTTGAGTAATATTATATGGTAAGTTGGGACAAACTATCTAATATTTCTGTTCAACAATATACAATATATATGGACAAGAGTGAAAGAAAACTTCTTTAGATTTTGGTTTAGTTTGTTTCACATACTCAACTCTGTACAATTCTTTGATTGATCCAAAAGTTAATGATACAGATCAATTCATCATATCGCCACCATGCTTTCAAGTATTGTCGAAAAATACATTGCTATTCGAAACAGTACTATGCATTTAGGAAGTAATAATTATATCAATCTTCACTTTATGGTATTGTGTCTAAAAATTCAATCTCATACTTATATGCGGTCAACCATTTTTATACATATTTTTTGCAGATATATTTATGCAAAATTGGTCCTTTACTTAAATATATTGCGCTGAAAATTATTTCAAAATGATTTGTTAGTTGTCAACCTACAAAATGTCAAAGAAAAATAGAAAGAGAAAAAATGCAATTTGAATACCTGATTGATATGAGAGAATATAGAGTATGGACCTATTCCAGTAATCGGAGAACTTTGATTGGAATATATTTGTAGTTTATAAAAATTCGAAATGAACAGAAACTTGTTTGCATAAGAAATGCTGCTAAGATCAATCCATTTACCCCCGTCAAACTGATCAATAATTGAAGAACTGCGACTGAAAAATATTTTACAATAATTGTTTTGCATAAGAACGACAGCTAAGATCAATACACTTCCCATGTCAAACTGATCACAAATAGGATAACTTTGAATGGAATATACAATATTTGTAGTTTAGAACGACAGCTAAGATCAATCCATTTCCCCGTCAAACTGATCAAAAAGTAAGAGGACTTTGTATTTTTCTCGGTCCACGTTTTCTCGTTTGTTATGTTTATGCACATTTCCCTAACATATATGGACATTATCACCCATTTTGCATCTTTAATTTTTTTTTTAAAAGATATAAAGGTTACACGTGTTTTTGTGTTTTGGCGATGTTTTGCTATTAAAAGAAATTGGATGAAAGAATTTGTATTACATTTTTTTCGACGTCATAACCATACACCCATGTTTCGTCACCAGTATTGACCTTTTTGGGTAGTTGTTGGCGTCATTAAACAGCTCCTGTTCAATGCTCAAGCGATGGTTCTTTTGTTCAATATTTAGCAATTTAGGAGCAAACTTTGCTGCCAAACGTTTCATGTCCAAAACAATCGAAAAAATTACATGTCATGATTCAAACGCTTTGCCTACATCCTCAGTACTTTCTTTAATAGTAATTCAACGATTCTCCATAACAATTTTCTTCATTGATTCAACGTTTTCGTTGCTTGTTGACGTTCTGGGGGCGTCCAGAGCGGTCCTCGTCATCAACATCTTCTCGACCTTATGTGAAGAGTTTGAGCCACTTGTATTATTTTTTTCTTTTTTTTTTCTATCGTTTAGCATCACACAAAATATAATACAATATCATCAAATAATCATCTCTATAGATTAAATAGATTATTTTATCTGACAAAACATAAATTATAATGACTCGTTCTTCATATCTTTCATTCAATCTTCGAAGACAAGCGACAAATCTAAGTCGAGTGACGTAAAACAAGAGAAAAAAAAATCAATAACAAAAAAAATACACAAAGAACATCAACATTTATGCAAATCATTTCTCCAAACCAAACAAACAAAACAAAAAAAAATGGATCTGATTTGGTTTTAGTGGCTCTATTAAATTTATAAATATTGATTTTATGGTCAGTTTGCAAAATCGATTTCATTTTGCAGTTTTTAACCTGTATGCTGTTGTATCTATCATTCACCTTTATATCTGTATATGAATCTGAATCGTTGTATCTATTATCTATCTATTGTATACGGTATATCTAAAACATATATTTGCATTAACACAAAAAAGAAAAGAGAAGGAGAAAAATAAAGCGCAAAACAAAGTAAAATTTGCGAATTAGCACAGCTGCTCATAATAATTATATATTAATTAAGCGTATAATTAGCAAATTAGAATAGCAAAAAAAACAAAGCAACGTTTTGCGGCAAAAGAGTGAAAAAGAATTTAGAAAAGTTGCAACCAAAAAAAAATCTTCCGGCAACACCTTCCGATCTCAGTGAGTGAAACAAACACCAAAACAAAAAAAAAACAAAAAACAATATTCGCAATTTGCGCAAAGCACAAAGAAAATATTCAGTTAAACTGGATGAAAAAAATTCGCAAAAAAAAAAATTAAACTTGTATAAGAAAAATGACATGTGAAAAACTATTAATCAAAATCACGTTGTATTTTTGTAGATATTTTTGAAAGAAGTTTCAGTTTTTATTTTGTTTTAGTTATTTTTAAACTTTGAGGTGTTTTTTCTAGTGCTTTTCGATTTCGAACTCGAAATAATAATGACTTCATATTAACTTCATTAATTATACTACTATGACTACTATTAATACTAGAAACAAAGTGTCCGCGTTGTGCGAAATGTATTTTCAAATAAATTCCTATTCTTGAACATACATACGTGTATAATCAGAGCCTCTTAGGACTGTCCGAAGTTATGATGATTACTGATTTTAATCTTCTAACTTCTATTTAAATATTGACAAACACAAACGAGTATAAAAAAAAATCAATCAAAAGCAGCAATGATAATTATAATCGTCTATTTATTATCCCGATTTAAATATATATATACATATTTTTTTTTTTTTAAATACTTAGTATGTATATTGCCTAAAGATATAAAATCAGGGAAACAAATACAATGACAACGCGACAAATTAGACATTCATTAATGACAAAACGTTATGGCATGGCAAAGACATTAAAACTAAATATAATAAGAATATATCTATAAAATAGAAAATATATGTACAATATATATATATATAAATAAATAAATATATATATAAAATGAGAGAAGAAGAAACAAATGTTATCTACATAATAAATTAACAATGCATATTAAATAGGTTTGTTTTTGTTTTATAATTTTTAGAAAAATTGATATTAAGTATATGGAAATATATAGAAATAGTATAAGCAAATATGGTAAATTAGTATGATATATGCATGAAAAGAAGAAGAATTTAGAGAGAGAAAACATTAAAAATAAATTAAATGAAATCGATATATAATAAAAAAGTATAAAGTATATAAAAATCAAAAGATTTAACATTAAATTTAGTGTCATAGAAGATTTCATACCTTACACACAAAAATAAATCTGAGGTTTTTTCAACAAAATGGTTGTAGTATGAATAGTTTTTCACATTAATATTTGAAAAAAAACTCTTCAATGGGACATACAATATATGTATATGTCATGATAAGCAATCATTCTGATATCAATAAATAATAAGGATCTTATTGAGTATCAAAATAGATTTAAAAACCTTAGTTTTATATGGCAGAAGATATCTCTATGAAACCTTAAACTTCTTATAATATATTTATAGGAGAATAATTACTATGCCTCTGTGAAGGACTTATTTAAACCAGACTTAGATATTTAGGCAACCATTACTTATGGTAGAACAGAGGTTTATGGAGCATACTAGGCAGTGCAAGTCTCGGAGCTCCTTACAACATTGTAACTTATTGATTCTGACTAGATTTGAACTTGTCACTAACCTCATTGACACTTCTCTTAATTTCGCGGAGAACATTTTTTTCATTGAATATTTGGAACTAAAAATATAATTACAAATTATGACATAGTTAACAATTTAAAGAGCAATAGCGACACAGGCCTCTAGATCTTAAGCTATTTATATTAACACTGCGCGTGCCCCTTTGTAACCACGCGCCTCTAGACACATGTCTAGTTTGCCTAAAGAACAATCCGCCACTGACTTAGGGCCAACAGGAAGTGTATTCATAAAAACATATAGGAGAAAAATAGGCAAAGAAAATCTTGGAACTCCTTATGGAAATCAGAACATCGGAAGAACTGTTGCCCAATCGTGGCCTCAATAACGATATGACTGTCTTACGAACTTTGCGTGATCTATGATATATGGTAGCATTGTCATTTTAGCACTAATTTGAAAAAGTAAATTACACAAAACCCCGATTTCCCATTTCATCAATTACTAAACCAAAGACTAAGAAATTATGTAGACTGCATAAATCGCTCGCAAAAGAGAGATCTTCTTCTTCTTTCAAATCCCAGAAAACCCAACAAAGACAGATATCTCTCTTCTCGGGCGATTTGTCCAGTCTTTTCATTTCGTAGTCTTTGACTAAACTATAATATATATAGTTTCCTGAAAACTATATAGGTCTTTCATAGGAAGCACATGCTTCAAGCTTCTGGTTATATGTAATAAGGAAATTTTGACTGACAAATGTTAGAAGTCAAGCAAAATTTCCGCGGAATATCTCGAAAACGAATATATGTGCGGCTACATTGATTTTTCTTTAAAAACTGATCATTTCCATACAAACTTCATGACACAAACATTATACCCGCATCAGTCACATTATGTTTGAAAGATTTAAAATAAATAAAATGTGATAAAGTGAATTTAGATAAAATAAACTTGATAAAACATAAAAACCTGACATGCACACACATATGTTAAACATAATCTCAATAGGCCTCAAAAAACAATACAAATGAAAAATTAATACACTATAAAAATAAATACAATATATTTATTCTTTTTTTTTTTACTAATTAAAATAAATAAAATTTAAAATATGTAGGAATCTACTTAAAATGCCATTAAGAGAGAGAGAGAGTGAGACAAAACTCTATAGTTTGAGTGATGTTTAGAATTTTGTTTTATTGTTTGTATTTTAATATATTAAATTTTTAATTTACAACTTGGTCTATACAAGATAACATTTAGATTGTTTTTCACGCTTTTCGCTATAAAAATTCGATCAAAACTATTTTACAAAAATGTTCAAATTCATGTTTGAAAACAAAAGACTTAGGTAACGAACTTGGTTTTTTGATTTACAAATAACAAATTAAAAAGACAATATATCAAATTAGTTTCTTCTCCCCCATTTTTGTTAAAAAAGAAAATCTGTAAGGTAAGAAAAACTATTGTATTTGAGTTGGTTATATAGACATTCAAATACTCTTTATGAAGGAGAGCATAGAGAATCCATGAAACATTTTTATATTAAAATACATACATATCTTATGTTAAGGACTTCAAGTCAAATCATTGAAGGAGAACAATGAGTTATACATATTTCATTATGATCCTTATTATATTTTTTAAAAATTCAAATAACCATCTTCTGAATACAACCAAAGACTATTAAAATATATAGACTGGACAACATCGCTCATATCAAAGTTACATACCATACCCTAAGAGAATAATCTCCCTGTCAAAACAAAGAAACGAGAACCACTCTTAGATAATCACAAACTATTTCATTATGATACTATATTATATTATTATAGATCAAATTTGTAAAGTCCTTTTTAAGAACCAGAGTATAGCGAATCCAGGAAACATTTTTGTAGGAAAAGACATATATATCTCAAACACTGGGTGAACTCCACGTCGGATCAACGCCAGGCAGAACAATGAATTCCTCACCCATTTCATAAGGGTAATCTCGAATTAGCTTCTCTCACTCAGTCAGAGTAGACTTACGCATTTTGACTGGATACTTCACGGGTCATTGCAACCTATAGGCTGGACACATTGCACAAATAAAGTTAGATCTTTCTCGACTCGTGACGTATGCCGATTTTGTGCACAATTGGATAAAGAAAGTCTCAGAGCATATACTCTGGAAATGTACCTGCACTCGGTAGACTAAAGACTTCACCACCTTGGTGACACTGTTGTTAAGCCACACAAATATGTCGAAACAAAGCAAACCCCAAGTAATGTTAAGGTTCATCACAAAGTCTAAACATAACAGGGTATTCTACCTAAAATATAGGCCAAATGTACAATGGATCTTATTAAGGTCGCTGTGTTTTGGGTCCGTTATTATGAAGAAGGCCGCTTAATTTCTTATTCTCTTTCAACAATTTGACTCCTGTATCCTATAAACTGTATACAAATCATAATATCTCATGTAAGCATCCTTTATATAACACTATATATCTGGTGTTTACTGTACTATTTGCTATATAACATACACATAAAAGTCATATGGTGGAGGTCGGTCATTAACAGGAAACAAATTAAAATAAATTTATAGTAAGTTAGTTTCAAAAACAAAACAAAACAAAATCAAATAAAAAATAAAATAAAATTTAAATTAAATAGGATAATAAATTCCAAAATAGCTAAACACAAATCAAAGTATTTAAGTCAAAATGAATTAAATCAAATTTATCACAATTTACTATACTATCTGTGGGTATCTCCTCGTATTTCTCCCTGTGTGTGTGCATCTAGTATTTGTGTATATAAAATAGAAAACAATGAACACAACATTAGAGAAACGCAAAAAAAGAAGAAAAAAATATATAAGGAAATTAACAAAACAAATTTTAATCAAAACTAAGAGTTAACAAAAAATAATAGACAAAACAAAAATGTAATAAAAAACAAATAATCAACTACAAGAGAAAAATACCACCAAAAAATACAAAAAAAAAAAAAAAAGCAACAGTGCCAACAAATAATAAACAATTTATGACATGGCATCGCATCACATGGCAAAAGAAGAAAAGACCACAACACTACAACACACAGTACAACAAAAACAACGTAACTAAATAAGTAACTTCCCACTGACCCAATTAACACATACTTAAAGCCAACAACAAAAATCAACTCAACTCAACTTAACTTAACTTGAAAATAAACAAAAAAAAAAAAAAAAATTATGTATCTCAGACTAAGAGATGAAGTGGGGAACAAAAAACACATTTCATGTTACAGTAATGCATATCAAATCAAAATTATATCAAAAGCAACACAATAAGAACAAAGACAAAAAGAAACAATAAACAACAAACAAGAAACAGCAAGCAACACCATGAAGTAGGTGAAAATATTTTCATGTTGCCGATGTCAAAACATAATACAAAAAAAGAAGAAATTATGACCAAAACAGAAGAAGACAAAAACATTATAGTCAAATATATAAGTAGTAAGTATGTAGAAACTGAGAGAAATACTTCAGGGAAAGAAAACATTTAAATTAAAGCAAAAACTCCCACGCGCATCAGATACAAAATAACACAAGACAACAAAAAGTGGGAACACCATAGACAAAATAGACAAAGATGAAGGAGAAGAAGCAGTAGTAGTAGTTGTAGAAGAGGAAACACCAGTCAAAAAAATGTATATAATAAAAAACTGAAAATAAAATAAAAAAAACTGTCAAAATTAAATCATTTCATACCATTCAGTGGCAACATTATCAAAATCGTTTGTTAAATCTTTTCAATGTCTCTCTCTATCCCCCTGCCACTATCTATCTCTCTTCATGGTGGGTCAATCACTTTAGGCAGGTCCCTAGGTGTTTACTTTGTATCATAATATTGTAGGAGGGCAGCTTTATACATATCTCTGATATACTTGAAAATGCCTCACACTGACAGCGCAACAAATGCCAGTTTGACAAAGTGTTTGACACAATGAGGAGCGTGGAAACCTTTAGAAAACATTTTAATAAAACAATAAAGAAAAAAGATACTTCATAAAAAAACAAAAAATATAATTTAATAGTTGAAAGCAACAAAAACAAAAAATGGAAGAAAAATATAAATATTAAAATTATGACGTGCAAAGTTCCTCTCTGTTGGCTCTCCCCTAATAGCAGCAACAGCAACATCATCAACTACTATGTGAGAACTTAAAATTTCCGGTTTATTTTCTTACTTTTTTTAGCAACATCAACAATATTTTTTGTAGTAAGTGAAATTTTTCAATTTTTTCTTTCTTCATTTCGCTGCCAGCGGGAAATTTATGTGTGAAAAAAAAACTGTTTAGTTAATTATTTTGTTCGAATATGAAAAAGAAAATAGAAATAAAAATATATCCAACTAGAAAATTTACATAAGAAAATGAGTTAATCTTTGATATCTTTCAGCAAGCGATGATGGCATTTCAAGGTTTTTTTTATTCTTTTTATTAATAAATTAATATGATATCAAAAAATTGGAGATTTTCTTTGAATTATTAAAATTAAAACATCAAAACTGTGAAACTATTTTACGTGTACAGGCGGACAAAAGGGTTTTAATAGAAGAATACTCAATAGTCTTATTAAGTTGATAAAAAAATTTGAATATTAAATTTATTGCAACTCTCAAAGCATTATTTACCCTCTTGGAAACTAACATATAAACTTAATAGGACATTCACACACCGACATGACTTCACAAGTTAGATTCTTAATAGTCTCCTCTTGTAAATAGAGAATTCTTACAATTTATTTAGAGTCCAAAGCGTCCTTTATTCTCTTAGAAACTGTCGGGCAAACTTAATGTAGCATTCACACACTGAAAAAGGCGGACATATACTTAGTTAGACCGACAAAACTTACCGTGATCAATAGTGTCATCTTGCTGATATAGACTGATATATAATTGCAACAATTTTTTGAGACTCCAAACGTCTTTTAAGGCTGGAACAGAATGGTGAAGGTGAAGCTGAAGCTGAAGCTAAAGCTGAGTCTGAAGCCGGTCAAAAAATCAAATGCAGCTGTAGTTTGTCTTCACTCACCTTCAAATCATCTGTCTCTCTCTGTCTGTCTCCCAAATTACAAGCACAGCAGATTGATATTCAAAACAAAAGCGATAATGGATAAACCCCACATTCTGTTCATTTTTTTCAGGCATCAACTCAGCTTTACCATTCTGTTCCTGCCTTAATTCTGTTTAAAACTTTAAGATACATTTCAGGGATTATAGCACTTCACAGTGTAAAGAAAAGCCATAGAGGAGACTTGTTCAATGTGACTGGCCCCTAAATAGCAGACTGGGAGAGATATTAACAAGATTTTGATAATATTGCCACTGAATGGAAAGAAATGATTTAATTTTCATATCTTTGATGGTATATGCATAAAAGAGCATTTTATATTAAAAATTGTTCTGATTCTTATAATCTAATTTTGTGTTCAATTGATATTTAGATTTTCTGTCTAAATATGCGCTCAATTATTAGTTAATTGTCATACAAATTTTGACTGATTTTTTCTTGTTTTATAAGCCATGCCTTACAGATAATATTTTTAAGCATATGCAATCATCAGAATTTAATTGGAAGCTCTACATCATATAAAATAATACACAATAATTGGTAGTGTGTTGAAAATGTTAAAAGCCAAAAACATTCCTGAGCGAAACAAACCAAAGCGCTTTATATTTCATTAGTTCTCTTTTCCTTGCTGTACAAATACAAGAAATAATACAAAAATACCATAGAAATGTTGACTCAATTCCACTATATAACTCAAGATGAATACTTGAAATTCCATAGTCAACGAAGTCAAACCATAAGAATGCAACTAAACAAATAAACAAACAAAAAACTGAGAACAACACACAAAAATAAAAATAAAAAAAACTTAAATACAAAAGGAAAAACAGTTAAACATAAAGATGCATAATTATTCCTATTTGAAGAACATCAAACTTTAGAGAAAAAAATAGAAAAGAAATCAAAGACACGAACTCATAAATATGCAAAATGTGGCAGAAAGACGACTTGTGTCAATAAAAATCAAACGCATTCATTGACTTTAATGTTGTTTTGTTTTCGTTACTGTTTTTGTATCTGGTGTTCTTTTTTGTTAAGTTTCTGTTATTGCACTGCAACATGTAGCAAGTGAAGTGCAACTAGTAAAAACAACATCGTGCTTATGCTGTTTGATCTTTGCTTATGTTGTTGCACTTCATGAAGCAGCTCACGTTTAGTCAAAACATTTCATTCAAACCATTTGTCTGTCTTTACATCTGTCTTCTGTTTGTTCCATCTTCCAAGCCTATGTCTTCTCTTTTTTTTACCAACTGACTGGATCTTTGTGTATATTTACTCTACCACCACTACTGTTTGTTTGTTTGTCTGTCTGTTCAATCATATTGCACTTGATGTTACGCGCAAATATTTCCTTTTGTAACATCATCTTGAACCATGAAAATCCATGGCTGATGCAGATGAGTGGCTTTTGACTTTTGTTACTGCTACCTGAAATTACTTGGCTTCATTTGGTTCATTTGCTTTAACTTTTGCGCATTCTGACCTCATTTCCGTTTTATTTTGTGTACTATTGTATTTGTCTTCATAAACTACGCCAATTGTTGCACATGACAGAGAATTTTGTTTTTTTTTTATATAATTTTTACAATTTCTGAATAGGTTTTAATATTTTATCATAATGTTTGTAATATAACATATTGCGGGCGACATCTGAGATTGCATAGAAATCCATTTGAAAATGATCAGACACATAAAAAGAAAATTGAGAAGAACGCATGGAATTCGTTAGTTTGGGTAATTCAAAATTTCTAAGGAGATGATTACGTTAAGCGCATTCAAGAGACGTTGTCTCACTTCCAGCAACTTCGAGCAACATGAGTATCAAAGTACACTACTTGCATTCTCACCTAAATTAAGTTCCACAAAAGCGTGGTAATTTCAGCGAAGAAAAGGGAGAAAGATTTCACCAAGACATACGTCCTATGGAAGTGCTTTATGAGGGAAGGTGGGATGCCCATATGATGGTTGACTATTGTTGGAGCTTGCAAAAGACGTTACTCATTTACAAAAATCATGCAAAAGAACGAAAAAATAATAAAAAAAAATGTGTATTTTGGAATTTTTAATAAAACAAAAACCAACTAGAGCTGTTACGACAGAACTACTATTTTTCCCGTAATCAGTGCCTCAGATATTACCTAGAACATACATACAATTTCAGGAAAATTTCTCATTGCTGCCCAGTGTTATAAATTAGATTAGATTTTAAGTTATTTGTATAGTGTAATATTGGTTGAGCTCACTGGAACCTCACCAATTCTGTGATGTAAAATGTTACTAAATTTTGTTGATTGTCTACAGATATATAATTCTGTAAAAGTCTTATGGTATGTAGTATCTTATTAAATGAGAATTCGCGAGTTTTGAAGGATTTATAATTATTCTAAAATTTTTTCCTAACTACCATCTTAACCCACGCTTATAGACAATCATTAACCATAACTTTTATTTCCCCATTTTTAAACATAAATATTGTTCGACTAACCTTCTTTTAAATTGACCTAAACAACTCGCAAGTACGAGTATAAAGGAAATAAGTTCCAGTTTACAATACTATACAATATATTCTACGAAATCAGATTGACCTTATGGCCCAGCAGCAGCTTCTTAAAGACTATGGGGATCATTAATTATATTAATGAAAACATTTATTACAAAAAAACAACGTCTTTCTTTATCAGAAAATATATAATATAATTCAAAGAAAACAACACAAATTGAGTTCTGTGACTTGAAACAATACGAGTTAATTTAATTAGTTTAAATTTTTTGGTTGAATAAAGTTTCACTTTTGAAATCTCAAAAAAAAACTTGTTATTTTACTACACACACATTTATTTTTTTTTTTTTTAATGAAATACTACAACAAAAATGTGATTAATCTAATGAATGTAATAAGTTTTTTTTTTTCACATTATAAATTACAATAACAACACAAAAGCCACCTTTGAGAGCATTTATCAAAATTAAGACAAGAAGTACGAAAACAACTCATTAACATTCAAAAACTGATTTCAAATGTACAATAGTACATATTTCAGTATTTCTTCTGTTTTTCATCTTTCAATTTATTATACTTATACTATGTATTGTATTTGTGTGGGTTTCAAATTAGTTTTTCATTAACAACCAAAGCAACAACAACCACAACAACAATATCGGTATTGTTGTTAACACATTTGTTGAGGAAATTCCAATTTTTATGTTTTACATTAATAAATGTTGTCTTTAGCTTACAACAACATCATCGTAATCATCAACATCATTGAAAACAACAACAACTAATTACAAGATATTATTATGCAGTCAAAAAAATTATTGAATAATTACAAGTTGCAGAGGGAAGGCAAAAAATTGTAAACTTCATTCATAATTTTCAATAAACAACAAAACCAATAATACAATATTTAAATACAAAAGAGGAAAATAAGTCTTTTTAAGCAATTGATTTAAAACAAAATGTGTATTAACATCCAGTATTACTAAGAAATAATTGGTATACTCAAACACTTCAGGTGTTTTCTTGCGAATATACAAAAGTTTTGTCTTAAAGAAGCATTTCAACAAGTACAAAACCTAAGCTTGACAATAACTTTGTCAATAAAGGAATATATCTACTGACACTACAATCCTCTGTGTAAGCACAATATTTCAACAAGTTTATTATAAGTCCCTCTGAGTATAATACATGTATGATTGTAATTGAAGTATGACTGAATTAAAAATATTAGAAGTGTTCCATGTATTCTTCAGAAAGAACTGTTTAAATCTCTTTTGATTTATTGAAAATTCTTTTAATAATTACTAGATAAAACAATTAACATATAAATCTCTTACATAGTCCTAGTAATTATCAGATTAATTATATGCAGAAGCCCAAGATCAATATTCATCCTGAGCAAACAGAACTGGAATCTTAAGTCGCTGTTTTACACATTGCAAAAGCAGTAGCAGCAGCAGATTTCAGTACATTGACGGCAGAGAATCCAATGCTAAGGCCAATGTATTGAACTCTGCTACTGATGTCTGCTTCTTCAATATGTGACACAGCGGCTTTACTAAAGGTGTGCAAACTTTCATATATCTAAGCAATTACATCCACACACTTTTACCCCCTAAATAATGCAGTTATACTAAGTATTTTTTGAAATTGAAATATCACGATTATAACGCCTTAACTTTCTTTAACTTGCAACAAATTCATTTCATTGGTTTATTGTATTAAAACTAATATTTAGAGATACAATTTTCATAAAAGGTATTTTACATGGTTTTATTCATGTTTCTTTTATCAGTAGAGATGTTTATACAACAAGTACAGACTCTTATTCACATAGTACATTATTTTACTTTGATAGTCTTCCGCATCTTTTTAAAGGCCTTTTTTTCTGTTTGTTTGTAGGTAAATTTGTGTTCATTAACTTTTAAATAGCTGTGTTTTTTTATTATTGTTTGTACTCTTCGTACTTATTTAGTATTATTAAAAGAACTCGAAAGAAGAGGAAAAATTAATTAAACATTTATCAATTTCAGGCGCGATAATGACGTTGTTGAAGTTGATAATGAAGCGTTGCCCATATGATTTTTTTCTTATTATTTTTTTTTTTTTTTTCTCTCAAGCGCACACCTTTTAAACAATTCCGAAGTGGTTTTATAATGTATTGTAGATACAAGATTTATTTATATACTGTTTTTTTTAATGAATTTGAAGCTTGTTAACTGTTTTCATTGTTGCTATTTTGATTCTTGTTATTATTGTTATAGGTCAACTTTTGATTTACTTTAATTTTGATGCTGTCAAATTAAGAATTGGCAACTGATTTTGATTTCATTTTTTCCACAGTTTTTGTTCTCTTTTTTTTTGAAGGTTTGTTTTTTTTTTTTTTTTTTTTTTTTTTAAATGAATTCCACAAATTCTACATTGGGCAATGGATAGCGGAATTGTTTTCTTGTATACGCTGTACCCTATATACAATATTACGTTATGTGAACTTTGTAAAATTGTATGTAATAATCAGATATAGGGGACTTAGATCCCAGCATAATCAGCATAAAATTTTGTCCATAGACACCTTGGACTGTTATTAAAGCTAATAAGTTATAATTGAATCAAAGACACCTACAGATTGTTTAATAATTATCTATTAAGTCTTTCGATTAAGGTATTTGTTTCTTTTGATTCATAGATTCTTTATGTTTAAAATACTTGTTTCTTGTTTTTTTACCTGTTTCCTGTTTATTGTAATCTTATATAGAGATAAAAAGTTTGATACTTAACATCATTGTGATGCAGCTATGACATATTTTATTTAATTCTCAGAAGATGACTAAGGAAGACTTTTGTATAGATCTGATAGCGATATGACTGATGAAGTGTTAATGTCATATACCTTACATATTCGGGGCATAGGGTTTCCCATGGTCGTTGGGACTAACTGACATTAATGTCCTCATTTTTATTTGTGCATTTCTTGTTTAACTTTACTTTTTAGATTGACAATCAGAAAATAATTCATTTTTTTTCTCTTTGTTTTCAACATTTTTAACTTGAAATTCGGTAACTTTTGACTCTTAAAGATCTTATTTTTTCCATTATTGTTGTTGTTTCTGCTTATCTTTTGCACTTCTTTTAGTAACTTGGCAAACAAGTTGACTTTACTTGAACTTCAGATGTGATGAGCGTTTCCATTGCAATGTCAGAAAATTATCTTGCACTTATATTCACGCTTAATTGGCATCTTTTTTTTTCTGCTTTTGTGCACTTAATTTTTTTGTTTTTATTTTTATAGTCTTTCCTTTGAATTGTCTTGAGTATCTTCTCTTTTTGCAACAGCAAAACCATCGTTTTAGTATGGCATTGACACTGGCACTCGACGAAAATTAACGAAAAATCAATTTAATGAGCAAAACATGCAATAAATTATAGTCAGATGAAACAAACAAACAAAAAAGGAAAAGATGGTTTTTTGAAGTGTTGTCTTTTGATTGGCAGAAGAAGAGCAAAAGAGATACTTACTCGACACGACAATTTGTGGAAAAAATGCATTTTGAATTCTTATTTCATGTAACAGAATTTTATTTTGTTTTGTGTATTTTTATTTCCTTTTATGTACTCGTATGTCGAATCTGGGTCATGGTTCCTTCTGACTCTTAAATTCATTTCAATTACAATTTGTAATATTATTTCTTTTGATGTCTTTAATTTTCATAAATCTTTTTCATTCCTTAAAACAGAAAAATTGGAACAACCTTCTGGTTCCAAACTATGGTACAGAATCAATAATATTTAGATCAAGAAATCTTATAAGAAAAACATAAATCTAATATTAATTGCTAATACTAATCCAGTTGAAAATCATAAAGTTCTTATGACATATGTTTTTTTATGTATTTTTCTGTGTAAAACAATAAAAATCCACTTAAATCTTAATTTAATTGATTCTAATTCTATGGCACTTCGTGACAAGTTTTTTTCTCTCTCCCATTATTTTAATACCTTTCATATACAATCGTATGATATAATCATAATGGTATTGTTAATTTGTCATGAGGTTTGTAACGTAACTATAAGTGTAAGGATTTGCAAAGGCTAATTAAAGTTATATTCTTTTAAAACAAAATAAAGAAAAGAAATGGGATACCATTGTCTGTTTTTATGACGGAAAGATATTCAAGAAAATAAAGTTTTTATTGTTAAAACTGTCATGACTTAGTAAAATGTGATTTAGACGGTATTGTTCGTAAAATAGTTCACCTGACTTGCAATCAACCTTGTCCACATTTGTTAGGCAAGTGATGTTAGAATAGAAATCAATTTTAGTAGGAACATAAGCTATATAGGGAAGCAGCGTAGCATTAAAAACTCTCAAAGATTAACGGACTTAGACCTTGTTCACATTCAGCCTGTCTTTGACTGCATTATCTCTCGCAACTTTTATTTGTTAACAAGTGGAACAAGAAGCTGAATGAGTAGCCGAGCAGCAACAGCTCGCAGTTCTTCTTACGTTGCTTGTTCATGTCGTTTGGCTTGCTTAGCAGTGGGGATGCATGCGTAATGCAGAAGATAGTGGTCAATGGAAGCGGAATTATAAGAAATTTGCTTTGCGACACAAAGCACACCTTCATAAAGAAACAAAAATGAAAAGGAATGTGAAAATAGTTGCTAACTAATGCTGAGTGTGAACAACTAATGGCGTTACCAAAAAAGAATCAACAACGAGCTGCTGAGTATGATGCTGAGTGTGAACAAGGTCCTAAAGAAAACAACTTACAAGTCATCTAATGGCTGACACTATGTAACAAAAAGACGATCAGCACCACAAAAGCAAAGGTGGCCTAAACAAAGAATTTTTTAATGTAATTAATTTAGAAAAGAGTTCAGATTACTTCTCAGATAAGATCTGAAACTTATCAATAAGAAAATTAAAATTTAAATTTCTTCAAAAAGCATTTGTATCAGAAATTTCTAATTGCATATACAGAAACTATAAAAATAAATCGAAATGATCATGTTTTTATATCACTTAGAATTCTCATACAATAATTTTATTTATTTATTTTAGTAAAAAGTATTTACTATTTCTATTAGTTGCATGAAAGGTATCTAAACTTCATTACAACTGAATTGAATGTATTGTATATAAAATTTTCTTGCATTAATTTATGAAGAAAATTAAAAATTTACAAACAAAAAAGTGCTAATCTTTATTGTTGCTTTTTCTTCTACAATATTTTTTTTTCTTCAACTCTTAACTAGTTTTGTGTTTCTTCTAATTTATGCTTATTTTATAATTCATTTTTTTCCACTTAATTTCTTTCAGTATAAATGATCATTTAAGAATAACAAAAATGTTTTAAACTGCTGGCAACAATAATCGCTCGGACACACAGTCAGGCAGTCAGTCAGTCGCAGCAGCAGCACACACAATCCCATATAAAGTAAGTGAATATAAAACATAATTTCCAACTTATCAGAAAATAAAATTAATAATGTAAAATTCCATAAAAAAAAACATCTATACGAGTACAATATTAAAGTAGGAGAAGATTTATTTTTTTAAACCCACTTAATCGATGATGATGATGATGATGAGCCTACTACTTTTTGTTTTCGACACACTGTTTTCTAGACTAATGAAAGCGCTCAAACGTTCGATCGATCCATCGATCGATCGGTGGCTGGATGTTGTGTGTCTCATTATAATATTTTAAAGCCACAATAATAACAATAATAAATTAATTTTGTTATTAATAAATAATAAAAAAAAGATTTTCATTTCATTTAGGGGCAGGCGGTCCCGATATACATGAGACACACTCGTAGATAGATAAATATCTTTTATGCATGTAAAATTTATTTTTTTGTTTTATGGTTTTTTGTATAAAGATAGAGAAAAATAGAACTGGTCCTAATCAAAATGACTGATGAGCGTCGCTGAGTGCCTGCATAACTCAAAAATCGTGTATACTCGCATATACAAAAATGAAATACAATAATAAAATAACTTTGAAATACTCGTAAATCGTTTGTAAGAGAATAAGCTCAGAGCATTATTAGAAATATTTAAATTTTGTTGTCGTATGGACAATCGGTTGATCAGTCAGTTAGTTAGTTGATCAGTCGATTTTGGTGATTTCATTTTGTATTGTTTGGGATATTGTTTCAAAATTTATTGATTCTATGCCATTTTAAATTTAATTTCGATTTTTTTTTTCTCAAATAAAAATAAAATAAAATAACATTAGAATTTAGCTCAAGCTGAGCCCAACTGGTTTAGTTTAGGCAAATTAATGAATGAGCGAGTTAGTCAACACAACAAAGAAATCAACAAAAAACACACAAACTATTTAAAATGACCAAAAATGTAAATATAAAAATATTTAACTAAAGAAGGAAAACCTAAGCGCTTAGTCAAATTATTAATCAATGACTTTATTAAGTCGGAAGCAAAGCTTTTTTTTTTTTTTTTTTTCATAAAATAAATAATAAAAATTAAATAATAATTAAAATGATAACACGAAATTAAGAAATATAATCAAATTAAAATTATGTTTGATTTTTAAAACAATATTTGTAATTTTAATGGTCTTTTCCACCTTTAATCAAGAAGCGTATAGAAATCGATATTCCCTGGTAAATAAGAAATACTATCATTAATCAAAATATTTGGATCTCGATGATAACAGATTAGTAATCAGAAAATATAACCAAAATATTGTAGCGTGATTCACCTCAATGATGTTGCTATTGACCAGTTAGACTTCAGATAATATACCTGCTTAGTAAAGAGAATTCTTTCATTAGACACAACAATAAGAATCCTGGCATTGTATTTAGTGGATGTATCAGTCTCTTGACAGAGTGCAAATAGTGTCTAAAGGAGTTAAAGTGGTTTCTGAAGGCTAAATTACTACATGAACATGATTTAAGGCCAATAGCATTGGTTTCGCCATTGATACAGAGATTGAAAACGCTATGCTATTTCATAGTTTTTGTTTTTTTCTCTTGCTTCTGCTGTTTGCTTATGAAGCACGAAGCAAAGAGCACATGACAAAACTCCAAAGAAATACTATTTATAGTCGGAGCAATAGCAAAAAAAAATTGTAGCAATTAGAAGCAAAAGCAAACGAAATTAATTTGTGTGCTATTGCTCCGGCTACTCCTCTTGATGCTTTTGCTACTGCTATGCTCCCAAATGTTCATGCTCCGAATAGCATTCTATGTTTTTCTTAATTGTCGATTTTAGGGATTTTTGACTAACTTTAGAAGTAAATATTTTTGGGAGTAGGCAGCCTCGCTTTTGTAACAATTATGCAAGTTTCGAATTTTATATTCCAATTTTTTGCTTTTACTTTTGTACTTGAACGATTATAAGTTAAGATGTTATCGCGCTAAAGTTATTTTGACAGGTTGAAATATTTTAATTCCGATGATGACGGACATTTAAATTGGAAATTATGCAGTCGCACTTTAAAATTTGACTTAAGAAAACATTTATTGCTGCACAAAATTTGTATAGATAAAAATGAAGAAAATGACTTGTGTTTTTTTGACTCAATTTCTCATGTTAGAAGACAAGTGATTAAAGTCGAAATTAACAAAAAAAAAAAGCAATTGATTCGGTCGTACATTGGATTTGTCACAGAAGACAGTATTCCTTTCAATTGATATACCTGACTTTCAAATTACTGGAATTGTTAAAGGTTCCCGTGAATGTCTTGAATTATTGATTTTTTGCAAAGGTTGAAATGGTGTCTAAATGTGACATTACTATAGCTGGTTTTATCTGGCTTTTGTTAAATTGGAATTGACTAAAAAATTTATATTTTTTCTATACAAAAACGTTTGTTTTTTTTGTAACTATTAGGTTAGTATATGGAGTAATTTAGGGATTAAACAAAAGATTCTATACATTTTTCCATCTTAAAAACAAACAAAACAATGAAATGATGAATAGATATGGTGTTTCTCATAACACTGATCACATCTATTCATTAATGTCTTCTTTAAGAAATTCCAAGACTATCTAATCAAAAATATCCTCATCCTCCTTCTCCCAAATTCTTCTATATGCAAATATGAAATATCAACAAGTGTTGCCAAAATGTGCTATAAATTTTTATCAGTTGCAACAAACTTTAACAGAAAAACTCTAAAAATTTGTCACATAAATTACAATTTGCGACTACACTTCTTCATCTTCTCCATTTTCTACTTTTTTTTCCTCAATTGCAATTCCCATTGAGGAATGAGGCAAAAAAAAAAGGTAAAATGAAATTTTACGACCTTAATTGCCAATGAACTCATGTATTATTTCACTGACAAGAGAGAGAGAGAGAGTAAAAGAAGTACATTTTTTTTTACAGTAAACGAACAGAAAGAACCTCATAAAATACAGAAGAAAGGTAGGAATGAATAAAGAAGAAATACTGACATACTAAGCCGACAAGCGTTACAACCTTTCTTCAATTGCAGCCATGGAAAGCAATTCATTACAGATACAATACACACTCAGATAAAGATATTCACATATAAATTTCAAAATTCAAGACCAAGTCCACGTCCAAGACCAAAGAAGAAGTGAAAAGTGCAACAAATTTGCATAGTACGAGTATATGAAGATATCATAAAAACATCATCAAGATTTCAAAGCAATTAAAAGTTATTTTGTGTCTAAATGTCAGCAGCAAGAAAAGTCACTCCATGAATGAGTTTATCATTTGAATGTTGTAAACACCCTACAGAAAGAAGTTTTTGTAGGAATTGAAAGAACACATCACATATTTCCGCATTAAAATATGGCAAAACATTTAAGGAAAAGCAAAAGACTTAAGCAACAAACTTGAGTACAGAATATAAGAAACCTGTACCTCTTTTTTTTGTGTATAGAATTCTGCAAACGATCCACGCCTTAAAAAATGGAAACTAAATTCTAAATACAATTTTTTTTTCTTTTACATTTCGATTATATGAAACAATAAATTTACTATCGACTAGATCATGATGTATCAAAAAACTCGTATACTCAGGCACTACTAAGGTGTGTTCATTCTTTTAGTACTTGGTTGGCTCCACTTTGACTTTGTTACTTGTATTGGATATGCAAAAACATTTGACTAAGCATTGAAATCCATGAAGCTCATGGAGTTTGTTTGTTTGCTAAGCATATGCATTTTGATCATGAGCACGATAAACGTTTTTAGACCACAAAACTGAACAATAAGAGCAACCAAACAACAACAACAATAACAAATACTATAACAACAATGTTGCACACATTCTTTTAAAGGCCGTTTCAAAGTTACTTTGTTCGGCGGCTAACATGGTATGAACGACGAATGTTCGTTTGTTCACTCGTTTCTTTGTTGGTTCATTCGCCATATTTGTTCGTATCTAAAAGTAGGAAAAGTCACTATAGAAAAAGCTCGTTTTTCACAATTTGATTTATTGCCACAGTCGAAACGAGTGCATTAGGCATGAGGGACTCTACTCACACTCCATCTACTCGCATTTTAGCCAGCCTCTTCTAACTAACTAACTAACTATGTATATCACTTGCTAATGACGTTACCTTGTTTTAATATATCTTAATCAAAGACTAAATATGAAATTACTGCAAAATACAAAATACAATAATAACTTAAGCTACTATTATTATATTATATTATACTATTAGTATATCGGAAGGCAACTTTGCATTTAATGGGGCGTATTTAGTTTTAGAGGCGTTACGGTGCGGGACGCATGCCATATGCCATGACTACCAAACATGCTAATGAGCGACGAGTGACCAATGACTGTGCGACTTTAAATTTCAAACTACAAAAATGGTTGACCATTGAGAGCAAATAAAACAGAAAAACAGAAAAGCAACAACAACAACAAAAATCACTAGCGATAACAATAAACGATAAGCAACAACAATAAATAAAAATATTTTGCATAATTTTTTGTTAATCAAAAACAAAAAACCATAAAAACCAATGAGAAATCGGTTCGGTTTCAAGTAGCCGAAATAATATAAAAAATAACATTGTTTTTATATTAAACTACGATAGATAGATCGATCGATCGATTGTTCATTTGTTTCCTCGTTAAACTTATCACACCCTCCCTCCCTCCCTCCTCCACTATCTCTATAAATATGACATGCATTTCATCGTTGCTCACCATTGCTTATTATTTAATTATGAAACTCGTGCCACAATTCGATCAACCAAAAAAATAAAAAATATATATATATAAAAATTCAAACGCTAATTTGCATGAGTTACGCCCTATTTTTTCACAATAAAGTCATAATTATTTTAAAGTGTTTGTCTAGATCAGACATGCCTCTATACACACACGTATATGAAAATCTACTCTAAATTCATTTGTAAATAGTAGTAGAAACCAAACCAAATGAATTTGCTGTCCATGCATGAATCAAAACCTAAGTTAATTAATGAATATATTTATAATAAATATTTTAAACTAAATAACAAAGGAAAACCATTTTGGTTTTTTAGAATTTTGTGCAGCAAAATAACAAAGAAAAACCCAAGACTCAATACTCATTCGTTCATCGAATGAAAAACAAATTTAAAAAGCATTCAACAAAAACAACAAAAAATGAATCATTCACTGCAAAAACTCATACTATAAAAATTTAGTTTATAACGCAATAAACAAAATTTAACAAACCAAAAATAATTTAAAATAAAAAAAATACACAAATAATAAAAAAATAAATACTTAGAGGAAAAAAAAATAAAAAAAAATACTGAGTTGCACAAAGTCAATTAAGACTAGAATAATGTGTGTGTTTGGCATAATAAAATTGTTCATGATCATTAAAATTATATACAAAAGAGTATGTGTATATAAATTATCATTAAAAAAATCAAGAACAAAATTTGAAACAAGAAAATATTGTGTACAAAAACTTTAGTCACACCTAAGATAGCATACACTTCTCAATGTCATGAAGGCTCATTTACACTTGGCTAGTTGGCGAGCTAACTTTACTCGTTGTGGTGTTAAAACACTACTCGGGTGACTTCGCTTGTAATTAGCCAACTCGCTGGACTTTAGCTAGCCAACTAGTCAAGTGTAAATCAGCCTTAACTAACAGAGAGATTGAATATATAAAGGAGAAGAAAAAAAGTGTTTTATGTTATATAATACCATACAAGAAGCTGGTTTGGACCAATGGTATACAGCTTTGGGACACTAATTCCAACTAAAAATACTGCAAAGGCTTGTCAGTGCTCCGTGGTATGTCTGAAATTCGGTCATTCACTGAGACTTGAAGATTTTAATGATCAGAGATGAGTCAGGTTCAACAACAGACAGATCTCACGATTGGAGGATCATGGCAATTAATTGGCTGCTGGACAACAACAGACACACACGTTACCTGAAAAGGCAATATTGTCTAGATCTCGGGTTCCGCTTTTCTGACGACTGATCCACCAATAAATTAAAGCCAATAACATGTGATTTTTAAATTTTCATTCAAATTCGCCTACAGCTAGATTTTAAAACGAAAAAATCTCCTCGCTTTTAAATCACAATTCAAAAATGTCTTTCCGCAACTAACTTCTGTTATACAAGACAGTTTTGAAGCCAGTAGGGACATATGGAATTCCAGAGATTCCAATCAAAACTTCTCCGCAGAATTGTGAATGCACCTTGGTATATCAGAAATACAATAATTTATAGAGATCTTCATGTCCATGGATCAAAGACGAAATTGGAAGATTCAATAGAAAATATGTATCCCATCTTCAAGTACATCCCAATGATCTCGGCTCAGGCCTACTTTATTAGTCGTAAAACATTTTTGAACTTAAAACAATAGGACGGGGAACTGCTATGTGGCTGCAAATCTTCATGTATGGTATGTATTGTCTATAAGACTCTTTTCGACTCTGTAGTCTGCATAGATTTAGGATTACTTGACTCACAATCCATTCAACTGCAATGTCTATTTATTTATACTATTTATACTCTCCTAATAGAAAATCACATTAAATTGAATTCAACAGGTTGAGTCAAACAAAAGACTTAAGCAACAAACTTGATTTCAATGTTACTCATTTCACATGTTATTTCTTTTTACCACACAACACAATTTGTTCTTTCATCATGAAAACAAAACAAAAATTAGTTTTTTGTTGTAACTAATTTAAGTTGCTGTTATTGCTACTGTTATTTTATTTTTGCTGCTGTTGCTGTTGTTGTTTTATAAACAGTTTGCCATAAATTCATTTTTATGCTAATTTGTACAATTTTATAGTCATCGCCAACCAACTTCTGTGTTTTTTTTTTCTTGCTTTACAATTCTCATTATCATCATCCACAGTATCCACACATCAACCACATTCACATCATCATCGTTATCATTATTATTATGCTCATCTACATAGTCATCGTAGTAAGCAATAGTAGAAGTTTCACTTTCAGTTTTATAATACAAAAATGCAATTTGTGCAACTGTACTCTGAGACAACAGCACAAGCAAACAAACAAACAAACACAATAAAAGACAAAACGAAGACATCCTTTATTGAAAGTAAAGTGAATTTTCTGCCTTTGTTGTTGTTGCTACTACTGCTACTGTTGCTGTTAGTTTTGTTTCGTTTTGCTTTGTTTTATTTGGAAAAATTTGCATTTTTCCGTGCAGCTGTATCTATTACTACTGACTACTTCTTCAGCTTCTTTTTGTATCTTTTTAATTTTTAACTTCTTCTTCTTTTCTTTGTTAACTTCTTTTGGTTTCATTAGTTGCTAATATGGTTTTTTTTTTTGTTTTGTCTTTTCTTTTTTCTTTTCTTGTTGTCGTCGTCATTGTTGTCATCATCATTGTGCATGTTTTGTTGGTGTTGGTGGTGGCAAGTAGCAACAATTGCCTAGTACAATAAGTAGTACCATAAGTAAGTATTATAATAGTATTACTGTTATGTATATTGTGTCTTTCTCTCTTACTGTATTTGGTGTTGCCACATATTGTTGCTGCTGATGTTGTTGTTGCCGCTTTGTAATTAATGGTTAATTAATTGAAATGAAGTAGCTGACAATCTTAATGATTCGTAATTTGTTATTATGGTAATTTACAACACACTACTATAGTACACAAGCAGCAACAACAACAATAATGAAGAGTGTGCATAATTTATTTAAATAAAATTACATAGCAAAAAATTAAAAATAAAAGATATGAGACACCCAGCGAAGTCATGAGTATGGTTACAACAAGTTAATGCGCGCGCTTTGATAGAATGATTGAATAACACAACACAACTTGACTCAATGATTGTCTTGAATCATTGACTAACTGACTGACTGATTGACTAACAGAGTGAAAAATATTGTAAGTCAGTTATTTAGTTGGTAGGTTGGTAACTTGATTCTTGCGTAATTATAGTCACGAGTAATTTGTTTTCATTTGTTTCAATAGAATTTTCATAATAATCAAATCAAAATTAGTTCATTAGCATGGTGCAGTTCCAGTTTATTAATAAGTTGAAATTATTGTATTGCTAAGCAATTAAATATCGTGTTAAAAGCCAAGAAGTTCACCCACATTATTCACTCTCAGTTATTCATTGGTATTTACCTTTTCTAATCAAGCACAAGCGGCGTCAACAACTCATAAATAAAAGTAGAAGAATGTTCCGATGTCCATAAACGCCATGAAAAGCTGCTCAATAAAACAATAGAAATGTGGAACTCTACTGTGCAAGGAAACTTTTGTGTCCTTATACAAAAATAAGAACAAATCACTATGATATTAACTAAGGTCATCAGATTTAACCAAAAACATGATCTCGTAGATCAATAGTAGACCAACTTTCCATCTCTAGAATAGCTTCTCCATATATTTGCGATGTTGATATCCCAATCTTTAAATTAAATGACATATTGTCATAAATTTTAAATGAAAATAAGGTGAAAATTAAATTAAAACAAGTGAAATACAATGAAATAATGGTAATCAACAGGAAAGAAGTTAATTTTCTTTTTTCTAGTAAATAAAGATAAATTTCCTAATACTACAATACTTCAACAGTTGCCAAACAATGCAAATTAGATATGCATATGGAGATGAACCGACAGTGAGAGAGAGGGAGAGTGAGAGAGACTGCTATCAAAAGGAAAAATTAATTTCCAAAGAAAACTAATAAAAATAAATTTTAAAACCCTGAAATGAAGAGGCCACCAAAAGCAACAATATTTTCAGATAGAAATAGACAACAATAAATAGAGGAGATAAAAAAAAAACAAAAACAAAAAATGTCAAAACAAAAAACAAAATAGAAAAGTGACAGCTGAATGAGCGCGTAAAGTTGTGTGGCACATGAATGACGTGGGTTTGTCCCCACGCCTCCCTCCCTCTTCTGGATCAATTGAAATTTAAGCAAACCTGAAGTCAAGTCACACAAAAGTCACGAGAAGCGGGACTCTGTGTGTTTGCTGCTGTGAGGCAAATTGGGCGGACGGGCGGTCGAGCGGTCGGTTGGCACGTTTTGACTTCAACATCAACACAACAGTTGAGAGAAGATCGAAGCTGAAGCTGAAACTGACGACGAAGCTGATGAAAATTTGCATCTTGACGAATTTAACGATGAACGAACAACAAACAAACAAATGAATGAAATCAACAAAAGATACAAAACCTCAAAGTTTTATTCGTCGTGCAACATACACACACACACACAGCATAAAGAGATTGAATTGTTGTAGTAACAAGGTAAAGAGTGGAGGCAAGAAGGGCGAGCAGGAATGCAGGCAAGTGGCAGACGACAGGAACCATACCACATAGGCAGTGGGAGCAACTGCAAAATGCATGTGGGAGTGTTGCCTGCCTTTGCAACTGTTTGCCTGTTGCCTTTTGAGACGAAAGCTGGGAATTTATGAAGATGCTTTTTGGGTGGCATCGTTAGACTTTGAGTTGACTTGTCTACGCTGATATGCTGCTGCTGTTGCTGTGGCTGATTTTGCTTATAGCATAGTCAGCAGTCTATAACTGTATTTTAAAGTTGTTGTCCTCCCTTCCCCTAAAGCCACCTCCACAACCGATTATACTGTTTTTATTGTTGTGTTGTTGTTGTTGTTGTTGCTGTTGTCAAGTGATGTGAGTAAAAATATTTTTATTGCACTTTGACATGACAGCCAACAAATTGCAATCATGTTAATGAGTATCTGTGTGTACATTTTCGATATTTTGTAGTGTGTGTATGTCTATGTATTTGTACTTTTATTGTAATAGAAATATTTGCACTGAAATTTTTGTGGCTTTTGCTTGAATTAAAAACAAAGCAAAAACAAAAATCACCCCCAAGTAATAATAAAAAGAAAAGAAAAAGAAAAGGAAATAAAAACAATTAAATGAAATTAACAAAAGACGACCTCCACGTTAATAAAAAAAAGAGTAGTACCTACACATAAATAGCTAAGTCAATGCGTTATACTCGTACTATTGTATTTTCAATGGTTTATTGGACTGACTCTTTTTGTTTTTCTATTGTGATGTGCCTTGACTTGTCTCGTGTTGCCTTGTCTTGCCTTGCATTATTACCTGCCCGCACCCCAATTTTTGTTGTTTTTTTTTTTTCTTTTCTTTTCCTTCTTTGAATTGCGCCTTTAGCGATCACGTCAAAGACTTTGTGACTTTGTAATAATAATAAAAAAAAATCAAAAACAATATCAAAGAAAAAGAACACATGATGTTAAAAAATACTTATTGTGGTGTAGCAGTATGAACAAAATAATAAAAATGAAAATAAAATTATTATTTGCTTTGTTAAAGGTGGTGGGCGCATAAAGTAATAAGAAATAAAAAATAAAAATTTTAAAATAACATAATAACAATATAAATATAAATATAAAATCACGTTTTTCTTAACCAAGGAAATGTGTGGTGTGAGATATAGAAAAAAGAATATTTTATTTTGTAGAAGTACAGAAATACGGAATTAAAATATATTTAAAAATTAATAAGTTCTTTTAAAATGATTTATTAATTTATCAGACTAGATAAAATATCAATATCATCATCATGTGTACTGATTCATGTAAGGATCACAGTATGGGAGAATAACTGCAGCACTTGAGTATGATGGGAACTGGGAACTGAACTGAGGACAGTGATAAAACAGAACAAAAACAGTGAATCCAGCTAATCATGTCTGTTAATTCATCCATCATCTGTCTATGCATAATTGCAAACTAGTTCCTCAGTCGTGCAAAGACTCTCTTAAATGCTCAATGATTGCATTTGTTCAATCTGCACTGTGTACTGATGTAGGGATCAAGGTATGGCAGAACAACTGCAGCTCTTGAGTAGGAACACTTAACTTAGAGCAATGAAAAAACAAGGATAATGAACACTTGCAGCTTATTTAGACTGTATAAAAGGTTTTCTTCAGTTTGATTTAAAGAGAGTTCCCATAGTATGAAGGGTGGTTTCTTTTTCATTTTAAAACTATTATCACACAGTGTATTTAAATAACCATATCTGTTCATCCATCTTTCATCTGTCTACGCAAGATTGCAAACTACCATCAATAACGATAAGGTGAAAAGAGCAACGCTTTTTTAATGTCATTATGTTCTAGAGTATACAAAGTCTTTCCATCATAAAGATCCCACAAAAGCAATTTAGCGTCCTTCACCTCGGAAGTGCAAAGCGATCCATCAGCTGAAAATGTAACCGTATTCAAGTATTCGTTATGGCAATGATGATTGGTCTTTAACTTGCAGTTTGCATAAAATTAAAGTTGTTTAAATCAATTATGCCATGAATGAACGACTTCTTATATACATAGGCCGTACCACAAGAAACACAAACAGACATAGTTTGCTTCAGAATGATGAAATCGATGAAGAAATGGAAATAGGAAATGGCTTTCTAATGCACCTATGCAAAGTAGGGATGAGTCTTTAGCAATATAGTATATAATACTAAACATAAACTTAGAAGAGTACTAGCTACAGCTAGCCTACGACTCTATGATGAAATACATTTATGAAGATAAGAAAAGATGCAGTATATTTTTTAAAAAGTTTTGATGTCTCCCCAAGCTTGGACAGACGTCTCTAATATGGTTGACGGAGGCCGTACTCCGTACGAATAGAATTGTGTCGATGAGGTCGGTGAGAAGGTGTTTGAGTAGAGTATGTCCGATACGTAGATCGCCGGTGCTTTAAGGTTTTTGATGGAGCTTTACTCTAATAAATACATTTATAGCCAAGACTCTTTCTTAAATGCTTAATTGTTTAAAATAAGAATATATAAATGAAACCATTGAAATAAATATATTGCCATCACATAAATCATTCATTTTAACTGCAATTTTTCATTAGTTTCATTAGTAAGCAAATGAGTTTATTGGTTTCTGGAATAGTGTAGTCTTACATGACGTGCCTTACCTTAGTTTAGTTTCAAAGAGCTTTTTTCTCCAATCTAAATCCTTTTTCTTCAATTTAAAAATTATATTTGTAAGCAATTACAACATTTCAAAAGGCCTCGCAGCAACAAAACGAATTGACAATTAATTTTTATTTTCAAGCAATTTATATTAATTAATGGAAGTTTTGCATTAATTTTTCATTTATTTATTTTTTCACTAAAAAAAACCACCCACAAGTCACAATTCTCAATGCAATGAATGGGACTCGTTTAAACAAATGCTGTCGACAATCTAAAAGCATTTATCAAAATTCAAGAAAAGCACAAAAAAATGCAAAAAAAGATATGTCTCAATGTCGTTGAATCGAAAGGGGGCGTGAGCTTGTAAGTTGTAAAGCAGAACATAACACAAAACATACTATTGTAGTAACAACAATCCAAAAAAGCAGCAGTAATTTGACGACAACAAGCAACGAAAAAAAAGCCCAAAAATTTTGAATACAAACAACAATGACAACAACTAAAAAAACATACAACAAAACAAAAAACCATTACAATAACATTAAACATTGGCAATGTCGCCTAAATATGTTTGTTCTATGCCCTCAACTAATCCCAAAACCAAAAATCGAAAATTTGCATTTTAACAAGTTAATTTTTTTCTGATTTTTTTTTTTTTTTAAATCACAAAACGAAAAAAGGGGGGTTGAGTTTTGGGCTCAAAGCGTGCAAGAAATCGGTCATTGCAAAACAGTAGCGCACGAATTTTAACCAAACAAAACTAAGTATATTGTATATAGATTCGTTCAATTTTCAAATGACTTCTGAGTTGTTCAGCTGTCTCGATTAGGAGTTCAATTTTATATGTATTGCCTTTGTTTTATTTTATTTTAAAGCTCACAAACTCAAATGGAGTTGGCGTGGTGGATAACTGAGCGCTAAAAGCCTGCCTGGCTGCTACCTCGCTTAAGGTCTATCTCTAACTATCGGTGGGTTTATCTATCTGCTGTCTATGAGTCTTTCTGTCTGTTTGTCTTTGCTTGTTCTGTTTGTCATTCTGTTTGTCTGTTGCTGGTGGTGCTGCTGCTTGTTTTGTTGTTGATTTACTTTCAATTGAAATTGACTGGCGACATAATAATGACATTTTGCCCAACAACAACAACAGCAACAAATGTATCTTTTTGTTTGCTTATAAAAAAAAAATTATTCTTTTATCATTTTTTTTCTTTTTTTTTATTGTTAAACTTGTTGTTGCCATGTTTCTTTATTCTGTTTTTTTGACATAAATGCAAAAATGCATTAGTTTCAATAAATGCCACAACAACCAAAATGTTTAAGAATTACAACAAATGAGACATGCTTATGAATGAATGAATGTATGAATAAAGTTGTTATCTATTGCTATATGTATTTGCTGCATGTTGTCGTCTCTCGTGTTGGTCAGTGGGAAATGTTAGAGGAACGAACTCATGTTCATGTGTTGTATCGATTTCATTGTATGCAAGTACTTACTTAGTTTTTGTAATGGTTTTTCCTATACTTTTTTATGTTAATATAGTTTTTATTATTCTCGACACAAGCAACAGACATTTTGGGTGGCATTCATATGCAGAATAAAAATTTTAATGTTTTACAATTCAATTGTGTTATTTTTTTTTTTAACTTTATTGTAAAAAATTGTATTCTTATGGCTCTACGAATGCTAAATTTAAGACTTATTTGCAATTATTTTTTCAATTTCACCCCTGTTGCTTGTATTTATTTCTATTGATTTTGTGAGGAATATTACATAATTATTGTCTGATCTTCCTTTGAGGTGTAAATGGTATGATTAGTCTGTCGTGATGTTTGTGCCGCTCTAAAAGATCTTAATGTGTTATTATTATAACAATTTTTACTGAATATAATCAAGATTATTTCCAATCAGATCAATAAATCTTATTACTGACATACGTGTATAGTAAAATGTCCTTAAAATTTTTAGTTTTTCTATTGGCAACCTCTTTAAATTCAGCTTCTTCTTCAGCTAGGGATCCCAAAACGACATTTATTATATCATTCTTTTTTTTTTTTTTTTTTTTGAGTAATGGCGACCCACACCCTTGGTGGTGATTATGGCAATGCCGACCTTGCGTTTACCATCAATGTTCGTATTTATGGTACGAATAATGTGTCTGTACTGAAGCAGGCGCAGTTGACAACATGATTGTGTTCATGGAACAGAAACAAAACCATATATACTAAACAGATTTTTCATATGAATTCTTTAAAAACCTCTAATATATTTATAATGCCATCCTTCGGCCGTAACAACTCGTGAGTCTATTTCTATTTATTTTATTTTATTTAAAGAAATCTGCTATTAAGATTGATGGAAGAAAAGTACATGAATTTACCAAGTTTACCCAAAACGTCATTTCTGTTGGGGAAAGGTTAGTTATCTATCCGAAAGTTTTTAATTAACTTTTGGCAATCAATGACAATGTTCTCTGCTTGCATTTCGTTTCTTAGGGACAATCCACACTGAGAACTTCATGGAGGAAAACTTTTATAGATTATATATTCCTTAATCAAGCATTTTATAAGTGGTATTGGTTGATTCACCTCCTCTTTATTATTTCTTAGTTCCATATTATTTATTTCATATCATTCTTTATCATCGTAAGGTTCCACTTCAATGGCTTGTTCTAAGTAAACAACTTGGCAAATACAGATGTATGTATGTGTTGATTAGTTTTGATTTCTTTTCCTTTGTTATGACATTTTGCCTTTGCCGAAAAAGTAGAAAATTTCTAAAATTTTCTTTGGTTTCTTTTAGGAGTTTCCTTTTTCTATTGAATGACAACTTGAAACAATTCCCTATACAAATTGCCAAAACTATTAAGTGGCGCCAAATGTTTAAATAAAAAAACCAAAATAAAACAAACCATAACAAAACCAAAAACAAATCAAGATCTTCCGAAATTGACTCTCTTCAAAAGCCTATTGTCTTTATTGTACTACTATTATAGTATTGTGGAATTTTAGTTGTTGCTGTTGTTGTTTTTTTTGTTTTTATTGTTATTGATAGTAGCAGAGTAATACAAGTATTTGTGAAAGCAACAAGTTCACCCAAATTAACAAAGCAAAAAGTAGAAAAAACAAAACAAAGTTGTACAATAAAACACCAGCAACAATAACAACAGCAACACCAACACCAACACCACTAACATGAACATCAACAACTTTAGACAAAAGCTACTTTTTCCTTAATAATAAAAATAAAAAAAGCGAACAAAATTCAACTAAAAAGACTATAAAAATTTCCACCTTTAAGCATTTTATATCTTTTATATGTTGTTGTTCATCCGTTTGCTTAGATCGCTGGAAGAAGGAAAATAAACCACAGGGGGTGGCATTGGAATATTACAGTGTGGGTTGGTTGTTTGCTTGATGGCTTAGTAACTATGAATTGAAGAAGCTGTGAGTGAGTGTAGCATGTAAGCAGCAACTTCCCTACTTTGCACCAGAAACATTAACAATTTTCATGTAGTCAAGAAGAGATGGACATGTTTTGATACAAGTTTATAGCAAATTTGAAATTTATTAGCAAACATGTTTGCCAGAGCTTTTTGGGTGGTTAGAAAATAGCAACAACAATAACAACATCATACTACAATACTTTGGCACCCACAAGCAAAACGATGAATTAACATAAAAAGGAGGTAAGCAGCAAAGCAAAAGCAAGGCCACCTTAGTCAGGCAGCAATGAGATGCATCAACGTCAACTTGTCTTGTTTTGTGGTGTCTCCTTTCGTCTTATAATCTTCCAAAACGATATACAATGTACGACAGACTGCATATGCCTGTTACCTGCCTGACTGCCTAACTGTCTATCTATATATCTATGGTCGAATATGTATCTAGATACATTTGAGTTGCTGCCATTTTTGGGCGCTGTTACCATTAACTTGACTATTTCGCTTTTCTTCTTCTACTACTATTACTTACTACAATACTGACTTCTTTTTCTTGGGATATGGAATGTAGTTATGCAGATTACAATAGCAATAACAAACGAATCCAGTTAAAGAGAGACAGAGAGAGTAAGAGAAACAACTCACATTTGAGTTGGCGATGCAGTTGAAGTGTGTCTTTTATGCAGATTGAGTCTGTTTGTCTTTTAAGGAGTAAGTCACTTTTGTTATTGCTGTTATGGTTTGCACTTTGTACACTTTCTCTGAACACCACTACATGCAAAAGCAGCATGTTGCTTGATTTTTGGTTTTGTATACTTACATTATTTTTAGTTTTTCTAACAGACACCTTAGCCTTCTCTTTATCCTTCCTTCTTTTTTTTTTATTCATATTATTATTATAGCCAACACTTGACATTATCTAAATGAAGTTGCTGCATAAATGTCACAATAAAAAACAACTCAATATTTTCTTTTATAGCGCGTAATAAGAAAATTTATTGATTTTTCAATTTTCACCCATTTTAAGAGGGTCAAGATTTGATTGTAAGAGTGCAAACCAACAAACAACAAGAAGGAAACATAACCAAACGACCACGAGCCGAGCAACACCATCTCAGGTGACAACAAAACAAAATCAAAAGTAACAACAACAACAACAACAACAACAACAACAACAGTACCAGCAACAACATGAAGCGTAACAAGCCAATCAGCAACATCTTCTTTAGCTGTCTTTCGATGTTTCTACCTTCGCATTTGCCTTGGTCTTGGCCAACAAACAATTTTTTCACTCCTTTAAGCAAAGTAGCCGACACAAAGTTGCATGCAGCACAATCATGCCTCAGCTGTGTGCTGCAAATGTGTCATTAATCAAATGGAATTGAAATGCACGGCATAATGTTGTTGTTGTTTGGCTAAGTTTGGTTTCTGCTTTTGTTGTTGCTGCTGCTGCTGATGCCAAATCCAAACGGAACTTTTTTGCCATTTAAACTTTTTATTTTATTATTATTATTTTCTGTGCATTTTAATCATGTTTTACCTACCCAGAGAAGTAGTAGTATCTTTATGTTTGTTTCTGTATGTTGTTGTTGATTTAAAATTCACATTTTGTTGTGTTTTTATTTTTGATTTTTTGGTTGCTTGTAGATCTTCATGTTGATAATCACCTCGCACTCGCCAAAATGATTAATACATCTTGATGCGATTTTTTGTTGAATTTAAAAGAAAAAATATAAGAAAAAAATAAAACAAACTAAATGAAATAATAAATTTTCAAAGAAGCAACACTAAAGAAGAGGACCAAAAAAGGGTAGAGAATTGAAGAAGTTCCAAAGATGTTTGTATTTGATTGGCATTATGAATGAAGTGCGATGCGAATGATGACTTTATTAAGATATTGAAAGATTCATGGTGGATCAAAAGAATAATAATGACAAAAAAAAAAACAAAAACAAGAAAAAAACTAGACAATTTTATTTCAAAATAATATGTATAATCAGGGTTAAGTTAATAGCGATTCAGTCGAAAATAACAATAGGAATTTATGAATATAAAGACAATAAATTTGCTTTTATTAAGCAAAATGCAATAATTTAAATAGCAGAGATTAATCATAACATAATTTAAATACAAAGTAACATCAATAAGAAATAGGGGCTTAAAACCCTGAGGAATGAATCACTATTGCTACTAAAATTTAATAGAATTGAAATTCAAGACTAGTTAGTAATTGAAAGGAGATTCTTCTTATTTATAGGTAAGCTTTTAACTTAGATATTACCTAGTGAAACTGGAAACAATATAACAATATACTGATACATCTTTATTCTTATTTGTTCATTGGAAAATTGTACACCCAACTTTCTGTTGATTCTTCCAATGCGGCACACGGAACCAAAAAGGACAGCCCTTTTCTAAAAAAACATTGTCTCAGTTGCCGATATTTACAGACCATTACAGGATATCCTCTCATGCCTGGAGGTGAAAACCAAAGATCTGCCTGCACTGTCGCTAGGACCAACCAAAGAGAACCTCCGAGCTTCTACACTTCAACAATAATAGGATTCGGACGATGACGGGAGTTTTGACGGGTCACTGCTGATGGCCCACAGGATGCAGGTTCCGCATAATGACTTCTAAGGAGAGGGTACCGGAGAGCATCCAACACCTCCTCTGTGATTGCCCTGCTCATCTCAGTAGATGAACCTGGTTTCCCGGGAAAGTGTTCTTCGAGGAGTTTGGTAGTTTGTCAAAATGTCCTTCGGAGGACCTGGCTCTTTTCGTGGGCTCCTCAGGTTGATTTAAGAGAAAGAGGGTGACCTCTGGGTCCAAGTTGATTACCTCTTACCCCTCACAATGCCAATACCCTTTCACGTTTTATCAGGCATCACAATGGGCCTTATGGCTTCTGGGCTTCGCGAGCGGCCTTCATAACCTAATCTAACCTAGTCAGATTGTTGTTAAGATAGACATCAACTCCACACTGAAGTCAATAATTGGATGCTTCAAGAAGCTATCTATATGATACTGTAACAATTGGTTTGCTTTCTTTATGCTTATAAAGTCCGACTGGAACAAAAACAGAGGCCAACTAGCCACGGAGAGAGAAGAGAGAATATATAAATATCAACAAATTCATTGCTATTAAAAGATTTATGAGAAGGTATAAAATTTAATGAAATGCGAAATAATTGTTGAAAAATATATTCTTCCAAGCTGACTTAGTCTTCCTGCTGACTTAGTTTTCCACTATTTAAACTGCCTTTAAGTATAACAATTTATGATTGCTATTACATCAATTCGACACTGTGACCAAGAATTCCAATTTCGAGAAGTCCTTCTGCAAATGATTCGCATATTCATGCTTACAAAGCTCGATTGACCCTGGCCACGGAGAAAGAAGCAAAAATGGATTTTGATTCGTATAACAAATTCATCTTTAGCGATGAGGAGACAAAATCATCGGATGTAATGTAACGACAAATCAAATTGTAGCGATCGGCAAGTGCTGCCAAGGTGCTCATGACTATAATGCGTGCTCCTGGTTCGTTCTGATCAAGGAAAAGGAAGAAACGATGAGATAGGAAGGAATTTTGTCGTATTTACAAGTATTAATTTTTGCGTATTTTTTTTTTTTTTTTTTTTTTTTGTATTCAAGTATAAGCCGATTAATGTGAATAATCAATACAACGTTACTGTTTTCGTTAATCGGTCAAAATTGTCGCATTTGAGGCTCAGAAATTCCACAAGTGATTGAGATTTATTAAGTGACTTTCCTTTATGAATTTTTGTTTATTTTGATTTGGAATTACTTCAATATTCTCTTTATAATTTTATTCAACTGTAAACATATTTCACACGTCTGCTTATATGTAGGTGAATATATCCAACAGCATTGGTGGCATCAAAATAATGACCGCCCTCCATCCAACTCCTACTTATTACTCATTCAACTCAACTATCCCACCATTAAAAGAAAATTACGTTTAGGCAAATATTTGATTATCATTTTGTGGTTAATTTTGTATTTTCTTTTCTTTCAACAAATTGCAAATTGATTTACAACCAACGCAGACAGTTGGAGACTCAGACTGACAGGCAAACGGACACACAGAGAAGACTGACAGAAAATATTGAAATTGTTGGCGGCTTGATTTCAATGATGACGACAAAGCAGCGAGACGGGACGCGACGCGACTTAATCAACGCCAGAATAAAGAGAAAACTTATGGCAGATACAAACAGAAAAATGCAACGTACATATAACAAGAAAATTGTATTGTGTATGCAAAAATTGAAATTGAATGAAATTATGAAATTTTCGACACAATTTCTTCAAACATGAGTGAGCAGCTTTGCATGTCGCCGTTGTCGTTGATACGAGTATTTTATGGTAGGCGGGTGGTGGCAGTTAGGCAAGTGGGCGATCATTGAAGAAGCCGACATCGAAATCGACAACAAACAAAGGAAAATGCTGTTGAGATTAGTTTATGTGCAGGAATTTTCACGCGGTAGCGTCGGTAGATTATGGTTACAAAACAACAATAACAAAAATTATAATACTTCAATTGTTTGAAGTTAAAAATTTTGAAAAACATATGTATATATATGTATACATATATGAGAATATATGCTATCAGCAAAGAGTTTGAAGAGATTATGATATTAATGGTATTAACTTGATGACGATTTCTATTGAACAACAATTGAATTTTTGTTGTTTTTTCTTTGGCATCTTTAACAATACATTTTTAACCTAAATACCGCGTTAAACGATTTTTTAATGTCTTCACTAACAAGTTTCAATTACCAATAAGAAAGCCTCAATAAACCAAACAAACCGAACCAACCAACCAGCCAACACACTAATAAACAAACAAACAAACGACAAAACCGGGAAGCAAAAAACTTGCAAGAGACAAGAAAAAATGAAGTTGTGTCCACCATTCAATTAAAATAATTCAACAAACGCAGTAAAATTGTAATGAAATTGATTTGATGAAAGAATTACGCTAGCAAAACGTGCAAAAATCAAAGCGTCTCAAAGTTTGCAACAAAACACTCATTGCACATACACACAACAAGCACTAACAGCTGTGCGTAGTCGTCACTAAAATGTTTGTCCATCCATCTGTCCATTCCTTTAACCATCCATCCACATATCTAGTTGATTGTATGTCAGTCTGACTGTCTGACTATCTGACTATCTGTCCCCCCTGTTTATTTATCTATCGAACCATTCAAGTATCTACTGTCAACGCTTGCATTGATTGTCATCGAACACAACCCGTTTAAAACACAGCATGCATCGCTTTAAAAGTGTCGCGAGTCAATATTGTAAAAAACAAAAAACAGCATTGAAAACGCACACAAAACGCCATTCGAACGCACAAAAATCGCTTACGTTAATAAACGCACATCAATTTACAACTTTTATTTGAACAACTTTTTATTAAACTTTAAGATTTCTTTTGATTTCAAATTATTAGAACATATATTAATGATTTCTTTTTCTTTTTTTTATGATTGAAACTGCAACTGTGTTCTGATTTTTTTGTATGAAATAAGTTGATTTTTCTTTCTTTCTTTCTGGTTTATCTTGCATTCAAGTATCGCTTACAGTCATAATAATTTCTCATCATCATTGATAATTATCAATATTAGTGACAGCAACAGCAACAGTTGCTCTTGATATTACAAAAGGCGAACAGGCCAGGCCAGGCCATGGCAATTTCCAAACTGTTTGTGAGCATCATCACCATCATCACATTGAATATCTGAGAAATTGTTGCGATTGTACAGGAATAATAAGTTGAAAAAACATAAATTTAAAACAAAACTTGCAACTTGCAACTTTTTTTGCAAACTGAATTTAATTTTCTCAACAGCAGCAGATGCAGTAGCAACTGGTTGTGTTTCTTCTTTTTGAATGCTTTAAGCAAGATTTTCATATAATTAAATTTAAATATTTTTTTTTTTTTTAATCATAAACAAAATTTGTGAAATTTGAATTTTTGCAGCAAAAGTTTCACTTTTTTTGTGTTTTACAATGAAAGATGAACGGCAGAAAGATAAGAAAATCAAGGTGTCTATGTAGAATTGCAAATGTTTTCATACATCAATGAGTATTCTAATTCCAATGGTCAGAGTAGAATGAAGCCATTTGAAGGTATATGTTAGGTAAAGTTTGGTTAAACAGGTGCTCGCGATTGCATGTGAGTTCATACAGAAGCCTTACGAACCATTGTGATGCCTGATAAATTTAAGAATTGATATAAGGGCCCATCCACATATTACGCCACACGCCGCATCAAGTATGTCTAGACACTGGGGCAAACAACAATACATAAATAACAGTGGATCGAAGTCATCATTTCCTTCAGTTACGTGTCCGTTTGACGTCTTTTAAATCAAAACAGGAGGTGGCGCTCATAATAATCGTCAAAGGAGTCTCGAACAGAGGCAGATCCCCCAATAGATATTTTGCCATGCTACAACGTAGGTGTAGCTTAATCAAAGCTAACTTTTTCATGAATCCTATAAATCTTCCTCGTCTATCGCCAATCAAAATTTCACTCGTTAGGAAATATCTTATAAGGTCATAGTTGTACCATCATACAATTAATGCATTCAGCTCTGGGGACTTTCAGAAAAGTCAACAATTTACCGAGAACATGACATGCGGAACATATGTATGCCAGTAGAATGTCAATGCATGGTTACCTAGTAATTTTATCAGTCAATGAACAAATAAACCTCTACCCTAGTCGATACAATGACGCTCCGAATGTGCATGTCAATCCTGGAGCTTCGGCTTTTACAAGACGGTTAAGAAGGCTTCACCCTTCGGACCTGCTACTTAGTAGAATTGTTATAAAATGATCTCAAATATCTGCCTGTTCCAAACAAATTTTCCTTAGTAAATGTAAAGAATCTTCTAAAATTAGAAGAGATTCCCATTAGTTTTTATCATTGATTAAGAGATAAAAGACACTCGGGAGCTACCATTTCTCATCACAACAATGACAATTCTGACATATCTGATTTCTGAATTTTCTTTAAATTGTTTCTCACACTTTTTATTGCCCCAAAAACTAAAAAAAAAAAAAAACTCAATTTTATTATGACAACAAATCAGAAACACATAAAAAACAGAGCAGCAGCACACTATCAATTTCCCATTAATTTGGAATTTTTTCACATAAAGAAAATCGTTGCAAGTGTTTAGTGTGTGTGTGTCATCATGTCAAATATCAAAACTTCATATGTACGATGCAAGTGAGTATCTTAAGTGTCATTTAAATATTGTGTAGCCCAAAGAAATAACCAGTTATTTATGTTAATTTTGAACTTATTTTCTTTCTTTGAGAAATCTACTCGTATCATATATCTTTTCTTTTATGATTATTACTATTATTATTATTTTCCAAATCCAAATTCATTATCTTCCATCTAACATATGTGTGTTTGTGTTGTTGCTTTTTAATAAACAACAAGATTTTTCTTTTATTTTCATTTCTTTTCTTTGGTTTTATGGCATTTCTATATCTTTTTCTTTGACTTCAACAATTTCGCGCTTATTTATGACTAATAATCATTTTTTGGCAAGCAAATTCAGGCAAGCAAAGCAGCAGCAGCAGCAATATCAAGATGATGAAGAAAATCCTGATGTTGTTTGGCGCCTTTAGCTGTTTACATATGAATAAATGCGCGAACAATTTCAATACTTAAACATTTGCACAGTATTTGAACTCACGCTCTCACTCCTTGGCATATTTGAGCTAGCTAACTAAGGCTCTCTACCACCATCATAGTATCATGATATTGCAGCATTATAAAAAGTAAAGAAATAATTTTCTTCGGCACGTTAGTCTTGTCAATGAAGATGAGGACGACGACGGCGACGCTGATAATAATAATGATGATGATTGCCATAGCATCTCTATAAAAACTCACGAGGTCGAAGAAGCACTCAACTTAAACACAAAAAAAACGCGTCACTTACAAAGTCGCGCGCTCATGACTTTCTTTCTTTCTTTCCTTTCCTCATGTCTTTGGTATGAATCTTTTTTATCCACTGCTGGTTTTTTCCTTCATTCTGTCAATAAACGTGATCAAATTAGTCATTATTTGCGCGAAAATCAAACGTTTTATGTTCGTTTTGTGGCATCATCATCATCATCCTAATCATCTTCCTCTTCTTTTTCTTCAGTATCCTCTTTTCCCTCATCTTTGTAAATACAATATTATTTATTATTATATTTTTTTGTGTGCTTCAAGCGCTTTGCTTCTTTTTTCTTATACAATACAATATTTTAATAAAAGAAAATGCATATTATTATTTTTATTGAAATAAAGTTATTTAAGGCATAATTGCATAATAAACTATTCATAGTAAATAATTTGGTAAGCTTTTGGGTAACCCAAAAGAGGTGAAGGGGCACCATTCCATTTATCTGCTAAAACCTACAACAAATATTCTACTAAAGTAAATTTTATTTTGGTTGTTGTTGATGGTGTTTGTTTGTTTGTTGGTGGTGGTTGTGTTTGTTTGTACTGCTGCGAACATCAAAATGCCATTTCATGCAATTGAGTTAAGATAAAAATTCGCATTTCATTGCAACTTGAAACACATATAAAAAACAGCAGCAACAAAATATCTTTAAAAACAAAAAAAAAAAACGAGCGCAAATTTTCTTGTTGCTTATTGCTGTTACTGTTGTTGTTGTTGGTTGCACTTGTTGCATGTTAGTTGTTACTGTTGTTGCTCCTGCTGTGGTAACTGCAACAAATGTTGTTTTTTTTATTGTTGCTGATGTTGTTGGTGTTGCACTTGCTCCCTGCTATAGTTTGTTGTGTTACTAGCAACTAATGGTTACTGTTCCAGGCCTCCTTCATTCATTCCTCCTTCATCTCTAGAGCTGTCAATTGCTGTCTTTCGCGCAAACATTTAACTACCCGCCCGCTTGACTTGACTTGGTTTGGTTTAGTTTAACTTGGTTTGTTTGTTTGTTGTTTGTTGCCTCGTCTACTTCTTCTAAGTATTTGCAACAACAACAACAACAACAATAATAATAACAAGAAGTTGGCTTTAATGCACTTCACTTAGCCGCTTTAATGTCTTTGGCTATCAGGTGTTGATGCTGGTTCATTTAGTTTTTTGTCTTAACTATTTCAATCATGAAACCCAACCACAAACTTCTTGTGTATCTTTCTGTTGCACGCTGCGTGCGCGTGTGTTGTTGCCGTTAGTATTGTTGCTGCTGCTGCTGTTGTTGTTATTATTGTTGCTACCTTTATTGTCGTTACTATTACGTTGAAATTTTTACTAAAATCGCCGCCACTTTAGTTGCTCCTGTTGCTCTGTCTTTGCTGTCGATATTTCTGTTGATTGCACTCAAGTTGAATTTTTATGCGTTGCTTCATAGCAGCATCAGCAGCAACTACAGCAACAAACTCAAAGCGCTTCACACTGTTGCAAGTGCATCAAAATTTCATCAGATCTTCTGTGCTCGTTCGTATCTAAGATACTTTTTAAGGCATTTTAGCACTTCTCCTTAGACAGATATATTTTTTTTTTTTGCAATGAAATATTTTTCTACGTTGTGCATGCGAAATTTGTTCAAGTCATTTTTGTTTGTAGTTCCCACGCGATAGAGTGTACAGCAGTTGAGATTCGAAGAGTATTCCATTGCAGACAGAAAGAATATTTAGTTTAATAGCATTTTTTGTGGCATGCAAATTATTTGATAAAATTGTCAACTAATCGCAAAGCAATGAACATGAGAGGGATTTAAGATTACCATATACACAAAGTCATCGGGAAGATTCTCATTCCTGTTTTGAGAGAAAACTTTCTAATCGTTTGAGCTTTTCATTAGCAACTAATAAAAATCTATACAAAACAAAAAATGTGCATAATTATTTGGAGGTCATGTCTTCTGGTTTTTACTTCATGTTGAATTGGCATTTCATCAAACTAAGATAATCTGAAACAGAAATTTTTTAATGATGTGTGAAAATAAAGTGAGGTGATGATAATCATCAGATAATTTTGGACAAGTAAAGAGATTCAAAGTCAAATATTGTAGATGAGAATGGTAATTAATAAGTTTTAAAGTGTTTAGCATGGGAAATAAATAAAGGAAAGTACATTAGATTGAAATTTGAATAGGTTTCATAACAATTTCTATTGGATGGCTGCATTACAATGAACACATTCATTATGAGTACTAATTATTTTGTGAGGTTCTCATAGAAGAGGGGAAAGTTTAGACAAAAACAATTTAGTAGAGAATTTTGATATACAAAAGCAACCAAAAACATGACTGAGTACCCACTACTCAAGCCCGTTTGTCTAAAAGAGATGAGCAACGAGAAGCAACACACTAACTCAACAATGAGAAATAAGCATTTTTTTAAAACCTTCCTATAAAAGTTTTTCAACACAACTACCATCAGTAAAAGAGGCTAGGCCGCTCGCCAGTCCACGCGAGTTCACCCAGAAGCCTTGCAGCCCATTTTGATCCCTTATTATAATTGAATAAATGCGGAAATGAGGTGATGGTTTTGGTAATCATATGCTATCCATAGTTGGTCTCAGAGACTAAAAACAATCTGAGTAGTGCACGAACAGAGCCATTTTGCCCATCATAGTTTAATTGAAAACAATCATACACACAAGAATTGTTTTTTACAGTTTTGTTAGAAATTTATTTTTATATTTTAAAAGCACATGAATATAATATACATGATATTATAGAAGCCCCATTTACTATTGCTGATGATTAAAAAACTATTGACAAAGTCATTTTGATTCTGCATCATAATCACAGCTACGACAGAAGTCATGAACGTGCATCCTTTGGGCCATCATCATTGTACATCGTACCCCGTTAGTACTCCCGTCATCAACCGAATCCTTTTCTTATTAATGTGAAGGAGCTTCGGTTGGTAGCAAGGCCAGAGTGTCCTAGCGACAGTGCAGCCACTTCATGCCTGCTGGGTCCTCAGATACTAAGAAATAATGAATTCCTTGTGTTTTTTAAACCAATCTGTATTTCTAAAATTTCCTTGCTTACCAAAAAAAATAAAAGAATGCAACAAATAGAAATTGCAAAACTTAATTGATCAAAATTCCAAAGAGTTCGAAACTTAAGAAAATTACAATACAACAAAAAAAAGTAGTGCAAGAAATCCATCTACTTCACTTGTATGCATTATAGAAAATCAATTTTGTATAGTAAAATGCAACAATAAAATGCCACATCAAATGTTTCGTCGTTACGATATAATCAAAGGCGACAAACAATTGATAATTTGAACATTTAGCACGTGAAAAATCGTAAAAAAGCAACAATCAAATTGAACTAGCAATAACAGCTACTAACAACTTGCAACAACTTCAATTTACTGTACAATCAACAATGACATTAACTATAACAACAGCAATACCAGCAACAAACGCCAACAAACGGCATCAGCATTTCAGTAACAAAACGTATCAAATCGAAATAATTCAAAAAAACAGAAAAAATCAGATCGCATTCAATCAAATGGATGAAGAAGAAAAACAACAGCAAAATTGTATAGAAGGAAAAAAAAAATAAATTATTGAGTGCAAAATGCAAAACGAAAATTGCGCGAATCGAATCAAAACGAGTGCATTGAGGCTGACAGTCAACTAGGCAGGCAGGAAGTCAGTCAGTCAGTCATGCAGAGGTAACCAGGCGAGTAGCAGCAATGGACATATGGACAGACACCATCAGAATTGAAACCCCAAAAGCTAAAAGACAGCAAAGTGACTGACAGAAAATCGCTGCAAGTGTTGTTCACTGCGGCTGCAGAATTGCCAAATAATTTTTTTTTTTTTTCTATTTTTTGGTTTTGATAATCACGTACTGCGCATGTGCAACGAGTGGCAACAACAACAACAACAACAATAGAAACAAAACGACAGATCGCTCAATTGTATGGCGTTGGCGTTGTCTGTTGTTAGCTTCAAGCATACTACTACTAGATACAATACTTTTTTTTTGTGATTTTTTGTTTTTGGGGGAGGGGGTTTTAAGAGTACACGCGTCTTGGCGGCGGCACACGTCTAACGGTAGCTCGAACAAGCAAGCACGCGATCATCGATCTATCGCAAAAACCCAAAAGATCGATCTAACAATTTAACAAAGTAACAAAGCAAAACAAAACAAAATAAAACTAAATATTCAATGGATTGGAAATTGAAATTGAAATGGAAATGGACGACTAACAAAGCTCAATGAATCTGCACCATTGGCGTTGGCGCACTCATTCACTCACTCACACACACACACTTTAAGGAGAATTAAGAAATCTTAGTTGGAGTTGTTTTTTGTGTGTGTATTTCCGTTAACTGGAATCCGTCTTCTCTTTTTTGATTGTATGTCTTGAAGTATTTGCCACGCGAGTTACTTTGTTAAAGTATTTCTTTTTTACTTGTCGTTTGACACTACCGAATTCACAGCTAAAAAAAATGTCAACCAAATTTGCAAGCGCACAATGGAAAAATACGATGTCATATACGTGTATACCTATGTTGTTGCACAGTGGTCGTCGTTATCAGAAAATACTATTAGATAAAATTGAAAAATATGTTTAAAAACAATCCAAAAATAAATCTGTGATCGAAGTCAACAAGGAAAATCAATGCCAATGTGTAATTATCAAGGGGGCTATTGAAATCGGGTCAAAAAGATCACAGAAGAGATCTCCTGGATCTCAAATTCGCTTGAGTCAATCAGAATACTGTAAAGGACTGAAATTTAAGGCAAGACAAATTGATTTTGCTCCAAGATAATACTCAATCACATGTGACAAAAGCCTTCAAGAATAAGTAGAAAGCACTTTGCTGAGACATATGTATGTACTACGATCTCCCAGTTCTGACTTTTGCATTGGAACATAAAAAATAGCAATAGTTAAAATGAAAAATGTCACATTTTCTTTATCTTAAAATAAAATCATTAATAGATGAAGTAGCAATTAGCATTTTGTGAACCTATCAGATCACTGTGCATCATTGTCAAATGTTTTGCCACTTATGTTTTTCATGTTCGTTGTTGTATCTCAAATAAAAAATGGAAGAAAAAATACACAAATTGTAGAAAAAGAATTCGCGAAATCTATGCAAATTAATGAAACTCAAGTCGGGGCGCGTGTGTTTATTCATTCGAACTCATTCGAGCAGCTAAAAACTTGTGCTGCTTATGCTCCAAATCAAGCTTCAGCTAAACTAAAGATTTACGACTTTGGCGCGCAAAGTGTGTTTACACTTTGTCACCCTTCTGTCAGTTTGATTTATTTATTATTTGCAGATACATTCTACACATTTTAAACTATTTCACATTCACACACAGTCCATTTGTTGTTTTGTATTTCTGTTTCTGTTTGTTGTATCTCTCTGCTGATTTAATTGAAATTCAAGAATTCGTTATTGCACTACGATGGAATGCATGCAGACATACTACATAACATAGTACGACGAGTAACGCATACCCATAAGCCAATCAGACAGACAAGCAATCTATCGAAGGAGTATCAGCCTCAAATAAGTGAATAAATGATTGAATGATTGATTTACTAACTGATTAGATGATATTTTATTGATGTTGCTGTTGCTGTTGCAATCAAATGATTTATTTCACTCATTAAATATTTATCTATCTCACACTAACATTTCCTTTTTCTTCTATTTGCAGTTATAATTGAAAATTCAAGACAACTGTAATTGACAGCAAGCCATTAATTGATTAAGTTTATTGAGGACTGAGTACTCCGCTTAAATGATAGGCACCGAGGACATGTCCACATCCACTGGCATGGACATCAGTGAATCCTTTCGTGCGGAGGATTTATCGAAGACAGATTTTTTTGATTTTGTCACATCACCCGATTTGGGAATTGGCATTGGCGTTGATGTGGGCGTCAGTTTGCATCATCATCATCACAATCAACAACAACAGCAGCATCAACACCAAACGCATCACCAACATCAACAACAACAACAACATCATCAGCAACAACAACAACAACACCAACTCAGCAGTCACAATCACCTGCAGCAACAGCAACAACATCATGATCGTTTAGCTGGCAGCAATATGACACATGATGGCGGCGGTGGTGGTGGAGGTGGCGGTGTAACCGGAACTAATAGTCGAAATGGTAGCAATGGTAACAACAACAACACTAGTGATCCAACGTTGCAAGGTTATGAGGTAAGTAAGCGAAACTTATATGAATCGAATTCAAGACGCGTGCCTTTAGTCTAAGCTTAAGCTAAGTATGTTAAGCTGCTGAAAAGAAACAAACAAAGCAAAGCTGTCAAACTCATATCATGTTCGACACACTATACCAAAGTACTAAAGCACCAAAACACAAAATAAAGAAAACAATAACCGACCAAATGGAAATGACGTTCTTGCTTAAGTCTTATGTTTTGTTGGATTCGTTGTCAGTGAGTAAACAAACCAACAAACAAAACAATGATACGAGTACATGAATGTACGAATCAATGAATGAATGAATGAATCAATGAATGAATGTACTATGTAGTAGTACATACGAACGAACAATTGTTTAAAACTAAGACGACAGCAAACATGACAGCAACAAGTTGTTGCTGCTGTTAATATCTGTAAGTGTTTTTGTATGTCTATCGATGCTTCGAAAACTTATTGACAGATGTCAGACTATGATACAAGTAAAAACTTTGTTTTTTTAATTCCACTTCCTCACTTTCCAACTCTCTTTATGTTTTATATTGTTTTCTCTTTTTGGACAACTTAGTTCTGGCATACAGACAAACATTTGGATAGTCGCCTGGATTCCAGTTCAATATTTGAAGACCTCGATCGCTATTGTTGGCAACAACAACCTGCCACAGCGACTGTAACCACAAGCAATGTACAATCCTCAAATACACTTAGTAGTCATCCCGCGCACACAGCGAGTCCAACATCGCCACTTACACAACCACAACAACAGCAGCATCATTCATCTGGTAATGCTGCCGCCAGCAATTCTGCCACTTCTGTTGCATCATCAACAACTTCCGGAGGTGGTGCTGGTGGTGGTAGCATTAGCCAACCCGGCAGCACCGGAACTGTTAGCAGCATTGATAACACCGATGGTCAGATCTACACACTCACAGTATTAAATGGCAACGAACCATCGTGGCTAAAACGCGCAAATGAGACCAATGATCACCAATTACCCGGTACACTTGATCTCGACAGTTTACTTGGCAGTTTTCCCGGTTACATTAAATCCGAATATCCATATGATGACAGTGGATTCAGTACCGATGGTACTAAGGATGGTGTTGGTGGCACTAATGATGTCACATCGAATGGTATCAGTATTCCACATGTGGGTGTATCGCATGGTCATGCCGTACAAACGTTACCCTCACTTGTGACTGCCATATCAATTGCAGGCGGTGGCAATACAGGTGATGTGGGCACCTTAGGCCAATTGGGTCAACAGTTGGCTCAGTTTCAAAATAACAACAACGATTGGCATATGGCAGATCATAATACAGCAGAGCAAAATACTGCCGAATCATTACTACGCAGTGCCTTGCAGGGTAAAGGATATGCAAAAGGTTTGCACAGCATGCAAAATGGCATAACTTTGTTGCCACCGTCAGCTTCATCACCATCAGTTAAGGAAGATGAAATGCGACGTATGCTTTTTACACCGGATGCGGTATGTATATACATTCTTAGAAACGATATTTTTTATTTTCAGTAGCTCATTAGTTGCCTTTCAATTCTTCTATGTTTCATTGGTCTATAGGACTCACTCAGCTTTGCCGATTCAACATTGAACGCTGCCCAAATATTCGATGATACTCAGAGTGCGATGAACCATGTTGGCGCCGGTCATCTGCTAGTACCACACTCACCTTCAAATCCCGGTAATCATCACTCCACTCATAATAATAACAACAACGGCACAAACTCTGGGATGCCTAGCATTATTGTTGATGACATGTTCCTTTCGTTGGAGAATGCCTTCAGCGACGATTTTGAAAAGATCAAACGCATCGCCAATGAAGTACAACAATACTGCACAGCAACGACGCCCACTTCAGTGGATTTCAGTGCAGATGTTATGATGCAGATCTCGCCGGCAGCTGTGGCAGCAACAAACTCAGCTACATCGACTACATCTCAATTGCAGCAAATGCATTCGCCAGCCACAACACCCACAGGTCAAGGTACAGTAATGCAACTAGCAAATGTAGGTCAACCACCACCACCGCAACCACTGAAACCGGAAGTAACTACTTCGACGTCATCAACAAGCTCCTTAGCAGGGACTAACCGATTGACAGGTGTAACGAAGCCGAAGAAGCAATATAAGCGAAATTCAAGTGTCAACAACAATAATAATCCAAATGTCATCAATCACAACAATAACAATGCCGGCAATAGCCTTGCTACTGTTGGCATGGTCAATGGAAATGCAACTAATCCTAATCCCAATACTAGTAGTACTGGATCTGTTAGTCACAGTAGCAGCAGTAGCAATAGTCCGCCTGTAAATTGCAATGGAGGTGGTGGCAATAGTGCCACTGGTAATACTAGCTCTTCGACCACCACTACCAGCGGTGGCGGTGGTAGTCAACGCAAAGAACGTTCTCTGCACTATTGTTCCATTTGTTCGAAAGGCTTTAAAGACAAATACTCTGTCAATGTACACATACGCACGCATACCGGTGAAAAACCATTTGCTTGTTCTCTATGTGGCAAAAGTTTCCGTCAGAAGGCGCACCTGGCAAAACACTACCAAACACACATGACACAAAAAAATAATGGCAGCCTGGTTAAAGGTAATTCCGCTAAGCATCATCGTAATTCAAGTAGTGGGGGCGGAGGCGGCGGTGGAGGAGGTGGAGGTGGAGGTGGCAGCTCTACAGTTGCACAGCAACGTCAACTTGCTGCAGTAGCAGCAGCTGGTATGTCTGTGTCAACCCAACCTGTAGTGGGGCTTTCATTAGGTAATACAGGCGGTGTTGGAGGCAGCAATGTATCTATGAGTGCTGGAATTGTACTCACCAATGGTCCATCAATTGTTATTGGAAGTGGAGGAGGTAATATTAGTGGTAGTGGAGGAAGTGGAGGTGTTGTACTACCACCAGCTAATGGTTTACTTGCGAATAGATGAAGACGAATGAACCCATGGAGTGAAGGAATTAATTTTCACTAAACTATGTATTTCTTGTTCCTTAATCAAATACACATACATATATATACAATACATTGAAAAACCAATACAAATACACACGCAATAAATATAAAATACAATAATATTTTAAATATTCTTTATGTATCTAAAAACCAAGACCTCTTAATTGTGTTTAATAGGCTTAGAAAGGAGAAAATGAATATCCTTGTTGTTTCTATCTCCTCTTCTATGGTATATCCTAAACCTAAACACACAAAACTTTTCGAATTTATTTTTAATCTTAAAATTTAATTCCTATTACTTATATTTTAAATGCAATTTCTTGCTTATTTCCTTCTCAACTATTTTCTAGAGTTACCATATACTTATAAAAAAAAAGATAAACACTTCCACAAAACAAAAGATAAAAGTACTCATTACAATTGTTTTATAGAAGTTTTTTTTTTTTATAAATAACTTTTTATTGTACTCCTATAATTAATTGTATCATTTAATTAAAATACAACAACAACAAATTAATTTTAAATGTGCCAAATTTAAGTGAAAATTGTGAAGTGAAACGAAGCTAATAAAACAATAAATATAAATGAAAAATTAAATAAAAAATAAAATACGGTGATATAAAATGAGGCCAAAATGCTTTTGTTCTTCCTTTAATAAAATAAATATACAATAAAAAACACTCACCAATTTTATGCTTAAAGTAAATCAACTTTCCAATTATCATAAAATGCAAAAAATGTTTTCTGTAATCAAAACAAGAGAAAAGTAAAAGTATTTTTTTTTAGTTTAGTTTAGTTACAAGTGTTCAACTCTTATAGTAGGTCTCGCTTGTAAATAAATATAAAAATTTTAAATTATAGATTAGATCTTATAAATAATTATATCAAAACAAAAAACTAAAAAAAAAAATACTGGATTGTTATAAAAAATAATTTCACTGCAACAACAACAAAAAATATACTTGCCATTATTTTTTATTAAACAGTAAAACAAAAATAAACAAAACAAAAAAAAAAATATAATTAAAATATATACAAAAAATATATATATAATGAGAAATGAGAATTTAGTTTGTCTACCATAGTATATTAATTAATTAGAAAAAATTATTATGTTTATAATTATTATTTTATGTACAATATGTATGTATGTATTTTATAGCGTAATTAAATATGTGTAATTTATAATTAAACTGCCAATTATAATTTGTGATTCAGTTAAACTTCAATTTTTGGTGTTTGGGTTTAATAGATTTTTTTTCTTCCTTTTTTAACTTTTGCATAAATAATTGTTAATTAATTTAAATAAACTATAAACTTTTATTATTATTATTTTTTTTAATTTATAAAAGAATTTAAATCATTTTAGTTTAAAATATAAAAAAATATATATAGTTCTTTGTATATAAAAATTTTTGTAAGAAAAACAAAAAGAAAATATGTATAAAAAAAAATAAAATTGATTTATATAAAAAAAAATAATTGTTAAGACATTAATTAATAATAATACTTAATTAATTATTGTTAGTTATTTGTACGTTAAGCAATTGAAATTGTTTATAAATTGAAAATACGAAATAAATATTAAGGAAAAAAAAGAATATAATTTGATTAATTTTAATTAATATTTACATATATTTTTTAAATAAAAATGTTTATTGACGTTAAAAATTGTGACTATCTTTTAAAGAAATTGGTTATTTGGCAACACTATGACTATCGAATATTTTAAGACTCCTAATCATATCTAAAGAAGTGCAATTAGAAGGGAGAAATAGCATTTTTGTGTGAATTGAGTTAAGGGTTATAAATATTTTGCTTCCCAAAAAACAGAAACTAGACATGAAAACGCGCCAAATGCATTGGTTGCTAGGCCAAAGATCTGGGCTCAGTCTAGAAAATAAATGTAGAGTCATCAACGCCATACTTATGCCAGTTTGGACATAGCACAAGGCACAACACAAGGCACAACACAAGGCTCAAGCAGCACATCAATAACTTGGCTACAAGTCTCCTTGATAACTCTCGAACAATGAGGCGTCTCAAGAGATAACACCCGTCAGATATTCCTTACCGTAGAACATAGCCAATTAACGTCAAAGCTTAGGATAGCAAAATATGCTTCCCATTGATCTACTGTTTCCCATTAACGGATGATTTGAGATGTGAATTGCTTGGTTTAATTGATCAAATGGTTAGTGTGTTCATGTTCCTTTTGGCTATCAGAATGTCTATTTCAGTTTGATAGGATAATCATAACTAGAAAAATTCTGCTGACAATGGGGGGTACAAAAGTCCCAATCATTTCTATACCTCAAGAAGGACAACTTAAAGGGGGAATTGCATTTTTAGGTTAAATGAGTTAAAGCTTTGATTTTGATTCACATTGCACGACATTGCTCCTATTAACGAACAGTTTGATCAGTACATTTCCGAACAAATGCAACTACATATATTGGTTTGATCAATAAAATAATTGCATTAGGGTTTTTATGGTTCTTTTGGCAATCAGAAGCCAGTTATATCAGTTCGATAGCTTTAAAATTAAGAATTTTATTTGCATCGAAACAAAAGAAATTCGAAACATAACAAGACAAAATTTTCCTTGGGATGGTGGGGTTCCATTGTCTTCCCTCATTTTCTACAAACTATTACTACTGGTTTGAGAAAGACTAAGTTTTGTGTCGCCTTGTAGTTTTTACAGACAATTGTCTGGTGCTCTCTAGTACTAGTTCAAATGAATTAATGTCACGTGATTTGCGTATTACATTTTAAATAAATGAAATATTATCATAATCAATTATTATATGATTAGAAAATGTCGTGATTTAAATCCCAAGAGCAACACATAACTAAAATGCTTTGCTCAGCCAATATATAGCAAAATTATTATAATTTTTGTTGGCATTACCACACAAGTTTTTAATCATATAAAAAGGCATCATAATTTCTAATTCCTCTTGTAGTCATTTGTAGTTCATCATAGTGCTTAGTAGTAGTTGTACTCGAAACAATATGAAGAATCAAGTGTTGTACGGGTTATTGCTTTTGGCTATTAGCCTTCAATGTCAAAGAACCAATTTAGTTAATTTGAATGTTGTAGACATTTTAAAAAATGTCAAGACCTTACATGATTTTGACTATGTGGTATTGTTAAAGAATCACAATTCAACAATAAACTCCACTTTCATGGGTGAAATAGAAGTTGAAAACAATATACTACTTCCGGATGAACATTTACTTCTAAAGAAGATCATCGTAGAATTAGAAACGCCAGTTATACTATTAGATGATAATATCAATTATATTTTGTATGAAACACATAGCAGTAACTTGATCACCATTGGCTATATGGAAGGTTCACTTGAGGAAAACGCAGCCCTACTAAAGGCTTTAGTCCAAAACCTATGGCATATAACAGTCACAAGAATTCTTTTCCTTCTCAATCAACAAATGCGTGATGAGGATAGATATCTATTTGAGCTATTTAGTTATTGTCGAAAAGACAGAATGCCAAATGTTGCAGCAATTTTTTCAGATTATCAGGTGTGTTTCATATTTAAAAATTAATATGAAAATGATCTATTCTGTCTCTCTCAATATTCCACAGAAAACAGGTTTCTTCTATAGTTACACACAATTTCCGGAATTTAAAATCGAACAACGCAACATTTTGGAGGCCTCGTCACAACCAATGTATTCTAATCGCATGAATGATCTGAAAGGTTTTAAGTTACCCATAATTCTTACTGGCACTGAACCAAGGATAATTGGTTGGACCACAGCCAAAGGTCAAATGAAATACGGTGGCGCTGTTGGACATCTTATAAAGGCTTTTGCACAGAAGTATAACTGCAGCTTTGTGCAACCATTAAATGTAACACTGAAAGATTTTGTTCCTGGAAGGCAACTCGCGAATGCTGTATACAATGGCACTGCAGAGATAAGCACTTCAATGATTTTTCCTGACATACCTTTTAAAGCAATAACATATCCATATGAACTTACAAACTGGTGTCTCATGTTACCAATTGAAGCAGATATTCCAGCATCTGAATTCTATGTCATAACTTTTGATTTGAGTGCTTTTTTGTTAACACTCGCTATTATTATGATAACATCTATGGTGCTTTCGTGTGCCTTAATCCGACATGGTCATCAAGTCGATATGTATTATTTCTTTATGCATGATAATTGTTTACGTGGTGCTTTGAGTCAATCATTTTTGGAAGTAGCACAAGCACCTTTTCTAGTTCGTATGATTTATTTAAAAATCTGTATACTTGGTATACTCTTAACCACTTGGTACAATGCATATTTCTCTGCCTATATTACAAGTGCACCGAAACGCCCACCATTTCGATCATTTGATGATATTTTCCATTCTGATTTAAAAATTATGACTTGGGAACCAGAATTCAAAGAATTAATTAGCCGTATAACACAATTTCAAAAGTATATACCAATGATTGTACCTGAACCCAATCTGAAGAAATTAACAAATCTCCGGGAATCATTTAATACAGAATATGCTTATATAACGCCTTCAAATAAATGGATGATTCTTGCTCAACAACAAAAAATCTTTACAACGCAACTATTTCGATATCGTAAAGATTTATGTTTCTATGAAATTGTTCTTCATGGCTTTGCTGTACATGAGAATTCAATTTTTGTGGAAATATTTAACAAATTAATACTGGAAGTAGCTGAAACAGGTTTGGCTTCACATTGGCTTGAAATGACTTTCACAGAAATGATTGAAGCAAAGAAAATGAAATTAGTTGATTTGAGTCCCCAGAGGGAATTTCGAGCAATGCATATTAATGATTTGATTTATATTTGGTATGGTTTCTGCTTTATGATAATTCTTTCGTCACTTGTATTTATGTGTGAATTAACTTGGTTTCATCGTAAGCGTTTATGGAAATTGTTAAGGGACAGGACTAATAGAAAGATTCAAATCAAATGAATAATGAGATCTTAATATTAGACTAAAACTGATTTTTTTTCTTTTCTCTTTTTATTGTCACCAAGACACAAAAACTTCAAAGAAACCTCAATCAATCCAATCAAATAAAGTAATTTTCTCCATACACATAGTCTTCACACAGTCAATACAATCAGCAGCACACAAAAGCGCATGTTCAAAGCGACATTGTCTGATGTCAAGCAACAAGTATACAACGAATGCGGCACTTGTCACTCAAAATCAAAGTGAATCAAGGCACAAAAATTTGCTACAAACATTAACAACATGGCCAACATCTAGGCCAACTACTATGATGATGATGCTGATGATCCTCCACTCAGTAAATACAAAGCTACAACTTTAAAATTTAAACGATTCAACTGAGCAGCGGCTTCTGCAAATGTTGCCACTAAAGTCAAGTCAAGCAAAAGCCAAGTGAAGTCAGCAAATGAATATTAGAGAAAATTTTTCACTTCATTCACTTATCGTTGGCACAAAATCGCGCCACAAGCCAATCCACAGGCAATAGCAGGCAGCAGACTGTCGTTTCAACAAACCCGAGATCGAAACATGTCGATTAGGGAATTAGTATAAGCGCCAACCAGGCAGGTGAGGCCACTAAGACATCGACAACGACAACGCACAAAAAACGAATGTTGAGTTGAGTGGTTCACATAAAAAACACGCGCACAGGTGCCGGGCTTCCAAAGCCAAATTCACTGATTAAGCTACTACTTGGGGGACATGACTAGACCCAATCCGAAACGAAACGAACCGAGTCGAGCCTATGTCTGATAGACTAGACACGTTCGACGCACAGCTGCAACAACATCGAAGCACGCGTCTTAATTGCTTTTAATGTTGAACTTTAAGGTTAAAATGGCAAAATCAAGTCACATGTTTTATTAGAAAAGAAAAATGAAAATGAAATTACAAACAACAAAAAACAAACCAACCAGCAAATTTTATCAGAAAACATGACTGAAATGGTATAAGCTCACGTTTTAATAAAGAGTTTTGTTTTTTTTAATAGTAATTAGATTTAAAGCAAATTATACTTTAATCTTTAGAGGTATATCGATGATCGATAATATAATAATTTGTCATAACGATTTCTTATCATTTGCCACAAATGCACACGTCTAAACCACGTTAACTCACATACAAAGATAAATGTTGCAAAGATTGCCATAAAAGTAAAACCATAATAAATATATTGTAAATCATTAACTTGCATAGCTCGAAATTCTCGTTTAGGACTCAAATCAACTAAACTCATCTTTTTCGCTTCAATCATTTCATTGAAACTCATTTCATACCAATGTTCAGTTAAACCAGTTTCTGTCACTTCTAAAATAAGTTTATTAATCATATCCAAAAAGATCGAATTCTCTTGTAAGGGAAATCCAAGCGGAATATTATTGTAAAAACACATATCAGTGCGAAAACGAAAAAGAGGTCTTGTAAAGACCTTTTGTTGTTCCTTTATGATTGACCATTTTGTTGAAGGCATTGCATAACCATATTTCGTAATGAAAGATTCACGCAAACTCATAAATTTCTTATAACTTGGTTCAATTATGAACATGGGATCATATTTTTCAAATTCTTTGAAACGACTCATTAATTCATTATATTCGGATTTCCATAATTTTCAAATTGGAATTTAAAACATCTTCAAATGTTTGAAATGGTGGACGTTTTGGTGCACTTGTAACATATGCCGAAAAATAGGAATTATACCAGGTGGTCAAGAGGATACCAAGTATACAGATTTTTAAATAAATCATACGCACTATAAAAGGTGCTTGTACTATTTCCATAAATGATTGACTCAAAGCACCACGTAAACAATTATCATGCATAATGAAATAATACATATCGACTTGATGACCATGTCGGATTAAGGCACACGAAAGCACCATAGAAATTATCATAATAATGGCAAGTGTCAACAGAAAGGCACTCAAATCGAAAGCAATGACGTAGAATTCAGATGCTGGAATATCTGCTTCAATTGGTAACATAAGACACCATGACATATGTTCATAAGGATATGAAAAACCCTTAAGCGGTATTTCTGGAAAAGTCATTGCAGCAGATAACTCAACTGTTCCATTACGTACGGCTGCAACAAGTTCCATCCCAGGCGCAAAGGCATTGGGTTTAGTCGGCTTCGGTTCTACTAGACTACAGTTGTACTTCTTTTCAAAACCATTCAAAAGATGGCCAGCAGGTCCATCGTACCTGATAACTCCCTCCGGTGTAGTCCAAGCAATAATTCGTGGTTCTGAACCACCAATAATTATGGGTATTTTGTAACCATTCAAATTTCGCATTCTATCAGGATAAATTGGTTGCATTAAAGTGTCGAATATATTACGTTGCTCCAATTGAAATTCCGGAAAATGTGTGTAACTATAGAAGAAACCTGAATTCTGGTTATAGAAAAAACAATAAAAAATATATAGAAATACAATAGTTTATCAGAAGAAAACCACACCTTGTAATCAGCTAAGACTGCAACAACATTTGGCATCTTGTTTTTCCAACAATAACCAAAGAGTTCCACAAGTAATGCCATATCAGATTCTTTGCCATTGAAAAGAAAAAGAACTTTCGTAATCGTAATATGCCATAAGTTTTTCACTAAAGCTATTAGTAAGCCTGTATTTTCTGCTAGAGATTTCTCTATATAGACAACAGCTATCAAGTGTTTGCTGTGTTTTCTATGCAAAAAATAATCAACGCGTTCATTCAATTGTATCACTGACACATGAAGTTCATCCATTATATCCTTTATAAATAATTGATCATCTAAATTTTCACTCCCATCATCTTTGCTCACAAATGTGCTATGAACAGTTGAATTATGATTTTTTAACCATAGTATATAGTCATAGTTATTAGACATTTTCATAGTTCTTAAGAAATCAACAACAGTGAAACTTTCCATATTTGTCCAACCATCTTTAACGCAAATTACAATTAATAGAAATAATTGTAGAAAAATCACTTGTCCGAACATAATATTTTCTGTACTGATTGAAATTCGTCAAGTGAATGCGCTTCAAATGTGAAATGCTAAGTACTTTTAAAGGGTAAAACAGAACACAACACTCCAAGCGAGTTTGATTGTAAGTAAATGATTTTATTTTAAAACCCTAGAGACTCTTCCGAACATGTCATGCCATTATTATAGTAATTATATTGTAGAATGTATGTATATGATAATTAGTTGCTTACTCAATTATTTTTAATTTGTTAAAATTGCCCAAAAACCTATGATCTCATTTCATTTAGTAGTATTTAATTTCAGCCACAATTTTGTCATTGTCATAGATTTCTTTGGCATAACACAAATTTGGATAATCATAAGCAGCACCAAAACGATTCTTGCAACCAACAGCAGACCTTTCGCCAGACACATAGACAGGTCTTCCCACAATATTCGAGGTGGCAAAATTACAGGTTAACACAAAATGATTATAGAAATCACGTGAGAAACGCACTGCAGCACAACCAACATGGGTATTTTTCTCGGCTACAGTAATGGTGAACTTAGCAATGTTGCTGTAAATTCATAAATAATTATTATTCAGTCATCTAAATTCTACAATCCAAAATCATAATGACTCACGGGCTTGGCAACTCTTCTGGCAAATTATTTACGATCTCAGCATTAGTGTTTTTCTTTTCAGCAAACCAATTTTCAATTTGTTCCTTGATGATTTCAGCATCGGAATAATCAGTTTCGTTACCACTATAACTGAAAATAGCAGTATTTTGTCCAGCATAAACGAAACGTTCAGTGGCACGGCATTTATCCCTTAACGATTTGCATGTTTTCACATTAAAAGTAGCCAAATATTCCAATTCCTCACACCATAACATTTTTGCCATACGCACAGCTTTTGGAAATCCTTCGATAGCCCCAGAAGCTATTTTGTCACGCAACTCATTGAAAAGAGTCAATATCATTTTCCTATGTGGCTCAATTTTTATTTCACGAGCATCCTTTGGGCATTCAGGACTAAAAACCTATAATTAAATTAATAACGAATGATATAATCCTTGTCCGTAGAGATTAGCACTTTGATTCCATATTCCTTACTCCATTATTGTTGCAAGCAATATGCTTATCATGACATGCAGGCATTGCACAATAGTCAACTGCAGCAACATTGCTAAAGAATGCTCCAACAACCAAAAGCCAAAATACCAATCTATTGGTTTTCTTCATTTTCAAAAGCATTGACTTGATTAAACTGTGTACAATAATCTCAATGTGCTGAAGATTTCAAAACTGAGTTGGATGTGCAGAGATACGTCTATTTTATACTCTCATATCAAGAAGAATTTCTTCATTGATGTCAGTATGCAAAACAGATTTTTTTCTTTTTTTTTTCTTTTTTTCTATATTTTTTCATAATATTTTTATAAAATTAACATAATAATTTTTGTATCTGTTATCTTTATTCCATTTTATTATCCATTTCTTATTGTTGATAAAAATATAATAATTTCGTATTGAGTAGTCTACACAGCTGTTTTCATTGCTGTATTTCGAGTTATGCTTCTAAACCCAGTTGGGTACCATTATTATGATTTATAATTGTTAGTAACAGTGGAGGTTTATAAAACGCGATGCAATTGAAAATGTGCATTACTTTGTAGTAGTCTTTTGTTGCACAATATTGAATTGCGGATCAATGTCCAAACTTATATTATGTTTAATAATTTTATATATGTTTGCAAATGCGAATTGCATTGCAGTCAAAAAATCACCAGTTGTAGTAAATAATTGGTGCAGGACAAAGTTTTGTGAAATGAAACATATCGCTTGTCAGCATGGAACTGTATGGACTTTAATGTAAAACAGGAAGGATTTGTAAATTTAGTAAAGTGCACTTTTCTTTTCCTTTTTTTTTTCTTTTTTTTTTTTTTTTGTTATAGAATTACAGCAGTAGTTGTCCACCAGGTGCTAAGATAATACCAATAGATCGTTATCGCAAGCTTATATTGGTCCTGTTCAATAATTTTCGCAATTTGGTTGCCAGTGGTACAATTCAAAAATTCTTTAAGGCAGGACGAATGGCGAAAATGGTCTGGTCCAACAAGTTGGAACATCTTGCTGAATTAAATGTCAAACAATGTTCATTCTCACGCAGGCGATGCATGGCAACCAAAGAATTTACTTATGTTGGCCAAAATAGCGAAGACTTTTCTTATGGCGGTCCAATTACAGAATATACTAATTATCAAATCATACGTAATATGATCGAGCAATGGTTCAAAGAAATTAAAACTGTTGATCGTGACATGTGTCTATACATGCCTGAAACCTTACGATTTCCGTATGTTTTGTAATATTTATTTATTTGTAATGATTTTCAATTCAATTTGATTTATAGAGAAACAGCCAAGGTTGCCGTTGCAATCGCCGAGCGAAACACACACATTGGATGTGCCGGACTTCGCTATACTGTACAACATTATCACACATTTTTGTTCACTTGTGCATTTGCTACAGACATTTTTGTACACCAACCTTTGTATCATGCCGCTACTTCGCCCGGTTTACGTTGCAAGCGAACAGATAAAGAATATAAATTTCTGTGTGATACAAAAGAAAAGTATGACAATGCTGCATATACGCCATCGGTAAAAGTTTATGGACATATAATAAATATTTTCGCATAATTTAATAACAGCAATTTATTGAATTTTAACACACAGTTTATACAATTCATAAAAGGAAATCTAAAATTGAATAAATGAAACAAAAAAAACTCTACATTTAGTTTTATTTACTAATATATGTATATAGATGGAATACATACACATAATAATCTCGTTTCTCTTCATTATTATCTATCCATATTTGAGGTGAATTCAAATTAAGCTATTGGAATTTGTAAATCAAACCAGAAAGAAGACTATCATTGGCTATGCCAAAGATGTAATAATCTTTACGCTCCTCTGGGTAGTGTTCTATACACTATATTCGCTCTGTTATAGTTTGATTAACAAAAAGAACACAGTTTGAGTGGAACTTTTATTGTACTTTTATTCTTTATAAGTTTGTCATTTAATTTGGATTTGTATGGGAAGTACCCCTCTTCATCGAGCTGATCACAAATATATATATTTTATGTGGTCTGCGATGTCTCCTTCTGTGTGTTACAAACTTCATGACAAATTTATAATACTATTCACTCCAATGAAGCGTATAAAATTACACTTAAATCATGTCTTTAGAAAAAAGCTGTTCAAGCACTGTAAAATTATTTTTTGGTGCAGTGATTGTTTTGCTGTAAAAATTTGAACATCTAATTTGATGTCAATGCTACACTGAAACATAGTGCTTGGCACTAGTTTACAGTAGTGAGGTGAACTGAATAGAACCATTTGTGCACTGCAGTACTTCCACAATTCATTATAAATTATGGCATATCCTTTATAGTAATAGATAGTGTCTTTATATTTAGATATTCTCCTTAAGTAGATTCTATAATATAAACGCATGTTAACATGCATTGTGCTCCACTCCAGTTAGACCCTAGAAAAATGAGAATGCAACATTTTGGGATTTTTACAACTGCTAAATTATATTAATCAATTATTATTTTTTAATTATACACTAGCGTACCCGACCCAGGTTTGACGGCATGCAACCAACCAATTTTTTTTTTTTTTTTTTGTAGTATACTTTTAGGAGTTGAATATCCCGGACCTTGAAAACGGGGATAAATATTGGGACAAAAACTATCCAATGTTCAAGCCGGGAACCATACACATTCATAGAATTTCAGTGCAATCAGCTACGATCAAACAAACACTATTTTTTATATATTAGATGTTTTATAAACAATTCACGTGAATAAACAACATATTAAAATATTCCAACCGACATAGAACCGATACACAATTTCGTGAGCAATTTGTACAGTTACTCAGTTAATAACATAGGCCTGCAAAATTTTGTCTTTTTCCCCTTTGAATGTGTTTATATATACTTAGAATGTATAGAAGAGAAAAATGACCTTCGTTTTGCTGTATCACATCACAATGTTTTTTCTTCACGTATTCATTGGGTCCGAAAAAAAGTATGCAAAAACCTTTTTCATGAAAAAATACATATTGTATGTGTTTATCACCGTCAAACTTTTTCTCGTCCATTTTTGTATACAGAGATAAACTACTCTATTCTGTTGATAGATCAAGAATATGAATTCTTTTTAGCTCGCGAATCTACATCACTATTGTCAATCATATCAGGACCTAGGGTGTTTTTGTGGCTTTCGAGTCTACCCAGGTACCTTACTGATTTCCCCCTTTACTTTAAAAATATTAAGATGTTTGTGCATGTTTTTTATTGGTAACAAACCAGAGAGCTTGCATTCTCAAGGTTTGTGATTCACATCTTTCCATTATCTCAATATTAGGATGGATATATAATAATATTAATAGAAACGGTGAACGGATTATCGCAAACAGACAATTTGATCCAAGCCAAACAAAAGCAACAAATTTAGTCATAAGAAAATTGTCGCTATATGTATGTACTAATTTGATATTTTCTAAACAGCTTTAGACATGCCCTAATATTAAATACTTATACTACAGTAAAAACCATTGTTTGAAAACCGAAACATCAGACCACCGTATATTTTGAACAGTACAAAACATAAACAACAGAAGTAGGTACAATTAACTCGGTATTTGAATCCTTATTTCTATTTGGCTGAGAAAACACTGGATCAGACAAAACTTTTTTCTTTGTCTAATGAAACAACAGTATATTGTTGTGAGGCAGCACACACCAAAGCCGACAAGACAAAACACGCGTTGAAAGACATGCTGTCGATAGCTGGCCTGTAGACTTTTGAAGACAAACATTTATCATTTTTATATTCCAAGTATGACAAATACCAAAATGTTTTCTTTTCTTATTAGTCAAAGATGTTTTGTCTGATCCGAAGTGTTCTTAGCCTTAGAAAATATTATTCTATGTTATTCTATATTCCTAACTTGTAATAGATTTTCCTTGTTAGTAAAACGTAGACCACAAGAACATATGCCAAAATTGTTTTTGACAAGAACTTGAACCCCATTGCCCTTTAGATATTCTTAATGTGTGTGAAGTTCAGTTAGTAAGTTTTTTTACTCTGCTTGGTCAAGTTTTCGTATATGATCTGTAAGAAATCTTAAATTCTCTATGACAAATGGATATGTTATGATTTTAGTCTATAAAATTTTATTCATTTTATTATGAAACCACATTTGCACTTAAATGAATTGTTGATTATGAAAACACAAATATCAACTTATTGGGAATATTACTCTTAATAACTCTTGAGTGTATAACAAAGAATATACAATAATATATCACAAAAACCATATGTTGATTGCATTTTTAATCAAAACATATCAAATTACTAAATCTGTTTTATAGATGTATTCTTTGGAATGAAGTAAATTTCTTCAAATTTCAAATCATATAAATAGGCTTAATTTATCTCAAACAAATCAGTTCAAATCGGACAGCGCAATTCGATAAACATAACTCCCACAGTGAAAATGGAAAACACAACGGCTATTCGTTTGATTGTCCTAGCAGCACTATTCAGCTTAGCTGTGGGTATCGATTACTGCGCAATGCCAGCTTGTCAGGATAAACATATTGCTTGTAACAACAAAGGCGTAAGGATATTCAAATAACTTAATACATAAGATTTAAGGATAATTGTAATTTGTTTCTTATAGGAATTCAATCCTGAATGTCCAAAGGGTGTACGAGAAGTCAATATTGAACCACATAAAAAAATGATTCTGACACTCTTCAATGATTTGCGTAATAAAATCGCTGGCGGTACGACTGAAGGCTTCCCGAAAGCAGTACGCATGGCCAAGATGTTATGGTGCGACGAATTGTCTTATTTGGCTACTTTCAATACGAAAACTTGTATATCACAACGTGATAAATGCCGCAGCACTGAGCGATTTGTTTATGCTGGACAAAATGTCGCCATGTTCAGCTACAGTGGTAATGAAAGTGATTATTCCGATGCCGAAATTATCAAGGAACAAATTGAAAATTGGTTCGCTGAGCAGAAAAATACCAATGCTGAGATCGTAAACAATTTCCCAGAAGAATTGCCAAACCCGTGAGTTTTTTTTTTTTTTTACTAGTAGTCTTAGTTATTAGGATTTTGAAATTGAAATGATAAATAATGATTATTTAAATTTACAGAACCATTGCTAAGTTCACCATTGCTGTATCCGAGAAGAATACTCATGTTGGCTGTGCTGCAGTGCGTTTTTCAAGGGATTTCTACAATCATTTCTTGTTGACCTGTAATTTTGCCACCTCAAATATTATTGGAAAGCCCGTCTACACATCCGGCGAAAAGTCAACAGTTGGCTGCAGGAATCGCTTTGGTGCTGCCTTTGACTATCCAAATTTGTGTTACGCCAAGGAAATCTATGACAATGATAAAGTGGTAGCTGAAATCAAATATTTGTAAGAATTTCATCAAATGTTTTCTTCTCCTCAACACCCTTGATTTGAACTCAAAGAATACCCATCAATGACGACTAATGGAACTGATAACTGGTTAATGACAAAAAAATTATGTAAAACAAAACAAACAAACAAAAAAATACAAAAAAAAAAAATACAAGCAAATGGCAAAAAGCAGAAAAAAAAATAAAATATTTTTTAATTTCGTTGTGGGATGAAATTGTAAATTTTTTTAATGTTGTAGGTACTATTTATTTTCCAAATTAATACTTTCGTTATCATCTTTTGAAGTTTGTAATTGACTTCGTATTATTTTTACGTTTGTTGATGTAGGCAGTATATAAATTTGAACGTTAATTTTTTTCTTTTGCTCATATTACTTTTGATGGAAATTATATTATTGGATGGTTGGTCTTATTTTTTTTTTTTTTTTTTCCTTCTCACTGGCAATTGTATAAATTATGAAATGTGATAAATAGTTAAATTTGCCTTTTTTTTTTGTTTTGAAAGACAATTTGTGAATTTTTTTATTGTAATTTTTTTTTTTTATTGTTTTCTTCAATTGAATGGCATGTTAAATTTTATATTTCTTAGATTTTTGCTTTACATTTTAATTTGTTATCATCAGGTCAATTTGCATACTTCAATACAATTTAATATCTCTATGAGTACATTTCATGGAACTAACCAATGGAATTGGTTCGGCAACTTCCTTGAGTAAATCTTCGCTAATATCCCAATCCAGGTTTTTACCATGGTCTTCTTTACCGTGTTCATTTATAATATAAATCTTTTTGACCTCTTCAGTTTCCTCATACATTTTTGTAACACAATTTTTCGAAACAACAGCCCTTAATCATTTTAAATGATAAAAATATTTTTAAAGTTTCGTTGTGGGATGAAGAAATGAAAAACCGAATATTTTCATTTTCAAATCTTTCATTTCTCCATAAAATATAAAATTTTTGCAGTTTTTATTTATTTATTTGTTTTTTCTTTTGAACATATTACTTTTGATGGAATTCCGGTGATCATATTGATTATATTCTATTTTTATAAGATTTTTCTTTTTTCCTTCTAACGAGCAATTTTATGAATTATTACATCAAATGAGATGAATAGCTAAATTGACTTTCTTTTTTTGTTTTTGTTTGTTTTTGTTTTTGCATAAGAACTTCGAATTTTATTTTTTTGTAATTTTCTTGAAATATTATTATTGTTTTTTGTTAAAAATAATTCGATAGAATTAATTGGTAACAGTTTCTTGTAGGACACAACATTTAGTATGACTTATTGTTTTGTTCAATTGTAGTGCATATTAAATTTTATATTTATTGGATTTTGGCATTATATTTTAATTTTATTGAGTACATTTTATATATCTACCCAATTTTTATTTAAATTTTTGTTTAACTTTAAAATTTTGTTTAATATTGTTATTTTTATTTTGTGTTTGGAACGCATTGCCCATCTTCATCATGTTGAGTTGGTTCAATCCAGGTTTTCGCAATGCTCTTCTTTACCGTGTTCATTTATAATGTAATGTTTTGAACTTTTCATATTTCTCATACATTTTTGTAACACAAACAGCAGACCTTAATCATTTTAAATGATAAAAATATTATTAAAGTTTCGTTGTGGGATGAAGAAATGAAAGATAAACCGAATATTTTCATTTTCAAATCTTTCATTTGGTTGCTTATGTATCTCAATCAAATATAGCAATTTTGCAGTTTTATTTTATTTTTATATTCTTTTGAACATATTACTTTGGATGGAATTCCAGTGATCATAGGGATTATATTCAATTTTTATAAGATTTTTCTTTTTTCATTCTAACGAGCAATTTTATAAACTATTACATCAAATGAGATGAATAGCTAAATTGACTTTCTTTTTTTTGTTTTTGTTTGTTTTGTTTTTGCATAAGAACTTCGAATTTTTTTTTTTTGTAATTTTCTTGAAATATTATTATTGTTTTTTGTTAAAAATAATTCGATAGAATTAATTGGTAACAGTTTCTTGTAGGACACAACATTTAGTATGACTTATTGTTTTGTTCAATTGTAGTGCATATTAAATTTTATATTTATTGGATTTTGGCATTATATTTTAATTTTATTGAGTACATTTTATATATCTACCCAATTTTTATTTAAATTTTTGTTTAACTTTAAAATTTTGTTTAATATTGTTATTTTTATTTTGTGTTTGGAACGCATTGCCCATCTTCATCATGTTGAGTTGGTTCAATCCAGGTTTTCGCAATGCTCTTCTTTACCGTGTTCATTTATAATGTAATGTTTTGAACTTTTCATATTTCTCATACATTTTTGTAACACAAACAGCAGACCTTAATCATTTTAAATGATAAAAATATTATTAAAGTTTCGTTGTGGGATGAAGAAATGAAAGATAAACCGAATATTTTCATTTTCAAATCTTTCATTTGGTTGCTTATGTATCTCAATCAAATATAGCAATTTTGCAGTTTTATTTTATTTTTATATTCTTTTGAACATATTACTTTGGATGGAATTCCAGTGATCATAGGGATTATATTCAATTTTTATAAGATTTTTCTTTTTTCATTCTAACGAGCAATTTTATAAACTATTACATCAAATGAGATGAATAGCTAAATTGACTTTCTTTTTTTTGTTTTTGTTTGTTTTGTTTTTGCATAAGAACTTCGAATTTTTTTTTTTTGTAATTTTCTTGAAATATTATTATTGTTTTTTGTTAAAAATAATTCGATAGAATTAATTGGTAACAGTTTCTTGTAGGACACAACATTTAGTATGACTTATTGTTTTGTTCAATTGTAGTGCATATTAAATTTTATATTTATTGGATTTTGGCATTATATTTTAATTTTATTGAGTACATTTTATATATCTACCCAATTTTTATTTAAATTTTTGTTTAACTTTAAAATTTTGTTTAATATTGTTATTTTTATTTTGTGTTTGGAACGCATTGCCCATCTTCATCATGTTGAGTTGGTTCAATCCAGGTTTTCGCAATGCTCTTCTTTACCGTGTTCATTTATAATGTAATGTTTTGAACTTTTCATATTTCTCATACATTTTTGTAACACAAACAGCAGCCCTTAATCATTTTAAATGATAAAAATATTTTTAAAGTTTCGTTGTGGGATGAAGAAATGAAAAACCGAATATTTTCATTTTCAAATCTTTCATTTCTCCATAAAATATAAAATTTTTGCAGTTTTTATTTATTTATTTGTTTTTTCTTTTGAACATATTACTTTTGATGGGATTCCTGTGATCATATGGATTATATTCTATTTTTATAAGATTTTTCTTTTTTCCTTCTAACGAGCATTTTTATGAATTATTACATCAAATGAGATGAATAGCTAAATTGACCTTCTTTTTTTTGTTTTTGTTTGTTTTTGCATAAGAACTTCGAATTTTATTTTTTTGTAATTTTCTTGAAATATTATTATTGTTTTTTGTTAAAAATAATTCGATAGAATTAATTGGTAACAGTTTCTTGTAGGACACAACATTTAGTATGACTTATTGTTTTGTTCAATTGTAGTGCATATTAAATTTTATATTTATTGGATTTTGGCATTATATTTTAATTTTATTGAGTACATTTTATATATCTACCCAATTTTTATTTAAATTTTTGTTTAACTTTAAAATTTTGTTTAATATTGTTATTTTTATTTTGTGTTTGGAACGCATTGCCCATCTTCATCATGTTGAGTTGGTTCAATCCAGGTTTTCGCAATGCTCTTCTTTACCGTGTTCATTTATAATGTAATGTTTTGAACTTTTCGTATTTCTCATACATTTATGTAACACAAACAGCAGCCCTTAATCATTTTAAATGATAAAATTATTTTTAAAGTTTCGTTGTGGGATGAAGAAATGAAAGATAAACCGAATATTTTCATTTTCAAATCTTTCATTTGGTTGCTTACGTATCTCAATCAAATATAGCAATTTTGCAGTTTTATTTTATTTTTTTATTCTTTTGAACATATTACTTTGGATGGAATTCCAGTGATCATAGGGATTATATTCTATTTTTATAAGATTTTTCTTTTTTCATTCTAACGAGCAATTTTATAAATTATTACATCAAATGAAATGAATAGCTAAATTGACCTTCTTTTTTTGTTTTTGTTTGTTTTTGCATAAAAACTTCGAATTTTTTTTTTTTGTAATTTTCTTGAAATATTATTATTGTTTTTTGTTAAAAATAATTCGATAGAATTAATTGGTAACAGTTTCTTGTAGGACACAACATTTAGTATGACTTATTGTTTTGTTCAATTGTAGTGCATATTAAATTTTATATTTATTGGATTTTGGCATTATATTTTAATTTTATTGAGTACATTTTATATATCTACCCAATTTTTATTTAAATTTTTGTTTAACTTTAAAATTTTGTTTAATATTGTTATTTTTATTTTGTGTTTGGAACGCATTGCCCATCTTCATCATGTTGAGTTGGTTCAATCCAGGTTTTCGCAATGCTCTTCTCTACCGTGTTCATTTATAATGTAATGTTTTGAACTTTTCATATTTCTCATACATTTTTGTAACACAAACAGCAGACCTTAATCATTTTAAATGATAAAATTATTTTTAAAGTTTCGTTGTGGGATGAACAAATGAAAGATAAACCGAATATTTTCATTTTCAAATCTTTCATTTGGTTGCTTATGTATCTCAATCAAATATAGCAATTTTGCAGTTTTATTTTATTTTTTTATTCTTTTGAACATATTACTTTTGATGGAATCCCGGTGATCATAGGGATTATATTCTATTTTTACAAGATTTTTCTTTTTCATTCTCATGTGCAATTTTATAAATTATCAAATTAAATGAATAGAGACGAAATAAGAGAGAGAGCCAACAAATGATGATGGAATAGAGAGGGAATAGAGACGAAACAAGAGAGAGAGAGCCAACAAATGATGATGGAATATTTTATCATGGATCTACCCAATTTTTATTTAAATTTTTGTTTTTCTTTAAAATTTTGTTTAATATTATTATTATTATTATTATTATTATTAAGGAGTGGAATAAAAAAAAATAAATTCTTATACTACTTAAAAATAAGAGCGCTAGCTGCCATATTACATAAATCTTGTGAATCAATCGAAATGGGTGTTGACGGCATAATTTTTTCAAAATAATTTAATGGAAATCTTGTGAGAAAACTAGGATTTCTTATATTTATTATTTTCATATTTTATTTTTCATATGAATTTCTGTTTGATTCAATCAATCTACATTGCACCATTGTTATAACAATAGATAACACTACTCAACAAATTGCCAACTTTATTATTTTATATGAGGTCTCATTATGTGATTATTATGCCTTGCCATTGATATAATGAAAGTACGTAAATAAACACTTTCCATCACATCTCAATTTCCAGATAAACAGCCATGTCTTAAATCACTAATTAAAGTTTTGATATTGATCTTTATTTTTGTTTTAATTGAAACGGCATGGTTTTTTTCGGAGTGACTGGTAATCTGCAAGAAGGCTCCCATCTACCTTGAAAACGCTTTTCAAATGCAGCAATATCTTGATGAAAGTGTTCTTCACTGACGGAACCCATATTTTCAGCTTAAAAATTCAAATGTGAGTGAAGAAAATGCAATTTTACTGACTTATTGCATTCCATTTTATAGTAGAAGTCCAACAAAACTTTTATTTATTCGCGAAAATCATCTTTTTTTCATGTTACCAAGGAAATTCTTTGTGACATCAATAAAAATGTTCCATAATAATAATTATCACAACTAAATGATGAAGTGACTTGGGAATGATTTATTATTCTCACAAAGGCATATCTCGGGGGGTCTTTGTCGTACCATATGTACTACGTATGCAGTTCAATATAATCTTCTTAAATAATATTCAATCTATCTCGTCCCCTTGCTATGTGATTTTATTGTATATCCATAAAAAAATAGCTTTCTCGTAAAATGCAAATTTAATGTGATAAACCATAAAGTGTGTTGTCTAGGCGTATCGGAAAAGCTAAAGAAATAACATAACAACTAAAGGAAAAATTATAAGCAATAAGTTAACAAAAACAAGCAGAAGATCTGGTGGTGGTGCTACTACTACTACTACTATTACTTACTACCTGCATAATAAATAATCGTTAGATTTGAAAATTTTTGCTATATGAATAAGGCCTAAGCAAATATTAAATGAATAAGCAATCGATCGATCGATACATTAAGTATGTGGCAGATGCAAATCCAATAGATACAATAATAGCAATATATATGAGCAACAGGATTTGTGTTTTTCACACATATTATGTGATTTAGGCATTAACAGTTTGTCATGATGTTTGTAACATATTCATTCAGAAAAAGATATTTGGAAACTTTGGGAAACTTTATATGAAATTTGAATTATCATAAAAATATATGGAAGATTGTGGAACAAACCCATGGTGATCATACTTAGTTTTAATAAAAATCAGAGTCAGCTAAGAATAATTTATAGTTCTTCAGCTTAGGACCTCACTAAAACTTACTAAACTAATTGTTAATATCACAGATTACTAAAGAACAATTTGTTGTATGAAAAACTTCTTATTTTTAATAGTTTTTCTTTGTGTAAAAGGTATATAATCATCAATAGAACCGAAATGTGTTTGTTTATTACTGTTGTTATAGCAGTTTTTCCATTTGAGATAAGAAGAAATATGATATAAACGAGCCAAGTTTATTTGTTTATTTTTCGGGTTGAATCTCTAGAGTTTCCTCAATATGTACATATGTACATATGTGAGCTTCAATTGAACACACGCTGTGTCTGTTTCATGCATTTATTTGCACATTTTCATTTAATAAGATAATTTTTCATATTTTATATGCATTCAAGTGAAGTCACTTTGACTGTTGTACTTACCAGTAGACATGAGTAATTTATACAAATAAACAAAAAATAAAATAAGAAAAAAAAAAAAGAAAAGATAAAACAGAAATCTCATTAAATTTAAAACTGAACAAATCGAATGAAAATAATCATGACAAGCTGCCAAAAAAGCACAGTACAGCAGCGAAACGAATTTATGTTTTGTATGTGGTTATACATGGGTAGATAGTAGAAGATACATTTACTATGGTTTGTTGATGAGAAACACAACACAAAAAATAATAATAATAATGAAAAAGGAGAAGAAGAATGGGGCGATCTCATGACAGATGAACACAGCTAATGATGTCCGCGCGGTAAGTCAAACTCATTATTTTTTCCATGTTTTTGGCATTACAAGTTGCGTACTTGGCCATTGGCCGAGTACGGATGTTGACCTGCAACGCTTATATGAAGAAGATGATGAACCTGTCTGTCTATCAGTAAGACTGTCCATTGGTGCTGACGTAATATAATACATATGCCGTCAAAGAGACTGAGATGAACTAACTAACTAACTGATTGACTGACTGACGAGTTGGCTATGACTGATTTTAATGCAACATGAACAACAACATATTCCAACAGCATCATCATCATTATCATCATCCTCATTCCACTTCATGGTCGTCAATTAATGAAAGCAATATTTGGTTTAATTGAAAAAAATGTTCGACCTTTTTCAGTTATCAAACTGATCCATCCACCAGCGCATACCATCATTTTGTATCTTCCGGATGCGTATTGGATTTCATCAGACTCTTCGTTCACGTACATAATTGAACTTTGTGAACTTCACGCATAACAGTTCTTTTACTGGGTCTTTCAGGTAACAACAAAACTGACAACAACAGAACTTGTCTGCAAGTGAAAATTTATGCAGAAAATGTGGATGTTGTTTGTTACCCCAACTAAACATTCACAGACCCCGATCATTCGAGGTGCGCACATCGCAGCACGCGCCAACAAAACTCGTGAGTAGGTGAAGATAAAAAGGAGAGCAGAGCAAACAAACAAAAAAATAACATTAAAACCAACAATTGCTTGCAACTTGCAACAATAAAAATCGCTACAATGGCATCATTTCTACATCTTGTTGCCTTCTGTTTATTGTATCTGGTAAGATGTTGGTTGCACAGTAGTAGTGCGCATGTTTCACCCCTCACGAAATGCAAAATGCAAGTGAAACTGGCCAGCAATTGAACAAAAGAAAAGTAGCCAGTTTTGTGTTCCATAAAAACATGATATATTGGACAGTTTGTTACTGTTGTTCTTATTGTTGTTGTTGCTGCTGCTGTTATTGTTGCATCTTGAACAGCACTTGCGCGCTTGCTCTTGGCCACAAGTCACTTCATAGTTGTCGTTTGGTATTTGTTGTCTGTCTGTATGAGAGTAGTAAATGTTGGTCAATTGTTGTCTTTCTTGTTACCATATATTCTGTAATGTAGTATATATACTTCATTCAAACTAACAACACTGAAGAAATTCCTAATGGTGTTTTTACTATAGTGAAAATATCGGTCCTTAATAGAAATACGAAATGTTATAGGAAAAATATTTCATAGAATGACTTTTTCTTACCAACCCACCCAAGAACAGCTGTACAAGAAAATTGTAATATAGTACAAAGATATTATTTATTCTTCTTATATAACATTTCATGAAAATAGGTATGAAGCCTAAAAATAAAGAAGTTTTTCTAGTGTAAGTTTCATATAAAACAATGCAACAATTTCAATGTGTTAACAACTAACACATTTTCTTTCATTTCAAATATTTCTAAACAAACAAACTCAGTTACAAAGGCAAACAATGAAATAAACGGACAAATAAGTGATCTATAATCGACTAAGCCAAACTATTAAATACCCTATAAAGATGCATCCTCTATGTACGGAGAGAAGTATGTAGGGGTTCCGTACCATCGTATAAGGGTTTTGTTATTTTCCGGAATAACCACCACTTTTGGGCGACCAAATCGTGGCGCATCATCGTTGTTTGTACGATCACCTTTAAATTTAGCAAAGCAGTCAATAATGGTCGATTTTTCTGGTACAGAGTCCGGATAACACTCATCAAGCCATGCTTTCGTTTCATTTGTGTTTTTTATGCATCAAAAAGCCATGTTTAATCAACACACGAAATTTAGTGGCTTCACTAAAAGGTTTTTGGTTTTTAAGGAATTGCCTGATTGTCATGAAATTTTTACAGCCACCTTTTAAAGGTTAGTACTTTCTACAATACAAATTCCACTTGTGTGTCAGACCGGGAACATTTCACCCTATATAATATGTTAAGTACTTTTTTTTGTGGATACAATTTTAAATTGAATAAAATTCTAATGATGCTGATCTAAACAAAAACAAAAAAATCCTACGAAAATTTATACAAAATATCGCATACCATATTTCACAAATATAACAAAAACCATCATTCGTTCGTCTTCTATTTGTGAGCATTTCTATTTCTTTTACAAATTTAAACCATTTCAATATGAGAACTGCTTCACTACATTTCACTGTATTATAAGCAGAGGTAATAGCAATAGAAATAAACACTCGGTAAAAGTTTTAACTATCTAACTCTTATGGTTCATGAAATAGAGCCCTCTGACGGAAGGACAGACGTGCGGACGGACAGCGTATGCTTAGTACTAGAGTCCCTTTGGCACTCTTTGGGTACGGAACTCTAAAAAAAACGGTTGTTTCATTAATTTCAATGGATATTTTAAATAGAAAGTGGTTAATTTTTATCTTAATAACAGAATACAGATTATCTTGAATTGATAATGATAAAAAACAAGGTAATGATAAATATTTCCATGAATGAAAAATATTGAAAATCGATCAAGTGCGAGTCGGACTCGCACACGAAGGGGTCCGTACCATCGCTGAAGATTTAACATTATGTACTTTTTAAACACTTTCGTTGGACATAAAACTTTGACCTCTGTCTGAAACTGATTGTTTTTTGTCGCAAAAATGAAATATTCAAACATGTTTCTTGTATGACGACCCCTTAAATTTTATAAATTTAGTTTATTTTTATTATTTTTCATTATACACGCAATTGAATTACACACTCTGTGATTTTATTAGTGCTCTTTGGGTACGGCACCCTAAAAATTAAAGGAAGATTATCAAAATACTGAAGATTCCATAATTTGTTTCTATTTTGAATTGTTTTGGTTATCAAAGGAGAACTGTAACTAACCCACATTATCTTTATAAGATGAAAAATTAATATTTTATTAGTTTTAAATCAACATTTTTACATTTGTGAGTCACTTAAACACATGACTTTGAATACATCGATTCCATTTGCATTGAATATTTTATATAGTCTACTTTAATGCGTTACAAACAAAATATCAAAGTAATAATGCCATTAATATACTCGTATGTAGGCATAAACATAAGTAGGTAAATTTACATATACATAAGAAAAATGTGTATTTCTGATGTAAACCATTTTAGACTTTGATAAAAATGAGAAAAACGTAAATTTTTCATAATATAATACAACGATTTTTGCTGTTAATGTGCTCATAAAATTCCTTAACATACACTAACAATTCCTTCCTCTAGTATTATATTGTAGTAGAGTAAAGTCTGCTATAAATGCCGCTTGAATACTATACGACGACAAAAGGAATAATACAATAATAATATAGTTTGCAAGTATCTATATATCTCAGCAAATCTGTCTGTCTGTTTGTCTGTCTGCCTGACCGTATGCTTCTCTGGTCTATCTTTTGTTGTTTTATTACAGTTGCTAGGCAAAGTCAACCAGCCAAGGCAGGCAGTCAGTCAGCTTAGTTCAGTTCAGTTAGTAGACTCCACTTTAGTATGTTCACTGGACAAAACATTGGTCAATGGTCGGTCAATTGTAAAGTGGGAAAAGAGTTGCGGTGAGCCATGCATATATTTCTATTGTTTACCACAATAAACCAGGGGAGCAGGCCTGACCAGGAGTTGTGAATATAGTATCTACCATTGGCAGCATTTACTATTTTTATGGTTGTTCTTCGCTTTGTAGGTTGGTGCTCGATTCGATTCGATCGACTCGTAAGAGAGCAAGCTCTGCTAAACTGATTTATGAAAGGGCTTCACATATATTACGCCTAAATATGGCATAAAGTTTGACAGTTATTATTGTTGTTATTGTTGTTTATGAACTGTTTTTGGTGTGGCACTTTCTTTGTTGTTACAGTTTTTCTCTTTTTTTCTTTTTGCATTTTTTGTATCGCCAAAAAAAAACAATGAGTGGCATAAAAGAAGAAGTCATTAGTGAAGGCCAAAAAATATGCTTTTGGCATACTTTTCCAAAATATTGTTTAAGAAAAAAAATCTTTCCTAAAAGGAAAACTCTTTTTTGCTTTTCATATTTAAGAAAAACTCATTTGGACCAAAAAGTAACCCAAACACACACACACACACACATGAACTAAAAAAACACAATATAATGGAAAGTCTGACATTGCTTAAAGCAAAATCCGAACACAACTCAGTAGATAATAAATGTATATGAATGGAAAGAGGAAAATCATGTCAACTGTATCCTCATCACGATGATAATGTTGATGATAATGATGATGATCTAATGATCACTATCATCACCATTATCCTCATCGCCATCAAAGTTCATCAACAAACAAATTGTTTGACTTGGAGATACACAAAGATGCTGCACAGGTGTAAGTCGCCATTCGCTTGCTCTCACTCTCATCAAAAGTGGAGCACACAGCAGATCAGCATTGAATAACATCCGGTTATGTTGCCTCCCTCACAACTTGTTGTTGTCACTACTCCTACATTTGCAGGCCAACCAGATCATCAAGCAATCACTACAAACAAAAAACATTGTTGTCCACCACTTGAGTCATTTCAATAAATGTCACTCTCCTCAAGCACTCCAACTTGAAATTGATTACAATAATTTGTAGTTGTTGCTTCACCGCCCCAAGGGGAAGTGGTCCAATGTGGTTTTCTTCAAAACTTTGCAATCTCTTATCACTTCTCTCGGTGCCACAACGAAATTTATTTATTTAGATAAAGTGTCGCACTTTTTGGCGCTGCACATTTATAACAAAATAAACTTGCACCTTGCAGCACATTTTAAAACAAAATTGGCTTTATTTTTTTGTCTTGTTATAATTTCAATTACTTTTTAGATTAAATAAATAAATATTATCAAATTGCAGTTTGTCGACAATACTGAAATTTCCATGAATATAGTTTTTGAAAAACGAAATTTAATATTTTAACATTAATTTATTATTATAATTGCTTAGTTAATGGATTAGTTGGTTGAATGTTTCATCAACCCTGACATTTGATGTTATTCTATAAGAACCAGCTATTTTTAAGTGAAATTTTTGATAAAAAGCGTCACTCGATACTATTAGAAAGCAAGAGTGCCGTCACTCTCTGAGTGTTTTCGAAGCCTTAGGCTAAAAGCCATGCATTGAGCGATACATACAAATTAAAACCAATTGAATTGCTGAGCGACGTGATTCATCGCTAATCGCTCAATACTTGGCTCTAGCCTTACGTATTTAATATGGGAGGAACTTTATTCCGCAACTAAGTAGAAGCAATAATGAAAATTGTAAAGAAATTGGATGTTTCGGATAGTGTCTGAGATTTAATTCACCTAGGAGTTATTTAACACGCTGCATGAAACATTTTTGCATGAGCTCTAATGGTGGCCAATGTATGTATATTATTATCCAATTAAACAAAAAAAAAAACAATTATTCGAGTTTTGAGTTTAAAGTGTCAACAATTAGATGCTGCACACCATTACATGTAATTTACATTACTTAAACTGTGCAAGGAAAACATGAAATCATATGCAAAAAACCATAAGTCAGGCAAAAGGGTAAAAGAACACCAAACCTGATTAGGGGCATAGCTAAGTAGACAACGCCCACATCATTGTGGTCTAGCAACACATCTAACCTCAAACAAGTATGTGTTTATAAGAAAATAACTTCCGCTTAACATGTCTGAGAACTTAAATGACTCAGACTTCATCAAGAAATCAGGCAGTCAAACACACTAAGTTGTGGTTTGCTTTTTGCAAACAATTATAATAATTCTAATAATAATTAAACTTAATTACAGTAATTTTATATGTTTCTTTCGTGTGTTGTAGGTCAATACTATGTGTTGTGTTCCCTTAATAACGGTTATATCAGTGCGTAAGAATATGCTAATCTCAGATACACTTAGAATGCGGAAAAATTTCAATGAAAAAAAGCATACAGTATTGTGCAAAAAATTTTGCTCAATTAAAGCAACAAAAAATATAATAAATCAATAAATAAATAAACAAAAAGAAAGCCCATTACATTAATTAATAAAAATTTGTCACAACTTGTAACCGGTTTTGTTACGTATACGCTACATACAACAATGCTTAGCCTGGTAACTTTTTAGTCAAATGTTTGTCATAGAATTGTGGGTGAGTATTGCAAGAGAAATTCATAGTTTTAACATTAATATGTGAACTAAAGTTGAAATGTTGTTTCTTTTAAAAAGCTTCCATACCAAGTAAGTATTGAATATCGACCATTTAAATTGATGTGTGTTTGTTTATATAAGAATCTATCGTTTTCTACAAAGTTTAATAAGTCCACCCTTGTCTGCAATTATAGGAGGCAGCCATGACAAAAAATATACTTGTTGTATTAGAAAATGTGTAGTGTATGTAAACTTTGATGTGACTTAGTTGCTACTGCTTTCAAATAAATTGTATCAATTTTCAACCTATTTTTAAACAGAAGGAACCACTCCCGACCTGTAAAATAATGCAATCGATTAGTGGACTTATTGTAGCTATAAAAATGTAAAGCACAAAACATTTGCAACATTGACACCTTAAATATGCATGCAATATAGTAGAAGAAAAAAAGGAAAGCAGGACAGAACGAATAAGGATTCTTGAAACAGAGAGAAGAGTGCAGCAACTGAGTGAACTAATTGCGGAACTAAGTTATGAAAGCTTTCAAAAGCAAATACGCATTAAATTTCGCTTGAGTGAAATATGCAAAAAAATTTAGAACATGTTGATGCCACTGGAACCTCTTTACATCCAGTCAGCCGGCCAGGCCAGCCAGCCGGGCAACAAGTCAAGTCAGCCAGAAAGTCAGTTAGTAACAACATCCTACCGGTGTACAACATTCACCGTTGGCGATAAAAATAAACAACAACACGATTTAGTTAGTATCAGTAGCAACAGCAATACTAAGAGCCACAATGGCGACGACGATGTCAGGAACATGGCTTATAAGTAATGATTACAAGATGATTTAAGATAAACTTCATTCACTTTATGGCATCGAATTTCCATGAACGCATTTCTAATACTAGTTGTTTTTTCTTAAGTGAAACAAACTCTGGTATACTCTATTTGCACTCGAAAGTCAGCTCTGTTTCGACTGGATAAGCAACACCAAAACCACCACCTCCGCCACCATCATCATCATCATCAACTTAGTGGCGCGTTGTGTGGGAACAGGTTCATAGATGATTATCACTCACTCCACCATTTCACAACAACGCCAGCAGCGAAACAGAAACATTTTCAAGCACTTGGTGTTTTTTCATATTTACGATACTTTTATTCAGTTGCAACAACTAACTAACAACTAACCTACCAAATCAAATTCCTACAGCAAAAGTATAAAAAATTGATGCGAAAGATGGTTTGGTAATAGACTTTTTTCGGTAAATAAGTAAGACAATTGAAGAACTCATATTTGACTCACGTCACACAATTTTTTTTATTATTATCATTATTTGCCTTAGTAGTTCTAAGCTCTAATAAATATTCCCCCACTTACTGAAAGTGCGCAACGATCACTACGATTCCTAAACATGGAAAGCAAGAGAATTTTGTCTCGTCATATAGACCGATTAGTCTGCTCCCAACGTTCTCTAAGTATATAAAAGAATATTTTTAGCATATCTTATCTAGGTTTGAGTTAAAACAATATTCCACCACAGTCTTTTTATTTATCTAGCAGGCTTTCGATAGGGTATGGATTGACGAGCTATTGCATACAGACAAAGCTTAGCAAGCAGTATCTTCTTTTGCAAACTTTCCTTAAATGGCGCACCTTCTCTGTTGCGATCTACTCCTTATATACCTCTGAATTGCCAACAACCAGCGATGACCAAGCGATTATTGCTACCTACATGGATGGCACAGTCATCCTAAACAACTCCGGTCCACCGAATCGGAGAAGAAAATGAACATTTACCTAGAAAGATTCCATACCTGTGGCAAGCATTGGAAGGGCACCAAATCCACCAACTGCAAGACATCTGTCAAGTTGTAACTTACAACTTAAACATCATTCCGCAGGTGGAGCGAATCCATTATCTTGGTCTGATCCTGGACAAACTACTAACGTGGCTTGCACACAAAGGTAGCTGCTGTACCAAAAGCTTATGAAACCTAAGTGGGTCCTCTGCCCTTCTCGTTAACAACAAAACGTTAATATATGTGTACATGTAAGTGGTGGCAACAATTTTGCGTTACGCCATTAAAATATGGGGCCCCACTGCCTCCTACGACATTGCCAAACAACATGTATGTCAGAACAAGGCACTCTAAAGGACACGGGCGCTCTTTGGTTCAGCCGAAATAACACGCTACACAGACAGTAATGAAAGAAACCAAATTATACAGCTGTTGTTATTACACAAAACTTTTCGTGCTGGTCAACAAGGCGTAGACTGAAAAGGCAACACCCGCACGATCAGGGAGATGAGAGTAGGATGTAACAGCCTTCTGAACATTTCCCTTAATGTCTTAATCTATATTTATGACCAAAGTCAGTACTATACATATGTTAGCGGAGATGGCAGAACGCTGAGAATGGTAGAGTTCCGGACGGGGGATCGTAGAATACTGACGAGTAGCCACGACCCACGTACGACAACAACACAACACAATAGGTGACCTACTAAACTAGGACCGATTGACTTTTGAGCAGCAATGCTCCACCTTCCTCCCGACGTATTTTCTAATAACAGTTCCGGGAGGACGATAGGACGAGGGGCGGGAGTGTTTAGCGGATTAAAGTCCCGCACTCCGGTTGTAGACCGGGTAGGTTTTCGATGCTTCACTTCCGATACAAAAAAAAAAAAAAAAAAAAAAAAAAACCATATGTTACTATTCATTTTTTAATTATATAAATCTGCTTCTATTGTTCATGTGAGGACATTCGTCACAATTGGAATATGTTTTAGTATTAGAATATTCTTGGAAACACCTAAAAAAATTTAAACTGAATTTTTTTAAAAACGGTATATACAAAATTATGAAATGTATATAAATTGAATAAAATATACATTAAAAAACCAATATGAGGATTATTTACCACAAAAATGCCGCAAAGAAAATTTAAATATAAATTTAATAAAAGAAACTGTTGTTAAAAATAAAAAAAAATAAGAAAAAAAAAACAAAAATTAACAATAATAACAAAATAATGATTCCGAATTGGTAAGAACCTTAAAACGCAAAGAAAAAACCAGAAAAGAAATCCAGCCAAGTAGTCTCAATTTAACAAAGAAATTTACAGAAGCAAACAGAATGTATTCCATAGAAATAGTTGAATCAAAAAAAAATCAACAATAGACGTTGTAAGAAGACTACACCCAAGCCTATCAGAAATAAAAATTAAATAACAATTTTAAATAAAATTTAAATAAAGAAAAACAGGTAAAATAAATTGAAAAAATATAAAATTGAATGAAGAAAACCAATTTGCAGTTTCATCAACATAAGTCCCCGAGATGGAGACAAACAAAAATGAAAAAAAAAAAAACGAAATTTGTGTAGGCCATTGGGTTTTATATTTTAGAAATAGTTGAATCAAAAAAAAAATTCAAGAATAGACGTTGTAAAATGACTACATCCAAGCCTATCAGAAATAAAAATTAAATAACAATCTAAAATAAAATTTAAATGAAGAAAAACGTAAAATAAATTGAAAAAATATAAAATTGAATGAAGAAAACCAAATTGCAGTTTCATCAACTTAAGTCCCCGAGATGGAGACAAAAAAAATGAAAAAAAAAAAAAAACGAAATTTGTGTAGGCCATTACTACAACACTTTGGGTTTTATAAAAAGAAATCCCTTATCATTCCATTAGATGGTTTTAGAAATCTGTATTGCGCGTTGTGTAAATGCGATCGGGTTACGCTAAATGACGTTAGTAAATTAAGATTCCGTACTCTTAAACAATTTACTGATTGCTTGATGCAGTTTTGTTTTAGCGCACATCAAAAAGAAAGCAATTAGAAAATATGCCATATTTTACAGCTTAAATTCGATCAAGGCGAAAAATCAAGCCAGGCGGCTGAAAATGTGAATGGTCCTGATACTGTAACAGCCAAACACGCACAATTTTGTTTATATCGATTCCGTTCCAGTAATGTTGATGTGAAAGATGCACCACGTTCTGGAAAAAAAACAACAAAATCGACAGTCCCCAAGCCAGAATTGACAGTAAATAAGGTTTTGCTGTGTTTTTGGTGGGATTGGCAGGGAATCAGCTACAATGATCTACTCAACTACACCCAAACTCTTCATTCGTACCTGTGCTGTCAACAATCCCCTAAAAGCGGCCAGCTTTGGCGAAAAGGAGTGGAACGCCAGGCCACACACAACGAAAGTGAATAGTCAGAAGCTCCGGGTGCTTAGTTTGTACCTTTTAATGCATCCACCTTTAAGTCCGGACCTGGCATCAAATGATTGCCACCTGCTCCTGTTTATTTTTACTGGTCACAAATTCGCCTTAAGAGAAGTTTGACTATCCCAGATTCTTTTGCTGATAAGAAGGAGAGTTTCTATGAGAAAGGCATAATGCAATTACCATCAAAATGGCAACTATAAAACCTTAAATTTTATGCAAAAATATTGAATTTCTTTTTACTACACCCAACACCTTGAAATGAAAAGTGAAAATTCACAATATTAAAAATTTTATTGCCCCTAAGGGAGCGTTAAAAATGAAATTCATCAATGTCACAACTTTCTGATAGAAATATTAATTTTGTGTATGGTATATCTATATATTTGTAATCACATGCATGTCTCAGTTTGGTGTAGCAGCATAAAACCCACTTTAATCACTCACTTAAATACATTTTGTCGTTTCTGTTTTTAGTCTGAACCTAACGAGTTCTTGCAACCTGATTGATGTTGGATGAGTTTGTCATGTAAATTTCAACAGCAATAGTTGCTCTGTTGCATATTCTGGTGCTGCTGCTATTGATGATGTTGATGTTGATGATGATGATGTTGCTGTTGCTTTCTTAGTATCTGTTGTACTCTAGTCATCACTTGGCTGCTACTGCTAACGACTCAAATGTAATGCTTAAGATACATTTAACTTGCATCGGGCGTGTGCTTGGTCTGATGTCTTGTATTTAATCACTGCTTGTTTTTTGTTTTGTTATAACCATACAATGTTGTTGTTGTTCTTATTATTATCTTTTGAATTGCATATAAAATATTTATATATATATAAATTTTTTTTTTTTTAACATATTTTTTATGAAAAAAAACTGCACCGCTGGAATTTTAATGACAGCCTTTGAAAATTAATAAATATCGCATAAAATATCTTAACGCATACAATGATAGACTATCAATCATTTACCTGCCTTTAAGCCCCCTTTTTGTAGATTCAAAATCAAGAAACCAGTTATCATGTTTATCAAAAAAAGTTAATTCTTATGCTATCGATCTATTGCTAAGTATATCTAGAAGGAAATCGATCATTCAAAACTATGTATTTCGTTTTCAATATTTTCTTAGCGATAAAATAATTTCTTATTTTATTTATTTAATTAGTTTTTTGTTTTCCTTCTGAATTAAGAAATATCGAAAATCATTGTAATTCTTTAAATAAATATAAATGTTTCCTTCTACAATTTCGCTACAACTGATTATATTAGTTGATTTATTTATTTGAAAGTATTTCTTAATCAGTTTTTTTTTATATCGTATTGTTTTATTATTATTATTATATGCAGGAACTGTGTTTTTTTAAATAATTCTCTTTCTTTTGGTTCAATTAAATAAATTACATTTTTATTTAATAGAAAATTTTTAATAATTAAATGAATTTATTGATATTCTTTTGTATTATATTAAATAACATGCATTGTTATTACCTTTAGCGTGTTTATTTTGATTCCTAAAAATATATAATTTTAATTTAAATTTCTTCCCTTTTGCAAACTCATATGATGATTTCTTATGTTATTTGTTCTTAAACTAAGCACGAATTTTGTTAAATCTGAAGAATTTTTTTTTCACACATATTTCTATCTTGTGTTTTTTATTTTAATTCTTTTGTTTTCATTTGGTTATTTCCTATTGTATTTTAATAAATAACATGCATTGTTATTACCTTTATCGTGTTTATTTTGTTTCCTAAAAATATATAATTTTAATTTAAATTTCTTCCCTTTTGCAAACACATATGACGATTACTTATGTACATACTTCTCTTTGATAAATTATTTCATATCTTGTGTTTATTATTTTAAATCTTTTGTTTTCATTTGGTTATTTCCTTTTGTATTTTAATAAATAACAGGCATTGTTATTACCTTCGGCGTGTTTATTTTGTTTCCTAAAAATATATTATTTTCACATAAATTTTTTCCAATCTGTAAACGAATATTATGATTTCTTATGTTATTTGTCCTTAAATTAAGAAAAGTGTTTCTTATATTATATTTTAATTTTTGTCAGCATTCATTCCTTTTTTTTTAAATAATAACATAGGAGTTAAAGCCAATACGGTGTCGTTTTTGTAAAGGGTTTCACAAAAGCAGTGATGATACTTAATTGCAACAAATTAGAAAACTGTTTTCTCTGCTGTTGCGGCTAAGGTTTCTTTATGATTTGTTGAGCCGCCGTTGCGCCTAGAGTATTTGGTTGCAGAATTACCACATTTTATAATTTTGTTATAATCTTTAAGTTTTTTTCCATCGCATGGTTAAGAGGTTTCCAAAGTTTGGAAATTTCTTAACGATGTGATGGAATATTTATTATACAAAAGTAGAATTTAGAAAAAAAAATGGAAATGGTGGATCAAATTTATAAAAATGGATAATTCTTCAATCACATAATCCAGGCACAACGTCGGCTCAACAGATCATAGAGAAACTTCAGGCACAACAGCAGAAGAAACAATCTTCTAGTTTGTTGCAATTAAATACCACCATTGCATTTGGAAAGCCTTCTCCAAATGGAGAGCATATTCTCTTGAACTCCAATGCTCCTTAACGATGCGAAGGAATATTCATTAGAGGACGGTATATAGTAATTTAGAAGAAAAAAACGGAAAGCTGTTGACTAACACAATGAAAATAAACAGAATGAATGTTCATTAGATAGCTTGAAATGATAAAAGGTCCTCTAATAGGAAGACTTTGAACTTTCTAGTGAGTTTGTAGAACCTATTTCTATTCATGATGTCAATACTTTCTTAAATATTTCATCAAGGCACTTCACAGCATCCTTAACCAACCATTAGGTCATTCCAATAATTTAATTCCATTGGCAGATAGCCTTCGGTGGAAGGAGCAGGTCAAAATAACAAGGGATGAAATTGACATGAAAATAAAAGGCTCATATACTAAAATATGTACGGAATTATGGAGCACAGTTATTGGGTTGTAAATACCAGCCGAAGCATCAAAAACACAATCCAATAATATCAAAACACAGTACTTTGCAGTTTTACTAATTCAACATCTTATTAAAGAAATTATGACATTGAACGCAATCTCAGAGTGAAAACTGTAAACGCAAACACTAACAAATATTGCAGCAGCCAATAAAGTCATCTTATGGCTTTTTAAAAACTCTAGGAATATGAGTATAATTGTTATAGTTGCTAAATATAATTAAGTGTATGATCTAGTTATAGTTGCAAAAAAAAGACATCATGTATTGCATGTTCATCAAAATTTAAGCTGAATTACTAAACAATACTCAGTGAAAACTATAAGAAAGAAAAGCAATTTTCATCTCAATTGTGATTGATGATATTGATAAATTTCACTTGCTAATAAAAATAGGAAAAAAAAAAAAAAAAAAAAAGAGTCATAAAATTGCAGGAAAGAAGTAGTTGCCACACTAAAAAAAAAAAAAGTAGATCATCAAATCAAATATTTGCATGTTCAATGTTTTTTGCAGTGGCGGTGGAGGCAACACAAACAACAACTGAACAAATTTTCCCAATTAATCTTGAACCAGTTCAACATAAAGTAGTTTCACCGCTACTACCGCCTTCCATTTGAAATTGATGTTGAAGTCTCAGTCACCAACACCGTCACCGTCAAGATACGTATGAATGCGATTCACTCCTACACAAAATTTCATGCCTGCTGCTTCAGTTAACGCTTTAATTAAAAATCAAAAGAAAATAAAGCTAGCATTATCGGCAGTTTGTTCTGCTGCTGTTTCACACGCTCGCCTCTTCTTCAATCAATTTTCGCTTGTATTGTGACTACAACTGTCACTGGGCGTAGATACAAGCACAAAAAAAATGTATATCTTGTATCTGTTTCGCATCGAATCGACTGAAAGCCGACTAAGACTTAATTTAACTGCTGACTTGACTTTGGTATTTGGTTTTTGCATTTTTCTTTCATTTTCTCTTCCTACCTTAAGCGAACGCATCAATTTGAAAAGTTTGTTGTTTGTTTGGTATTTTGTGGCATTTTGCAATAATTTAGTTTAGTGCGATTTACTCGCGTTTATTATCGCTGGCATTTTTCATGATTTTCTTATCAGCTTTTCTGTTATGTGTGCTTGTGTATGTGTGTGGCACATAAAAATGCCAACCAAATCGATATTGCAGCAACTCATGAAATATATACATTTATTTATGCAATTAAATGCAAAGATATACATACAATTTCTAAATAGCTTCACTTGAAAAATGTTTAAATGTCTGTTGGTTGATTGGTTGTCATCATCGTGAATTCACATTAAATTATTTCAAATACTTACTACCAAAAGCAAATTAATGTAACATTTGACATTTTTTCAACTCAATTGAAATTCACAGTCATCAAAAGGCAAACTAACAACTACAACAATTACAACGAAAACAACAACAACAACAACCAATGATGACAAGTTATCCACACAGATAAATGATGTTTTCATTTGGGTATAATGACGCTTTGTTTTAATCGCTTGATTACAATACAAATTTCCCAATAAGTTGACATTTCCCTATGAATGAACCAACAATGTGAATATTTCAATGTACTCTGTAACATCATCATCATCATGTTAAATTTGACATATCAACAATCGATTTATATCTACAATACACCTACCTAAAGATGCAACAATAACTGATATAAAAAAAATAAAAAACTATTACTAAGATCTATGGCTTTTATTGTAGTTTTATAATTGAAGAAACGAAAGTTTTCAGTTCCACCGAAGCTTATATACCTTTCACATTCTAGTTGAGAACGCGAAGAATTTGATCGTATAGTAAGTTCTTCTTATGATAAGTATTTCTCTTAAAATATCATGTTTCCATCATAGATTTATATGAGTACAAGATTCAATGGCTTCGCAACAAGGGGTTGCCACTTGGAATTAGTCATAACACTAAGTTCGAATGCAGCCCTCAAGCGATTCTTGAGTCGAGGACTCAGACAACGCCACTTACTTTGTAGGAGGTATTCGTGAATTGCGGGAGATGACAATGGAGCTGTGAGTATTTATTACAATATTATATCAATTTCCACATATTAAAAATACACAAAGTACAGTCAACTTAGTTTTAAACTTAGTCTCTTATCGAGCTCTCTGTTCAATACATAATTCCTTGTTCATTATGCTTCCTTTTCATAACCAAATTTATATCGATATTTAACCCTCGATACATAGAATCAATGCGATATAATCGAACCATCAGATATTGAATTCTTATAATCGATATTATCTATTCGATATATCATACCGTATACTCTTGAAACACCGTACCGAACACTCGAAATTTGTAAGACTCAAGATGCAAACACGAAATTAAAATATAACCTCAAATTCGTGGCAATTGACTACTTTACAGACTTTTGGTAATCAAGATCCTCTAGCTTCGGCTCTTACAAGAACTGACTGCCCGAGAAGGTTCCATCCATAGGACCTACTACTTAAATTATTAATTAAACAATTTTTAACGTAATTTGACTCACTACCAATGGAGCAAAACTATCCCTTATATACGTTCTATTAACGGTTGATTGGAATTGTAATGAAAAAAAAGGTAATCAAGAAGCTGACGTGTTTTGGGCTTGTGCCGTTGAAATACGGAGAAAGCATAGCGTCGTATGTAGTTTGACCTTTACTCTTTGAATACAAATCTTATAATAGGGCCTTTCCATTGGCAATCATGCTTGAATCAATCAATATGTATATATTGGAACTAGTTTTTAAACTAACTGGCAATTTGAAATGGGCTTAAAATCCTGATTGTTGAGATTTGAGTTACAATAAGATATTCAATGTCGCATTCAGTGTCGCTGGTGCGGACGTACCAGGATACAGTCGCAACACATCTCAGCATTTTGTTGTAAAACATTTGTATTTGCATTATGCTGCTGGAACATGAGCAGCCCCATAAGTCCATATAGGTTTATTTGTTTGTTTGTACTTTGTTGTAGGTCTATAGCGCAGTACACCTACCTATGAGTCATTTTATTTTTCTGAATTTTAGTTCTTCTTCCTTTTTTTTCTTTACATGTGCTTGTCCATTTGAGCTTGATGTCCAGAGTCATCCCGAAGTATTTAGCAGAATTATGGAGCGGAATTTATACGCCATTTATACAATATACAGTGTAAGGTATTGTATTTTGTTGTACGAGATCTTTAGTTCCTCAGTTTCTTTGACAATTTCTTCTAGGTCAATTTATCTATCTAAGGTTCAAAGTAAAACATTTTTGACTCATTAAAAATGTTGATCACTGATCAATAATACAATCTAATTGAACTGAGCTGATCATAAACTAATTTGAACATTGAACGCATGTCGCAATAATTAAATTAATTAAAACACAAATCACTTAACAAAAAACAAAAACGAAAAACCCAAATTCAAATGAAATAATATTAAAATGTAAATTGTATAAAAAAAAAGAGATCATAATGAACTGATTTCGCTGAAATCTAAGTACAACAACAGAAGCCAGAACGAAATGATTTTGTATTGAATTAACAAGAAAACCATGTCTTTTGCTAACTTTTTTGACAAATCAATTGTTGTTGTCGTTAGAGTTTTATTCGACTTTTTTAACCAATGACAATGATGACGACTATGTTGACAATGATGGTCCAAAATGAACAACAACAGCAACAACAATTTTTTTGAAATGAAAAGAGGTAAAGACAAGAGAAAAAAATGTTGTTGTTGTCAACAAAAAACAGAAGAATTGTCAATTGATTTTCTGCACTATTTCAATTGACCCCAAGACTTGGTACAAGGCAAAAATTGTTATTGTTGTACCAATGGACGCGAAAAGAAATGCCAGCCAGCCAGCCAACCAACAACAGTAGCAACATTGACAATAACAACAATAATAAACGTAACGAATTAACAGTTTGATGTAACTGTGATTTCTTATTTACTCTCATTGACAAAAGAAAAAAAAAAACCAAAACAAAAAGATACGAAATTTCTGCGAAATCAAAAACTTAGCAATGAGGAGCAAAGCTTGGAAAAATGCTTATCGTGTGCTTCAAAGAAATCCAACAGCAACAACAGTAACATGAAACATGAAATTGAAAATGCCAACAATAACAACAACAACAATTGCAACAATGGAAAAGTTAAAGTTACTAAAAACACAAATAAAACAGAAAAACGAAAAGAAATCTGTAACGAAACCCATTGAACCCGCCATGGGTGGCGACTTTGGCAGCCCCAAAAGCAACAAAGAGTCTATGACTATGGACACTAAAACTTAGTCGGGCAAAAATATACATGGACAACAATAATGCCAACAACAACAGCAACATTAACATTGTCAAAGATACTAGAAGTATGTTTCCTTTTTTATTTTTATTTTTTTGTAGTTTTTAGTTTTGACCACGATTCGGCGCTCGACTTAAAATCAAAAATTGCTTGCGGCTAAACGACAACAACGATGACGACAGTAGCAACAATTGCAGCAACAGCTGCAGGTCAACAACAGGAATCAGCAACATAAGACGACAACAACAACAATAACAACAGCAAGAACAACATTAACAAGTAAACGATGAACAGATTCGAACGAGAGGATGACGACGAAAAAAATAATTAATATGCCTTCAAAAGATACTTTTATGACAGTCGACAAGGGTAGGGTCGCTTGCCTCAAACACCGTTAGTACCACCACCTCCTACTCCTACTCTTTCAACCCACAAAGAAATTCAGTCGCATCAGTTACAAGTTTCTTGCAGCTGTGCGCCACCAATGATTGTTATTGCTGCTGTTGGTATTGGTATTGCTATTGCTGCTGCTGCTGCTAGTGGCATTGTGCCAAGCATTTAACTAACGGCTTCTGCTTTTTACTTTGTTTTGTCTCAAAACTTAAGCTTCACTTGACTGCCGTTTCCGCATCCCAGAATGTTGCACGATTTCTTTTACCAGATCAAGTGTAGCAGCAGCAACAGCAACAACAGCAGCCGCTACTTCGACAACTAGCGCCGCTATTAAGACGAGACTGACACACAACAACAGCAACAACAACAACAACATCAGGCAACAACCTTCGCACACTTGCCACCATATACTACTACTACATTTTTTTATATTTGTTTTTTTTTTTTTGTACTCTTTCTTTCTTTATGAAGATTGCTATCTAAGCTGATCTCTTACTCCACATGGAGTACACATTCCGCTTAATAATATTTGAAACGTGCAACGAGCAACAGTTGCCATTGCTACTCCTATTACTACTCTTCATATCTATCTACCAACAACATACTAACTTTTGTTGTATATACTGCTTCTTCTGTTACTGTTGCTGCTGTTGTCGATGAAGTATAGTTTTGCTATATTGCACTGTCGCTGTCAATGTCGCTGCTGTCCCTGTCGTTTTGTTAAATTGCTCATTTAATCCGTATCGAAATGTTTGCAACCCAGCGTGATTCTAGCACCAAACTTCGATGTCGTCGTGTCTTCTTCGATTTCTCTATGTCTATGTCTGTTTATTTCTCTATTTTTTTCCTATCTTAAGCACTGAGTGACGCAAATGTTGCAACAAATTACTTAATGACTTTCAGCTACCATCGTCTCCATCTGCCTATCATCCTCTTTTAGCCATTACCACCACCATAGTCAATAGTATTATATAGCATAATTTGATTCCACCACTCCATGTGTTCGTTCGTTCGTTCATTTGTACGTTCATCCTTTATGCTCATCGTCTTAATTACAATATTAAACGAGTGTAAGGAAATTAGTTTTTCGTTTTTATGTGACAATTTTCTTTTTCTACACATGGCTTAGTTTAAGGTTTGTGTCGGTTTGCAAAGCATTTTTCATGGCCTTGAATTGCTTAGAGTTGCCTGATATCAATTGGCTTTTAACTTTAAAGACATTTGCATTTGCATTTCTCAATTTTCTATAATCTTTATTAGTTTAGTTCAAATAACTTTATATGTATATACTAGTATAACTCAATTATGTTTAAATGATCTTGTTTTACAAGAAATCGATTCCTTATGTTTTTTTGATTTGAAAATTGTTAAGAAATTCTTGGCTTTCTTTTAGAATTTGAAAGAAAATTAACTAAAATTGACTCAGTTTACATAGATAAAGAACAACAGTTACAAGAATCTTAAGATAGTCTTTAATTAAATCAGAAAATTATCTTTCAAAGATATGATTATTAAAAATTGTTCAGATAATACTTAATACTCGTAATAAATAAACAGATTTAGAAATCATAAAATAATCCATCTTTCTAATCTCCCTTCCTTTCATTCCCTTACTTGTTTTTATTCACAGGTTAAGAAAATAAGCTTTCGTGGTCAACGTGAAAACCTGTGTTCTAGATGTTCGAGAAATCTGAATAAGCAGGGCCTGGACAGTGTAGGTCTAGAAATCATCTGAGAAATATTGATTGCAATGAAAGAAAGAATTTTTCAATCAGGCTGAGTCTGATGATGAGACATGGAGTTCAGGTCATCTAAACCTTAACGTTAAATTAACTTTAGATGATCTGATGATGAGAACAAAAATTAACAGACTCAAAGAAAATTGGTCGTACTCCTGGTTGATTCGTCTAATTGTATGATGTTCGTGGGATATTACTCCAGTTGTTTTCCGTTGCCTTTTCAAGGACTTAATAGTTCTCCATCTCTGTGCGGTCCAGAGCAGGATTGTTCACCACTCTGTTGGGACAAAGGTGGACAATTCATCATGTTTTTACATCTTAACAAAAATAAAATTAAAAAAAAATATCTCACTATACCAACAAAACACACCAACCTCACCTATCTCCCTAACCTACTCATTTAGATTAGGTAAAGGGTGGTCAATAAATTGGATACTGTACCGGACTTAAAATTGGTAATTTTTTAACAAAACCTTAAAAAGTAATGTTATTTTAGAAGTGGTTTTGATCAACAGATGTTATGTTGTATTAGCACAATATTAAGATACAAACTAAATGATGTGAATCTAAAAATTAATAAATTAATTAAATATTAAATTAATAAATTTAATAAATAATAAATCCATTAATCCAATCGGATGAAACACATATACATACACATACATATGCAGACACACACACAAATGTGCATGAAATTATAAACAAATCAAATAAATCATTAAGTAGAAAAAATATATGAATCGAATAAAGTATCTGCATACTCGTATCTATATATGAACATATGTATATTTCTATATTTCAATGATTTATTGGCATAAATTTAGTTTGTGTTTACCTTAAAAAACAGCAAAAAAAAAAAATTAAAATGAACTGCAAAACAAAAATTGCTCTACTTTGTCGGAACAAAAATATTACAATAATAATAATGAAAAAAACATTGTTACTAAGTACGAGTATAAGGACGACAACAATTTTACATAATTCGACAATTGAAATAAATCTTTTGCTTTTAAGTATTCAATGCAAATTATTCAAATATTCATAATACTCAATTCTAATTTCTGCATTTAAGCGCATCGAAATTTCCGTTGTTGTTTTTGTATTAATTTTGAAAGCAAAACAACAATAAGAAGAAGAGAAGAAAAAAATAACATTTATCATAAGTTTAAAAATTGGTTTTTGTTTATTTCTGTTTAAAATCGATTCACCGTTAAATACAAATGCAACAACAATAACAATAACAGAAACAGATACAACAATAAAAAAAATATACCGTATTGAGTACAAGCAGGTGCGCACAAAATTTTTCCAATTTTCTCTGCAAACTCTTAAGAGTTTTTCTTTGGCGATTTTCCATTTTTTTTTGTTTTGTTTTCTTCTTAATATTTTTTTATTTTCTTTTGAGCTTTTGTATTTTCTTTTAAGCGGACAATCAATAAATTTTTATCAATCGCATGACATTGTTACTGTTGCTTTTCTTGTTGTGGTTGCTGTTGTTGCTGCTGTTGATGTTGTTGTGACTGTGATTATTATTATTATTATTGTCCAGTGAAGCGTGGTCTATGGCCGCTATGAAGCAAGCAGCAACAGCAACAATAGAAGAGCAACAACCATTTTAGAGTCAGACGACAGGAATCAGATTCATGTTTGAATTATAGCTGACTTCGTGATATTTAGTGCTGTTTATAGCTTAGCTTAGATTTTCTATTAATGAAGCGAAAATTTATTTAAATCCCTCACAAAATAAAAGATAGATAAATAGATGGATAGAAAAATATAAAGATTGATAAATATTGAGTGTGTGCAAAAATCAATTTGGGTTTTCTCTATACATGGCTTTAGTCTTAATGGTAAATGAGTGATGGCCAAACACATTTGTGTCATTTGAAAGGTTTGATTCTAAGCTAATATCGATAAGAAATTGATCAATATCATTTATAGAAAGAAGTGACAGCTGATTAGCCATCGAGAGCAAAAGTGAGCTTTTAAACATATTTTGCATTTTTACTTCCGAAAAGGGAAATAAAACACAGATTAATGGTGTTAGTTGCCATTAATTTATTCGAAAAATCATTATTTGCCATTTTTATTTGAATATGATTTCCCACAAAGGGCCAACTAGGCTGGCATGGAGGAAGTCCAATAGGGAAGTCCAATTTTCGATCACTTTTTGCAGCAATGGAGGCCGTATATTAGTGATAATGTCGCGAATGTCGTCCTCCAAGGCTTCAATCGTCTGTGGCTTATCGGCGTAGACCAGAGGCTTGACATAACCCTATAAGACATAACATAGTCCAATTCACGTGAAATTATTCCTTCACCGAACAATAAATCAATTGTGGCACGCGCTGTGTGGCACGTTGCACCGTTTTGTTAAAACCACACCTCCTCCACATTAAGAGCGTTTAATTGTGGTACACATATGTAAGTGATCATGGCCCTGTATCTGTTACCATTAGCTGTAACGTTCAGGCCGGCATCGGTTTTGAAGAAATCTGGACCAATGAATCCACTGGCCCATGAAGCACACCAAACAGTGACAGAATGCAACGGTGTTTTTACAATGACATGAGGATTCTCTTCACTCCAAATTCGGCAGTTTTGTTTATTGACGCATCCATTCAAACAAACTTGAGCTGCAACGCTGAAATTCGGGATCAATAGCAACTTCTTTTTGAGACCATTCACCAAATGTACGCGTCATAAGTGGGAAATCATATTCAAATAAAAATGGCAAAGGATAATCTTTGGAATTCATGGCATTCATTTTTGCTTTATTTCAATTTAAAGTTTTACAACTTAAAAAGAAGACCCTGTACAAAATCTCAGATCTATTCCTTAAAAGTTTTAATATTCAATAAACATCAAGGAGATAACGAATGAGTAATCAAACGACACTGAAGTTTTCTAAATATGCGGCAAGTAAAATCAAATGATAATAAACTTTGTTTACCCCAATTAAGATCAACTTCAAATGTAATGAAATTAAAATCAAAATGAATGCGGAATTCCAAAAAAAAAACCTCGATTGCAGTCAACTGCTTAACTCGTATTAAATGTGCAATTGTTTGCAATTGATGATTATCACTATCAGGCAATGTACTTGTCAATGAAGACCTTTTACAGTTACACCCAAAACCAACAAAAACAGATAGAAGAAAAAGAAATATAAGAAAAATCATAAAGAACTTTGATGAAGTTGTTTTGATAAAAAAAAAAACAACAATAACAACAACAGCAGCACCAACGGCAGTAGCAATGACGATGAACGTAGGAAAGAACCATAAAACGTGCGCAATTTATCTAAATCAGTGCAACAGCAAAAAACAACAAAAAGTATCTGCACATATTGTTGCAATAACAACAACAGCAGAAGTAGCAACAACAACATCAACCACAACAACAATAAACCAATAATAATAGCAATGAACGAGCTTAGCGACACTTGACAATCGCATACTTTTGGAGCGAACAAAGATAAAAATCATAAATGCATTGAAATGTCATTCGCAAAGGATGGCAGCAAGTGGCCACAAACTAGGCAGAGAGATAGAGAGGGCAAAGTCCAAAGGGTGATAAGAACGTAGACAAACAGATAGATAGACATAGGCATAGGCATACAGGGAGCCACACAGCAGAGACAAAAAGGAAGGTTTTAACTACAAAACGCCGCTATCATGGCAGCCATGAATGTTGAAAACTGCCAGGCGAACTCAAGCCAACGATGTTGATAAACCATACTTGTCGTTTTTATGTCGCTGATGAAGATCATCAATAGCAACAAAAGCAGCAGTAGCAACAACAACATCATCATATACTAGAACGGCACTTGATCGTTTGTTCGTTCGATAAGTTGCTCCGTTACCCTTTATGCAATTACGTCAATAAACGTAGCTTAATTAGAAACATGGCCACAAATAGAAACGTCGTAAGCCAAGCCAAGTAAAGCTCAGTGATTATTTATCACCGAAGCTAGACGAAACAACTTCTACTACTGCTGCTGCTGCTGCTACTGCAACATAATTATCTTCATCATCATTATCGTCAGTTTCATCAGCAACAACATCAACGTGAGTCGTGCGACAATGACGCGCGACAATCAAACAAACAAACAGGCAGCCAGGCAGGCAAACAGACATGCAACTACAAGGGGCAAAAGTGTAGGGATCTTTGTAGATCGACAGCAGTTTGTCTGCTCAGACCACTCGTCCGTCAGTTCAATTGTCTATAACTCTCCCTATCTATGAGTATCTATCTCCCTTTCTTCATCAATCAGTAGTAGTACTATGTAGTATGTCTCCCCTCTTTCAATAAAGACCTTTCGTGTCGTTTGAATTTGCTTTTTTATTCCTACTATTGACGATTGATTGCTAACTTCGACTTGAACTTGATAAGTTCGTGGTCATTTACTTACCGCACTCCCTGCATTCATTCTATTCTACTTACGTTCAATCAGTAACTTATTCTAGTCTCGGCTACAAAGTTGTCGTTGCTGTCGTCATCATCATCATCGTCGTCGTCTTTTTTATTTAATTTATGAGAACAAAAAATTAGCTGCAGCAGCAGCAAGCGCATACAGAGATACTTTTATATAACGATATATCTTGCTTAGTCATGCCAGCAGTTAAGCTTGACTCACTTCCTTGACAGCATTCTTAGAAGTTGTTCTTTACATTGCCTGACTGGGCTTTGACCAGATTGGACTCTCATTATTGCTATTATTATTATGATTATTATTATTCCTATGATAAATCATAAATCTTCCTCGGATTTAATTGAGTTTGATAAGCGTGGAATATTGTTTTTGAGTTCGTTTGAGTAGGCAAGACATATGTATCTAAGGCATATTTTCTTGATTTATTATAGTGGAACAGAAGTTTCAACTAAAAATGTATCCTATAGCAATCTATGTAGTATATGAAATGTTTATCTATTCAAGAATACTCGTATTACATTGTGTATATATGTGTTTCTTTTTAAGTGTCAATAATAATTGCACTTCCTCTTACCAAACAAATTATTATGTTTCTATAATGAAAGCTCACTTACCCCCATGACTTAACTCTTTATTCATTCATTCATATACCATTTCCCGCCCAAGTCATCAAATATAGCAAAACTAATGTAGCGGAACTAAATCATTAACGCCTCACGAAAATTTAGAAAAACTGTTGTTGCAGTTCAATTTTGACGTAAGTTCAAATGACTTGCAATTTTTTATTTTTATTTTTTTACCTATTCTAAGCCCAACATTCTAATGACTTCATTATGTGCAACAAAACCAACAATAACAACAACTGCACAGTTTGCCATATCCTAGTGATCCACTGCTGCGCCCAAAAAAAAAAATAAAATGAGCAAAAAATACTAATAATAAAAATAAATATTGAGTGAGGTGTGCCACACTCGCTCTCATTGCACTTCATTTGAACTTAAAACCAAATGTATCTCAAAGTATCGCAGCAATATAGAGAAGCAAGTATAGCGTCGGCGGTGGCGGCTGTTTGCCGAACTCTTTTAAGTTCTGATTGTATGCGCCATAAAACTGAAATTGATATGAGGCAACTGCAACACCAACAACACCAACAACACCAACAACAAGAGCAACATGAAAAACAGACAACTTTGCGATGTATTTGTCTACATTCGTCTATCTGTCTGTCTCTTTGTCTCTCTCACTGCCTGTTAGAGTGTCTGTCTATATGTCGGTGTATCAATTTCTTTCAGGTTGACAATTATTTATGGCTATAAAGAGTTCCGCTAGCTGGCACGTTGAATATTGAGTTTATTACTTCGTTTGGTTAAGCTTGTCTTACTATTAGTAGTTTCAACTGAATTGACATGAGTTTTATCTAAGACATCACTTGATGTCTACAGTGAGTAAAAAATCATGTTTAGAGAATTCTGATAGATCGAATCGAATGCGTAAAATATTTTAATGAGTTTATTATTCATAATGAGGTCGATGAGTTTAATGCAAAAAAAAAATGTATACATATGTATGTAAATGCAATTTTATCCCATGAAAAAAAATCTTTTATTCTTATGAATTAATGAGAGATCACCATAGCGATGGAATGGCAATAAATCTATAGAACTTGAATTTATATAAGTGGATTTTATGAACTTAGAAGTAAAATGCAGTGCTTGCATTGCTTACTCCAAAAATAAAAGCAAAAAATTGGAAAACAAAATTCGGAGCTTGAATATCTGAATATATACCGCTAAAGCAACTCAAAATCCTCTAAAATCGGCAATTACAATTACTTGGAAGCCCTATTCAGAAATAATATAGAATGCTATTTGGAGCATGAACATTTGCTACGGGAGCAGAGCAGAAGCAATTTCATCAAAAGCAGTAGCCGGAGCAATAGCAGACAAATACAATATATTTCATTTGCTTTGCTCCTGATTGCTACAATTTTTTTTTGATATTGCTCCGACTATAAATAGTATTTCTTTGGAGTTCAGTCATTTGCTCTTTGCTTCGTGCTTCATAAATTGAGAGCAGAAGCAAGAGCAAAAAAGAAAAACTATGAAATAGCATAGCAATTTCAATCTCTGGTAATAAGACTTTTTCTCTAAGCATGTACTATTGATTCTCAAGTTCAAATAGTCTCTATTAATTACAAATTTTTGTAACACTTGACTTAAATCAAAACTAGGTTTAATCCGAAAGTATCTTCACATGTTTTGAATTATTTTTATTGAAGAAAAAAATGTGATTAATTAATTTTATATTAATAAGTTCAATCATTACTCATTTTCTGTTATGTGGATTTACCTTCTAAACCTTTTAAATCCAACATATGTTAACAAATTCTTTTCAACATAAATAAAAACCTTCATAAAATGTTAACTTTGATCATAACAGGTCTCTAAGATACTCTATTCTCAAATATGTTGGTGTTTTTATCCTCATTTCTTATATTTTAATATAACGTCAGGAGTTTTGTATGAAAAACTACTTTTCTAAGGATATCCTCATCGTGGTTTGATCAGGTATCATGCCTTTGTAATATTTACTTTGATTATGTGATATAAAACACATTAGTTCCATAGTTTACATACTTTTTTGGTTGCTATATCTTCTAGTAATTAGTTTATTAGTTCCTTACCATCAAACTAAGAGAATATAGTAATTAGAATCTGAAGGTTTTGTTTAATTTCTTCCTATACTATTTATTTCATTATGAAGGTGTCTGGTATGTCTTTCTCAGCGTTACAAACATTAGATAAAAATGATAAATTGGTCAAGTTTTCTTTAATATGAAGTGTGCAGATAATAAAATAATTTAATTTATTTTTTTCTTGCCTTTGAGGTTAAAAAATAAATGACCACAAAATAAATTTGAAAATATATTTATTAAAATGTTCGCGCAACAATCAATGAGTGCAACAGGCAATTACAAAACAAACAATTTGTAATGCAACAAAAGACACACAAACACACACACACTGACATAGATATAGATATATTTTGGTATCTAGTAAATAGAAAGAAAGAAACAAATAAATGGACAAAACTCGGACAAATGACTACGGGGCTCATTAGTGCCGGAATGAGTAGACTTAACTGCGAAACGTGTGGCGCTCCACAGTCATTCAGTTTGCCAGCCAACAAACCAACCATCCAACCAGCCAGCCCACTTTGCCAAAGAACTACAAAGCCACCAAAAGTAAGAAAACAAAGAGTTAAAAAAGAAGAAAAAACACCAAATGAAATAGAAAAAAAAAAGACAAAATCGAAAAGGCCAAACTCGCAATGCGCTAATGGCGTCCAACAGTGCCAAAAATGCAACATTCATCAATCACAGACAGAACGACAGACCCACAAAACAATTGGTAAAACATACGAGTGCAAGGGCAGGAGGAGGAGTAGAAGGCGATGACGATGGCGATGGCAGCGACATTGTGGTTTAAGCCAAGACCGACGACCAAAATAGGTTGCACTCAGTAAGTCACTCACTCGCTCACTCAGTCGTTCATTCGGTTAGAGAGCCCACCAGCCAGTCAGCCAGCCAGAGGTCGCTAATATGAACAGACGACAATGACGACCTATGAATGAACGTCATTCAGACGTAAGGGACACTTTGGCGCTGTGATAGATTGATTTGGTAGTAAATATCAAGTCAATTACATTTGCAACACACAACACACACAGCAACAAAGCCACAGACACGTGTAGGCACTCAATATGAACATACTATTCTCATAAATATATGTATGTGTTTGAGTGAATTTGTATCTACCATATAGTCCAAAAAGGCATAACGACGCAAGAAATACTCTTGTAGATAATCATGAAGTTCAATGTATTGGCAGTGTGCGGTCGAAGGTGTCCATTTGGCATATGCCACACATTTGTTGTGGCACTGTTATGAACTAAGTGCAACAGAGACACTCCCGCCTATACAACAACAACACTAACAACAATAGCAACAGTTAACTGAATCTGTACAAAAAAAAAAAAAGTAAAACAGTTCCGAAATATTGTCTAAACTGTTTAAATGAATGCCACAGCATGTGGCATTTATGCACCACCACCTCGATGTCTACATATATTTTCGTTATAATGCCACAAGGGTGAAGTGTGGTGGGTGGTGTCAACATTGCTAAGCCGTCAGCATGAGTCATGTCTCTTTAGTGCTTTGCCACACACAAATTGTGCCATAATAATTCATGCTGTTTGTCATGTTCTTTTCGTTTCGGTTGACCAATACATTTTGTTCTTGTAGATACATTTTTATCATTTATCTAAGAATTCTTTTAACATTTTTTATTGCTGAACCTTTTTTTTTAACATATTGTCCAACAGTCAAGGGTTAAAATAAAGCTCTCAACATTATGTTAGCTGTGTTTATTGCTCAACAAAATCAGCTGTTCCCATCACCTTTGTTTTTGTATATTTTACGCACGACGCTTAGCTTAATAGTACATAACGTAAAAAAGTATGAGAAATGAGAAAGAAAGTTAGAAGGGAGAAAGAAAGCACACTCCCAGTACAAACATTATGTTAGTTTGATAAGAAAGCTCTTTGGTGCTGTGGCGTATGCGCAAACAGCAGTTAAAATTACAATAAGAAAGCGAGCAAAGAGAGAGCAAAGTATTGTACTATAACAAAAAGAATGAGTAAATGAGAGATACTTTGAAAAGATACTCTGAACTGAACTGAAAGCAAAAATAGAGAGTAAAAGCGCATTGAGCTAGCGGTCAGCAGCAGTAGATATGAATAAATGAAATCACGTTGACTCAATAAATATCGTTTTTTCTTCTTTGTTGTTGTTGACATTTTTCATCACATTGATATGTATGTTTATTTTACGTTTTTGTTCGTTTTTATTATTCAGTAATTGTTGTTGTTGTTTTCTTATTCTGTTCATTCTGTTTGTTTATTTACTTTGACTTTGAGGTCGTTCACTTATCGTAATTCAATCTGTTTTAAATTTGTCAACAATAGAGAGCGGTATAGTTTGTCTGGATATGTAGGTAGCTCAATGGAAAGAGGACAATTAGATTTCTTAAAGGAAATAAGGAAATGATCATTATTTCCGTCCTTTTGTTTGTACCACAACTATCTATCTGCACAAATATCCTGTAGACTCAACAATTGCTTCCGGAGAAGATTGGTTATGAACTTTTTGGGAATAAATAAATTGTTGATTGTCAACTAATGAGTTTTTTTCAAACTATCATAATTGACTTTGATACTAAAATTTTCTTTAAACATCCTTTACAAAATATGTAGTTTGTTTTTAGTACCTAAAAGACTCTCTGTAATATACGCAATTTAACCTAAATTTCCACATTTTTAAACCTTTCGATTTGAAGGTATTCCTTACTCATATGAGCTTCAGTTAATTCTGAAATTAGAAACTACTAGCGTAGCGGAGTTCTATAGCAATGAGCTTTTTGTATGGTAGCATAATGAACTTATAGTAGAGTCAAATAAATGGACTTATTATTATGAAAATTTATAAAAACTTGCGAATTGCAACAAAGTGGATAGCATATGAACATTCTTCATGTCGAAATACATATACATGCCAACATTCATGCTGATCGGTCGAACGGTGTTGGAGTTATTCGGCGGTAAACTAATTTTATCGTCCTATTTTATATATAGAGATTATCATATGAGCTTCTCTCAATTCTAAAAATTTTAGTAATTCGAACAGAATAACTCCAAATTCACATGTTCCAAACATTAAAGATCTTATGTCTCTATTACTTATTACTATAATTTTAATTACGCCAAGTAAATGATTTAAGATTTCCATGTCTTTGAACTCATTAACACCTTTTTTATGACTCAACTGAAAAATCCTTCATAGAAATTGAATTTTTGTGGGTTTTCTCAAATACGAGAAACAAGATCAAGCACTTGAGTATGTTGAAGTTGAATACTTTAAGTACAGATTTCATCTACAAATGTTTCCCATTTTATTATTTTATCAATACTACTTTAAATTCAATTGCTCATCACCTATGAAAAAATGTTAATTCGAAACAAAGGAACAACAAAACGGCACAACTTTAGAATGCAAATCATTCGCCTGCCCCAACAACACGCTTACACTCGTATTTGTCAACAATGCTTCAATACTCTATCTTACTTTTTACTCTATCACTTTATCATACATGTGTATATCCTCTCTATGTTGCCCTTAACAGAGCCATTTGAGTTATCATGTTCTTTCTCTCGTTTTTGTATATAAAAAAATGCAAAATTCAGACGTAAACAGAGAACAAAACATGCGCTCCCGCATGCAACAAAAGATATAAACAAATAAAATTGTATACTAAAATTTATTCTCTCCCACATATACTTGCTGTTTCCTCTCTCTCCCAAAGATTGTTGACTTGCGCACAAGTGCCGCATACTCTGAGGGCAACAAAATCAGTGAGTGAAAGCGCAAAATGAATTGTATCTACAACTTTCATTAGAGTATGACGAAGACGACAACTACGAATTCCGACCTAAAGACAGACAAAACACTCCGACAGACCAGACATCGCCCGCCGCCAAGTGAATTCGGTGGCAGCCCAAAAAAATATACTCAGCTCGAATATACAATATAAAATACAATCAGATACATTCGTACGTCGTACGGTGAAGCGCGTATCTACGACGAACAAGCAAAAAAAAACCATATACAAAAAATAAACAAATTTAAATGAAATAAAATAAAAAAAACTTAAAAAAAATCCAAAATGTTTAGAAAATTCTTACAAATAGTAAACGCAAAGCAACAACATTCTAATAATAAAATTAGAGAAAACAAAAATTAAATTAGTTTTAATAAAAATGAATTGAATAAAAGTGAATTCGTTGAGAGATACTTGAATTTGAATTAAGGAATTTATCAACCATACACAACCAGAAAATATCCAACTAAAGTGTAGAGGTAAATTATGTGAAAAACTACGGGTGTGTTTATGTGTATGTGTGTGCAATTTTGTGAGTGTGTGTGAGTAGTGCTCCATCAAGAAAAGTTTTATAGTATGTTGCCTGAAAAGTATCTGCAAGCAAACAAGCAAGCGTGCGTACGTTCTACGAGTAGATAGATAGATGTATACGTGTACTCCAACATATCTACTTATGTATGTGTTTGTATAAGAAAACGGGTACACGCCTTTTAAGTGCATGAATTCCGTTTTCCGTATATGCGGAAGAATGGCAAAAAAAAATGAATTAGAAATTATGAAAAAACAAACAATAAATTTAATAATAGCACTACATAGTATCTATGTCATTGAGTTTGGTGACAGTCGCATCATCATACATATATCACATTCAATTAACTATGTATGTATGTATATATATGAAATTTGATAAGACCGGAAAAGCCCTTAACAAATTAACTATTAAAGATTCCCATACCATATTCTTGTTTAATTATCCCAAAAGATAAACTTTTATTGGTTCACAAAAGAAATTACTACTCTATATACAATACTATACTATTGTATGGTATATGCATTATAAAATGCTTGCTTGTGCCTTACTACCCATGTCAACTGAGTCAGCCAGCAGCTTTTATTAAGAAATTCATGCCAGACTCACTGTCTGCTGGCATTGTGCCTCTGCCAATTGGACACACAAACTCATTTACTACACCAGAAGCGGATGAGATGAAAAAAAGACATCCAATTTGTACTCAATTTCAGAGTTATTCTTGTTGTTGTTGGTGTTTTTTATTGTTGCAAGTTTATTTTACTTTTCAATGACTCAAACATTCTTATTATTCTTTCAACATTTTTTCACAACATTTCTTTTTTTTTCTCTGTTCATTTCCGTTTCTATTTGGCAGTGGCACTCGGTCCCAGGTCAATATCCTTTGACCCAATTATGGATGACTATGAAATTATAATAAAGCAGCAAATTATTGTTAGTGTTGTTGTTAGTGTTAATGGTGTTCTGTTTTTGTTTGTTCTTTTTGTTGTTGTTGCATGCTCTAACATTTTCCATGCTACAATTTCCGTTTTGAAAATAAGTACAAAACACAAATTCAAAGCTGCTGCTTCTGCTGTGTTTATTATTGCTTTTTATACACTACGTCGCATGTCGTTGTCATTGTCGTTGGTCTTAGTGCGTATATTCATCATAACCATGAGCAGTAGCACCAGTCATAATGGCACCAACTTAACAGCCCATACCGATGTTCGCATAAATTGGACTGGTCGCCGCCCTTTACCCGCCCCACCTTATTGCTGCTTTAAACCTAAAGGTCTCATATTACGCTCATTTGTCAACTTCTAAAAGTTATACCGTCAAAGCAAAGGTTGCAAAGCAAGCACAAAGGGCATTTATGGATATAGCATAGTATGGTAGTATAGTCCAAATCTGTCGTCACCCTTCACCCTGTGTACGCATGCATTATACTCTCCCATACTCTTATTAATCCCTCTCATTCTTATTCTCAATTTCTCACTCTCACTCTCTCTCTCTCTCACGTTTTTCTCACGTTTACTTGGGGTTTTGTTTGATTTTTTTGCTCCACGCACATTCTCTCACACACTTGCTCAATGTCTTTATTCTCTTTCGCATCATGCAAGCTTCCTTTTATTACTATACTATTTTCCTAACTTGCTACAGGGCATACGAGGAGTATACGAGTATACCTAACCTACCTTTGTATAATTTCATATGTGTGTGTCGTCGTCGCCATCATCATTCTTATGCTTTTATGACATCCCCTTAAGCAGGTGATTATCTGTTGCAATCTGTCGCACTCACATTCTTTCTGTCATCCTTATTCTTTCAATTTCCACTTCAGACCATCTCCCTTCTTTACTAACACGCAACAAACAAGAGGAAATGAGCTGCATGCTTTTTGGCATACAACAATAGCGACTTGAGTAGACATTTCTTGTCATCATCATAACAACATCATCATCATCATCAACATCGCAATCTTTTGACAGACATATGTACATGTTCTAATCTTTTGGCTCATCACTGTTTCATATCTTAAAGATTCTTTTTCAGTTTTTCTTCCTAAAAGATGTATAATTTTAATGACGTATTTCCCAAACACCCGGTTGCACTTAATGGCTTAAAAATTCTAAAGGTTCGTTATAATGTGAGCAAATCCTCGAGGCGTGTTGTCGAGGCCATTAGTGTTAAATGCCGGCTCCTTATATTATATTCTTTTTTGTTGTTTTCGTACTAATGAAGAGCACACTTCAAAGGCGTAACTCATTTAGAACTCAAGTGAGAAGAACTCGATTAAATGCTTGCTTTTCTAAGAAGGGGAGTTGCTTTGATTTTGTCATTTATAATGCTTTTAAAGGGGCTGCTTTTAATGAATTGAGTAATGGAGCATATGAAGATATGCAAATGATTTGGGCACAGGAAGCTTTTTGAAAGAATCTTTTGTCTTAAAAGAAGCAAGCAAATTTTATTATTGTTCCCTAAAGTGAAAGTAATTACTTTATATACTTTTTAGACAGCCCTACATGGTGGTTCTATTAATTCAATTTCTTATCTAACTTTTGAAATTTTAATGATCTGCTTTTTAATTCAATATCTCTAATCCGCCTGAACCATTTTCTTTAATCTCCTTAAAACAGCATTAAATCTACAAAAGTACACTCCATATAGAACACCTAGCACTACAGCCTGACCTTCCCTTCGTTTCTCACACACGCCATTATCATCATAGCTTAAGATATGGGAAAAGATCAGGAATTTCTAGAGGCCGCACGCAATGGTAACATTAGTTACATTGAAAAAGTGCTCAATCAGAAAGCTAAACGTGCCGGACCCCTAGCCAGCTTACGTCGTGGTACCGGAGTCAATGTACAGGATAGCGGTGGCTACTCTGCTTTACATCATGCCTGTCTTAATGGACATCATGATATTGTGCGTTTACTTCTGGCACATGAGGCTTCACCAAATTTACCCGATTCACGTGGCTCCTCACCATTGCATTTAGCCGCTTGGGCCGGTGAAACGGAAATTGTGAAAATGTTATTGACACAACCTTATCGACCGGCAATCGCTAATCTACAGACCATAGAGAATGAGACACCACTGCATTGTGCTGCCCAGCATGGTCATCAGGGTGCTTTAGCTTTGTTGCTTGCCCATGATGCTGATCCGAATATGCGTAATTCTCGTGGTGAGACTCCACTTGATTTGGCTGCACAATATGGACGATTGCAGGCAGTTCAAATGTTAATACGCGCCCATCCTGAATTGATTGCAACATTTAGTACTGCCGCCGTAGAAGGCACTCATCAGTCAACGCATCAGCTTGCATCTCAAACGCTCAATAAATCGCGTCATTCATCGCCGCTACCACATTCGGGTTCGGTATCCACACCATCGCCATCATCGCCTTCGATGAACTCCTCGTCGTCGCCGGCAGCCACACCCACGCGTAATATATTTCCGCACACCTGTCTTCATTTGGCTAGTAGAAATGGACATAAAAACGTTGTTGAAGTATTACTAGCGGCTGGTGTAAGTGTCAATCTATTGACAACCTCCGGTACAGCGTTACACGAGGCAGCACTATGTGGCAAGGAAAATGTTGTGCGTACGTTGTTAAAGGCAGGCATCGATCTTAATGCAACAGATTCCGAAGGACGGACTGCTTTGGACATACTCAAAGAGTTTCCACCGCACGTGACTAAGCACATTATTGCAGTTATTAACAGTGAGTAGTTTATGATGTAAGCAAGCAGAAGAGTGTATTGATAACCAGTTTCTTTCTCTATAATTAGATTTCCGCAATCAAATGGATACGGATGACAGTGAGGAGGTCATCTATAGACATCATCCGACATCCGTAACATCACGTGGCAGTGCCAGCGTTGGCCAACATTACCAAAAGCAACAGCATAACAATCATTATCACTTCAATTCGAATAATCATCTGCTCAATCACTCACATTCCATGCAACAATCTTCCTATAGCAAACAACGATTTAGCACTGGTGGCGGTGGCGGTGTCGGTAACTTCAATAGTGGCAAATCTCTTGATAGTAGTTTGCAGCCCGATGATGTCAGTGGTAGCTTTAGTGGCGGTAACGGTGGCAACAATGGCAGTAGTAGCAGCAACAGGTTCTACCATGACATCAACTCCCCAGTGCATAGTCATTCTAATGCCTCACAAAAGTAAGCCATCATTATGTTGTTGTCACCACTATTTATTTATCTGACACCTGCACGTACCTTGTTGCACATAGAGAGAGACGCATTAGACAAGTCATAATCTTTATATACAATAATAATTCTTATGAACAACTTTATTTATTTATATTTTCTACAGTGAAATGGGCATAAGTCCTTCATCATCAATGAGCAGCTTTGAGCCAGCTTCAGTTTCGCCACGTTCACGTTCCTCGACGGGTAAGTAGTCTCAGATTTATTACGAACTCAAAATCTACTATTAACTTCATCTCTATTTTCCTCAGGCGGCATTATTGGCTATGGCAACAATCATGTTGTACATATGAGCACATTTGCGCCCACAAGCGCACCTCCAAAAAAGCCACCACGTCGTAATCTGTCTGTGTCACCAACGCACACTGGCCAACAACAACTGTTTAGCTATACATCACCCAATCATCATAATCAACAACAACAATCGCAGCATTCACGACGACAGCAGCAGCGTAGTCCTTCGAACGATAGTCCCTTTTCGCATCAGAGTCATGGCAGCGTGGGTGGCATGAGTTTCGATGATACCCAAATGCGTGAACGACAAAGAAGTGATAGACTCTATGCCAGCGCACGTGAGAGCACGCGTTCGGCAGCGGGCATGCCATTGAGCTCGAGCAGTAAGTGGAAACCAATATTTTAACATACTAAAATTTGATGAATAAAAACTAATATTTGGTTTTTCATAGATGACATGCTCGATCGCCAATGTTCGAGCAACAATGGTAGCGAAACATTTGTGCCAAACCCTAATCAGGACGTAAACTCTACTCATTCTATAAAACGACCAATACCACCGCCACGCAATATAAGCGGCAATGTATCTAAAGAGATAATCAACTGTGAAAATCCAACACTCAAATCATACAATCCTAATCGCAAGCTCAAAAGGAATCGCAATAGCTGGTGAGTTAATCATCATTACATGAGTTTATTTTCCTTATACTCAAATGTTTTTTTTTTTAGCTCTCTTGGTGTGGGCGAGAAGGACCCATGCTCACAATCCAGTGATAGCAACAGCGACCCGAAACAACAAATACCTAGCAGTCCTACACACTATAATCAACCACCGACACCAGATCATCCGCCACCATCTTCAAGTCAAGCCGAACATACTATTCACGAACGGATACGACCCCTCAGCCAGGAGTACAAACGCCGTTCGGCTTTGCTTCAGCTACAACAGCAACAGCAGTTAATGATTGACACAAGTACATCACCACCCAAGCCTATAATGATCTCAACGACCAGCTATGATTTTGCCTACGATCATTCACCGCCAACTAATACCGTGATACCATTTTATCATGCCACCGGTATGCAAGGTTCCTCGGGATCACTAAGTTCAAGTATTGGTTCATACTCAGAACGCAGTTTCTCAACCGATTGTGTCGAAGAATTTGTCGGAGATGTACCCTTTGCAGGCTTGCTCAAGGGCGCTACGTGTTCACAAGAATTGGAAGCAACGAAAAAGAATGGTAATGATAAATCAAATGAGGTAGGACCACCACAGCCTCAACCACGTGGGGTGGTGCGACCTCCAATACCAACAAAACCCATACTTCCCGAACGTAAGTTTGTGAAACCACAAACACAGACAACACAGCAACAGCAACAACAACGTAGAGACAACGACACCAAATCTGAGAAATCATATTGTAGTGCCACAAATGGACACAACGATAATGCGGCACAGTCGCTTAAGGTAACGCCAGAAGAAGTGGAATCAATAACAGATGAAAAACTAAGTTATAATAGTGAAAATCACAACGAAAATACAAATGATAAACATCCATCTTCAACAAGAACAACGAACACTGCCAATCCACCAGAAAGTAGCCTATTGAGTCCTTTCAATGCTGAAGAAGCACGTAAAAAAATCTCCGAAATCATTGAGTCTTTCGGTAGTGGTATACTTAATACAAATATTACACCAACGCATGACATTGAACTAGACTTTGAAGATCTTGAAGTACCACCAGAACGACGTGAATTGGCACTTAGGTTACGTAATGCTGGATTATTACATTTAGAACGTTTACTCTTTGAAAACGGTTATGACAATTACAAATTTGTGGTAAGTAAAAGGAGTTACAAATTATTAAGCAAATCATTGTTATAATGTCATTAAAATGTTGTTTTTTAGAATACTGTCTTTGAGGAGAACGATTTACAATTATTAGACATTCCTGAAAAGGATGCTGCCAAATTACTACGCTTCATTGGTAGTTTACCACAAGCCGAATTTCAACAACAAACATTATGTAAGGCAGGAGAACAGGAGAATAAACCTTCAACAACAACTAACAGCGCAATGGAAAGAAAAGGTGTTAGCACTTTATATGAATGGCTCCAAAGCATAGCCTTGCCCGAGTATACTGAATCATTTAAGTAAGTATAGTATCATGATTTAAATTGTTTATAAACTTATACCCAATCTATTTTCGGTTTAGTAAACATCTTTATAATACCATCGAAAGTGTTTGTGGAGTTTGGGATGTTGAGTTGCAAACTGTTTTGGAAATAAACAAACTTGGACATCGACGACGTATTCTTCAATCCTTGGCTTATATACGGCAAATGCGTGAACCAAAATCTGCCAAAACACCACTTAGTGAGTGTAATGGAACTAAGAATAAATTGGCAACTATTAATGGTGGTAAGGAATCAACAATAGTAAGTCAACCTCAACCAGCTCCTGTACAGCATAGAAATTCTATAACTGGTTATCGCAAGAGTCGGTAAGTCTAATATATTGATATAAATCTGGAAATTTAATTCATTTCATTAAATTTAATAGCCCTGCGCCTCAACCACCTGTTGTGCCAAAGCAAATAAATAGCAATAGTATTAAATCAGCACCGCTACCTTTACAAATACGTAATCCCTCAGAGCTTCTGTTGGGGTTACCGGCAAATCTACGCACCAAATGGCGACATACAGCTAATACATTACTCAATGAGCAAATCAAATACGAGGTTTATGTAAGTTTTTCCTTTTTTTGATGAATTGATTGATTGATGCTAAATTATTTTCAATGTTACAGTACCTTGGCTCAACGGTTGTGAAAGAATTACGTGGAACTGAATCTACACGAAAATCTATACAAAAATTTAAACATAACAATATGTCTTCCATAGCAGACACTGAACAAACTGAAAAACATTCATTTAATCGTCAACAAAGAAGAACATTGCTCTCTCTAGCGATATCACATCGTGGGGTGGAATTCATAGATGCTGAACAAAAGGTAAATAACTTCCAGATTATGAACAGAATTTGGCTTATTTGGTTATTTCATTTTTTAGCATACAATATGTGAACATGAGATACAAAATATAAATTGTGCTTGTCAGGATGCAGAGGATTTAAAGCACTTTGCCTACATAACTAAAGAACAAGATATGCACTATTGTCATGTTTTTAGTGTAGAAAGTACGGTAAGTTGTAACAGAAATCTACTATTATAGAGAGATGATTTCATTTTAAACTTTCTTTGTAGGATCTAGCAACTGAAATAATACTAACATTGGGTCAAGCCTTTGAAGTAGCCTATCAATTGGCATTACGTGATGGCATCACAACAACACCGTCTGCACTTGACAATGGTCTACTACAAGGGGAATTTTGCAATGCTGTGGTGACACAGAAATAGATTCAAATGAAATCTCACTAAAACTACAATACTATTGTTTGTTTTGGCAATAGCATCATCAGCAGAAATGGGCCAGCAAAGACATTATAAGTATGTGTATGGAAGGTATTACAAAAGTATAACTAAATATAGACTAATAACATTTTTTTGGTGAGTTATGAAGTTAAACGAAAGTAAGATTAGTAAGACTTTTTGATTAGACACAATGTGAAGTGAAAGTTATAAGCCAAAACGATACTAGTCGTTGCTTTAAGTTTTAAGATATTTATTATGATTTTGTTTTGTTTTTTTCGAAAGTTTTACACTCCAAAAAAAAAAAACAAAACAAAAAGAAAAACTAAACTAAACAAATACTCGTTCGTTGTTCGTTTTGATAGTAAGTACATATAAAGAAACATATTTGCACAAAAGCAGAAGCACAATTTTGTTTATTTTTTTAATGAAGATAGGAACCCCAAAAATAAAAACAAAACTTATAACAACAAAAAAGACTTGATAGAAACAAAAGCAACAACAACAACAACAAAATATAAGCACAATTTTATACAAAAGCACAAATACTTTACTCCTCCCCTGACCCCTCTATCTATGACGAAGTTTTTTAAGTAAATATTATTGAGCTTGAAACAATCAAATTTTTTCCATTTTTTTATTAAATAAACCAAAAACCATATTCTTTTGGTACAATCATAAATAAAATATGTAGCTGAAAAGTTTATTTACTTTCTATTCTTAAACTTCAAGTGAACTGTTTTCATATTAACAGAAATAACTTTGGTTTCACCGAAGCTTACATACCTTTCACAACATACTAACTGGAGAAAATGTACATGAAACTTATAAACTTATAAAACCTTCTATCATATCAATTGAATCATGTCATTTCAAATTTTTAACCTACAAAAAGGTTCAGTGCGAGGCGATTATATGCTCCAGTCTTAGAGAATCTTTGGTTATGTGGTATATTATATCATTTTTATTTATTATTTCAAATGTATAAGAAAAACAGATAGCCTGACATGGTTGGATGGATTCATCTAGTACTTGTACCTTTAGAAAGGCTCCTGTTTGAAAAGTTGTATATACACTGCTAATCAACTGAAAATGCTTAACAACTTTTTAGAAAGTAAAATGACAACATCTGTTCAACTATCTTTCTGGCTTTAATGAAATATTTTTGTATAGAACAATCCATTGTTAATAAGCCACGAAAGTTTGAAGTCTCTAACATTCGTTTAAATATATTATTTAATTTATTTAAACATTCCGAAAATTCTCATTTATTTTAAGTCCATAGGTTCAATTGAAATGTGTTAAGTTTGTGAATTACATTGGTTATGTAGCGTCATTAATTCCTTTGTCTTATTTAATTGAAAGTAAGTGCCACTACTTTTTTGTAAAATGTAGTCACGGAAAGCAATTGAAATTGACTTTGGAAAAGGCCAAATAAAAGTATATGTCATATAACAGATAGAATACTTATCATCAGAAGTGCTTCAAATTCCTAACGTCAAAATCTGTGAAGATTGCAGAGTAAATGCAAGTCTGGCAACTGTAACACGCATTATTCGGAGTGCCAAACATTTGAAAGAGGCTGAAAGTTAAAAAAAAAAAACCCTCATCTCAAATAATTCATTAAAATCAAAAAGATAGTTGAAGAGACATTGCCATTTTAAACAGATCGCGATTAAATTTATTATTGAAGCGTGTGAATCATGGTAAGACCCGATGCTTGTTTCTATTAGAATTTATAATCATCCCTGAATGTGTGAAAGGTATAAAAATTATATAATTTTGTGTCTCATGGAACTTATAATCCAATAAATTCTATTTAATAATTATAATGCTGAATCTTGAATTAATTTCGACCCGAAACTTTGCATTTCCAATTAAAAAAAAAAAATTAATTGAAACATATACTGCAGCATTTATATATACATAAATATAGTATACATATACAATACAAAATTTAATATAAATAATAAATCAACAATAAACTCTCAACTCGTTAAAAAAAAAACAAAAAATTTACCTCTAAAAAATCGTAAAAAAAAAAAATCAAAATGTTTTAGAAAATTTTTGAAATTAAAATATCATACAAATTATATAAAGAATAAAAACAAAAAGGAAAATAAAAATTTTATTGATGTTACCATAGAATAAAATAAGAAATACTGATATGCATTTCAAGTATGATGGCATGTTTAAAATCTCAGCTGAAATACAAAAGATCTATCATATATATATATATATACATACATATATCTACATAGCAATTCCCTATTAAAAAATCATATCGAAAATATATTATAATTTTAATTGGTAATAATAATATTATTATAATTGAGTATTGTTGAAAATTATTTTTAAAAATAATGCTATCAAAATAATCTAATCAAAAAAAGAAAATTACAAAACAAAATACAATTGAAAAGTTATAAGCAAGTTTAAGAGCTTAAAAAACTAATTTTAAACTTACAATTTAATTAAATTTAAAATTAAATATATTTAAACCAAAACAAAAAGGAGAAAATTAAGAAGATAAAGAATTTTCAAGCAATGAAAACTAGTCTTTTTTTAGTTGAATTTAAATTAAAAGAATAATTAATAATTACGAAAATTCTACTCAAATATTTATTTAATTTAATTTAATTCTTGTATATAAATCAATTCTTTTTTTATTCATTATGGCTTAGCCGTGTGTTGTAACTTGTTAAATAAATTATTCAATTTAATTTTTTTTTTTTTTTTGTTTTATTTTCTATTTTTTTATTTTATTAGTTGAATTTAGTTGAAATTCTCTGTACGCTTTCTATGTGTAATAATAAATAAATAAAAATATATATATATATATATAGCCTGCTTTGTGGTACAATTTCATAAGAAGTACCTTCACTACTCGTATATAAAACAATTTATGTAAAATGTAAAAATGAATTATAATGAAAAATTTAAGGAAAAAAGCATAAAAACAGATTTACCAATTGTTACTCGATACTATTTGTAGTTATTGTGTATGATGATGATAATGATAATAAGAAGACAACAAGAAAAAACACCATTAAAGTTAAAATTATAAAGAATGAATGAAAATACTCAACTCAATATACAATTTAATATACTTAATTTACTTTTACTACTACATATATGCATACCTTTGTTTATAAACACACCAAAACCATTTATAGAAAAAAATCAAATATATTGTATTACAAAATCATCAATAAGTTAAAACTGAAATTTCATACTATAAAATAAAAAATAAATTATGATGAGTATTCCAAAATTTTAAATGTCTGTAGTAATTTACATTATTATGCAAATTATACAAATAAATCAATGAAAAAATTAAAAAACAAAGATAAACAAATAAATAATAAACAAATCTTAACAGAATAAAAAATAAACTTTTTATTTGGGATCATCCTCCTCCTCTTTCTTTTTAAACACTTTTTAGTCATCAAACACGGGTCACAGGAAGGCTTTCAAAGTGTCTTTTATCACGTACATATAAGTCAGAAATTGAACTTTTACAGTATACTTCCTTAATTTCTATTGTATGTTTCTAATCTGTCTTTGATTCGATTTCGTTAAGAGCAAATCTATAAAATAATGAATGCCAATATTCTTTTATAGCCACATCAAATGTGAGCTTTATAAATAACGCAACAAAAATTTAAAGGCAAATCATACAAAGCATGAATTAAATTACAATAAATAAACAAAAAAGTCACGCAATTTCAATTACAACTACACAATAGTAATAACTATCATAATGAATTTGTGATAATCCTTTTGTGCGAACTACAAATTGCACGTTTCACGTTTGTATGAACGAATATTTGCTATTGCAACAGAGAAGATACTCACTACTCCCCTCTTCACAGATCATTCTTCTTTCTTTACCACACGAAGATCTCAGTCAACAAATAAAACCGTTAAATAAAAAGATGCAAACCGAAAGATGAGCAGCATCACTTGCAGCTTACAACAGCAACAATAACTGTATGCAGCATATGCGTGCAACAAGTGTGAGTGAGCATTTGCGGCTATCAGCTGCTGCTGTTGCTGCACACAATATTATAACAACAACAACAACATTAGCAACAAAAACAACGAAAGCTACAAATCAACAATTGCTCAAGTGTAAAAGAAGCCGCTATCTTGTATTTTATTAAGTATCTACGCATGCGCGCCACAAACTCACAAACGAGAGCCCCCCAAAAAAAAAAACAACAACAGCAACACTAACTAACAATAGCAACAACATCTTTAAAGTCTCATCTTCCTCAATTCGTAGTAGACTCAACCCAAAATCATAGTCTCGTTCATCTATGTGCGTTTGTCTATCTACTACGTGTCTGTCTGTCTGACTGGTGTTTGCCAATTAATATTCGCATGATCAAATGCTTAACGCATTTAGCCTTATAAAAACCAACAAGACGTCATGCCTCATTCCTGCAACAGCAACAACAACAACAGCGCCAACAGCATCAGCAACACGAAACCAACAACATCGAAACCGGCTCAAATTAAAGTTAAATTTACGCGTTGCCTTTGTGTAAATTATCTTCATTTCTCTGCAATGATATTTTTCTTTCTTTCTAGTCTTTCATTCGTTTTTTTTTTTTTTTTTTTTTCATCTTTATCTGTTCGTTTTTATTCATTTGTCCCCTATACTCTTCTTCTCATTTATCCATCAATTTCAACTTAACTTGTTATTAGCATGGGAAAGTCTTTGCGTTTCATTTGGCCTATCTTGGCATGGCCTGGTCAAGTCCGGACTGGACTGGACTCGACTGGTCTCTGGTCGCTCTAAGTCTTTGTGTATGGCTGTAATTGACATGTGGTGTCAAATGCTAGAATCGTACGAGTATTTGACCTCATCTTCAATTTGGGGTCATCTTATTGTAAAGCACGCATTTCTATTGCCTCAGGGCAACAATTCACTTTGCGTTTTACAATTTACGCAGCATATGAAAGGCAACATTTTAAAAGAGACTCAAAAGCTGAATATACTCGTACTCTGACAATTTATAAGATTAAACAAAGACATTTGAATCGGATATATGAAACCATTGCAGGTACACAACATATTTTGTATCTTCAATTGTATCGTAATTTGATTTAGTGATATGGAAAAATAGTTGTCTATTTGTACTTAAAGCAAAACCTATATTTATTTCATACAAATATCTAACTAAAAAGCTACATGATTATAACAAAATTCAAGGCTATCCTCCTTTTTAGAGTATTGATTTTTATTCCTGGCACAACCCGAGAATAGAAATTGTTCGCAGTCCTGAATTAAATGGTTATAATACCACATCTTAATACGGCGTCTGCAAAAACCATATTTTGGTGTAGATACCTCTAAACAAAAATATTTAATTAAAAAATAATAACATAATTCATCATTTTTCTATTACTAAAAATAACTTACTTAAGCGAGTATAATACTCCCCTTTAGTCAGTGTAACAATACCAGATATTTCTGTTATTAATAAATAGAAAACAATTTTGTAAACTATAATTTTCTTGGACATTTTACAATTCAACTGAAGCTGTTGATTAACAAAACAATAAATGACTAAAGTCAATATAAAATTAATTGTTTATATAGTAAAATATTGTTTCCTATGAAAAAATAATATTGCATTAAAAATATAAGAAACAATTTCCAAACACATTTTCTTTGATAAAGAAAATCTGTTAATTTAAGTTTTTTTTTCTTTTTCAATCTTCTAATCTCTATATAAACGATTAGAATGAAGTCATATCTTTAGTTACTTTACAATATTTATACACTTCATCAACTCTAAGCAACATGTCGCAACAACAATTAAAGATACATAGTTTCCTTCAATTAAGTGTATTATTATTATTCCTATGTTCCGTCATTCATCCCACCAATTCATTAACTCGAAAAAAGGGAACCAAGGGCATGTATGAATGAAAAACATATTGATATTTTAATTGTCATGATGAATTCTTCAATTTTAGAACGCTGTGGTGATCCCGCTGAATATGGAGATTGTACAGGTGACCATAAACTTTTTTATTACGATTTTTATCATATGATATGTAAAGAGTTCAAATATTCCGGATGTGGTGGTACTAATAATCGTTTCATTTCATTGGCCGAATGCCAGAAGAGCTGTAGTGGCTTTCGTGTCCTATTCAAAAAATAATTATTCAGAAGTGCTTTGAGCTCAAGGTCTTTATTGATATTTTTCATAAATATTTAACTAAGTTATAATTTCCAATTACAATATTAATTCTAAGAAAATTCTATAATAGAAAATTGTCCATAATAAATATATAAATTATTGTAAATTGCATTTTATTCATTTATTTGATTATAACAATTCTTATAATCTTCACGGAAGTAAATAGTATTTATAAGATTGTCTTGAAGTTTGTAGCACACAGAAGGAGAAATCGCAGACAACATAAAGTACGTACATATCTCCCATACAAACCCCCATTTAAATTAAAGTATTTATTAGAAAAAGTTTTTTGTTTTTTGACGAAAAAATTATATAAAGAATAAAAGTACAATAAAAGTGCCACTCAAACTGTGTTCTTTGTTGATACTCAAACTGTCACAGAGAGAATATAGTGATGCTAAGAAAGTAAGGTTGGACGCAACCTGGAGGAGCGTGAAGAGTATTACATCTTTGGCATAACCAATGATAGCCTTCTTTCGGGTTATTAATATTATTGCTTTAATTTGTGAGCTCTAGTGTGTTCAGAACTGCTTTTTTGTTTTTGTTATACACGTACGTGCAACTTTGAGCGCACTTTGGCAAAATTAAAACTAAAAATTTCTGAAAAATACATGATTGCAGCTCTTGGATCATCAGTATCGTTCACAACAACTGTGTTCTAACATTATTTGTGTTTTATGTGGCAAACCACTGTCGGTTTTTAACGTGTCGTTGTGCAACTTTTTTTCATTATAACGCTTTGTGTCCACATGTTTGATGTCGTGTAGCTTTTGTCTCATCATCCTGTTTTATTTCAAAATTTTTTCAGATGGAACTTGTACACTTTGTACCTTTAAAGGCTTCGCCATTACAACAATTCTTTGCGCCGACCTATATATGTTGTCACTCCAGCGGCTTTTCTAGGATTGCTAACTTAGGAGAATATGTATATGGGCCGGATATATGGGTCGGAATCGTTACATCCCTAATTTCCACCATCATTGCCCAAAAAATATTTGTAAAATTATATGAAAATTGCATTAAATTCAGCAGTCTAAAGGTTTAGCAAATCCCAGAGTTTTTCTAAATTTATTTATGACTTACTATTTTATAGAACTATGTTATTCTATAAAAGGGACATACGAGGCTGGCATGGCTTACTCAATTTCCTTTTTGCAATTTCTAATAGACGCAAGGTCAACTCAGTGGAGTAACGTAGTGGGGGCAGCAGGTGCGGCACTTTTAGGGGCCAGAAAAAATGCACAATAATTAATACTAACGCCTTGTAATAATTTAATTAATAATTAAATCACTTCATTTCATACTTTTGTCGCACCTATTACTAATTTTGTTGCAAAAGAGTTCTATTTATGACAATCCTACACCAATTGTTCAGTTTGTAAGTTTATTATAGAAAATTTGAAAAAAAAAATATAAAACCCAACCATACTCCAAGACAAAGCTCGAAACACACACTTCTGAATCACATAAATTTAATTAAAAATAAATATAAAAAAACAGTAGCTTAGATTGAAATACACAAATTGATAATTGAATAGTTTTAAATATTTATCTGGCATCACATTTCTTACATATGATCTTAGATGATTCACATAGAAATCTGTATTTAAGGTTAATATAATGCAATTTTCCATTTAGTTCTATAATAAACTGCATTGTGTTGATAAGTGGAAGTCTGTCAAGATCTTTTTGTTTGCTAAACTAAGTAACAATGAAATTTTGTATACTTTTTCTACTCATATCGTTTTGGTTATGGGTTGCAATTGGACAGTTTGATGACGAAAGTATATTTTCTCAACTTGCAATTTGATAATTTATAGAATATACTATACATATATTATTGTTTATTTTTTAGAAATCTGCAAACTTTTACCAAAGAAATACAAGTGTAATCAGTTTTATATAAAATGGTTTCATAGAGCTGAGGAAAGTAATTGTGCAATGATTCAAAACTCTGATTTTATGGATAATAGAGATCATTTTGATGTATGTAATCAGAAAATTGAAATGAAGTAAATATTATCAAATTTGTATATTAAGAATAAAGATTTTTATATAAGAAATGAACATTCCAAACGAAATGGAAATAAATACATTATTTTCTATTCTTTTCATTTTCATTACAAAAGTAAATAAATAAAAAAAAAATTGATTTCCGTTTGCTCATTTTCATTAGAAGAAAAAAATCTAGAAACAACAAATGATGAGATCATCATTATAATCATCATCAACTTGTTCAGAAAGCAAAAACAAAAATAATACAAGTATGCGATATTGCTCTAGTTTTGCAAAGAGCACAACGCACAAAATATTGGAGTAGTAAAACAGACAGACAAGTAGGTAGACATGTAGATAGACAGATGGACGATACAAAACCAAATGGCCAACAAACCATATAAACTGACTATCAGACATTTGGACATATAGACAGGCTTACAGACAAACAATCCCAACAGATGGCCGCCGACCGAATGACTTGAAAACTAGTTCGGATTTACGCATTTTCATGCATTGCGTGAGTTTATAAAGTTGTCTTTGTTGTTGTTTGTTATTCGTATTCAATTTTATTTATGTGGAGATGTGGAGAGATACATAGTAGACAACTGACCTTGATCTAGAATTTCAATTTTTCCTTACATTTTCGATTTCACATTGATGAAAATGAAAATAAAGAAAACAAACCAAACTAAACAAACAAAATGTGTTTACATAATCTAGATTTAGTACCGGTTTAATAATAATAATAATATTCGCACTGTTTTCATTTTGATTAAGTTTGACTTAACTTGGCCTAAACCAAAACGACTTCAGATACATTATATTGTAGTATTTATCTCTTTCTTTCCTTTGATTTCTCTTTGCCTCTGTCTCTATCTATGTACCTGTTGCTTGTCTATACAATACCATATACTAGTATATAGTCCTCATTTTAATGTTATTGATGGTGATGTTTGTAATTCAACTTGTTGTTTATTTTTACGCATTTATTATTACGCATTTATTTCATCGACAAGCATAATTTATTATGAAATTTAATTGAATTCACTTGCTTTACTTACCTTACCTTACTTTGCCGCTCTCCTACACTCTCCTATTTCATTGCAATTTGTCGTGTCACGTTCTTTACACTTTATGTAGCAAACTCAAAGATAAATAAATTCGCAATTCAATTCAATTCGATCCGATTCAAAAACGATTGAGAAATTTAATTGAACAGAAGCCACCACATCCACGCGAAACATGCAAAACTAAAAGATATTTTAAATCAATTCAATTTAACGAAATAGTCTTTTAATTACGTTAAATAATTTTCAAGTTATTTTAGCATTTTATTACAAGCCGAGGCAAACTTGTGCATAAGTTTGCAACTTTGAAATAGTCACTAATCGTCGTAACTTTGAATTTCAAATCAAATTTTAACAAATTTATGAATGATAAAATAGAAAAATTACCAAAAAAAAAAAAAAAAAATAGGAAAAAATCAACAAAAACCACTGAATTCTTTAACACAAAAAAAACTAAGATCACCGAAAAATTACACTTAAAACACAAACACACGCGATGATAGAAATGAATTATGAATTGCGAATCATCAATGCAAGCAAGAATTCTCTGTAATTAAATGTCAAGGAAAAATTACAAAAATTAGCGATTAAATTAATTAATAAAGATAAGAATGAGTGGAAGATTGAAAAAATATGTTACTAAAATGCTTAAGAGTGTCATAGTTTATTAGGAAGAAAAAGAAACAGGAGAGACCCCAAGGCACGTATCAATTTATATTAACAGCCAGGCCACTATCAAGGCTCTGTAGGCCCTCAGCTTCAAGACTGTACTTTTGGTAGGACACTCTGGCCTTGCTATCAATCAAAGAGATTGAACACTTCAACAAGAAAAGGGAGAGCCCAACACCTCCTCTGTGATTGCCCTGCTCTTCTTAGTAGACGAACCCGGTTTCTCGGGAAACCGTTCTTCGAAGAGTTGGGTAGTTTGCAAAATGTCCTTGGGACCTGGCTCTGTTCGTAAACTCGTCAGATTGATTTTAGAGAAAGAGGAGGGTAATTTCTGGGACCAACCTTAGACTGTTGTGGATAACCCGTAACCCCTTATAATCACGTTTTATCAATCATCACAATGGTCCTTAAAGCTTCTGGGTGAACTAGCGGCCTGCATAACCTAACCTAACCATACCCAATTGTAGTGAGTATTAGTTATGTATTTTTTTTTTTCAGCAAACACAATATTAATCTTTTTCTAATTATAGAAATTTCCATATAGAGATAACTCTCTTCTAATTAAATTTCATGTTGATTCAGATACTAAAGTTTCATAAAAATTTTCTGACTAATTTCCATTGTGAATCACAAAACTAACACACAAAAAAAGGTTTTCTTTGATGCATTCATTGAATTTCCGTATGAGACTCAACATGATTGAATGAAATATACTTACACTTAATGAAAAGTTAATTCAATCTTTTAAAATACGAATACGTAACAAAATCATATTAATTGCTTAACATCCTTTAATAATAAATTAAATAAAGACAGAATAACAATTATTTAGGCAAAGTAGCAATCATTAATTCATTACTACTCTTTTAATACAATAGACATCTAGAAATACTTTTTAGTAAGTAGTGTGATATTTTAAACATAACAGCCAAAAAAATACTGAAAAATACAGGAATCGGAATGTGAAAAAAATGTGTAGAAATAAAATTATACGTACAAGACATAGAGTGATGATAAGGAATTATTGATGTTATCAAATCATATCTAATTTAATCTTTAAATAATTAAATGTGTACTAAAATTACTTAAAAATGATAATGATAATCCATAGAATAAAATGAGTATTTAAAATATAAATTTTGATTTTGAGTTTGTTCTTCAACAATATTGTTTCATTGACAGTAGCATTCATTATATTAGTCAATAATTGGCAAACGAATGACAATTTCATAATCGACAATTCTTATCTATAAAATAGAGGAAGAATACTTGTACAAAATACAAAACAAACATTTATCAACTACAGATGTTTTGAATTTGAGTTTGTTTTTCAATAATATTGTTTATTGACAGTAAGTTTGACTATTTTAGTCAATAACTGACAAAAGAATGACAATTGTTGTTTCGACCCGAAGTCCAATAACTCGTAAATATGAAAGCTACGACAATTTTCATTTACTTGCATATAAATAACAATACGTATGTATATTCATTTACTATATCAACACGCCTATTTCTATCAGACAATTAAACGATACTTGATTGAGATATATTGTACAAAGTCAATTTGCAGTCCATAAAGAATGAGTTGATATCAAATTGTGTGTTTTTTATTGCATTTGCAATTATTTGGTTTTTATTATATAAAAAACAAAATCTAACATGCATTAATTGGAACGACATTTTGTAAAAATGTTTAATATATTTCAATTTTTCGATGTGATGACAATTTTATTGCTTATTGAAAGCTAAATTATTATTGACTGAAAATCTACTTTTTTAACTTTGTGGTTCTGTCTATATACCATATATTAACATGTTCTACAATTTTATGAGTTTAATAATTGATTTTTCTGTAAAGACAGCAAAACTTCGTTTCTCTTCTATTTACTACAATACTTAAACTGTTGTGTATTTATGAATTTTGGAATAAATTTACTAGTATGCCCATAAATAGAAGAAAACAATTGCACACATTTTTTTTTTACCTACTTATAGACTGTTAAAGAAAATACAAAACGCGATGGTAATAAAAAACACCAACTTTCATAACTGCATATCTGCATATAGTATAACCAACTAAAAGCTTTGAAAGATAAGATAAACTGAAAATTGCCTTTTTATGCTGGACAATTAGCAACTTGGTTGACTTGGTTAATCATAAAAATTGTTTTGGCCTATGAAGCCGTTATCAGCCATAAAGCGCCTCAATGAAAAAACTTTTGTTTAACGACTTTAAATTTTTGCGAATAATACTTATTTCTTTCTTAAGGCAACTTGCAGTGCAATGAGAACTATGAAAGAAAGATTCTCACGCAACAAAGCAGATACTTATTCTTATAAATAGGAAATTTCTTATGTTTCAACAATATTCAATGTTGTACCAATGCTGAAATTTTCATACAAATCACCTATAACACTTTGCCGCTCAAGTTCTTAACTCAACTTAGACAAACCATCTGCATGGCAACTTAATATACTATTACTCGTATAATTATGAGTACCTATATATACAGAACATTTACATTTAGGTTTTTCAAATCGAATCTTGCAACACACACAAGTGCTCAAAATTGAAGTATGTAATTGATTTATTTGGTAGTTTGTGTGATCCTATCATTTGTTCAATGTTTGAAATTGAGGACATGCACAGACTTTAAGGCGCGCACAGAGGCTCATCAAGAAAAGAATATAAGAATAGATTATCGCCCCCTTCATCTTGTTACAAACTATCAAATAAATTAAATATACAATTCAATAAATACAAATGAATAAAAAATACATATTTCCAACATAACGCTCTAACAAATAAGGCTTGCTAACTGGTTAATGACCATACTTGAATCTTTGCATCTGAACCTAGTTATTTAAATTGATATCTAATCCCTTAACCTTGTGAGAAATCAATTTAGCCTACAGTCATGAGATCTCTTGGAGATGTTAAGCCATAAAAATGTTGCAAACTCTATAAAAAACACATCTTGAATGCTTATAAAGTTAATGTTAAGCGAAATGATATTTTTATTACAATTGTTATCACTGTGAAGCAGCAGCAACAAGTGAAATCAACTTTACTAGCCATGTAAAGATTTGCAAGGGATAACCGCAGCAAAATTCTTTGAGATTTCAGATGATTCGAAGAAGAGCGCTTGCTATGATAAAAATCGCCAAAATACAATGTCCAACTTATAATCAATTGTTTTGAGAAGAACACTACTTTGTGATATTATACCATATAAGTTTTATGTTGCAACTTCAATACTTAATACCATGTAACTGTAGGCTTAACTTATGTTCATTGAAGCAAGTGATTCGCATGTTGACTTACGACTGAACTTGTCAGCTTCTGTTTAGCAAGTGAAGTAACCAATGACATTTTGTTTGCCCACAAACTCGCTACTTGCACTTAAAAACTGATAACTAAGCGCAAGTCAATAAAATTGTTGCTGCACTATTTGTCTTTTTATTGTTATTGTTGGCTAAGCATATATTAAGTTTTAAGTAGTAGTATTTTTAATAATGAGTCAGTAAAAAAGTCAAGAAAATAGTGTCCGATCGATCATAAGGACGAGTTTCATTTTAAAATGATAGGCAAACTCATTGATTTGCGATTGATCTTGTCGGCGTTCTTTTAACAAGTTATCAAATTCGAGATGAATTGTATTCTGATCTTGTCAGCTTTCATTTCAATCTATACATTATTGCCTAGATTTCTTATTTAAGATTTTTTGGGATTTTATTGCAAATTATAGTTTTTATAAAATTATATTGTATTTTCTTTAATTTATTGTAATTAATCTTATTTATTTATTTCTTTAATTTATTATTATGTACTAAATTTTCTTAAATTTATTGGTATTTATTGTTGTTGTTGTTCTTGATGTAATATGGTTCCAACAAATATATAAATTTTGTTGTGTATTTCACCAAACAACAATATCGAAAATCTAAAATCAAATAAATTTATCAAATGCTGTCAAATTTGTTGGTTTTTCTTTTTTTTTATGGTAAATTATTGCATTATTTTTTACATAAAATTTTTCTTTTATTCAATCGCGCTACCGTGCAATAATTTTGCGCCTTCGCAAATTTTATTAAAGTGAACAATATGAGAAAATTTCTGTACTTTAAACAAATGACCTCAATTCTGTTGCTTTGTTGCACTAGTTAACAAAGTATCAATCCATGTTTTATTTGATTATCTTAATACATTTTTATACAATTTTAAATACCAGAAATTAAGAAATATCGGTTTTAAGAGATCTTCTGTCATAAATTTGACCTGTATTTAACTGAGACCTGTTGATGGTGTTCTATATAAATGAATCTTCTTCCTGATCCAAATAAAACTGAATGCCCTAAAAGTATGCAATCGAATGTGTAAAGAAATTCCAACTTATATCATTTTGATAAACTGAAAACTTTAAACCAACATTTATTAGACCCAATTTTTGTTAAACTGTGTACATGCGCACATATTATACTATATTATTACTCCAATTTTTTTCTCTTTTCTTTTTGTTTTGGTTAGTTGGTGAGGAACTGAAACTGAATCCCAGAAATATTGTATAAAACATACATTTATGCAGTCGTCTTTTGTTATTTTATTTTGATCGCATTCGTTTCGCATATGTACAAGGGGTTTTTCTTTTTGCAACATCACTCTGTTAATTGGGCATTCAAGTGTCAAGTTCACATTTTTTGGGCTACATTAGCGTTAACTATAAAAGGGATTTCCCCCGAAACCGCAACGAAGCGAACCAAACCAAACCGTATTGCATCGAAATGAGATTTATTGCATATGTTGATGGTATTTGGTGCGCATAAATTTCATTCTTGTTCAGCCGATTTCGCTTCTTGCAACTTCTGTGTGTTTCTCTTGTTGTTAGTGGAACGATAGCAATGGTGATGGTTATGGTGGCAATGTGGTCGATGGCGATCTTCAACATTTAACTTGCTTTTGTCCAACGAAAGTTAATGTTGTTATTGCTATTATTGCTGTTGCTGTTGGCACACACACGAGTTCATAACAATTGTTGACAATTTGGTCAGAAATGGTGCAATACAGAGAAGTAGTGGCTTATGTCGTCGTACCAACAACAAAAAACCAGCAAAAAAAAAATAACATCAACAACAGAATCTGCCACAAAACCAAGGGTCATTCGAATGCTGTACTATGCTATGCTATATTGCAATGACAGCAACCGGCTTAACCCACAACTTGAGAGTTGCTCAGTTTTGAATAATTTGACCACAATCAAGTAGAAGATATAAAGTAAATAAGTGTAGAAAGAGGCATGCGATAAATTGGTATATCATTAGCAGAAATGGAAATTCGTCTTGCCAATTGGCAATTGCGGAAACTTTACAATTTGGTCACAGGCTTTACTTTATTTTTCATTTTTCTTTTTATTTTCGTCTTTTAAATTGAGAATTTATTTGCTTTTAACTATTAAGGAAGCGCTTCATTATCATTTGCCGTTTGTGGCCAAAATAAATATTTCCAACATAAAAAGAAGAAAAATTATTCTAAGTACTATAAACTTAATAAAGTAATAAATTTACCAAAGTTACCATTTTTGTGCATTTTCCCAATACATAGTCTTTAAACCTCTCATTGAGTTTGAAGAGTAAATAAATTAATATGGAATCGAGTGAAAACCAATTAGAACAATAACAAAGGGAATTAAATTTGGCGTTTTATTTATTGATCTTTTTATTAAGGCAAAAAGAAGTTGTATGTAAAGAAGTAGTTTTTGGTTTTCTCAAAGAAAATTTTACAGTAATTTTTATTTATAATAAATTATATCCATATGTGCAAGTATATTCAACCATCAATAGTCATCAAATTCTGAATTTATACTTATTCTTTCATTTCAGAAACTTAGAAAGGTTGAGAGTGAGTTTCTACAATTTGTCTGATAATGATGATGATAGTTTATCAATATCTATATGAGTAACTTCAACAATGAATAGCGAGAACAAATCACTTTGTTCTTTATTCTCATCATGGCATCAAGCCAAAAATGACTACTACCAACAATTTCACTCTTATTATTGTACATAGCAATAAAAACTGATTCAACCAAGAACGTCTTGGACCTCGAGTCGTTGTCCCTTTGTAAAAAAAAAACCAAAAATGAAACAAATTTTTCTAATACTTGCTATGTATTCTTTACTACTTTATCAATACCGGCCAAGCTGTGCCAAGTAAGTTTGATAATGGAATTTTAATAAACCTTTGGTTATTATTTATTTAATGCAGGAAAACCTTCACACCTTTGAATAATGTACCAGAATATGGAACATTAAATTCAACGGGGTCAAATTTACCAAAGTATGCTTTACCAGCCATCCAACTTAGCAGCACAGCGATGTGTCAATCCACCAAGAGATACCTTGTGCTTCTCCAAAAGGCTCACATTCAGGAAGCATATCAACCTATAATGAAGCTTTTTTGGCTCTCAACAGCAAAAGCAAACTAACGGTACGCAACAAGCGAACTGTGTACCAGCAAATCGTTGCGCCCTTCTGGTTATATGGTATATAAGTCTAAAGTATTACTACAAATTCAAATCGCAATCTCCATCACTGCTACATGTTTATGTATTCGGATTATGGTGGAAATAAGTAGTAATCGCTTTAAAACAAAACATGAGTGTCTAATATAAAAATAAAATAAATATTATAACTCCATTAAAATTGTTATCTCTCTCTCTCTCTCTCTGCTAGTGTATTGCTACTGGAATTTGTTGCCTTGATATTTTATTATAAAAAAACCATTAAAAACTAAGCTATTGCAATACACTTAGAGAAATAAAACACCATTCATTTATTAATTAAGACAAATTTGCTTGTCATTAATATAAAAAAAAAAAAATTAAATTTTTACTACCGTATTTTGTAACTCAAGCGTTCGATCAATCGATCGATCGATAAAGGAAGTATGAATTGTGAGTGAGTGAGTTTATGCCTACTGTGGCAAATTAACCAAACTAAAATTAAATACTAAATCATAAATAGTTTAATGCATAAATCAACGCCAAATAAATTAAAAGCAATAAATTTGCAATTAATTTTTAATTTGTTAACAACTGACAGAACACACTTGCAACAATAACAGCAACAACACCAGCAATAACACCAGCAACAGCACGAAAATTTACAAAAATGAAGCATGAAAATTAATAGAGAAAAAATATTTAAAATAATATTCAAATTAACTTGAAGTGAGTTTTACTTAAAACTTGCACTCGTAAAAATATTTGAAATATTTTCTTTTTCGAATTCGATAATAAATGCCAATCTGACCAACGTTTCTTGTATTTATAGACCACTTTAAGACATTCTCCCAAGACTCTTAAGGCATCGAAGATCAGTGATCTGGCATATAGTGACAATCTATACCGGAAGTTGTAGACATACTGCTACCAGTCGAATTGAACACCAGAGCTCCTACAACTCGGAAAAAACTGGATCCGGGTGGTATGAATGGTCCTAACAGTGAGCTGTACCATCGGGCGAATGGGTCAAGTAATGCATGTTTTAGAAACAACAGATTATTTTAAATAATGCAACAGCTCTGTATTTCTTGGAAAACGGACCCAATCTTGGTAGGCATAAAGTGGACAGATAACATATAATAATTTAAAGCTAAATAAACTGTACTAAAGTCATTTATACACATGATTATCAAAGAGAAATGGGTTTGAACTTTTGATTTAAAGAATATTAACTTCTTGAAAGTTAATTTTATAAGAAAGAAAGAAAGAAAGCCTATTAGTATAAGAGATACACAGAAAATGGAAGCTTTTTCACTTCAAAACCAACACACTAAAAACAGTTTATGATCATAATTAATTATTTTGACATTAAAGTGGCTAATAGAAATATATCTCATTGATGTTGACGTGATTGTAATTGAAGTTGTTGCTGTTGTTTTGATAGGTCTTGTTGCTGTTGTTGTTGATGCTGCTAATAAATATAATCTTCTTTACAAACGCTGCATGTTGCCAAACATTAATGTTTTCGTTGAACATGGTTTATGTGCCTTTAACCCTCTGCTGGAGATGTACTAACTTTTTTTTTCTGTGCTCTTGAGGTTTATTGCAATTTTCTTATTTTTATTTGGCAGAAAATGTGAGAAAACAAATTATGCATTTTACATTATCATTAATCATCGAGATAATTGAACCAATCAGAAAGAAAATTTAGTTAGTGTGAAACATTATTCACAGTTTTGTTATTTAAGAGAGAGAGAGAGTCGTGTTCATTTAAGAAACAAACACTTTCTAGGTAAAAGTAAGGAAATGTTAAGAATATGACAAATTATTAAAATTGTTGAAAATCATTTAACACACTTCACACAACTTACAAAAGAAACTTTACTTTAAGATAGAACAATTTAAGATTTGCTTAATAAGTACAAAATAAAAACATTTCTCAATGACTCTGTTGAGTCATTTCCTTGGAAAATCAACCAATAGATGTTAAATAGTAGAAAACTTCATTGTTCATTGCAATTTTCTTTTGTTTTTTAATTAAAAAATATATTATTCTTTTATGGTACTTAATTTCGAAGCATGTATCTTAGTTTGTGTCTGAGTCTGTGTCTGAGTATGTATCTGAATCAAGTACCAGCAGTTAACGAGATGTTGATGGAAGCATTGCAATGATGCAGTTGTAAACACTTTTTGGTCAAAATCAAATTGGCTCGTAAATTTTGGCAACAAAACACCCGCTGCTAGCAGTAATCCTGAGTTGTGATAACTCACACAACCGGCATCAAATCAAGTGCGGCGGCAAATGTGGCATATAAAATGTGCTTTAAACAAAAGCAGCCAAACCAAATTGCAGCATGCTACTGTATCACAACAACAACAACAATGTGTATCTCTCTATCTATCTATCTACAATTATATATTGTACTAGATACATATGGTACATGTATATGTATATAGAGAGCAATATGTAATGTTGTTCCTCTAACAAACAAAGATACAACAACAAACGATATTTCCATCGTTTGTTCACTTTCTGTTGTTGTTGTGGTTGTTGTTGCATAGACGACTGACTGCCATAAAAGCATTTTAATTTCTTAATTTACAACAACTATAAATCATGCAAGGCGGTTTGCCATAATTTTAACTCCTTACTATTTTTACAATTTTGCCTCTGGTCCGCTACAAACGACAGCAACTAAAACATCAACTATTGGCTTCTATAGAAATGGAAATGGAAATGGCCATGTCGTATTTCCACCTGTAATAGCTTCTTTACTTCTTAGCCTAGTATCTGTCTCTCTATGTGTGTATGTGTGTGTGTGTGTGTCTGTGCATGTGTATTGTAAAAATTCCAAAATATTTAAGCTTCTCGTCTTCGTCTTCATTAAGTGACGCTTGAACATATTAATTTAGACAACACATTTATGGGCCTCCATGACTGATCGACCGACCGACCGACCAACAAACCAACCATCCGACCAAGTTCCGTTGCTGCGAATCCAAAGTTGTTATAGTACCACGTCACGTCACTAAATCATCTCGTCGACGATTTCTGTCTACTTGTTGATCTGCGCTTGTCATTTAAGGCACCTCGACAGCAAGTCAACCAACCAACCAACCAACCAACCGAACCAGGCAGCCCATTTTTATCTATCCATATTCAAGCAACAAACCATTTTCAACGCTTCGCATTAGTTCTGTGTGCTGTGTGCTGTATGTTGCCTCGTCGTCGTCATCATCGTCATCGTTGTTGCAACTTAGTATTCGTATTACATTATTCACTGACGTGTGATATTTAAAATACTCGCAGCCTTTTCGGCTTTCTGACTTGACCATCTTTTGCAATTGGTCGCATATCTTAGCATATCCATATGGAAATTGTTACACCACAGCCTTATTTTGTCAGTTAATTAACAACAATTCTTTCTACAAAAGATACACACATTGTTATTTGCGAAATTTTAATGATTCCCTATTGAGCTTTATTTGGTTTCACTATGCAACAAATTTCATAGATTCGATCCCATGCAAGAATTCACTTTAATTTGTTAATCTCTTCATTAATCTAAAATAATCCAAAAAATCTTAAGATCAGGAGAAAATTGAACATAAATAACTTAATACTCAGTGGGACGTTGTATAATGTTCATTTTGGACATATTTTATTTGGAATTTTGATAGAACGAGGACTGTTCAAAAAGTATTCGATTTTAGATTTTTTTTTGTGGTGTTATGTTGGTACTTATGCTGACAAGGTCGGACATTTTGAATGTTTAGTCAATTTTTGACTCCTGTGTTGCTTGGAAGTGTCTTCGCTCGTCTTCGATTTTTGCCTATTCCAAAACATGGATTAACGAATCTGTATTAAATTTTGTGTGGAAAACAAAAGACCAAAGCAACATTTATCGGTGGTACAAAATGTTCTCAGAGGGCCAAGAAAATGTGAAAGACGGTGAGCGTGGTGGACGCCCGAGTACGTCAACAACAGACGAAAACATTGATAAAGTGAAGAAAATAATATCGTCGAGTCACTGTTAGAGAAGTTGCTGAGGACCTAAACATATCGATTGGCTCGTTCCATTCGATTTTAACCAATGATTTGGGTGTAAGACAGAGAGATATATGTAGAGTTTAGGTATATTAAATTAGAATGAAATAATCTTCAACATATGACCAAAATTTCTTAAACAAATTAAAAATCGTATAATTCATTTGCATTCTGATTTTAGATTCAATCTCGTGATTTAAACTTTCCACTTTCTACAATATGTAAACACTAGGTAAATCTCATGAGAGGTTCAGTTATCTTGAGGTTTAAGGATAGATGGGGAAATAAATTGTTATAAGATCACTGGTTAAAGCGGGAGGGAAGATTCAAATGATTTAAGGAATTGCACTGTGAGGACGTATACATGATTCTTAAGTGTACTATAATTATAATCAGTGAAGGTCTCTGCGTCGTAGTAATATTGAAGTCACGATGAATGACGTCGTTACGAACTTAGAAATGAGCACCTACTACTCGTATAGTGCGAAGAACTTAAATAAAAATAAAAAAAAATAAATAATAAAAATAAAAAATAAAACTTCTGTATGATGTAAGCGTTGGTGTCTGCAATGGAGCCCCATAGCTGACGGGCCATAGGTCCGTATTGGACTTAGAATCGTCTTGTAGAACAACAGCTTATTGCGTAGTGGGAGCTGCGATCGAGGCATGAGTAAACAGTATAAATGTTTCAGCTTAAGGATTAAACTTTCCAAAAAAATTAAAAAATCAACACAAACACTTAACCAAAATGGTTTGATCGGATGGGATGTCATTTGTTTTGTAGATTGATACTTAGTTTTGTATATGATTTCATAAAAGGAAGCTATAAAACAATGGCCAAAAGCAATGAACTCTTTTTTTGTAAGGGGACACTAATTTATATTACCAACTTTGTCCAAACCACAGGAACCCAAATTGAGCCAAAAATTTCTTATTGCAAAAGAAAACAATTTAATAAGAATTTCTTGCCACATTAATTCCAAAATTCAATTTAACATAAAACTAAAAAAATCTACAATAATAAATTGAAAGCATAAAAAAACGCATTCAAAATATTTTCAATCGTCTAAATGTCAATTGAAATGCATTCATTTGTGAAAAACTTAACAACAGATCGATTTCAGTTAAAAAATCAATTTACCAAATGCATAAATCACGGAAATGTCAGAAATTTGCCAAGACTTTTTCGACTGTCTGTCTTAATGTGGTCTTAGAGAGACTAAACTCAATTGTCTATCTATCTACTACTACTACTACTACTAGATATATCAACAATATTTTTTGGTCTAAGTCTGATAGTCTGCCTGCTGCCAAAATCTTACAATATTCCTGTTATAATAAATATCTATATCCAATATCTTGTTCACTTTGTTATTATTTGTAGTGTGGTTGTTGCTGATCGGTGTGTGTGTATGTTTGTGGTATCTCAAGCGCGAAAAATACGCGAAATGACAACGAAATCGCGCAAATTAATGCAATTTTGTGTAAATTACTCATTAAAAATGAAATAAATTAGGATTGAAGTATAAATCACGCCTTAAAGTGTAACAAGCCACACACATGACCGCCGCTGGACATTTTAACAAACCATAAGATAGACTAAAGACAGACAGACGAACAGTCAAGACAAACAAACAAATGTTAGACAAAATGAAAAATGAAAAAGAAAATTATAAACAAAAGTAATTTTGTGTTTGTTATTTATTTTGCCGTTAAGTTTCAATTACAATTTTGACCATACATACATACATAAATACATTTTCATTTTGTATCTGTTGGTCTTCACTCATTCATACATTTTATTTTTAGTTATTTGTTGCACACTTTTCTTATATTTTTTTTGTTAGTGATGCTGGTGGTGCGGTGCTGCTGCCTCAATCGTATTGCCAATTAAATATTTTATTACTAATGTACGCTTGTCTAATGCCGGCCTGCCTCAATGCACTCGTATGTCTAACATTCGTCCAAAATGCAATCGTCTGTCCATTTGTCCATCCTCAACTGTCTACATCAATTAAAAGCACATTTGACAATGATATTTAGTTGCAACTTTTGCAAAACAAAACAACACAAAAAACAACTTGCAACATCACTTCAGCTCACTCCAAGCTCACTCATTTACTCAGTAACTCATTCACTCTCGTTCAATCGTTGCCTCCCTCTTTATAAGATACTTTTGTTTTGCAAAAAAAGAAATGTTTATTTAAAATATACAATATATGGAAAATATGCTTAAACTCTCATTGAAGCATAAAAATTAGTAATTTTCATTTGTGTTTTTTTTTTTTCAGTTTTTAATTGATTCAACTTGCGGTCGAGTTTTTTCTTTCATTTTCTTCTTGTTATTTAATTATAGAAAAAAATATACATTTGCCATTAGACGATCAGCAAATTACTTTGCTGCTGCTGCTGCTGTTACTCCTTCTGTTGTTGTTGTTATTGCTGCTGCTATATTTCGTTAGCAAATAATTGCAAAAGCAGTTAAATGAGTTACTTTTAATTGAACCAAATTTAATTTAAGCTCAATTTTGGGTTTATTGATGCACATACCCTACTACATATGATTAAGAGTTCAACTGTTTTGAGTGTGAAGGATACAAAGCAATAAGGTATGAAATTTTATGATTTCCATTAGTGAGCGGGTCTTTCTCCTGAAATCAACTGGCATTACTTGGGCAAGGGCTACAATAACAACGATTTAACATAGACAGGGAGGTTAAGTTGAGACACCACACACGTAGACACGATGGTGGCTATAGGTCCAAATCAGGTACTGCACAATGTAAAGAAGTGTTGTCGCTATTAATTTTGGATATTGAAAAGTGTGGAATTCGCTGTCTATTTCTTTTAAAAATTCATACCAATCTGTCGAATAACTCTATCGTATTCACTTTCTTCTTAACTTACAGTTGACAGCAGTCAGCCTAGGATCACTCGTCTCAGCTGAGAGACTATAAAAGATATCGTAGATTTTCATGAGTCTCGATAGTTTTGTAGAGTTCATTTCAAATTTCTTGTGAGAATTTGTATCACCAATCGGTCAAACAACTCTCTCGTATTCCCAATTTTGGTATAGTATCTTCTTTCCACAATTACAAGTCACCAGTTGTCCAAGCAGACATCATATTGTAGTTTATCAAAAAGTTCGACAATTTTTGCAGAATAAAAACAAGTAGGGATTATTTATTTATTTGTTTTTAACTTATTTGTTATTCCTTTCTAGAACTTGTACCATCATTGAATCGGAGAACTTTGGTATCTTAGTGAAAATATTAGCCTAAAAGTATGCAATTCCTTTTGATTTATTCAAAATCAATCATTTTTCTACTACTATTTAAAATATCATCATTCAACCAACATTCATTTGATGCAAAGGCATGGAGGGCATCGTTTAAACGCCACAAGCCTAATCAAACAATTGCTTATTACTAGTTTTCATGCATCAAACTAAAATAAGTTTGTTTCCAAAAATTCAAAAATTTCAAAATGTTTGTTTATGCCCGTAAACTATGAAAATTTATGAGACAGGAAAGCGAGCCACCACCAAGCCAGCCAAATCAAGTTAAACCATATAAAAAACCATCACCATCATCAAATCTATACGACGACGACGACGATAGAGTGAGTGAGTTCGAGCATAAGAGTTAAGTCAAGTCAAGTTAAAATGTTTGATTTTGATTTTCTTTTTGGTCAAGTTTGCTTTTTAATGAAATTGCGCGAAACAAGTGTAGCACACAATGTGTATCTCTCTCTACTACTATTAGTTAGTATGTTTGTTTGATTGTGCAACAAATTATTGACAACCGAGCATGGCAGTTGGCCACGTTCTTCTTGTACTTGTTGCTGTTGTTATTGATGTTGTTAATATTGTTGGCCAATTGAGTGGTAAGCAGAGCGCGCTCAATGAAACACATTGCATGAATGAATGAATGAATTCGATCAATTGATCTCGATGCTTTGTTGGCTAATTTTGGCAAATAATGTTTGTTAGCAAATCTCTTAACAATGTTGCATGCTTCATCACAAATTAAGTAATTATGAGTTCATACGCCCCGCTTTAAAGTTACTTCATAGTATCTACAATATAATAGAATAACTTATCATTACTCTTATAGAGTGAAGTGTGCATAATTTATTACAAACCTCATTAAAACTTGTAACAAGAATAAAAGAACGAAAGATGGAAAGAGAAAAGGGAAGAGTGAAGAGGTTAAAGAGAAATGTTGCAAGTGCCACCATTGCCATCATTGATTACAACTCAATTTTCACAAAACGTCAAGTGAAGCGGCTTTTACGCTTTCGTTTCAATTTCGGCCATGCTTTTGGCTACACATTCATGTTCGCCTTTTTGCCTTTTACAGACCAATTGAATCGCACACACTCGCAACTCACAACTCGCATTCAGTCCAGTTCAGTCGATACGACAATTTGTTTATGGCGCCGCCGTCTTTACCAAACTTTAAATGGATCTTTTGGCTTTGGCTTTAACCTATAAATCATTCAGACCAATTCGGTTACGATGTCACAATTGACAATTAAAACTATTTCTTTAAATAATTTATTTATTTTCTTAGTTCTTCCTTTTTTATTTTTGTATCGCTCTTCTAAGCAATTAGAGACTTGAACAGTCTCAATTTTCTTTTTATTTACCAAATAGACTTGTTTTTTCTCTAGCATGACGCAATCCAATTAAGTTGCAATACAAGCATCGTTGCGGGTGCGTCTTCAATTTACTTTAAACTTCTTTTATCTTCTCAATATTTTCATTTGTGCTGGCGGCGCAAATAATTCAAAAAGTGAAAAAAAGAGGGGAAAAAAATAAAATCTATGCAAAATTTTCATCGTCAATTATGTTTGGCAACTATTGCCGTCGACGCCAGAGTCAGTTGCATGTGCCTTGTCTTTGTGTTGCTCCATTTACAATTAGTGTTAGCGTGTTGCCTTGAGGCGACATCCAGTTGCAGCCTCAGCTGGAACAAACAGCAACTGCATCGACAGGGGCAACAGCAGCCACAATCTCAGTAGCTGCAACAATTCATTGCTGTTACCGTCTTCCCTCGGGTAACGCACGTTGCAATATGCCATGAAATTAAGTAACAAAACAACGACGTGGCAAGCGTTGAACTGACAACGACAATTTATGTTGCTTATTCTTTGGACAAGACAAAACACGCGTCGATTATTGTTGCCACTAATTTCTTAATTTTTAAACGTTTAGCACTCATTTTCATGTATTTTCTTCATTAGACACGCAATCTTTTTAAGTATTGTATTAGTCTGACCATGCATAATGTGGGGGAGTATTTCTTGTGGCACAGATATTTTTTTTTTTTAATGAACATTGTACATTTTTATGTAACACACTTAAAAATAGTGTGTATATGAATTTAAAGATTTTTCCTTTATAAAGTCATTAGTACGTAATAGTTTAAAACATGGTCTGTAGTTTATGGGTTGAAGTAAAAAGGAATAAAATAAAAATAAAATATAGAAATATGTATTGGCTAATGGATAAACAGTCATCGTTAACGATTCACAATAAAATACTCCTATACAAGCAGATGTTAAATACTGTGTGGACTTAAGGTGCTCAGATATTGGATTGTTGCAGCTTAAACGATGATGTCAAACTATGCCTCTCATTTAATGACATCCTTTCGCAAGTCAAATTGCAAGATGATCTAACATCACTGCATTCATGGTGTTCATGCAATCTTCTTCAGCTTAACTGCGCAAAATGCATGTTTATGACTTTTCATCGCCTGAAACCTCATCTTCTTTCTTACACGATTGACAACAATTCATTAGCGCGTGTCTCTACCTTTAGTGACCTCGGAGTCATTTTTGACCCTAAACTGAGCTTTAACCATCACATTTCTTCAACTGTTAATAAAGCTAAAAGTATTTTTGGTTTTATTAAAAGATGGTCTAAAGAATTTAACGATCCCTACGTTACAAAGCTTCTTTTTATCTCTCTAGTCCGCCCAGTACTCGAGTACTGTTCGTGTGTCTGGAGCCCTCAATACAAAGTACATCAAGACCGTATTGAGTCGGTACAGAAGCAATTCCTTCTTTTTGCACTTCGGGGCTTAAATTGGAACCCTGGTGTACGTTTGCCTTCTTACTCAAGCAGGCTTCTTCTTATAGATCTTTCTTCGTTGAGTAATCGCCGAATTTCTTTAGGAATAAGCTTTCTTCATAAACTTATTACTGGTATCGTTGACTCACCACGGCTTTTGAGTCAACTTAGTTTCTGTGTCCCTAGTCGTACTACTAGGAATTTTGTTCCTCTTTCTCTAGGTAGGTGCACAACTAACTTTGCCTCACATGATCCATTTCGTGTATTATGTGATAATTATAACAAAATTTACCACATCATTTCTCCTGAGATTTCGCCCACCGCTATCAACGCTCTGGTCTTGCAACACCTACGATTCTCCATCCACCGTGACTGAATCTGGACGCACAATTTTGGATGGGGTGTCTAATATCTGTCTCTGACCACACATGCTGTGAATAGGGGCATAGCTAGCTATTTAGCAAATAAATTTCCCCCACCGGGTCAGAGACAGATTTACATTCTTTTTGCTTAATTAGTTGTAAGGCTTTATTTTAAGTATTTTTAATGTTCTTTGTTGACAGTATTTTGTCATAATTAAATTAAAATAAAATAAATAAAATAAATAAACAATGCGCAGCAAATCAAAAGGTTCCAAAACAAAGTGCTGAGATGTGCTGTAAGTGCCCCTTGGTATATTCGCACTTCCTATCTCCAATGTTATATCGCAATCGATTCGGTTGCGGTCGCTACTAAAAAAGTGTCTAACTCCCACAAAGAGAGACCGATCAACCATATAAATAATGAAGTTATTCGTTATTTCTTATAGTCCTGTAACAAAAAAAAACACCTTTTTATGGCCGGCTAAACTTTAAAAAAGACATTATCCCTAAGACACTATAGTTTTAATGCCAAATTTAAAAGTTGGTTTATCTATACAGCGTTTAAGATAAATTACTTAAAAAAAAACTCACAAATATATAATAGTTGGCATTTTTTGTGAACGGGACAATAAGAACACTTTAATAAACATGTGTGACAATATTTAGGAAACCTATAACTAGGAAAGATGACATACAATCAAGACATTAACAATCTTTGGATCTCAGCATTTTTTAATCTCTTTAATTTTGCTACAGCTTAACAAGGCGTGCTTTCTTTTCGGCGAAAGAATCTATAAGCTCATGAAAGTCCATCTCACAGGCTGTTTTATTTTCAATGGATTATTAGAAGTTCCTAACTCATTGTTGAACGTAGATAGGTTGACACTGCACATCTCAAATCGGCATTTCGACAAGTTGACTTATGGTGTGGGCCTGTGTGGCGCCTTTTTCTTACAAAATAAAAGCTTATAATAAATGATAATATTATCTATTCATCTTCACTATCTATCCTTCTGCCTCTACCTTTCTTATTTCATTTCAAACTATCTATCTTTCCCTTTCGAAACGGATTTGTTCAACTAAACAACCAACCAATTTGCAATTGTTGTTGGTACAAATTTTTTTTGAAAATTGTGATGCCTTTCGCTAAATTTATGCGAAAGCAAACAAAGATGCCTAATAGTAATTAATATTATACTAGCTTAACGTAGTATGCTGATTATACAAATAAAACAAATGATCATAAAACAAAAATCTTGTTAAAACTGTTTTGATTGCAAGCCTCAGCAGGAGACAAAATACAATAAAACAAAATGTATGATGAACACCACAAAAAAAAAAAAAAAATCTATGTGAAAAGAAATGAAGATGAAAACGATGAAGAAGAAAGAAACGACGACATCGTTGCAAGCAAAAGTGGCAATTACATTAAAGATTGTGATATGTTGTTCAGCAATAAAAGGAAGAAGTAATAGAAAATATACCGATAGACGTTAGAGGATAGACGAATGACCATTAAACGTGGACTACAATTAAGAGGCGTGCGCAACAGCGTTGGAAAGGCGTTTTCGACTCAAGTCGAGAGACACCAAAAGACATGATAGACTAGAAAACTAAATAAAATAAAACAACACAAGAAATCACTAGACAAATCTTGTTGCAATGCAACATAAAGTAAAGTAAAAATAATCAACTGTTGCATGAACATGAGTTATCTGCCACGCAGCAGCGTCAACGTATTTAAATCAATTACAAACAGCAATTTACGCCAAGCACTATACAACATCAACGAGAGGACTTACATATATACAAAATGTGGTATGCGGTATGCAATGTGCAACAAAAGAGCTATTAGCCAAAGCCAAAGTTGCAACAACATAGTTAAATGTTTGTGTTGTTGTTGTTGTTATTATTGTCGGTCCTCAAACGACGAATGATGAGTATCTTTGTACTATAGCAGCAACTCGTTGCACTTATTGATGTTGCTGGTCTAATCAAAGGCACACAACATCAGCAGCAACATCATCAGCAGCAGCAGCAGCAACAAATGTTGCATGCCTAAATTACAGATGACACTATGCTACGCAAAACATTATCTTTCATCATGGTCCCCGCATTTCTAAATTTCCATTACCTTTCCTCCTTTTTGATAGCATTTCATACTCAAAGTAAGCGTGAATTAATGTGTTGCTAGCAAATTGAAGTACGTACATCTTTGGCTACATCACTCCATCATCATACAATTTACACGCTAAGAATTTCTGCCTGAATTCCCCCTTCCACTCCTCTTTCATAGCTTTCCCGCTCTCCCTTTCAAATACTATAAACTATGCCAACTCGACCAATCGACTGACTGCCAGCCCGCCGCCACTCGCAAACGCATAATTTACGTTCATAGTTTAATATCGTTGCGGCCGTGCAAATTTATCGCGTAAAGTTTAGTTTAGCAATTTGTTGCAGCAACGAGCCACAAGTAGTTAATGTTGTTGTAGTGCTGATGATGATCATCATCATCAACATTATGACGATTTTGTTGTGGCTCCGATTTGATTTTATTTTATTTTAGTTTTCATTTCTTTTTTTTTTTGTGTTTTTTTGTTAAAATGTCGCAATATTAAACAAAAATATTTCATGTTGCAGTAACACAACAACAACAACAACAGCAACAAATTTCTAAGCGATTTCATTTTTATTGACTGCCAACGACGAAGAATGATGATGATGCAGAGGGGCATGGATACCAGCACGTTTTCTTAGTTACAGTGATCCACTTGATTCTCTGAAGCATTTATGGCATGCCAAAAGCAAAGTTGCTATATTGAAGAGGCGCCGCCGCCGCCACCGTCATCGTTGCAAGCTTATGTGTTGCAATATTAAACAGCAATAGCATCAGCAGCATCATGTTTTCTGTTGCTATTCCACTTGAACATGCGTCGTCGTCGTCATCGTCGTCATCATCGTTGTCTTTTCCATTTTAATGCGGCTTCTCTTTGGTGCTATTGCTTTGTACCACAACGATTCTGCTATGACATGTTCGAGGAGCAGGAAGTCGTTTGCCACATTTATGAGTTTATACCACAACAACCAAACACAACAACAAGTGATCATCATCATTATCATCATATGTATGTTGCAACTACATATAAACATGCAATGCTGCTGTTGCCACTGCCACTTGGCACTTGTTACTTGCCACTTGTTGTTGTTGTTGTTACTGTTGCTGTTATTACTTAGATACAAAAAAAAAAATATTTAATTATTTGCACGGTCAACATTAATTTTCATATTTCTGCCGAGACTATTCCTTTTTGCTCGTTTGTTGTCCAGCAAATCTCAATGTTGCCGCAAATTCATATTGGTTATTAATTAAGTCATGATTTATGACCAAAAGATATTGTATGTTGTTTATAATTTTCAAGTCATTTGAAGTCGTTGATTCCTATCCTAAAGTATCTCAAACTGACTGCATTTGTGCATCATTAAGGCAAAGAAAAACCTAATTGGACACGATTCAAAGACAACAAACAAACAATAGTCACATTAGAATCTACCAATAACATTTTCTTTTAAAAAATCTAAGCAAAAAATCACTTAATTTCAACATTAAAGTCACAAAGAATCATTGGTAGCCAAAAAGAATCAGAAATCAATAAATTTTTAACATAAATTTAACGCAACTTCCAACTTGGACGATGCAATAGATAACCAATACAATTGACAATAACAACAAGTACATACTCTAAGTGCAATTCATAGCAACCAAGAGAGACTAACTGACGACTAGAGTCAATGAATTTTGTTGCATCAATTCGGTGGCAACTTTGCCAAAGATATGTTGGCACATCGCTTTGCTTATGCTTATGCTGAGCTTGATTTTGATTTTCATTTTCATTTTTGTTTTTTTTTACATGTTTTTTATGCGTTAACAATTGTCAACCTTGCGCTAAATTTCCATAAAATCGATTTTCTCAAATAATTGCAATGTCTCCGGCATAGTTGATGCTTCAATAGCGCCGAAATTGGGTTATCCACACTTTGTTCGTTTGTTCGATATTCACAAACAAACATAGTTACATACTTATTTACTTTGCTATACTACTACACAATAGTACAACAATGTTGTTGATGACGCGTGTGCTACTACTGTTGTTGCTACTGCTGCTACTGCATCTAGTGATGCTGATGCTGATGTTGATGCTGCTGGTGATGATGTCGTTGTTTGCCTTTGGCTTTGGTCGTTTGTTTGTCTCTTGGTCATCACCATATATGGTCAAGTCGCACGCGTCAACTTCGTTGACATGCGATAATCGTTTATAGATTTTTGTTTGATAAATTATACAATACTTACTCACTCACTCATTCATTCAACTGTTCATATAGTAAAGTAACTCAGCATGTTGTAGATACATATTTTGTTTTGTTTTATGTTGTTTTTCTGTTTACCTATTTCACTATACATACTTCAAACTGCTTTTGGTTGTTAGAACAAACATTAATTAAGCGCTTTCAAAGTGCGTTCACATAAATGCCAATTTGATCAAGTGACAGCGATAAATCTTCTTCGTTTGCTTCAATACTTGATGGAATGCAACATTGAATTTACGCATTCAATTAGGTTTATGTTAAAATGCATTTTTTATGGGTATTACTATTTTTTTTTTTTTTATTTTTATTTAATAGAACTTGTTTTATTCAATGTGGTCTTGGTGGAAGACAAACTAAGTTCAAGTTGGCTTAATGAATGAAATGATGAAATCATTAGATTTTATATTGTACACATTTTCAACTATATTAATGAGGATTAATAATATTAAAAGATTATGGACTCAACACAGTTCATAAATTGAATTGATTATCTACAATCTTTTAAATTGCAATACATCAAATCAGTACATACATACTCGTACATAGTTAAACAGAAAGACAATCAGCTTAGAACATAAGTATATAGAAATTATCAGCATGTCAAGTCAATTTTATGACAACTTAGTGCACATAAAACTGAAATTGAATATCTACCAATAATTCTTAATTCCCATAAATAACAAAGTATCAATCCATCTGATCCATAGCTACTCGCTTTGGAGCCAATACTACTTCTAACAATCTTCTTTTTATATATACAACTGGTGAATTTAACATGGCATGGGTCATTTGCAACTGCCTACATTATCATTCTCCAGTCGTGCCACCGCCTGCATTTCCTACGACTAGTGAATTCACTAGCCACCAGTTATGCGAAAAGGGGCTGTGCAACTTACTAAATGTTGGCTTTCTTTCAACCCAACATAGAGAATATGATTATTCTCCCGTCTATACAAACATTGGGGTGTGAAAACTTCAACGAATCGAAATTAATGTTCTATGTTGTATCATTAATCAATCAATCTCTGAACTATAAAGCTATAGTGTTGCCATTCTGGACATACACATATGGCATTCCCCTATGGGGTACTGCTGCTGATTCGTTAAAGCTTTTTGGTACATGCGTAAGGAGGTAATTTTCTGATCCATATCAACTGGCTATTCTTCGCTCTGGCTACAAACACCTACAGGAGGCGGTTGACCTTTGGTTATACGGATGCCAAATAGGCTCCTTTTCTGAGTGTCAAATTCTTGTTGTCCTTGTCAAATATTATCTCTGTAAAATACCTAGACTAGTATAAGTCATCTGCATTTTATTAAGTTTTTACCCAATTAAATGTTAATTCGGTGGTTAATGCTGTTGTTAAAAAGGGTATTCAAAAGACGAGTCTATCCGATTATATGCATCTAATTTATTTTAAGCTTTTGCAATTATTCTATTCACCACACCCAATCATGAAGATCATAAAAGCTTTTATTATCATAACTTAGTAGTATGTAGCCCTGTTTTTATGTTCATTTGTCATCAGATTGCAATTGCTTGTTTTTGTTGTATTCAGCAAAATAATCTTTACAGTTATAACAGGATTATTCTAAGAAGATAACAAACATCACAAGATCAAACAACAAGAAAGAAATCATACACTTTAAAGCAAAAAGTACTAAGCAAGTGAAAACAACTTAAATTTTAATCAAATTGTTCAGAAAGAAAAAAATAATGTTTCGAAACAAATTTTTACTATTGTTTTTATTGTTATTTTATTTTAATATAATAATAATTGTGCATAGCCAATTGTGTACTCAAATAGATTATTGTATCACTGGAGATAGACTTCCAATCTATAACAGATCTGATCCACAGCCATCGAACAAGGCACGTTATGATTTTACACGAATCTATGTAATCAGATTAAAGAATGAGTTGCATGTCGACGTAATGCAAGAACTTGATAGAAAATCAAATTCCATTATGTTCCCAATCTATCCAAAATTTGTAGCGCAAAAAGTAAATGTTTTGGTGGCCGGAAGTAAAATTGCCCATTTCGAAAGTATTTTGCAAACATTTGAAATTAATGATCATGAAATTACATGTTATAATTTCCAAAGAAAAATTGATGAGAATTTTAGAGATGTCAAAGGAATAGACACAGATCCCAAGGATTTTGATTGGGAACACTATTATGAATTGGAGACAATCTATGCTTGGATGGATTTAATTGTTGAAAAACATCCAAAAATTGCAACTATCATTAATTTAGGCAACACATCAGAACATTTTCAAATGAAAGGCATGAAACTGGACTTTGGAAGTAGATTTGGAGATAAACCAGATAAAAAGACAACAGTTGTTATTGAAGGCGGTATACATGCACGTGAATGGGTCTCACCTGCCGCAGCGACATTTATTATCAATGAATTGATTACTTCAGCCGATTCTGAAATTAAAAAGCTTACACAAAAATTCAATTGGATCATATTTCCAGTTTTGAATCCAGAAGGCTATAAATATTCTTTTACAACGGATCGCTTGTGGCAAAAAAATCGAAGACTTTTTGGCAGTTGTCGTGGTGTCGATTTAAATCGTAATTTTCCATATCTTTGGGGTCATATAAATCGCCATAGAGATGCTTGTGCTAATGATTTTGCAGGACCATCCGCAAATAGTGAAATGGAAACACAAAATTTGATGAACTATTTAAAGTCTGTAGTGCAGTCCGAAGATATACGAACTTACATTTCTTTGCACTCTTATGCTCAACTCATTACGTTCCCATTTAGTGGTACAGAGAACAAAAGTGTGGACTTTCATAATCTTAATAGAATTGGAGAAGTTGCTAGGATTCTTAGGGGAAGAAATATTTATGGTATGGGTAACATGTATGGTACTGGTACACCAATGAGTGGTACATCACTTGATTGGATACATGGACCGTTAAGAATACCAGTAGCATATATGATTGAATTACGAGGAAATATCGAATGTAAAGACAATTACCTACTTCCTGGCAAAGACATTGAATCTGCAACAGGTGATGCTTTAGGTATCCTTTCAGAAATTCTTAAGCAAGCTGAAATTGTTGGATATTACAAACCTACATGGGAAAGGAATGCACACATCTATGAGTAATAAATAATTTACAATTTTTATTGATTTTATAAAAGCAGTCATCGGAGATTATTGCATCAAGAACAATTGCCCAATCATGCCAATCCATCAGACAGTCTATTTTGTTCTTCGCAGATTATTTATTATACCATCAATCTTTCAAATATAAAATATTGTACAATAATAAAAAAAAAAAATCTTAATCATTGTCTTTATGTTATATTTGGAACCATAGAAAGTTTGTGATGCCTACCTAGCAGAAGATGGCACCTGAATGCATTGCATTTTTAGACAGAAATACATATATATTGTGTTGTGTAAGGATGATGAAATATTCGAAAGTTGTCCATATTTCACTTAAATCTAGGTTTATATGAAAAATTAATAAAAATTCACACATTCATTTCTTTGGTGTCCATAGAGGATACTTCTATAAAAATTTGGATAATTCAACATGAAATGTGTTCAGGAAATGTGCTTTTTGCAAAATTTCATATCAATGAACCACTGATTAACTAGACAGAGAGAAATTGTGCAATATGGGAGCTCAATCAATATAAATTTAGACATTTCTATATACAACTTCTAATCTTGTCATTGTGGAAAGTCCTATCCATGGAACTTTTCCAGTTGTCTAACAGACTAATTGCTAGTTTTAACCGACTTCATAAAAACGAGGAGGTTCTCAATTCGACTCTTTTTTTATGTAAGTTACATCAGAACTTTTTTCCAGGTAAATCAATTGTGATGATTCTTTTTTTATTGAAAAGAAAAGCTAGTGCTTGTCATGTGGGCCCAAATAAGTTTGGTCAAGATCTGACCAGTAGTTATCTGTTTTTTACTTCAGAACTTTTTTCCAGGTGAATCAATTTTGACGATTCTTTTTTATTGGAAAGCTGTTGCTTGTCATGTGGGCCCATATAAATTTGATTAAGTTCTGACCAGTAGATATCTGTTTGTTACCTCAAAACTTTTATCTAGGTGAACCAATTTTGTCAATTCTTTTTTTATTGGAAAGCAGGTGCTTGTCATGTGGGCCCATACAAATTTGATCAAGATCTGACCAGTAGTTTTCGAGTTATCCTTAATAGTGCGCTTTCTATTTAAATTGTTCTTGTGTTGGTATAGTTATGATATATCTATCTATTTAGCATACTTTTATTTATTCTTGACATAGAATAAGTTGGGTTCTTCACTTAATGTACAAGTGTCCCTTATGGAGTTTCACGACAAAATCATAATACACCTTTTCTCTAATACTATAAGTAAAAGGTATAAAAATATGTTCTACAAATATTGCATATGTAAGAGTAAAACCAAGTCTAGAACATAGTACTATTTCTTAAACTATATTTTTGACTCAAAATCATTAGTTTTATACTCTTGCAAGTACTTGCGAGTACCTAGAATACATTAAGATAAGATGCTGTATCCCTGCTGTTTCGATATTTAACGACCAATTTCGATTGTTTTGATTTGCTTTTGGCACTTCATTCTTTTCCATATTTACAGTAATAACTGGATTATTTTATACATCAATACACATACATATTACAGCAGTACATATGTTGGATTTTTCATTAGTATAAAGAAATATTCTAAGAGCAAAGATCAAACAACAAGGAATAAAAATCATCAGATCAGTGAAAATTATTAATACATCACTAGAAAAATGTTCTTAAAAACATTTTTACCAATATCGGTACTATTGTTACTATATTATTTTGGTCCGTTATTAGGTTATGTTGAGGAAAACAATTATTGCTATAAGGATATGGAATGTCCTAATTATGATGATAAACCAGCAAAACCTGAAATTATCGAACAATTAAAAAACAAGGCACGATATGATTATGCACGAATCTACAAAGTTAATACAAATACAATGTTGCAACAAGTTCGTTTGAAGGATTTCGTAAACTTTACAGATGCAGTATTTTTAATGGATCACAAACGTGACTCAGACACTATGGTAAACGTTTTCGTGACCGCAAATAAAGTTGGTGATTTCGAAAATTTGATGCATACCTATTCTTTCGAATATAGCGTTGTCAACTATAATTTTCAATTGACAATTAATGATAATTTAGAGGGGCTCATATATGAATTTGCACATAATCGATTTTTTGACTGGGAACATTATTTTAATCTTCACGCAATCCATTCGTGGATGGATGAAATTTCCTTACAATATCCATATGTTTCTGAAGTCCTTCATATAGGCAATGGAACAAATGGTCTACCAATAAAAGGCATGAGATTGGATTTTTCAAGAGGAAAGATAACCAATAACACAGCTGTTTTTATTGAGGCCGGTATATATGCGGATCAATGGATCACAACTGCCACAGCGACATACTTTATCAATAAATTACTTACGTGCACTGATTTTAAAGTTAGGGAATTGGCTCGTTCCTTTACTTGGTTCATATTTCCAACTATAAATCCCGATGGCTATGAATATACAATGACTTCGGATCGTTTGTGGCGTAAAAATCGTGAAAACTTTGCAACTTGTCGTGGTGTCAATTTGAATCGAAATTTTCCATATCGTTGGAAAACAATTGATCCCACTAATAATCCTTGTCATAATAATTACCAAGGGCAATTTGCAGCAAGTGAAATCGAAACACAACATTTGATGAAATTTTTAATAGATAATTTCAGTCGTGAAAACATACGCACTTACATTGCCTTGCATTCGTTTTCTCAACTCATTTTGTATCCTTACAGTTCGAGATTGGGACCAGTTAATAACGAGGACGATTTAGCAAAAATTGCATATAAAGCAAAAATAAGTATTTATGAAGCAAATAACCAAAGTATGTATGAATCCGGATACACATATAAAATGCTTAAACCATATAGTGGTAGTTCATTGGATTGGGTTCATAATTTTTTACAAATACCCATAGCATTAACATTAGAATTGCGTGGTCCACTTAATAATTTAGAAGAATATTTTGTTCCGGCTAATAAAATTAAAGCAACGGCAAAAGATGCTTTTACTGCTCTTTGGTCAATTCTTAAAGATGCTCGCGAATTGGGATATTACAAGATGGATAAATGATACCATTTGAGCGCTTTCATTAGTAAACAATTTTTGTGAAAATGAATTGTAAATAAAATTAAGAATAAATGAACTTTAATAAATATTTTTTTCTAGTTGCAAATTTCATTGAACTTTGTTAGTTTTGTCGAAAATTCTTGCAATTTATTATAAACAACAAAGAGAACATTACTCAATTTTGTAAATTGAAATTGAAATTGAGTTCTCACGTAGCATTTTCATGAACTGTAATCAATCATATTAAACGACAACATCATCTTGGTTCAATGCATTTAAGGCATTTTTACCGCCAAAATGTTGGAAGAATCTACTACATACATACTTACTTCACTGGTTGATGATGTCTTTTGACTTAAACAGTTAGACAAAGAAACAAATAGTCAAACTGACATTCAGTCAATAAGTCACTCAGTCAGTTAGCAAATAGATTAAAATACTAGAAAACATTTTTGATGATAAATGTTTGTTACTCAACAACGACAGCCATAACACACATCTCACATCATGAAAATCACATTTTAAGATGAAAACTGAAAACTCAAAACTCAAACTTAAACTCGGCAAGATTGTTAAGTAATGATGGCAAAATCATGACACAAAAACAAATAAATAATGTTACCAAATCGAAATACATATTGTATGTAAGAGAAGAAATAACATGTAGAAGAAGAAGAAGTCAAGTCGAAGTTAAAAGCATTAAGATCCAAGGAATGCGTCTTAGACTGAGAACTCTGTCCATAGCGTATTCAAACTAAGTCTCAAATTTAGTGTCAGTTTGAGTACAAAACAAATCTTATACATACGAGTAGTAGTATGTTTAACTAAGCTTACACAGTATCGTCTGCTGTTGTTGGTGGTGCTGATGTTTCCCACCACTCTCCCATTCCCTGCACCAAACTGAACTGACCTACAACAACAACAACAGACACGATCCGATCACTCAGTTTGCAGTTCGATATGCTGAGAAGCTGTTTACTAGAGAGAGACTCGCGTAGACTTGTTGACGGCAATGCGAAGTGTTCATGTTGTTTTTTTTTTTTTGTTTTCCTCCTTTTTCATCATTGTAGTATCTGATCTTAGTTTGTTTTTGTTGGTGTTGTTATTATTGTAGCTATATTCACTACTTACTGACAACAACGTGCATTATTATTATGTATTACATACTATTTATTGTGGTTGTTGTGTTATTGCACTTTTTCATATTGGCATATTTTCATACCTTAAGTTATTGTACGTTGTACTAAGTATGGTATGTGTATGTATAAATGTTGAGATTGTGACGTACTTTGCGCACATATTTATTGTCTGCACACGACAATCTTTAAGTATTTTCTCTCGTTTCTCTTCTTCCCTTCCCCCTCCCCTACCTACCTTGTTCTCCCACTCTCCTTGCTCCTATCTATCGATCTTGTATACTACTCATAGTGTACATACAATAGTTTAGTTTAGTTTGGTCTGGTCTAGTCTAGTCTAACTGAATTGATCTTGCCAGGTTTAGACTCAATCTCAGTAATACTCGTAATAATAATAATAATATGATGTTTGTTACTTTTGGTATTGTGGAACACATGTTTTCTGTCTGTTGACGCGATATTAATGTTTCTATAATCACGATCTAATTTATTATATTAACAAATTGTGTTGAAATCATTCAAGTTACAATACTTCGTTTAGCTAGTTCGTTAGTTAAAGTTTTTCCTACGTACTACTGCTGTTAGTACTTATTTTACCATAACATTTTATTGTACAATGAAAGAAGAAGTTTATTTTGATTTATTCGAGTGTTGAGATTCTTCATTCTTTCTGTTGTGCCTCCTTTCAGTTTTCCTTATAATAAAAGGAATTTTTATCAATTGATTATGATTATTGGATTGGTTTGAAAGTTGAAAGGAAGTTTTAGCTTCAAAATGTTTGCAAAGAATTTGAGAACATCAGCTATAAGTATTTTCACAGATTTTAAACCTTTAATTGATATTTAAAAAATAATGAGAATTTCTTTTTCAATGTTCTCACTTGGCATCTAATGTAGTAAATATTATTACTGTTATTTATAACAATTAATTTAAAAACACTGGGGCTAACTTAATAATAAAGCACTGTCTACAAAGCCCTTCGGCTATAATATGTATAGTAAATATACACAGGCACCAAGTCCCATAATTTGCTGCAATTGCAGATTCTTCAGTGAAATTGATAAAATTGAAAAATTGTAAAAATGTAGCGGGCAAGTGAGGGCCAGATTCCCCAAATAACATTTTTCCAAATTACCCAATTCCTTGATGTACGGTTTCCTGAGAATACGAGTTCGTCTACCAAGAACAGCAGGGAAATCACCGAGGTGTTGGATGCTTTCGGGTTCTTCCCCATATTCACAATCACGACAGAAGCCATGATGAGGAACCTGCACCCTATAGGCCATCAACCCGATGGTGCCCGTTATAATTTCGTGCTGCCGATCTTGATTACCCTACTATTTATTTTTGTTTTGACCTTAATGCTTTGGGCCGACAGAGCCTTCATAGCGGCATGGCTGACAACATAAATCAATATGTGCCTTGGGGTCTCCCTCATAGCGTTAATTAACTTTGCTGCCTGCCAGACTGTGTATATTTCTGCCTGGAACACGCTGCATCAGTCTCGTAGACGATCCGATAGCTCAGCTGTTAGCTCCTCTGAGAAGATGCCAACACCAGTACAGTCTACCGTTTTGGAGTCTGTATGAATCAAAATCTCGTCTCGTCCAATGACGTTACGCTTACAATCACCTCTACATGGATATCCATTCCAGTTTATTGCTGGCACACAGTAGTGAAATAATCCACCGTCAGCTTGTATTGCCAGGTGCTTCTTCTAGGATAGTACTGTGACCAGGGCTTAAGAAGATGCAGCTCCCGGAGTCTGACTGCACCGATGCAATATTGTAAATGACATAACTATGTTTCTAAGCCGTATTTTTTCGAAAATTCTTTATTGGACATACGTGTTTTGAAAAGGTTAATAATAATAGCGTTCAAACTTTAAATTTTGACACAAGCTACTTTGACTTGTTGCAACACATATGATTTCTTATACCATGTAGGACTCATGGTATCTACTTCATTTTAAAAACCAAGCAAGTGCATCACAATAAATCTTGATACTAATCCTTAAACGTAGTAATAATCTTAAGCTCATAAAGTTTCAAACGTCTGTATTCTCATTCACAAATGTCTGTATGAAAACACTTTTAAACCTACCTAATTAAAATGTAAAGAATTTTGTATCATGTTGTGTTATCTGAGGAAAAAAAACATATCGAAACGAACAAAATTTCCAGAATTACAAGGAAAGAAAGTTTTGCCTTCACCTTTTTATTCATTTTGTGAAACGTGAAATTTGTTATATACTTTGTATACATTAATCTATAAAGTTTTGTTCAATATGATCATGAGGAGAAAATCAGAGAAGAAGGATTTGACATAAGTCTACATAGTAGAGTAAAACAATCTTTCAATTAATTTAGTAGATTATTGGATATGCGTCATTAAGCTTTAATAATGGACAACAAGTAAAAAGTTAAAGTTTAAATATTTGTATTAAAACTAAATATTCTATACCAATTAGTATCTGTTTGTATAAGAATTGTAAATATCAAATTCCATGAAACTGAAGGACGAGTACTATAAATTATGAATTAATTCTCAGATTAAGACATTATAAGTTTTTGGAATTAAAAAATATGAAAAGAAAAAAAGGTAAAGCACAACTTAAGCAAAAAATACCTGGTTTAACCAGTGAGGCATGCACAAAAGATCAGTCAACAGAGACAAGAAACATGGCATTAATTTTGAATATTTTTTTTTATTTGTCTTCATAAAATTTTCGCACTTTTTTGTATTAAAAGCAACAGTGGAACATATAAAAAAGTGTATATAGTATGTAGCTCGAAATCAGTGATTACGCATGAAATGATTGAATTGAGATATACACATTGATACACATTGATTTATGTGTTTGTCCTTCGCAATTCATGTTTTCTTTCTTTCTGTTAACTGATAACTTCATTTTTTTACCTTTCGTACATTTATCATGTGTTGCGTTGTTGATAAGTTCCAACAAAGCGTGAATTGGTTAAAAGACACAAAAATATATACATACATACATAAGTCGTTCTCATGCTGCAACAGGAAGCTGCATGAATCATTTTAATTGGCAAATATAATACACTATGATATTTTTTTTGAAATTTTTTTATTAATTTATGTATGATTTTACTATAATAACATACAACTAGTACTATAAGTTTGTATAAGTAAAGAAATTGCACTAATTTCGCTGTCTATTAACTAAAATTAAATAATTTATCTGATTCGCAAACATTCTTCATTTTCTTTGCCCTCCTCTCCCCTTTGGCGAACAAGGTGCTCAGTTCAATTAATTACAAGAGACTCTATAACTATGTATTGTACATGTAACGTGTACATTACAGTAAAGCAAGATACTTTTCTAAATAGCAGCAAACCATTTGCCAATTTTTACTTCCAATTTCTCCCCCTCAGTTCCTCCTATTACGTCTAGCACCCACAACAAACAAGAAATCCCGCTGACTTGTAACTTCTTGCAACGAACGAAACCAAACGCCAATAACACGATCACCTAATGAAAAATTGTGAAAACAAAAAACAACCGCAACATGCAACATCTTTTCATGGATTCCACCAAATGAAGTGCATCGTGTTGTTGCACATTTGTTTGTAGTTGTTGTTGCTATTTACTATTGTAGCATGTGCACATGCCACTAAAACAACAAAAACACCAAACGTGAAGCCACAAAATGTAAGAAATCACGCATCAAATTTCGATTTTAGTCATAAATCTAAATTACCCCAACTTATATTCCCCCATTTCTATTTCTTTACTTTGTGTTTGTTTCATCGTGTTAAAGAAAAGCGGGTGGGAATATTTTTTTTTTTATTTTTTTGTAAAGGTAACAACAAACATGTTTGTTCTCTTTTCTTTCATTTATTGCACTTGTTGTTACTGTGGTTGCTGTTGTTGTTATTGTCAAATTTCACTTGTCGTGATCTTCTTGTGAATCTATGATTCTTTCATTTGTTTTCATAGATTTGACAAGATTTACCAATAGCTTTAGATTTCTGTAATGATAATGAATACCAAGAGTTGTTTATTCTAAAGATTTGAAAACAACTAACTCAGGGAGGAAGGGGGAAAGTTCTACCAAAATGTTTTTTATTTTTTTATGTACATGACATCTTCAAGGTAAGTTATGTGATTAGTGCACTTTAAAATTACAAAAGAAAAACGTAATTATTCTACATATTCCGACGCAGGTATGCGACTAACGATTTATTGGTTTGTAAGAATTCTGAATCCAAATAATGTTTCTTTTCTATTCAAATTTTAATTATTTATTGGAAAAAAAAAAACTTTAAACAATGGGGACATTAATTAAATTTGCTTTTCTATTTTATTAAATTTTGTTTTGCAGTTAATTTTTTATCATTTCAGCAGGTTCTTCGGCGATTTAAAGGGTGACAACAATCCCAACCTTAGTACTTTTTTTTCTGAATAACTAACTTCTTTCCAATCGATTTTCCATGTAATACAATACATACATTATTTTTTCACGATCTTTACAATGACATACAATAATAATAATCGTAGAGAGCAAGACTGCAGTCAAGCGTAGTCAAACTTAAGATCAGTTGTAAATCAACTTGACTCGATTTGTTATTACTTAACTTACTTGCAATTAAGATCGCCGACAAGATTGGATTGAAGTCAAAATCGACTCGACTACGTTACAACAAGTATGTCTGTCCCTCCTCATACTATGATCTTACGATCATTCAAAGGTGACAATAAAATAATAATTCATATTTATGAAACAAAGACGAAAGTTTGTATCCCCATTCCTTAGCTGTAATCACATTGTGTGTATACAATTTTTAATAGCGTATAAGCATTTTATAAATAAATAAATAAATCATCAATCCTGAAAACCTTCCCTTATTCAAATTGCACTTACCAAGCCTTTCTTAAAATTCTGAATTAATAAATAATAACAATAAATAGAATAATAATAATAATTAAAATAATAATATGTAATAATAATAATTAAAATATGTAATAACATTAATAAATATAAATAACATTACATACTGAAATTTTACTTACATTTGACTTAAGCAAAATTATACTCTTTTGCTCTTTTATGCTTTTTACTCTTTAATCACGCATTACATTATTTCACTACGTAACCGGCCGCGTCACGTTGCGTCGCATTCCATTTACGTTTTCGCGATCGCTACCCGTTTCGATAAGATTTAGCAAGAACTACCGTTAGCTTTTCGACTCAATTGGTTTTTTGCATTTTACAACATTTTACCGATTGAATTTCATAGTTTTTCCATTAAACTTTAGTTAAACTATTATTTTCCTTTTTATTTTCACTATTTTTACAATTATTCACTATGTAATTTTAAATATAATAAAACTAAATAAATTAACACAGCATCCACATTTGCGTTCAAACAAAATGAAGACTAGAAGAATATTACAAGAATAATGTGGCTTAGTGAAGAGAGAGAGAGCAAAGCTAAGCATTGGCTAAGAGAGCGGATTAAACATGAGAACAAAAGGGAAATTATTTGTTGGGATTTTTTTATTAGTTTTGTGACATAAATGAAAATAAAGGAAATAAAGCAGCATTTCTTTATGTTGATGATCGAAAAATATGTTCTCATCAAAATCAAATTGTTATTTTCGAAAGCCACAAAAACTTTTGTAGTTTAAGTTTAAAACCCTACAGTATACATAACTGATCTTACGTGAATTCGCCGTATGAATGAATTTCCTCAATTTTTGAGTTAGAATTCATTATTTTCATACAGACAGTGTTCATAATTATAATATTATTTTCTCAAATTTGACTTATCGTGATTTTTTGTTGTGCATCAATAATTCAATCATTTTTTTTTTTCATTGCACTGTAAAGATGAACGAACCAATTCTTCTAGATTCTTACAATGAACAATGTGTAATTATAATAATGAAAATAATAATATCAGTAATAATAATCAAAACTATTCTCTTTGACTCTTAGTCGCGCATTACTTTATTTTACTATTTCAACGATTGTGACGCAACGATTCACGTTTCGCTAAAACTTTTGCAAGAAGTCCCGTTAGAATTTTGAATGAATTGATTTGTGCATTTTTCAACATTTTACCGATTGAATTTCATAGTTTTTCCATTAAACTTTAGTTGTATTAATATTTTTCATTATATTTTCACTATTTTTATAATTATTAACTTATTTTAAATATATTTAAACTAAACAAATTAACAAAGCATTGACACTTGCGCACAAACAAAATGAAGACTACAAGAATATTACAAGAAGAATATGACTTAGTGAAGAGAGAGAGAGCAAAGCTAAGCATTGTTGCATTGGCTAAGAGAGCGGATTAAGCGTAAGAACAAAAGGGAAATTATTTATTGGGATTTTTTTATTAGTTTTGTGACATAAATGAAAATAAAGGAAATTAAGCAACATTTCTTTATGTTGATGATCGAAAAATATGTTCTCATCCAAATCAAATTGTTATTTTCGAAACTACTTTTGTAGTTTAAGTTTAAAACCCTACAGTATATAAATGAATAAATAAAATCAATACTCTTTTTAATGCTGAGCTTATGTGAATTCGCCGTATGAATGAATTACCTCATTTTTTGAGTTAGAATTCATTATTTTCATACACACAATGTTCATAATTATAATATTATTTTCTCAAATTTGACTTATCGTGATTTTTTTGTTGTGCATCAATAATTCAATCATTTTTTTTTTTCATTGTACTGTAAAGATGAACGAACCAATTCTTCTAGATTCTTTCAATGAACAATGTGTAATTATAATAATGAAAATAATAATTAAAATGGAAATAATAATATCAGTAAGAATAAACAAAATTTTTCTTATTGGCTTTTACTCGCGCATTACTTTATTTTACTAATTCACCGATTGCGACGCAAGCGATTCCCGTTTGCTAAAACTTTTGCAAGGAGTCCCGTTAGAATTTTGAATGAATTGATTTGTGCATTTTTCAACATTTTACCGATTGAATTTCATAGTTTTTCCATTAAACTTTAGTTGTATTAATATTTATCATTATATTTTCACTATTTTTATAATTATTAACTAATTTTAAATATATTTAAACTAAACAAATTAACAAAGCATTGACACTTGCGCACAAACAAAATGAAGACTATAAGAAGAATGTGGCAAATAAAGAGAGAGAGCAAAGCGAAGCATTGTTGCATGGAGCAAGAGAGCGAATTATGCGTGAGAGCAAAGTTAAATAAGTTACTAGGCTTTTATTCTTATATTGTTAAATTATTATTTAAATAGAAAGAAATTTAAACAAAACGTCTTTTCTTCTCAATTTAATTCTAATCTCTTTGAAGCTTTCATACAAATTCGCCGTGAATAATTGTGCGCCAAAAATAATTTTCAAGAATTACAATCACTTCCAATTGAGTTTTCCTCAATTTTCAACTTAGAATTCATAATTATCTTACTTAATATTTGATTGATTAACAATATTCACAATTTCTCATATAATTTCCATAATTAAAAACTTATTTTAAATACAAAATATTAATCAATTTATGCGGCAATCAAATTCGCAGCTTTAAAGCAAAAAGAGAAGGTTAAAGAATTCTTCAAAAACAAACAATACTCAATATTTGTTTTTGTAAACTTGAAAAGCGAGCGATTTAACTGAAAGAGGAGATTGAGAAGAAGTAATGCATGCATTTCCTTTTTTACCTAGAAGAAAACCAAAAGATATTAATTAAAAAAAAATTCTTTTAAGTTTTTTTAACTAAAAATTATTCCTTTTTTTATTTAGTTATCCACCTTCTTATTGTTCTCTAAACAATTACGAAAAAATTTATCAATTTACAAAACTTTAGCTTCTGCGAGTTCATCCAAAGGTTTGCTTTGGGGTGGAATCTTGTATTCGGTTTCTGGTGTCTCATAAAATTTCTCCTCCTTGGGCTCGACAACTGAAACGTTATCGGGCAAGGGCTTCTTGGGACCAATCTTGTTCTTGGGATCGTAAGGCAACATAATCTTAACCTTGATACCGAGCACACCTTGACGCAAAAGGACGTGACGAGTGGCAGTTTCAACATAGTCGTTGCATGGATCACCAGAGTGAATCATGAGGCCATCAACGAATTTCATTGACTTGGCACGTTGACCACGCAATTTACCAGACACAACGACTTCGCAACCCTTGGCACCAGATTCCATAATGAAACGCAAGACACCATAACAAGCACGACGCACAGCCAATCCTCCGGTGAGCTTGTAACGTAGGGATTCAGCCTGAGCAACAGCGCAGAGACCGCGGGTAGCGACCTTTTCGGCGTACAATTCAATACGGCCGGGTTCGAAACTAAAACGCTTTTGAACCATAGCGGTCAATTCACGGATGCGGCGTCCCTTTTCACCCAACACCTGTTGGGTCTTGGTGGCCATGATGATGATTTCAGTGCGGGATGGGGTCACACGCACCTCAACACCAGAATAACCATCCTCAGCGAGTTCACGGGTGAGGAACTCATTCAATTCAGCCTTGAAGATGCCATCGGCAACAAACTGAAAACAATGAAAAATACACAAGATTAATGAAAAGCACAACAATGCGTTGAAATAAATAGAAAAATACACTGGTTTTCATTCACTGCTGCCACTGAAGGTGGAGGGACGCTGCTGCCACAACCCACAGCAAAATACACTCACGCACTAACATTAATTGAGGTTAGTTTTTAGTTTACAACATTTATGACTTTATTTTGTTCGATTCCATCACGAATTTACAATAAACAAATTATGCACTGAATAGCGGCTACTTTTCTGTGTTTTTTTATCCATTTTTTATGAAATTACCTTACGTTTCTTCGAAATTGTGTAGCTCATATTGATTTCATACGACTCGCACAGAACGTGGTCAAAGAGAAAGAAAGACGGCAACCCAACAATATTATCGACATCAAGATGGTGGCCGCATATTGAAACTGTATTACCACCGACAACAGAGTTGCACTAAATAATCGGAACGATAACATTTCGATTACTCAAAATCATTCGAAGCGATAGCTTTGCGATAACTAACTAGTGCTGTCATTTTCAAGAAGAAGACGAATCGAGAAATTATACTGATCCTGAGTGTTGCCATCAAATCAAATATGGCCCGGGGTGGCAACCATGCCATGTAAAATAGAGTGCGCTTTAATATTTTCATTTCCCCGAACTAACTGTCATAATCACATTTTCATATATGCTCAGTTTCAGTTTGGAGGCTATCAGATCTTATTGAAAATGGAGCAAGGAAAAATTAAACTAAGCTTTGCCGAAGCCTTACGTGGTGAGTCTACACCAACTTCAACATCTCCTGGCGGTAATGTAAGCAATACATTTTTAAATGATTTGTCACCATGCAACAAATCAAACAACGCCGAAGCCATCGCCGTCACCGAAGTGACATCAAAGACTGCTGCTGACACCACTGACTCTACAGAAGCGACTACCAATCCCAATTCAGCTAATACTAGCAGCTCAGGTACTAACTCATCTTTTGTTACACGTTGCGATGCCGAACGCGAGTTACTCAAAGAGTCTGCAAACAATGTGACTCACGTGATTCGCAATGAGGACAATCTCTGCAAACTTTGCGACGCCATACTGAAGGATGCACGCATACTATCGTGTTTGCATATCTTTTGTGAAAAATGCTTACAAACTCTTATTAAAGCTGATAAGTCCCAGTCCGCACCAGGGTACATTGAGTGTCCCTTGTGTAAGCAGATGACACAAATGGATAAACGTGGCATCTACTCATTGACTCGCGACTTTTTGCATGCCAACAAATTGGATTTGACCGATTTGGGATGTATTGCATGCACTTCGTGCAAGAGCAAGGATAGTGCTGTCTCCCATTGTGTGGAGTGCGACAATTTATTGTGCTTTGGCTGTGACAATGCTCACAGATATATGCGTTGCTTTGAAAATCACCATGTGGTTAGATTCGAAGAGTTTAAGTCAGTTGATGGCCAGTCGGGCGCGCATCAGTTGCCCCCGAACATACACAAGCCAATCTTTTGCCTGGAGCACTTCAACAAGCACTTTACTCATTATTGCTTCAATTGTCAGATGCCTATTTGCACTGACTGCTTAAGCATTAACCACTGTGGCAATGGTCATCATTGCGAAAGCATCCACGAGGCTGAAAATGCCATAATTCAGGACTTGATGGCTTTGACAACAGTAGCTAATGAGAAGGTAAGTCAGAGAAAACCTAGGATAATTTTTTTATTATAATCATGATTTATATAGATCGATGAATGTCAAAATGCAAGCTCGATTTTGAAAACAGCACGTGCGCTGCTCCTTGTTCAGGTCAATAAAGCTCAGGAGGAAATTAAAGAAACAACAATCATATTGAAGGGTATTATTGATGGATTATCTGAAAGCTTGCTCAATCAGCTGAACAATATTCATGCTGATAATGATCATAATTTGTGGCGTCAACAGCGCAACTTCTGTCGCATATTGAATAAATTGCAGGAGGCGAACAACTTCGGAGCTAGGGTTTGTGATGAGACAAATACCGTTGAGTTTCTCCATTTGAAACCGGTAATCAGTGCACAGTTGCTTTATCTTATTAGCAACACTCCGAAATGCATGACCAATTTTGCAATTGGTTTCAAATCCGAACCAATCTTACAAGAACATTGCTTGCGTATTGCTTTTGGTGAACTGTACTCGGACACATTGTCGACTTCACCGTCTACAACACCAGCACGCTTTGCATTTCAAGCGGTGCCACAGAACCGAACTGTTGTAAATTTGGATTCATATGAAGTTAAAGCTTTGATTCTCCAATATTTGGCGCAACTTCAGCTGCACCAACAACAACAACACCCACAACAGCAAATATCTGTCACATCAGGACCTATGAATTATAATTTGAATGGCAAACATTTGATAAAGGAATTACGTGAAACAGGTATGTTCTTCCTTCAAGAAAAAAAAGATTTTCTAGAAATGATGATTTCATGGTTTTTCTACAGCACCACGAAATAATGTGGGAGGAGGAGGCGCAGATTCTCGCTCTCTAACTACAACTACTGATTTACAATTGGATGATGCCATAAATCAACCACCAAAGGGATCCGATAAGTCAATCAATCATTTCTTACCATGCTCGAATCCAAAAGCTCTACCAATACAAATCGTACACAATTTTGGTACTTTGGGTACTCGTAAGGGACACTTCAATTCGCCACATGGTTTCTGTTTGGGTGCCAATAATGAGATTGTCGTCGCCGATACTAATAATCATCGCATTGTTGTCTATGACAATAATGCCATATTGAAGTTCCAATTCGGTTTGGCCGGCAAGGAACCTGGTGAATTATGGTATCCACGTAAAATTGCCCTGATGCCAATCAGTGGCAGCTATGTGATCTGTGATCGTGGTTTCGAACGTTCACGCATGCAAGTCTTTACAAATTGCGGTCACTTCGATCACTTGATTGATATCAAGTACATTGATATTGTTGCTGGATTATCGGTAACCGCAGATGAAGAAATTGTCGCTGTGGATAGTGTATCGCCCACTATTTTCATTATTGCACCAAATGGCAAACTACTGCGTTGGTTTGATTGCAGTAAATTTATGTGCGAACCATCGGACATAGCAATACGTGACGATAAACTATATGTGTGCGACTTTAAAGGACATGGTGTTGCTGTCTTCGATAAGAATGGCAATTTCCTCTACCGTTTGGGCCATCAGAAAGTGACCTGTTTCCCAAATGGCATTGATATTTCGGCCAATGGAGTCATTTATATATGTGATTCGCATGGCAATCGCTTTCATGTCGCTTGCTATACTCATTGCGGCTTACTGCAGAAGGAATACGAGTGTCCAGAGATACGCATTTCTCGTTGCTGTGGCCTTAAGTTATCTTCAGAGGGAAATTTCATTACACTGGCTAAGAATAACCACCATGTGCTGGTGTTAAATTCATCGCCAACATCATTATCACCAGCACTACCAGCACCACAAGAGCAGCACCCACTAGAAAGTGGCATCCTCACTCCCACTAACAATATCTAAACACTATACTCCATTTTGTTAGCAAACCAACCGTTATAATCATTTTCTTACAGAACAGATCATCTCTGTCTCTTGAGCGTCTCTCGGGTTAAAAAGTCTCGCCAGCTCTGATTGGAGAAATATAATGGCGGATTGGTTTCTCATCGCAAACACAAACAAAACAAACTCAGGATTACAATTATTGAATAATTAAAATGAAATGTAAAACAACAACACACGACAATATACAAAAATAAAAAGAAAACTATAAAAAACAATACACGCAAGGACTGCTCTTTTTGAAGACTCTAATTATGATAGGCTGCCATATAAACTGGTAAGAAATGAGGTAGTAAAGCAAATATTCTGGTTTGAGGGCATGCAGGATCTTGGCAGAAAAGGGAAGAATATAGTTTAGCGAAAGAGTGATACAGCTTTCAATAAAAAGAGCCCTCTGCGTTATATTAAACATGGAGATGGTGGCACTATAGTTTTGGTGGTATATGACAGCTTAACAATTGGAACTTGGCCAAGTATTTTATGTGACAGCAAAAGAACGAACAAGCATTTTCCCCTCAATCTACCTAGTATCTGTGGAATTTCCTAAGAATAAGATTCGTAAACATAAATTTACCTCAAAAAAGATGCTCGAAAGGGTTATCCAAGATGAATGGAGAAAAATAAGCATAGATTATACATTAAAACTAGTTCAATGTCAAATAGGCTTGCAAAAGTGCCTAGACGTAAGACATATCCTAAATGCTACTGAAGCCAACATCTTCGGGTAGACTTTACTGAAAATTTGTCTGATTTTGATCATATAAAGTAGTTATCTACATAAAATTGAGCTAATATGACAAACTATTCCTGAAAAAAACATTTACATCAAATAAAAAGGACTTTAATAAGTATATTAAAACAAAATAATTGCTAAAAATCTCGATAATTTTCATATTTCCATTTGAATTTTCCGTTCATGGAGAAAATGTCAGCTGTCAGTTGACTGAAATAAGAAATTTTTGTCAGCAGGTAAATTTTAGTGTTGGCAGTCTATTGTTTCTCATTGTCAATCGCAGAGTTGCATTTTCCTTCCACTACTCTTCTGCGCCACTCCCCTTACATTTTTGTAACGAGTCTACCTTTGATTGACTGGCCGCAATACAACGAGAGAGAAATACTCGCTTCGTTGTTTATAAAAATCAGCAGGTAGATTCTGTCCAGTGTTGACAGCCCAACAACAAGTTGGCAAGTTGGCATTGTTTTTTCTTTCTTCTAATATTGTTTTTGTTATTGGGAAGAAAAAGGAATAGAATAGACAACTGCGTTTTAGAAATACTACATACATAGAAAGATAAAAATACAAGCGGATAGAAACAAGAGTCGAGTTAAAAATGTCGGAAATAAAATCTTTGGAGCATTCAACGCTCAAAGTGCCATATGAAGTATTAAATAAAAAATTTCGTGCTGCACAAAAGACGATTGATCGTGAAGTGGATCAAGTAGTGAATGTTTCACGTCAAGTTGAAAGAGCCTTGAACTTCAATCATGACACTGAAAAGGCACCCGAAATATCAGAAGTCACCAAACTAATGGGCAGTGTAGCACAGAAATTGCAAGTGCTCAAACGCAAGGCAGACGAAAGTATTGGCGAGGAATTAACTGTGACGCAAATATGTAAGCGCAAGCTGGAGCATCTTAAGGGCATAATGCCACCACTCAATAGTTCCATGGATATATGGCAAGGCACTGTGGACCAATGGAAGCGTGTACGCATGGATCGCATGGTCATTGAGCATTTCCTACGTATGGGCTACTATGAGACAGCTGAGGAATTGGCTGCTCGTTCTGATCTCCGACACCTGACCAATTTGGATATCTTTCAGACCTCACGTGAAGTGGAAGATGATTTGGCGAATCATAGCACAACAAAATGTATTCTCTGGTGCATTGATAATAAATCGAAATTGCGGAAAATCAATTCCAATATTGAGTTCACATTGCGTGTTCAGGAATTCGTGGAGTTGATAAGGGCTAACAAACGCCTAGAGTCTGTTGCACATGCCCGTCGTTATTTCCCACCTTATGGAAAACCACAATTGGATGAAATCTGCAAAGTTATGGCCTTGTTGGCTTATCCACCAGAATCTAAAACTGAACAATACAACAACTATTTGCATGAGAAGCGTTGGCAAGAATTGGTTTTGAGCTTCCGTACCGAAAACTATCGTCTCTTCCAGTTGTCAACACAATCTGTCTTCTCCGTGGCTGTGCAGGCTGGCCTCTCTGCCCTGAAGACACCTCAGTGCTATGCAGCCAATTGTCGTAATCTCAATTGTCCTGTGTGTCATGAGGATCTTAATCGTATTGCAGTGAAATTGCCATATTCACATTGTGTGCAGAGTCGTCTCATCTGTCGGATTACTGGCCTACCTCTCAATGAACATAATCAACCAATGATGTTGCCAAATGGTCAGATATTTGGCCAATTAGCCATACCAGAGATTACCAAGGAGGATAACACTGTTGTGTGTCCCATAACACAAACAAAATTTTCTAATCCCAAAATAGAAAAAGTCTTTGTCATGTAAAATAATAACGATAATGAAGGAGATGATGCAGATGGTGATGCTAAAGATGGCAATTGTGATTGTGATGATGATGGGATCGAACATGTTATTTGGTACATTTATTCTTTATCTTTTAAGAGAAGTTATCTCTAAAATCTTTCAATTCAATTCTTCATATAAATTTTAATTTTTGTTTAAATCATATAAACCTATAAAATTATATTAAATTGTAATTCGATTTTAAAGCTAAGCAAAGGCATAGAGACAGACAACATGGCAGGAATCAAAGATGGGTAACATGATGACCACACTCGATTTGATGATGATGATTATGAAGATTTAGGTTAAGCATCTCTTATAAACCATATAATATATATTATGTATAGTTAGTTATCTCTCTACTATATTGAACACTATTTCAAAATAAATCATTTATGAAACCCCAAAGGAATTTCTTCTCTTAATGATTCAATTTTCAGTTAAAATGCGTCGTGCGCTTTTTTATTGCATGGTGTAGAATGCTTGATAAGTTGCGCATTACACACATGATGATAATGATGATGATGTTGGTTGGCAACCCTTAAGGATATTGATTTTTCTTGTTGAAAAACAAATTTTCATTGCGGTGCGGAGCAGGAAAGGATTTGCGCATTGCTGCATAAGAAGAAAAACAATCGAAAGCCAAAGTTTATTGCGTTCTAAATTTAATGAATCTAATTAATACAAAATAAATAAAGTTAACAGACGATATATAAAGGAGAAGAACATTTGCCTTCATAGGAAACTAATACTATAAGAAATTCAACGAAGGAAGTTTTGTGTTATTTGTTTTATAAATAAACAAAACAATTAAATACTCATAGTCATCATACAAAACATACTTATATTTATAATAAATAATATATAAATAATTAATAAATAAACAGATATTAACAAGACTTGGATTAAGTCCATTAAAACTATTGGTTGAAGAAGTCTTACCGCCGTCACTGCCTATATTAATCAATTTATAGTTTCGTCATGGCTTTGGATTTTGTTGCTACTTATAAGGTATGTCATTCATTTGTCTAACATACTATCTCTGAAACTAAAATATATTATTATGATTTTGAACAGGTTCTAGTTTTGGGTGATTCCAATGTGGGCAAAACATGCATTGTACACAGATATTGTGATGAAAAGTATTACGACACATATATCTCAACAATTGGTAAGCACTCAACTTAATTAATAATTCATAAATTTTACTTATATCATCGTATTATTTATATGTATCCATTATCCTAGGTATTGACTTTAAACAGAAACTTATAAATTTGGATGGTGTTCCAATAAAATTACAAATATGGGACACTGCTGGCCAGGAACGTTTTCGTACACTAACAACTGCCTATTACCGTGGTGCCATGGGTATATTACTTATGTATGATGTAACGAATCTTGAGAGTTACAATAATCTATCATATTGGTTAAGAAATATACAAGAGGTTAGTCAAGGAATAATATATTTGAAAGGAGTTAAGATAAAAATACTTGTGTTTGTAGAATGCCTCGCCTGATGTTGTCAAAGTATTGGCAGGAAATAAATGTGAATGTTCATCAACACAACGTATGGTTGATAAGGAACGAGGAGAAAAGGTATGTACATGTTTCATATAAGAAATATCCATCCATACATACATACATATGTGGGTAAAACATTTTTTTTTTAATTATTATTATTTGTTTATTTACGACCTTTCCATATATGGCCTATGTTAGAGTTAGCTGCTGTACTCCATAATTAGATGCCGTATGTCCATACTGGTTTTTTAATTGTCTTGTACAATAGGACTTTATTGCGCAAGCTAACCTGGGACCGAAGGCTTAACAGCCCGTTCATTTTCCAGGTTTTCAGAATGAGATGCTTTTTCTTTCTCTTCATAATGGGCAAAACACTTTGTCATTGCAAATTATACAACGATAATACCCTAGAGTACTACTTAGCTACTAAGGCCTACGACTTTTTGGTTACTATTAGGCAATTTTTATTTTATTAAAGATTATATTAAAGTTCTCGGTTATAGGATGTTTCAGGAGATCTGATTTTAAAATACAATAGAATGCTAAAGTTCTGCATACTTCGAATTTAACTAGTAGAAACGGAAATTTGCAGCAATTTGTATTGTATTGTATTGTATTGTATGTGTTTGTCTAGAGATAGGAATTTTAATAATAATACTGTCAATATTTAACATTTTTCTACTTTTCTAGTTGTAGAAGGCCCACTCTATCTTTCTATCTACCCATCTATCTTTTATTAACTTTCATTTATAATTCATGAATTGTTGAAAATTCCATTTATTAGATCGCTGAAAACTTTGACATGCCATTCTTTGAGGTGTCTTGCAAAACTAATATTAACATTGAGGATGCCTTTCTGTCATTGGCCCGTAAGATCCGTGAACAACGTGAAAGACGAGTAAGTAAATACATAAATTAATGTAAAAAACAAAAAAAAAATAATAAAAAATGTTTACAGGGTGATAACTTTGACAACGATGATAAGTCACAGGATAAAAAGTCACCTGGCTCAAATGGTCTTGGTGGTACATTTTCCCTAGGTAATCTATCTGGTGAGGGAAATCGCTGTTCCTGCTAAATATGGTATAACATAGAGAATTCATAAGAATAACAAGTGAACACTAAACCTGGCATAGAGCAAACATTTGTCCAAAAAATTGATAAATAAATAGCAGCAGCAGCTTAGGAGTAATGAATGATATATAACGAAAAACAATTAAGTACTTATATACATATATAATTTAAATAAATATACATATATATAATATTTATATTTTAATTAAAAGTATCTAAGCAAGCGTACAGAATATGCATTTTTAAGGTAGTCAAAATAAACATAAACAAAAATATACAAATATACTTATAATTAATTCATAAATTATACAAATATGTATGCAACAAAAATTATAGGATCGTCGTCTTCAGTATGTAAGCTAATTAAATAATTATAATAATAATAATTATGGAGTAAGGAAGGAAGGAAGAAAGGAATGACAGATAAAAATGATATTAATTAAATATACTTATTTAATAATTAAAATGCAAGCAAACACAAACTGCAAAATGCAAAATTAAATAATTCTAAATTCACTCAGTTCACTGTAGATAGCAAAAGTATTAATTAATATAAGTAACTTATAATTATATAATTAATTTATTTGCAAAAAAAAAGAAGAACAAAATGGTATTCAAAATGAAAAATTTGTGTTAAAATTGTATAAAAAAAATAAATAATAATAATAATGCTGAGCTTATGCGTAGAACCAATTAGGCACAATGCTTTGTACACCAAAGAAATTATACGAGAATTGATAAAAAAATTTAATATTTATATACTGAAAGAACAAATTTAGCTTATAATTAAAAAAGAAAGATATTCCAAAAGCCTGTCAGTTGTGTAAATTCAAAGGCAGAAACAATAATTTCACATAAATACACAAAAACAATGCCTATAGTAAGCAAAGAGAATCTTAAGAAACTTCAGATAACACTTGCATATTTTTCTATTTTAGAAAATAAATATCAAGAACTTTGGTCTCACCAAAGCTTTAGATACACTTTACAATTCAATTACCATATAAGTTTGTAAAATCATGTCTGTATGAAGATTTGATGATACAATGGGTATGTAGAGCTTACCAAAACCTGTAGAAGTTCGGTGGTTGTGCCTATGAAAATTTGAATAATATTGAAGTTGGAGTTTCATCAATGATAAGTGCATGAAAGTCAATTGATTTTACGTGACACCGTAAAACGTCAATTAATGTCTACTTTAATATATGTATATGCGCAAATTCAAGCCCTATTATTTTGGTCGTATGACTCATTTCTTCGTCGGAACACGGCCTATCTAAAGCTTCTGCTGCTCTGGTTACAACCACATCGACTACAATACTCCCATAAGGGGCCTTCTCCGCTGGCCAGGACGGAAACAAGTTCCGTGGGCTCCTAATCACCCGAGGTACCAAAAAATAGCCTCTGGTCAGACTTCGTATCCAAGGTATTACCAATTTGAACCCCCAACATAGTGCAATAGACACCTGGATGGCTCGATGCAATAGTAACAATTAATTAATAAAAACAAATCATGACTGAAACTTATGATTGACGACTGAGTAATGCAGCCAAAAAAGGATTGAATTGCGGGATTTGCAACTCATCTTGCAAGAGTCTAGATAGTAGTGACATGGCCCAATCAATTCCCAAAATGTGGCTTAGGATAACATCTCACAAGAGTCTAGATACTCGTGACATGTTCCATCAATTCTTTAAATGTTGCTTAGGATAACACATACTTAATGATGAGGCCTTCAGCAATTAGTATAAAGTATATAGAACAGACAAATCGCTCAATTTAAGCGGACCTTTTTTTCCTATCATATTCAACAGCAATTTGTGTGTAATCACGAGTAAATCTCAAGTAAACACACACACAATTTGTTGATGGGTTTAAAAATTAAGAGAAGCACCGCTTAAATTGAGTGATTGGTCTGCTCTATATATAAGTATTATATTCTTTGCCTTCAGTATACAATTAGTTAAACATAAAATAAATTGAGTGTATTCATATGTCAACCCAAAATTGTGAAGTGTATAAAAGAATCTTATGAGTTTGTAGCAATTTAAGTTAAAAGAAAAATTTTAAGAAAAATCACTAAAATCACCTGGGAAATTATCTAAGCTTCGCTTTAATTTGACTTCTTGTACTCTACTATTTCTTGATATATATTTTTTTAGAAATACTATAAATGATAAATAACCCAACGAAGTAACAATTTTCATTATAATTTTTAAATTATTTCTTTTAATTTAAATAATAAAATTATTATTATTAAATGATCCAACTGAAAAACTAAACCTAGTCTTCTCAGTCAGTTTAGTCAGAACAGAACAGAACCAAAATCCTTCCTAATATAGTGCAAGATTTTAAAGCTAAAAATATAATAATTTTTATTTATTAATTTAAGTTTTCAATTATGTAAATATTTTTTTAATATATTATTTTACATAACAAAAGAAAAAATTTTAAAAAATATGTCAAATAAAAAAATGCAAGAAAACATAAACTATTTTAAAGATAGAAAAATTTATTTTCTGGTCAATTATACATAAATTATTGTAATACTATACATACATACATACATAATAATTCATATTCATAATACATACATAATATTTTAATGCTAAATAATTAATTCACTTTTTTAATTTTTAAATGAAAATTTCAATTGTAATATTTTTAAAAAAATAAATTAATTAATGAATTAAATAATTTGATATCATCATTACCATTCAAACAAAAAACTAAATAAAATTTAAATAAAATAAATAAATAAATGTATGAATAAAAAAATATACACATACACATATACATATATTCAAATTTTTATTATATAAATTATATTGTATTCTATAAGAAATTATAATAAAAAATTTGTCAAAATCCAATATTAGGTCGAAGTCCTTTGATGAAGATGAACACAGTGATCAATACTTGGTCAAATGCCAAAGCATTGATCCAGACATACATCATTTAATGGCAGAGTGTTAGTTAGAAATCTTAAAAAACGAATTTCTCCACATTGAGGAAGGTTTCGTTGTTTCTAAATGATATAGCGATGATGTACAAAATACATAAGAAAGCATTCACTTCTGTCATCAAATTGCAAGTGCAAAAAATATGAAGAAAAACATAATGTATAAAAAATATAAGAAATTGTCCAAAAACTGGAGGTTAAAGGAACAAACTACAAAACTAATATTGTATCTATAGACAAATTTCTACAGCTCTGGTTTTAATAATTCTTTGTAATTAGTTTATATACTGTTTAAACAATTTCTGTGATCGTTTATTTGTCTTGTCTTTATTACAATAGGTTATATTAAATTTAGAGCATATGACCCTTTGGGTTTAGCTCTCCTTTCCTACTAAGGAATGGATCTAAGGACCTTCAAGGTTTAGCTCATGACTTAATAGTAACTTACACTAAGTCTAATCTGCCTTATTTATACGCATTCTTGCTTTAGAACAACTGAGGCCTCTTACGACTAAAAGGGTTTGTGGTAAATTGTGATTGTCTCAAATATTAAAGCTGTAGATCATAATGCGCGATAGCACCACCAAGGGCTCTGCAGGCTTTCATGGGCGCAGCAGAAGGCTCAGAGAAAATTAGGTGGTATTTGGGCAATCAACGGCAGACAAATTCTATTTAAAACATGGTAAGGTAACAATTTTGGGAACAGTAGAATTTTTTTAAAGCAGTAAGTTTGCTGTAGAGAAGGGCTGAGCTAAAGAATTTTCTGTTTGCCTTTTTGGCTGCCTGGGCCGCATTCAGACTTCACTTGGACCGCGGGTTGGTCATCCCTTCTGTAGGTGAATGAGCTCCTTTCTACATCTTTCAAGCTTTTTTTCTTTGTTGTAAGCCCGAATAGAACTCAGTCGGAATGGGTCAGATGAAACTCCATTCTAAACAAAATCTTTTATCTAGATATTTTACCTACATTTATGTAATCTCATACGAGTTATCTTCTTTCTTTTCAAGTTCAAGTTAAAATTTTATATGGACACATACAATATGTACCATACGCCCTCATTCACCCTAATCAATTATCATATTCAAACAGCAATAATCGAACTATGCACTACAATACGAGTAGTATGTACACCAAACAAATCAAAATATTGTAAATTAATAAGCATGTGACCATACCAAATTAGGAACGTTAACGTTTCCCTGGCAACATTACGTTATACACATTTGACCATAACAGATAAAGTCCTTTTAGTGGTTCAATGGAATGCAAATCACTTGAATACTTGCCCTTGCCCAACACGAAATCAAGTATCATAACTCAATTATTTATTAAAGCAAGGCGAATGAACGAACAACAATGAAAAACTTCAAAGCAAAAGCAAGTTCATTGCCAATTTTTAATGGACGCATAACAGATTCATCATTTTCATCGAATTCGAATTCCACATCATCGAACATGATTAATGGTTTGCCGGCAAAAAATGGTAATAACTACAGGAAGCGTGCAACCATGACAGGACCATTGCAGCCTACTGTATTTACTATATCAAGTACAAAATCATCATTAAATGGTGGATCACAACAGCAGAAGCAGCAGCAGCAGCAGGTAACAAGCAATGGTAAACAAAAGCTACCAATGCCATTACCAGCATGTAAAAATCCTAATGAAACTCGAAAGGACGAAGCACAATTTGTTGTAGGCACTGAATTGGATAATTATGAGAAATTAAAAGTTGTAGGACAAGGTAAGTTTCATTATACTATACCATTATTTAGATAATAAATGAATTGATCTCAGGATCCTTTGGCATTGCTATTCTTTATCGTCGTAAATCGGATAATCATAATGTTGTTTTTAAACAAATCAATCTTACCGATTTATCACCTTTGGAACGTAATTTGGCTATGAATGAGGTCGATGTATTTTCCAAAGTCCATCATCCCAATATTATAAGGTACTATAAATTCTTCTCCCTATGTAAAATGTGTAATATGGTAGAATTTATAATATTTGGTTATCATTTTTAGTTATCTTGGAAGCTTTATTATAGATAATACACTTCTAATTGAAATGGAGTATGCCGATGGTGGTACATTGGCCCACATTATAGCAGAACGACGAATGCGTGAACATTTTCCAGAACGTTATATTATTGCTGTATTTGAACAAATCTCGAGTGCTATTAACTATTTACATGCAGAGAATATTTTACATCGGTAAGGATTCAATAACACCAGTTAATTTCGTCTAAATATTTTCCCCTTAGAGATCTGAAGACAGCCAATGTGTTTCTCAATAAAAGAGGCATAGTAAAAATTGGTGATTTTGGTATATCGAAAATTATGAATACAAAAATTCATGCTCAAACAGTATTGGGTACTCCATACTATTTCAGTCCAGAAATGGTTAGTAAAACCATGATGATCTATTGTATATCTCTTTATATATATATAAATATGATTTTATAGTGTGAAGGCAAAGAATATGATAATAAAAGTGATATATGGGCTCTCGGTTGTATCTTGGGTGAGATATGTTGCTTACGAAAAACTTTTGCAGCAAGTAATCTCTCGGAATTGGTTACAAAGATCATGGCGGTATGTAAATGAAATGAAATTTAACTAAGTCCCTCCCTCATTCATTCCTATACCATATGCTATAGGGTTCCTATAATCCCATACCAAGTGGCTATTCCTCTGGTTTGCGTAGTTTATTAAGTAATTTACTTCAAGTGGAGTCTGTTCGTCGTCCAACAGCAACTGAAATATTAGAATACTGGATACCTTTAATATTTCGTAATTTAGGAAAGAATAAAGGGTGAGACACAATTTAGAATGTTACAAATATATTTATGTTTAAAAATGTTTACCATAGATATTCCTATGATAATGAGATATTAGAAATAAGTGGATCCAATAATTTCTCCAAAGACACAATACAATTAAATTCAAAATTACAAACTTTAATGGAATTGCCAACTGGTCAAACCAATACCAAGGAACTCATGAATGCAGCAACTGTTTCACCCATTGAAACTATAGAAAAAAGGTAGGTTACTACTTAACATTAAAACTTCTGAAAACTTAATCCTTTGTCTATAAAAAACTTGTATTGTATTACAGATCTATTCTTTATCAATTAAAAGCCTTTTCCAGTAGTTTTAGCTTGAATCCCATACAATTGCCTCCAAAGGCATGCATACGCTCAGTGGCCACAAGCGATTCGCACTTTGTTGTGGTCAATGAGGGTAAGTGGATTAATCTTCTATAGCAATAGCATATGACTTAAGCTATTTTTAGATGGCTCCGTTTATGCTTGGGGCGAAGGTACTCATGGACAATTGGGTCTCACTTCACTTGAAACATGGAAACATTATCCTAGTCGCATGGAAAGTGTACGCAATTACCATATTATTGGGTAAACTTCTTATCTATATAGATTTATTATATGTAATCTGATCATATTCTTTTTAATATTTAAGGGCTTGTGCTGGTGATAATTTCACAATACTCTTAACCCAATCGGGTAGTGTTTTAAGTTGTGGTGATAATACAAAATTCGCCTTAGGTCATGAGAATACCAAAATTTTGCATACACCAAAAATTCTAACTAAGCTTCATGATATAGAAATTGTACAAATTGCATCGGGCTTAAATCATGTGATTGCTTTAAGTCGGGATGACTTTGTTTATATTTGGGGTACTAGTATGCATGGAGCATTGGGTCTAGGTTGTCTCAATCAACAGCAGTGAGCAGCATTACTAATTTAATATATGATAGGATAAATATTCAAAATTCTTCCTTAACAGGCGAACACCACAAAAAGTCTTGATATCTCATAAAAATAGTCGAATTGCACAAATCTATTGTGGTCCTGATGTCTCGGCTTTACGTTTTACTAATGGTGAGATCTTTGTTTGTGGTAACAATGATTATAATAAGTTGGGATTCAATAAACAAAGTAGAATCACAAGTTTTGTAAGTACAAAAATCCATTGAATATATCTCGAGTATAGTATGTAATCCTTTCTTAATATAATAGAAAAAAATCCAACTGCCACGCAAAGTCCTAGATGCAAGTTTCTCTTGCACACACTCAGCTTTACTTGTAGAAGGTGGTTTTGTTTATACCATGGGTCGTAATACCGAAGGCCAACGCGGCATAGGTCATTGTAATATTGTTGATAGACCAACTCTAGTTGAATCCATGAAGGCGCATTATATTGTGGTATGTCTATCTATACTAAGTATATAAACTATACAATCTCATTAAAATACTATTGGTTTCCATTTTGCAGCTATGCAAATGCAATGATCAATGTACCATAGTTGTCTCAGAGGACAATGTCATAACATGTTGGGGTACACGCAATGGTTTGCCTGAAATTGGAGGCAATTTAATGGGAACAGCAGTAAGTTTTACTTAATAAATTTCATCAACATGTGATTTAATTTTATTCTATTATATTTAGACAAATAGTTCTCATTGTGAATTGGATTTGGGAAATAATACTGCTGCTTTTACAAATTTCCTAGCATCTGTTTATAAATCCGAATTAATTTTAGATCCTGTTGATATGTTAGCGTAAGTTATTATTAGCTTTCTCACTGAACTAAGGATCATATAGTACATTTACTTTTAGATTACATACACCCAAAGAACAATCAGACAAGGGTTACTATTTACGCGTCAGTAATATCTATCCATTGGCTCAAAGTGTCCTCGTCTTGGTGGATACCACAACACCCTTAGTTTCTTGTTTTGAGGATTTATCTTGAACTACTTACTTACTACAATATAACATAGTACAAGTTGTTTATTTATTTTATTGTGTTTTTTATTTTTTAAACTATTAAAATTACAATGATATCGTACATATTGTTTTGTTGTATTCTATAAAAGTAATAATAATAGATTTTATATTTTTTTAATGCAATAAAATTATTGCAATCTACGAATAATGTTAACCTCATTTAAGATGAAAGCATTTTAAAAAAGTTCTTGAATGAAAGCGCCTTAATGATAAGATAATCCACACACATACTATATAATAGGAATAGAATTATTAATATTTCATATGGTCAGAATGGTTTTGTTTGTGTTTGTTTCTGTTTTTCTTTTTTTTTTAGACTAAATAAATGCAGACACACTTTAAATTTCATGTCTGAGCTCAGAGTCTATTCGGATGAAAGTGAAAAGTATTAAAGTTATTTGTTCTGAATACTTTTGTTTTTGTGTGTCTGCTGTTTTTCTTTGCGTTTAAAACGTCCATTTTTGACTAATAGTTAATAACGTGAAACTTGTCCACCATAACGATCCTGCTGTGGGCGTCCACCGCCACCACCGCCGCCGCCACCTCCATACATATTACCACCACCGCCGCCGCCTCCGCTATTGTTGCCAGTGTAACCACCACCGCTAGAACGTTCACTATATGTACGATCATAACGATCCTGCGATTGCATTGGACGCCAATTAGCATCATCGACTGTAGATTTTTGCCAATTATTGCCGCCATGCATATTTGAGGATATACCATTGTTGGCATACGATTTGATTTGGCCGCCACCCCCCATATGACCAGCGCCACCACTGCCGCCACCTCCAGCTCCACCACCACCAGATGAAGAAGCCCATATATTGTTTCCAGCGTTATTTGAGTTGCTGCCATAACCACCACCAGAATTATCGTAACGTTTGTTGCTGTTACTATATATAAACAAAATTATTTTATGTAATCACAATATTTAATAACATACACCCTACCTCATATCATCAATGCCACCGCTTCGGCGATAGTTAGCATTGGAACGATCGTTGTCAGAGTAGCGACCGCCACCTCCGCCACCACCAACAACAGTTGGTTTGTGACCATATGATGAGTTAGAACCACCACCGCCGCCACCACCACCACCACTGCTGGACATGTGATGCATATCGACATCCCGTTTGTAATCATTCCGTGACTTACTTGATGGGCCAACAAAATCATCAACAATGCCACCACGTTTAGTGTTGGATGAAAGATAATCACTGGAACCGCCGCCACCAACAGTGGAACGTTTATTTATCACCGATGGATAATCATCGATTGCACTACGCTTTGTGCTTGAGCTGACATAATCATCACGCTTTGTTGCGAAATCCAAACGCTTATTCGAACTAGAATAATCATCTATGCCACGTTTCGTTGACGAAGAGCTAGATAGATGATAGATAGATGATAATGGACAATTAGTAATTTGTAGATTGCATTTATTATATATTTTCCTTACTTTCTGGAACCAACAACATTGGGATCAAATCTTGGTGCCGGTGGGGCATCAAATGTATTCCTTTTACGATCCGAAGCCTCTGTATAACGATCATTAGATGTACGTTTGGTGGACCGTTTAACTGATGGCTCCTCGCGTGATTGCATAATTCTAAATATATGGGAAAGATAGAAAGAAATCGTAAAGAAACAACATTAATTTATATTCACACAGGCAAGGATTCGCGATAATTTCAAAAACAGGCAAATGTAAGTAAATATCCGAATGCATTTCGCATCATGAGAAATTATTAAAGGGAGATTTCATGGTTTTCAGAAGGTTATCTCAATGTGATGTACACAACGTTGCGGAAATTCACATGACGTGACAATTCTCAATACTATACTCATTCAGAGTAGTAACATGTTTTAAAGGAAGTATGTAGTATAAAATCTTATCGAAATACAAATTTTTTTTTTTTTTTTGTTTTTTGGGTCTTAAATACAATAAATACTGTTTTTTTCTTAGATTTTTGTTACGCGTTATGTTCACGTTTGCATACTTCATTTGTTGACGCTTCAATTCGAGTCGCTCCAGTTCGATTTTCTCGCGTTCGAGCTTCTGGCGTTCTCTCTCCAAGCGCAGCAACTCAGCCTTCTCACGCTCTAAACGTTCACGTTCAATAGCCAGCTTACGACGTTCATCAGCCAAGCGTTGTTCTTCGTGACGTTGACGCTCGCGGATCTCACGGCGACGACGCTCTTCTTCACGCAATTCACGTTCCTTCTCACGTAGACGCTGGAATTCACGTTCCTCTCGTATCTTCTGATAGGAGAGTATCTCACGTTGACGACGCTCACGTTCACGTTGACGTTGTTCACGTTCGCGATCATAATCACGATTGCGTTGACGATCATTTGGTTTGTTTACTGACACTGACTTCTTGTCTCGGCTATGACGCTTGGTGTCATTGCCAGACGACTTGTCTTTCTCATCATGTTTGCCGCCACCGCTGCTGGTGCCACCTTTGGTGTCCTTGTTACCTTTACCACTTGCTTCATCACCGGTCGTACGTTTTTTGTTACCACTGTCCTTGGTGCTGTCACCGGCGACACTGGCATCAGCTTTGTCGTTTGATTTAGCGCCACTACTCTTCTTTTCATCATCTTTCTTCTTAGAGCTGCCACCACTTGTAGATTTATTACCATCTTTGGCAGATGGTTGACTGGTATTGTTGCTGGTGCTGCCGCCGATTTCATTTTTAGTACGCTCCACTGAAATGATGCGTCCATGTAGCTCGGTGCGATGCAAATGCTCAATGCAACGAGATGCATCACTGGATGAGGACATTGTTACATAACCATAACAACGTGTGCCCGGTGTACGTGTGTTTGTAACAACCTTAGCGCCAATCACTTTGCCAAATTTGGAGAAAATTGTCTTCAAATCGCTGGCTCGTGTCAATGTTGATAGACCAGAGACCCATAGATTACGTGATGGAGTTGTTGACTTGCTGCCACTAGCTGTGGATGAAGAAGCCGAGTTGGGGGTCTTAGAGTTGCCAGCAGCGCTGCTTGTTGCAGCCGCATTTCCCGATGTCGATGACGACGATGTTTTCTCTGCAATTTCCATGTAAATAATAACAATAGTGGAAGAGATGGATTATGGTCAGCTTTGTAGCTTTTTTTTTTGTGTAAAACTGAATGTTTCTTGTTTTGTTTTTAAATTTTTTTCTTAAGGGAAGCACTTAAGCGCATCAACTCACACTCACATATTTTGTTATTGATTCAATGATATATTCGGTAGTAGTAGTAGTAGTAGTAGAAGCTTAAATAGTTGAACTAATCTTCTTCTAAGCATATTTAATTTCATATTTCTTCAGACTATAAAAAAAACTCAAAGAAAATGTGAATTTGATTGTGGTGTTTATAGTGTTGGACGTTGGATGGTTTGGATAGAAAAGTTATTTCCAAAATGAACTATTAAAGTTGAAGGCAGCCACAGTGTCTTGTGATGCGGCTAGTAGACGATAGACCAAATGGAATGGAGCAAGGAAGTTGCAGTCTCGCTCGTCCTAGTCCTATGCCAATTGTTGTAGTTCCGGGACAAAGAATTGTTCACACGAGAAATGGTATTCAATCCACAATTGCTTCAATGTTGTCCTGTGGTGACTGCCCTCCCAACCATTCTGATCACATATTTTCCAATAGAACACCTTTCGCTTTTCTGTATTCATCTATCCCTTGTTGCTCTGCTCCGTTGTGTATAAAATCCACACGATGCCTAATGTTGTTAATGAATTCCGCTCTAGTCAGCCAAAGATCCTCTGTTGATGCCTCCTTCTTCATCTTCATTAGAAGAAATTGAATTACGTTGTTTGCTCAGATGATGATGATGACACAACTGCTTGTTAACATGATCTGTCGTATCTCTGAGTTCCATAAAACCACCATTTCATCAATCAAATTCACAATTTCTCATAATACATTTTCTCTCTGTCTCTCTCTTTTAATGAACTACAAAAGAACTGTTCTTTTTCTAACAAACAAAAAAAACAAAAAGGAAAACATAACTTTTCTTACTATCATTATCTTCTTCATCTCAAGCTTAATTGGTATATAAAGGAAAAAAAAAAAACTAAAAGGAAAACCCTACTGGCCTAAGTGCAACTCTTTGATTGTTTAATTTACCTTTGTCATCCTTTTGATTTGATGATTTCGTAGGACTTGATTTTTGTTCACTGGTTGTGTGTTTTGTTGTAGTAGTGGTAGTAGTAGAAGTAAAAAGTGACACAAACGAAGACACGCATACACACGCAGCAGGATGTGTATTCATAGATGATTTGATGAATTGTAAAAAAAACCGGAAAAAAAATTCATTAATGCATTGATAAATCGAACGTGAAGCATGCCGAGCACTCAACCATTAGAGTTGGTGGGCTACAACGTAATTGAAAGTGAAGTGACGAGAAACAAATGCACAAAAGCCAAAGACAAAGAATTTGCACGAATTTCAAAGAAACGCTAAAGCAAGATCAAACATTTTCTTAAATCCACATGTCTCGTATTCATCAGTATTCATCCAAGTATCCAAATTTCTGTTTTGTTTTTTTGTTCATTTGAAACACAAAATGCAAAGAACTCATCTTGCTTTTGTGCATTGTTCTGTCATCGTTTGGTGTCCAAAAATATGATATGATTCAACCAACCTAGAATCCTTCTTGTCATTAGTTTTGTCATCCTTCTTTTTGTTTGATTTACCGCCATCATTCTCTTTGTGGCTCTTCTTAGAGTCGTCATCTTTCTTGGGGATTGTTTTCTCTGACTTTGATTTCGATTTAACTGCTAATTTGTTTAGAATGATGTTGATTTATTGATGATTGAAAAAAAAGTTTTGTTAATTGAATTGTTGTAATGATGATACGTCGATATTAAGAGCTTAAAATACTAATTCTGTTGGAACTATTTTTAAAGCAGAATGCATCATGTTTAATACTAAATTGGTCAATCGGTCCATTTCTTGTTGTTAGCCGATATTTTCTTTTTTTTTCATATTAATGTGTTGTAAAACAGTTTGTAGGCAAAATCTCAACCGAACATATATGCAAATAACATAATTAAACACAAACAAACATATAATTTTCAGTGACTCACCAGATTTTTCCTTATCATCAGGAGCCTGTAATTTAAGAATGTATTAGTTTATTTGTCTAACTTAACTTAACTTTTCAACTCACTTCATCATGTAATAGTTTTTGTTCCTCCTCGCCAATAGTTAAATTGATAGATTCTTCATTATCATTGGCATTATCATTATCAGCAGTATCCTCATCTTTTCCAGTCTCCTCGTCCTCCTCCTCATCTTCATTCTCTTGTTCATCGCCACCATTTGCTTCAGCATTGATATCAGCACTGTCAACTGTCTCCTCACCCTCTTCATCCACATCTTCCTCATTTTCTTCCTCAGCTGCTGCAGCTTCATCTTCATCAACTTCTTCATCATCTTCTTCTTCGTCCTCATTATTATCAATAATCACACATTCTTCGTCATCAACATCACCAACTTGATCGACTTCATGTTCATCACCACCACCGTTTTCCCCATTTTCATCATGACCCTCTTCATAATCTACTTCTGTTTGCTCATTACTCTCATCGTCGGCATTCTTCTCAGTTTCATCATCCACAGGCTCAGTTTTTATTTTCAATTCGGCAATAGCCGCCGTTTTAGTTAAAAATTTGTTGTCTTTCTTAACGGCGGCGACCTTGCTAGGTGACCCAAATAAATATTTTGCCGGATCTTTACCTTCCGATATTAATGCCTGCAAATTTGCATTAATTAAAAATTTATATTATGTATACACATATTTGTAACTGCGACTACACCCACCTTCTCTAAACGTTCAATAAGTGTCGCTTTAGCGCCCACTACATCCAACTTGCGTTTTTCTAGCTCATCTTTAAGATCGCATACACGTAACTCTGTCAATTTTTTGCCGACTTCCGACATTTTGCTTTTCAAGTTTAAACCAAACAAAATATTATAGTTTTATGGAAAAACACTTTGTTTTAAACTATTGCACACTATTTTATATTAAATTCAATGAATATACACTTTTTCACACCTTTTTACTTTTTCAGCAAAACGTGAGATGAGATTTGGAAAATTAAAATGGCGACAATAGTAAATTTGTATAGTGTTGTGAGGTAATGGAATTAGACAAGTAATCGGTAATCGATATTTAGTAGTAACATCCTCAACTTCACAAACACTACCACAATTTCAATAAATCTGTTTCAGTTTTAATGATAACTAACGTATTTTTAATTTGATTTAATCAAAGTTCAAATGAATTCATTAAAATATTTTATTTCATATTGTAAATTAATCAGACCCACGCGGCTTGGGTGTGCTTGGCTTATGTCAAAACCTATCAATTCGTTGTGAGTGTATTTTGTCAGCCATACGCAATTCGTTGTGAATGGCTATTATTAAATAAAAAAATTGCATTGGCAACCGGCTTTTAAAAGTTAAACGTTTTACGCGAATTTGCCAATTAATTAATTTCTTATTGCCAAAATGTCGGTGGTAATAGAAACAACGATTGGCGATATTACGGTCGATCTGTTTACAGATGAGCGACCTATTGCTTGCTTAAATTTCTTAAAACTGTGCTCATTGAAATATTACAACTACAATTTATTTCATACGGTGGAACAGGGTTTCATTGCACAAACTGGTGATCCTACAGGCGTCGGGAATGGTGGTTGCTCCATTTGGGGTGTTGTCGAAGGTTTGCAAAAACGCTTTTTTGAAGCTGAATCGCTACCAAAAATTCATCATTCCAGCGCCGGTCTACTTTCACTGGTCAGTGCTGGTAAGAACTTGACTGGCTCGCAGTTCTTTTTTACGCTCGGTGACAACCTAACATCCTTGGATGGTACACATTGTGTAATTGGTGAAGTTGTAGAGGGTCATGACATTTTGCGCAAACTAAATGATGCCATAGTAGATGAGAAATTTCGACCCTATCAAGATATACGGATAACTCACACGGTTATTTTAGAAGATCCATTTCCAAATCCACGTGGATTTCGTGTACCTAGTCGTTCCCCTTCACCAACGCCAGAACGTTTACAGAATGGCAGAATTGCAGCTGACGAGGACATCGATGATACCGATGGCAAAACAATGGAAGAACTTCAAGAAATGCTTGCCGAACGTGAGGCAAAGGCAAGAGCAACCATACTGGAAATTGTGGGTGATTTACCAGATGCTGATATGGCACCACCTGAAAATGTACTTTTTGTATGCAAATTAAATCCAGTGACAACAGATGATGACTTAGAGATTATCTTCAGTCGATTTGGCATCGTCAAGAGCTGTGAAGTTATACGCGATAAGAAAAGTGGAGATTCATTACAATATGCTTTCGTTGAATTCGAAGACCAAAAGTCATGTGAAGCAGCATATTTCAAAATGGATAATGTGCTAATTGACGATCGACGTATACATGTTGACTTCTCGCAATCTGTATCAAAGATTCAATGGAAAGGAAAAGGTCGCGGTGTTGTTGGTGATGATGAGCATTTGGATTTCAATAACTTACGTTCAAAAAATCACGATCGTGGTCAAGATAAACGAGGAAATGAGAAGGGTAATGGTCGTAATAATGATAGGCCGAGAATGGATTCAGAGGAACGTAAAAAAGCACGTGAAGAAAGACATCGAGAGCAACGTGAACGTGAACGTGAGGTGAGACATCGTGAAGACAACAGAGTACATGATAATAAGCGAAGGCAACGTTCTAGATCTCCTGAGCGTTCCAGAGATTATGGAAATCGGAATAATTATAATGACCGCCGTGGTGAGCGATTTCCGCGTAGAAATGAGGGACATGAAATAAGACGATTTGATGATAGTAGAGATCGGACAAGAAATAGAAGGTAATATAAAAACTAATTATCTACACACAAAATAACATAATCACATTAAATATTTATAATTACAGACAATCTCCCCCTAGGCGTGGACAATATGAAGAAAGACGTGGTGAACTTGAAAGAAATGATAGGAATCGAATGGATAATTCTAGCGATAATTCTCATAAGGAGAAATCATTAAAACGAGAAAACAAGATTACCATTAAGAAAAAGGCGATGAAAGCTAAACATGCTACATCATCATCCAGTAGTAGTGAGACCAGTGATGATAATGAAAGCGATTCAACAGATTCATCTACTGATAGCAGCTCGGATGGCGATTCATCTAGTTCCTCCTCAGATGAGCGCAGTAAACGCAAGAAAAGCAAAAAATCTAAAAACAATAAGAAGAAATCAAACAAATCCCATAAATCTAAACATAAAAACACTAAAAAAAAGAAACATCGGAAATAAATTAATGCAATAGTACCACAATATAATTTATATTCTAAAAATTGTAATTTAAGTCAACAACTCCGCGTTCATTTCTTTGCTCTTTTTTGTATTTCAGCTTCTAGAGCAGCCATTGCGCCTCCACCACAACAACCAACATCATCACCTGCTGGATCATTCTTAGCACCAGCACGTCGACGACGCGGTCTTTCGATTATAGCATCCTCATTAAAGGGGACATTGTCTAATCTTGTCGTTTCAGGTGTTATGTGAAGTTCTGTAAAATAAATATGAAAAAATTGATTTATATAATCGAAAATTATGAAATTACCAAATAAATTGTCATCAAGTTGTTCTGCCTGTATGACATTTGTACGCAATTCATGGGCTACATCTTCTGCCAGTTTAATCATCTACGAATAAGTACTAATTATAAAAATTCGAATTCAATTGAATTCAATCCCAGTTTTGTATACCTTTTTGATTTCTTCAGCATTGGTAACATGTTTATTGGCCTGAAATGATTCGTTTATTTTTTTGCGTCCTTCGTTCAATGCACGCAGATCACCACGGAAAACATATTCTCTGGTACGATGGAGCTTCTTAAAAGCGCCGAGTACCTAGGGGTGGTGTTTTTTATTTAAAAAACCTCATTGTTATTTAAATATAATTAACATTTCTAACCTGACGACGAAGTTGTGACATGTTTATTTAACCGAAATTTGAAACATATGATTTTATATTTTTTGTTGGATTTTGTACCCTCGAAATTTTGATTTAATTGGCAACAGTGGCTACTGCATTGCCATCTATGTGATGAGCTAAAAATCACAGTTTCTACTAATTTCGGTTTGTTCTAACTTTTGATTATTGTTATTATTAGAAGTAGTTTAACAAATAAATTCTTAAACTATTTAGAAAAAAATAAGAGCACTAACTGCCATGGCTTCTAACATTTGATTAGTTTAATCAGTATACAATATTTGCTCTACCATGTTAGCTTGTTGTATGGTGTAATTATAAGTCAACAATAAATATGTACATAAAACCATTATATTCATTTTCATATTTAACGACTCCATTATGCTACAAAGCAAAACAGTCTATAACTTGGGGTGCACCTATTTTGTAAGCTTATTTTGAAGACCCACAGTATGGTGGCTCAAAATATTATATATAATCTATACTTAGCTTAGAAATCAAATTTCGATTGTACAAAGTTGTACTATCTTGTCGGTATTGACATATGCAAATAATATGTGTGGAACAACATGTAACTTTAATATTGAGATGCTACAAAGATATCATTCTGTGGATAATTTAAGTACATCAACAAGTTGTATAACCACCATACCAACAACCTAGCAATAAGTTTGTTATAGACAACAGTACGACAGTCTTCAAGCGCCTACAAAGGTTCTATGGTATGTCTTGCACATTCATATTAAGATTTAGAAGCTTGAGGAGGCCTATGAAAACATGCCATACCAAAGACCATAAACATATAGACTGGACAGAGCTCTCAGTATGAGGCCGCTTTTTTTGTAGAGAAATGATGTTGTTCGATGGTTCGAAGGACAGAAGTGGTCGAACCAGCATTTTCACTCAAAATTGTGGAGATGCACTCAAGTAGATATTTGGAAATGTTTTGCATTAACATTTGAGTGATTTGAGTGAGTCTGTTCGATCGAACCCCATCCAACACACTTGTTTCACATTCCACATTAACGCAAAGAGGCACGCCGCTCATGCTGAGAGCTCTGTCCAGTCTATATATTTAATGGTCTTTGCTTTGACAATTGCAACTCAATCGCAGTTTAGTTTACCAATTGTGATTTAATCACAGTTTTGCTTTCTTCTCTTTTGTTATCTACTCACAAGTAGTCACTTTGCACTCATACTTGTACTCGTTAGCTGTCCCACTTGTTATGAACCAATGAAACATTTACCCTCTGATCCAAATGAATATGAAACGCTCTAATCTGCGACAATAAGAGAGCAAAAAGCAAGAATCACTCTCTGAGGTTGTTGTTGGAACGGGTAGAAGCGAATTGGAATGAAATGAATAATTTTTTAGAGAGAAAAGAAAGCCTTCATTTGGATTTTTCACACTACAAAATTTCAAAGAGAAAGAAACTGTAAAATTCGTCGGTTGTTTGTAGCGGAGCAGCGCTTAACTAATTTGCTTATTAAAAGTATTTCATCAAATAAAATAAATAAATTTTGTTATTTCTCAAATCAATCGAATGAAATAAGTTGAATTGATAAGTTGTGTTTCTGCTTTATGTTTAAATAATAATATAAAAGTTCGTCGTGCTCTATGTGTTAATATATTTATTTATAAGAAAAGAAAATTGTTGCTACAAAGAAATCATCATTTTCATAATTAACATAGTCAAGTGAAGTTTATTTTATTAAAAGAAAAGAAACACACAATTTTTCGTTAAGCAATCCCAATCAAGTGTCCTGGATTTAATAATCTTATGTTTGTTGTAATTAAATCCAACACTCATTTGTAGAAAGAATTTTGTACACTCTTTTCTATTTATTTTGGTTGAATATAAAAATTTTTAAAAATTAATAACTATTTCTATGTAAAATTTCAAAATTAAAATTTAAACAAAGTTAAGTGCGTGGTTGAGTGCGTGCGTGCGTGAGTGATTGCTTGCATATAAGTATTCGTTGTGTGGTGTGCAACGTGCAACGCATTCTTGTCATCCATCCATCTAACTCCTCCTCTGATAAGTGAAATTTTTCATTAAAACTGGCGACGCAGAACATCGATAAGCATAAATTTTTTCTCAACATGTTGGACGACGAAGAAGATGAAGTAACTGATTTGAAGCTGCAATTATTCCATAATACAATACGTGAGCACATTGTAAGTGAATATAATAAATAAGGATTTCAACATAAATGTAATAACCCACCACCAATGGTGAGGTGAAACTTTCTTTCACAATTGAACAATTGGAATCAAATCAAAATTTATTGTAACAGCAGCTGACACACAGCAGCCAACCAACCATTGTCGATTTTGATTTGATTTTCTTCTATTCACCACTACCACCACCACCAGCGTGAAAATAATCATCTGCCACCTTTTTTGTTTATATGCTTTTGCTTTATATTCTTGTTTGTTTTCGGTTGCTACTTGTGTTTCTAGTTTGGTTGTGCCACTGGTGCGCTCTTCTCACGTGTTTTGTTGTTTTTTTGTTGGTTTTTTATTGTAACTGTACAGTGCAATTGATATGATATGCTGCAATGTGTTGTTTCTATGCAGAGTGTCATCAATAGATTGAAAAAAGAAGGGAGGGGGCGAAGAGTAGTAAAGAACCAGGTAACCTTCAATTCAACAACATCCAACATATGTTGATAATGATGATGCTAATCATTTATTTATAATTTTGTTTATTTGTTTAAATTATGCTTTAAGTTCAACAAATTTGTTGTCTTATCACACAAGTAAATACTACTTATTTATTTTTAGATAATGTTGGTTGTTGGAGAGATAATTTTAATCTCGTGTTTGTTGAGAATATTTGAAATATAAAAAAAAAAATGTAATTCAATAAAAATCTTCAATGAATGAAGATGTGCAGGGAGACGGCCAAGCTGTAACATATACATAAGTATGTTAAGAGTACAGGAGGCAAGGCGGTTATTTGAAAAGAATAACAAAATAGGAGTTTTCGCTAAGTTAGAATCCGCGGAAATGGTAAGCGAGATCCTTAAACTCGCTCGGAGAGACAACAAGATAAAAAAGTACTGATACATATCAAAATATGATATTTTGCTAATGACACAAATACATAACCCTTGAGCAAATGAAATCAGACTTTGATCTTTGCATACCGGGGCATCCCAAATCGACATCTTGTTTCCAGAGAACTTCAACAATTTCGCTTTCCTCTTCATCAAATAAAATCACATCAATGAAAGAACTTAAATCAATATCATATGTAGTATGTATGTATGTTTTTCATCTCAAATATTCTAAAGGAAAATGATATAGCTATGTGTGTGGCTATTGCCACAGATATCTAACTTAAACCTTTAAATAAATAAATATTAGATTAGGCTAAGGGCAGAATCTATTCACCTCGTCACTCTGGCATCAAATGTCCGTCAATAGGAAAATAATCCTTACAATTATTTTATATCTATTGCTATGATTTAAAATCAATTTTTGTACCATATCAATTTTTATATGCTTACAATTCTTTATAACTTCCTACCCGGAGAAATATCTAGCGACAGTTCCGGCAAGACAATAGAACAAAGCATGTTAGGTTTTAGCAGAATTAAAGCTTTAAAATCTAGGCCATGTTGATGCTTTCCTACCTTCTTTAAGCTTTGCCATACTTTCGAAGTCATTTACTATAACAAGGTCATTGGGACCAATGGTCACTCACTTCGCTACTGATAAGTACTGATTATTTGCTACAAGGGAGTTCTTTATAGATGGAGTGTGATTAATCTGGTCAACCTGATTATAAACTAAGTCCCTTCCTGTTTTTCCCTAGAATAATGTGATAAGATAAACACACATTCAGAACAACAAATTTCATGTACTTTAAGATACTTTTGCCAATTTTTCTTTACTAGTACAACACAGACACACACCTGTTGAAAGTAAAACATGCCACAAAAAATAAAGAGAGAATAACATAAAAGTAAAAAAATCACAAATTTGCACACGCTAGAAAAAAAAAATAATAAGAAAAAACCACAATAACAACAATAAATAGAAGAACAAATGAAAATAGCAACGAATAAAAAAATCATGTACACACACATGAAGAAAAACAAAACAATTTTTTGCGTATGCTAAAAATAAGATTTAAAAACAAAAAATTCAAAATTAATCAAAAAATAATTAAACATTTTATTTTTCTTCCTTTTTGGAAAAAAAGACAATTTCATGGAAATTAAATTTTATTTTATTTAAAAATATTTCTTTATTATTTTATTTTATTAACAAAAAAAAAAAACGAAACATTTAGACGAAAGGAAAAAGTGAAAGTGGTTTCAACTTTTACTTGTTAAATGAAAGATTAAAAAAAGATTTCTATTTTGTTGATGTTGTGTGTTCCTCTTCTTGTGTTATGATAGAAAAATCTGTAGAAATATTCTATATGAAAGAAAAACACAATGAATTTATTTATAACTTTTGACAGACAACAAACAATGAAATGAAAAACCATAATGAAATCAACAATAACAAAAATAATAATGAAATGAAATCAAGTGCAAAACGCTTGAAAAGATCTTGACCACAAATTCTTCGCGTTCTTGTTGTTCATAATCATGTTGATGATGATCATGATAATGGTGTTATTGTTGTTGAGATGCTGTTACAACTACTTACTATGTATGATGTGTAATGCGAATGATTTAAAAGTTGATCATGAGCGCTACACTAATGGTGTTGATGATAATAATGATGATGATGGCGTTGACCATGCAAGTGGCAAAACAATCATCACAGCTTGGCATTTGTTATTGTTTGTATTTTTATAATACCCTACACACTTTGTGTAAATCAAAGGTGTCCAATCTTTTTAGTGCTCTGGGCCAATTTCGAAGACGACGTGATGGTATTATCTGTACTTGTCACTTGGGCCGCACTGATACTTGCCTTGAACCTCATGCACTACACTGTAAATAGAAATCATTTAGATTTTCTAACAATATCTATAACACCGAAAAAGAAGTAAAATAATTATTTTATATTGAATAGAAAACCATTTTCTAATGCTTATTTCCATATACTACTGTATGTTGCATTTTTTGAATAATCCTATTACCAAATATGCTTGAAATTTTTAAGATTTATATCATTTGACTCTAATGAAGTTTGTATGCTTAGTGGCATACTTTATTAAGAGCTCTTACATGTTATTCTGCTACCTTATTAGATCTCGAATTAATTTTCTTTATATTGATCAAATAAACACAAGAACATTTAGTAGATTAGATTAGATAGGGGTGATAGCTCAGTTTAATCATTTAAGGTCTGTTTGTAATGCCATAAAAACAGTGTTTTTTTCCTATTCCCAGGAAACCCAATCTGATTATTTCTACACCTGAAGCGTCAAATCATTCATTTCGTAAAGTTTATTCAAGTAGTATAAACCAAATGTTCTTTATGGCAGTGAAGCACTTGTGTAGAGAAGTTGACTGGTTGTTTTATATCCACATCTCTTGCTAAAGTTGCTTTCAGAAACTCCTAGTCTATTGGTATGTCTGCCGATTAGGCTATGTCCTATTCAAAAGAGTATTTTTGTATTATTTCCTTAATAATAATAATAACAAAAAGCTTTATACAGTATTGTTGTTGGACTCCTCGACAACTAACCTGCACTATGAATCAATCACTGCTCCAAAAATTGTTCATGGTTAGTCCCTTTGAAACCAGTGCTAGTTTCAACAATATCATTTTACATATATTCTACTGGTGAATGTAACATGGCGATGTCATTGGAAGGTGTCAATTGCCACCTCTTGCATTACCGTTCATCAATCATCGCATGCATTTCGTGCGACTAGTGAATTCACTTGACACCGGGTAATGAGAAAAAGGGCTAAGGAATTACTATCGGAACGGAAAATATAGTCATCAAGCATACTGCAGGATAACTGTCCCATAGTGAATACTTTTCTATAGCGCAGTGATTCATTGTTCAACTACTTCGTTATAGATGAGTTCGAACTCTCCTTTAGTGAAGAATTGTCTTTAGCGAAGTGATTCACTGGCCCCAAAGACTTCGTTGAATGAAAGTGAATGAAATATTCATTCAAAACCATGATACTTTTAGGCTTAAATCAATAATCTAACCATAAGTCTGCTAAACGCAACTACTAGTGGGTACTGCTTATAGAGATGTACATTTTTTGGCTACTTTGTTATCCAACTGTCCAAGAAGGGTATTGAGACTTTTATTAAACCAAAATGAAATCAATTTTTAAAAGAATTTTTAAAACATCTGATTGCACTTTTCATTTCAATAACAGAAAATATTTTGTCTCATTTTTGATTGCTAATTAAAAAAATTAAATAAAAACAATAAGAAAACACAAATGTTTTTTTTTTATGTTTAAATGAGTCAATCTTTGAAATTCTACCATTGCAAAATGCATCATCATGTTGCTTCATTTTTTTTAACATAGAATTATATTCCCTTTTTTTTTCTTTATTAACTTGCTGATGTTCTACATACTTGTATGCGTGTGCATGTATTTTAAATTTATTTAATTTATTTTCACCTTTTTGTGGCCCTTAATTTTTCGTATCAATTAAGTAGTAGTTCATGATATCAAAAACAACAAACACAACACAACATTACACTTACAACAACAACAACAACATGAATAAATTGAAAGTAGGTCAGGCAGACAACAGTCAAAAAGGCAGAGACAACGTGTTTGGAATTTTATTGTATGTATTTGTCAATTTGGTTGCCTGAATGAATTTTCTCTTCGTTTTTATCATCAATTATGCAAGAGTAGAAAAAGAATTTGAGTTTTACTAAATAAATTTCCAAAGAAACAATAAACAAACATTATACAATATACTCGTATACATACTTAGTAGTGACATACCAAAGTGTAGTGTGTAGGCGCTGAGTTGTCATAAAAATAAAAAAGGAAACTCATACAAAATTCTTTTTTCCTTTTTTTTGCATCTTCATCAAATTCTTTGAGTCACTTGAAATTGGATAGTTTTATGGAGAATAATGATGATGAGACAAAAGAAGGCGACTGTTTGCTTTATGGAAGTTCTTTTCTGCTTAGATTGTTATAAATTATTATATCATTGAATGTTTATACTAATCAATAATGCTGACTATGTATTGAGATACTTTTTTTCAATGGAAAATCAAGTTTATGTTATCGTATTGTATGATATACTTCAAGTTCTTTGAAATATGAACAGTATGTGCCATAAGAATAGGATCGGAAAGACAGATAGACTGGTTGCTCGGCAAAGAATCCGTGCAGCCTAATTAATGCCTGACTTGTACTGCTCTTTACTTAAGTAATCGTATGGGAAACCCTCTCAATAGATTGGACTCTAAGCTAACAACTTCATCGCCACGATAATGTGGCAGACACTCTAGCAAGCGTAAAGAGAATGTCTTTTATATTGAAATATTCCTTGTAATTATTGCTCAAATGCTTGATGTTATAGAAGCTTAACTTTCAATGACTTTAACTCCATATAATCTAAAGGAAATTTACTCATTACAACCTCAAAGAAACTTCAATTCCTTTTATGATCAATGAGGAGCAAAATCTCGTAGCCAAAAGTTAAATTCATTTAAGAGTACCATGCAACCAATCCATAACTCAATTTTATAACGATATATCTTCAAAAAGATAGAACCTTTCATTTCAAGTTTGATTATGTGATTCTAATTGGCACATTAGCCTCAGTTTGGGTCCTTAGCGATACCAAATGGAGTCAGATCCATATGTCGAGTGAATTTTAGGATCATTAGCTTCACAACAGCCCTACGCGGGCCGCATTCACTTAAGCCAAATGCGGTCAAGACGAGGGCGAAGTGACAACAGAGAAGAAACAGAAATTTCTTTGGCCCACTGAAGCACACTGGCGACCCAACTCACAGTGGATTCTTTCAAAGGTTGGGCGGCCTTGCTCTACACCATGAACCTCTGTCAACATTCAGAACTGTGGTGTGTGGTGTTCCTAAGTGCTTCAATATGGAAACATTCATATTGGATGCTCCAATGTTTCTTTTGTCTCCCACTCTCAACAATTCATGAATCTTTTATTTGTTTCATTTCATTTAACATTTGAAACAATTTTCAATATGAAAAGATGATTTCTTAAAGAACTATTTGAATTATATCTTTAAAATGTCATCATTCAATTCTTTTCTTTTGGAATATTTGCTTCATTATTACGAAAATGTATATAGAATGTTCGAGATTAATTAAACAGTGTTTTCTTATGGCAATTAAACCATTCATAAAACCATAGAAACACGTAAGCATTCAAATGCTTTTTATGGTAGTAAACCAAACTAAGTTGAATGGTCTTTTGTGACAACAAGTTTTCTTTTAATATCTTTCCAGTTACACAGTTTCGTTGCTATTTTTAGTATCAATTTTGTATGTTTTTTTTTTGTTTGAATGCCGGCAAACGAATTTCAGTCAAACAAGTCAAGTACACACAAGATACAAGATACTCATTTTATAACCAAAAGATTTACTTGTAGTATGAGTATCTGCAGTCAAAGCAAACAAAAGTGTAGGCAAAAGATATTTTTATGTTGTTTTTATGAAGCCACCTCTGCACATTTTATTTTCTTCCACATTCATATTTTATTTCCAGTATCTGTTTGCCTACATTAAAAAAAGAGATATTGTATCTTTAATTACAAACAAATTGCACTTTAACTGCAAAATTTTAAATTTTTTTCTGTTGGTTTTTATTTGATTTTGAATGCATTTGAATTTTCTTTGCATTGCGTTTATGCATTCGATTTGTTGTTTGTTTTTAGTGATATTTTTAGATTGTTTGTTAGATTGCATTGTATCTATATACATATGTGTGTGTCTAAATATTTGAGTGTGTTGCATGTTGGGGCGTCGTCTGTATTATCTGCGTGGTGTTGTACTGTTGATGGGTTTTCACTAGAAGGCGTTCGTTGTCTATCGGTGTTTGTCATGGTTTTGTAAGTGCAGTCAATGACTGATTTTGACCGAGGTGTTTATAAAAATAGTGAAAGGGTTTTTGAACTCAAATGGTAATTCATTTGAAAATATCTACAATATTTATGATGATTAGACAGTTTAGTAGAGTTTATGGAAGAAAAATGAAAATATTCATATTTTAAAATGCTATTAGGTGGAGACTGATGACAGTCCAAGTAATAGGAATAAAGATTAATTAAAGATAATTTTAATTGAAGAGAACTAAAACTACTCACAATTGTGAAGAGTTAATTATGCATTTCATCACCTTTGCCAAGAAGATTTCATTAAAGAATTTCCATTATTGCAATTTTCCCCATTTAAATTCATTATTTATTAACTGTGTGTCATTTGAATTAAATCAAATAATTAATTCACAAGTGACAATTTTTATTAAATGTTGGAAAAAAATCTATATAAATATCTTCATACATTACATCTATGGTAGTAGATTCTTTTCTATTTAAGTCATATGAATATGAACGAACACGTCATGAATCTTTAAAAATAGCCAACTAGCACTACAATTGATGGCGATAAGAAGGCACTCAATGCAGTTCAAAGTGTTAATTGAAGCGTTCAGTATGAGAACGAATAGAAAGTGAGAAAATCACTTTGAATTATTATTAAATTAAAAGAAAAACCAAAACAAAGGAAAAAGAATAATGAAATAAATAGATAGAAGGGAGGTTGAACACAAGTTGATAATTTCATTAATAATTTTACTGCACTACTACTACAATAATCTATATAAGGAACCACTGGCATTTCAGAAAGCTAACATTCTTCTAATGGATATTATTCACTAATTTTTCAAGCTCCACGAAGATGTACCAGTTTCTGCTTATGTAAGGAAGTTACATACATATTACTTTTCTGAGTAATTCCCTTAACTCCCTGCTAGAATAGGTCTTATAGATCTGCAGTAGGAACCACTTGCTTTTAAGTATCAGATCAGTAATCAGACTCTCTTCAACTACTTTTTTAAGCTCCAGAGTGCTTTAGCAAGGAAGTTACCTAAATATTATCTTTGCTGAGTAGTTTCTTCAACTCGCTGCTCGCAAATATGCAACAGCTTCTGCAAGGAAGTAGTTCCTTCAACTCCTCTCCTCTTGATTGGGAACAACTGGCATTACGGAAGACTTCAAGTCCCTTAATGGGTATCTTCAAGCACTTTTTATGCTCCATAAAAAACAGGTTCTGCTTCACGGAGAAATAGAAGAGTAATATCTTGCTTAAAATAGCAGATTAACCTCCGAAAAAAATCTTTAAATTGTTGATGTATACCAGAATCTCGGAAGAACTGTAATTATCGGGTTTGTCACAAGGGCGCATTGGTGAGGTGAATATATTATGACCTTCCCCTAATCTATCTTCCAACTTGCTGCTCTTAGTACCTTCAGTTGCCTAATAGATCTAGTCTTATAAATACTTATGTACATATATAGAGGAGAACCAGGAAGTATGTACAATTAAAAGAAAAATTCAATTCTTTTATATTATAGCAGAAATCTTGCAGAGTTTATAAGTATGTACTATAACTTATTAGTTCAACACACTTTTATAATAAAAACGAAGATATTTTGTGCAAAATTCAGCACTGTTTCTCTACAACTAAAAGGCTATACAAACAGATACTGAATCCTATTTAAATCTTATCACATGCAGAATCTACCTTAAATCTTATCAGAGTTACCAATATCTCCTTCTATGCATCAAGTTAGAATAATAAAACTAATACACAATATCATGTATGAGTATACGAATATAAGAAGTGAGCGACTATCAAGCCCCCCTAATGATAACATTAAATGAAAGAAAAATCAATTGCATTGTGACATTGAAAGTTTGAAATGTATTTTCTTCGCTCGTTGCCCATTTAATTTTATTACTTTCTTTTATTCTATGATTATTTCTGTTTCTTTTAATGTATTTTGTTGTATTTTTAATTGATTGTGCTGTGCTGTGTGTGGTGTGCTGTTTGTGTGTTCTCATTGGTTTTCTTTTTAATTCTTTCTTATCGCTTTTCAAGATTCGAAACAGACTGAGAAATTTATGACCACATATAAAAATGTGTTTCTCTTTTAATAAATAAAAAACTACATAAAAGTAAATTTGATTAAAAGCAAATTTCAGTTAAAATGAATTCTGAATTAAAAACTAAAATGAAATTTTGTAGAAAGTATTTGCTAAATATTGTACAAAATTTTAGATTTACGTGTACACAAGTACTATAGTAGAGTAGAATCGAGCACGTGTTCTGATATTATCAATAAGTATAATTTTAATAACATTAAAATACACAAAAATTTAATTCTATTGAAATTTATTTAAAACATACGTTAATTAATACGTGAGAATAATACTACTCTACATTTGTTTTGTATACATACATACATTTCCAGCATAGCGTGAGTAGATGCTATATACTCGTAACTTTATCAAGGTTAAACCCGCATAAAGACAAAGAAATGAGAATGATCTGGAATAGTTAAGTTTGTTGGTGCAATCGTTTCTATGCAATTCCGTCATATTCTCTTAGTTTTTGAGTCATTGATTCTGGATACAGACAGTTCTTATTTTAGTATGTTTTCTTTATGTTTCATCTGTAGTTTCCAGAATATTGGAAGAAATAGTAGTCCTCATACAAAAACTAAAACAAAGAACCTTGCTTTGAAACTAAAATTATGTGCCTGAATGTCCCAACAACTTTTATATACAATATTTTAAATATTAGCACCCAAAATAGTTTTCATTACACAATATATCAAATAATTTGCACCGATCTAAGCAATATTTGATGAAGAAAAATGACTTTTTATGAGTTATGAGTTGTATGACAAACTTATTCATTTCTTAATCTATGTATATTCACAAAATGTTTAAAAACCGTAACAATTAAGAGAATACATCCAATAGATTTACACCTGTGGGACCAAATTAATAATATATCTGTCATATAAACACCTCTAATTATTATAATTACCATATAGTAATCACCTAATGTGTGAAAGGTATATAAGCTTCGTTGGAACCGAAATTAGTATTATGCTTTGTTTGTTTGAACAATTCCTGCCTTTTGTTATTTGTTTTTGAAAAACATACAATAGCAAAATATGGTTTTGTAGTAGTTGACGAATTCTAGTCTGCTTAACATGAAAACTCTATTAATTTAATAAATTAAGGTTTCGTTTTATTTTTTGTGTACAAAACGAAACACACACTACAAATATGTCAGATACAACTGACGTGTACTCATCAATGTAAAATGTATAAAATTGAAACACTTGCTATTGCATCATACTTTTGTTTAAAAAAAAAAGACAACGACAAAAGAGGAGGAGGACAGTTCATTAACTTATATGTATTTCCTTTTTCGTTTATTTGTTGATAATTTAATAAAAAAGAAACAATTCATTATATTATCTTAAGTTGTTTTATGATAATCTTATACTTTGTCTTATGTCTTTTTTTGGTAATTAATCAAAATTCGAATATTAATCGTCTAGACTCTAGAGAGTCATTTGAAGATTGAAAGAAGATTCCGGAAATATAAAACACTTAATTAATATTGTAGAAACTTTACGATATCTAAGATCTAATTTAATACTAATTATCATCAGTCAATCAGTAGTAGTATAGTCTTCTATTCAATGAATAAGATTTTCTTTGTTGTTGAGTTAAAATGTGTGAAATGGTCAATGAATTTTGGGTGGATTGGAGCTGAAAGCCATGGCTGGCTGATATGGCTCTTATGTTAAAGTAGTGTAAGAATTGATATTTGTAATTCTACTTAATTATAATAATAATAAAATAAAGGTACATGTACGTGTATAAATGAATATCATGACAAAACCTACCTATTGTAAGCCGTAGATTTTGAGTAGATTATAAATAATTATTATTATTAGTATTCTCTAATTATTGTAATAACGAATCGTATCGCAGCTGACAAGTGTTGTCGAGGCGCTGATAGCTGTGCTTAGTTTCCTGGGATGTTGCATAGGACGTGCAAGAGGAAAAAGAAGAGTGTATGTAGCTAAACAGGAGATTTTTAGGATTTTTGAACCAATTGAGGGAACGTTATTCTGAATAATAATTCGGAATAATTGGAGGAAGACTTGAGATTGCCTGGAAAGTGTTAGTGATCTTTTATATTATTATTAATATTTGTGAACGCCAGCTACATCGTCAATCAACTTTTGTTTAATAAAATATTATTATTTATTCTACAACCACAAAAATCGTAACAATTTTGATTGAAACCAATCCATCTGTCCTGTCTAAGAAAGGAATCGAAGTTATTGTAGCATCTCTACTGGCTTTTATCTCAATATGGAGTACGGAACTATATTGAATGGTAGGATACTATAGACAGGCTGCTCCCTAATACTCTTAGCTTCAGTGTGTGCCATTGACATTACCAGCATGGGAGACCGATAGTATAGGCATCGCTGACTTGGCCCTTAGCCCCGTAAATTAATTCAAATTCATTTTTCAAAAAAACAAAAAGGTTCTATAATATTTATTTAGATTTATAAAATGTTCTTAGAAACCGAGATTGGCATCAGACGTGAGTGACTATGAGTGTCTCCAAATATCTTAGTATACATATTTCACAAACTGAGCCACTCACTGTAGTTCTATGATATACGAGTACATACAACATACATATGTACATAAGTATATATCTGCATACATACCAGAGAGAACTGCAGTGAGTGGCCCAGATTGTGTTTAGATATTCGTAGACACTTACTAATCAAATTCATACTCATTATAGTTCTCTGCTTGGCAACATATAGTATATGCTGACATTCATTTCAATTTGGATTACTTAAATATAGACTCAATATTTAGAAAATTCGATCAAGAAAAGTAAACTGATCTAATCTCATTTCCAAATAAATATTAAGATTGGCGTTGTAGCCCGATTATTTGTAGTTTGTCAATGAATTTATATGTTCTCTTTACCTTAAATACATAGTACTCAATTCTTATCATAAATAGAACGAACAAATTAATATTTTAAGCAAACAATTAACTTAGTAATACTAATACTGATGATGATGACAAAGATAAGAAGATTAGTTTATTGCGAAATTGAAATCGAACTTTGTGCGAACCAATAAATTCTACTACACTTGACTTCTTTATTATTGTTTAAAAATAAACATAAATACAAATGTATGTATTTGGTTCTATGTTTTGTATTGTTTATTATCACCAAGAGTTTCCATATATCTGGACAATGAAAATGTGAAATGAAACTTAGTCTGTCGATATATAAAAAATGAAAGATTATTAATAAAATAAACAAAAATTTTCTATTGAATTTTCCATTTTGATTATTTGTAATTTTTTTTATAAACTTATTTAAAAAGAGAAAACAGCAAATAGGCAATAAAGTATACATAAATAAACAATTTATCTAGATAAAAATACAATAATAAAAATAAATATATAAATTGTAATTTCTATTTTTTTCAGATTTTCCTCTTGCTCTTTATATTATTATATTTTGCTTCATATGCGGTTATTTCACGTTTTCGTCGTAAAGATCGTGATGATCTTTATTCAAATGATGAAGATGAAGTCTGGGCATATCGCATAAGGTAAGTTTATTTAAAGAATTCATAGATGCATTCATCCATCATACATAACATAAAGAGAGGCAATGACCGTAAATTGCAATACACAAGTTTAGTAAAGAAATGTCGTTTTGCCATTTTACTATTTATATCAACTGATTTTTGTTTTTTTATTATTGTAACTTTTATTTTAAAAATGCTCACCCAATGATGATGATGATGATGATTTTGTTATTGCAGCTCTTGGCTTTGCACATTTTCAATGGCAGTTGCTGCCGGGGCTGCTTTATTATTACCAGTTTCGATTGCTAGCAATGAAGTTTTGCTTTTGTATCCAAATAGTTACTACGTGAAATGGTTAAACAGTTCATTAATACAAGGTTAGTTATTCACTCACCATATATAGTATATACAATATATATGATATTTAAAATAAAGAATTTAATTAATTATATTTTTATTTATTTTTTTTTAGGTCTTTGGAATCATGTATTTCTTTTCTCCAATTTATCATTATTTGTATTTTTGCCATTTGCTTATCTATTCACCGAATCAACTGGTTTCATGGGTGCTAAAAAAGGCATCATTGCTCGTGTCTATGAAACATTTATAGTATTCAGTCTATTGGCAACTGTTGTCTTGGGCTTAACATATGTTCTATCAGCTGTTATGGATCCAGAGAAAATTGGATTTTTATCATTTTTAAGTAAGTACATACATACAATAGCTGTAACCAGAGAAAGAGGGAAATGCATACATATGTACATATTGAAAAGAAAAGGTGATAAATATGAAGTTTGATCAGCAAGTACATTGACAGTACCATTATAATTAAGACATTTTATAATGGGATTTATTTATTAAAATAAATAAATATTACGAATCTAATGCATTTTGCTAGTTGACTCTCCCAGGATCATGGTCATCTTTTATTATACAATGAGTCGCATAATGCACGTGCCGCATAAGATTAACTTAAGGAGAGCAGTGACTATAATGAGATTCCTATTTCAGTAAATAAATATCTGTGATTCTAAGGTGTTATCATGTATAGTAAGATGTGTCTATTCTTAAAATCATTTCTATAGGTCAAAATCTTAAAAACATATTTGTTTAGGAATTGACGGAAAAACAAACTACCTATATAAGTACTTAAGGCCAGTCAAATAAGAATTTATCTGTGGAATGAAACTAAATAAGCTGAAAATTGGTATACAAGTTTGTTTTGGCATTTTACTTGTTACCTCAAAAGTCTTAGTTGTTCCCCTGGTTAGAGTTAGTCCCATCACGAAGTAAGGCCAGATATGCAGTCGTTTAGACTGTGGAATTGTCAATTAAAACATGTCATCTGTTACCATGAATTTATCACGCAGTTAATTTTTTTGGGGGACTCAGCACTTTCAATGTCAAGTACTAAATAATTGGACATCTGAATTTGAATGTAGATATTTTTGATGAAGATCATCCAGACCAAATAAAGACATTAGTTTAGAAATGATTAAAAATATCCATGATATTGTGATGAAAGATCTAAGAACGAGACATAGTAGTGATAATAATTTTTCATAAACACTATGTTTAAGGACTTTAACTAATCATAATGTGTGTGCAAGACATCAAGGAATCGAATCTATAATAAGCTATATATCAACCGACTGATGTTTGTTGATCAACCCTCGTAATTTGACTATTTTTTTTCTGCATTGACAAACGGAAATAATGTGTGTCTTGGCGCCGTTAATAAGCTTTTTAGGTGCAGCAGCTGCCAGTCACAACATCCATTGTAGTCGTTTATCGTTTGTTTGTTCGTTATATGTAACCAATAGTGCTTGAAATTGTTAATGCATTTTGCTACTTCCCACTCTACTACTAATAATACTATGTACTTTTCTCAATTTAATATGGTTTGTATAACATGTTAATTGGCTTTCTTTTCACGCTTCATTTCAGGCTTGGGCAGTGTTCATTTGCCCTTTTTGTATTCCTGTGTTTCATTTCTGGGTGTGATGCTATTGATGAGTAAGTTTTCTACATTTTTTATAAGTTTATGGTAAATTATTATAATATATCGTAGCGATAAAACTGTACAGTTTTTTGTAATAATCTATAGAGTGAAGTTTTATATATATTTTTACTTACAATTTTAAAATGTTAGATGATGTTAAAATATTCTATATCGTAGCGATGAAACTGCACAGTTTTTTTTTTTTTAATAATCTCATATATAAAATTTTATTAAATACATTTTGATTGCTTTTTTATTCTATGACTACTAACCAAAACTTATTAAATTTAATGAAATGAACACTTATAAATTTGTTGATATTTTAGCCAAGAAATCATCAATTTGCTCCAATTGTTTTGAATTATATTTGCGTACAAATTTAACACAAGTCTCATAGTTTTGTTCATCACCCAAATGTTTATAGGATGCAGCACGATAAAGCCAAGCACGCATATTCTTCTCATCCAGTTTATTCAAAACATAATCACAATCAATAATGGCACGTTTATAACTCTGTAATCTGTAAAAATCAAGAGACAAATAGATATATCTAAAATATCCCAAAAATGTAGAAGAATCTAACAATACTCACTTTATATAAGAAAGAGCACGATTACAATATAGTATAGGACTATCTTTGATCTGTTCAATGGCTTTGGTATAAAGCAAAATGGCTTTTTCATAATTTCCTTTACGAAAGTCTTCATTGCCCATTCTGTAAATGATAAAAAACTATATAATATATACGTAATTGTAATTGATCTTAACTCACTTTCGAAAATTTTGGGCAACTCGTTCACGTTCCTGTCGTATCTTGGTACGTTCATTTGCATCTTGTTCAATTTGTTGCATAAAACTAAATTTATCCATATTAGCAAAACCATCAGGTTTAGCAACAGTCGATGAACTACCTGGTCTATCACCATTGTTATCTGTTTTATCACTATCAGGACGTTTATTTATCAATGTGCGATCATTACGCACAGTCACTATAAAATTATCTTCATTGGTTTCATCTCGTGATTTCAATAATTCTTTATAATCTTTAACTTCCTTTTCAGAAGCTAATGAACTGTAAGAGACAAATGAGCATTAATAAATTCATTTTAAATTCTTGTTCATCGAACTTACTTTTCATTAATATTCTTGCTGCCAAAAGATACATCATTTAATAGTTTCATAACTTCATCGACCTTCGATTCAAATTGCAAAAAGTCTTCATCAACTTCTGGATGCTGCATTATGTTTATTGTAGTAGTATGATGAAAATTTATTATTTGTTAAAATCAATTTTTCACACTTTTCACGTGCCAGTCTCCTGATATGATATACAAAAGTTTATGATCTATTATAAAATAAATAGAAATGTCATAGTCAACTTTGTTTATAAAAAACAAATAGATTTGTTTGTTCTCCATGGCAACCAATATTGCACACACTACTAGGGTCGATCAATTAGCAACTGTCGCAATGGTTTTTTCAATTACAGCCGTCAGCTCCTCTCTAAGTTCATTGACCGTAGCTCCCTAAGATGCTCTATCTCACTCATTCCATGTCCTCATATGACACCTAAGAACGTGTATCTCTCCAAGCGTATATCTCCGTTGCTTCAGTATCTAAGGTTTAAAAAGAATTTGAGGTGGGCTGGAAGAAAAAGGTATCTAGCTTATGCTGGTATACTCGGAAGTTTCACGGATGTTGTGAGATAAACATACTACTGCAACATGAATGTCCTCTGCCGAGGTTATATCCATCTTTAGATTGATGTGGTTGTCTAACCAATACAGGAACCAAGATATTCATATATTAAAATTGCTACGATTGACATAGAGTTAAGTTATTCTTATGATGACGGGTATCGGATGCATGCCACCCATCAAGAATTTTGTCGTAGCTGTGGAGATGACGAAGAATCAGAAAGATACACGGTCCCTTTTTTTCGGAACGCCTTTCATCGAAGTTTTAGGCATAGTTCGGCATGTGACTTGGCTCTTATTTGTAAATTCTGCGGGTTCTAAAAGCCTAGATCGACCTTTGATGAAAACTAGGGATACAGAGCTGGTAACTTTCTTAACCGCCCTTAATATCAGGCATCATAAGGTTTCTGGTTGTACTCGCTCTAGTGACATATCCTAATTGTAACCTATGTGATCCATGACACTATAATTAAATGAAATCTTCTATATATCTATAAAAATCATTTGCCTCAATGTTTCGGAGCGCATCACTTGAGTACGGCTGAACTGATTTTAATGAAATTTTCTGGGAAACTCTAGCATAGTTTGGAAAGTTTTCCTGTGAATTTTGCTTTACTGAGATATACTTAAAATGTATTTATAAGTAGTATTTATATTGCAATGCTTAACTTATTTAACTACAAATTTCTTCTTTCTATACCATTTCAGTTTGCACACCTTATGGATTTATACGTTTATTTGGTGTTGTTGGTCAAGTTCTTGTGAAACCCTTATTATTACGCGATGTCAATGAGGAATTTAGTGTTTTCTACTTGGAGGAGGCAAGTGTTAAACGTAAATTGGCCAAAATTGAATTGCAAAATGTTAGTGCTAATGATGTTAATGGTAGCGGAAGAAATGGCTTTAATGGGTATGGCTATAATACATCATTGGCACATTTGTATCAACGTAAATCATTAAATGATGATCTCAATGAAGAAGAGAAACTCAATAAAAGACTGAGAGAATTAGAGGCTGAACGACAAGATTTGGATAAACTACGAAAATCAACAACATTTCATCGGACATTTGTTTATCCCATAGCCATGTTGCTATTGTTGTTCTTTACCAGTGTTACCATATTACTGGTAGTACAAAATTCCTTGGAACTTCTGATAGGCATTAAGGCATTGCCAATGAGTACAAGGGTAAGAATTACTTTGAATTTATTTATATACTTATGATTTCAATTTTATAATTGAATATTTTAGCAATTCACACTTGGCATAAGTAGCTTATCGAAGTTGGGTCCGTTTGGTGCAGGTTTAGAGGTATGCTTGATCTTCTATTTGGGTGCAACATCAGCTGTTGGCTTCTATAGCATGCCATTCATGAGTTATGTGAGACCACAGAAACGTCAGACTTCATTAACACAATTGATATTGAATTGTGCTTTGGTTTTAATACTAACATCAGCATTGCCATTACTAAGTCGCATTATAGGTAGGATAAATCGGATTACAAATATTTTCTTAAACTAATTTATCTTCTATTCTTATTTGCAGGTATAACAAATTTTGATTTGCTTGGTGATTTTGGTGAAATTGAATGGTTGGGCAACTTTCAAATTGTTCTACTTTATAATTTGATTTTTGGTACAACAACTGCTCTCTGTTTGGCCAATAAATTTACAGCAACTGTTCGTCGTGAACTCTGTGCACGGTTAGTAGAGAACTATGTACTCTTTACTAACTACATATCGTTTATCAATTGATGTTTGCTTTGGCGTTGCATTAAACCCATTGTTGCAACGCCACTTCTAAGCCATCTCACAAATAATGGCAGCGTACAACATTTTATGCTATTTATGAGTGGCATTATAGATGATTTCTTGCAACGCAATAAATTTACCGCTTCACTATTTAGAAATCTAACAAGATTGAGTAGTAGTTGTGAGATAACTAATAATAATAAAACTATGATAAGTCAAAATTGTATTAAAAATAAACCAAATTCATCAACATCATCAACAACATCGCCATCATCAAACATTAATGATAACGAAATGGGATATTATGTCCATAATGATTATGATTATGATAATGATATTTTGGAGGATTATAATGAGGAAGACACCATTACCACCACCAGCAGCATCATCACCAACTAAACAACAATCGACTCAATAACAATGGACTGTTAAATTTTTTGTTTTTCTTATGTTTTATACTAGTTTTCTTTATATAAATACTATTTAAATTATAAAATGACTTTCTTCGTCCTCTACAAATTAAAAACTCTTTTTTGTTCTGTGAATGTCACTTACAAACAACCAACATACTTACATATGTATGTATGTAGTATGTGTTTCGTACTTAAGGTAGTAACTTTTCTAGTGTTAAAAATAAGCGAAAAACACAACAAACAAAATAAGAAAACAATATCGAAACAAAAAAGATTATCGCAACTTGTGGTAGTTTTAATAGTAAAAAGCAACAAAAACATATTCAATATTTAAGCATATGAAAACAATCTCGTCAAACAAATTGATAAAATTTGTAAATGTAAATTATGTGTTGTGATTTCAAAAATATTTAGAAATAATATAATAATAAATGTTTAAAATAATAAATTAAAATAACCGAACCGAATCGCACAGAACAGAAGCAAAGATCACATCAAAATACATAAGTAGTAAAAGAAGAAAATTTTCGATATTATTGCATTAAATTGTAATATTCAAAAGAGTTTTTAATATATCAAAATCATTTTTAAATCATATAAAAAATTTGTATAAATTTCTATGAAAAGAAATTCTTATTTTATAAAGAAAAATTAAAATCAAAATTGTTGGGAAAATTTTTGTATTCCTTTTGATTAAAATTGTGTATTAAATTTAATAAGAAAAGGAAACAAATTTTAGTAAAATTTTTCATTCATTTAAAATAATTTTTTAAATTTAAAAAGAAAAAAAAATTACAATTTCTATGAAAAGAATTTCTTATTTTATAAAAAAGCAACAGTTTTGGAAACATTTTAGAACATTTTTTGTTTTAGATTTCATTTAATTTTTTTTATAAATCATTTATTTAAAATCATTTTTTTAATGTAAAAAGCAAAAAAAAAAAAATGTATTAAGAAATTACAATTTCTATGAAAAGAATTTTCTTATTTTAAATTTTTTATATTATATATTAAATTAATACTATTTTTTAAATTTAAAATTAATACAACACATATTTATAACAAATAAGTGGAAGAAGATAAACAAGAAGATTGATGTGTGTGTATGTTCCTTAAATCATTAAATAATAATATTTGTCAAAATGTATTACATACGAGATAATTATTAGATAAATTATACTTATATGTATGTATGTATTTATTCATAATATAAAAAGAAAAGTCATCATCATCGCATATATGGTATTTCTATATAATTTATGTGATAAAACAAAACAAAAAATATACCTAATTCAAATAAAAACTAACACAAATCTTAATTCATTTGAATTTATTAAAGTTTTCTTTATTTTTATTTCTTAATTTAATTTCAGGTTGGCGGCTATTTTTCATTGAAACACATAATTATATATATTTGCTATTTAAATTATTAAATTCTGTGATTTTGAAATAAATCCTAAAATTATTTACAATAAAAAAATTAAACAAAAATAAAAATATGTAATTGGAAATCTTAGTTAAATTGGTTTACTTTTTTTTTTAATAGAAAATTTATAAAAATTCAAAATTAAAACTATTACATACGAAACCCTGAGTAAATTGATTATGATATGTTTTGAGGAAGACAGTGTTTTGTGTCATATTTTTACTGCTCATAAGATTTAGTATCTTTACATAAAGATTTTGGTAAACATAGTCAAGATGACTTGTGTCCGTTCTTGGTAGTAGAACAACAAGAGTGCAAATCGAAATTCTTGTTGCTGTGTTGATTGAATTGAATCTTTGATGAGGTTTTTTTTCAACTGTCCTATGATTGCTTTTTTGTTGTTACTGTCAAATATGGGTGTTTTGGCTTAATACTTAGATTTGACTAAGCTTGATACCAGTTCTGATCCATACAAAAGATATACAGGCATGTGCCAGAAATCGGAGACGGTTTTTATGCCGAATTATATCAAATTCTCTGTAGTTCAACTTAGATGTTTAAAAATGCTAATGTATACTTCAAACCACTGAAACCTTGAATTATTTAAATGCAGATTACCGAGGAAAACAATAAGCTACAGTTGTTGGTATTTTATTTTATTTTGTAACTTCAAAGAAGGAACAATTTAACCAAACCGTATTTATAAACTTCAAAGAAAGAGATTTTGAGATTTCGATTGAAAGAGATTTCTGGTACATGCCTTATTGTTAGTTAAATTCCCTGAAAGTCCTCTGTCTTAAACAATAATTTTAAAGTTCTATCATGAAAAAGAAACCTGTTAAAATAACTATAAGCAAATGCAGTAGAAACTCAATTCTCTTGCATGTCATGAAAAAATCGGTCGGTATAAAGTTTTATGGTTGTTGCAAGTATCGAATTTTTGTATTCTATACAAAATTTCTTCAGAATAGAGAATCGAAGGTACTTCCCTGAATTTAATTCAACTTAAAACAGATTCAATTGAATACATTTCGCAAGCAGGTACAATTTGAAATGTCGCAAGTACTGAGTATATAATGAACAATTTGTAAGTTGGTTCGGTTTTCTTGGAAAGTTGAAAAGATGAACAGTAAAATTGTCTCACTGCAAACAGCAATTGTTGTCAGAGAGACCTATACGTTCCCTGTAGAATAAGAGACCATCCCTACAATTACCACAGTCTCATATCGCTATCATCAATAGGTGGAGGACGGCTTCTCAAACAATACCATTCTGGTGTGTCTCTTATGCAAATTCAACTGCATTCGATGTATTTCATCACGACCAGACTTATAGCTATTACAGTCAAGAGTGCCTATAAAAAATAGTATGTCCTCCTGATGCTCTTTTGTTGTATTCCTTGATATTAGTGCTGTAATTGGGGTGTGCATTGCACTCATATGTGAGGCCAGCAGATTTTTATTTCATATCTGCGCACTTAGATTGGATAGTCTTTTTCTCTGTAACGGTGTTTCAACATATAGTGCACAAAATCAGCAGCACTCAGAATCTGAGAGGCCAATTTTCTTAAAATGATACCCAAGGTCAAAATGACCTGTAAGATATACTATGCTGTGAGTGTCCATAGATCCTCCAAGGTTAGTTGGAGTTAAAAACGCGAATTCCTGTGATGATCTTGATGATCTTTTATCTGCTTTAAGAAAACAATTTGCTTGTTTATCTTCTATAGCATATTGTATTAAGAGGAACCCCCCATATAAAAACGATTTAATTTAACTATTCACTTGATTTATTTTCTTATTTCTCTTAAACATCAAATACACATACACATATTTTATGGTTTTAATATATTTTGTAATTTTCATTAAGTGTTGTCTGTTTACCTAAAACTCTTATGTCATATATGGTAGTATAGTCATTGGTTTGGTTTGGTTTGGTTTTTTTATTGTACTAAGAGAGCTGGTTGAACTTTACATTTTTTTAGGTCTATTAAAATATATTTATTGGACAGATTAAATTGAGTTCATAGTTTCAGATTGTTCTATCAAAATCTCTCTGATATAAGGAGTTTTATACGCAAAATAGAATACATACATAAATATAGAGAATATTATACTCTTTAAGAAATATAGTAAAAACATATACTCGTTATAAGTAAAGATCAATAAATAATTGTACATAATTGAAGGAACATCTAAGAGATTATGTTGTATGTAAGAAGAAAAGCAAAGCAAATCCATTTTTTTTTTTAATTTAAATATCATATTCCATTGCCTCCTCAGCATCTTCATCTTCATCTTCTGTCTTTTTAGCAATACGATTCGTTGTTAGTGGTTGCAACATTCCTGCTCCTCCTTCTCTTCTATGTCCACGTTGCAGAATCACTCTATCTAAATCACGCATATCTAAATCGTGTAAAGCTTTTTGTACCAATGCAGCTAAATGTGGTGGCAAATCTTTTAAATCTTCCTTACGTTCACGTGCAAGTGAATTATTCATAAAAGCACTAACAGCTCCACCACTACCGTCGCCACCACAATTACCCGAATCTATAGTAGTACCAGCCGATGAGGATTTATAGATGGCATCACTATCCATGGCATGATTAATGAAATCACTTAGACACACATCAATGCCATATTCCGATGATAGAATACTACGTCCCGACTCACTTGATAAGGAAGACATGCCATCATCGGACAAAGCAGTTGGAGGTGGTGGTTTATGACCATCTCCATCTACAATCTCATCTCCATCATCATGTTCTGAAGAATTTGTACCAGAATCTTCAGTAGATTTTGCAGAATTCTTTTTGGTGTCATTTGAGTCAACCGTTGATGGTGAGTAACCACTTAGTAGGAGTTGTGATGGTGCATAATTAAATGTACCAAGAGCATCATTAGCTAAACCGACTAAGTTCTGGAGACGACCTTCAAGCTCTGAGATTTTTGATGCTAATATCCTGGAAAAGAAAATCATTCTGTTATCAGAGAAATTACAAAATTAAAGATTTCCTTACTTATTAGTTTTCTTCTGATGACTTAAAGCCAGGATCTTATCATTTAAGTTATCCAATAGATTCATACATAGAATCTTCAAATCTTGCATAGTCTCAGATTTCAATGGTAGAACAATACCAATCTCAAGCATTGTTTCAACTGTAAATTAGAGTGTTACATTAGATTCTAAACTTAGATAACAGTCTAATTTACCTTGCTTTGGACTTAAAATACTAACATCATTATGTGAGCTAATATTACCCAGTTTCATAATACCCTTCTTTCGCCTGCTTTCTATTATGGCCTGGAAGAAAATCATCATGATATACAATATTATATATCATTATATCGACTAAACCATATAAGTATACCTTGTACTTGATGGCTGTGTCCTTGGCAAAATTCAATTCATTTTCAGTATTCTTTAAACATTCATGCAGGTACTTGTTCTCTAATAATATGCCATCAATATCAAGGAACTGTAATTTAGTGAGACTTACAATGATTAGCACATATCAATATATAGCCCATTAAACTTACCTTGGGATGAGTCTCATTAGCTTTCAGAGCAACAAATAATTCATGATTAAGACGATGCGCCTTGCATTTGTACAGATCACGTTCGGTTATAAGATCTTCCTTTTCATCAATGAGTGCCTTAAAATCGAAAGCCAATTGAGCATTTTTCTTTTTCAAAGCCTCCAAATGACAAATAAAATTGCCACGTTCCAATTTCCATTGTAATTCCTCTTTACTATTATGGGGTTTATCAGTGCTACCACTGGCATCATTCTTATATTGATGTTTTGTGACATTTTTTCGACTTTTTGTAGAGCGTAACAAATCAATATCACCCTGCAGTTCGGATACCTTTTGTTTCAAGGTCTCCACTTCGGTTGATAGCTTAAGATTACGTTCACGCGTTTCATGAAGAATCAATGCAACACTTGATTTATTCTCACTTAAAGCTAAGCAATCACTTAAATCATTATTACGTTTGAGGGCAGAATAACGTAATTGTAATGTTTCGGCCATAAGTTTATATTGATCACGTTCAATACGAAACTTTTCCAACTCCTTGCGAAGTATACGTAATGCATCTATCTTACTTTGTAGTTTCCGGTGTATAGCTGAACTCTATGAAAGAAATGGTGTGAAGGTTTCAAAAAAAGATTAAATGTAATAGTTAAAATAAAAATTTCATAGCAAATTTTTAGGCGCTTGCTGACCTCGAGTCGATATTTCTCCATATGTTTGCCAAGAAAATCATAATGTTCACCGTTAGCAGTAATTCGCTGCAACTCAACACCTTGTGTAGTACTTTCATTGTCAGACATTGTAGTATTTAGTATTTTACATAGCTTTTCCTTTCAAGCAGTGAATGAATGAGTGAGTGAGTGAATGAATTAAATTCCAGTAGATATATACATTTTTTCTTTTTTTTTTTTGGAAATTGTTCAATAAAAGTAGACTGAGCAAAACTAATCAGAAAGAAAATAGACAGCTGCATTTTCAGTGTTGAACAATGCTGCCAAAAAGCTCAGGGATGCATTCATTACATATTGGTCACATTTAAATATTGTTGTATTATGGTGTCCTTGCCACAAGGTGGAGGAAGGGGTTCATATCGTTTTGAAGTTTCTTGTAAGAACAAGAACTCTGGTATGTGGATTAAACAGTTTATCCCCTTGACCTAGTTTGCGTTTAGTACACTCTTCTTTCACTACCACGTCTTTGTGGATAACTTTATTTCAAATATACTATGTACTATGGAGCGCATGCACTGATCAAAGTTTCTGGTTGTTAAGCATGAGTCGAACTTCTCTATAATGAATTTCTGTACAACGAAGATAATTATCCTATTATTTTGGTGCATATTGATTGCACATTATTCGAATTCCCCAAAAATTAAATAAAATCCAAAAATAAACACATTCTGCATCAAATTTCTCTATTTATCCATGGAAGCAATTCGATCCTTTTTAATGAGATGAAAAGTGACGTGTCTCCAACAATGTTATATGCAAGCCCTTAATATATTAGAAGATAATGTTGAGGTGAACTTAATAATAAAATCTTAATAAACTTGGATAAATTTTAATATATTTTATTAATCTAAATAAGTTATTCACATAGTTTTTACTAATCAATCCTATCATTAGTTTTGTACTTCATACTTCCCTTTATGAAGGAGGCCACTAAGTTCTATTATCTACTTAATTACTTTATCTGATTAAGGACTGGTCAGTCGCAGACCAAACTTCTAGATTACATATTCAAATAAAAAATTGATACATTTAAAAACGGCAGTACTTTGATCACAGAATAGCTAAAACTACTTAGTACATTGTCTATGGAATATTTATAATATTATATATGTTAATTGCTTCTTTACAGATTCTTATATATAATTTAATTGTCTAAAAGTAAATATTAAATCAAATTCAACAAACGAATTTGTTCTTGAGTCAACGTTTTAAATGCTGCTGATATGTCAACCAACAACTGCTATAATCACCCGATGCTCTGTTAAAGCTGCGTCAGATTTGAACAATCATCTGAAAATCATTCAAGTGAGATTAGATATCTAACTGACTGATCAAAATCAATCAGCAATCAATGTAATCACTTTGCAGAACTCAGGATCTGACTTAAACAAAAGCCCTTTGCGTTTCAAAATTGTTTGCTCATGCATCCGCCAAAGAAACGTTTCGGTGACGCCGCATAAATCCGTAACACCATGACTTTCCTGCACATTTTTCCTGGTCCCAACTTGCCGGATAATTTGCCTTATTTTCCTTAGCAAATTTGTACGCGAACTCGCGTAATTCACTCAAGCTCATAGCGGTATAATGGTCACAGTAATTTTTGATATACGAAACTAATGATTCTTCTTCTTCATCCGAAAAAACCTATAAAAACATATAATTAGTTAGTCGTTTGAATAGTTTAGTTAGTTCATCATAAGTAACTTACTCGACTGGCAGCACATGCAGTATACGAATATCCTTTGATAATTTCCATCAGCTGATCGTCATTCAGTTTGCTCAAATCCTGATAGATCGACAATCTACTCATATATCGTTGCAATGTGCTTCGTGGAACTTTGTAAAAACGTGCTGCACCAGCCACAGAGTAGATCTTCTGATTAATTGCTCTGATTGCACGAATAATAAGTTCCATATCAAATTTGGCACGATCGGTTGTTCGAACATATCGAGAACTACTGATAAAATAAACAACAGATATCATCATGTTTATTATGATTATTACTATTTATTAACTAATTCATTAATTGTTTTTTATTACCTTACCCATTAGTTGTTGTTCTTCTTGGTTTTGGTTGCTGTTGTTGTTTTGTTTCTATCACAGTTTCATCCACTTGGGCTTCTATATTATTCAACTCCTCATTGGAACTCAAAGTTTCAAGTTGTTTACATTCTTGTGATGTTGATAACACTTTGCTTTCTGGTTCTAAATTCTCATCAATCAAAGGATCTGGTGAACCATTCTCAAGCCATTTCTTGAAATGATGATCAAAGAGAACATTATCACCAATTGTTAGATTCTTAAATAATCTATCAATATGTTTCGTTTCCATTAATTTAACTATATCAAATGTTATGTTTTCAGCTGAAATTTTGAATAAACTATATTAATTAATTTTGGATATACGAATAATATTTACCTCTAAAATGATCATACAAATGTGTTAAACTCCATGAACTCAATAAACTATATAATTTTAGATCTTCTTGTTGCGGTGTTTCCCCCATATCCAAACGCATTGAATATTTATGTAAATCCAAAGTGTTCTAAATACAAGTGAAATCTTTACAAATTTCTATTGAAATTTCAATGTTTCTTACATAATTCTCCATTGGAAACAATTGTCTTAATTCACATGAGATTCTTCTTAGATTTTCATTATATTTTTGACATTCTGAGTTACTATTGATGGTGTTAATCAATGTATTGAATACAAAATCACGGTGTTTTACATTCAAATTATTATGTAAATCATAATAACTGAGGGCATTTTGTCCTTCATTGGATTGCATAAGCAGTTCCATTAGACTCTGTATAAATAAATTGAAATTATTAATTCAGGACATATTTACTTGTAATCAATTTACTTACAAAATTTGGTATTGTAAAATCTTCGTCATTACCATGAACATCATCCACTGGTGATTGATTGCTATCATTATCATCAGCATCGTTGTCAGTATCCATGTCATCATCAATATCATCACCAACTTGATTTGGATCTGGTTTTATCTGATGTCGTATATCAACATAATTATTATCATCGGGATCAGGACTTGAACCTTGTTCATCAAATGCTTCGTCATAGTTCCGTTTGTTGGAACTAACACCACATCCACCACTTTCTTCATATAAATTTAGTACTGCCTGTAAATCTTCAGGTTTCGTTCCAATTTGTACATAATCCAAGGGATCAAATGCTAATAAAATATATTATTGTAATGACTTCAATTGGTTGCCATGGTATACACATACTTGCTTGCCTTGCTGTCGCATATTTAACATTCTTTGCATTTTTTTGCTTTGCACGATTAGTTGAGGTCTTACGGCGACTATTTCTATTGTTACAATTGTGTCGTATCAAACACCCAGTGCCTGTTTTTGTTGAATATGGCAGCACATCTTTGCACTTCTTGCAACAAGCATAATCTTCAAACTTCCCATCAAATTTTATCAAATCGAAGTTATGCCAAATCTTGCTTGTTACTTTCGCAGGCCTTACAAGTTTATAGCTTTCATCACCTTCACTTAAATGCTTCTTTATTTCAAATTCTCTTGTCATATACATCTTGGCATAAATTGTTGTATGTTTCTGGTTAGTTGATTTTTCCATTGTGATTGTCAAATTGTGAATAAACTTTTTGCATTATTTGTTGATTATTTGTTGATTGTTTCTGCTTAGTTGATTTTACCATAACGATTGACAATTAGTGCTGTAAAGTGTTTGCTATAAATGGTAAACATTTTTAACACTGCCCAAAAAAGTAGTGCCAAGTAGTGTTTTAACTGTTTCTTTTGCTTATGTTATTTAAAATATTTTTTGTAATTAAAATTTTATTGATTATTTATTATTTATTTTTTTAAAAATTAATGTTAATTTAAAGAAATTATAAATAAATTTATTATAAGTCTTCCATAGATAATGTGCTTAGTAATTTTTGTTGTTCTGTGAGCAATATCTGCAAACATAAATTTATTAAATTTAATACCCAAAAATTGTTATGTGTTTTTATATAAACCTTTAGTTCAATAATTTGCAATTTTATTTCAATTTGACAATCTTCGATATTCTCGTTCAAACTTTTGCCAATATTTAAATAATCCAAAGGGCGACACTAAGAGACAATTAATTTTTTTTTTTTTTTTTAATTTTGTTGTAGCGAAGATTAACTATAATAAGTTTCATTTTACCCGATGCTGACATTTGCATATCAAATTACAATTACGATTAGCCACGTTGTCCTCCTTTGTATATCTAAATTGATTCTTAAAACATTCTTTGCTCAGTATTTCATGCAATTTTGTTTGAGATTCTTTGATATTTTCACAATAATGACATGTTTTAAAGACTTTAAAGAGATTTTTCATAACTCCAATTTCTCTTTCAATGTTATTATCTCGTCTGTTAAGTTGTATATCATTATCCATTAATTGTTCCATTCTATTATCATGGATATCATTTAATTTATCATGTCGAAATTGTAACCATTTCAAACGCATTTCTTGAGTTTTTATGATTTTCTTAACTCTGGCTATTTTTTCCGACAACTTTACGCTAGAAAGCTGCATTTGATATAGAAGCAACTCTCTAAGATCCATTTTATCCTTACACTTTGCGTTGCCTTCAGCGTAAGTTGTCAAAAATATATAGCAAAAGAATCAAAAAGTGTTTTTTTTTTGAAAGTTCTTATTTCTTTTTTTTGTACTTTAAATTTTTTTTAAATGACAATACAAACTTCACTTGGCACTACTTTCTTAGCAGTACTTAAAATGTTTACCATTTATAGCAACACTTTACAGCACTAAAATAGTTTATTGTCAATCGTTATGGTAAAATCAACTAAGCAGAAACAATCAACAAATAATGCAAAAATGAATTACAAAAGAAAAGTGGAAATAAAAACGTGTTTAAGTGTAGGTGATAAACGCTACAGACTTGTGAAGCCTATGAACTCAAAAAGCAACATCTGGCATAATTACGATTTGGTACAATTTAATGGGAAACTGGAAGATTATGCGTGTTGCAGGAAGTGCAAAGATGTGCTCACATATTCACCAAAAACAGGTACTGGCAGTTTGATACGACACAATTGTGAAAAGCAAAAAACTGGCCGTAAGAGTAAGAATCATACAAATCAACAAATTGCAAAGAAAGATAAAACTGCTGCACCAAAGGAATCAACTATGTATATACCAAGGCAACCAAATAAAGTTATGTATATGGATTATGTACAAAGTGGACCAACACCTGTCGATTTATATACAGTGCCAGATTTAAATGAACAAAGTGGTGTCGATGTTGGTGACGGTGGTGGTGGCGGTGGTGATGGTAGTGTTGGATGTAGTGTTGATTCCAAGAAACGTAAATATGGCGAAACATTTGATGATACTTCATCAGCCTCAGTACAACAAGGTTCAAATCCTAGTCCCAATGACAATGATTATGGATATGATGACGAATTTTTTGATATGGATTATCAAATAAAACAAGAACCAAATGAAGTTGGTGGTAGTTGTGATATTAATGATGGCATGGATGCTAATAATGACATGGGTGCGGATGAAGATGCTGGTGATTATGACGATCAATCGTCAGTGGATGATGTTTATTTCAATGATGAATATGTTATAACACCAAATTTTGTAAGTAGATTGATTACAAGTCAAAATATCCTAGAAAATATTTGATAATTTCCATTTACTTGTACAGAATCTAATGGATTTGCTTATGCAATCGAATGAAGGACAAAATGCCCTCAGTTATTATGATTTACATAATCATTTGAATGTAAAACACCGTGATTTTGTATTCAATACATTGATTAACACTATCAATAGTAGCTCAGAATGTCAAAAATATAATGAAAATCTAAGAAGAATCTCATATGAATTAAGACAATTGTTTCCAATGGAGAATTATGTAAGAAACATTGAAATTTCAAGAGAGATTTGTAAAGATTTTCTTATGTTTTTACTTGTATTTAGAGCTCTTTGGAATTACATAAATATACAATGCGTTTGGAAATGGGTGAAGCACCGCAACAAGAAGATCTCAAATTATACAATTTATTGAATTCCTGGAGCTTAACACATTTGTATGACCATTTTAGAGGTAATTATCACTTGTATATTCAAAATTGTGGTACACCTAATCTATTTTATTTATTCAAAATTTCAGCTGAAAATATAACATTTGATATAGTTAAACTAATGGAAAAGAAACATATTGATAGATTATTTAAGAATCTAACAATTGGTGATAATGTTCTCTTTGATCATCATTTCAAGAAATGGATTGAAAGTGGTACACCAGATCCTTTGATTGACGTGAATTTAAAACCACAACACAAAGTATTATCAACATCACAAAACCGTGATGTTCGTTATAAACGGCGTCAAGATAATAAAAAATTTCAAACTTTGAGTTCCAATGAAGAATTAGATATAGAAGCCCATGTGAAGACCACTGTGATAGAAACGAATCAACGGAAACAACGACGACCAAAACCAAAGAGAATGAAACCATCAAATGAGTAAGTTAATTAAACAACTAATGAACTAGTTGTGTGTCAATAAAGGAAAAGGATCATAAATCGTAGGAAAAGTAGAAAGTTTTAAAGATACTCATAATATTTTGTGTATAGTATTACGAGATTTTTATGTATAAGACAAGAAACATGGGAGCACATAGTAGGGGACGGTTGTGAGGGTTGACAAGATCAGTCAATTTGGCCAACATTATCTATAAGAGAAGAGTGTAAACTATGAGTTTTTATTTCTATAAGCAATGTGTTCTGGGCACCTATAGCTTCTTGCATATAACCATATTTTGATGATATCTAAATAGCATTTTAATTGACTTTTATCAGATGTTTTCGCACGGTCGATCGCTCTAATCCTCATGCGAAAAATATGGTTCAAGCAATCAGAGCAATTCATTCCAAAATCCATTCAGTGACTGGCGCGGCACAGTTCTATAAAATTTCACGAAGCACATTATACACATATATGAACAGATTGTCATACTACGAGGATTGGAGTAAAATGAATGACGATCAGCTGATAGAAATTATCAATGGATATTCGTATGATGAATTCTCTGGACATCGAGTAAGTTACTTATGATGAACTATTCTATTCAAACAACCGGCTAATTATGTGTTTTTATAGGTTTTTTCGAATGAACAAGAAGAATCATTACTTTCTTATATCAGGAAAAGCTGTGAACATTATAACGATCTGAGTATTAACGAAATACGCGAGTTCGCGTACAAATTTGCTAAAGATAATAATATAAATATTCCGACAACTTGGGACCAGGAAAAATGTGCAGGAAAGTCATGGACATACGGATTCTACCGGCGTCACCGAAACCTTTCATCGCGGACGCCTGAACGGAAAGTTTCGAATCAACAAGAACTTTTGTTAGATCCTGAGTGTGAGCAGTTGTAGCATCGTTGAAATTTACTACAAAACAAGGCCTACGGTTCAGTGTAAATGTAATGTGCCTGCATTTTTCTCTCTCCACATTATCTCCTTATGTATTTTCTCGTGATTCTTATTAGATTGCGCAACAAACTGGAAGTTTTTAATAGACAAACTTTAAATACTAGGTTGCAAATTTTGTATTCCTAATTTATGACATATTTCTTAGGAACTTTTTTCTACTGAAAACCAATAACAAAATAAATTACCGTATAGTAATTAGGTTAGGTTAAGAATTTCTTCCTGCCCATTGGACACCCATAGACTGTTCAGTCCTTAAGACAGATACTTTATTAAGGGAAGTATGAAGAATGGTTCTTTAAAGAAACTAATGATGATTTAATGATAGAAGTATTTAGTAAAAAACTATGTGAATAGCTTCTAATTATGTATGTAGAGCATATCATAATTTTAAGATTGATTAATTGAGTTTCATACATTGACAACTGAAAATTGAGTAAAATATATGCATTTTCTTAATTTGTATAAAATAAAACAATATATGGTATATCCGGTCATCTATAAAATTTGTATTTTTGTAACAAAAGTCATCAAAGAAAAGGCAACTGAAACTCAACTTTAGAATGGCATCATTTCTGCAACGTAGTTGTGTAGAACAAGCTTCTGAAGCAAGCAGGCCAGTAAACTGAAAGAAAAGAAGCAAACCATCTTGACATCGAAGGATATAGACACTAATTGGTATATAGATAACTATAAAACGGATCATGAAAGTGATAAACATTGGGCAATGCGTTGAAAGTTTATGGAAACACATAAATCCCAGGAAGTGGCTAAAGACTTCCGGGCAGAACGTGCTAGGAAATTACAACGTACCTTTGTTACGGCATCCAACGTGGAGGAGCAAAAAACCCAAAAGACAAATACGAAGTTAACCGAAAAATCATATAATGTGCTTCATTCTTAATCATGCCTTGAGATTAATCAAATTGTCTGTTTAGTTGTTCCATTCTATTTTCATGGATATCATATAATTTATCATATTTCTTAACATTTTGTTGGGATTTCTTATTTCTGTATGTATTTTTGAACTTTATTTATTTTAAATGCAATAAGCAAAACAATACCAATTCACTTGGCCCTACTTTTTTTTTTTTGGCAGTGTTGAAAATGTTTACCATTTACAGGAAGCAACACTTTACAGCACTAAAATAATTTAGTAGCCAATCAACCGCAACTGCAAATTCAGCTGAGCAGAAACAAATAACAAAGAATGCAAATATGAATAACAAAAGAAAATTGGAAATAAAAACGCATTTAAGTGAAGGTGATGAACGCTATAAACTTGTGAAGCCTGCAAACTTAAAAAGCAACGTTTGGCATAACTTTGATTTGATACAATTTGATGGGAAATTGGAGGATTATGCATGTTGCAAGAAGTGCAAAGATGTGCTGGCATATTCAACAAAAACAGGCACTGGTAGTTTGATACGACACAATTGTGACAATCAAAATAGTCGCCGTAAGACCTCAACAAATCATACAAAGCAACAAAATGCAAAGAAAGAAAAATTGGCTGCAGCAAAGCAAGCAAGTATGTGTGGTGTACCAAGGCAACCAATTGAAGTCATTACAATAATATATGTGTTTTATTAGCATTTGATCCCTTGGATTATGTACAAAGTGGATCAATATCTGAAGATTTATATGCAGTACAAAATTTATATGAACAAGGTGGTGTTGATGCCAAGAAACGTAACTATGGCGAAGCATTTGATGATACTTCATCTGCCTCAGTACAACAAGGTTCAAATCCTGATCCCGATGACAATGATTATTATGGCGAATATGTTGATATGGATTATCTAATGAAACCAGAACCAAATCAAGTTGGTGATGGTGGTGATATTGATGATGACATGGATGCTGATGATGATATGGGTGCTGATGATGATGTCGATCAATCACCAGTGGATGATGTTCATTGTAATGATGAAGATGCCACAACACCAAATTTTGTAAGTAAATTGATAACAGATGAAAATGTACTAGAAAATATTTAATAATTTGCGTTTATTTAAATAGAATCTAATGGAATTGCTTATGCAATCGAATGAAGGACAAAATGCCCTCAGTTATTATGATTTACATAATCATTTGAATGTAAAACACCGTGAAGTTGTATTCAATACATTGATTAACATCATCAACAGCAGCTCAGATTGTCAAAAATATAATGAAAATCTAAGAAGAATCTCATATGAATTAAGACAATTATTTCCAATGGAGAATTATGTAAGAAACACTTAAATTTCAAGCGAGATTTGTGAAGATTTTCTTTTGATTTTACTTGTATTTAGAGCTCTTTGGAATTACATAAATATTCAATGCGTTTGGAAATGGGTGAAACACCGCAACAAGAAGATGTTAAATTATATAATTTATTAAATTCGTGGAGCTTAATACATTTGTATGATCATTTAAGAGGTACATATTTTTTAATTTTATTTAAATTCAAATGGTTGTTATCCAATACAATCGCTGGCTTCTCCTAGGTAGTTCATCAACCTCTTTATTCCTAAAATAATTACTACGATCCCCCTTGACCACAATAAGATAAATAGATACTTGCAGCTAGTCTGTTTAATACAATAATATTATACAAATTTTAGACTGTCTTGGATATGACTTGAATTCTCTTGGCCTACTGACTATGAGCTTTCCTCTTTTTGTAAACAAATGGATTTGCAGTATCCCTATTTCACTTCTTTAGAGAAGAAAATGTATTCTTTCCTCTAGTATGAGCGGTTCTCTAAAACGAGTCCTAAGTCTTTTTCTTACTCATTTTGGGGATCTGCTTTAGTTATTTTCATAGAATTTTAATCTAATAATCTATTTTATTTATGCATATTTTCAGCTGAAAATATAACATTTGATGTAATTAAGGTCATGGAAACGAAACATATTGACAGATTATTTAAAAATCTTACAATTGGCGATAATATTCTCTTTGATCATCATTTTAAGAAATGGCTAGAAAATGGTTCTCCAGAACCTTTGATTGATGTGAATTTAAAACCATTACGCAAAGTATTATCAACAACATCAACATGTTCATCCCCAGACAATAATGCATTGCTCGAAACGATTTTAAAATCATCTGCCAGTGGCCAAAAACTCAAGCAATTTTACCAACAGAATCGTTTATTTACCAAAGTCCAACGTTCCATGTTAATTAATGTCATAGCACGATATTTTGAAATCAATGGCATATGCCTAACAACAGAATTAAATAAAAAATTGGAAATGGAAATTATAAGAATATTTCCAACCGAGAAAATTGAGTTCTATAGAACACAAAATCGAAGTCGTCTTTATGCTAAGGTTTATAATAAACGTCGTCAAGCTTGGAAACAACTTAAAACTTTGAGTGCCAATGAGAAATTGAACGAAAGCAACCAACAACAACAACAAGTGGTTAAAACTATGGTGGATACTCACCAACAACCAATAGAAACACAAACTACACCAACAAACGGGTATGATGTGATTATAAAATATTAATTAACTAATTAATTGTTTCTTTAAATTTTCTAAAGGTGTTAAAAATTGATTGTAAGAAGGAAAATCACATGAAAAGTATAACATTTTCAATATCTTCATCCTTTAATTTGAGCACCTCATGACTCTGCCTTCTTCTCTTCATGTATAACAAGAAACATGGACCACCACATAGTACAGTTTTTTTTTTTTGTGGTAATAACAGGTGAAGTAAAAAGAAATCCATTATTTTTCAAATAGATTAGATGGCTATAGTAATCAGTATCTCGGGTTGTATAAGTGCGATAGTGTTACGCTGGATGGAGTTATAAAGATACTCAGACAATTTTGTGATTTGCTTGATGCAGTATTGCTTGATCACAGGTCAAAGGTGGACACCAGCAACAAAAAAAAAACGCCATATTTTACAGGTTTTCTTCGATAAAGGCTGAAAATGTGAATAGTGTTTATGGTCCTGATACTGTAACTGCCAATCACGCGCAATTTTGGTTTTTGTCAATTCCGAAAATGCACCACCACGACCTGGAAGACCATTTGTCGAAAATGCCGATGAAATAATAGAAATCGTCAAGTCCGAACATTATGTAGGCACTGTTTCGATTACTCAGGAGGTAAATATTGGAGACAAAACCATTTGAAATCACTTGAATGAGGCTGGATACAAAAAGAAGCTCGATGTATGGGTGCCACACGTCATGGACTGAATTTCCATCTGCGAATCTCTGTTGAATTGCAATAAAATCGAGTCATTTTTGAAGCGGGTGGTGACTGATAATGATAAGTGGGTCACTTACGACATCATGTATAAACAGTCGTGATAGAATTGCAGTGAGCCGCCACAAACAGTGGCCAAATCAGGATTAACGTTCAATAAGATTTTGATGTATCTTTGGTTTGGCAGAGAATCATTTACTATGATGATGATGCTGCCCTACAGCTAAACACCTTAATTCAAATCTGTACTGTCAACAATTGGATTGTCTGAAGAAAGCAATCGCCCTTAAGTAGCCACCTTAGACCAATAGAAGAGGAGTTTTGTTCCATCAGAACAAGGCAAGGATACAAACATTAATAGTGACTCGCCAGAAGCTCCGGGAGCTTGGTTCGGAGGTTCTTATGCTTCTGCCTTATAGTCCGGATCTGGCATCAAGTGAATATCACCTGTCTATGGCGAATAAATTTATTGGTGAACCAGAAAGAAGGCTATCATTGGCTATGCCAAAGATGTAATACTCTGCACGCTCCTCCGGGTTGCATCCAACCCTCCTTTCTTAGCATCACTATATTCTCTCTGTTACAGTTTGAGTATTAATAAAGAACACAGTTCGAGTATCAAATATGAGCACAATTTTAGTGGCACTGTACTTTTACCCTTTATAAGTTTGTCATTTCATTTGGATTTGTATGTAATGCAATGACCCTTTAAAGTAGCAACAAAATACTAAATCGAATCATTCTAACTATGCTAAATGAAGCCTTCAAGTTCATGCATAAATAATGGATTTCTTTTTACCACCACTTATATTTTTAATATGTTAAAATTTTATTTAAATATTTTAACTTTGATTGTTTCCAATTTATTTTTTGGTTTCATATTTTGATGATTTTTATAAACTCTTAAGTTAAATTTAATTTTCAGTTTTCATTTGAAAAGAGACATATTTTTATTTCTTTAAAAAATAAGTTTTGTTATTCATAAACTTCTCATTACTTTACTTTACTTAATTTTCAAATTTTATTTGTTTTTGTAGATGTTTTAGATCTCAATTTTAACACAATTTCTAGGCCTATCATAAGGTAGATAGTTTGTTTTATAAGCACCCAACGAAGTTATATAATTTCGAAATCACAGAGTAAATTTATTATAAGTATAAGTATGATGATTATTCATTTTGGCTGGCCACACACTGGATACATCAGATAAAACGTCTTTCTTTGTCTGATGAAACAATAGCACAATGTTTCTAATAAAGATGTACACACCAAAAAGCAAACAAGACAAAAGACATGTTTTTTCTGATCCAGTGTATGGCTAGCATTACACTTCACCATGTAAAACAGTATCAAAACAACCATGTAAACCAGTATGAAATCACTATTAGATTATGACTGTTGTCTTTCTATACAAATTAAGAGTCCATTACAGTTTTTAGTCATCTGTCATATCAGAATCAACAATATTGTCGTATAAATCAGATAACTTTTAGTGCATTTACAGTAATTTTAGCTATCTCAATCATTAATTTGTGAATCTTATCAATGAAAAGTTGTATAATATAAGTATTTTTAATGGGATGAGACAATATTTGGCAATTAATGATGATTTCTTATTTTAAATAATCTTATGAACAATTTTATATGTATAACATTACATACATGCATATGTATGTATATGTACATATGTCCAACATTCCACCCATTATAAATAACATAGAAAAGCATTAAAAAACGAGCTTAAATTAAACGAGAGAAATTTCCTTAAAATTGATAGACTTGCTTAGAGACAAAAGTATATTATAAAAAAAATGGATTAAAATCATAATTATGTGTGTGTATTATTTGTATCATAGAATGATAATTTATACAATGATGAAAGAAGAAAGTATCTGTACGAATTTTAATATCAATTTCAATCTATAATTGTAAGAAAAAGGAAATTATAATTGTATCTAAATTCTTGAACATATAGTATTTTGTATTAATATTATTATTATATGCAATGTGTAAATCTTATTAGAGAAGATACTAGACTCTAGATTTAGATTTATTAACACATATTAGATACTTACATAAGTGAGTTCTTAAAATGAAATTTTGTATTATTTTCACAATGTTCACGTTGATCTCTTCAAAGATCTGTTTGAATAATAATATTATTATTATTTGTATTAATAAATTTTGTAAATTCTTGTCATTTGAGAATCTTAAACTCTATATATAATAAATTATGTAATTGGAAATCTTTAAGTGCATCGAAGAATTCTATAAGAAATTGTAATTTATAAATAATAATTGTATAAAAAACTCTGAACAATGTCTTTACATTTTTAATAAAATTTTAAATAAATGCTACTATAGCAGGTTACTGTATCATGTCTTAAGAGATAATATAGAATAATATGTGTGTGTGTTTGGATTTTAAAAATCCATTGTTTGTTGTTGCTTATTTATTATTCTATGGGAATAGTTTCTTATTTTTCAGTTACATGCCATGGCATTTGCAATTGTAACCATTTTTCGTACAACATTGACATCGGTTATTTGACATGGATCAATATCCTGTTTGCCCATGGTTACCTCACAATCCATTTTGGTTATATTGGAGCCATCAGCACCATTATAAGAATCTTCACCAGCTGCTTGCAATGCTGAAGCATGAAATTCAATGCATCGTGTGACTGTAAGTATTTCCTCTAAATTGCTAACCTTAATACCTGACCCTGGCATAACAATAATATCACGATGATGTTTGGCTATTAATTGTGCCACACAATCAACACCTTCGGTCACAGTTTGTCGAAAGCCACTAGTCAAAATACGCTTGAAGCCAATTTCTATCAATTGTTGAACATTTTCATGCATTTTCTGTGGATCAGTAAGATCAAAAGCACGATGAAATGTTACCGGTAGATCTTTGGCATTTCGTGCAATGCGTTGACATTGTTCCACATTAATGGCACGCTCCGGGGTTAAAGCACCAAAAACAAAACCATCTGCTCCATGTGTTGCTAGTGCATCTAAGTCAGTTAATGTAGCCTCCATTTCTTGTTCGGAATAAATAAAATCAGTTCCGCGTCTTGGTCGCAACATGCAAAATATTGGTATTGTTAGTGGCAAATCCTTCAGTGTTTTCAAAGTGCCCACGGTGGGTGTTAGGCCACCTTCACTTAATGCCGAGCATAATTCTATACGTGAAGCTCCTCCTTCTTCAGCTGCCAATGCTGAAGCAATAGAATCAACACACACTTCAAGATTAATACTGTTACTTTTTCCAGACATCCTAACAGAATATAATAACAAATTGTGTTTTTATATTTTGTTTTTCTATGTTTACACTTGTTATTTTGACATTCACCAAAGAAAATTGACAGGTTAATTAGAGGTGGAGAACTATCGATAGCACACAACAATTTTGTGCCTGACCCTGACTGTGTAAGTTTCAAGATCCTCGGATTACTACCATACAAAACAAGATATAAAAGGTGCGTGAAGAGTTTTACAGCTTTGGTATAGCCAAAGTCAATCTTCTTTTTCTTTTTTTCTTTTTTAATTAAAAACTATGTTGTTTGCAAACATTTTTGTTTCAACATACTATCGATGGTTTTTAAAAAACTATCGTTGACTATCGATAGTTCTCCACCTTTAAAGTGAATGACAAAAAGAACGAACGGAACGTATCACGTATCATGCATGAACTGTAACGTGTAGAAACTACCTTAATTTTGACATTTTAACCAGCAAGAGCCGGAACTATTCACAAAGCAGCGGCAGCACATTTTGTCAAATTGTTTTTTTTATTTAATTTATAAAGTAAATATAAATTAATAATAATTATTAATATGTCTGAACCAGAAGTCAATGGTGCCGATGAAGATGTGCAAGATAAAAAACAAAAGAAACAAACACGACATGATGGTGGCGCTGCCGATTTAGAAAAAGTTACCGATTATGCTGAGGAAAAGGAAATCTCTGCTGCTGCTATATCAAATGTAAGATGCGAATGACAAATTAAATTAACTAATTGAATAAGGATTTCATTTAAATTATATATTGTAGGCTGTTGAACAATTCGGCAATAAACGTAGTTTGGAAGATGAACTCAAGGTGGCCAAGGAAAAGGAATTACAAAAGGTTCAGGTTAAAAAAGAAGATATTGAACTTATTGTGAGTTATAATAATATACATAATAGGATTTTCAAAGACCTAGCAAACTAACAAATGCATTTATTATATGTAATTGTTTTCAGATGAATGAACTATTGGTAAGCAAAGCACATGCTGAGAAAGTACTACGAGAGCAAAGTGGTGATGTTGTGGCTGCCTTGCAAGCAATTGTTAGCAATTGATTAACAATAATCAATGAACAGTGTTCAAAATTTTATAGCTTAATAAACAAAAAACAGAAAAAAACACCAAACTACACACATACTATTAGCATTTTGTATATTAATAAAATGATTAATTAATAAAAAAAAAACTGAATACAAACAATTGTAATAGTGATGACGACAAAGGGTTTCTAAATATTTATTTTTGATGTTGTTCATGGAAAATTGCACAAATTTAATTTTCATAATACATTGTTACAATTAATCATTATTCATTAAAAACTTTAACTGCAATTGCCTGAAGAAAATAATATAAAACTTAATATATTAATTTTAAAATTTCAAGCTAATATAGATTTCATTTGCTATTTGAGCCAGCAAAACTTGTATATGTATATGTATTCTAATTGTAACATTTATCAATTGCAGCCCCTAGCAAGTTGTAATTTTCCTATGACTTTTCGTTTTTGTATTTAAATAAATATTTTAATATTGATTAGCAACAAATAGGGGGGAAAACAAAAAACATAATAGGCGCCCCACAGCCCATTTACATGACGACGCTTCGAGCATTGGCGACATCACGAATGAACTATGTATTCAAATACTTTTGTAGATTTTCGCATGATGGCGTATTAATATTTTGGGCCTTTCGATACAAATCACGATCACCAAATGTACGCGCCTTTGCTAGCATTGAATCTCCTGTTGAAGTAAGAAAAATACAATATGTTAATTTTAATTCATTGTATTGAGGAGGAGCACCACTATTTCTACTTACTGTAATTACGCTCACGACTACAAGAGTGCTTAAGATGATTTATAAAGTCCTCTTCCACAGATTCTTCAAGTCTTGCCACCGAGCCCTGATACTCTGAATAGAAATTATCCTTGACATAATAAGGTATTTTCATGTGATTCGTTTCACGCTTGACCGAATATTTACTACAAAAAAAAAAAGAAAATGAGAGTTAAACAATGAGTTTTATTAAACTATCTGTATTCAACTTACTGTGATGGTGACAAACTGTAAATGGGATCCGAAATAAAGAATGAGGACATCATCGAGAGCCCAATTAATAGTAAAATTGGCAGCAAATTAATCAAAGCTGATGAACTATTTGGATTCTATAAAACACAAAAGTAGAATTAGTTTCAGAGTTCATCAATAACAAATGCCAAATCATACTTCACGATCCTCTCGTGCCTGTTGACGACGACGTTGTTGACGCATGTAAACATTTTGCTGTGGAAATCCTCCACCAAAGAACATATTAAATAGTTCCTCAGCACTGACATCAGCCTGAAAACCACGTGAATAGCCATACTCATTGTAATACTGTCCACCACCATGATGATGATTGCCACTGCCATGACCAACACTATGCGATTCATTAATGCCATATAAATCATAGTTCTTACGTTTTTCAGCATCAGTCAAGACACCAGCAGCATTTCCCAAAGCTTTAAATGCTTCTACAGCACCTGGAGCCTTGTTCTTATCGGGATGTAGCAATAAGGCAAGTTTTTTATATGCCTTTTTGATCTCCGAGTCCGAGGCGGTTTTCACAATACCCAAGACTTCATAGTAGTCTTTGCATCTATAAAACAATAGCTTATTTTCAAGAATTTCCTTTGTTTTATGTGTTTGCAACTTACTTTTTGACTTTCTTCACGGCTTCCAATTGATCTTGAGTATAATCTGGTGCTGAAGAACTTGAACCCGATGTGGTACGTTTCCGTGGACCATCATTTTCATTGCTGGTAGCAGTTGATTTTTGCCTATTCGCATAACCATTAGTCGGCGTTGATGTAGTGCTGCTTTTGACGCGTGAAAGTATTTCTGACGAAATAAAACGAAATAATGAATTCACACGCACACCTTAATTAACATTAACTAAAACTGAAATTAAAACTAACCCTTAGCCTTATCTGTAGGGTATAGTTTCTCTGCTTTGAGTAGAAACTTTTCTGCTTTTTCCAATTTACCATCCGACAGAGATTTTATAGCAATATCAATGCATCGTTGAGCCTCGTCTTTATTGCCATCCATTTTTCTTTTCCTTTTTTCGTTTTTTGCTTTTTACAATATTTTAATATATATTTAATTTGTATTGTACACACAGAGAACTACGTGTTGTTTTTATAATCAGGGCACTTGCCACTCTCCTCTCTCCTATTATCTTTGTTGCTCAACTCTTTTCTGTCTTGCTTTACATTTAATTAGTAAAGCGTTCTTGCAGTTTTTAGGATTTTACTAGTAGTCTTTGGTCTATTAGCTGCAAAGAATACAATTTACTTAATTAATTTACTTTATTAATTTTATACTCAAAACGTCATAATTTAAAATTTAATTTAATTGATTTTGCAAGGAAAAAAAGAAGAATCAATCACCTGAACCCAAAACACTGCGTGCAATAATCGAACCAATTGTTTTACAATCGAACGAACAATATGCTTAGTAATTTATCGATAGTACGATTCGATAACATTGCTATGGTTATCGGATTCTCTACCAGTGCTATTAATTCTTTAAATTTCCGTGTGTGTTTCAGTGTTGACTAGTGCCTCTAAGAAGTGTCACTTTAGCGAGGATGGTTTTGGTTTTTTTTTAGTATTTCATAGAAATCGGAGTAAAAAAGCGTACTAAAAGTACGCAATAATACGCCATTATCAGTGTACAATCAATATAAATGCATTAAATAATCAAGCGCATTTAATAAAAAAGTAAAAGTAATACGAAGAAAAAGAGAAAAAGTTGCGTGTGTTTTATGCGTGAGTTAGTTATTGAGTGATTGAGTGAGTGCAAAGATATATATATGTGTGTGTGTAATGAGTGTGTGTGTGTGTTTGTCTGTGATTAGAGTCATTTCGACGTATGATATTACATCTAACGAAAGTACATAGAAGAGAGTTAACAATAATAATAAATAATAATACCAACAACAACCACAACAACAGGAGTTGCAGCTGCATCACCAACAACAACAACAACGATAACGACAATATTCAGAATCTTTACATTTGAATATAAAAAAGAAAACAACTTAGACGAAGGCGAAAAACAAAAACAAAGGTGTGTGTATAGATTGGATGATGATAATGGTGGTGATGTTAATGGTGTTTGGAACCAGTTGTAGGATCCAGTTAAAAACCAGTCAAATGTTCCATTCTTTTTGTTTTTTTGTTGTTGTTGTATACTCTTTATATCTGTTAATAATATTTGGCGCCAGCCAGGAGCCGCTAACTAATAAATTGTTTTTGTTATCGTATATGCATTCAAAATGAGAAATTGCTAGCAAATTTGTTATTGAATGAAGTTTATGTTAAATTTATAAATAATAACAAAGTTCAATTTGAGTAACAATTCAATTAAAGTTTCGTATATGATAAAATAAGTACCTCTAAAGTTGAATAGAATCATCATAACAATACTTAAAGGTGATAAACATGAGATTTAAAGCACACTAGGGGGGCTCCACCCTTGCTGGATTGCCATCTTGTCGTGTAGATATAAGATCTATGAGAGCAATGCCGGTGGTATAGTCTTCCAAGCCAGTAAGGTCAAAGGTGTAGAGGAAGTAAGAGTAGTCCAAATCAAGTATCACAATGCTATCTTAAGGCACATTAAAAATTTGCTAGAAACCTACATATGATTATATAAGTGTCAGAGGGTGCATAGAACAGATCCAAATCAGTTCGGAGAGTTTGTAGGGGTCCATTTAGACAGCTTAGTTTCATATGTATGTATATTTTCTAGTTTCTTGTAACGTCAAACGTCTCGATGCCAAAAGCTTTCTTTTACTTTTAATTATTTTAATGTATCCTTATATCACTTACAATATGAAAATTGCATTTGCAGTCGTTGAATTTCGTTATAGAGAAGTCATGGCTTGTTGTTATAGAGGTGTCCGTCCCACTTTATAAGTAATTGCATTGATGAAGTTTGTCTTAATAAATTTGATGTCAATTATCTGTTAAGATTCTTCATATTGTTCTGTACTTTTGTTGTTGGTGTTACAATATGGGACAATATGACCCTTTTCTAATCAAATAAATGAATGAATTTCTCTGAGTAGGTTTGGATGTTTCGTGTTTTTAATATGAACCCTTCAAACTCATAATTACAATGGGCTCCTTTAAAGATCACAAGTGCATATTGTTTTTTTGTTAAAAATAAATCAGAATTTCCCAAGAAAATTTGAATTTATCAAGACAAGGAACACAACATGATTAACGTTGTTTACTTTCTCTACAAAACAACACTTACAAAGTGAAACAGTCGAAGTTCAAAAAGAACGATGTACCTTACAATATTTTCCAGGCATTATGTACACATACACTAAGTACATACTGTATGTCCGTATTTATGTATTTCCAAAATGACAATGACTTTTTGCATGAGTCGTCGTCATCGTTGTTGTCAGAACGGATCTGAGCTGATCATAAGAGAACAAAACACAGGCACACCGCGACAAAAAATACAAATTTTAAGACATTGAACCAACCAACCAACCAACCAATTTCACATGTAAATATGTGCATATTATTTTAATGCAAATTTTAAAAATAAAACAAATATACATATGTGTATAAATAAATTTAAAAAGTTCATTAAGTACTTACTCATACTCACCTGTGCCTGGCTTGCTCAGGTGTCAGGTGTAAAAACAAAAGCCGGTAGAGAGAGTGAAAGAGAGAGAGAGAGAGAGATTTAAGAGTACAAATATTTGAAATATTTATTGTTATTGTTATTGATAATTGTTTATTTCTTTGACTTGCAGCTCTTCTCACTAATTGGTGCTGCTTTTGTTATTTACATACATAAGCGTATGAACGTCGCCTAATCAACATTATAAATATTAAGGTATGTTTACAACTAAATTGATCCATTGATACATAAGTAAGTTAAGTTAAATAGGAAGAAAGTTTCAAGAAATATTATACAAATTTCAAGGGTCATGGTAGCTTAGACTATATATTTTTTTCATTACATTCCCCAACGGTTTATGCAATTGAATCAAGTTTCATATATTCTTTGCCCAAGATTGAAAGTGCTCTGTTTCTCGTTCTGGTTGTTATTGTTGTTGTTGGTGTTGCTGTTAAGAAGCATCATCATCATCAGCTGGGGGAGATATTTGAGAGAACAAGCACATAAGCAGCAAGAGCACCGAAGAGAACAAATGAACGATATGTAAAGCTCACACACACAAATATACAAATTACAAGAACGAAACACACACACACACATACATACACAATAATATCAGTAGCAGAAGCGGCAGTGGCAGCAGCAAAATTAGTAGCACGCGTCAAGTAAAAAAGCTCTTCAGTCGTCAGCTGCTGCGCGTAGAGAGTAGTTAAGCTGCTGTGTATTATTGTATTTGACTGACGTTGTCTAATATATCGTCTGTCTGTCTGTGTCGCGGTTGTGGTCAGTCATCGTAGTGTTTCGATTTTATCTAACAAAATACGAAATACATTATAACTGTTTCTATATAATGTACTCAAAATAAATACAAAATTGTGATAAAATAAATACATACAGTATTAAAATAGAATTGTTATTGAGACCAACAACTTTGACCCGAAACAACAACAAAAACAACACTGCGGTATTCGTATATGTGTGTGTGTGTGACCTTAATTTACAACAAAAATAACAATAACAACAAAATCATAGCCTCCCTCTCACTCTGATGAATGGGCATCATTACTGTACTCTACTCTGCTCGCATGCATATGTGAATGTTTCTTTTGTGAATTGTGTTGTGAGTGAGGAGGGCAAATCTTTTGCCATGTGTTTGTGTAAAATGCAAAAAAAAAATACATGAAATGAAAGGGGAAACAAGAAAAAATATGCTTAAATTGTTTGTGTGTTTAACAACTCCAAATCTCAACTTCCTTCCTTGTTGTAGATTTTTTAAACTTTTGATTTTATAAAAAAAAAATATAATCGTTTTTGGTAAAATGTTTTTTTCCATTTGTTTGAGGTCATCGCCATATACACTAAAAAGTCAAGTATATAAACAAGGCAAGATGGTGGCGCTTGTTATATACAATACAATGGCAACAAAGTTTAGTGAGCTTACAAACAACAACAAAAAATAAAAAATAACCAAAGCAAAAACTGAACTGAACTGACCAAACTCGCATTGAAAGGCGTTTTGTGTTAATCAAAAGGAAAAACAACAAAATGTGCAAAAAACAAATCAAAGCAAATAACGCAAATGCCATCAACAAAAATACAATATAACACTCACTCACACATCGAAAAGATTGTGTGTGTGTGTGCGTGTATGAGTGAATGTAATTGTATTTATATTTGCGCACATTTTTCGGCTTTTTGTGACTGAGCCGCTATTGCAATCAATTTTTGTTGTTTTTCGTCTTTAATCAATTTACTCTCTGACTTTGCTCTCTCTCCCTCTCTTTCTTATAAATTGTTTCTTGTGCTCTTTAGATTAAAAACAAATTATTGCATTTTTTGATAAAGAAATTATCAAAAATATTAATAATATTTTCAAATCAATTGACTTAGATCTCTTTAGATTTACCAAATTCACTCATTCTCTCTCTCTATATACATATCATTGACATTTATTTGTTCTTTCAGAGAGAAGAAATACAATAGAAAAAAGTTTTGCACAAGTTAAACAAGTTTTTGAATTTGATATAAAAATAAAAATTATCACAAATTGTGTTAATTTGTTAACTAAATAAATATTTTTATATATAAAAATGAAATCATCAATTTTTTTTTTATAAAAAAATTCAATTCAATAAAAAATAAATAATTTTCCTAGTTCCAATATGGCAACGCTTTGTTATTTACCAGTTTTTTATAAGTGTGTGTGTGCTCTTAAAGCTCTTTCCTCATCTCTCTCTCTGTGACCCTCTGTGTATGTGTCTCTCATACTATACTAACTAAAGTACTCTGTGTTCTCTCTCGTTCATAACAATGTTTGCTGTCATTTACATATGTTCAACTTATGCCGCTCTCTCTCTCCCGCTCTTTTTTCATATTAAAGTAAATCTACTCAACCCACTCAAGCAACCACCCACCACCCCGTTTCGGTAACAAATGACAGCAACAACAAAAAAAAGCAATTAAAAACATGTGCTTGAGTTTACTTCTGTTGTCACAACAAGTTTTATTGTTTATACTTTTTTGTAGTACTATGTCTCTCCTAAAGAGACTGAGGAGAGAACGAACGAGTGGAATGTGAATGATTTGTGTGAGTTATGCACGCGTTTTGTAGTGAGCTTCCGCCTGATTCTCTTCTTTATCATTATCATCATCTTCATTATCATTTATTGAAGTCATGTGTTTTCGTGTGGTCTCACTCCACTCTACTCAGTCACTCAGTTGTGACAAGTTTCTTCTTATTAGAACGTGTGCGCACTCAGCAGTGGCAAAAACCACACATAACTAACAACTAAAAAAAATGTTTGTTTTATTTTGATGTTTTTTGTTTGAGAGTAAATAATGATGATGAAGATGGAGCTGATGATGATGATGTATGTATGTATGTGCTGAGGTCATTGTGTGTGTGTGTGTATATATATATACACCTAACCCCACACACAAAGTTGTTCTCCCTCTCAGCCTTCTAAAGCTGTCAAACTATTGTTAGTTCAATGCTTGGTTGGTTTGCCCAACTACCGCCTACTCTCCTGCCAATCTTTTTGCCTTTGCTTTTGGCCCACAAACCACATATACATACATGCACACATGCATACCAACTATGTGTAGTGTATTTTGCTTGTTTGTACTTGACAAGTTTTGAAAATAAAATAGAAACGCAAGCTAGCGAGGCGAGCGCTTAATGTGAGAGATTGGCAAGAGCGCATAAGCATTTGATGTGCGCTGGCGGTGCTTCTCATACTCTTTTTGCTATTTTGTCATGTATATGTGTTTGTGCACATGATGAGGTATGTTTGTGTGTGAATTGATATAGGAAGAACCTTGTGCTTATGACTGTGGAATGGAATTTAGTTGCTGTTGTTGCCATTATCGTCGCCGTCAGTGCTGCTTATCTCTGCCCCTGCCTCTTCCTTCTGTTGATACTGCATATTAGATTTTATTGTTGTTATTGGTGGTGGTGCTGCTGCTGTTTTTGTCATATAAATTTTGTTGTACTTTTAGTACAAACAAACAAAATTTTCAAGACCTTTAAGTCAATTTACTCACTTTATTTTTGCAAAATTTTACTTAAACGTTTGTATGAAAATGAATGGGGGAAGGAAAATGATAAATTTTCATTTCTCAAATATCCAATAATTTCATAATAATTGTCGTTTTTAGTAGTATAACACGCAAAAATATCAGAAATTCAAGTATGAACGTGTCAACCTCGCTTTTCTCTCATACATCAACCAAAGGTTTTTCATTTCATTTTATTATATATAGTTTTTGGTTTTGTTTCTCTTTTTTTATTTTTGCAAAAAATAAAAAAATGACCTTTCAAGTTTTTTCCCCTTTTTTCGACTTTGAGACAACATTCTACCGGAACTACTGTGTATGTATGAGAGAGGAGGTGTAGATTATTTACCTTATTTTTGGATAGAAAGGCTACCCTTGGATGTTGATGGTTTTGTTTGTTCGTTCTTGATACTTTTTGGGTTGTTTGTCTGTCTGTGTGTCTGTCTTTCGGTCCTGAGGACAGTGAAGGGACACTTTTGTTGGTATTGATCCGTCCTTCCTTTTTTTTCTGTTGTCCTCTCTGCTTCCTCATCTAGATAGGCAAGCAATCAGACATACAGAAATTGATTGGTTTTCTGTTTTCTGTTCTGTTAGGTTCAGTTTTCTCTCTTGTATTTCTGGTTATCAGAAATTTTTGCTGATAGTAAGCCAATTTATCATGTTTTATTGTATTTTTTTGCATTAATTTTTTGTTTTTTGGCATTGAACAATTTTTTAATGTGTGTGTTTTTACTTATCACTAACCATTTCCCTCGATCTTCATCCTCGATCCGCAAATTTTATCAGAAACTTGTTAACTTTCATGTGAAAAAAAGATCACGTACATTGAAAACAAAATCAACCGAAAATGATAAAGAAATTGAACTTTTTTGTTTAATTGAAACCAATTTGCATATTTTTTGTAGCATACCCAAAGGCGCATAGTATATTTTAAGGCGTTTCTTTCATTGAACTCGTCATACTCAAAATGTAAAACAATTTAAGCATATGTTTCCTTTGACTTTTCTTCTTCCTTGAGACAAAATAATAAATAAGTATATTTAAATAATCTTGAATTTTTTAAAATTTTTTTAGTGATTTTCTTGTTTAAAAACACAAATTTTATACAATAAAAATGACGTTATTTAATTAAAAGCAACAAAAACAATTATTTAAAATTTATTTTAAATAAACTCAAGAGAAAATCCAAAAAAAAAAAAAATTTATTTAACAAAACAGAAAGATCTTAAACGAAAAACCAAGTGAAATACAAAAAAACAAGTGTTTGTTTTATTTTATCAAAGGATTTCACTTTAAAGTCTATCAAAGTGGATACCCTACCTTTACCTCTAGGAGGACTTTCTCATGTTAGAATGGCTTTAGCCAGGTAAGCATTATAACATCTAACATCTAAATTTTAATCACATCCAATCCATTTCATATCTTTAAATTCAAATCCCCACCAAAATTGAGGAGTGGAATGGTGAGAAGAAGACTAAACGGGAAACATCATACCATGATTTTCAGGCTTCTTGGCTTTATACGCGTCGGGTGTAATTTTTGAATGTATTCATTCTTATAAAGCCAACCCTGTCCCTGCAGTATGAATAGCTGGTCCTTTTACATGTATTAAACTGGTGAATTAAAATGGTGATGTCATTGGAAGGGGTAAATTGCCAACGCCTGTTCACCAGTCATGTCACCGTTCACTGCCGCCGCCTGCATTCCACTCATATAATCAATCATTGTACCCCCTGCATTTCCTACTACTAGCGAATTGTGGCTAGCATCAGTAATACGAAAAGTGCTGCTGACTTACTATGGTAACGCCCCTTACTGGTACGCCTCTGCATAATTTGCGACTAAAGAATTCACCAGCCACCAGGTAAAACGAAAAGGGGCTAGTGAATTACTATCGAAACAGCCACCAAGTATACTGCAGGGTTGCTATATGCAACACTAGTAATAGTCACATTGTCTGTACCAACACTTTCGCAAATCAACTAGTTCAAGAACACACATGATTCGTAGTTCAAAAACACCATGACTGATAGTTTTCATAGTGTGAACGAATATTTGATACTGTGTACAGTATTGTTATCCCATGCATGCTCTCCCATTCCTCCCACTCGCCTTACACTTGGTTAGTTGCGAATTCATTTTTTTTTTTATTTTTCATAATAGTGTGATACCGAGTCACACAAGAAGACACGAGTCACACGGCAGGGTATTTTTAAGCTAGTGTGATACCGAGTCAAACTATTTACACCGAGTCATACTAAAAGAAACAAGTCATACGAGAGTGTATTTTCATGATAGTTTGATATCGAGTCATAGCTACAGAAACGGGACACACAAGAGTATAAATTCGAGTCAAATATAACAATAATGACTCGTTTCAAAGCACACACGATTCGTTTTCAGTGATGTTGCGAATATTTGCATAGTTATTGATAAGAAGTCATATTCGTTATATCCCTAGTATGCACAGTATAATTGCCACTACCTAACACTACTTAGTTCGCGCTGGTGCAGGGCTTTAGTTCCTTTACAAAATTTGTATTATCATTTACCATCTTTTGAAAGATATTCAAATGTATTGATCTAATATCCAAAAGTACGTACTCATAAATGAAAAACAGACACTTAATTAAAAGAGTGAAGCATTCCACAAGGGAAATTCTTTTTCATTGACTTGTTCCAAATAAAAACTGATGATTGAAGATTGAAACGAGATGGTTAAGGGAAGTTTGACTTCTTATCCAACACAGATGCTTGTTTATTTTATTAATCAACATTGTCCCTATTTCATATAGAACTTTTATCAAATTTCTCACCTTGTCTTTGATACAAATCTTTTTAAATTGGTGACCTTCCTTTACAAACTCAAATAGTTAATATGGATAAACTTCCAACAATGACAGGCTCTTTAAGTCCTTGGAACATCATGTACAATTTTAACGCATTCTTCTTTGGTTTTGTAACGTATCCTTGATGTTCTCAAGTTAACTATTTTTTCAAGTACATTTCTCACAAAATAATTTTAGATGATATTAAAATCTAACCTTGCATCTATCGTAGTGTGGATGTTAGTTGGTTGGTTGGTTGTTTGGTGACCATGATTTAAAACGTGCGAATTTTGCAAGGTTCTTCAATTGTGCAATTGTCTTATACAAATGAATCTCAAAAAAACTAACACCAATTTCATGTTTTAGAACAAAAAGCTTACAATTATTATGAAATTCCATTAAAATAATAAAATAATTACTAAGTATATAAACAAATTCGTTCAAGATACAGATATGTACAATATCTAGATGAGTTAATTACAATTTACATGAATATGAATGAAATACATTCATATGCTACAATATAATCTTAATGGATGCCATTCGTGTTTAGCTATAATTACAGTTAGTCTAGTCGTCGTATAAAATTGTTTCATTCAAATTTCCTTGCATTGAATTTCATGGCAAGGTAACAAACATATACAAACATGTACAAAAATTTCAATAAAAATCTATGAAAAATCGCAATAGATTTATTGAAAATTTATGTCCCCTTCACTAACAACAAAAAACAAAAATGAAATATTTATTTCTTTTAAAAATGTATATTTTGCCAACTGTAGGGTAGGGTAGGGTTTTCTTTCCCCTTTTATCATCGAACATTCATTGGTGGGTATACAAATATGTAACTATATTGACGATTTCTTTTAGAACCTTTGTAGCTTTATTGAGATAAATTGGTCATCGATTGCTAGGAATCTTTCAGGCATCTTACTGATTCCGTGTTGGAAACATTTCTCGTTTTATTAGGCGATTCAAAATTCAATCCAATTTTTAGCTTAATCTTAAGAAGTTAAGTGCTGCTCGGCCATGCCATGAGTCATCGTCCAGAACAAGTGGTAGTTGGAAGGAGCAATGTCTCTAAAGATATTTTTTGATGCCTTTTTCAACATATGGCCGAGCGTTGTCATGCTTTATGATCAATTTGTCATGAGTTTTGGAATACTGGGTTCGTTTCAGCTTCAATACTCGGAACAATTGCATAAATTGTCGTTGGTAACGCTACCCAGTGATGGTTTCGTTGGCTCATTGTAGATCACTCCGAGCTGATCCCATATAAGTATGTACATAACATGCAAAGCAATGAGCTTTTTGTCAAGAATATTCGGTTTGGCTGTTGAAGTTGGTGCATGCCGGTCTTACCCCATGATTTTCTACGTTTTGGGTTGTCATAGTGGATCCACTTTTCGTATCCCTTCACGATTGCATGCAAAAAACCCTTGACGATTTTGTCATTAGAGCAGTTGTGTTCGTACGTGAAACGGCATTCGATGTCTCTTGTCTTGAGTTCTTATGGAACCCAATTTCTTTGTTTGTACAGGGAAACACCGTTTCCAAATTTTGTAAATCATTCAAAACTTATTTGTACACCTAATATAAGATGACTTTCACCAAGCATTTTTCATTTTTCTCCCACTTTTTGTCAAACTTGACAACTTTGACCTTTCTTCACGAAGGGTGAAAACATATTGAGGAGATAGGCACTGAATGAGTGAGTGAGGCTACTTTATTTTACATGTACTCACACAACTGACAATAACAACAACAACAATTATATTTTACAACGGTACTAAATGTTTTTTTTGTAAACCTTTTAAAGATAATAACGGTTTATGTTTATTTTTGTTTTAAGTTTTTCTATTTTTTTTTTTTTTTTTCATTTGAAAATCATTAGTTTCCATTTTCTTTTTATGCATTAAATTTTGTTTGATTGTGATTACGTTTTGTTATTGTTGTTGTTGTTATACCTATTTGCTTTTCTGTAGTATCTGTTTCTATAAGGAAGTGTTTGTGTTTGTAGGAAAAACGATAAAAATGATTTTGTAATTTGTAGAATTGTGTAGTATGCGAAGGTGTTGTTGTTTTTGTTGTTGATTGTACTTTATTTACTAACAATAATTACAAAGACCTGCAATTGTTATTTTTGTTATACGTATACGCATGCATATGTGTTTATATAACACACATATAAACTTTAATAAGTTCATACGAGAGTGGTCTCAAATATGCTTAGCCTGATGTATAGAAGAAGAAACTTTAAAAGGCTTCTAGTACTAACCCTTGAATGCATAAGTTTATATTCATATGATAAATACATATCTAATTATTTGTGCGACAAAGTCTAAGTTCAATCACCTATAGCTTGACTTTTCTTTATGGTATCTTATCCCCATTCTCAATAAATTAAAATATGTGGTGACATAGTTAAAACAAAACCCTAAGAGTTACGTACTAGGGCAAATATTCTTAAACATTGTTGATCAATAAAGTATCCAACAATCACAAACCCAAGTACCTGGTTATAAGTGCGTATACTCAATGAATAAAACTTGCAATTGCTTCTTCAAGCACATTATTCATGTAACTTTGCTTAATCATATTATTACTCCAAAATTGTAAAAGATTTGCCATCAATTAAGTTTAGAAACCGATTCACCCATACGGCCAATGGGGATGCCAGAATTTAGAAAAGACGAGTTGTTTAGGAGAGTTGAGGGTAAGGTATCTCTAGTTGGTCTCAGAGGTCACCTTCATGCTCTGGAGCCAACCTGAAGAATCTACGAACAAAGGTCCTCCATTGGGAATTTTGCAAATTGTCCAAATCATCGAAGAAAGGTTTCTCGAGAAATGGGGTATATTTTCCTAGAATATCAAGAAGCAATCACATAGAAGATGTTGATTACCTTCTGATTCTTCCTCTTACCACAGGTGCGATAGAATTCTTGTTGTGTAAAATGCATCTTTGAGGCATTAAGCCAAGTACTTAGTGCCCGGTTAGAACTTCCGTCATCATTCGAGCCTTACTCTTGTTAAAGTATAGGAGTTTCGGTTAATAAAACATGGCTCATTGGCCCACTGCATTCCTGCCAGCTCTCTGCTCTGAAAAATATCTTGTAGAGGTCTGTAAAAATCAATAAGCCCTAGAAAAAGAGGCAGTGCTGATCTGTTTCTAGCACAGTCATTCTCTACCAGAATAACGAGTACCCAGATTAGAGTAATTAAGTGCTGCCTAATCAATTGTGGTTTCGGTTTCTATTCTGCACTTATAGTATATGTGTTTGCAAGCTCTACGATTCTCACTAAGAACTGATAATTGATAAAATAAGATTATGTCAGGGATCAAAGATATTTTCCCTACTTTTATTGGCTGTTTTTCTTTGAGTACTTTTGGGACAACCTTCGTATGTGTGTGTGTGTGTGTGTGCTTTTGTGTGATTTGTTGTAATCACTTATAAGTTACAAAACGTTTTCATAGTTGTAAATATTTATTATGAAGTTAATTTATTCGATAAGGTCGTTTTACTTTATGAATTTTCGTGTGTTTGTGTTTTTGTTTTGCGTTTTAAAATTTCGTAATTGCCAATTGATAATAATTTTTGTGATTTTTGTGGTTGGTGTTGTTATATAAAGTAGGCTCCCCTCTTTCAATGGGGCACACATATGCCAAAACTTTACTTATTTGTCGAAATATTTACTATAGAAGATTGGGGCTTTTCGGAATAGCCTTCAGCTCCTTCCATGAATTTTGCTTTGACTTGTCTTTTGTATTTTATTTATGTCAAAACCAGATAGAATTTGTATTCTAGATACATATATGTAAATCTAAAGTTTGGCTGCATTTGACAAGTTGAAAGCTTTTCAATTTTAACATTGATAAAAGTGTTTCAAATACAACAACAGCAACTATGAATCTCCACTAGATTAAAGTATATCTAAAATGGAAATTAAATGTGTGTTTTTTCACACCTTTGAGTGTCACACATATGCCGCCCCACTTCACTGTTTTTCAAATATTACAATATTCATAAATACACCAACAACAGCAACAAGAAGATGGAAAAAAGGTTAACTTAAGTTGGGCTGAGGTTTCAAGCTTCAATGGCACATACAAACAACACATACAAATTTGTGATGATAAAATGAGTGAATGAGGAAAGAGATTTCATTCGTTTGTTTGCCATCATCATCATCATCAACATCACACCATCATCATGGAGGTAAACCAAAGCCAATCAACAACAACAACACAAAGACAATCTATCGATGACATGATTTCATTTCAATTTTCATGCCGCCACTAAATTTTACCGATAACACAATAACAGAAAATATCTCCTTCACTATTTGTCTGTCTATTTGTGTATCTGTTGGTATATGGTAAGTTTTGGATGGAAATATCTAAGCTTTGTATTGCAATGAAATTGATTGTGTGTGTTTGTTTGTTTGTCCCTCAGTCTGGTTTTTTTTGACAGATATCAAAGTGTCAAAGTGTGTTTGGCAATAAAAAAAAGAGACACCTACTACACCTACATAGACAGATAGATACTTAGATACTCATATAATAATAATAACAACAACAACAATAAAAATAGTCAATATGTGTGTTCAACCTCGTCTGTTTATCTATATACACATATGTATGTATCTAAAGTTGTAACTATCGATTCAAATTTATTGTATGCTTAACCAGACAAACAGTCAGTCAGATAGACTGTCATGCAGTCAGTCAGTTGGTTCAGTTAGTCAGCTAGCTCATTCACAACATTGTTTCGTCGCTTCGCCTAGTTGTATGACCAAGCGACCCACCTTTGTCCAATTATTTTATCGCCCCCAAACAACCATCACCATGTGCTTTTACCTCGATTATTGTACCACCTCCATCCTCCCTCTATCTTCACATCAATCGTTGTATCGTCGGTCGTCTATATTTGTCTATAAAACTATTCTAACCTAATCTCATAGTTTATGAGGGCCACCATTTACATACTCTGAGCTCAGTCATCATATGTTTACTTGTTTAGCACAAGGAAGGTTAGTAGTTAGTGTTGCATGAACTCATGCAATATGACTATAAAGAATACTTATGTATCGCACTCACAATGAGTGTGTGTATCGCATAAAAATTGCATGAAATTTATTATAATTATGATGTATGCGCAAAGTCATTTGGTTTTCAATGCATTTCATTTCAATTAAATTTAATTAGTTCGTCATGGGAGAACAAAAGAATAATAATAATAAAGGAAGAAATAACATTAAATGGATTTAAAAAACATGAATCTATGTTTGGATCTTTCAATATGTGTTAACCATATATGAGCGAATGATATATTGTAAATATTCGATTACTTTTCTTAATTCGATCCAGTCCTAACCTGCCGTGTCCGTATAGAAATTATTTTCACGGAAACTATAAGAGATGGATATGTTGTAACCTTGGATATCACGTTGATTTGGAAGCTGGGTCATTCCGGTCTCCAGGGTAATGAAATGGCGGCACTGCATGTGTCTCCTGCAGTTGCTGATAATTATAGACCACTATAGGATATCCTCTCAGGCCTGAAAGCGAAAACCAGGGGTCTAGTAGACAGAAAGTGGGCAATTGAGCCTGGCTGTACTGTCCTCTGGTCTTGCTATCAACCAAAGAGAACCTCTAAGCTCCTACACTTCAACAAGAAAACGATTCGGACAGATTCTTGGTGGACGAACCCGTTTTCTCGGGAAATCGTGAGCTGGATAGTTTGCCAAAATGTCCTTTTGTGGATCTGGCTCCGCTCGTGAATTACTCAGTTTGAGGAAGATGGTGATCTCTGGGACCGACCTTGGACATTAGTGGATTACCTCTTACCTCACAATCCGCATACCCATTTACTCTTAATTAGGCATCACTATTAGGCTTTTACAATTTAAAATTTGGTATAATGCCCAATGTCCAAATAAATAGTAGATATCGATCTGAAATTGACAATAAAATCTCTAATCGCGGACATCTCCCCCAACTCTCGTGTCCGGACAAATTTCTTAGTCCGAAGTTATGTTTGTAGAACAAAATACAATCCGGTGGGCGGACATCTCCCGTGTTCTGACAATTTCATTGGAACCGTAGGTGCCCACGGCAGATTTTATTGTATACTATATAAAAAAATTATTATATGTGTATTATTATCAATTTTTGTACTAGCACTACTATTATTTTTAGTGCAGTAGTACATTCCTGTGGGTGGACATCTCCTGTGGCAGGACATTTTCATTGAAACCATAGTTATCAGCCCACTGGGGATTTTAATGTATGAAACTCCTCCAATTCTATTTCAATCCTGACAATATTAAGTGGAAACTATTTCCAGGCCGCTTGATGATGTAAATTTGCATCTTTTGAGTCAACATCATCAGTACTTGTCTTTAAAATATTAATATTATGCATTGCTAATATCTTTTCATAAATATGTCTTTTTAGATGTTGTGGGATTACAGAGTATCCATTATACGAGTATATACAACTACACAATATTAATATTAATTTGATTGGTTTATCATTGAGAAATTGTTGTTTAAATGCGGAAATTGCATTTTAAGTGCTGTTTACTTATGTAGTATTTTACTTAAAAGTCTAGTTGAAGCTAAGATCTATCTACATAAGTATCTACGTGTATGTATCTAACCTATTAAGTTAAGTATGCAGTTAAATGTTTTAGAATTAATAGTAGATGAGAGAGAATCTTAACTTAACACTCTTTTCAATGGTTATAATCACGATGATGATGATGATGATGATGAATTATCATTACAAGGTAATCAACTTAATTCAAGTATAGTATGTAGAATAATTTATAATTGAAAAGCAATTAATTGAGTTATACAACAAACAAAGATACAAAGATAATAAATATGTACGTACATATTGTAGATACTTTTGTTCTTAATGTGTTATTGTTATTCTACTTGCGTCATATAAATTACTTATTGACTTAATTGCTCACTGATCCTAATATGAAAACAGACATAAAGATAGGGTAGAGGGATACAAAAAAAAAATCACTCATCCAGCAGATTAAAAAATTTACAACACAATGAAAAAAAATAAGTACCGTAATTACAAAAATATCGAAAGCAAAACAGAAACAAAACAAAACAATAACAACAAAAAAACAAATTCAAAAATGACAATGATGAAAACAACAAAAATTACAATAAAAACAATACGCGCGCCACACTCGATGTCAAAAAGGAGGTGGAGGCTAACCTGAGCTAAAAGTGACACACAGTTGACGAAGTAGACGGCGACGTTAACGTCAACAGCAGCGCAGCAGCAAATGCGAAGGCGACATGACAAAAGCAACCAAACAGCAGCGCCAGCAGCAACAATGACAAACTTAAAATCAGCAGAGCTTTTTTTAGTTTAGCTTGCGATGTTGTTGTTGTGTTTGTGTCGCGGTCGCGCCCTCGCAAGAGCCAAACGTACGACGAACGCCAACGCAACGAGTCGCAGCTGCCTGCCTGCTGGCTTAGGTGATGGCAGCGCAGCCTTAAGCCTAAGCACCGATCTCTCTCTCTCTCTCTGACTGTGTCTCTCTTAGCCTTATCCATTGTTGTGTGTTGGGCCTCTTCTTGACTTACAACACCAACATGTGCGTATATGCTGCGTATGCTTGCTTTTATTTTGGGGTCTTGCGTTGCGTGTAGAAAATATGTGAGCAATGTGATTGTCAGTGAGTATAAGGTAGAGTGTGTGTGTCAATGCGTTGCTCTAAATTATAGTTTTTGTTGTTTGCTGTTTAAGTTTATTAAAAAAGAAAATGATGAAAATAAAAATGCCGAAATTAATTTTTTATACGCTTACGACCACCGAGTGACGTGACGTTGGTTGCGCCAACTCTGCTGCAGTCGATGGCTACTGTCACTGCTGCTGTTGCTGCTTGTCACCGTTACCTCATTGACGTTGTTGGTTGGTTGCTTGCTTTTGCTGTTGTACTGTGCTGTGTTGCTGTTGTGTTTCTGTCTGCCACCTGGTTGTGTTGCTGCTGCTTTACAATTTTTGTATTATCTTGTACTACTTTTATTTTCATTGGAAATGTTGCTGTTGTTGTTGTTTTTGATATATTTATTTGTGGTATATTTGGTATACATGGTCATTGAGCTTTTTTGTTATGCTCAGTATGAGTGTGTGTAAACTTCTTTTCTTTAAAATTTGTTGGTATTCATTCAAACAATTTGTCATTTAATCAATCATTTACTACAACAAATCATTCACTAGATCACATCACATTATGGCAAATCATCTACTGCACCACTGAATTTAGTGTTGCTTTTATAGGCTTCTTCTTGGTCCAGATCTTTTAGATTGTGTGCTGCTGACTTTACTCTAGTTACTTACAGAACAGAGAAACAGTGTTAAAACCCCACCAGCACCACCACCTGCTTGTTTGTTTCTATTGCTCACTTACTACTCATTCGGTTTTCATTTGTTTATTACTCGCTTTGCTGCCTGCTTGTATTGTACATACACTCATTGGTTTGTTCGTTCGTTTGCTTGCTTGCTAGCTTGCTTTTGTTTTGGGTCTCATATTGACCTTCTTAAAAAGTAGGTAACCTCATTTCTCATTTATCGTGTAAAACTTACATACTGCGATATGATGTGATGTGAGTGTAGTAAAGCAGAGTGACTGACTGTCTCACTGACAAATACATACTCTCAAGCAAAGGTACTGACGGACAGACACACTAGCACGCACAAAAGCTTACTACACACAGATACAATTAAACTCATAAAATTGAAGGCGCTCTTTAGTTTCGTTTGTTGCGCTCTTCATTGTTGTGTGTTGGTTTGGTCACTTACAAGGCGATTACTTTGTTGCTGTTGTTGTATATTCATTGCTTCTCATGTATTTTAAAATTATTAATGCTTTTTCAATGTCTCTTTAAAACTTTGTGTTGTTAATGTGTTTGCCTGTTGTAGTTGTATTTTGTTTGCCAACATTTGTTGCTTCTTTTTCCTTATTTAATTACGCATACGCACATTTAGGGAAGGCATAGACAGCCAATATGTATGACAAATTTAATTGCTGCACGACATTGCATCTAGAGTATGTTCTTTGTATGGAACAAGCGTTGTCCAGCACTTTTTTTCGTACAATGAACACATCGACTGACCGACCCATGCACTTCCCTTCTCTACAAATGCAAATTGAGAGTTCTGCTGTTGTGATCCATCGTGTAATAGCCGATGAAACACACTCTCCCTGGCTTGCCAGAGTAAAAAACTATCTGGATCTCAACAACAGCGCCACCTACCGTGTCCAACTGTAGCTTACACCCAGCCAGTTGACCCCATAAGTACAACTACAAAAATTTCATCAAAATAGGTCCAGCCATTTAAGAGAAGACGATTCACAAAAATCCGTACCCTCGAATTTTATATGTAAAGATAAGGATTTAATTGTTTAGGCATGTTTTTGTCATTATCAAAAAGGTGAACGCGTCGGAGAAGAAAGTCATGTTTGTGAAATGAACGTATTCACAGAAAATAGTGAAGATAAACTCTATTACATGAAAAACACAATGTCTGTGGGAAGCAGTTTACTGTGGACAGTGAAGCTATCACACTCGTCCAGTCCAAGCTGGTATTGTGAAGTAGCTCCAAGGACAGTAAAATGCGTTTTTTAATCAAACCAATTTATCATGCAAGTTGGCGGCCATCTATGCCTACCTTAACTTACATGCGTTCGCACCTAATCTTATTCATAATTAATTTTTTTTTAACCTTATCATCCACAAGATCTGATCTTCATTTTTATTGTTGGCGTTGTCTGTCATAGTCGCCTTTGTCATTTACAGCTAATTGAACTTTGAGCTTGCTTAGAGTTTGCTTAGATAGGCGCCGTATGCCGCCTGTTGCTGCTGCTTCTCTTTAATTGTTTGAAGAACTGAGAAGTGATGCATCATGCAACGTCATAGCAACATTCGCTGGCTAACTTACTCATTCAAGACATTCAAGTCTTCCTTTTCTTTATTTCCATCTTTGCCTTCTCTATTTTTTTTTATTATGATCTTTATAATAAGCGCACATTGCCATTCACATGCATTTAAATATTTTAAATTTTATTTTGTTTGGTTTTGTTGTTGTTGCTGTTGTTGCTTCTTAAGGTTTATTTTCAATTATTATTTGAATTGCTGCAATTATGTATGTTCAAGATCTGCTGCTGCCGTTGCCGCTGCTGCTGCTGTTGTAGGTTGTGGTTGCCTTGCTTGCTCGCTTCGTTTCAATTAAATAATCATATTTTTGTTTGGTTGTTGTCTCATTGTTGCTTTTGTTTAATTTAATTTTTTCTTTCTTTTTTTTTATTTTTTCTTGATGTTTGCACTTGGAATTTTGTGTAGCACAAAACACATACACACATGGTCGCGTTCTCTCCACAGCAGTCAGTAATTTTTTTTTTTCAGAGTCAGTTTCATTTACTATTGACACCATTAATATTGTTGCCTCAATGTAGGTCAATTGCGCGCTAATTGCCGTACACCAGCAGCGTCTCTCACACGCTCGTCGTCGTCAACGTCGCTGTAGTTACACATCTCTGTCGCTCTTGTTTATGCTTTGCTGCCACTGATGTCGCTGTTAACGTTGCTGTTACAACTTTGTTGCTTTTAGATACTTTAGGCATGCATGCGTTGTGTTTTCTTTTGACCTTTCAAGCTTCGACAACTGACAAATTTAGTATTCAAGCAATTTAAGTTTCTTTCAGTGTAATCTGTTGATGATCATGATGCCGCCTTTGTCCAAATGCTGCAATTATAAAGCATTTTTCTGCTCTGTCCCTCCTTAGGCGCGCTCTCCGTGTATTTTAAATGGACACTTCATTATCATTAACTCATACATTCTCCCTCTCTGTTTCTCACTTATTATTGCTGTTTCATTTACATATTTGGTGAACGGTTTTTGGGTTGATTATTTTTTTTTTCTTTTTGTTAAGTACTCAATGGTTTGCTTGAAATGCGTACGGGGTCAACTTGATTACATCTGGTTTAAATTTATTATTTTTATTATCTGTTTTTTTGTTTTGATTTTGTTTTGGTTAAAAATAAGTTAAGACTTGAACCATGAAAGACTTCAGATTTCAAAGAGTTATAAATAATACCATACAGACACTTTTAGTTTGAAGCATTGTGATAAGGTGGTAAATGATGAAAAGTCCACTAGCTAGGAACTCGAAATGTCCTCCAGAGTCTTTCGGAACAGTGCAGTTCATCCTTCAGAGGCTGCCCAGGATAGAAAACTAATCTCGTTGACTCTAGGTCTGTCACGGAGACAAGGTGCACTTGGGTTACTAAAGAAAACAATTGATTTATTAACGATTTTCATATGATGAGATGTCATTTCTATCTTCCTCTTCATCGTCACTACTGTTTTTCAGCTTGTCTGCCTGATTTGACACTTGATTTGGCGGTAATCGTCCACTCTATACGACAGATCCTTGGCGACAGAAGGTCCGTCGTCATCAGCATAACTTGCAGCTCTTAGAAGACTCAACTCATGCAACGTTAGCAAATGCAATGCAGATTAAACTTTTTCCTTAATAAATTCATCAATTTATACCTTGGGTCCAGATATGTAGCAAGCGAATACAGTGTATGGCTTGGAAGGTCACTAAATCTCGATTTGATGTTTTCAATGTGAATAGACTCTTATCAAGGACAATAGTCAGTAACTAACTTTTTTTCATTTATTTATTTTTTTTTGTTATGCGAACAAGGAGGCAAAAATCTTCCAAAGATACTTGTGCCACAAATTATGTCGGATTCATTAGTCTACCGACAAAAACCTCCTATCGCCTCAAATCCCGTTTAATCCCCATAGCATCTCCAAAGCATTCCTTCGCAGGGAGGGATAGTAAGCTTAATTAAGCAGATGCCATTCGATCACTCCACATTATGTTGGCAATTTCTGCAGAGAAGAATGCCCAATCGACCACATATATTTACATTCTTCGTCGCTCCACTTCGAAACGGGATCACTCATGAACAAGATGCACCGGATCCTCCACGACATCCACAGAACGGCGTGCCCAAACTTGTGAACATCCATGGCTAGTTGCTAATTGAGTAAATTTGAACATCACGTCACCAGAATGACTCTTAAGCCAATCTGTAATAAATGGGATGAGCTGGTGTATCTTTCGTGGCTCTGTATTTTCTTATGAATTAATATCAGTTTAAGTTTGGTTTCTATTGATTGATATTCATCAGTTTAAAAAGTTTACCACTTCTCTATGGATATTTCCCATTCTTCAGTTTGTTTGAAGTCCTCAGTTTCACTTTACTGAAGACTGCTATATAAAATGCTTAAGATTTATCCAATACTTTTTTAAAACTTTCAATTCTTGCTAATTTTCAGTTTATCATAAAATCATTACCATAAATAATGGCATGGGAGGCGTTCGACCTTCCTCCTTGCTAAATTTCAGTTCATCGTAAAAACAGTTATTTCACCCATCCCATTCTGCCTTGAATCTTTCAATTCTCTATAATTGATATTCAGTTCTTTATAAAGTTGTCAGTTTCACTCTAACAAAACTACTATTGTATACTGCGAACTGCTTTACGGTACTTTATAATGCCCACTAAATTTTATGTTTGTTGCCAAGCCAACCAAATAATAGAGGCTGACTGACTATGACTAACTAACTGACAAACAAACGTGGAGCAAAAGAAGAATATGTATGTTGTTATGTCGGCAGCTAACAGCAACTAGAGACAAATGTCGTTGTCTCTGACAGATTGACTTGACTGACTGGCTGACTGACTGACTGAATGTTGTGTGTGTTTGAGTGAGTGTGTGATGTTTCGATGTCATCGTACAAACATAAATATTTATTGCGCCTAAATACTTGAATGTCATTCACAGCGATACAACGAACAATGTGAGCTGGTGAGAAAACCCAACAACACGATTGTATTTTACTGAACTGAAACTGAACTTGAGATCTCAATGACAAACTACGCCCGACCGACAGCTTTAGCCTAGCCTAGCCTGGCCTGGCCTGGCTGCATGACGACACTCTAAAACAGCCGACAACTTTAAAAAATTGTTTTTTTATTTTTTTTACATATTTTGATTTGTTTCTGTGTATTTTGTTTTTGGAACAAACTCTGACCTAGTTTCCGCTTTTTAAGCAATGAACATCAGCGGTCGTTCGTCGTTTGTTCTCTTTATCCATTCTTCATATGTTCAACCATATACAACAATTTTCATTTGGATTTGGATTATTTCTTTTTGCATATTTTATGATTTAATCAAAGAAATTATACGCACACATGGGCGTGCGTTGATCCTAAATGATGAGTGAGGAGAAACAGCAGCAGCAACAGCAGCAGGCAGAAACAATCTGAGAGAGAGTCATTCAGTCAGGCAGTTAGTTAGTTTGTCATTCTGTCATTCATTCAGTCATTTAGAGGAGGAAGTAAGTCAGGGAAAGCGTCAACGTCAGCTTCAATGCTAAACATCAGTAAACAGCGACGTTGCCGACTTTGATGCTGCTGAGCGAACAGCAACAGTAGCAGCAGTGAAAATAATATAAAACTTGACCTAATTTATTTGGTTAAAACAGGCAAACTGGCAAACAACGACGGTCGTCCGATGGCAGTATGAGTAGTGGCAGCAAAATCAGCAGCATATGGAGCGTATACTTAATGTGTGTGAATGATTTCATATGATGCGGCAAGCCGAGCAAGCTAGCGAGCAGAGCAGAGCAATGAAAATGCCTTTGACCTGATTTTTCCAAATTTTTTTGTATTGTTCATTGTTCGATAATAGGTAAAGCATATCATAAAAGTAAGCAAGTAATCAATCGATCAAAATATACGTAAAGTGGTGATCAAAATATACACATGTATGATTTATGAGGGTCGATGAACAATTACCCACTCATGTTAGGCTGATACATTTTAGCTTCCATGCATGCTCTTCTCTATCTGTCCCCACCTAATGTATTTTTTTTATGTTTGGATAAAGGAAATAGTCTCAGAGCGAATACCATGTTGGATGGAAGGCAATCGATATGAATTATTCGAAAATTGCGATTTATTTCTTTGAAATTAGGATTTAATTATATCGAAAATTCCATTTTAATTAATCGACAAGATAATTCTAATTAATTCTTATTTAATCGATATCACTGTTGTATTTCTTTCTTGATGAGTTTGATGTATGGACTCATCATAAGACTTTAGCCCACAAACAAAGAAGAAAGACTGATGAGCTAGAACAACCTCAAGATGAACTTAGCTTCTTCCTCAGTGTTCCGTTCCTCTAATTGAAACGTAATGTGGTTACTAGTGGCTACTAGTGGGTTTTGATGACGATGCAGTTTTATGTTATATCTGCTGCTGTGAAAGTTTGTTTTTTCCAGTATTGTTAAAATCTTAAGGTCTCGTTAAAATGTCGTGATGCGACGAAGGGCTTTGTTTTGCCAGGCTTGTTATAAGCTGCAGTGGCATGCATGCATACTTAAAACTTATAACCATTACCTTTTTGGGATGACTTTATGATCTTCGCCTTCTTTGAAGCTAATAAAATTCATTGATTTCACTGTTCCGTGGTCTGGGATACGTATACCATATAGAAATGAATCAATATTTTATCTGCAATGCATAAATTCATCAGGATTGTTTTAAAATCCTTATGTAGATGACTGTATAATATTCTATCAAATGCTCCAATTTAATGTGTTTATTAGAGTCTCCCTTTATAATTCCATCAAATAACATAAAATATTTAAACCCTTTCAAATTTTAATAGAATTTCTATCCATTAAGTTTTGCTGCGGCCAGACATGTCTCATTGTGACACTCCCTCAATCACTAATCTCCGTCGTTCTTCTTCTATATCATTTGAGCCAACAACTATAATTAATATAATTATTTATTTTTGCACTTAATGTCTGAAAGTCATTGTCAGACAGACAACGCTCTTCATTATTAATGTTTTGTTGTTCCTCTTGTTGTTACACTATGTGTTTTGTCCATTAGAGTCCATAATTCAGTCATTCACATGTTCAAAAGTATGTATCTTTTTCTCCCCCATTTCAAAATGAACTGAGCAAAGCTAAGCTACGCTAAACTAAATGCCCCTTGATTGCTTTACTGCTTTACTTTAATTATTATTTTCTTTTTTTTTTTCTTTCTTTTACCATTTTCCTTTCTTTTCATGTGCTATTAAATTGGGGCTCAATCTCCTCCTACTTTGTCATTTGCCTATTCCATGACTGTCGTTCTTTGGTCTTCATTGTCTTTTATTATTACTATTATTATATTTTATCGCTGGCTTGACGCGCTCTGACTCTGGCATTGTTGTTGTTGCTGTTGTTTATTGTTTTAACTCTTTTTTTTTATATTGAGTTGTGTGTTGTTGTTGCTACTTGGCAATTTATGCGCTTCCACGATTTAATTCAATTCGAATCATCATTGATTCTCGTTTCGATTTCATTTCATTCCATTAAAGTTTGTTGTCCCTCCACTGACTTGTTGTATTCGTCGTCGTTTCGCCAGCTAGTTGTCCATTGTCCCTTGAGCGATTAAATGAGTGAGTTAGTGAGTTACTGAGTAAGCGAGCGTCCGTTGACCACCATTAGCACTTCGTTCTAACCTTGTAGTTGTCATCGTTGAGTCGTTGGTTGTTGGTTGGTATTACTAGATATATTCGTCGTACGTATGTAGTTGCTAGGTAGACATATATCTATATATTTATGTTGTTGTTGTTATTGTTGGTACCTTTAACCTTTACTTGTCGCTTTATAAATGCGATGTATCCTTGAAATTGTCTTTATCTGAGGGTCATCAGATAAAATTATTATTATTGTTGTCGTTGTCTTTACTGGTGTTGCTATCATTATTTTTGTTGTTGTTATTATTGCTATTGGTGGTGTTGGTGGTGGTGTTAGTACAACAAATAACATTTCATGGCCCTTAATAATAATTTCAGTAGGTGTGCCTATTCATATTGTAAGTATATTTAATGGATTTTTATAGGGAATGAGATTGAGTGCAAGTCCAAATGCTTTAACTGTCAGTAACGACTATTGGTTGTTCTAGAGTACATACATGTGTGTCTAAATAAATATTACATATTTCTATTTTTGTATTCTCATATTAATATTAAATGACAGAAGAAAAGACAATATTAACCATAAGGAAAATACGCTCTAGTAGTCCCCCATGTAATAAAAGATAAGATCCAAACTCATTCAAGTTATCTGATTGATTGAATATTTTATTGTAACATTGGCACAATAATTTATCTTTCAATGTTGAATTTCAATTTTCATAATTGCTTTTTACATTATTCAAGAGCATTAAAAATTAATGGATCATTTTGGAATCAAATAAATTGGATTGTTTGTTAATAGAAGAATTTCAATTATACATAATGAGCATTAAATCAAGCTGTATTATTCTCTTTGATATATGAGAACCTTTGTTGCTGGAATTGATTACTCTACAAATTAACACCTATTAGAAACTCAAGATTCAGATGATAAACAAAATCAATGAATGAGTAGAATGCTTCAAAGCAAACTCTTTTTAGTTCGCTTAGTTATTCCCTTTTAATATTATAATAAAAATGAATTTAGGTTAGGACACATTTTATTCATTTTTCAGACAATTTAAGGTTGCCATTCCAAAAGAAAGTTTCATCCTTCATCGAAATCCATTCACCAAACCAACCTTACACTTAATCGAATGTTGTGAAATGCTGCTCGGCCGAATGTGCTCAAGCGCTGTCATTTTGCAAAACGATGAAATTCGCTCGAAACCCATTTTGTATCTTTACCATGGCTCTCAGGCGATCGGAAAAGGTTTTCTGAATGACTTTCAATTGGTTTGCCATCATTATTTTCTGTCTGTGCATAGTCTGCATCTTATAATCCTTGCAATTTGGCATCTTCGAACCTTCGTTTTGACTTTAAAATCACCACTTTTGAATTGTTCAAAGCAGTGTTCAAAAGTATTGACGCTGGGAGCAACTCGATGCAGAATTCGATTATTTTTCGATGCTTTTTTCTTTTGATTGAACAACAAAATCATCAATTGCCGCCAATGTTCTTTATGGGCTTAAAATGTCGACATGTTTACCATCGAAAAGAAGTATGATACGACTATTAACCTGTACACAAATAAGCGAATATCTCGTTTTGTAGCGGGTGATCATACCTACAAAACAACACATTAGGTTTGACATACAAATGAATGAGCTATCTCTTTGAAGAAAAACGACGTTTTAAACTTTACCTGATACAGATGCCAATAAATACTATTCGGATTAAGGAACATTAAAATTAATGATGCTACCAAGCAAAGATGGGGAAAAGTTACTGCGAACACTTAGATTGTTGTGCAGGAACGTGACAACAAGAGAGTCATTCCAAGACTGAATAAGTTCGGGAGGTGGATTAACCTAAGACAGCTTTGCTAGAATAGAAGTTTGATATTTGGTGCCCAGTATAAGCTACGCTGTGCAAAAAACAAAAATTGTTTTTGAACAGATTTTCAATATTATCACTATACTTTTTAAACTATTGGTCCCATACACAAGATGTTTATTCATGAATTGGTCTAACCGAAAATGTGAATAATAATATAGTATTGTAAGGATCATTAATTTAATCAATCAAAGAAGTCTTTACTGAGCTAAAATTAGTCCTTTTTATTACATAAAGTTCATTTGTTCTTACAAAGTACACAGAATAATGTTAAAGAAATCAGTTGCTATACAAAGGTTGATCAACAAATATCTTATGTCGGTGGTATGTAGCACAAGACAATAATGTCAACTTCCCTAAGCAAAGTCAAGCCACCTGTCTTTAAACACAGGTCTGCTGCTTGTTGATCAACTCTCGTTAATAAGAAGTATACGCATTGACTGACTGTCTGCCTGTATGCCCATAATTATTAATTTTATGATCATCTTTAAATTTTACTAGCCATCATCATTATCACCATTCTCTCCCTATAAGTTTCACTGTAAAAAAAGTACATAAATATAACAGAAAATAAAAAGAAGAAGAAAAAGAGAATAAACAACAACAACAATAACAATATTCAATGAATTGCATAAAAAAGTGGGTTAATAATATTTATTGAATTCGATGCGTGCGTGTGCGTAAAGGCGATTGACTAGTTTATCATAAATTGAGGTCCGATATAACAACAATGTGCAAAAGATATACAAGTTACATGTATGTATCTGCTTACTGAATGCTTCTGCTGCTGCTGTTGCTTTTACTTAATAAATTCAACTTTAAGCTGCAACAACAACAAAAAATGCATACAATACGGTTGGTTGATTGATTGAAGGGAGAGAAGAGTAAAGTGACAAAAGAGAGAGAAATAATCATTGGGAAAACGGCGCCCTTCATTCATGCATTCTTTATTCTGTATTTTGTATGTAATAAAGATTTATGAGCTTCCAGCCCTGGATATGACATAAACAATGAAGAGGATGAAAAAGAAACAGATGCATAAGAAATAAATTTTAACCAAGAAGGGATACATACCCTACTCTACTCCCTCCTAGGATGCTATTCTTCATTTTACAGCAGGGTCACTACTCCTCACACAATGCAAAGCGACTTGAAGTGCGTGAATAAAACTAAATGAATGACGACAGAAGAGTGTATTGTGAGTAAGTGTGTGTGGTAAGAAAAAGCAGATGAAGAATTAAGTGGAGGTGGAGCAGAAGCCAAAGAGATGTAAAAAAGTTTAAGACGTTGACAATGGGATTTGCTGTTACGCCCTTTATATACTATTGTATTGTTATACAATATTTTTATTCATTTTTCATTTAGTTTTACTAGAAGATTACAAAGAATGACACAAGACAAGCAGCAGCAAAAGAAATAAAAGCAAACCAAAAAATATAAGGCACGGCAAGGCGTTGTGAATTCAATATAAGCGAAGCAGCTAAGTTTATGCTTAACAAAATGCCATAAATAAATAAAAGATACAACAACAACAATAACAGTAACAAAAGTTAAATGCGTGCGTGACAAAAATGATGACAGGCAGAATAAAATAAAGTAAAGTATCTCAACAAAAAAAGTAAAGAAAAAAGATGTAGAGAGAAGAGAAGGTTTATGAAGTTGAAAAAAGAAAAGGGAGCTTAAGAGATTCACCTTTTTGATCACTACCACTACCACTACCCTCTCTCTCTCCCTCTGTCGTGTCTTACTTCTTCAATCATCAACATTGTGTCCTTGTTGTTCTTTCTCCCTGTCATTATATCAACCACAATTTACCATACTCATCTCTTGTCCTTTCCGTTTATTCATTGAATACTTCATGTATATTAAGAAGATAACTTTGCATACATTCAAGATACTTTTGCTGCTGCTGCTACTACTTCTTCTCTCTTGATCCGTTGTCTGTCAGTTGATTCTGTTACTTTTGTTGTTATTGTATTCATTGCGCATTGCACATCGCTATAATTTCAAACTTCAAGGGTATCTCCTATCCAGAGTCCATGTTCGTCCCTCTTTCTCTCTCTCTGTCTGTTTGTGTATGTTATCATCTGTCTTTAGGTTCGTCTGTTTATCCATTCTTCTGCTTTGATAATCAAAAAACCAAAGTCATCGAATGAAAACGGTGAAAACGTGCTTTCATGACAAAATGCACAGTGCGTGTTTCTTTCCTAAGTTTGTACGTTTGTCTGTCTGTGTGTCTATCAGTCCTCACCCCATTGTGTGTGTGTGTGTCGTTGTTACTGCGGTTTTCATGGGTCTTGCCACTGATATCGCCTCACTGTCGTCGTCTTTATTGTCGTAGGCTACTTAAGAATGCTTTGCTGCTGCTGCTTGCTTTACTGTTGCTGTTGCTGTTTCTTGCACTCCATATGATGAGTAAGTTTTTCTTTCTGCTGTGCTGAGATACATTTATATGTATTCTTATTATCTTCTTTTTTTTTCTCTATTTTTTTATGCTGTGTGCATAACGAGTAGTCAAGCACAAGCACATGCATCCCAACAACAACCAACTAGTCATCAACAACTGCAGTGGCGGCATTTAACTTAACGTTGTTGTTGATTCTGATTCTTATTCTGTTGTTATTGTTAGTGCAATCAGCAACAACTACGATATAACGAAGCTAGTTTTGTGTTGACCATGAAGAAGAGAGAGATGCATTTAACGCCACACGCTGTTTGTTACTGCAAGTGAGGTTGGCTGCTGCTGCTGCTGTTGTCGCAGGGAAAGCCAAGTCAAGCCAATAGCATAAGATAAACCCAAGCAAGGCAGAAAGACAGACAGATGCACAGATAAACAGGCAGATGGACAGACAGAAAAGACATGCTCTTTAAGTCTTTTAATCATTTCAAGTTTATTGTTATTATTGTTGTTGTGGTTGTTGTTGTTGCTGTTGTATCTCCAAGTCTCTTGGTCATTTGGTTTCTTTTTTTTTTTTTTTCATCATTATTTCTTGATGATCATCATTCTCGCGCTTGTCTTTGTTGTTGTGCTGTTGTTGTGTTTAAGTAAATGTTGTAGGCCTTTAAACTCAATGTCTCTTCACTTGGTAATTTGTATCTTTTAAGATATACAGTGACGACGCCGCCGCTACCGCCACCACAACAAAGTCCACTTGGTTGGTTGGATGTCGTTTGATGGTTTTTTATTATAATAATCATTATGCTTCTTTTTTACACTCATTTATTCACTCATTTGGGTTCATCTAACACATAAATAAATTTTAACTCGTTTGTTGTTTCTTTTTTATCTTTTAGATGTTCTTTTTTTCTATCTTTTGCTCTTAAACTCTGATCTAATGTTTTCCGCTTTTAATATAAATTTATGTATGCAAGTGTGTGTGTGTGTGCGTTTTAAGTATCACAAGAGCATCAAGAAGCATTTATGTGGTTAAACTATCTACTACTTATGGTATACTGTATCTAATGTTGTTGTATCTATTTGACTTTTTTTTTACAAATTTATTCTACTGTTCTGCTTTTTTCTTTTTTTTTTTAAATTTATTTTATTAACAACAAGAGCTTTAGACTCTAAGATACTTTAACTAATTTCCCTGTTCTTTGCTTGTTGCTGTTATTATTGTATTTTTATGCAGTAAGTAGTATATTTTTTGTTGCTGTTGTTAATCGTTTCTATTATATCGCATTTACCATAGTTTTTATCTAAGCAATTTGATCTTTCACTCACTAATGTTATTCATTGTGATATGTGTGTGTGTGTGTGGTATTCATTACTGTACTCTTATGTTTTGTTAATATTTTCCTTTCCATGCTTTTCTCTTCTCTAATTACAGTTAATCATATGAAAAATCTTGTCTTGATGTTTGTTGTTTGCTTGCTCTTCTTCTCTTCTCTGTGTTGCTTGTTGTTATTCTGTTTATCTCTTAGATAGATACTTTGCTATGCTTTTACATACATATATTTCAAACTTAATTTTTGAATATAAATCAAAGTAATTTTAAAGTTTGGTGCTCTGCTTTGCTTTACCGTGCTCCTCTTAGGCATAATTTATTCGTCGTTTTTAATTGCTACTTTTCTTTCTCATTTTTTAATCTGAATCTTTTCTTGTTTTTTTGGTTTCTTGTATTTTTTTCTTTTCTTAATTCATAGAAAATTGTGAAAATTTGTGGTAAATTTTTTATTATGAATTTTGAATTTCTCTAATTTCTTATGATTGCTTACAATGTTTTGTGTTGTTTTTTGGTAGCATTTTTGGATTTTGTTACAGTTTATTGTAGCAAAGATACACAGATCAGATTACAAAATTTACTTCAATTTTTATGTTTTATTTCACTTAATAATATGACTTAATAAGATGATTTCTTTTCCTAAGAAATTATTAAGATAATGTAAAAGGAAATGTTTATAAGTTTCATGTTTCCTGCACAAAACCTTCTACGATCCTAATCTTAATCTATTGGTCACCTTCACATATGAACACTTAGCTCTTGCATACTTCCCCAAATCGTCTTAGTAAACTTGATCTATTAGTATTGGATACCTGCACAAACTCTGCTTCTTTTTTTTTACTTTTCAGAGTATGAAAACAACCTAGGATATTTGAGTACTTTCACAAATACTTCTAATAAATCTGATCTTTAACTGCGTTTTTCATTAGGTTAGATAGGTTACACAGGCCGCTCGCTAGTACAAGCTAGTTCATCCTTAAGGCTCATTTACACTTGGCTCGTTGGCGTGATGAAAAGTAACAAATTTACAAGCGAGCGAATCGGTGTGATAATAGTGAGAGTATTAACAGGTAGAGAGCAACGAGTAAAGTTGGACGGCTGTCAATTTTTCTCCTTGGCTTATTTACACTCTACTCACAACAAGCCAACATGATTACACTGGGCGAGTTCGCTTGCAATTAGCCAATTCACTGGGCGAGTTCGCTTGCAATTAGCCAATTCGATGGGTTTTAGCTCGCCACCTAGACAAGTGTAATTGAGGCTTTACGCTAGTTTAACCCTTACTTCCCGTTGTGATGCGTGATTATACTTAGTAGTGGAAAGGAAATGGATGGGGAGGGGGGTTTGGGTGTAATGAAATGGTAGGGTATCCATAGTTTGTCTTACAGGTGTTCCTCAGCCTCTAAAATCAACATGAAGGATACACGAACAGAGCCATGTCACCCAGTCAAGGATTCACTGTTTGACACTAGGGTTATGCCAATATACTCTGAATGGTTCTTGTTGCATATGGTTTTTACATACAACAAGATTCGTTGATAATACAAATTCAAACAGTGCTTCTCCTCTTCTGTTTGTGTTCGTACTCCTTCGCAGGGAGTGATGGATATTTTTGCTACGCATCCCAGTATCACATCATTACGCTCATTATTCGCATGTTGAATGAATGTTCTGATGTTCACAGATGAAAGATCATCCTCTTCGTAGGGAAAGAACGCAGAAGCATATGTATGTACCGTGAGGTCCTTGTTCTTGTAACGAGAAGAGAAAAGAACATTAAGCCAAGCTCTTACCACGATACAGGTTAAGATTCTTCATTAATTTCATAAATACTTCTTTGAACTTGGTTTCTAAGTGTCCTCTCACAAACACTCCAACTCACTCTGTTTACCACTTCTGAAAATAAACCATTTCTCTTGCCACGAACAATATGAATTTTATCCTAGAGGTATAAATTTGTTATGCTCGTACATGTCTGACAAATTTTGATAATAGTTCAATATGTTCTATTTAAAACTAGATACTCTAAATACCCTGGTGATCGATACCTCAACTTTTAATCTCTCTTAGGCATTTTAATTACTTTGATGATCTAATCTTCAACTTTCAATGTCTCCATAGTCTTTCTAAATAGTAATTAATTTATATATTTGATCCCTGATGAAGTATTTTAACTAATTTAATTACATATCTACTACACATTGAACTTCATTTTAATACAATAGATATTCATGTATTAAATTGTTAACTCCATGAAAAGCAGATAATTTCACTATCTCTCATCTTATAAGTAAATCCCAAAAATTAAACGTTTCTTGTTTTCCCCAATGTTTTTCAAAAAGAAAAACTAAAAAATTTACTTCCTGATTTTCACCAAAATAAGAAAATAAATAAAAATTAAAAAGTTTCTCTCTCTCACTCCCTCTGTGTATTTATTATAACTTTTCCATATCCACACTCCCACAGTGCCTTCCTGCCCATCTCCCGCTGCCATGCCTTGCCTTGCGCTTTTTAATCAAATAAATTTTTCCTAACAATGAAAGCGAATTTGAACGAAATGAGAAAAAATTCCATACGAACAACGATCATCGACGAACTAACTGAATGAGCAACACACAGGCGAGGAACGTGTATAATTAACTTACAATTCGTGGATTCGACAATTTGAAAAGTTGAATGTACAAAAACGATTTTTCCTCTTCGGTTTTTTTTTTTTTATATTTTGTGAAATTGGTCCTTTTCACTATGAAGTGTAATAAAATCAACAGTAACAGCAACAGCTAAAATACCAAAAACAATAATAATTTTAGCGAAGAAGAAAGCGAATGTTGTGGTTGTGTTGTGTTGTATTGTGTATTTGTTGCACATCAACGTTGTTCAAGCTTGAAGAAGAAGTTAAGTTTAAGTAAGTGAATTGAGAGTATGAGTATCTTTCACTCAGTTCGGTTCGGTTCGGATCAGTTCAACACAATTCATTCACTCATTCACTCACTCACAAATGAAAGTAAAGAAAGCGTCGTTGTCGTCGTCGTTGTTGTCGTGTGCAAACTAAAAACAAAAAATGAAATCAAATGAAGAAATGAAATTTGCTTTCAAACAACGATGACGACAACATGAAGCCAAGCAGCAACAAAAGCAATAAAAACAGCAAAGCGTAGTGAACTTGAGAGTTTTAGGTGACCAAAATGAAAGCCAAAAGCAAAAGCAACACAAAAAAAAAAAGTTCATTTCGATTTGATGGGAAGTTCCTCCTTTGAACAACATCAACATTTATGTTGATTAACGACAGTCACAAAAAAGGAAAACGACGCAACACTAAAGATACAAATGTTTCAAGGTGACAGACAAAGTAGAGATACTTATTCACTAAAGAAGACTGCCTGCTGCCTGCCTGCTTGCCTTTATTGGCGAACATCACAACAGCGAATTTTTGCTACCTTATAAAAGTTGTCCTATAAATACTTTAGGATTACTTTAGTGCCTCCCCTTTGTGACTTTTGGACTATGAATTTTTTATGTGGCAACTTAGTGACGGACAAATAGATAAAAGTCAGTTACAATGGAGCCATACACATATCTCCTCTCGCATGACTTTCTCTTCCTGTTGACCATGCTTTCATTTACTATTGGTGTTGTTGTTGTTATTATTGTTGCTACATGGGTTAACTTTTCATTCGTTTCGCATAAAAAATTGATGAAAAAAAAAAACGCAACTTTAACATATTATAGATACAAAAAAATACTTTTACATATGTTTATAAATAGATATTGTTGTAGTAGATACATTTCATTTCGTTGTATCAACATGCTTACTAAATAAAGATAGTAGTTTCTTCGTTATGAAGATTGTAACTCTCTCTCACTCTCTCAATTGATTCAATTTTATGTTGGCATATTTTAAGGATCCTCATCCGAAATTTATAGATGTTCTCGTTAACAGAGTTCAATTTTGCAAAGTCGATTTAGTATAAATTTTGGGATATGGAAGAAATGGAAATAAAAATGTGGTAGAGGTATAGAAAGAACACCACTTCTTTAGGACGTGGTTGATCCCTCAGAATTAGATTGGACGGACAGTTGAAATGGTGAGCAGTATTATTGTTGAGAGTCACCACACTATGGACAAAATTGTTAGTGATGAGATTAATATGATATATTTCAAAGAAACGGCCCCATGTGCAAAGAAAGAAAGAAAGTGCTCGAATTACAGTTCGCATTGCTTGCGCAAATACCCTATTCTCCAGATTTGGCCTCAGTGACTTTATCTGTTCGCAGACCTAAAAAACTGCTCGCCGGAAAGACAAGCTCGAATGAGGCAATCGCCTATTTTGATAATAAGATAAAATCGTTCTTTAAGCAATGTATCGAAATGTTAGAGAAGCTCTGGAAAGAAGGAGACTATGTTGATGAATAAATTTAAATTTCATATGGCTGACGTGGTCCTAGTGCTACTAGGAAAAAGCCTATTTCTCAGTTATTGCTTTAAAGCCTTCAAATTGCTTGTTCAACTTCCCAATTCCAATGCAAGTGGTTATATTGCATAAGACCTGCAGAAACAATCATCCCTAATAAAATTGACTTTTTTTTTTATAAAAGAGTCCCCAAGACATCTAATGTACACATAAGCAGGCGGAACAGTATCGGTGAGAGTGCTAAACTTGAAAGAACAATCCACATCATAGAATCATATGCTATTTCAGAAGAAACTGTTTAATACTATTCTGTAGAATATTGACATGCGGGCGATTATATCGCAGTGTATAATTATTAAAAGATTAGGATGAAGCCTCTTTAATTGGCGTCGAGTCACACCATGGGTGAGGCCTGTCGCCAGTTGATTTGGGTGATTTTATAGTCTCTGCCGAAGACCTTTACTATCTTGAAGGTGTGGTGTTGGTAAAATGCCTTAACATGCTTGAACTCGCTGAACGTTGATGGTAGCAGCAGTAACCCATATTTGAATTGCGTAACGCTACACACTAAATTGTCTCCTGATTTAAGAAAGAGGTCATTTTATGCTAAATTTCAGCTCAATATTTTATAAACCAGGAACAAATATTTGGAGAAACATGATATAGTAATCAAAAGGTTTTGTTTAATGTTGATTAACTTTATGAAGCAATCTCTTTATCCAGTTACAGACCTTTGAATAAACTTCTTAAGATCAGTTCACTCCAAAAAAAGATATAAGTATTTTCCTTTTTTGCCCACTCTCATCATGTTGCATAAATATCAAATATTATCTCTTAACCGCTCTTTAAGAAATATTTAAGGAATTAAAGTCACTTGATATATCAAGAATTTTATTCTGTTTGAGTAAAAATGTTGTTTAATCGTAAAAAACGTATCTTTACCAAAATTTCAAAATGTCATTTTCAGTTTTCTTATCAAAAACAAAAAAGCCTCTTTATATTTATAGGTTTAGATAGATTTATGGAACACAAGTGGCACAGGCCAAGTCAGGCCACCACTGTTCATTGATGACAAGAAGAAACCTTTTTATTGAATGTGTTTTTTACTTTTTTATCTGAAAAATTTAAGTCGCGAATGCGAAGTTTACGATTTCTTTGAATTTTATTACAGATAAACTTCATTAAATAAAAGTTTGAACACAGCAACAGCAACAAGGGAAGCCTGTGGAGTCAGCAAGCAGCATTGAGCCAAAATCAATTGCACTTCAACACAATACTACAACACAACAACATTGAATAAAAGTATCTGTCCAGCTGACATTGTTGTTGTTGTTGTATTGTTGTTGACTCAAGTATCTCAAAAGGTTCACAAGCGCAAATGTTGTTGTTTGGTTGTTGTCGTCGTCATTGGGGTCGAGGTATCCATAGACTTACACTACATACTTACAGTAGTGAAAAAGTTGTAAATTTAATGTCAGTTGCATTCAAAATTGATACTTAAGAGTTTCAACAACATCGGCAGCACAAGTATCAGTAGAGCGAACAGACACCCTCAACCCGCATTTTTGGTTGTTTTATCATGCATTGAGTGCTACCAAAAAAAAAAGAAAAAAGAAAAAATGTATATTAAATAAATGAAAGAGGATTGAGGGTGGTTAGTGTTATATGTACAAAAATTCGAAACTTTTTGGTTTCTACTACTGTAGTCTGTCTCTAGATACATGAATTTAATGTTTCATGTTTGTTTGTAAAACTCTTAGGGCGACTGTCTGTCGTCGTCATCTCATCTCATCGTCATCATCATCCATGGTCTTTTAGATACTTTGAGTTAATTTTTGTCTTTATAACTAACTGTCTGTGTCTCCGCCTGACTTGCTGACTGTCTGTCTGTCTGTCTGTCATTTTCAATAACTTTACTCTTCTCTGTTTGTCTTTCTGTCAGACTATAGTAGTACTATCTCCTCTCTCCTCCTTTGTCTGTCTGTTGATCTGCTTTTATGTTCATGCGTCTGCGTGCACATTCATTTGTCTGTTTGTCTGTCTACTGCTGTATTTTCCACACATTTTTATATACTTACTATATTTTGGTATCTTTTAGCACAAATTTTTTTTCTGTCTGTTGTGTTGCCGTTGTATATCTGTATCTCGGAGTTCGTGTATATCCCTTTTTTTTGTTTCTTTTATTTAGTAGTCGGCTGCCAAATTGCAACGCTTCATTTTGTGTTGTTTACTTCAATTCACTTTATTCCCTTTGCCTTCTTGTGAATGGTAGATAGTCTTCATCATCCTTTCCTCTTCTCAGTTCTTCATCTGATTGTATTGGGCTTTCCAATTGGTGCAAAAACAACAACAACAACAACAGCAACAAAACAATAAACAGTTGAGCAACTTTTGAAGTGCTGCTTCATCGTTCGGTTGTGATGGTTCGTTCGGTTGGTCCGGAGTCTCTCTGATAAATGTTGTATATCCCAAGTAAAAGTTTCTTTTCAGACTACGCTCACCTTATTCACTCACTCACTCACTCACTTGCAACAATAATCACACCAACAAAATTTAGTTTAAAAAAAGATACAAATTGTTATGCAAAATGGTGAAAAGTTTCGTTGAATGTTTTCTTCAGTTTGTCTGTCTTCGCCGTTAAAAAAAGCATAAAAAAAGATCGTGAACAATAACAACAATAACTGGAGCAATCTAGATGATGACGGTATCTTATTAAATCTTTACTCTCTTTTTTTTTTTTTTGCAAAATTTTTTAATGTTTTTTGATTTATTTTTATTTCGTGCTGATTTGTTTTAAACCTTCTTCCACCTTCTACAACAATCACCATTCCATTTTTTTATTTATCCCTTTTTTGCACGATTTTCTTATCGCTAAATTCATATCTGTTTATACACATATTTTGTATCTTTTTGTAACTTAAAACACTTCAATTGACTTGAAGATGATTTTTCTCATTTTAATAACACAAAGAGACTACAAGATGCATGCGATTTTTATCTGAGATACAGTTGTTGTGGGTGGAGACAATCAACAACATTTATTGAAAGTTGAGTTGTGTTGACAGTTAAGCATATAATTTTCATTGTTTGTTGTTTTAGATAGTTTTACTAATAACAATTTTATATCTTCTTTTCTTTACAGGTATGTTTTAATGATACAATACAATGATCGAGTTTTTTCTATAAAATTAGTAAGTAAAATTGAATTTAATTCAAGTTAGTGTGTCCAAGTTATCATACCTGTCACAACAAAAAACAATATGTCTAAGTGTATGTAAAGGGTGGCCAATCTATTGGTCCGATTTTGGTTTTGTCATTAAATGGATAAAAGTTGATTATTATATTTTCCAACAAATTTCTTCTGATTAAGTATGAAAAATGATTTCATTCAAATGTTGGCCGCGGCTGGCTGCGCTGTAACACCAATTTTCTAGCATTTTGTCCACTGTTTCCTGTTCAATTAGAGCAATTTCGTCGCTAATGTTCTGTTTCAAGTGATCAATTGTTTGGGGATTGTCGGCATTAAGTTTATCTTTCAATGAGCCCCACAGAAAAAACTCCAAAAGATGCAATTAACTTTTATCCATTAAATAACCAAACCAAAATCTGACCAATAGATGGCCCACCCTTTATGTCATTATTTATTCATTTATTAAAATTAATTACAATACATCAGAACAGTAGATGCTTGGGTCATCGACTCTTCTTGAAAAATAACATAGTTATATTGAAAAAGAGGAATGATGAGGGTATGGAACTAGGTAAAGGGTATTTCTGATACTTAGTTTTGGAAAAATATGCATTGTCGACACATCTTCTTGACCTGAAGAAGGAAGGGTGCAGTTCTCCCAATAGAAGTTGCCCAATGGCCAATTTGTAGCCATGTGAATATGCTGGTTTTTTTTTTTTTTTTAACAGCTTATCGGCTAGACAGGTTTCTCCAGGTGTGGATTAAGAACTTTAAACCTGTGTTGAAAAGCCAGTCAGTCTTCATATTTTCATATTGACGACATTGCAGGATGTCTATGTTTGTCCTGTGCATAACCTTCTCGTTGAAAGGGATTGTGGTTTCTGAAGGTGAATGCGATACTAAGCTGCTGCCTCGGCTACCCAGATCATTTTTATGGATGGGTACTTGATACAGGCGTCCCATATTTGACAAATCCTATGGTTCCAATTACTAATATCTTAGATAGCATGAATCGTTGAGAGGCTGTTAGTGAAAATAACACAAGTGTGCCTTTAATTTGAGCAAATTATTTAAATGGAATCTATAGACTTTTGTTTTCAATGTATAAAATTTTCTTCGAGGGAACCTTTAGTTGTTCAAGAAATTTTTAAGACTTAAACAGAATATGTAGCCTTTTCATATAATCTTAAACCCAAAATATTCTTCTTAGCTCCAAAACTGCAGTAGATTCTATGCATACGACTGCAAATCTGTAAAACCTTTAAGAGGAGCCTTAAATATGTGATTAATTTGCAGAAACAAGTACTAGTCGACAGACATTTTGGGAAGACAGACGATTCTCCACACTTTATGACCAATTGAAGCTGTTGCCCATTTGGAACAGCATTATATGTCCAAAGAGCCGAATGCCATATTAGCCTGTGCTCTCCTTCAGTTAATCTTAGATTTGTAATCTTTATTAACTTTAATAAATATATATTTCCGGAGAAAATAGATCTTTATTTCTCTGATGTCTCCATAAATAATGAATCTGTCTCATCTCAATTGAATTTCCAAATTGTATGACTTGACTTAAAATAAAACATTTATTTCTTGTATTCAAACATACAATTATTCATTTATTTGTTTGAGAACATCTTTATATTTCATCATTTTGAGTGTTATAACATAAATTTTCAATGATAGACATTAAGACCTCCACCACCACCACCATCTTTTCTATTAGTATTTCCGTACAATGAATTATATTGTATTTAATCAAAATCAATGCTGATGACAAAAATTAGTCAGTTTTTTTTTGTTTTGTAGGCAATTTAAATTCATTAGTCTGTCATTATGTCCAAATCATAAGCAACGTCGGCGGCGGCGACGGCGACGGCGGTGTTGTCCTTCATTAAAATACGTGAATTTCAGTATGTAGAATCGTTATCTCATTCATAGATACAGATAGAGAGACAACACACGCACACATATACACTCACTCTATCATTGTCATATACATTTGTGTGTATATGTATAATTAAATCAAATAAAAAACATGTGAACGAACTTGTGAACATGCTAAAATATTTATACAACAATACCAACAACCACAACCACCACGGCAACATGAATAATAATATCAATATACATTTGCTATTAATTTTGACAAAGAAGACTTGAACTGAACTGAACTAAACTGACAAAACTATGAAATTATGACAAATTTCAATAACGCAAAAGAGTCAAATAAGTTCAAATACTTAATAATCCGCCCATTTAGTACTCATAAATAAAATAACAATGAAATAAAGGAGAAGAGTAAATGTTTATTTGAGAACGATGATGAACGCACACGCATACGCACACACACAGATACATAGATACAAAATTCGCACATAGGCACGGATAGATAGGCAAACTGACAGGCAAAAAAAGAAAAAACATTTTTAACTTTTTTGTGGTGTTTGTTGTTCGGGTTCATGGTCAAAACAACCTGAGTTCATTTTTTGGAAGAAACGAAATGAAAAAATAATAAAAAATCTATATAGCAAATAAAAATGAAGGCCCCTGAAAGGGTTAGAAGTGATGATCATGATGATGATGATGATATAGAGAGACTGTTCTGTTTATACTGGAACATGTAGATATCAAAGTACAAAAAAAGCACGTGTAGCATTTAAATGAAATGTGTTTAAAGACTAAAAAAGAAAACACATGGCAACAAATTGCTTTGTTAATGAATATTTAAAAACAAAATTATTTAAAGCACAGTCCCAGCACATTTCAATTAGAGAAAAATTTAAATTGGAAAGATACACGCGTGTTGATACTCATTTGTTTGTTCGTATGTACAAACAGACACACAGACATCCAAACCCTTTATTCCTTTACACCAAAGCCGCGCCCAATATTTTAACAATTTACTCAAAAAATAAATAAATAAATATTTGCAAAAAGAATCAAAAAGAAAATAAAGAAAAAAATAAAAACTTAAAAGATCTGACAAGAACAGAACAGAACAGAAATCAAGTTGCCGCAAGGCCATATTCAAATATTCAAGAAGACAAAAAAAAAAACACAAAAGAATACACCAAATATAATTTGTATCTACATATACAATACGTATGTATTGTATCTCATATGTTTGTATATACTGACTGACTATCTTTTAAACGTCAAAATTGTGTGGTTTTTTTCTTTTTGGTGTGTTGTGTTGTTGTTCTGGTTTATTGTGAATTTTTATATCATCTTCTATTCGTCTTCGTCATGTGTGTTAAATTTCAGTTTAAGTGTCATGTTTGCTCATAAATTATTATATTATTTCATTTTATTGTATTTCTTCTTTTGTCATTTCTTGAGTAGTTTCAAATTTTGTATTGTATAATACAATATTTTCATACACCTCATACACTTTCAGTAAATTTGACATACATATGTATTTATGACTTTAGTCTGAAGTTTGTTACTTTTCTGTTTAGCAGGGGGAAATAGAACTTGAGAGATGATTAAAATATGTACATGATTTGTGATCATATCACTGATAAACAGTAATCAATATCTTAAAATTCAATAGTAAGCCCTGGATCTTTTTATGTCGATTCGGTTTCAGGATGTAGAATGCTTTAAATAGAATAGTTCTACCACCAACCCTCCTACATTTGTCAGCCCAACAATGAATCGAAATGCCTCCGGGGAAACTGGATTTAGAGACGAAAGTCCTGTCTATCCTTATCCTGTTTATATCACTGGTAAACAGTAAACAAAATCTTAATCTCTTTTTGTAGATTTTTCGGAATGGTTTCAAGGTGTAGTGTGTCTCAACAAAAATTTTACTACCACCAACCATCCATCAGTTGTCCGGCATCCAATGAGTCGTAAAGCCTACAGGCAAACTGAACCTAGAGTCGTGAGTCCTATCTATTCTTATCCTGATCATATCACTAGTAAGCAAGATCTTTAAATTCAATAGGAGACCTGGATCCTTCTATCAATTCTTCGGTATGGTTTCAAGGTGTAGATTGTCTTAACTATCCTCTTATATTTGTCAGGAATACAATGAATCGAAAGGCCTCCTATCCTTATCCAAAATCTTAAAATTACATAGGAGACCTGGATCTTTTTGTCGTTTCTTCAGAATGGTTTCAATGAGTAGAGTGTCTTAACTAGAATACTTCTACTGCCAACCATCCAACTTGTCAGGCATCCAATCTAGAACTAGTTGACCATCCTGTCTTTCTTTATTCTATCCTAATAATTTTGAAGAAAGGTAGTTGTCATTTCCAAAGGTTTCTTATTCATATTTTGATCTATTCAAATATTTAGATTTAGCACTGACGGAGACCGGCTATACCCATTATCTAAACCGATCATTGAAACCTAAGTCTTTTTTTAGATTTTTAAAGTTTAAATAGCCTTCAAATTAGTACTTCAGAAGAATATAAGATCATTGGACCGATCGTATGACCATTTTAGACTATTCAGAAAAGACTAAATTTTGTTCTACAAGTACTCAAATTACACGTATGACCATGAAAAAGATCAACTATTCAATTAATAGTATTTATAATCAAATGTGTTAAAGAAGAAGTGAAGTGTATGTAAGCTTTGATGAGACCAAAGTTAGTGTTTATCTGTGGATTCTTCTTCTTGTTGTGCTGTCATTATTGCGGTGGGTTCTTGGGTCTCTTTTTGCTGACTTCTTGGATTGCATATTTTCCTCTACTATTTGATTTTAGTTAAGTTTTTTTACTTTATTTTTTTTTTCTTGTTGTATCTTCCGATTGACGTGCGCACCTTGAAAATTACACTCAAGGTTGACTTTGACTATGAAATGATTGGTTTTCATTGTTGTTGTTGCTGTTGTCATTGTAGTTTTTTATTGTGGTCGTTGATTGTTGTCATCGCTCATTCGTTTCCATTTCATTGCGCACACACGTTTTCTTTTTATTTAAGTATGTTTTTTTTTTATTATTCACTTTGAAGTAATTTCATTCCCTTATTTGTTCTATCATTCTTGATTTATACACACACACACATTCACTCACTTGTTTTTGCTTTTTTAATTATTTATTTAATTTAACATGAAACAATTTTCACACCTTGTTTTTATTTGCTCGTTAGCAACAGAATCGTCATTATTGACTATGGAGATAAACTCCTCTTAAACTTCCACATCAGAGTGAATGTTTTTCTTATTGCTTTGCAGGTAGAAGTTTCCTTTTTCTGTTTACTCTTTATAAACTTGTGTTTAGGTTCTTTCGTGTTGGAATTTGTTATGTTCTCCTTTATTTCAGGTGTCGTGTGATTTCTGTTGTTTGTAACTTGCGCTATTGACTTGCAGTCGGCAAAAATTCTCCTACAAAAACTTTAGTTTGTCTTAGGATGGTAGTAAATAGGTACATATCTTCTAACTTATTTCTTTGCAAAATAAAGTTTTTTGTTCTTTAGTTACACTTACTCTGCATTGTTTGCACTTTTTGCTGTTTGTCACCTCTGCTTCTACACTCTTTTCGTTTCATTTGGGTTTCTGTTTGTTTGTCTGTCTATCATATGCCTTAAGTGACTGTAGCCGCCGGGTACACCACACCCGGCATTGTGATTAAAAGTTTGTCTGTCAAACTTTGCACTGTCTGGTTTAAAATCGTTAAAACATTTTTAGCATATCACTGTAATTTTATGAAGTGTGAGAAGTAAAGCTTTTGTATAGAGAACGTTTGTGGAGTACAAGATTTGCAAATGATGTCTGTCTCAAATTTTATATGATAAGACGTCTTTCTACATATGTCCTGGTGTGCCGACAAGTTCTTTGAGGTTTTTATTTTAAATGAAGGTACACCTAAAAAAGTTATTTATTCAAAGTATTGGCCATTCGATTCTATATCTAAGTCTAAGTATCGCAAAAAAAAACCGTTTATTCTTTAAGACAAACCACTCAACAATTCAATATTCGACTTCTTCAAAATTGGCAAAGTGTTGCTCAGCAGCGCGGGTCCCATTGATGCAAAAAGTTTATAATCGGATGGGGCCAAGTCTGTAGAATACGGCGGTTGCGATAGTACGTTCCATCCAAGCGTTTTGACTGCTTCTTTCTCTGGTTTTGCTGTGTGAGACCCATTTCCCCAGTTTTTGGATCTTCCCTATTGCTCGTAACCGGTCGCTAATTGTTTCTTGTGCCACATTTAATTCCTTAAAGTTTGGGCCGGGTCTTCGTTTAATAACTCCTGCAATTTCGCATCCACAAATTATTTTGGTCTACCCGAACGCTGACTATCTTGCAGATCAAAATCTTGCATGGAGCATGTTCTCCATAAGTTTCCACCAGCAAACGGTGACTTTCAAGTGCCTTTTTGTTTTGATTAAATAAGAAAAAGCATTGCATGCCGCAAATGCTTTGTTTCAGGAAACTTGAGCTTCTTAATGACGCTATCTGTGTATCTAAAACCGAAAAGAACTTCGATCTACCATATATAGAAGAAATATAAAAAAGCAATCAAAAGATGCCTTTTCTTCTAGATGTTTTAGAGAAAATTGCTAATGAACTTTCAATTTATTGAATTGAATAATTTTATTCCAAGAACCTTCATTCATTTAAAAGTGGCAATCTGGAACTAGAAATTTACAAATTTCTACACCAAATCAAGCAAAATATCAAATTTATTTGCCAATTTAAGCTAAACAAATCTAAAAATTAGGGGCATATCTAAAGAGTATTTTGTTTGACCTACTTTGTCTATTAGAGAACAATAACAACATGATAAATCAGCACATGTTGAAACTTAAAAAAATACAGCAACAACAACAAACTAGAACAAATCAAAAATTAACTAAATAAAATGGGAAAAACCTCAATTTAAAATTGATAAGAAAACAAAAAGGAAATCAAAGAAAATCGAAAAATAAACCACCAAACTTATGAAACATGCAAAAACCAAAAAAGAAAATAAATTGATAGTTTTTATAACAAAATTTATATGCTGTTGCGAATGAAATGAAAAAGATTTCAAAATGTATGTACATTTAACTTTGATTGTTTTCTTTTTAATATTTTTGATTGTTACATTTGGTAAATTTACAACACCTTTCACAATGAAACAAATGCGAACGCACCAAACAACACCCAAGCAAGCAAGCAAGCACAGACAAGGAAATGGTTTGCTGCTTACAAATTTATTGTGGGTTTACAATGTGTGTTGCCGCAATCATAAACAATGTTAACAGCACAACAAAGAGATACAAAATTTGTATCTGTATATGATTGAGATAGTTTCTTTTTTTCGATTTGGTTTCATTGTTGTTTCTTTTGATGTGTGTGTGTGAGAGAGTGTGTGATTACGTGATGCAATCAAAATATTATTAATAATGAAATAAAGTAACCATAATTTGTATCATAAAACAAAAGAAGTGAAGTATATACTATTTACCCCCAAAAAACCTACTACATACACATAGATACAATTTAAATTTAAGTACGTGCCCAATTAAATGTTTAGATAAAACTAACTATTCATTATCAATACTAATGAAGATGATTTAAATACTTGTTAGGTAGGGTATTTGAATTATAATTTCATAAAATGTTTGTGTGGGCAAAATCAATTACAAATTTATAAAACAAACAAAATGAAAACTACAATAAATAAATTACAAAATAAACTAAAGGAAGAATTGAAGATAAAAATTTTAAATAATATAAAATGGACGTGCTTTATCATAACTTAGTTAAAATTCATAAATAAACTACCCAAAAAAACTGAAGGAAGCAACAAACATTAATGATGCAAGTTGGGTAGTAGTAGTTGTTATAAGTTATAACATAGTACTACTACTTACATATGAGTAGTTAAGTAGGCCTCAATTTTAAGTTTGGTATAGAGAGCGAGAAATAAGCAAATGAAAAGAAGAAAAAACAAAACAACAGTTAAATTATTTTTGGTGAAACTAAATTCATGATTATTATTTTTTTGGTTTTTGGTTAATGTGAGTTGCGAGAGTGTGTGCCAATTCCAAATAAACATGAAGAAACTTTCAGAGACCTTCAAAATGTGTTTCTCCTCCTCTCATCCAACGACGTCGTCGTTAATAATGGTGGATGCCCTCGTTTTCTTTCTCTCACTCTCTATATATTTGTGATATTTTTTATGAAATTTTTGTATACCACGTGGAGTTTCTTTGTCCGATATTCCTTAATTTTCTTTTACATTTTTGTTTTTATTAGTTTTTAATGTTTATGAACCCAAAAAGATTTAATTGATTTTGTTATTAGGGTTAATAGTAAGGGGTTCTTCTTCCATTTAAAGTATGTTTTCGGGTTTATTTTTTTTTTTTAATCCTTGTTTTGTTTACGATATTATTTCTGTGTGGTCACGAAAATGTACTAAAATCAAAACGAAGGAATACCCTTTAATTTGAGAAGGGTCCATGACGAAAGAATTAACTAATATATTAAATAAATATTTTTGGGGCCACACTGATACTTGCGTTTGGCAGCATGATTGGACAGTATTGCCCTACATGACATTGTTCTAGCATAACAAAATTTAAAAGTATTAAAAAAAAGAATTAATTTGATCGAAACTATGTGACTTTCATACTAAGTAATTGATCTGATATCACATTAGAAAATAATAATTAATTCAAGAATTTGCATTTGATTGAAATTAAGTGACTTTCCTTAAAGGTTAATCTTTAATCACTTGAGAAAATGAGTATGAGATTTGGTTTTCATGCTGTAAAGATTTGCTAGGGCTAACCCAAGTTTTGGGTATACAAGTAAATTTTAAAAGATTTTTTTTTCTCGATTTTGAAGCTTTGTTGTGTATAATTGGTACATAGTATTTTAGTGAAATTATTGCCCATCACTGGCTGACTTTTCCCCACTTTTCTGGCAATGCATGTACTTCGCGTCAAAATAAAACTGTTCGTCTTTGGAGGCCAAGAAAGCATCAAGCCACTTTTTGATACCTTCAACTAAAGTGAAGCGGTTCTGCATCTGCAAATGGTGCAAGGTCTGGACTATAAGGTAATTTCCGTTCTGGTCCCACCAAATGTAAAGCATAACCTTGCTGCCATGGATGTTTGACTTTGGGTTCAATGGTCCGGGTTCGCCGAGCTTAACCATGAATTCATTTTTCATTGCCGGTGACGAGGTGAGGCATCCAGTTTCCGACCTTCTGGACCATACTAATGGCTTTTAACCGCAATGAATCTTTACCGCAAGTTCTTCTTGGGTTTGCTAAGGGTCTTCGTCTAAAATTTACTCCAATTCGGTGTCTACTAACGTTGGTGGCCTTCCTCGCCAGTACTCGCAGGTTAAAATTGATGGAGTATGCTCTCCGCGAATGGAGTTTTGTAGGCACAAAAACAAACATAGTTGTCGAACGAAAAAAATATGTTGTAAACACTTAGATGGACTGAAACTTATTCTAAAATGTGGATAAAGTTGGTTCCAACATGGTGCTCTCTGTTGGCAATCCTTTAAAACTGAATTGTGTACCCAATAATATTATATAGTAAAAAAAAAGGAAAGAAAGCAGAAATGCTTATCTTTACGATCCCTTTGACATTTGTTAAGCAAGACTGGCAAATGATCTTGTCGGCATTTGTTAAGCAATTAAAATGAGCTGAAGCTAGGTAGGGGAATCAGCTTAGCATTAAACAAACTCAAAGATTAAAGGACACAACATACAAGACACCTAGCAGACTAATAATAATAGTATGTAAAGACGTTATGATTTATGTAACATTCATCACAACAAAACACAAATTGATTCCCCTTGATTTTTACTGCTTACGCTAAAGTGACATAAGCTCATGCTATTAGGAACTATTAGATGTTCCCTTTAACTGCTATTAGTTCCTTTTTGGCTTATTTTTAATTAAAAATAAAATAATTAAAAATAAGAGAACAAAAATCAACTCATTTTTCTTCGTGTAGTATATTTTTACTTATATAATTTTCGTTTTCAATATCACAAATTGATTTTTTAGTATCGCTTAAGGCTCAATTAAATTGATTGTATCTTCAATGCCTTTAAGTTATTTACTTTAAAGATTTGCTTAAATATTTATTTAAGTTTTCTACCTTGATTTCAGAAAGCTTCATCAAACTTTGTAAAATGAAATCCATCCAACTGTGTGGAGATCGATCTCATATATTATTTTGCTCAAACACTTTCCAATACTAAGAGTATACATAATAATGTTGATGATGATGATGATGATGCCGCTGCTGCTATCTATTGCCATTTCTCAATCTCCATAATATGTTGTATTTGTTTTTTGTTTATCTAGATACATTGCTAACTTTCAACACATTTCACGTTGCTTGCAACATCAAATTAATAAATAAAAGTCAACGGTGCGCACCGCCCACAAAATTTGCATTGAATGAGTTTGAGTTGAGTTGAACTGAAAGTTTCTCTACTCTCCAATCTCCTTTCGATTCAATCCGATGTGATCGTTCATTCAAATCAAACCACATATTTGAAGAAGAGAAGGAAAATACATAAAGAGAAATGTGAATTAAAAAAAAAAAAAAATTGAAAGCGCACGAATGAACGAACTTTCGTCGATACAAAACTGTGCTGCTGACAACTGTCATAAACATGCAGATACTTGTATCTACGAGTATGATTTGCCAATTCTGTTGTGTGTGTCATTATGTGTGTTTGTAGAGTGTTGAAACATGCAGAGATGTAAATATAATTCAGGCCTTTGCTTTGGTCGATATCACCAAACAATTCGACTAAGTTACTTGCTTACTCTCCAGTAAGTTTTGATTGCATTTGCATGCATTTGCGGCTTGTTTCACTCGTCATCATCATTGCACATAATTTTAATGATTTCTCCTTTAAAGAAATGCGTTTCGTTTCGTTTCGTTTTCTTATTTTACATAATACCATAGTAATTCATGTGTTTCAACTTAAAGTTGTGTTATTATTGGTTAATTTGTCATTGCACTTTCTTTACTGCCATCGCCATCACCAATCATCACTTTATGTTTTAATCATACCATACAATATCTTGTGTTGAATTCAAATCAATATTATCAAGTATTTTGATAAAGTTTACTTTTTAGTCAAGGCTTTCGCTTTCATTGATTAAATTTATGTTCAAAGTTCTTGGTAAGATTATTTTTAGAAATTCAACAAAAATAGTACAAGAAAAATCATTCAGTTTCACATTAAATAAACATCGATGAACACTTATAAAAAGTATCTACTACATGAAGTTACAGAAAGTATAACAAAAGGAAAAAGTTGCTTATTGATTAGGTATATCTGGTATTTTCTATATTTAGCCCCAACATTCTTTATCAACAAAATATGACGACAAATATGTATGTATGTGAACATAATGTATGTATTAGTATAGACATTTTATGTAGTATGTATGTATTTGTGTATTGTGTGGGATGTTCGAATGAACGATTGTGTTGTGAAGCTTATTTACTTGTCTGTCTGCTTTAAGCAACATTAAATTTTATATGGAGTTTTAGATAAAAAAATATATTTGCAAAAAAATAACATAATAAAAGATTTTCAATAATATATTTATATTGGGTTGGGGGAAAAGTATCTTCAGAAAATGAAAATCATATTACAACAATTTTGTTTTATATAACAAAGCAACTTTATTGTATCAAATATTTTCCATTGTTATTGGTAGCATCTTGCCATCTTTTGGGTAAAACCATAATCTCGACTTTGTAGGAATTCTGGAGTTTCTGTTGAAAAAAATTTATAATTCTGATAATTCTGCATGGAGCAAAATAAATGGTAATCAGATTGTGCTAAGTCCGGGTTAGTTCCTTCATTTTTTGCCGAATCATAACAAGGCTGTTTGGCCTAGCGTTGTCGTGGTGGAAGACTATGTGCTTTTATTGACCAATTGTGCCCGTGTTTTCCTTTTTAGCACTTCATTTAGTCTTGACAATAGAGTTCTGAACTTATCGTTTGCCCAGGTGGGAGGAGGCTCACGTTTAGACCATGACAGAAAATGTTGAAATCATTTCAGTTACATTTCTCAAATTAAAATGCGATCAATAAGTTTTTTTTGGCAAATTGTATGATACCCAAACATCAAGTTTTTGTTTGCATAGCCAACCTTTTGAAATGGTCTAAAACTATCGTATGGTGGATGCAAAGATCCTAGACGATGTCACGAGTACTATGTGCCGGTCATTCTCCACTTTTCCAATAATTTGGTCCACTTTTTCGTTGCAAGGCCGACCAGACCGCAGTAGGTCTTTAACACAGAAGTTTCCTGAAAGAAATTGCGCAAACCCTGTTCTAACTGATCGTTCTGATAAATACATTTTATATGTATAACCTTTTTGGACGAAGCAATGAAATAAATTGTATCAAATTTTCCTGTTTCTGCACTCACTTTCTTTAGGCAAAAACAGTTAATTTAATAATCACTTGCCACCTTTTCATAGCTGTATGACATTTCCAGATCGAATTAATACTTACGGAGAAGTCGCTTTTTAAATCTAGTAATTCGGAAATTACTTTTCCACCAATCCAATATATAGATTTCTATACCACTGCTATAATAGAAGAGCCTTTCGAGCAATACAAAAATATATTTAAAATTATTTAATTCGCATGGTTTTGCTATTATTAAATAAATAAAAATATAACAACATTTTATTTTTATTAAGTCTCTCAATCAATTTCAATTTAGTTTTACTATTTTGTTGATAATCTTCATCATAAACATCATCATCAGCAACATCAACAACAATCTAACAATTCACAAAAAGAAAAAGCCTTGTGCCTTCCCTTGTTGCTAAGTGTGCGAAATTTTTTTGTATTTACCAAAATCATATAAAAATATATATATACTATTACGTATCTAAAGTAAGGCCACCGATGACGTGCAAACTCAAAGGCAAAAATTTGCTAGTTGTAGTTGTTAAGTTATTTAAGCATACGTGTACATATGAAGAAGAATAAATGATGTACAAATTGTCATAAAAAAACAAATAAAAACAAAATTATGAAATAAAATTAACAACTAAACACAACTAAGAGATACATACTCTACATAAAATACTCTAGATGGATGGATGAATAACTTTGTTTTTTGCTTAAGGCTGTGAAAAAACAACAACTCTTAGTGCTCATCATTAGCCTTAATAATATTGTTATGATCTTCATCATCTTTAAGATCTTCATGATTATTGTATTGTATATTATCATATGTGTTGCTCTTTAGAAGACAGCTTATGTTTTTTTTTGGGGGGTAAATGTATGTTTAGGTAGTGTTTGAGTAACTTCAGCAACATTAGCCATGATGATAACTAGGTTTGCTGTCATTATTATTATTATTATTGTATTGTAGTTTCTTCATGAGAGTATCTCTAAAGTGTTGACTAATAGAAAAATCATAAGACTTCATAGATATTCACACAGAGAAAGAGAGAGATATGACTGAGACACACTCATCAGATAGGCAGGCTACTTTTCACTTATGTAAACTTCTCTATCTCTTTTATAGGCCTATATATTTTTTGCCCCAAACACTTTCTCATTCACTCACTTTCTCAATCTTTATCTTTTAGTTTTTAAGTTAGGTTGACTTGAAAGTATTGTAAGCCATGGAAAGTAGCTTAATAGTAGAGAGAGTAATAGCAATGAAAACTTTCATTACAAAAAATTCCTCAAATTAAATTGTTCAAGTAAAAGGAGATGATAATGATGATGGTGATGTGATGCCACCTTTGATGTAAAAATTTGGGTGGCATTTAAATAGTAATACAATATAAAATATCCATAGACACAAAAGAAAACAAAAAAATTGTATCCGAAAACATGCGTCAAATTTAAACAAAAGACAAGGAATTTTTAATTCTTTTTTTCTTTTCTTAAATTTTTCTTTCTCTGTGAGGTCGTCAACGTCATTCTTCTTCCATGAGCCATAGAAAATCGACATCATGTATCGGTCGTCGTCAATCATTTTTCGTCTCAGTTACGATGCCGCCGACGCACATTAAATTCAATACATTTTTGATGATCAATCGTCGTTATAGGATTAATGAATTTTTACCTATTTTATGTATGTGATGCATTTGATTTGGTCTTTTGTGTGTCGCTTAATGTTCATTTCACTTTGGTCGTCATGGGATCACGAATTCAATCAACATACACACATAGTATGTATGTGTACCCTTTCTTATTCCATACTCTTTTTTCCCCATTTGAATTGTAGTACCCGATGTACTTACTCTATGCTCTATGATAGATACATGATATTTGAGTGATGGGCATGAAATCAAATTGAGTAATGAATGAGGTGGAAAAAATGCTATTATAAAAGACTTTTGGGGGATATTATTTTTGAAGAAATGCAATTAAATTTATAAGAAGATGAAATGACAAGCGCATCAAGTATTAACATTTATGGTACTTTACTTTTTACGAATACCAAATGGTTATCACACACACACACAATACAACACACTGCGGTGAAATGTTTTAAGACTTTAGTCTGACGTTTGTAACGCATATACTTCATGAAGAGGAATTAAGATTGGCCTTAATTTATATACAATAGTTGTGGGATACTGATCACACACAGTTTTTGAGATTTTAAGATCATCATACAAACGCTAGAAGAAACCAATTATTATTGAGCCTCGATGGACCTATCATTCAAATTCAAGACATTTCTTAAAAAATGTTGAAATCCTCAAAAACTATTACAGAAATTAGTAGACATTTAAACCACCAGGTAATAGCGTGTTTACAGTGAACAAAATGAACGACAAAAATGCGAATTTTTGGCTACACAACATCAGCCATAAAATGCAAAATCTGTTTTGTAAGGTCACTAAGAAATTTTTTTCATACAGTCATATTCCAGTACTTGATATCTGGGGAATTCTCTCCGTCAAAGCTTATAGGCATGGAAGACAATTTGACACAGCAAAGGAGCTACAAACTGCTATCCAACTTAAATGTGCTAACACCAGTCCAAACTGCTCATCATTGATAAAGTCCATGCCATTTCGCCTTAGTCAGGTTAAAATTCAAAAAGGACATCATACTAATTGCTATAATCTTCATTATTGAGTTGTAAACGGTCTTCATCTCTAATGAGCTATTCACTAGTTTTAGAATGTGCATCTTTATGCGCAGATATCCATTTCTCTTTGAGAACCGACAACGACATGTTGTCAGCTGGTTCCTCTTCAGCATGTGAATTGTTTTTGGTATTATCTACACATTTTGCTATTGCATCTAGCAACAACTTGTCCCAAGAATGTAGCATTACTAAATAGGTTTTTAGTTTATTGGATTATCGGTCATTGTATTATACAACATGTGTTCCAGATATGCGAAATTGTAGCCAGGGTGGGATTACAAGGGTGGTAATAGAAATTTTTATTTTTTTCTTTAAACTCCGTCCGGTTTACTGAAGGATCCATGGCCCGCTGCTCAGCACTTGCTCCGGTCAAATACACGTTGGACAGCCCTGTTATAATGTATTCCAACTAAATTTAGCATTTTTTCTTGTCTTTTTGTTATCCTAAATTTTATGTATAATAATCTGTTATGTTTTTCTTTTTCTTTGCAGGTATGTACATATCTCTAAATCCATCTCCAACTGAATAAAGTATTGATTTGTTTACTTATAATACGAAGACATTATCGCATAGTAAGTAATAAATACTCATATGTATATAGTTTGCATTGCAAGACAATTAAAAAACCATTACTTCGAAACTTGATTTGAATATAAAACCAAAGAAACCAAACAGAAAACAAAAAATGAAATACTATTCAAACAAATATCGTTCGTTGTTGGCCTATTTTCAATTTAACTAATTATTCATTCCATGTGAAATAAAAGAGTATAAACAAAAAAAAATCTCAAATACAACATTTTGTATGAGATTGCAATAAATATCTCTAAATGTCGCCTGAAAACTTAAAGTTAACTTTAACATCGTTAAAACTCACCATGAAACTTGTAAAGCAAAATAATCACCAGCGAGTTATACAATATTTTATTTACTTTGGAGATTGTTTTTAAATGTTCACTAAACGTTGAGATATATCTTTAACAACTTTGTATTTCTATATTAGAATTACACTAAATTTTATCTTCAGTATTCACTTCAAATAAAGATGATACAAATATAGTTTTTAATATAGGAAAAACAAAATACACTTAATTTTGAATGCATTAATTTATGTCTCATGAGTCTGTCAATAGAACTACCTTTGTTATTATTCGAAAGGTACTCACTCTCTATCGGATGGACAACGGGTATGGAATCATCATTTTGAGCTATTTTGGATTAGATTGTTTATGTTATTGATTATGGGATCGTTCAACCGTGGGCGGACACTTTAAGTCCCAATAAAATTGTCCGGCCACGGGAGATGTCTGCGATTAAAGATTTCACTGTACCAAACTAGCGCAAGCCAAACTTCCTTCGAAGTCAAACTTCAAAAAATTACGAAGTTTTCGTCAACAAAAAATAAATAAAAAATAATGTCTGATAAATTGTTAGTTGATTTTGTTATTTATTATCGTTGTGCATGGTCAGTTGAACGTTATCGTTATTGTCTTAAGTTAGATTGTTGGTATTGCTGATCAATATTATTCATTGACAGGAACAAAATATATATACATATGTATATATAGACACACTGATAGAGCCTTGAGCTTACATATTCGATTTTTTTTTTCCTCCTTACACCATACACATGAATGGGTATTATCATTTGGTCGTGTAATATGTAACGCATGCTTGAAAGAAATCATTCATTATGTAAGGTAAAGAGCAGAATCGTTTTGTCCTTGTATCTATCAGCCTCCATTCAAGTATTTAAGCTATCAATCTTACAACAAATTTATATGGTAGAGACTGAATAAACTCTATTTCAATCAAATCTCCCAAAAATTTAAGAGACCAAACCAACTGAAAATGTTGATTATTTTCTCTCTAGATATTTTTGATTGTGAAAGCTTCGACATCATTTCAAATTGTATAGGATTGTATATAACAAAGTACAGTAATATGAGCCATGAAACTGACTTTCCATGAACTCAATCCTATGATCCTTAATAATTAATGTATATTTTTAAAGAAAAAAGTTTTATTTAAAGAAAGACGAGTTGAATGGGTATAAACAACTCCAGGCTTACCAATAACTTCTAATTTCTTGTTTAGCAAAATATTTTTCATAAATAAGTACATGTGTAAGGAACCTCAAACTGATGAGAAATAATTCTGTGATGATTCCTATCTTAGGAGGAGATGCTCTGAACGAGCATAATATGACATTGACAAGTCAAAGTAAGGATACATAAAAAAAAGAAATGTGACTATTTGGTAAAATTTTTTAAAACTATGTTTAAAATATTTACAATATTTTCTGAAGTCTGAATTCAATTTAAAATTTGACAAATATTTGTCTTAATTTTGACCCACTGTGTTGTGCATAGTGGTGTGTAACTTCATAACAATAACAAAGTATGGAAAACTAACAACAAATGTTTAACAAACTACTTCAACTTTAAATTGAGTTTTTGTGTGTGGTTGCGCGAGTAAATAAGTACAGAGCTATGATGTTGTTGCTGTACTTAGTGTAGTAATGTAACCAAAAATCACCAGCATTATAGTATTGAGTAGTTGAAATCTAAAGTCGTCTAGTAATAATATTACAGTGGTGGTGTAATCGAGTGTTAAGCGTGACTAAAAGACACACAAACAATGAACCAAAAGTGTTGAATATTCAATTTGCCATGCGGCTTTAATGTTTGTCATACTTACATTTACCATAAGTTGTTGTTGGTTGTGTCGTTATGAGAAATTTGGTCGGTCGGTAACGCCAACGCCAATTCAATCATATTGTCACAAATGAGGTTAAAAACGACTAAGCAATAGAAATGAACAGACGTTATTGCATAGTACCATAAATTACAATAACAACTACTATTATGTACTAGTAATTCACAGTTTTTAGTTCGAAATGCTACTACAAAAATTTTATTTTTGCAACCAAAACTAATTCAACTTTATAGCTTTCTTTGCTTTATGGTACAGTGAAATCTCTACTTATAGGCACTTTTCCTTATGAATTAAAAACGAAATGAAAGAAAAACGCTCTGTACATTTTACGTTATATAATGAGACCGACCAAATAGCCATATCTTCTTTACATGTATATAAAATTCGAGTATACGGATTTGCATGACTCTTCTTCTTGTTGTACTTATGTGGTCACCTGTATGGGTCTTACTGTTGGACCCAGTAGGCAATTTTTTTTTTTCACAAACGCTAGTTCCATATACATATAACCCTTCCCGAGGTGTGTTCTAAGTGGAAATGTCGAACAATCAATTTTAGATCAGTCCAATTTTGACAATATGCTTTATGATAGGATAGGTTTTACTCACCCAATTTAATGCCTAGTAAGTGGCATCCTTAGCTGTTCTCATATATCACCTTACTACGCTTTTGGAAACATCCCGTAGTGTAAACAAAAAGTTCAAAGTTCTCCAATGGAAAATTTAAAATAAAAGGAAACGAAATCCTCTACCAGATTCCCAATGAAGTAGATAAGAAAAATGTACATATTAGTTTTTATTATTTTATATTTTATTTTGTTATTTCAAATGTAACTGCCATATTATTTTCGTGAGCAGTTGTGTTGTTCATGACCAAATGAAAAGCGAGCGAGTTAACTCACTTAAAAAAAAGAACAGGTAAAAATGTTCACTAAAGTGAGCAGTACTTATTCAACACTGCAAAGGCTTCCGAGAAAAACAGTCTTTTGTCCAAGAAGTTACATAAGAGATGTTGGATGATTTCTTAAGTTTTCATGTCCACATCTACAACAGAAGTCTTGTCAATCTTTTAAAACATTAGCCCAATAGAGCAGTGGTCCGTTCAATCTCTCGTGGGATTGTTTCCAAATCCGTGAAACATATCTAACAATTTTGGAACCGTTTTAATATATGTTTGTCTAGCACTTCATGAGCAACCATAACTTTGACAAACTGAATGTGAGTTATATTTCACTTAAGTTACCTGAAAACTGAATGTAGTCAATGTAATAAATACTGAAACTGAGACAATTTTATATTATTATTATTTTTATTATTTATTTATGTAATCCCAATAAGATTACAATTGATTTTCATTATTATTATTATTAGTTTCGCTGTGTATTTAGCTTTCAGATGTAAATTATAAAGGAAAAATAAGGGAGCTAGAAAAACCTTAATATAAAACTTAATTATATTTGTCGGAATATTCTTTATTTTTTACTTTGTTTACAAAATCAATTTTGAAATGTATTCTAAATAGAAATTATATGAATATACCACTGGAGATCACAATCCTCCAGTACATGTAAAGCTTAAATTTCACTTAATTTAAATTTTTTATCGTCTTCATCCCAACAAATAAACAGTTTTCATACGTTCCCCGATGAGATGAGTTGATTTAGCAAAGATTCTTCTTCTTAATGGTTTTAATAGGGATTGATTTCATTAAAATCAGCCTTGGAATCCTTTAAATAACCAGTGCTCATAATTTCTTCTAATTGTTGAGCGTGAGTTTCGTCAAGTTGACCCAAACAACCGTAATACAAAATATCGGAAAACATTTTCCTTGTTATAATTTTTTGTTTTAAAGGCAATTCGTTGTATTGTGATGCCCATGTTTTACCCAATGAAGTAGCTACATCTTCATTAATGAAGCTATTATTCTGTTGTTGTTGAAGGAGCTGATGTTGCTGCTGCTGTTGTTGATGATGCAGTTGCGTTGAGGATTCAGCCATGTTAATGCTTTCATATTCCTCAAAGGGACATGGCGATACTGACTTCTCGTCATCAATAACAATAGTAGATGGGCGACGATGAATCACCAATTTCGATTTTTGCTCCTCTGCCAGCTGTGGTGTTGGTGATCTCGTCATTGATAATGGTGAAGAAGAAGGTGAACTCTGGAAGGAGAAACATAAACAAATAAGTAAATTGATTTTTGTGATAGTACACACATTCACATAATTCACTCAGTTCTCTCAATTCATTTCATTTCGTTATCATTGTTTGTTGTTAATACATTTCTTCTTACCTCTGCTGGTCTTTCGTGTATATTGATTGTTGGATGTTTATATTCCATATGTTTTTTCAAGTTTGTTGTCGTTGTTTTATATGATATTTTTTGTTTGCAATAATTGCAAATCGCATGATGGTCATTAAGTGGCTTGTAAAAACGCCACAACGGACTTCTTTTCCTTTTATTTAAACCAGACATCTTGAGTTCAGAATAGCTAAACTGAAACTAAAATTCATAAGTAGCAGCGACGACGACCACGTATACATACAAAAAAAAAATATATATATAAAAAATAGCATTCGTTCTCATCAGCAGCAGCAGCAGTGAACGCAGTGACAAATAAAATGTGGAAGAAACAAAACGGAATGGAATTGAAATAGCTGAATTCACATACACAAAGTGAAACCACATCAGTTCTCTCGCAATTGCTTGCTTGCTAACGAACGCCTGCCTGGTACTGTTGATGGTGGTGTGATTTTTCACATTTAAAATACTAAATTGGTTGTTGTGATTTCACACAATTCACTTAGTTCAATTCATTTCATTTTGTTGTCACTGTTTTTTTTTTTTGTGTTTTGATAATATTCCTACCTCTGGTTTATTATCGTATACTATTTGGATTGTTGGATGTTTATGCTGCATATGTTTTTTCAAGCTTGATGTCGTTGTGTTATATAATATTTTATGTTTGCAATAATTACAACTAGCATGTTTATTATTAAGTGGTGTGAAATGAAGCCACAACGGACTTGTTTTTTTTCTATTTAAACCAGACACAGACATCTTAAGAGTAGAATATCATAATTGGAACTGAAATTCGTAAGTAGCAGCGACGACCATGTGCACATACAAAACAAATACAAATAGCATTTGTTCCCATCAGTGAACGCAGTGACTAAAAAATGGTGAAGAAACAATACGGAATGGAATTGAAATAGCTGAATTGCCATATACACAAAGACAAGGTGAAACCAGTTCAATTCTCTCTCAATTGATATAGCGAACGCCTGCCTGCCTGCTACTGTGGTTGTGTTGTGTTGTTGTTCAGCTGCAAATGATGGTGGTGTGATTTTACATTGAAGAAACAAAATGGAATGAAATGCTATATACAGCAAAATTTAATTTCAAGTGGTGAAAAATACGTTTGCGGACAAAGCGAAACTGTGAAATTGAGAGATGGGAAATATAGAATACATGCATGAATATATTGTGTTGTGTGTGTGTGTGTGTGTGTGTTGCTGACATATGGTTAAGTAAATGAAGAAACAAAGAAAGAGAGAGGGAAAAGAAGAAAATTTACACAATAATTTACACTTGTTGATAAAATTTTATTTCTAGAATCGAAAATTGACTGCAATGTAGCAACATTTTAATTAAAACATCGAAACCAAATTGAGGGCCCACCCTTTGCTATTTAATGTCGACTATTGTCATTAGCAGTGATATTTTAAATAGCAAATCAATAAATGTTCATCTCTATTTAATAGAGTAGAAAAAATAACTGCTTTGTAAAAAGTTAAAAACACATTTATTAATTTAATCATTCTTTTATATTCCTTGCATGATTCTCACTTTTTATTCTTCTTTCTTGCTCTTTCTGTTCATTTTTATCACATATTTACTACTCACTTTTTGAATAGCAGACACCGAGTTGAGTTGTATACCATAGCTATTTTGCTCTCGTTTGTATCTTGAATAGCAGGGCTGCCCAACTCGCGTCCCAAGTGAAGTGTGAATGTGGCCCAAAAGAAACAGAAATATCTTTGGCTGCGACCTTTTTATTTTTTGTTTCCACACAGTGGAAAAGACCTTTGTTATCTTTTCGGTACAGGCGAAATGCCTGTAGTGAACAAAGTGTTTTTGTTTTGCACCTGCAGCCCAACTCACTGCCAACTCTTTCAATGCAGCCCACGGTACCAAATAGGTTGGACAACCCTGTTCTATAGTTTCTGTGAGATAGAGATAACGTCGTTATATATAGCAGAGAGTAAGAAAGTCATTTGCGATTTGTTCAGTAAACACAGAGAGAGGATGGTGGAGAGACAACAAAAGAGAATTCGTAGAACTCAGACTAACGTGGTATCATATTCTACAGGGAGTATTTCGTTTTCTGTTTATCCTCTACTTTCCAAAGAACAATAGTATAATATATGAAGAAAACAAGAAAGATCATTCGATTCATTAATGTTAAATAAATAAAACACTTTATTTCCTGTTATTTGTGTTTTTCATAAATATTTTTCCATTTATTTATTCAAATTTCTCTTGAACTTATTCTAAATTAACAAAATATTTAAAATTCTTTGAATCAATCATCTTATTTGGAGACGATGTACTTGCCGTTTTCATTTCCTCTAGATTAGATTGATTAGACTGATGGACTGATTGAAATCTATTAAGCATTCGTCAGAAACGACGCTTTTGTCGATTTGTTACTGAAGAAGTGTTATCGTCGTCGTAATCATCATCTTTCTCAGATTTTGTTATTTTGGTTTTGTTTTGTCTTGTTTCACTGACAATATCCTGCAATTCCAATGCATGTGTTTCATGAAGTTGTCCCAAGCAACCATAAAATAATATATCTGATATCATTTTCCGGGCAATAACCCTTTGTTTTGTTGATATTTCTTCATATTGTGTAGCCCAGGATTTGGCCATTGTCAGTGAAGTTTCGGTATTCTTTGGAGTAAAAGTGATGCGTTTACTTCTATGATTAGAATCCACAAAAATGGGATTTCCTGATCCTTGTGATTCATTATAGGAAATACGACGACGTTTTGTTGTGGGTAATGGTAAACCTGATAGAGAGCACTTAAGAAAAAGACAGAAAATTTTAGAAAATCATTAGAATTTATAGACTAATTGCTTACCATTGGTATTTCAATTTCCTCATCTTCATTATTAGCCATGCCATTATCATGTTTATCTTCATAGATAATTGATGGTTCGTCCTCATTTTCTAATATCTCAATTTCAGCTGCTTCTATTTGCTGCTGTTGATTTGTCTGCGATTTTTGTTCAATTACATCTTCTATATCCAATTCTTCTTCTTCTTCGTCATCATCATCCTCGGCTTTAAAATTAGCCGTAGACCAAACCATAGCAGAATCACCTATGTCCGAATCTTTGTTGAGAAATGAATCCAATAAATCGTAATACCAAAAATTAGAGGTATAAACCTCGCCGGCACTACGATATAATTTAATTTTCTTTGTATCACGACGATAATTTGTACGTAATATGTTAATTTTTCTAACAGCAGCATCTCGATCGGCATTCGGTTCAAGTTCCTTCAATTTCTTGACTAGTTTTCTATAGGCGGCAGTCTTTAAAGCACGATTACTGTATTCTTTGCTCTTGGTATTCCAGACAGCTGGTAGTGAACGATATAATTCAATGAATGCGGACCAAAAACGTTTATTGTTGAAAGTCATTTCACTAATTCTTTTTTTCTCTTCTCCTTTATTGTATTTTCTTTCTTCTTCTTCGTTCCTACGAACGAACACAAACACCGTTTGATAAAAAAACAAAAATCGTCTTCCGTCTGTCCCCTAGTGCGTTGTGCTTCAATGAAAAATTCTTGACAACTGAGCACAACAGAAACACGAGACGGTTGTGGTTGTGTTGTGTTAAGCGTTTGAGTAATAGCGAAGTCAAGAGAGAAGAGAAACGAAAAACGTGAGCGGCATCAGAACTAAACTGTACTTTGTATGTTTGTGTGTTAGTTTCGAGTTGAGAGAGCAAGCACAATAACACAACCACCAAAAGCCATGCAAGAGAGAGAGAGAAATGAAACACAAATGCTTGTGTTGTATAAAATTTTTTGTTTTGCACAAACTTGATGTGTTTATGATTATTTGGTTTTGCTGTTGTTAATCGTACATATTTTCTTTTGCATATATTTTCACGAAAAAATAAAGAAATTTTAGTGGGTGATAATCCCCACGAGTTCGTCGTTAGTAAAATATTTCACTTTTTCACTTCCTTTATTTCTGATTTCTGTATCTGACTGAGTCAGCTGTTATTTTAAGGCAGTGCTAAGACGATGCAAAATCGATACAGCAATGTATCGAAAAATGGAACGATTTATTTAGGACAGCAGTTATAATCGATAAATTATTCATTAATCGACTTTTTATTAACATTTTCAGTTACTGGTTGCACAATTCAAATTACTGTTTTGATTTTAGTATGAAGGAAGTAAAAATTTGTATCAACTTATAACAAGTTAAAATCAAACAAAAATCATAATTTAAAACTTATTAAGATTGTGCAACACAATCACGCAAACACAATATTTTAGAAAGTACCCCACAAAAATTATAGCGACCGCTTGCAGCGCAACGCATCACAGCATCCAACCAAACCAAAGTATTCATTCATTCATTCATTTATCCATCTATCCAGCTAACTAGCCTAGTTATAACAGCTATAAAGATATTACGGAAAGGGGAAATTTTTAATATTCGTCAAAGCGACCAAAACCAACCAAACCAATTGCTTTGGCTCAAACTTACAATCCAATGAAGGCGACTCAGCCGCTAATGATGCTGCCAATCATCATCATCATCATCATTGTGGTGTAGATACTGGTGATGATGATTATAGTGGTGGTCGTTGCATAGCCACAACTGAATTGAAGTTTAAGTGTGTAATGCTTTTGTTTCACTCTTGCTACGGCAGCGGTGAAAAGCCTTAAAAGAAACTGAAATTCAAATAAACTTTCATTTAAATGAGGCGGGAAGGCGAGACCAACCAAAGAGTAAAGCATCGTTAAAAACTGGAGACAAGAAAACATATAAACAAACAAATAGAAGATAAAATGAATTGAATTGTTTTTGTTGCCATCATTATTATTATTTCATTATGATTATATTATTCGTTTGTTGTAGCATAAATTGTAGCATAAAATCACTTAATTTTTACTTAATTATTTTCACATGGCAATAAAAGACCGACCAGGTGAAGAAATTTGTTTGGGATAATGCAAAATGATCATAAAACCAAAAAGTGACATTGAAACTTAAACAAAAAAATGGAAAGAAAAGAAAAGAAACGAAAAATGCAATGAAGAAGTTCAAACGCATTGAAAATAATAAAAAAAAAAGAAAGGCGCCCACCAACTTTTGTTTTTGCAAAAAATTATGGATAAAACAATGAAAAATTCAAAAGTGAAAACTAAACTTCACTTCAATTTCAACTTTATTTTAAAGGCAAACAGGCAGGCAGGCAGGCATCATGTCATGATGCATTTTCCATATAAACATAAATATATGGTCTATAATTTTGTACGGGAAACTCTTTGAATTCAACTCCAGCTTCAATAATGAGTTGTTTGTTGTTGTTATTGTTGTGTGTCATTGGCATCTTCTTCAACTTTTTGAAAGTTAATAAAATATGGTCAGGTTCATCACACTCTCTGAAAAGGTGAACTTCACTCAGTTTAATTGAAAAAAAAAAGAAGAGATTTTTCTGATATTCATTAAAATCATTTTTATAGATTTCAAGTCTATGGCAACTCAGAATAGGGAATTGGGAAAAATTTTAAAGAAATATGACGGTAGTATAAGTATCCTCTTCATGAACATTACTTTCTTTATTTATCACTTAAAGCAGCCTTCCTTTCTCTGTATTGGTCATGGACTTTTTCGAAAGGAACGCTTTCTGAAGGCAATGTCTTTAAGTTGTTGAATTACTATGTCGGAAACTAATGTCTATAGTAGTAGTTAAAACATGCATAATGCCTAATTTGCAGCTTGATGTCTGAAAAACTGAGGGAGCATTTCGAGTATACAGATTTATGTAGGTATATGATCGACTGGCATCGGATAAACTTTTACACATTTTGGTTTGTAGAAGGCAAACGGTTCAACAGATAATTATGAATAAAATGGAAGGTATTGCTTAGGTCCTAAATAAAAGATTCCCAAAGTCACTTTTGCTAAGAATGAAATAGGAGAGATAATAAAAAATAAAAACCATGGCTAGCCATTTATTCAATTATACAAGTTTTTTGTTCAACATAAACTTAATTTTATTGTTTTTAAATTTTGGTCCAAAATTCCTGGATTTATATCAGTACATATTCTCAGGCATATTTTCTACAATTTGTGTACTGGGATTATTATTCCAATTATGCTTAACTCTACCGCAAAGTTAATCTTTCGTAGAAGGCGCTCTATCGCACTTTGCAAGCCTCTCCTTCTCCAATGATCCCAGATTTACGCTCGGATTGGGGTCTGGGTTTTGGGCAGGCCAAACCTTTTACTGAAATGGTGACTCTGACAGCAGTATGCTTTGGGTCATCATCTGGATGGACAATCTCTTTAAGCTTGTGATTTAAAATGGCGTCCACAAATGCGTTTAAAAATGGTTATTTTGTCTTACTTTGTTATGAGTTCCTACATTTTGTATAGGGGAACAACTCTTTAATAATACACATGGAATTTAAGAACCTACTGGACATGATAATTTGGAATCCTCTCATCAAGGCGATTCCAGAAATATTACTTCTTCAATCAGTAGATTCAGGTTTCCGGTGTAAGTAGTGAGTGTTGGGAAGATAAGAAAATGAGCAGAAAAGTATTTTTGTATAAAGATGGAAAGAGACAAAATGAAAGAAAAGAAAAAGTTTTCATAGAAATTATATTTGGTAACAGTAGTTCGCATGAAATCCTTTTTATACCAAAAAGTAAACTGTTTCAGAATCCATTGTTAGGATGATACAATGGCCTGGCCAACTACAAAATATACCAACAAACTTCATTTACTTATTTACTTTCACATCAGAAAATTTGGATTGTTTTACTTTTCTTTTACAAAGGATATGTGATTTGTTTCTTTTCTTAAAATAAAATTGATTACCGCGATCTTCATTTAGCAATGTGAACAATCGAAATAAGATTGAAATATGTAAAAGACCATAAAAGGTTTCCGGATGAACAACATTTTGAAGCTTAAAACTCATAATTTTGGCGACGATTTCACCAACAAAAGTCAAATTCGATAAACAAAAGAAAAGAAAAGAAAAGACAAAAAGACTTACACCACCCGCGAAATTTTCAAAGGAGATACAAAACACAAATCTACAAACACATGTACATACATATGTATGAATGCTTAAGCAACTTTGAAAGCGTTTATGCAGATACATTTGCACACAAACACACATAAATACAAATATATAAAGAAATCATATGAATAACGTCGTCGTCTTCGTCGTCGTCATAGTACCTTTCACCTTTCACGCTGCAAGCAGCTGTTTTCACGCAGTTGGTTGGTTTCTTGTTGGACAGACTACGAGACAGACAGACAGATACTTAGATACAACATGGATGTAGTATGTAGTATCTCTCGCATCATTTCATCTTATTTTTTTTTTGTTTTTTTTTTGCCTTTCTAATTTCAATTGTTGTGTATGGTATATTGTCTCTGGTTTGTGATTGTCAGTGAACAACGACAACAACGGATTATCCAAATATTGTGCAATATATAAAAAGAGTTAATGCCAAAATTGAGCTTTCTAACTAACAGTAACAGCAACAGCAACAACAACAATAACCAAGCGATTTGAGGTTGAATTTCCTCAAAAATAAACATGACAAAAAAATTATTGTATCTCTTGACATTTTATGGTAACCACCGCCACAAGCAGCAGCAGCAGCAGCGGTACATTTAGTGTGAAAAAAGCCATGACAAATATATGTAACTATTACATAAATGTTCAAAAAGATACAAATAGAAATCTACAGATTTCCACATAAACACCACCAACTTCAAATTTATACAAATAACGAGACACACAACAACAACAACAACAAATAGTTTCACCTCTTTTTTTCTATTTATTTTGTTTTTTGTTTTAGATAAAAAAGAAACTGAAAATTGAAAAAAAAAAAAAAGAAAAAAGAATTAAATGAAAACAATTTAAAAAGCGTAAAAAAAATTATAAAGAAAAAAATGAGCGCAACCAGCAGCAACAACAACAACAGCAAGAAGAAAAACCAAATATTAAACACCAAAAAATAACAACAACAAAAAAAAGCGCCGCGCGCCCACTTCTTTAACAGTTTTACCTCCTCCTCCATGTTCTCCACTCCCTTGGGTAAGCCATCACACTTTTGTTTGCTCTCAAGCCAACTGCAACTGTTGCAGATAAACCAAACCACTGTATGCAAGCAGCAGCAGCATATGTAGCTCATAGATACATTTTAGTTTTGGTAACTGTTTTCACAATATTTTTGGTTATTTTGTTGTTGTTGATTTTTGTTAACCGAAATAAAATTCATAAGTTTATGGAGAGAGGAGCGAGGGACAGGCAAAAAAGAAGAAAAGAAAAGCAGCTTTTTTAATACAGAAAATGACAAAAATTGTCCAACAAAAAACAACAATTGCCAACTGGTGGTGGTGATGATGACGACGACAACGTCGCTGTTGCCGAAACTCTCTGTTGTCTGTCTGTTTGTCTGTTGGTGGTCGCAACTATAGAGCAGCAGCAGCGGCGGCGGCGGCTCTGTGGCTTCAAAATTATGTAACATGGCATCGTTGAATCAAGCTTAGCGTCGACCGAAAGGGGGCACGACTCAGCGAAACTTATGCGCTCGAGCCAAAAACACAGAAAAAGCAACAGAAAAAGAGAAAAAGTCTTGCCGAAAAAATTATTGTATCTATAAAATACAGACACAAGCACACAGAGACTGGAACTCGCACACGCATATACATGCTTGCAGACACAGATACATTTTAGATGGTTTGCATTGGATTTGTTAGTTTTATTTGTTATTGTTGTTAAGACGATGATAACTGCTTAAGTGTAAGAAGGTGGTGTTGCTCTGATGATGATGACGAAGTCATTTGCACTTCACCCGCCGCCGCTATTGTTGTTGCCGCCTCCTCTTTTAACGTTGATTATATACATTTATTTTTATAGCTCTTTCGTTTGCTAGATTGTTGTTTTTTTTTTCTTTCTTCATTTTTGGCATAACTAAAGAAGATAAAAAGAAAAAGAGTATCTGCATATACAAAATTTTGGCTTTCTTGGCTGTGACTTTTGATGGCTTTCTTTTCCTTATTACCTACCCATCATCATCATCATCAGCATCATTTTTTTTTCTTTCCTAAACTTTAGCGCCACTTCAAACATTTTTTTTTTTGGGCTTTGTGCGATCTTATTCAAATTGTATTGCAGATACTACAATACTTTGCGTGTGCGTGTTTTACTCTGATTGCTCTGTTTGCTGGCTGGCTAAAGCTTTGCACAGCAGCCGCCGCCCTAATTTCGCTTAATTACACTTAAAAAAAATATTTATAAAGGTAAAACTAAAAACAAAATTTCATGATATTTTAAAGTTATGAACGCGTTAGTTTTTTATTTTTTTTTATTGTATGTATCTTTTATTTTTCATGTTTCACAATTTCTTTTGGCACTTTCTGTGTGTTTGATCTCTATTTTTTCTTCATTTTTGTTTGTTTCTTTGAGATCCCTTGGTTTTTATGTAATCCATAGTTGATTCAAAAGTTTTCACCCAAAACGAAAAAAGAAAAAAAATTGTATTGTAGAAACGTTTGATGAATGTTTGAGAGATACTTTTACTGCTTTGCATAAACTTGGTTTACTTGTTAAACAAATAAAATGTGAATACTTCAAATTTGTGCAAATGTTACAAGTATATAAAATAGTGGATTTTTGGTACAGTGTGGATGGATCATTGATGTCTGAAATTTTGTCAATTTTTATCATTAAAATGTAATCCAAATTGGTTTTGAATTGCATCAATATTATTATGGATTTGTAGGTATAGGACGCGATTAGCCAGTCTAATACAAGATGATATTGAAGAGAGATTCTTCTTTCTGAGCCCACCACTGAATATCTAGTGTTGACCCTGTTAAAAGGACTGAATTTGTAGGCTTACAATTGAGGTTATTAGGAAATGTCTATCTGTAATAAGATTAAGAAGACCATATTCTGAACCCTATAAAGACATCTGAGTAACCTGATCTGTTGGTCTTTTTTTCACACTCTGTCATTGAAATTCTTCTGTAGAGACTTCAAGCGAAGTTTATGGATAGATTATTATATTGCTTGGTTTGTTAAGTAGTATATCACTCAAAAGAATGAGTAAATTCAAACTGACTCAAGAGAGTTAATCATTTAGACCACCCATGCTGGTTTTCTGATGTGTTATGTTATGTCTTATTGTTGTAAACCTTGTATGAATGAATCGAATCTTTAAAGGAATATTTTTTTAAAATATTCATATGAAGGTCGTAAGGATAGAGTGGCGTCAACGGTATGGGTGAGAACTGCCTCCGTGCGGTTAGGGTGACTTTGCAGTCTCTGTCGATGACGTTTACTGTTTTGAAGAACCTCGTCACGCACCGTGGTCATCTTTAGGTGTCTGTGCTTTTTTCCAGGATCAGTCTGAGGTGTAACGAGTTGATGGCTTCATCTGACCAATCGTTGGATTGTTTGCTGTATATGGCGAGTAGAGAACAGGAGCTAATACACTGGCTTGCGGCACGAAAAAGGTTCGATCACATAGATAGATTTTTAATAGTTTGTACTATTTAGCTGGGAGGAGAATTTTGATAGAAATAAGAGAAGTGTCAATGAGGGAAACACTAATCCAATCATATTTAGTTAGTTACAATATTGTAAGCAGTTCCAAGACTTGCACTGCCTAGTAGCCCCTATAGGCCTTAATCCGGCTCTGTTTTAATTATAAATAAAATCACACTCATCCCCAAGTTTAACAATAACAAATAATTCTATTTTATTGTTTCTTTTTCTTTTTTACGTTATTTTTATCCATCTATTTAATGTGTCAATAACAATAGTAACAACAAGTGTCGTCTGTCCGCATAGAAAGTACTTAAGCAGAAGGAAAAAAATTGTATGTGTGTGTGTGTGGCAAAGGGACAGTGTGAATTTCAATACATAAATAGAAAATCTTAGAAAAATAAACTGTTAGTATGTCAAATTGACATCTGCGTGTGATATTTTTATTCTCTTATACTCATACTTCATTGTTATGGGTTCGATTTTTTTTATATATTTTTTCTCACTCACACTTAATCTGAGTTCAATCTCTCCATCTGTGTTTTAAGTACTAAATGTAATACAGTATCTTTCACTCACTTATGGGTTTATTAACGTTTTTGATTGCTTTTTCTCGCTAATGGCAATGAGACAACTAAGAAACAATTATAAAAAGTGATAAACATAGACAACAGACAACAATCAAATAGAAATGAGGTACTAGTTGGTGGTGGTGTGGTGATGATGATGATGATAAAGTGATGTTGATGTAATAAAAACAAATTTAGACCATTCAGACAGATGGAGAAAAAGAGTGAGTATCTTATCCCATTCTTCGAGTTTTGTTTTTTTGTTTATTGCCCCATTCACATTGCAAAAAAAAAAAGCAAGAAAGAACAAAGGTTGCTGCCTGCCTTCTCGTAGTACTGTCTTCAATGACTGCTCGAATACTTTGAAGATAGAAGTCAACATTGGTCGTCATGGTATTGCAAACTTCTCATATGTTGATTGTTGTTCTTATTCTTAATGTTGTTGCCTGGTTCATCTTCAATTTTTCTTTTATTTTCTCTCATTTTGGTCTTCAATCTCGTTTTATTAAAAATGCCACCAACGCAGAACGTATTGTGTTTGTTTGAGTGTGTGTGGTTTTATTTGTAATTTATTTGAGTGTGTCGACGAGTATCTATGTATGAGGTGCGTGCGTGCGTGCTTTCGTGATTTTGCCACCAAGTTGTGTGTTTTTGTTTTTCTATTTTATTTACTATCTATAAATCTGTTTGTGTATCTTTCTCTGTATGTTTAGGTTCTGTTTCTGCACACTTAAGAAGTTTGTCAAATGGATAAAATGGTATAATGTTTAGATACCTCTATGTACGTCTCTTTGGCTATCTTCTTAGGTGGCATTTTTTTCTATTTGATTATAATTAAATTCATTATGAATGATTATTATTATTATTATTGCTATTAAGAAGCATTCATTCCATTTAGTTTATTTATTCTTTAATAAAAGTCCCGCGAAAGAACTATGAAGATTCCCTTGATGATGACGATCATCTACCTGATATGGTAGTGTGGGGACCACGCTTTGTATACATACCATACATACATAAATTGATTCAGTCTTCATCGTCCTGCCAAGGAAAAGAGGTTTTGAGTTGCACTTGGGAACACACACGCACACACAGAGAGACACAGACACACACGAAGTTCACTTGTTTTAGAACCTTTTTAGCTTCAAATCTACTGTGGTTGTTGGTGTTGTTGATTCCCATTGATTTTTAACTGACTCTGTCAATGAAAGACTCTTTGTGTTGCCCTTTTGTTGTGGTTTTGTATATTTATCGAGGGTTTATTTTTATTTGAATTTCAGTTGGAACTCAGAACTTCAGAACACACACCAACAGATACTCACTCGTTCGCTTATGTATTATACTTGATTCATGCCACACACTCATCAATGTAGAAGGACCACACACAACGCATCAAGACCGCCAATGTTGTTGTCGTCGTCGTCATTATCGTCATCATCATCATCATCATCGTCGTTTGCCTGAAACGAATTGCTCCGCCGCGCTACTACATTTTGATGTTGTTTGTTGATACTGTTGTTGTTGTTGTTGTCATCGTCCTCCTTGTCGTCAACTTTATTTTACCACGAGACCAACCAAGAAATGAAGCACCACATTTACTTCATAAGGCAATGATGAAATTAGCCTAGCGCACATACAACATACATACATGTGAGAGTATCTAGATACATGATAAAGCTAAAAGAATCTTTTGAGCCTCTTTTTCTTTTGTTATTGTTGTGTTATTGCTATTGTTGTTGTCTCTTTGTGTGCTTTCTTTGCATTCACACAACGCAATCACCTTAACCTAACAAACGAACCTATCCATCAAAGGAAAGGAAAGGAAAGGAAAGGAAAGGAAAGGAAAGCAGTAAGGCAGACAAGGCATTATACTTACTACATACATATGTGTTTCGAATCCGTCAAGCCAAACGAAAGATAGACGTCGTTCATTTCAATGATGATGATGATGAGATACAACAAAAGCGCAAAAGAAGATTGAATTATATGCCATTGTAGTGTTGTAATTGTGTTTTAAAGAAGAAAATGTGAAATGTACAGGAAGATAGATATGCCACACACATGACACAAGACACACACACACACACAGCCACACAGGTGTAGTTAATCTAACTATCTATGCACATCAACCAACAATCTAATCTATGTACGTGTATCTGCGTATCATTCTTTCTTTAGTCTGTTGGTGGTGGTGGCACCTTTTTGCGTTTAATGAGCGTAAACAAACGCTGTGGGATACAGCAATAAGAACAACAACAACAATAATAAGAGTACCAAAGGATGAGGGCCACCCAAATGTTGTTTGCTACTGCTACGTTATGCTATAGACGTCAATCTTCATTGTTTAGTTTGGTTATCCTGTGCTTTGTTGTTGGTATCCTGACTGACTACACAAAATGAACAAATCTCATTCGAAATGCCAATTCTCATTTGAGATTTCATAATTTATCTCTTTTATTTCTTTCTCCTTCTACATTTGCTTGCTTACTTGCTTGGTGTGTGTGTGTGTGTTATACCTTTTTTGTATATTTTGCCTTGACCAAATATCTTTTTTTTTTTTGGTCTTTGTATCTTTTGTATATTTCCTTTTTTGGTTTGTGTGTGTCATTTTATTTTGATTGTTGGTGGTGGCAAGCAAAGCACCAAAGACAAAATTAATCTCATCGGATTAGATCAGCTTTTGAATGGGATCTTTCAGTTACTACAGGTAGAAATTAACCTGTGTGACTATTGTTAGTGGTGATGATGATGCTGGTGGTAGTAGTGTTGCAAATCTTTTGCTTGATCTCTCTTTGGTGATCCCCCATGAATATTTTTCTTTTATTTTGACAAATTTATTGTTTTGTCTCTTTTATTACTTCATTATGCCAAAATATTCCAGAAAAATACATTGACAAATGGCATTTTCTTTGAAGATATTTTGGGTCTGTTGTTAAGAGCCTTTCTGGGAGGTTTTGTGTCAAACAGTAGCAAATTCTTTGTGAGATATAAATGAATTTGAGTTAATTTCATAATATATTGCAACTGCCGTTTGCCAAGTGCAACCATTTATATTGAAATCAAAATGAAAGAATACGTCAATCAAAATAATTGCTGTTGTTGGTTGTCTGTGACTTTCGTCCATCTGTCAGGCAAAGCACGGACTCAGCACTCGTAGAAATCCTGGTCCTTTGAGGTAATCCATTGGACCACCCAAATTTCGGCTTCTTCGTAAGAATGGAATTGATGTACCAACAGAACTCTGTGCTGAATGGAACGAAACAAATGAAGGAGCTTTGTCTGGTGAATACGCAGTTTATCTTCCAGTGCTCGGTTCAAGATTTTTGGCATGTGATTGTCAAAATAAATCCATTCTTTACAAAAAATACTTTCTTTTTATGTAGTTTTCCATCTTTCGATCTTCTCTTTCGTATGGCACGAATTTTTCTTCTTTTGAATCTGTCCCATGACTCGTAGACGTTTGGAAATTGTTGCTTGACGAACTTCTAATGCATCATCTTCAAGCTTTTGTTGGGTTTGAAATAAATCCCCATCCAATAATGATAGCAATTGGTCGTCTTTGAACTTCTTCTGCCATGCCATGTCTGCCATGTTACCAGTCTCTGCATATTCTTTCTAAAAGAGCATATTCACCGTAGGCTGCCACAAGCATTCCATGAGCTTGGTCAGCAGTTGTCTTCCAATGGAATGCGATAAACAGAACTTCCCGTGAAAAAAATGCGTTCGTCTGCATGACGATTTCTGCAAATTCTGTAACAGCATGCTACTTAGAGAGATTTTCCAACATATGTAGAGGGCTGTTTCTCAGCTCATTCCGCTCTATGTCGAATCTAACGTGTTCGGCGTCTTCCTCGCATTGGTTGTAGAAATGCATACACTATAAGGCGTCTTCATAGTGGAACCTGCACAAGTAATGCCTTAAGCATACATGACCGCTCAAGAAGCTGGGTGAGGTAAATATTTTCTTCGCCACTCGGTTATGCTGAGGATTAGGCTGTACATCCAGCGTCCTGATGGTTGAATATCTCGTTTGTATCCTCTGCGCTCTTACCTCCTCCGGAGGCAAGTAGATCTTTGGTACTAGACCAGCAAGTACTAGTGCGTCATTCTTTGATACAATACGAAGTGCGCTCCCCGCAAAGAAGTTAACGCCACTTTTTGGCAAACGGCAATTTCATAGGAGAATAGACAGACTCAATAACTGCTGCATGAATTTCAAAGTATCTAAAGCACATTGTGTAAATTTGTTTACATGATCATCATGTTTGGCTTATATTCAAAACGTGTGTTTTAACCCCTACACACACACACACATACACACACACAGATGAAAAGAAAAAGTATCTACATGTGACAAAACTAAAGTTTTGCTTGTCACAACAACATTAAGAAGATTGACATATTTCCCACATTTTGTTGTATCATTGGTTCATCTTCATCTCTTCAACGCGTATCTTTTGTCATTGTTGCTACTATGCTACATTTGCTGTTGTTTTTGTTGTTGTTGTTTTGTGTAATATGTGATTTATGCAATAAACGCCCAAATAAGAGAAGACAAAAAATGGAAAAAAAAATACCTAAAACGGAAGCTTCAAAGTTTACTTTGACTGTCGTTGACACAAATGACAAAAAGACACACAAGAGTGAAATTTGTCAAAAAGCATGAAATAAAAAACCTTAAAAAACACCAGCAACAACAACAAAAAAACTAACATTGCAACATTTTGGTTGACCGTTTTTTCTGGTTGATTTTTGAAACTATTTTCTTTTGTTGTAACAACAAAAAAATCTCTCTAAACAAAATTAAAATTTTAAATCATTTTCAATGATTAATGCTTGAACTACTTTTTGAATTTTGTTGTTGTTGCTTCTGTTGTTGTTGTTGTTGTTAAGTATTAGGCGCGTGACAACGCCCAAACAAATGAATTTTGATTGTGCAGGAGCCCTAAATATGTTTGGATCCCCTTGTCTCTTCACAAAATCTAAAGATCTTCCGTGAAACCTAAATTCAAATAGTATATTACAACACAACAAGTTAACAATAACAGCAACCAACAAAAGATACAATTTTTTTTTTAACAACAACAACATAAGATGGAAAAACGAATTTCAAAATCAACTGAACTGAATTGAACTGAATACACGAAATCAAAAGAAAGCCACCAAATCTTAATACAACTTTACTTCACTGAACGCAACTCAACTCAACTCATTTAATGTTATTTATTAAATGAGGAAGAGTGGGAGAGATCAGGCGCCGCCGCCGCAGAGATATTTATTTGTTGTTGTGTCTATTTAAGATTTCTATCTTTCACATTAAATGTATCTTTTCTTTTCAATCTTCTTTCGAAATGCGGAAAAAGCAGAGCACTGCACAAGCGACAGTTGATCCATCCAAAACTAAGCTTTCGTCAAAGCGACTCTTCCCTTTCCTCTCTCCTCCCATTCTCATATATTTCTTTTGCTTTCCATCAAAAACCGATTCAATCTGCTGTTGCTGCTGCTGCTGATGATGATCATTCATTTGTTAAGTTAAATAAAATGAAATGAAAAAAAAAAAAAAAGTGAAGAAAAAAATAGAAATGCAAAGCAAAGAAAAGAAAAAAATGAATGAATGAAAGAAAGAAAAAAAAAATTATAAATAAATAAATGTGAAAATGTGAAATGTAAATTTCTCGCTTTGCTTTCTCAGTTAAAGCGAAATCCTCATGTAGGAAAAAAAAAAATGTATATAAACGAAAGAAAGAAATGTTTAATAGATACAACAATAACAACAACAGTAACAACAACAAATTTATTATTACGAAAAATTATTAAGAAAGCAAAACTAAAATGAATGCGGCATACAGCATGGGATGGGGATAAAGAGCAGATCAAAAGAATGTGGCTGAGAATCAATAAGACATGGAAACTTGGTAAGATAGGAAAGGAAGAAAGGGAAATTGTTTAAGTCCACTCCACTTACTATTGTATATTCCTCAGCCACCAATTAACAATAGAATTCTTTCACTCAAGACTTACTACTTAAATAAGTCAGTAATCATCACGGAAGTTTATTACTCATGGCATGTGCAATTCTTCATCTTCAAAATTCTTATGCTAACTCAAGACATTGCTTGTGCTTAACACTGAAACTTCTAGTTTTAAAGCATTGAATCAATGATCTTTTCATATTCATTTTTATAGAGCTGATTTCCCATTAGCCTCCTCCCCAAGTGAAGTTTCAGTAGTAGTTTTCTTTGAATGAAAACTGTGTTTTTTTATGATGCAACTCTATAGTTTTAAGTCCTAAAAAATTGTTGTTGTTTCAATCTTGATATTCACCCATTTATTAGGCGCCAATTAGGGCTTATTATGCTCTAAAATTCGCTAAATTACTGCGTTAAAAAACCGCCAGGTTTTTACATTAAGAAAAACAGTTATTTTTTAAAAAAAGAATGACTTAGTGACTTAAGGCTTAGGGAGGCCGGGCAGCCGCCTAATGTGTCTAATCCGTCATTTACTTTATTGCAGCAAAGAGCCTATTGAGCCTTCGGATTGGAACTCTAGTAGACATAGAGACATGAACCTGACAATAGTAGCCAATATAATGACCGTCTGATGGTAGATTGGAAACAAAAACAATCAATACATCGATGCATTGCCAGCTCTACCATCAGAAGGTCGTTATATTGGCTAGTATGAAAGGTTATCTGGTCCTCAACTATTGTCAGGTTCATGTCTCTATGCAAGTTTGAGTTCCTAACATACCATGGGCATCTTGTTATTAGGCGCAATGTCTGTCTTGTTCTCTCTTCATTAAGCAGCGGTTTGCCCATATCTGGATGAATCGTGAGACTACATAATTCGAATATAATCATGTTTTTATTAATCGGTTGTCAAAGTCATGAGACATGTTTACTCATTTTTCTTTGAAGCTCCCAACAAAAGGTACAGGACAGTTCTATGGTGAAGCCCTCAAGCTCCGAGAAACTGTGATGATAGACTTAAAAATTCCTAAAAGAACCCAACTTAACCTTAACTTAAACACCAATTGGAATAACTTAAAATAATTTGCTGATAATCCGAACAAGTTCAATGCTTTTATTTTGGACTAACGGTCCAAACTGAGTTAAAAGAAATTATCTATGTAGAAATGTATCTTTTATATCTCATATGCAATATTTGAGTGGCTTCTCCAATATCAAAAATTGTTCCTTTTTTGGTGTTAAAAATTAATTTAGATTTCTTTATATTTCGAAATCAAAGTCAATCAGTCACATCATCATCTTCGTTTTTTGTCATCATCTTCATTGAAGAAGAAGAAGAAGGTAATCATCATCAAATCAATTAACACATTTTGAAATTGTTTCAAATAGTATATTTGTGATATTTGGTTTCAATTTGGTGCGCGTTGCGTTCGTGTTCTGTCGCCCACATTAATTTTTTTTTGTTAAAATTTAACTTTATAATTGTTGTCATTGTTGTGTTAGTGTTGTTGCTATTGGTTTTATCTACTGCAAAGGTGTAACTCGAAGGTAGTTTGCTTGACATTTTTCTGTTTTTTTTGTTTTTGTCATTTAAAGTTTTGTCAACTTTTAGTTGAGATTGTTGTATACGTAGTGTCATCACTATCACCACCACCACCACCACCACCACCGTCGTCATTGTCATCGTCATCGAACTATCGCATCCATTTGGAAATTAGGTTATTGTCAATAAATGATGAGATTTTTATTATGGAAATTAGTGTCAAGTAAATCGTGTGTTGTTGCTTTTTTATTGTACAATACAATACGATACGAGTAGTAGCAAGCAACATCATTGATATGCGTTCAAGTTTATAAATATTTTTTTTTTTTTTTTCGTGTTTTTTATATTTAAAATATTTGTATGTACTAGTATAAAATATACAACAAAGATTACAGATTTTTTTAATTAATGTGGCACGTTCTGTTTTTCATCGTTATGATTTTTCATATATAAGTGTGAAATTGTGTGGGTAAAAGATACTTTTTGTTTTATTTAATTGGTTTATATTTTTTTAATAATTAACAGTTAATTTATTTTATTGTATTTCGATTTTAATTTAACCTAAATTTGATTCCATTAATGTCAACAAATGGTGGTGCTAAATGCTTTGAAAATGTGATCTTCTTTTGGTCCAACGGTTGTTCTTCAGTTGTTTGATCCCTTCCCAAAATACATAATAAGAATGGAAATAGAAAACAGATGCAGATGATTTTATGTAACGAATATGGAAACACTTCAGAGTGAAAATCGGTGATTTGGTTTCTTATCACGACTTTAAGGACTTCGAGTTTGATTTATCCGGCGAAATTGATTGTTTCTTCGTCTCGGGATTTTAACAACTTTAAATTTCCTATATTTTATTATAATTTGAAAAGAATTAGATTGTACAGCTGTAAATAAGCACATATTTATCCACTCTGATAGCAAGGCTGCACTCATAGCTTTCGAGATCAAATCGAAGATTGTCTGACATTGCCTAGTATTATTCAAAAGAATGACATCAAATAATAATGTAAATCTTATTTGGGTACCTGGACATAAAGGGTATCTTGGGAACGGGTCTAGGAATATGCGGATCAGTCGAAACGATCAATGCAGAATATGTAATGAAGAAAAGGAGACAGCGGACCAGACTTCCCTATTTGGGTAGACAATACATGGAGTACCAAAGAAAGTTTTTGGAATTCTTGATTAATTCCAGAATCTCGGATGAACTAGCAAGTGATGAGGTGTATTAGTTTCCACCCGCCCCCTAATATGATCTAATTCTGTATAATAATTATCCTCATTAAAGTCTTTACAAAATAATTGAATAAGATTGGAAAAAGAAGTTTTAAAAAAAGTATTCAAAAAGCAACAAACATTAAATTTCACAGCCTATCCAATCCAATTTCAAGTATGTGATGATAACAACAAACTAAGACAGGCGGCAGGCAGACCACTTCTTTTAGTCATTATCCCTGTCTTTACTGCATTTCAAACAACAACAACAACAACAAGAAAAACACCAAACACACATCGCCACCCATTAACAAATCCTTCAACACTTTTGCAACTTCAAAGAAATGACAGCGACAAAAACGCATTTGTTTGAAATTTTCGCACATCATTTACAGTTGCTGCAACAGATACTTTATTTTCTACAACAACAACAATGACAACAACTAAGTGTATTGCTGCTGCTACTTGAAGCATTTGCTGTTGTTGCTAATGTGCAACATTATTTTGACTTATGTTGCTGCTGCTGCTGCTGTTGCTCCTATGGTTGCCTTTTGCTACTGTTGCCATTGCCACCGCTGATGTTGCTGTTGCAGCAGCTCAGTATGCTAATTTGCACGCCATAAAAATGAAAATAAAATGATGAAAGGAAAAAAGAAAGAAAGAAAAAATGTACATGATACTTGGGAGGTCTTGGTGTATCTGTCGTCTACATTTCATATTTAATAGGCATACAAACATGAAGAAGTGAAGGCATGAAATGAAATATAACAAGAAACAAGCGTAGCCAAAGGCGACAGCATATGGTTTTGTTTGGTTGCCGACTGACTGTCTTATTGCCTCTTGCCTAAGCCACTTTGTGCTGCTGCTACTCTGCCACTTTGTGATTGAAACCACCCCAAAGAGGAATGCATGAACAACTCATCTACAGCAACAAGGAGAAGTGTATGATGATTGTAGATACATAGATACTTGTTGTGTATTAAGGGCCACCACCAGCACCACCATCGTCGCCGCCGCCGCCGCAATCATCAACACACATGAAACGCTAACAACGAATAGCAATCAAATTGAAGTATCTTCTCTACTTTGCGGTGCGGGCGACTCTAAAAGAAATATCATGGAATAGAAAATAAAGTTAAAACGTAATAGAAACAAATAAAGGAAGAAGAAATGTATATAGAATTTAACGACGTTGGCGACAAAAGAAGAGAACCAAGCAATGAGCGTGTCATATTCATTACGTTCGTTTTGTATCTATATGGCATGGGTTATAAGGGCCTGAACCACTGGGACGGAGTATATAAGTGTGTGTGTGTGTGTGTCTTTGAGTGCATGACTAAATGATTATAGTTTATCTACTGTGCGGTCGAATAAACGCAGCAGGCGGTGGAGATGAGACCACCACCGACCCTAGGGCAAAATAGAGGAGGGTTAAAGATAAATGCATGCAGGCATGTTACTTGGTCTGGTCTATAGAGAATTAGTCCTTGTTAACACGCATACACACACACACACACACACACATTGTAGATACAAATGCCCACACACAAATACCCATACATGTGCATAAGTATATAAACACCCATTTTGTGTTATCAATTTGAGGTTCTCATTGTGTAAAAAAGTTGCTGCTGCTGCACGTAAATGTAGATAAAATTATCAGCTGCTTACTCATTTACTGATAATAGCAGCAACACCATCAACTTCAAGCAGTACATTCGTATGTTCTCTCATGAGCTACCAAGCGCTCTCTATTTCTATCTCTCTCCATGTGTATCTGTATCTCTCTGTGTTCACCTTACTTTCGTAATGAGCACACACAAACATAAACTGCGCTGCTTCGCTCGGCTCGACTAGGCTCTGCTCTGCTTTGCCCTGTGCTGCTGCATGTCTATACACAATTTTCGTACTCAATTTTTCATTGTCGCCTATTTACGCTGTCAACGTAGCAGTCGACGTCATTGTTGTTCAACTTCCTTTCCAATAAAGCGACCGACCTCAAACAATTGTTTCTATATGCGTGCGTCGTCATGTGTGTAGGAAAGCATTCGTTTCGCCATCACATGCCTCAGCGTCGCTGCTGCCATGCCACCAGCAGCCATTGAACAACAGCAGCAACCATTGCCACAGCAGAAGAAGCAATAATAGTAACAACACAATGACGACGACGTCAACGCCATAGCCCGAATCAGATTCAGTTCCGTCAGCAAAACCGAATCGAAGTAAGCGTCGGACCGACCTTTCGCTGCTACATGCGCTCGTTTCATTATTTCAGTATTTCAGTTTCGCGCAAACTTTCAAACGAGGTGGTTCGTTTCTCGGTTGTTCATTAGTATCAAACACGGCGTGGAACAGTGTGCAGCGCACCAGCAGCAGCTAAAGTAGCTTTTTTTGCTATTATACAAAACGAATGAAAAAAAAAAAAATTGAATTTAAGTAGTTCAAATACCGAAAAAAAAATTTGGAAAAATTTTTTATAGTTCAACAACACAAATAATTTTGTATAAATAAAAAAAAAATTAAAGCTTTTTTGCATTGAAAAATTTTTTAAACAAAAGAAAGAAAATTAAGAAATAAAGAAAACAAAGTGAAGTGAGTTAATTGTGTGTGTGTTTTTAATATCAGAGAAAATAAAAGAAAAAAATACAATAAAAAATTTCATAAAAAGCATGAAATTGTTTTAAAATTAAAAGAAAAAAATCATTAATTTTATATGTGTGAAAAGTGAAAATTTTACAAAAGAAAATTAAATAAAAAAGAAAATTTATTAAGGAAAAATAATTTTAAAAAATAAAAACATAAAATGTTTGATCCTTTTGTCAAAATAAAAAAAAAGCGTAGTGTTCATGAAATCTATGCAAATGAGAATTTTGAATTAAATTTCGACCAACAACAACAACGGCAGCCATTAGAAGAGCTGCAACAACAGCAACAACAACTACGAATAAATAATGAAGATTGTTGTTGTCAAGAAGTGAGGGAAGAAACAACAACAGTAGCAACAACATCAGTCTCAGCAAATGACCAACCATTAGATTTGAATGCTACAACAAACAATGTAAGAACAACAACAACAACAATAACAAGTGAACAACCAACTAGATTAGCAACAGCAGCCACAAGCAGTAGCAACAGCAATAATAATTGCAGTCGTTTGCAACAATTGATATCAACGCCTCCAGTATTACTTAGTTCCAATAACAACAGCAACAACAGCAGCAGCAGCAGTAGTAGTAGCAACTCTCGTTTATTGTCAACAAACTTATTTGCTGTAAGTACACCACCGCCCACGCCACCATCATCAACATTATTGCAACAGCAACAGCAACAAAGACAGCAGCAGCAGCAGCAACAAGCCTCAATAGTATCAACAGCAACAGCAGCAGCACCTTCAGTTTTGCAACAGCATTTGGGTCACCTGAATTTTGAAAGTGGAACAACAACAACAACAAATAACAGCAGTGCAACAGCAGCATCAACAACATCATCATCATTGTTGTCTTCATCATTGTTAGTGTCCGCTGCTGCTAGCTTACCATCACCAGCAACATCACCACCACCTCTACTACATACACCACCTTCAACAAATCAGACACAATCTTCATCATCGTCGTCGTCGTCGTCAACGCCATCATTATCATCATTAATAAGAAGAAGTAATAGTAGTAGTAGTACAGCAACATTGGCGCAACATTTGGCAACACCAAGCAACATATTGCAAGCAGCTTTTAGCAATAATTTACAAAATATTTTAACGCGCGCTCAAAGTTCAACAACATCAACGGAACCACCACCAACACCATCAGCAGCAGCTACAACAAATAGTAGTAACAGCAACAGCAACATTTGTACAAGCGCCTGTGTGGGGAATACCCATTATAATAGTAACAATAACAACAGCAACAGCAATAATAGTATCAGCAATAATCACAGCATCATTGCAAGTCGTTTATTTGGAGGAGGAAGTGCAAGTGGAAGAGAAGGAGGAGTAGGTTCTTCTGTTAGTGCATCAAGCTCAACTTCTTCATCATCATCATCGCTATTAGCAGCTGCTGCATCTTCATCATCTTCGTCGTCTTCGTCGTCGTCTTTAGCCCACCTACAACAGCAACAATCAAATTATCATCATCATCATTCCGCGTTGACTAATTCAATTACAAATCGCATAAATCAATCAATACGAAGGCATTTAAATCAACAACAACATTCGTCGTCATCGTTGCCTTCTTCATCATATGCATCAACTTCTTCTTTGTCTTCAAGTTCTTCGTCATCTCGTTTACAACATCATCACTATCACCAGCATCATCAGCAGCAACAACACCAGCAGCAGCAACATTTAAATTGTTCTCAACAAAGTCAACATCAACATCACCACAGCCACAGCCACCACCATAATCATCATCAGCAGCATCAACAGCATCATCATCATCACAGTAACCATAATAACAGCAACAACAACAATCAGCAACTACAACAACAACAATCTCCTTTGTGCCTAGTATTATTAGTTAAATGTCCAAATTCAAAAGAATTTTGTAACGCCGCCGCTGCAGCCGCAAATTTCTGTGATAAAAGGTAAAAATTTGATATTTTTATATGGTTATATATGGTTTTTTCAGTGTAACTTTTGTGGTATAACAGTATTAAATAAAATGATTGTTTGAGTAATTGATGTTATGGTCATAGAGAGTGAGAGAGATGGATCCAATTCCAATATCTTTATATTGTATATCAAAAAGACAATTTTTACACTTTAATGAAAGGAGAGTACAATGAATTACTACTTAAGGGAAGAAACAATGGGGAACAGGGAGAAGAATTTCATTTCATGACTATTAAATTATAATTAACATCAAATAAATGGAATTTTTGTTTTTTTATTTGACATGATGACCCAGTAAACTATAAAAGAAAAAAAAAATTAGATTGAGAATCTATTAGGAAAATATACGGGCACGGGTACTGGTGCTTATTATGTCAAACACCCCCCTTCTTATTACAACAAATCAAATTAACTTAAGTGTGATGAAGAATAAATAATCAAAAAACAAAAAATATATAAAAAACCCAAAATTAGAATAAAATTGTTGCACACGCAGTTAGTTACAATGACAACAACAGCAACAACTACAACAACCAATAAAATGATACGCCCTTCGTCCAACAACAACAACAACTACAACATGAAACAACGGCGGCCACCCCAAAGTCACACGCGTCATGAACGCGCCTCTGACCCCAAAAACAATAGCAACAACAAAAATAATAATAGTAAAACAAATGTTCTGACCTCAAAAAGCACTCTAATACACTCACACAGATACATACACACACTTACAAACTTATGCATGGTATAAGTGATTAAGGCGCAGAGAAAGAGTGATAGAGGAAGAGGCACAGAGAATGAATTTGTTGTAAATCTGTAAATGAGTCAAAATAAGAACCAGATAATAAGAAGATTGAATTTATGTAGAATGAAACAAATTAAAGTATGTATCTTTTACTACAAAAGGAAGTAGAATTCAAAAGTGGATAATGAAGAAAGAAGAGTCAATCAAGTGTAAACTTTTACTTCATAGGTACAAGAATGAATAATTTGATAGATGGATATATTGATGAACAATTGAATGAAGTATTCAAGAAATGAATGAATGGAAATTATAAATGATAAATGAATTGTGGGTGGGTAATAGAAAAGAATACAAAGAATATTTATTATTAATGATGATGTTTGTTGGATTTGGAGTTGGAGAAGTTGAATAAGTATTAAAGAAGAGGAAAAGTATGAAGTACATATGTAAGTGTGATTAAAGAAGGGAATACCAAAGAAGTAAAGTGACTGATTTAATGAGAAAGAAACAGCAGGAGTTACATAAAATTAATAGGTAAATCAAAGCCCTAAACTACTTAGAGAAGTGTTTAATGATATGATGGTTAAAACTATCTATATAAAGAGTAGGCAAAAGGATACAATGAAAATACCAAAAAGAATGGTGTTCAAAGAAAGATTAACGGATAAACATCAATAAAGATCAGTCATGCTTGTCTATATGAGTAAGTGAGGGAGGAAAGCATCTTAAGACAGTCGAAAAACATCTTAAGAACATATTGTGAAAGTATAAGATGATGGTAAGAATAGAAAAAATGAAAAAAAAAAAGTATCGTTTATAGATTTGTTATTTTTTTTTTTTTAATCTTATATCGCTTTCTACCTTTTTATATGTAAAAGTGATTTCAATGCTTAAGCGTGTGGCTGCAAAAGAGCGAACAAAACAACAAGAGAAAGAATATAACAACACCAAAAAAAGCTCAAGTGTGTCATTTTGTTTTTGGGTCAATAAAACGAAAACGTTCTTCTCTTTTGATACTTACTACTCACAAGCATGAACACATTCAGCAAATTACTCAAGACCATCATCAGCAACAAAAACAGCAGCAGTAAGTAACATCAAGTAGCAACAAACATCATCAGCATCATTGACAGACAGAGCACCAACAAAACCACATCAAAATAATAAGAATATCTTCTTTTTCTTGCAAAAAGAAAATAAAAAACATGAAGAAGGAAAAGTGCTTTCAATTGCTTTTCTTCCAAAATCTGTTTCTGTTTTTTATTATTATTATGATGATTGCTTGTGTTGCTGTTCGTATGCTTCTTCTTTATTGCCACATATTTGCTTTTTATGTATTCATATCAGTGTGCCAATGTATCTTTGTATCTTTTCTTTATTGTTATATCTTTATGTCTGGTAGCTTAGAAATATTTTGGAACGCATATCTAGGTGGTTGACTAACGTTTTTTGTTCTTTTACTTTAATTTACTTTACTTTGCATTACAAACTTTTCTTATTCTGCTTTTCTCTTACTCACACACACAAAGACACACTGTCAGTCTATTCCATCTGTCTGTATTTCTTTGAATGTGTCTGTCTGCTTTAGATTGCATTATTAAATTTATATTGAGCACACACAGAGAGAGTATTCAATTGAATGTCAGTCGAAAGCACCATTTCAATAGTATTGAATTGCAAGGGAAACGAATTCTTTTACCAAGGAATCAGATCGATAGGAAAAGATCGAATGAAAGTATTTAAAATTTGTGTTTTTTTATTTGTCATTGGAACTTTTCATTGTAAAAGGTTTTTGTTGGAAATTAAAATACATTGGTTCCGATAAAAGAATGTCATTAAAGTGAACTTCGCAATCTTTCACAACATTTTTTAATAACATTTTCATTTTCACATAATGATGGTTCAATTAGTGATAGTTGCCATAATGATGGTTCAACTAGTGATATTTGTTATGATATTGTCTTTGAGGCATTGAACTGTTTGAGGATTACTTGCATAACTCTCCAAGAAACCCCATAAGAAGTTCAATGGTTTAAAATTGCTTGATCTTGGCCAATTCACGTGTGTTTTTCCAAAAAATATTTGATTAATAAATCTTTAATTTAGTTAAATAAACGTTCTATTTTAATCTTTTACTTTCTTTATAAAATTTTGTTATAATTTTTTTTTGCTAGCTTTTTTTAATAGTTTCATTTTTGTTTTCTTTTGATTTTTCTTATTGTAAATTTTTTGTTTTCTTTGTTGTTGCCTTCAGTTCTTTGACCATGTGCTATAAAAATTTAATATGTATAAGAATAATAAATAAACAAAATTGTAAAAAAATAAATGTATAAATTTCTTTGTTTGTTTGATGATGATGACGATAAAGAGACAAGACAATATAATTTTATTCTTTTATGATTAATTTATTTATTTATTTTGGCACAAAAATTTTAAATCAATCAGTCAATGATCTTTGGACCTTTGTCTTAATACAATATACTTTTTTTTCAAGAAATTTTATATAATTATCTACATATATGATTAATTTGTTCTTTAAGGGAAGAAGTGTAAGCTGTAATTTAAAGAGTCAGTAAGTGGGGGCAACTTATCCCATAATAATTTAAACCCTAAAACTTCATTCATGATATGAAGAGTTGTTTCCATTGACTCTTCATTGTTTTGTTGTTTTCAATTGAACTGAGCTGAACAGAAAAAAAAATTATGAAACAAAATAAAGAAGAAGGAAACAGGTTTATATCTCATAATTTTATAAATTTACAATAACAGCAACCGCAAACATAACAAAACACAATGCAATAAAAGCGGAAGTTCACTTGACTTGTCAGTGACAGGAGCAATGATGATGAACTGAACTCAATGTTTTTTTTTTCATATAAATGAATAAAATATCAACAACAACCAGAAAACCTTCATATAAACAACAACAAAAAAGTAAAGAAAATAAAGGTTTAGCAACATGATTTTTGTTGTTTTTTTATGCTTTGTTTTTATGCTTATAAACATATTTCATTCAAGAGCAACAACATAACAACAATATAACGGCATATAATATATAATAATTTGTATACTACATACGTGGGTAATTTCATATGTTATTGGAACCCAGAACATAAGCAAATAAAGCTACATATTACATTCACTATACTATGATGAATTCGGACACACGAGATAATTCATTCACCAGTTCCTCTTATTTATCAGATATTTGGCTTCTGATACTTAAAATGGTATTTGATATTGTTGGATGGTCAATGTGTTATAATTCCTTTCTTAAATTATTGAATGCCCCTCGTTGTATGTTGTATAATGTATATATAAAACATACCTCGTTTGTAGTCAATGTTGCTGCTGCTTGCCATTGGTATTATTATATAATGTGAAACAATATTGCATTGAATGAGTAAATGACACTTTTACTTTAACCTTACCTTACATATTATTAAAAGTATTGTAGTATTATTATTATTATTTGTTGCTTTTATTGTAGTTTTTTGTTACCCTTTCAACTTTCGAAAAACAAAAGTTTCAATGTTTATGATGAGATGAGTTGAGTCGAGAAGAATTGAAATTGAAAAAGGCAGCAACAAACAGCTTAGCTATCAACATTTTCACCAATAAAATGTTGCCAATGATCAAATTAAGAGAGTGTATGATATACTGAAATATTATGTTAAAAAAAAAATTGGATGTCGAAGGGAGACTTGTTATTATTGAGTGAAGTTTTTAAGTTCAATTTGACTTGACTTAAGTTAAGTTAATCTGAGTGATGAGTGTAAGAAATTAAAGTTAGTTGATGATCTGTGATAGTTATCTGTTGAGATCTTATCTGATGTGAGTAAGTATCATTGGGGAAATAAGTATACGTAATAAGAAATTAATGTGTAATTATTGTTTTGTAAAGAAATGTAAAAAGGAGATAAAGATGAGGGTGGTAAAGAGATGATAGTATAAATCATTTCTTTTCGGGGATGCAAGAAAAGAGAGAGAGAGATCGTTAACAAAATTAAATTAATGTTCACCTTTTAACAATGCCATCTTTCACTTTAAAATAAAATTAATAAAAAAAAAAGGAAAAATGTTGTTTAAACAACTGATACATAATGTTTTCATCTTTAATTTTTTTTTTTTTTAATTAAAGCGATCATCTTTTATTTTTTTGTTTAGTTGTTATATGGTGTGGTCTGTTTATTTGATTAGTTGTTTTAATGTTGTTGTTGTTGTATGTATGGAATGCACAATAACAACAGCAACACTAACAATATATACTTGAACATAACAACTTTCCCAATTTCATGTATTGACTTTTATTTTTTTTTATTATTTTATATTAAATTGTTTTTAATTTTTTTTTTTTTTTTAAATTAATTTTACATATTTTTTTTTGGTATAATTTTAATGTGACAAGGTTTTTAAAAAGGCTTCCTCCATACTAATATTATAAGAAGGGGTATCATAACCAGATCCCATTCATTTTTTGTTGACTACACAACATTGTTGAACTCCTATATGCCTGGACCAATTTTGGTGTAATTTTTAATGTGTTTGTGCGGGTTCGTGGATGGTTTAGATTCAATTGTGTGCCCCAAATTTTGCATATACGCCTAGACTTTCGAAATACTCTGATAAGCCACAACAGAAGGCATGCTGTATTCAAGATAGACCATCCAAAGTTTGGTACATGCAAATTTCCATTCAGTATCAGTAGTATCTCAACAATGGATTTAAATATAATTCATTGTTTCGAAATAATTTCTATTAATTTAGAATACGAATGTGTACTTGTCTCTACCTGTGAATATCATGCCGCTTCCTGTATTTTCTTTTAGACGATGATTGCGGATAACAAATTCCGCCTTACCGAAAGGAAAAGGAGACCTATCGAACAGTTATTCTTTGTTTGAAAGCCTTTATTTTTATTTTCCATGGTAGACGGCTTGGACTCGTCTTCATGCTCTTTTTGGAGCTCTGACACTAGCGCCATAGTGGTAGCAACCATGTTCATTCCTGATCACTACCCTCAACTTCATTTCATCTTCTTTTTCTTTTGGTTTATCAAAAGCTTTCACTGTATTTTTTACTACTTTTGCTACACTCACTTCAGCTGAAATTGCTTTGTGATCGTTTCTTCTTTGGGTGAGCGTGTAGCATCATCATCGCTAACCTAACCTACTTTTCCCTCTTTCTCTTTTGTTTTTTTTTTTTGTTTGTTTTTATTTCTCTCTTAACTAGAACAAATCTTTTATTGAAAACTGAAAAAAAAAAAATTAAATAAAAATTGGTGAAAAGAAGAGAGAGACACATACGAGAAAGAAAATTTCTAAAAGGAGAAGAATTAATTTTTTGAAATGAAGAAAGTAGATTGAAAAGCAAAAGAAAAAGTAGAAAGAAATTTTATTAGATTAAAATAAAATTGGAAGAAAAAAAAAGAAAGCAATACAAAAACAATAAATGTAAAAATAAAAATAATATAAAAATTGTGTTTTTGTTTTTGTTTAGAAAGTGCAGAGAAATGGTAAAAGCGGCAAAATGCAAAACAACAAATCATCAAATTACAACAAATGCGGTTTGGTTAAAATGCAATACTACACACACATATGTATGTACATGTGTATGGTGTATCAGCTCATCAACTCACTTAATAAATTGTATCTTTTTCGGTATCTTCCTCCCCTCACACTTTTCTTTTGTGGATATCAAAAGCAAGCAATTTTTCCTGCTTTCACGCGCGCAAACTATTTTTGTGTGTTATGTTTGTTGTAAAATTTTGATTGATATTTTGTTATTGTTGTTGTTGTGAATTGTGAAAATTTGTTATACAACAAAAATAACAATAACAACATAAATTGCAAAGCTTAATCATTTGGGTGGATGGAAAGGCAACAATAATAAACAACATAGTACTCGTATAGTACAAACTTGTTTAATTTTTCATGTCAGAGATTCTTAAAGTTTGCTAATCCAAAACCCTGGGGATCCGTGAACTATATAAGCTTAAGAGCCACTGGTATAAGTAATGCTTTGTTGCATGCCATGCGCTTACCTAGATAACAATAACATAAAAACTAAACGTGCTTTAAAGTCAAATCAAAATAAAAACACTCATACAGCAATAATGTAGTGTGTGTGTATTGTAAAAAAAACTAGAAAGGCTTTTGTACGTCATAAACTAGTTTGCCATTTTTGTTGCTTTTTGTTAGTTGATGTTGATTGTTGCCATTTACAAAGTTTCAATGAGATATGAGAGAGTAAGTGAGTGAGTGAGCGAGTGAGTGGAATGATGAGAGTGGCTTATTTGTAAATTAAAGCTCCACTTACTCCCCAACTAGTATTGCATTGTAGCTTTGCTCACTTGCGGTCGCAGCTTACTCTGCTGTGAGTGAGTAAGTGACTCAAAAAGCGAGTGACTTAAGTTTGTTGTGTTTGTTCGTTGCTCTCATGATTTATTTTTACTCTTTATTTTGTGGGGGGGTTTCATATGGTGGAGATGATGATGATGATGATGGAGTTACGACGTTGACAAAGTGAAACGACAAGCGACGCGCGCACGTTTTTGTTTGTTGTTGCTTGGAGCAGCGACGATTACATAAAAATGACGAAAAAGAAAAAAAAACGTGGTTTGGTCTGGTTTGGCTTGGCTTGGTTTCTTTTCTCATGGTGTTTGTGCTTTTTTGTCTTGATGTGTTTGTTTTTGTATGTAAAAGTTTATGCTTGCCCCCTCAAGCAATATTTTTTTGGTGTTATATTTGTTGTTGTTGCTGGTTTAAAGTTTTGGGTGAAATTTTTGGGTTTTTGCTTTGTTAGTTTGTATGTGCAGCTTCTATTTTTTTTATGAATTGTGAAATTAAAAACCAGCAATGCAAACACCTACGCTTATTTTGATTACGCTCTATCTCTCTTCCTCTCCCCATTTGATTAACACTCTTCTCTTTTCATCATCAACATGTTTTATGAAGAAATTTTCTTTGTGCTAAAATTTTCACAAATGATTTCTCATTTTTTTTTTTGGTTGGATGATGGGGTTAAATTTGACTTTACCAGCTGCTGTTGCCTTTAATTTTTTTTTTTTTTTTTTTTTTGCAATTTTTGTAATTATTTTAATTTATGTAATAAACTTTTTTTAACATTCATTGTCTCTTTTCTCTTTCTTTACATACTGTGTTTGTTGCAAATTTTGACATATTATTAAGTTAACTAGGTAGGAAGTAACATGATGGCGCGATTAATGGAAAAAGTAAGATTAATCGGTTAATTCCTTTCATTTTTTACATTGGATTCACCTATTGATCGGTTAATTTGTCAACGATTAATTGCATAAATGATTTTTTTTTTAACATTTAATTAACAAGAATAAATCTCCGACTTAACGGTTATAAAAAGTTTATTTGAGAATATGTGAAGAGATTGACAGAGTTCTGCATTTTCTGTATGAGTTTCAGTAGGCCTATTGTGACTTTTTATTATAAAACTAATAAAACATTTGATGTTGTGCATTGTGATTTGTGTCAGTCTATGACACTTATATTATTTTTAATAATCATCATCCATATTATCAAAAACTTGGAAATGGGACAGACGTATTCAGAAAATATAAGGAAAGTATTTAAAAAAAACCTATGAAATACTGAATTCATGTTTAAGTTTGATTGGAGATTTGTTATTTGTCGTTATTACTTATATTTTAAGGGGTTTTGCCTGGGTATTATGAGAACGCTTAGTAGGATCGGATCTGCCATTTTGTCAATCAACGTCATTTTTGATAAAAAACCATAATAAAATCATAAAAAATCCTAGGTTCAGCAACAGTCTCTATTATGATCAGGATGGTATATAATATTGTAGAAAGTATGTCATTCTTTGATCAATATGTGATGCAACACCCATTTTTGGAATAGAGAGTTGATAGCATATGGTAATTAATAATATTTTCATATTTCATTTAAAATTTTCACTAGGAGAAAATGCAACAATTGGAAAAAGGAAAAAAAGCAAAAATTTCACTCTATTTAAATGATTTCTTATAAACATAATTTTTTTTTTATATAACGAACGCAATGAATGAATGAGTGAATGAATTTGAAAGACTTTCACAAAAACAAAACAACAACAAACAAAACAAAAAAAACTGCAACTGTTGCTGCTGCTGCTGCAAAGCATAACGAAGCTTTCTCTTGATGAGCAGCAGCAGCAAAGTCTTTTTGACTTTATAGAAAACAATTTAAATGAAACAACCAAACGCTCAGCAAAACTTAACTTTACCCTAAAACACAACAACAACAATAAGTGAAACAACAAACAATAACAAGGAGAACAACTAAAATTGAGCGTGGGAGTTTTGAAATTAATAAGTGCGTCACACACACTCACTCACTCACTCACTTTCCGCAGAGTATTTCATACAAAAGTTGAAAAGTGTTGAAATCGAAATGTTTCAAAGTCTGTCTATGCTTAAGAGTAAAGCAATCACTAAACACACATACACACACATACAATATTATTGGGCAATATTTGTGCCTATGGGAGCCCCTAAAGAGAAAAGCCATCAAGCCAAGCCAAGCAAAGTCTTCAGTTTTTCATTTAATATCAATTGTGAAAGAGAGAAAGGAGTTTGTCAGTTCACTAGATTGAACTGCTGAACTGAATGTACTAGTTGGTCGGACATGTTCGTGTCATTGCAATATTTTCGGCTATCGTAACTGCAATAATATGCTCGCCACCATTTCGTCGTCATTTATTCTTCAATTGAGATCAACCGACTAATAAAAAGAGAAAAGCCAGCAGCAGCACATAAACAAACGAATGAACACGAACGAACGACTGACTGAAGCTGCCGATCACTCCTTTTCACCGCATCAATTATGTGTGGGTGTTTTAAACAAGGCGAAGAGCTTAATCATTACAAAAGGTTGTTATTAGTACTAGGTGATAGTAGTATAAGAGAAAGAGGTGGAGGTGGTTGGTCATGGTGATGGTGATGATGATGATGATAGTGTGTTAAGTAAAAGAAATTTGTACCGGAAGTGTTTTTTCGTTCGTTTGCCTGTGTTTTTAATGATGATAGTAATAAAGTTTCTCTTTTAACTTCTTCTACTTATTAAATCTTTTGAGGTTATTATTGTTGGTTGTTGTTGTACGCTGTTTATCTTGTTTTTAACTGTTGCTGAGTCTTTAACACGCCTCTTTGTGTCTCTTTCAATGAAATTTATCATTCATTCACCCACCCACCATTGAAAGTTCACATTATTTTAAATTAAATTGTCATTTTTACATGTTTTTCTTTTCCACCTCTGCCGCTCTTCACTTAACACAACTTAACTCATTTCTTTCTTAATTTCTTTTATGTTAATGTTTTGATTTTCTTATGCTTAGAAAAAGTTGAATGTGATTTTCTTCTTGTTAAATTATTATATCTTTTGATCAAATTTTAAAATATAAAAATGAAAATTTATTGGGTTGATAAAAAAGACAAACCAGCAACTTATAACAATAATAAGAAAAGAAAATTGTTATGGAAAAGCTTGTTAACAGCAACAGTAGCAGTAGCAGTAACAGAAAATGAAATGAATAAAATAAAATGAAAATGAGGGAGTAAACGGAGCGATTGAGTTGAACTGAGTTGAGTGAAAGGCGGCGGTGAAAATAGTGGAAGAAAAAAAAACGCCAAGCTTTTGTAGATGATGACAACAATGTCAAAGCAGCGAACCAACCGCAACAACAATGGCAATAATAAGCATGTTGCTGTTGTTGTTGTTAGTTGTCGTCTATTGACTTTAACGCCAAAAGCGAGTGAAAACTCATGCGATAATTTGTTGTATAAAATGAAAATTTTCACCATTATTAGTTGTTATTTTTTTTTCCATTTTCTTGTCTTGTTTGTTTTTTTTTTTTTTTTTGTAGATTTTTATCAGTTGAATTGAATGAGTAAACACAACGAAAAGAAACCAAAGATAGAAAAAAAAATCTCTGCTCATTTAAAATGCTAATGAAATGTTGTCGGAAGGAAAGCGAGCGAGCGAAATTATATAATTTTGCTAGTTTTTTTCTTCATTTATTTACTAGTTGTTTTTTTATCTGGTTTGTATGTGTGTGTAGTAAAAGGAAATGGAAATTTGGCGCAAATTTTTGTATCTTTAACTTTCCCCCGAAATTGACGTCATTTCCAATTTATTTTATTTATAATTTTTTAATTTTCTTCATTTATTTTTTTGTTTAATTAAAATTGGAAATTATCCTTTCTTTATTTCCCTCTTCCTTCATTTATTTCTGTGTCTTTAAGCCTCTTAATATTATTTACTTAATGTTATTACATTTCTTTTTCCCCTCCTTTTCTTGAGACACGCGTGCTTTCTTTTATTTTATTTTTCTTTTCTTCAATTGAAGTGAAACCGATCAGCTGCTGCTGATGCTGCTTATTGCTGCTCTTTTATATATGATTTTATGGTGTGATGTGAATACAAAGGTAGAGTGACAAAGGAGTTGGAGGAGGGGGAACAACAGCTGCTTTGTGGAACCGTAACAAAATGATTTTGTTAAGCTTTAATCAGATTAGATCAGATCAATAAATATGAGCACATTGTGAACACAAAAAAGAGTGTGAATGATTAAGTAAGGGAAAATTATTAAGTAAATGAAATGACAGAGGCGTGTTTTACAAAGGGAGACTTGGTCAAATGCCTGGTGGCCCCTCACACTAGGCAGATGGGGCTTGAATAGAAATTCAAATCCGAAATAAAAGTATACCTAGTAGATAAAGGGTTTCCACAAAGTGTTGTGCTTGCTTAACCCATCGTCACATATGCTGCGGTAGACTGGGGGCCTCAAACATTCAGATGTTTTGACAATTGCCTTCAGTTAGAGCATAAGTTTTCAAAGTAGCTGCTAGCTAGGTTGTAATGGGGAAGAAGGCTTAGAGAAAATTATGTCTCAATTTTGCTAATTGGAACGAACTCGGCCAGTCTAATCATCATCAGAAAAGTTGACAACCTTCTTTCATTATTTTCCAAGTGAATCACTATTGAGGCAGCTGTGAGTATTTTGTCAGTTGCTCACAAAATTACTTGACAACTGATCAAGTAGAATATTTCACCAATTCGCTCGTTTGTACAGTCGTTACTTTTCAGCTCGCCAACTAGCCAATTGTAAATGAGGCCTTAGGGACCGCTAAAACAGTCTATTCTAGTTTTTATCAAAAAATTTGACGGCTCAAAAGCTTTTCTAAAGCTCAAAGTAGGCAGAGGTCGAAATATGTTTGAGAAAATATGTTTTAGAGTAAGGATAAAGGGTTAGAGGTCTCGGAATTCTATTTTCCCCAGAGCCCCCACTGGTCAAAACGCCACTGAATGATTGTGATTACATATAAGTATAAGAATTGAACTGAAAATACTAAAAGAAAGAAGAGAATGCAATGTAATTTATAAACTTAAGCAGCAGCACGCGTTATTTTATTGTTTAGAATGTAATCTTCTTCATTTTATTATCTTTTTTATACCCATTTCACATTTTTTTGAGAAAAAGAATAGATGAATGATGGATCTTCCTAGATCTTTACAAATATATGCTACTTATGTACTTTTGTTTGATTCTTTTGATTGATTTTCACTCTTTTTTTTCATATCTTTTTATACATAAATATTTCTTTTATTTAATTATTTTATGCTCACATTTTTGTTTTTCCTTCCTTACTATACTATGTATTATGTATACTCGTACATACATTTTTTTCATTCTGCTTCTGGTTTATTTTTGCTACTATAAAATGCAGCGTCAATGTCAAATGCATCATTAAAATAATAATAATAACAAAAACAACAACAAAAAAGAACGGAAAATCATTAAATTCATTAACTTTGTAGTTGAATTGTGTTCTTGTTATGTATGTACGAGTATGAAGATTTTTGTAGTTTGTTGTATTAATGACAGGGCACATAGCAACAACAGAATCAGCAGCAGCAACAATAGTAATAGTACTCAATATTAATGAATATACAACATTCTCTCTCTGCATCATCATCATCATCATCAGTAGTATGTACTTATCACCTTAATTCGTCAGTTAGTCATTTAGTCAATCATATATATTCATTTATTCTTTGAATTCAATTCTCTTCCTTCCCTAATATACCATATACTTAAGTACTAGAAGTAGTTACCTTTTTTCCTATTTACAGTTTGTTCACCTTGACGCATGTTTGATGTCAGCGTCATCAATGCGCATTTATTTCTTTTTTTTTCTTCATAAATTTTTGTAGCTTTTCAATTACGCACGACAAACACACACAAATACAGAAAAAACATACACATGCATACCCAAGTACATACATACATACATACATAATATGTATATTTGAAGGTCCTTTTGTTTTGTTGTAGTCCTTTTGATTCCTAGTATATGAGAGGAAAAAGACATTGAACACGATGAACGCACATACAAAAATAAAAATGAAATGAAAGAAAAAACACCTTGAAAAATCTAGTTTCTGTTATTGGATGTTATTGCCTTGAAGATAACAACAACAACAACACTATACACATATGGATGTATGTATGAAGGCTTTCCTTTATGAATGTATCTACAAGTTTGTATTTTCCTTGATTTTTCTATATAAAAGAAAAAAAAAAAAAAGTATTTTCCGTCGTCATCTCTTTAATTTTCAAAATACAAAATGCTTTTGTCATGCGCTTTTGTCTGTCTATCGACTGACTGTTTGTCTATCCATTTGCCAGTCTCCTTGTCTATTTGTCGAACTGACTGTTTGTCTATATGTCTGCCTATTTCTATCTGTTGTCATTTAATCTTACTCTAACCAAAAAAAAAAAAAAGGATACCAAAAAAGATACATCCTTCATAACAAACAAAACAAAACGAAATCAAACAAAACAAAAGCGCATTATTAACAATAAAACAAGGAAATGAAATGAAAATGTGCATCTGCTTCTCCTTGCTTAACGCCATAAACTATAGTACTCCAACTCCACAAACTCTGCTGTGCTGTGCTGTGCGTGCTATACTCATAGAAAGATCTTTTAAGTAACACATCCTTTTGTTTAAAGATTTTCCACGCACACACATAATCACACAAAAACAGCAGAAGACAACGGATGCATCTCTAAAAATCACCCTGTGATGTTGTTGTGTGTATTTTGTATCTTCAGTTGTGTGTGTGATTGTTTGGCTATTTTCCTCCTCCTATACTTTGGCCAAAAACACTCGCCACTTTGATGTGATGATAGGAAAAGACATCAGATAGAAAAATAAAGAGAAAATGAGAGAAATAGAAAAGGTGAAAATTCTCTATTAAGATCCTTTTTCTCATATCATTTCCAACTGCCTGAGATTTTAAATTTTTTGTTGTCAGTTTCCATTTGACATTTGTGCAAAGCAGTTCGGTCGGGGATAAAACCAACAGCAATAAAATTAAATTAAATAAAATATACTTACATAGTAGTAGTAGAATAGTAGAGCAACTGTGATTTATTTAAAAGAAATGCAATAAAAATATCAAGAATAAAGTTACTCCTCTGTCAAAGTGTTCCTACTGTTAAGTTTATTGACTGTCTCACCCATAACCGATAACAAATCAAGAAACCAAAGAACCTACAAATCAAAAAAAAAAAACCAAGGATCCAACAAACCAGGGAGTCAATCAACATTCAATAAATAACGGGAATCCATCCATCGTTTGCCACCTTTAACTTGCTGTTTACACAGTTATGATGATGATGATAATGATGATGAATTCTATTCCATCTTTTGCTTCAGTTGCTTCCTCTGTCGCTGTTACTGCTCCTGCTGTTGATGCTTATATTGTCTATTGAAATATTTTCAATTTGCATTTAAATTTGTGTGCTCCTTCTATCGTGTTGTGTCATGTTGTATCGTATAGTTTAGTCAGTCAGTTTTCTTTCTCCTGTTTTTTTGCTATCCATCCGATCGTTGTTCTTCTCTTCTGTGTGTTCTCCTTATTGTGTTTATGTTTTTTGTCAAGTGTTTCTATGTGTTGTTATTAAATTGTTTTCATTTTAATTTACCTTTGTTTAATAATCCATTTATCAAACTGGAGAATTCATTGATATTGAAATTACTTAATTTGCTGTCGACGACGCATTCAACAAATAATGCAAATTCTTTGAATAGAAATTTGGTTAAAGTTGAATTCGATAGCAGCATTATGGATTTATTAAATGAACAACAACCGCCACAGCATCGGTAACCAAAAAATTATTTAGAAATTCTTAATAATAAATATAATTTATATATTTTTTTTAAAATGAATTGGAATTAATTTTTCTTTATAATTTCTTGTATATTTTTAGATTGCCGGTTAACGAATGTCAGGCAAGCCAAACTGCTAGAGTCACATCCAACCTGCACGCATCCAGTAGCACAATGGCTACTCGTGTACCATCGCCGCCTTTACCGGAAGTTAATACACCAGTTGCTGAGAATTGGTGTTATACACAGGTAAGATCGATCCTCCCACCCCTTGTGTTTTTGTAAATTTTGTATTTTGTGTATATTATATTTCAGTTTTATATAAAGACAAAAGAAAGAGTAAAACAAGACAAACAATGTGGTTAAAGATTCTCAGGTTGAGTGCTTTTGCATGCTTTGCTTGATTGCTTCCTTGCTTTTTGCTTTTGCTTTTGCTTTTGTAAATTGCTTAAAGTAAAACAGTAAAATGGAAAGAAATCAAATATTAGCAGTGCATTTTTCTTTTGTTTGTTTGCTGCATTTCTATGGTTTACAACAGTACTCACAACAAAAATAAATAAAAGAAGTACAAAAGAAAAAAAAAAACAGAAAAATATCAAACCAAAAGAAGGAAAAAAATTGTTCCACTCATCAAATTTCAATGTAAACCGATGAGGAGTAAGTGTCATCAAAGTCAGTCATGTCACAGTCTTCTACTTCTTTCTGTATTTCATATCCTATGGCTTAGCAGGGCAGGCTTCTTTTGCTTACATTTGCTCTTTTGTTTTTAAACTTCTTTTCCTTCTCCTCCTTCACATTTTTTCTTAGTTCTTCAGTTATCACAGTTTGTCATTCTATCCCATCTTGGATTGGGTGTGGGAATTTTTGCTGATTAAAGCATTTCCGTTTTAAAATCTTTTTATACACTTCTTCTTATTCATATGAACACTTTATGAAGGCACTTCAATTTTCACCTGATGTTTGTCATACTCGAAAGAATATTGGAGACTCCTTATACTCATCAATCAATGGTTAATTTGCTTATTAACTGATAAAATTCCTAGGTCACGATGTATTGACATTCTCCTGATATACCAGGGGGCACCCATAATGTTGAGAAGAGCTTTGATCTGCATGGCCTGAACTCGGTTAATTGTTGACTGAAAGTCCCCAGAGCTGAATGTCATAATTGTATGATGATATAACGCTGGGCTTATACATCGTAACCATGGCAGACAGATTTAAAGTACTGCCGGGTCGGATAACCCATCTTATTTTGTTCAGCTTGTTTCTGAAAGTAAATGTAGTCATATTCACATGATTTTCGTAATTCCATTAATATAAAGTAACGACTGGCTTGAAGGTTAGTGCGTCCTAGAGTCACGGGTTCTAATCCCGATCAAGTCTGGTCCTACACTTTCCTAATTTTTCTTTGTATTATTCTCAACCGGGAGCCCTGAGCTGAAGGCTTTGTCGCTATAACTCATCTTAAAAATTACTAGGTTATAATTTATACTTGTACAGTCTTAGCTCCAATAAATACGTAAATAACAGAAAGTAAAGTCACACCTTACAAACTAAATTTTTACACGTATACCTAGTCCAAGTTTGAGATATCATTTACTTCAGCTGAGATGAGTTCCAATCCACTGGAAACCTTATCTTCTATCTATCTTCTATATACCTAAACGGCAAACACATGTTTTGTGAATCCTTTCCTGCCTAAACCACTGAACCGATTTTGATAAAAAACATACCAAGACATACAATTTTATACTTCTGAGACATAAGATCAGCGCCATTTATCACGTGATAGTTTAGTTTTTGGGCGGATGTCTAGTTATAAAATAATTCCCAAGATTTTTTTATTTTTAAACAAGACTAACATAATCTTTTTTTGGTATACTTTTTCCAGGTTAAAGTCGTCAAATTTAGCTACATGTGGACCATAAATAATTTTAGTTTTTGTCGTGAAGAAATGGGTGAAGTCCTTAAATCGTCCACATTTTCAGCCGGTGCTAATGACAAATTAAAATGGTAATAACAATAGAAAGAAATAAATTCATTTAATATTTCTATAGTAAATGATCTTCTCTATTGTTATAGGTGTTTACGAGTTAATCCAAAGGGTTTGGATGAAGAAAGCAAAGATTACTTATCATTATATTTACTGTTAGTTTCATGTAATAAATCAGAAGTAAGAGCGAAATTCAAATTCTCAATATTGAATGCGAAACGAGAAGAAACCAAAGCGATGGAATCACAAAGGTAAGTCAGATTAGATAAGATAATATATTCTATTACCAATTTCTAATTTTATATTTTCTTATTATTATTATTATTATGATTATGGTTGTGTAGAGCATATCGTTTTGTTCAAGGCAAAGATTGGGGCTTTAAAAAATTCATCAGACGTGATTTTCTATTAGATGAAGCAAATGGTCTATTACCAGAAGATAAACTTACCATATTCTGTGAGGTCAGCGTTGTTGCTGATAGTGTTAATATCTCTGGTCAATCAAATATTGTACAATTCAAAGTGCCCGAATGTAAATTATCCGAAGATTTGGGTAATCTCTTTGATAATGAGAAATTTAGTGATGTAACGCTTTCTGTGGGCGGTCGTGAATTCCAAGCGCATAAAGCAATATTGGCTGGTAAGTCAACATCATCATATTCATATAGTACTATCCTAGATATTAATTGATATCGCATCTCTATATAGCACGTAGTGATGTCTTTGCTGCAATGTTCGAACATGAAATGGAAGAACGTAAACTGAATCGTGTCGCCATAACAGATGTGGATCATGAGGTACTAAAAGAAATGCTACGTTTTATTTATACCGGCAAAGCACCAAATCTAGATAAAATGGCTGATGATCTCCTAGCTGCTGCTGATAAGGTATATAACACAACACACATTCCATATAATCCAATTGATATGATATACTAATATAAATTTCTTTATTCCATGTTTGTAGTATGCTCTAGAAAAACTGAAAGTAATGTGTGAAGAGGCGTTGTGCGTCAATCTTTCAGTTGAAACAGCCGCTGAAACATTAATATTAGCCGATCTCCATAGTGCGGATCAATTAAAAGCACAAACAATAGATTTCATAAATACGTAAGTTTATCACCTAATTAACATAATACTTATAACCCTCTCTAGATCCAGATAATAATCCAATAAATATTAGATAACTAGCAATTTTAATAAGGATATCCTGATTTATATAGAATTTTAAAGACAATCATTCTTTGTTGAGTTATAATAAGTCATCTATCTGGTTTTAGCGATTATTAACCAAGATTTGATCAGAAACTTTATCATGACTAATAATATCTATCAGTCAGAGTTGTCCGATTACTAGATGAACCAGTGCCATTACAAATCTGATTAAAAAACAAAAACTTACATATATCAACAAATTTTATCAATTGGATGTCTCTGAATGAGAACGATAGATATTAAGCAATGTATTAGTCAGAGATCTTCTTAATGATAAAATTAATTTAAAAAAATCAATCCAATGTATTATAGAATTATATATATATACATATATTATAGTGTATAGATAATTAAACTTTCTGTTTGGAAGGTCGTTAGGGTGGAGAGTTTTGAATCGGCATCGACTCACGCCATGGTTGATGGCTGTCGCCTGGCGGTTTGGGTGATAAAGTGGATAATGAATTGATTTAAAAGAAATTACACAATTTTGAGATTCTTTTCAGTGTTTTATACTTAAAAATGTTAAACAAAAGATGTTTCTTAATGTAGTTGAACAATATGTGGAGATGAATGAATATGGTTAAAATTGAGAATTCTGCATTCAAATTTATAAAAGAAAAAATAGTAAGGATATTTATGAATGAATTTCTTTTGATTGATTTTCTTAAACAACTTCTTAAAATAAATCATTGGGAGTTTTGATTCAAAGATCTGATATTAACGTGCTTTCGCTTGCTTTTCTAATTTCAACAAATTTGCAATATCCCAGAAATTAAATTGCTGAAAAATTTAGATTCCACTACTTAAATTCCAACTAAATTTGTATGCACATAGTGCAGTCCCCAGAATTAACTATAATAATATAATAGACCCCAGTTTGATTCAAAATTTTTATCTCTTAATAACTCGTATTTTCTTTATATTTCTTCTAGTCATGCCACCGATGTTATGGAAACTGCCGGTTGGCAAAATATGATCACAACACATTCACATTTGATAGCGGAAGCATTTCGAGCACTCGCAACTCAACAAATCCCACCAATTGGACCACCAAGGAAACGTGTAAAAATGAGCTGAAACAACTGCAATAACAACAACAACAACAAAAACAATGATAATAATAATTACAACAATAATAAAAATAATAAGTTTAACAGCAATAATAATAATAATAATAATAAGAAATGCAGCAATTGTTATATCAATCAGAAAACCAGAAATAGAAACAGAATCAGATACAACTGCAGAAGCAGCAACCGAAAGCAGATTATTCACTTTAAGATTAATAGTAGATTCATTATGGAATCAATTCAACAAGAGAAGCAGGAGCAGGAGCAGAAGCAGAAGCAGATGCAACAGCAAAAGCAACAAAACAATAATTCTTCTAACTATAAATTACAAATTACAAGCAACAATAAAATAAATAGGAACAAATACAACAAATACATCAATACCAATAATAATCATAATCATAATAACAAAAACACCAATTACAAAAACAATAATAATGATAAAAACAAAAACAACAAGGATCACATGATGATAATAATGATAATGATAAAGTTGATGGAACAGTTTAAAATTATGCAAAAACAAATGCAAATGAATGAAATCATCATCGACAACAACAACATCATCATCAGCAGCATCATCATGAGCATCTACATCAATATAATTAAAAACTGGTTTAACTTTTACTTAATTCTTAAGGATTATATAAAGAAATTAACATTAATTAATAATAATATTATAGGAATAACAACAACAAATACTACACAAACAACAATAACAACAACAACAGAAACTACACAAACAACAACAAAAACAACAAAAACAATAATAATGATAATAATGATAAATAAATAATAATAAATAATTTGTAATAATAATAATAATTAATACTAATTGTAATTTTAAATAATTTTGATAAATTTCTGATTTATGTGTGTTTTAAATTAATTAAGTTTATTGAATTAATTAATTATTTGTAAATTTTTAATGAATGATTTATCCAATTTTTATTTTTATTTTATTTTTAATTTCTATTGCTCATTTTAATTTTTATTTTTTTTTTATATTTTTGGTTGATTGTTTGTTTTGTTGAAAATGATGATTAATTTTTATTTAAAAAAAAAAAGGAAAAACAATTTAAAAATAAAAAACATTGTTAAAGTACATTTAGATGTTAACACAAGCCACAGGTTGTTATGGAAAGAAATCGAGAGATAGAGTGGTGGAGAAAAAGGGAGGGATTAAGTTTAAATTTGTATATTATTGTATATTAAATTCGGTTTCATTTCGAATATTTATTTTATATCTTTCACAAAAAAATATTATCATATATTCTTTACTAGAAGAAACCCGCCCTGCTTTGTACGGATGCAATTTACATTTTTATTTAAAAAAATTTAGAAAACATTGCTTTGATATTAATAGCAGTGATGCCATTTTAGCCTTTTTCCTTACAGATCTGTCCTTTTTTTAACTGATCTATCCGCAAAAAAATGTCAAAAATCCCATATCCGGAAATCTATCTAGAAATTTTATTTATATTTTTTATAAAGTTTATTTACCATATGTCTTTGTACACACTCTCTCCCTTAATACGCTCTCAATGACTATCATCATAATATAGAAAGAAAAGAGCGAAGAGTAGCGCAATAGAGTTGTGTCAGAAACATAAGCAAATTTTTGTGCGTTGTTTTGAAAAATCTAATATGACTGAAAATGAATAAAAAAAATATTATTATTGTTGAATCAATTCTTTCTTTCGAAGAAAACTCTTTAAATGACAGTGAAAACCGTATCAAAATCCGTTGCATGGTTTAAAAGTAATCAGTATCCAAACTTCTTAAAATTTCGACAATGCTTTATACTATGTAATGATAATGATGATGATGATTTGCATCTATCCCAAAGGAGATTTGACGTGTTTTGTTTTATTCAAGTTAAAAGTTATAATTATGTATTATTGGAAGTTTATTGAGTGCAGTACCTTATCTTAGTCTTCCGGTGATCTGAAACGATGGAAATCCATGGGGTGGTAAAGCTTTAGCATGCAATTGTGCAGGCAATTGTCCAACAAATTGATGGCGAGATGGTTTTCGTGTGATTTAAGATGGATGATGTGTTTTTTGCTGCAGTTCACGATTTCCTCAGTCACCTTTGACAACTGCCAAATCTCTGTGTGTTGATAAAGTATACAAACTATTCTCTGTTTATATGGGATATCAGTCAGTTGGTTTTATTTGATCAAGTATTAATTAAAAGCTTCTCATTCGATTCAAAATCAAATTACTGAAACACAAGAAGCTTTATTTGGCGCATGGGATGAACTTTATTTCATCAAAAGTGGACATGCTGCTGTTGAGAAATTGTTGGATAAAATTTTGCATATACAGCTTAGAGACATATTTTGATAATCAATCAAGTCGCTTTTGTCAAATATATCAGATAATTATGTCAATATTAATATGTGATTCCTCTGATTTTTCAAAAGTATTTCAATTGCTGAGCAATGTACTACAATTATAAGAGAACAAAATCACGCAATAAAATCACACGGGGAGCGTAGCAAAGCACGGCGTGTTCGCTAGTATAGTATAGTATACCCAAATTAATCTTTTACTTTTTCTCAAAAATTAAAAGACTTATTTGGGTATTAAGAAAACATATGTATAAATCGATTTGTCTTGTCATGTTTACTCTGCAATCAGTTCTTGATAAGCTCAGCAAGGTGGTTCTCTTTAATCTGTTACAAACTTAAGTTAGTGACACTATTAATAAATTAAGTGAAAGCTGTAAAAACTATAGAGAGATTGTTTTTTTTTTACCTGGGATCTCATTTTAGAAAAGTTTTAACAAAACAAACAAACAAGTTAATAAAATTTTTTAACTTTTCTCGTTTTTGCTTGCATTGTGGCTTTTGTCAACATCTAAATGAACTTTATTTATATAGTACATACATATATAGAAATTATATAAATTTTAAGTTTAAATTTAATGATAATAAAAATTAAAAAAATATGCAAACAATAAAAAAATTAACAAAAATAAAAGCAAAAAACCTATTACATAATTAATTAATTAATTAATAATATTAATAATTGAATTATATTACGACGAATGCGTACACTTTGATTGTGATGTATGTTTATTGAATATGAATGATGATAATGATTAACTACAATGATGAAACAAATTAGAGTTAGTAGATACATTTGTATCTTTGTATCTACATACTACTTACTACATATGTAATAACAAATCAAATGAGTTAATTTAATATTTAAAAGTGAATGATAATCCAACATTATTATTATTATTATATTATATTATATTATTAGAAAGAAAGAATGGAAGAAGAAACGATGAACACTACAACAACCCCAACAACTTATTATGCATAGCAATAAACAATAATACAAAATAACAATAAAAATATATATAGAAAAAAAATAAAAAACCATGTTAAGTAGAACAACAAATTTTTCAAATTAAAATTATTAAAATTAAATAAACAAAAAATTTATGTAAATTTTCTCATTCAAAAAAATAAAACCAAACAAACATTTGTTTTCTTTCACAATCGTAGAGAATTTTGTTTTTTTTTTGGCCATGAAAAATATATGAATAAGAATATTTCCATAATTAAAAATTAATTAATTAAAAAGGACAAAAAAGCAATTAAATTTTTAACTCATATTTTGGTTCAATTACTTAGAAGGAAACAAAATTTATGGGAAAATGAAAAAAAAAAATATTTAATTAATTATTATTGGATTAATTAGCATTATTGCACGATTACCCACCCGGCTACATAAAACACACACACTCACTCATACACACCTACACACACGCACACGAAGTACAATAACTAACATTCAGATGCAAAAGCCAAGACAGACCAACAATATCACAGCAACCACAGCAGCCACAAAAATTAAATTCAAATTTAAATTAAAAATCAATTAAAAATCAATCAAAAATAAATAAAATTATGAACCGGAATTTGATCAATTAATTCATTAATTATTTGTTTAAATTTTTAATTTTTTTTTTTTAAAACAAAATATAGGAAAAGAAAAAAGTATTCAATTTTTGTTGTTCATTGATAAATTTATTGCAAATTTAGTTGTTAATTATATAAACAATTATGCATAGAAATACATATATTAATTTCGTAAATCACACAGACACTGAAACACTCACACTCAAACACTCCCCCCCACAAGCTTAGCAACGTAAACAAACAAAAAACTTTAATAAATAATAATAAAAATATTAAATTGTTTATTATTTTAAGCTTTTGATGTACAAATTATAAAATAAAAATAAAAAAACAAAATATATATATATATTATAAAACATATATATTTCAATAATTTAATGAATTAATTAATTGATTAATTATTAATAATTAAACAGAAAGAATGACAAACAAAAAAGAAGGAGAAAAAACAACAAACTATTGAAATACTGATGAAAATAAAAGTTTTCCGTAAAAATATTTTAATGTTTTTTGTTTTTTTTTTTTGTATCTTTTACTATGGACAAATGTATGTTGTGTTGAAGGATTTTAAAAGAAAAGGGTGTGTGTGAGTGTAGGGGTTTTTTTATTCATATATGAAGAATTGTAACAGTAACGAAAAAGATACATATGTAAATAGAAAGACAGTAGAGTTGAATAGAGGTTTACCAGGACTTGACGGGACTGCTGATAAGCAAATCATCATAAGACTGGTACTGGAGAATTTATAAGTCATAACAGCATTTCACTTGTCGGTGTTCTCCAGCATGAGACTCACTATGTGTTTAGACGCAGGCTGTTCACCTAAGGCATCTCTCAGCTCATGTCGCTTTTTATTGAACATTCCATTATTCGAAAAAAAATGGTTAGCGTCTTTCTACCATTGCTTGGTGCTTCGTCGTGCTGGAACCTGTATAAGTATGTACTGCCAAAAGCACCCGTGTCCGCACAGGAGCTGTGCGAAGTAGAAGGGAGTTTGTAGGTGTGTGTGTGTGTCATCCCTCAATTTAAAACAAAAATAATTAATGTAACTAAAAAATAATATGTTAAATCATAATTATGTGCATCTGTGCATGCATCGTATATACACATACATACATACATATGTAAAAGGTAACAATTGTATAATAGGCCATGAACAATCCTTGGGAGGCAGCCCTGGACCAGTTGCAGCAGAGTATGTCTGTGCCAGCAAAACAAGCTGAACATTAAGTATCAGTTGAGGAGATCGCAGCAGAAATGCCTAGTACCGGTGATGAGCGAATGTGATTGATCCTAACAAAAAAAGCTCCTGAGACGGCATGAAAGTCCAGAGTTAGATGAAATGTTCTTGCGGAAGTCCTATAATATTTGTCAATCAACCCTAAGGATTTTATCTTTATAATAACAGAAGACATGGCTACTAAATTCCATCATATCGTCAAGCTGCACTTTGTTAGTCTCCTCATTTATGGCCCAAAATCAATATAAAATAAGCACTTTATTCTGATTTTTGATATTAGATAAACTACTGATACAAAAAACATTGAACTACAAATTGTGTGGTTAATTTTTGTAGCAAATTTAAGTTTTCATACAAAATTATTAAATAAACAATTTCAAATTATGTATTTATGTGTTTATTTATTGTCCATCGTGTAGAGAAAATTATTACCTTTCGAATGACACCAATTTCATAGAGATTGGTTAAGTCAATCCAAAGTTATAGCCAAAATAGATTTTTGAAGAAAAAATCAAAAACAAAGTAAGAAGAAGAAAAATACAGAAATTTTGCTTAAGAAACTCGGTCTGAGCACCAGGCGCACAGAACTGGCAGAAAAGCAGCAAGCAAATTGCAAATTTGAACTTAATATTCATTTGCTGTATGTTTCTAGTACCTTACTTGATTTTACCCCATTTGAATATGGAAGTGCACGCAATCTGGCAACTTTAGTAAAAGGTTTGTGTCTTGGATTAATGCTTAGCAAATCGAATGCAACTCTGTGTTTTCAGTATTAATATTAACTTGCAGTATATTTGTATGGCCGGACGTTATTTTACCCCTTTTCAATGTTGAATAAATCAAAAAATTCGCACACAGATGGCGCAGTTAAGAGTTCATGATCCAATATATTCCATGTAGAAAAGGGGTAAGATTGCATTTAGTCATTGAAACATACAGCAAGTAAATATTAAAACAGACGTGCACAGAGTTGCATTCGATTTACTGAAATTTATGAAGTTGCCAGATTGCGTGCTCTTCCATATTCAATTGGGTTAAAATCAACTAAGATCATTGAAACATACGGCAAATGAATACTGAGATCAAATTTGCAATTTGCTTGCTGCTTTTCTGCAAGTTCTGTGCGCCTGGTGCTCAGACCGAGTTTCTTAAGCAACATTTGTGTATTTTTCGACAACAAAGAAATTTTTCTTCTTCTTACTTTGTTTTGATTTTTCGGCACAAGTGTTTTTTGGCCATAACTTTGGATTGACTTAACCAATCTCTATGAAATTGGTGTCATTCGAAAGGTAAAGATTACCTCTACATGATGACAATAAATACAATAAAAGATATTTGGAATTTATTTAAATTACATTAAGTTGTTTAGAAATTCAAAATAGAAATATTATATAAACAAATAAATAAATAACTAAAAAATAATAGAAAAATGTGTAAAATAGAAAATCATTCAATTCTTTTCTCTTCCTATGCCTATTTCTTTTCCTGTTCTTCCAAAAATTGTTGTAATAAAGCAGAATCAATTGGTATGGTTAATTGTTCCGAACCATCGACACTGCGCTTGGATTTAACCAATTTATGATCAAGAAATTCAGTTAATTGCGCACGCAAAGCAAGATCCGAACTAACTAGAAATGATTCACGGCAACTCCAATATAAATCCTTAAATGGCATACCTAAGAAATGCATAAATTGTGTGTTATAAAGAAACAGAAACATCACCACACTCACCTTGATAGTTAGGATTGCCTTTGTTTTTCAATTGATATTTCACAATTAACATGTAAATGCCACGCGAATTGCTGGTTAACGATAAGAAGACACTTCGCATTGAAGACAATGCCAATTCACCAGAATTCTGGACAAGTAATGAGTTCTCAAAGGCAGTTTCATCTGTATATGGTAACATAGTTGTGCAATCCCACCAAGAGAAATTATAATTGCTCAATTTGTTTTGATCCCATACTGCAAAATACAATACATAATATATATAAAATTAAACATTTAAAGGCATCTAATAAGTGTATGACTTACATAGTGGTGTATTGATATGATCAATGGAAGCCAACAAATGAATATTGGGGACTTTAGCCAAACGCGATAGTGTGGCCTGAGCTTTTGCATTACGCAACATGGCGCCATCCAAATTGTGTACAATCAAATAGAGATGCGTTTCAGGTATTAAAGCAAATTCCTCTTCAATCATGTCAACAGCTTCATGAGGATTTCCAGGACTAACACCAGCATCAAGTATTTCACTAATGATGCTATCTAGTATATCTTTTAATGTTAAACTCGGAAAGAAACCATTGATCACAAGCACTGTTTGTTTAGCCAGGACCTCACGATGAAATGATTGCAGTAGTTGACGCTTTGAGCCAAGGCCATAAAGTAAGATATTGAAGCCTTCATTTAAAATGCACATCCATTTGGGAAAATAAGAACGATATTCCTCCATGATGGCATTTATAGCAGTCTCATGTTCCACTGAAAGTTTCATATCAGAAAGTAAACTAAATAGGCGATCAGCTGGCAAACGAGGATTCTTGAGACGATCAAGTGTATGATCTGAGGTAAGAATTTTACTGCTAGCATGTGATTGAAAGTAGCCATCGCTCTCCGGGACATATTCAGTGGATTTCTTAACACGAGCCGATTGACGAAGACGAGCAGCTGACGGAGTCTTTGGTAAAACTGGAACGACAATTGGGCGGCGTGTTTTACATGGTGTTTTTGGTTCATCATCGCAATCTCCATCATTATCGTCATTAGAATCCCCACTAACATTGCTAGAATCGCTTGAGGAATCATCATCACTATGCGATGGCTGGAAATCACTATCATCAGCAGAGAAATCTGAACCAGAATCGGCAACAATTTTTGCAATTTCTACACAAGAATATGATTAATAATTATCCATTTAATTGGAATGCATATGTGATTTACTTACGATTCTTAACTCTTTTTCTGACATGTGATGGCGTCTTTGGTTCCATGGCGGCGCTCTTTTTACGTTTTGTGTCTGGTGTCTTGGCGCTTGCACGTGGTGTCTTTGGAGTTTTGGGTGTTCGAGGTGTAGCGTTCATGGCAGCCAATGCCATGGCATCACGTTTCTTGGGCGTATTAAAACCAAACATACTTGTGCCCGCCACATTATAATCGGCCTGTATCAGTTGTAAGTCACGCGAATTGGGTTTAATGGCAATGACAGCTCCAGCTTCATTTAAATTATCCTCATTAAGATTCTCATCTCTCTCCTCCTCCTCTTCTTCCTCCTGATTTGTATAACCCACCGTGGCAGCACGCGTTGAACGCCTCTTGCGTCCAGTATCAACAGAACTCTCGAAATTAGACATATATTTTTTATTTGGAATGGCCCTGCGACTTGATCGTCGTTGTGAATTTGTTGACACATTTAACTCTTCACAATTATCAGAATCTGAATCATCTAAAAACATTTCACAATTGGTTTTGTTAGGTGCTGCTGCTACTGGTTCACTGGAATCCTCTGAAATTAATTGATTTTCAATTTCCCTAACATTGAGTGTTGTTTTCCTGCTGTTGCTTTCCGCCGTATTTTTCTTTGGCGTTTTATATTCACCAACCGCTGAACGGTGATGATTCTTTTCAGGAGTCGCACTCATTAAGTTTGTTATTTAATTTATTTTAGTTTATAATTGATAAATCAAATTAGCAGCTGCATTTGCATTGCTTGGCTTCGTTTGCTTTTTACGCGCTAAACAACTCAATCAGCTGATTCCAATTGTTTACCATGATCACACAAACACAGGGTTGCATTCAATTATTTTTAGGGGTAAATTTCGGAGTGTTTTGTGCTTTTCCGAATAAATTTTGAAAACTTGAAAAAAAAAAACGTTTAATTGTTTTTTCTTATTTATAACCTTAATCCTTATGTCAACTATTATGTAATTTTTAGACTTAACAACTAAACAGAGATTGAAAAAATGAGTATTTTTTAATTAAAAGCACGCTTAAAATAAGTTACGTTGTATCTCCACTACATCCTCGAGCATGAAATTGCGTAGGTGACATAATGCCTGCACAACATCACCACCGTTTTCCCTTGCATAACTGCCAAGCCAATGTTCTGGTAGTTTTGTATTACCAATCATAGCCGGAGTTATTGGTTTCAGTGTCTTCCTCCATGTAGCTGCCGTGTTAATATTCGCAGTATTGCTACCATTTTGCAGACTTTCAATATATTTGATATAGGCCTCTGAGTGCAGGACCCTTTGAGCACGTGGTGGTACAGTTACAAACATTGGTTCTGGCGGTGGACCCAATATAAGTGGTTGCTGATATTGAAGTTGCTGAATTTGTGGTGATTCTGTTTGTACAACTCCACCAACTCCTCTCGGTGATAACGTATTTGTACCATTCACTTGATTTTGTACATTTAATGAAGGCTGTTGAAGCAACTTGGATTTACGTGGTACATAATTCTGACTACGCTCTGATGGTGCTATAATTTTACCAGCTTTACTCAAATGCACTTCACGGACATGCTTGATAAGTCGCAATACATTGGGAAAAGCTTGAATGCTTTTTCTTGTACGCGGACAATTGCGCCACAAGCAAATGTAATCGGTTTCGGTGCCTTGCTGTGGATGTCGATTTATGTGGCCAAGACCATCGGAAAGACAATGCTCAGCACAATCAGCCATGTCTTCAAATTGAAAATCACATTTCTCCCATTGACACTCAAACGTAAGTCCAGCTTGTATTTCACTTGTTCCATTTGGCCCGGGACTAGCACAGTTGAGAGCTTGTTGTGCCTCATCGATTTCACGACGTGCTGCAGCAGTTTCTTCATTCAATTTACAAGCACGATCTTCCCAATTTTGCTTGATGTTAGCCGGTAGATTCTTCCATTCAGTACCAACCATACGTGATATGTCACCAAAAGATGCATCAGGATTACTTTGACAAATACCTAAAATTAACAAATTGATAAAAATAAGAATTGTTATTACATAAAATTGGTAATTTGCTCACCCTTTCGGACTTCACTGGAATAGAGAATATAACCGGTGAGACATTTTTTCGCTGTTGGCTTTGATTTAATCTTTGATGATAAAGGCGTTGATGAAACTGATGGTGCTGGTGAGGAAACGGTGACTACATCTGAACTAACCGACGGTGGATCACCATCCATTGAATCATCCAATATACTTAAGCTATCATTAATTTCAGTATTAGCATCCTTCACAGGTTTGATCGGTGATTTGAAGTAGAATATTTCATCCTGTGTCACATCTGCACTGTGTTGGAATCTACGCAAATTCCCAATGACAAGTTTACGCAGGGATTTCTTAACTTCATCATAACCAGACTCACAGATATAAACATCACTTTCTGGTATTTCTGTAGGTCGTGATGATATAAAATCAGAATACTCAAGAACTGAACAACGTCCCACAATACCAATGACTGGACTGATTTCCTCCACAGAAGATAAAAGCAATTCCTGACGATAGAATTGCTTGCCAAGCGATGGAGTTATCTCAGCTGGTGTCAGCAGCCAAGGACCTTTAAAATAGGATTTACCACTTTGCTCCCAAATCTGATGAATGTGTGCTATAGATTGCTTGCCAGTCTGTGTGGCTACATAAACATAATCACCAGTTTTGACGACTCCACTGCAAATGGTATTGTACTGTTGATAGTAGACACTATCAGCCTCTGGATTCGGTGGTGGTGCATCACATTGTACATTCGGTTTTTCCTTCTCCACTAAAGTCTCTTGCAATTTCAACTCTTCCAATTCACCTTTGTGTTTTTCAATGCGTTCCTTAAACACAGACATTACTCGCTTCAATTCTAATGGTGTCTCGCGTGGTACAAATTTAACTGGATTAATCTCACGTGTGAATGGCCAATTTTTAAGCTTCTTAAAACAACGTCCACGCACATTGTACCTCGATTCACACACGAAGACATCTTTCTCATCGAAACCCTCCGGCTTTAACTTTATGTAATCCTTAATGTGCATAATGTAACATGTACCCAATACCCGATCCATTGACATTGTCTGTGATATGCTACTTTTAAAAACTTCCTTCTCTAAAAATTTACGCGTTGTCACATGGTAAGTTTCATGCGGTCTTAAAAATACAGCACCATGCATCATTTTCTCATTGTTGTCTGTCGTCCATAGGCGCTCGATGCATGCTATACTTGGGATCTTATTCTCGGGCATTTGTATATAAACAAAATCACCAGGTGAGTACACTAAAGAATTAATTGTTATGCTTTCACCTTTTGCTGCTGCTGCATCAAAGTCTTCTTTGTCTTCTTGATCCTGTTCCTCTTGAGCCACTTTCTGTTGCCTTGTGATCTCAACATCAGCGAGTAGTTTGTCAATGGTAAATGACAAGGCCGATGAACTTAAGGTATTCTTACACAATTCATCACGTTTACGTATAAAAAATGTTTGAAGTTCTATTGAATCTTGAAAAATATCCGAATCAGTACGTGATAGCTTACGAGCTCGTTCCATAATTGTGAAAACATCTTCTTGATAAATATCTAAACGCTTATAGGCACCTTTGTCTAAGCGACGTTTGACTAGATCCAATGAAATGCCTCGTATTTTGCTACCATCAGGCATTTCATCATATTCCGGCAGTTCGGCTAGCGAATCTGTATAGCAACGACCTTCTTCATCCTGATGATTGTACAACGATGTAAATAGAGTCAACAATAATTCCTGCACAGCCAATGTGACATCGGGTATGGACTCACGTTCATTACGTATTTGTTGTTTCATTTGTAGTGTGAGTTGTTGCAAAACTAAAGCATCCTTGTAGATCTGTGAATCAGGTTCATTATACTTACATGCATTTTCTAACATCAATAGAAAATCAGCTGCCAATTCATCTACACTTTCGTATGTAGATTGTTTTAACTTTTGACCAATGCGTTCCATATCGATGGGTTCCTTTATAATATCATAGTAATCAGGATATTCACTCTTCGAAGGCAGTTTGGTAAATATAAGCGATAATTGTCGCTTTCCTTTGGGCTCTTGATATTCTCGTAGGGTTTCATAGAATTGCCATAACTTATCAGAAATGAGTGCCACCTTTGGTTTCCTTCCCATTTTTGTATATTTCTGTATGGGTTTCTTGATATCTGCCAAACCAGGAAATTCTTTAAGTTTCTCAGTTAGGGCACGCTCTAGAATATTGGCATCTTCATAAATATTGGAGCCTTCTTCATTGTATTGTCGGCAATTTGAAAACATTAATTTATAATCAGAGACAACATCCTCAACGGTGGCATAACGATCTGTCCTTATGTTATGTTCTATGGTATTCATATCGATGGGATTCTGTATGATATCATAATAGTCTGGATAAATTTTACGCGGTGGTTTCTCCATAAATAATTCAATAGGCCTTCGGCTGCCAACACTAAAATCTACCAGATACTTTTGTATACTTAAGATTTTCTTTTTAATGGCTGCATTAATGGGGATACGATTTGATTTGGGTGAACTTGAGCTTGGAGTAGTTGGAGCACTTGAATTCGAATTTATGCGTGGACGTCCGGGTTTACGTTTCTCTGGTTGTGTTGCATTCGAAGAAACAAATGAATCGTCATTATTTTCCTCCTCTTCTTCTTCCATATCACTTGTCTCCTGATCGAGAGATTCTTCCACCAATTTGGTATTCATAATTTTTAACATTTTTACAGCATCCTTATGGGTTCGATGGGTTGCAGGAAAAGCTTTCTTGGCATTGTCCAACATGAGATATAAATCTCCAGTCAGATCACTTATGTTAGCATAGTCTCCTTTCTTCAGTTTCGTATGAATCTGACACATTGAAATTGGACGTTTGATTTGTTCAAAATATTCCGGATGAAAACGACGAACAGGTAATTTCCATAATGATGTTCCCAGTGGTGGTCCTGTAGCTCCAGGATGATCTGATGTGCCGGGTGCATTATACAAATGGTCAAATAATACCCACATTGGTCCTTCACCTTTTTTGCTTGTCTCTTCATCATCTGAACTATCTACCTCCTCCTTTAAAGCTGAGATTGTTGCACTTGTAAGAGCTTTGTTACGACGAGTTGCCTTAACCTTCCCAGTTTCCAACTCTATACGCTTTTGCGTAAAGATTCGTTTCAATGTTTTTGCGTCCTTATAGATTTGTGAACCGGGTTCATTGAATTGACAGGCGTTCTTTGTCATCTGCAGCAAATCCCTTTCCATTTCCTGAAGCGATGAATAAGCATTCACTTGAATTTTCGTTGCAATAAGTCGCAAATCAATGGGATGTTCAATGACATCGTAATAGTCAGGATAAACTTTCTTGGAAGGCAACAATTGAAACATTCGATGTAATGGTCGATCGTTCATAGTTGGGTCTACGGCAGTCATAACTGAAGAAAACAGTTCCTCATACAGATTAATTTCCTCATCAGTCTCACCAATCTCAGCACTATTTGTCAATCGCCTCGTGTTCCGCGCTACACGTTTAGCCCGGGGCTCCTCATCCGCTAAACCGTTTGTCTCCATAATCCTTTGCCGATTCGTCTGAATGTGTTGCCACAAGGCATGAGCATCCTGGTATTCAGCCGAGTCTTGCTTATAAAATGCTTTGGCATTATTTATTAGCAACTCAAAATCGGTCATTAACTCTTCGATGTCATCGTAAGAGTCGGTTTTTAGTTTCTGTTGCACCTTCAGCAAATCAATGGGGTTAACCACCACGTCATAGTAGGAAGGTTCTTGTCGCCGTTTCGGTGCTCGTATAAAAGTATCGCACAACATTGAGCCATCCTCTTTCTTTATATTCCTAATCGAATCGTATAGCTGCTGACACAGTTCAGATGGGTCTAGGCGCCTTTTTTTGCGAACTGTTGTTGTCTGCTGCACAGGTGATTGCTCCGGCGTGGAATCGTCTAATAGCAGTGGATCTTCGTCTTGTTTAATTGATATAGAACTTGCACGACGTTTTCGACTCAACATTTTGTCAAAGTTAGTTTTAAAAGACACCACAAAACACGAAAAATAAAAATAAGTAAATGTAGTAACTCAGACGCGACGCTTGTAAATAGTACAGCAATCGTTGTAAAATAGTGTTGGAAAATGTTATAAACTAAAAGGTGAATGGCAACATTGTGCACAAACTACTTAGAACTAAGAAGAAGACTCGCTACAAGATTATCATTTGAATGTTTACAAACAGTATAACTGAATTTCAAGAAGAAGATAACCAACAAGTGCATTGTTTGTGCACTGATATTTTAGGTTTTGGTCCAAAATTATTGAAAAATTCAATTAAGTAACTAGTTAATTTAACTAAATTTAAAAAATTAATATGTGTACAATAGATATGGTCACATCGAATCTGCTGTCTGCTAGATAAATTAATTAATTATTCATTTTTGCGCATCATTCCATCATGGTAAGTTGCACAAGGTTTTGTATTGTGACCGGCAAACAATAAATGTTATAAGTACGGCCAGTCAACTAACCAACCACAATTTTATTATTTCCAATTACTTGCACTGGGATTCCAAGAATACCACATATTCTGGTTTACATCTTGTTGCAGTTTTGCTGCATCTATTCAATTATTGCACTGTGCTTGCCTACAAGTGATTTCTTTGCCAGCACGAAAAGCGATAACATTCAGTGTCTTGTGTATTACACGGCTTATGATAAGCTTTCACAGTTTGGAGTTCTCATCTACTCTGAGTCTCCTGTCCATCAACCATACCTGCTTCTACCTCAACTTCTAGTGTACGTTCTCCGTTTATAAACTTAATATTACTCAGTACTCATGTAAAAGAAGTGCGAAATAAATTTTACCATAAAAAACCCAACACAAGTGATTTCACATAATATGTTTTCGTTATCTTATAAGTTTTAAAAATACTGCTAGCTATTAAGTAAATAATAATTAATTTTAGATGTAGTATTTATGATATGTTAATCTTATATAAAAAAGGAACAAATACAAAACCAAAATAAAAAGCAAATCATTTGTTGTTGGCTGCATTCTCATCATTTCTTATATAATTTTATAATTTGAACAATTGAACAGGTTAATAGTCGCGCATTATCACAGCTACGCACACATCACAGACACAAAGCTGACAACACTTTCAAAGTTATGAAGATAAATATGACAATAAGAGTGGCGTCGTCAAGACTTTTCAGCATATTTAATATTTATTGTACTTGCATTATAATAAAAACGCAATAAATATTCTATGTTATGTAGAATAGAACAGTAGAGAGTAGAGTCTACTACCAATAAGATGCACATTTACCGGCACTGCCTTTTTGCGTCAAACCATTAGGATAGCATGTGTTGTGGCATCACATATTTAATTAAAGTCAGATCAAGTGTCTTTAGTACCAATGCAGGTATCTATCTATTTTGATTCATATTTTTAATAATTACTTTCCTACCTTTGACAGACTTGGCTGCATCTACTGACAAATCTTCAGTTGCTGTGCAATAGCTTTTTTGAACATTTCAGCCAAATTTTTTTTCTACACTAAGTAATGGTATACTTTGCGCACATGATGTCACCTTACATTTACCTCGAATCTTCTATTTTTCACTATTTGCTGCTTTCTTTGCCTTTCCATTACAATACAAGTTATTGATTTGATGAGAAATGGGAGACCTCTTAAGTGTAAATTTGTACTTAAATGAACCATTTCATAGTCCATTATAGATGCAATTAATTGTTGTCTGTTCGGAAATATTAATAAAATTGAATGAAAATATTACAAAAAATAAAATTCCACTTTAATAATAACTTACCTGATTTTTCTTCATTAGTTAAATACTTCTTGGGGATGATCAAATAATTTTTTAAATATTATATAGTTTAAATTCAAGAGAAATTAAAATTTCAAGTCTGGCACATCGTAGCCATCCTTCTTCCAATTAGCGAACAGCTTATAAAGCGCATATGACGCCAAATTCGCAATTGACAATTGGGAATGGGAATCGCTCTCGTCATTTTCCTTGTTTTTCTCTTTCATTTGATTTAAAACGGTGTCACGCAATGCATCCTCGCATGCGGCGTTCTTGGCTTTTTTTTTTGATGTGCCTGACCCTTCAAAAGATTGCCCATTCACATTGAGCGAGGCTGTGAATGTGCCATCATCTTTTGACGTCATTTTGAAATCGCTAATGATGGCACCTTTTAATTCGTTTAATATCATCGTAGCGTTTTTGGGGAAAATGGTTTTGTTAATTTGTTGATTGATTCTTAGTTTGCGTTTAAACAAACGTACTGTAAGCAAGAAAATGTATTACATATTATTATATAAAAATTTACTTTTTAGTTTTTTTGGTATACCTGATTTCTTAACCCTTTCTTTTTTTGCTTCATTTGCTTCATTTATTTCATTTTCCTTATTGGCTTCCATTTCTAAATTCAGTACAAAAAATATATTATTATTCAGAATATTTTTAACAAGACATATGTATATAACATTGACTAAACTTAGCAATAACTGCTGTTTATAGTTGAGTGTTCCAAATAAATTAGTATTTTAACATACCACTTGTTGACGAACATGAAAATCGAAAGAAGAGTGCCTGGCACATTCAGAAAAACGGAGAAGGAGCAACGTTTGAAATTCAAACAATTAAAGAAGAAAGATGGAACTTTTAGCAAGGCTTCGTTGCAAAAAATTTAAATATAGCATGCTTCAATAACTGTGCCATGAACAAAATAAACCAAAATGAGTCAAAAAGAAGGTGTAATTGATGCCTGTGAATCCCAATGGATGGCCAGAGATTGTCAGCACTTTTTTACAATACAAGGAGAAGGGTTCGCCAAATCAGGCCAGTATGTTTTTATTGCGGGAGCAATAAATGGTGGAAATGCATACATCAAGACTCTTGATTTTTACTGTAAACTCTGTTTAGCGAATTTGTGGAATTTCGTAGAGAAGAAATTTGAAATCAGGATAAACTTTCTTGGAAGGTAACAATTGAAACATTCGATGTAATGGTCGATCGTTCATAATTGGGTCCAATGCAGTCATAACTGAAGAAAACAGTTCCTCATACAGATTAATTTCCTCATCGGTCTCACCAATCTCGGCACTATTTGTCAATCGACTCGTATTCCGCGCTACACGTTTGGTCTGGGGCTCCTCATCCGCTATACCATTTGTCTCCATAATCCTTTGCCGATTCGTCTGAATGTGTTGCCACAAGGCATGGGCATCCTGGTATTTAGCCGAAACTTGCTTATAAAATGCTTTGGCATTATTTATTATCAGCTCAAAATCGGTCATTAACTTTTCGATGTCATCGTAATAGTCCGTTTTTAGTTTCTGTTGCACCTCCAGCAAATCAATGGGGTTAACCACCACGTCATAGTAGGAAGGTTCTTGTCGCCGTTCCGGTGCTCGTATTAAAGTATCGCACAACATTGAGCCATCCTCTTTCTTTAAATTCCTAATCGAATCATATAGCTGCTGACACAGTTCAGATGGGTCTACGCTCCTTTTTTTGCGAATTGTTGTTGTCTGCTGCAGTGGATCTTCGTCTTGTTTAATTGAAACAGAAGAACTTGCACGACGTTTTCGACTCAACATTTTGTCAAAATTAGTTTTAAAAGGCACCACAAAACACGTCCTCGGACGCGACGCTAGTAAATAGTAAAGCAAACGTTGTAAAATAGTGTTGAAAAATATAATAAACTACACGGTGAATGGCAACATTGTGCACAAACTACTTCGAACTAAGAAGAAACTCGCTACAAAATTATCATTTGAATGTTTTCAAACACTACAAATGATTTTCAAGAAGAAATAACCAGAAAGTCAAATTGTATCTTGCATTTCATTTTTTACTTGGTTTATCAACAAATTGGAAAAAGCTGTAGTAATTTAATTAATTAAAGTAATATTAATTTTTGCTAGCAAAAGAAAAATGTGAAACTCTCAATTCATAGAATAAAGCGCAATTTGATGCTGCTTTTTGTTTTATGGTTGTAAAATTTGTGCTGCTTTGATTGGGTGGGGTGAGGTCGAAAGAGCAGCAGAAACAGCAACAACTTCATAGGAAAATAAACAAAACAAAACAAATAATATGCCAAACGAAGTGCAAGTGCAAGTAGCGCGAATATCCAAATCTGGAGCGGAGGTAGCCCGTAGAAATGGAATGCTTAGTAAGATACTATCTAATAATGTCGTCGAAGCCGATCAAGATGATTTGGACGAGTATGTATTTGGTAGCATATCGCCACGGGGAGGAGGAGTTGGTTGTAGTACACCATTATATCACCACCCCAACAAGCAGTCAATAGACTCTCCAGACCACACGCAGCGTGACACTACTGAAAGTGATAATAACATCAGTTCCTGTTCCACATTGGATATAATTAACAAGGTACGGTTTGTTTACTTTGATTTTCAATACTATATTGACCCCCAATGGGATAGTGGAATATTGTAATTGCTGCGTAAGTAGTGCGCAGGTGCGTGTTATATGCGACGACGAGTGCGAGTGCATCTAGTAATTTACGACGTAATCGCTTTGCATTGCAAAATGATTGAAAAATTTCATCAAATTTTAAAAATTCCGGAATGATTTCCGAACAATTAATACCAAGGAGTTTTAGTTGTTTGTGTTGCAGTGATGCTCAGCCAAGTGGTTTGGAACGTATGGAAAAACGTCGCAGTTGGGAATATACATTAATATCACAACCATTACCACGTAGACCAATTAATGTAGTTGTCAATTATTGCAAATACAAATTACAATTTGATTCTCATTTATGCCATTCATAAATTGCAGGTGGAACAACTAACATTGCAGCAGCAGTTAGAGTTACAGGTGCGGGAATTGACACAGCAACTGAAACAAACAGAGGAGCAGAGTTTTGTATTGCAACGCCAACTCAAGGAATCCAATGAAGAGAAGGAAATATGTCATCGACGCTTGGAAATGGTCAGTGCAGCTCACGAATGTCGTCTGACAGAAATGCATTGTGTTATTGCAGAACTAAGTAATAAATTGCGTACGAAACAGCAGCATATCATATTGGAGGAACAAGAGCCTGAGGGTAGCGGTATGTAAAGCAAGCAATATATAAATACATTCTTCTTTTAAATTACTTCGCTCTCTATTATAGATATCAGTTATCAAGAAGGTTCCGTTTTTAATTCAGAAATGAATTTGACTAATCCTGATGCTGAATGTCAGACAGAACCGATTGATGATGCTGATGGCATTGCCTATTCAGCAGATGGTGAATGTCGAAAAAGCATTGAAAATATCTCATTAAATTTGGAGGATGCAAAGCATGTGGAAGATTGCACAAATAAAGCTCAAGTGGAAGCCTTAAAAGAAGAGATTTTACATTTAAAAGCAGAAATTGCATTGCTGCAATCTGAGATTGCTAATTCTGTATACCAACAAACTCAAACTAAAAATACCACAATGGTAGAAAAAGAACAAGAAGAGGAGGACAACTATGACTATGATCAAGAGCCAAATGAAAGCATTTACTCATTGGAACAACAATTATGTATGGCGCATACAGAAGTCTATTCTCTTAATGATCTTAATATCTCTGTCCAAAATGGTTTGTTAATCAGTTAAATAAAGTATTCTATAGACCTTATTGTTAACAATTCGATATTGCAGATTACATAAAGCCTACGACGGAAACAGTAACTAGTCCCCAGAAACGTGTGCCTGCCATAGCAAAAATGGCTGAACGTGTAAAATTAAGATGTGCCAGCAAAGCTGATGTAGATCCATGCCATGTCCATGCTATGGATATTCTAAATAGCCAAGTATACTTATAATTTGATACATAAAAGTTAAGATATACTGATTTCTTTTTTTATAGTTGCAAAATGTGAATTTAGACGATAGTTTGATGTCAGAATCGAAGAATAAAAAGGATAATATGTTGCAAAGTTTTGTTGGTGAACCCAACAATGAAATGGACAATGAATTGCAACATTTACAAAGAAAAGTGGAACATTTAAAAGTACGCAATGCCTTGCTTAGTCTATCATTGGATGAATGTAAAGAACATACAGAACAATTGTACTTACTTTGTGGTAAATACGAGTCCAATGCTGTAGCCCTTCAAATAGCACTTAACTGTAGTGATAGAGCAATCGAAGCCTATGATGTAATGTTGGCTTTACTAGAAAGCAAGTGAGTTGTCTCCTTTTGTGCTTATAATAAATTCCTTAAACAATTTCACTTCAATTTGTTAACAGATTGGCGCTTATCAATGATAAATCAGCAGCAGCTGAGGATAGCCGCAGGGCTGTGGAATCTGTAGCACAACATTTGCTAGATCGTCTTGAGAGTGAGAAAGACATATGCGAGAATAGTTTGGGTCCTTGGCAAAACTCGTACGTCTATGCACATATTAATAAAGAAAGTATAGTATCTATTGTTATATTTCAATTTTAAGATTCAACATACCAGATTCATCGAAATCGGAATTCAAACCATGGTCTATTGATGATGATAATCGAATACGTTATCATGTCTCCAAATTGAAAGGTCGCCGTTCGGCTGTACAAAATACAACAGTCAAATTGGAATCACCATTTAGCGATTTGTATGAGAAAAAGCGTCTTGCTCTCGAAGAAGATAAATACCATGGTCAAGAGAAGAAGAACGATGCACAAAATGATCTCGAGATGACAATTCTTATGCAGGAATTGTTAAATTTACGTGATGAAAATATGCAATTAAAAACCAAAGTCGATGAAGCCGAACAGGATCGTCATCATGCCAATGAACGTATTAATATTTTACAATTGCAAATGCAGTTGACCGCCGAATCAAATGCCTTGTTCCATCAACAAACCCAAGAGAATCGTATATCCTATACTGAAGCTGAACATGTTGCCCTGACAGAGCAGCAATTAGTTGAAGCTTTGACGCGAGAAAATGAATTGAAAGGACGCATACAAAGTTTAATAGCTTCGGTGTCGGCCACACAGAAAATGAGTGATGAGAAATATGGACAATTACATCAAAATGTTCGTGAATTACAAAAATCCAATCAGTGAGTCTGAAATAATAAAATATTTATGATTATGAATTTACAATATATATGTATATTTCTAATAGTAATCTTGGGCAAATGTTGGAACAAAATAAACGCAAATATCAACAGCGTATAAGGAAAATGGAACAGAAAATTGCTGATTTAAAATTGGATTATGAACGTTATTCCATTGGTGGGAAAATTGAAAATGTTATGCATAATTCAATGGCAAAATCAGCAATAACAAATCATAGACATCATCATCAGCAGCAGCACCACCATCAAGAACAACATCATGTTCCTGAGACAACACTGTAGACTTATTATATTATTAATACTAAAAATCTAACACAACCATTAGAGTATTTTTAAGCTCACGTTTTATAAAACATTTTAGGAACAGCGTGTGCAACTGATGGCAAGACTATAAATGTATGAAATTCTGATTGATCTGACAGTCATCATATCAACCTAAACACATATACTCAATGGTAGAAATACTGCTACTTATCCATATAGTAACATATGTGTATGTGCCTGCTTCTATTATTGCTACATGCGTTCCTTTTGGGCTTTGATTACTGAGTGTGGCTTATAATAATCCTAAATATATCACGAATGTGCCATTCGATTAACTATTTGCAGCTGGAGGCTTTGCCTTGCCTGCGCTTTATGTGTGCGAAATAAACTAATAAAAAGTATACTTCACTTATAAATATACATATACTTATATATAATAATAATAATAAAATAACCATTACACCATATTATATTGTAGTAGATCATCACTCTAGTTAATCTCATGATGAGAAAACCAAACCGAAACACATCATTATAAGTATGTTCATTGCATATTATGCTTGTTATTAAAAAAAATATTTACCATCAAAATATTCAATTTGTATAATTTATTTGGATTTATGTTCGATCCATCTCCTCTATAATGTTGGTCGCTTTTTATTATCTTCTGGTGAGCCTTCATCATCGCTTAGCTTGGCTCGTTTTCGTTTCTTTGTATGTTCCTGTACAAGTTCAGAGACTTCCAGATTTGTGCCACTCATTTGTAACCAATTTGTAAACTAAAATTAGAAGAATGTAATTATGACCATGATATTAGAACTTGGTTCTCTTACTAGGGTATGTGTTTTGACACCAGCTTCATAAAGCATCGCTTCCACATTATCCAAACGATGCTCCGGTTTACCATTATCATTTGTGTTCTTGGAAATATCAAGTAAATGTCGTACTCTCTGTCGCATTGTTTCAAAAACAATTTTCCCCACGACATGATTACGATCGTATGGCGTTAAATAGCGACCATATTCATAGAAATAAGGATGCAATTTACCCAATTCAATGTGTGTGGCCTCTGCTTCGCATACAGCTTTGTGAACATATTTATAAATGTCAGGAACACAAACAGTGAAATAAGGATTATTGACTTTTAACTCTTTAATATACCATAGAGGTAAATTCAATGTGCGTCCTGGTTCTAAATCTTCTGTGTCAGCGCCAGCATCTAAAAAACCTGCAATAGTGAAAGAGATTTTATTGTTCACTTGTTGTTATCAATCTATCAATATCAATTCATTTTTACCCATTTTCAGAAGTTTTGTATTAACTGTACATTCCACTTTCTCTTGTGTCACAAATATATCATCGATAGAATAATAATTTGGAAAATAACTCATTTTTATTATTTGCAGATAATTTCTTATGGTAGCAGAAGCCAACAGAGAAATAGGCGCCAAAAATAATAAACACTTTAAGTAAATAGAGTGACCAGGTTGTTCAAATTATAATAATTATAATGCATAGAAATAAAACCTTTTGTTTTTCAATTTCAATGAAAATTATTAGTTAGTAATAGGTTTTATATATGAGTTATATGAGTTTTCAACACCTCCTATGTGACTGCCATGCCCTTCTTTGTCTTCCCGGAAAACGTTTCTTTGATGATTTGAGCAGTTTGACAAAATATCCACTGGCTCTGTTAGTGGATACCTCAGGTTGGTTTTAGAGAGTGAGGAAGACCTCTGAAGCCAACTATGTATATAAATAAATAACATTTGATTACACCAACCAACACCCTCCCCAAATTACCATTCTTTGACTATAATCAGGTGTCACAATGGACCGCAATGGTTCTAGGTAAACTCACGTGTACTCAGACTAAATTTCTTTGAAAACCCACTATCCACTTGATTTTTCTCACATAACATTGGATATCAATTAAATCAATGATTTGTCATTGCTTACTTTCAATTAGAGAAGCCTCAAACATCTCCAAAGATTTTTAAGAGCGATTTAAATGAAATTAGACTTGAATCTGCCACAATACTCATAAGTGGGAATATGTAAAAAGAGAATAAATTATGATATTTACGCATTTTTTATACTTTTCACAAGAGTGTATAGTATTATAAGTTTGTCATGAAGTTTGTAACACATGATCCTAGGGTTATCAGGAGGGGTACCTCCCGTACAAACCACCATCTAAATTAATGTTCTTATTAAAAAAAAGAGAATTTAGTGATGCTAAGATAGGAAGGTTGTTTGCAACCAGGAGGAGCGTGAAGAGTATTACATCTTTGGCATAGCCAATGATAGCCTTCTTTCTGGTTGTTTGTTTAAATAATGCTTCCAAATCGACTATAATTTTATTTCTTTAGTAATTAGAGCATTCTGAGCAATATTCCGAATTCAGTTTCAATTTATCTGTAAAAATAAGTACTTGCGCCAGGTGCAAAGATGATTTCACCGCCTGTAGACGGTCAAAACGGTCTATAAGGTTTTAACTTAAGGGTTAGTCAATAAAAATTGCATAAATGAATATGTTTCTCAATATTCTTCAAAAATGTTAAGACAATTTATGTAGTGTAGTCAAAGGTGCAGAGCCAAATAAGAGTCTGAGGGACTGCATGGCAGTGCAAGTCTACAGCATTGTAATTAACTAATTTTTATTGGATTTGTATCTCACTTAAAGCCAGGCTCGTGTCTAGTTTGCCTAAATAATAATCCGAAACTGCCAAGGTGACTAGCTAGTAGCTAGCAAAAATCACAGCTCAGCAAGCTCGAAATAATTTAGGTCCCCACTTGCTCAGAAATTAATTAATTATCACATGACGCATATCTTTTTTATTCTTTTATGGATTTGTATTTCATTTCCTGAATGGCCACAAAAGTGACTGCTCTTCAGTGGACGAAATATGCGCACTAGAGTATAAAATAAAGATTTCTGTATTGTTTTTTTAAGATTTTCCATTTCATTTACAATCAGCCTTTTCAGAACTTTGATGGCCACTCTTCTAGAGAACAAGATGTCGGACAATACCAACCAGTGATATTATTTTTACTTTATAAATTAAGGGCAAGAAGTTTACATTTCATTGAGCATTTTTATCAAAACTTACCACATTTATGAGGATCCTTGTAAATAATGGAATACAATCTCCAAATAATGTTGAGTTGTCGATATGATGGAAAAAACAGGCAGCTGCCACAGAGGCAAATTACACCCAAAGGCTTTACAGCCCATTATGATGACTGTTTTGGAATGATCTTAGCTTCAGTGTTGGCCCTCAACTTTATGTTACAATCAGCATTACTCTCATTATCCTTTCATACCTTATAAATAATGAAATATTATTCTTTAAGATTATTCATTTCATTTGCAGTCTTTTTAGAACTTTGATGGCCACCCTTCTAGATATTTTGAAGCTCCCCACAGCAAGATTTCGGACAAAACCAATTATTATTATTACTTTATAAATTAAAGGCAAGAAGTTTTCATTCCATTGGTTGCTTGTTTTTATCAAAACTCACCACATTTTTAAGGACCCTTGTAAATGATGGAATATAAACTCCAAATAATGTTGAAGTTGTCGATATGATAGATTAGACAGGCAGCTGCCACAGAGGCGATTACACCCAGAGGCCTTACAGCATGGACAACATATTATGATGCCTGTTTTAGAATGATTTTAGCTCAGAATCCTTACACTTATTCAGTCCTCTTATCACAACAAGGTCAAAACAACAATCCAGCAATCCAATCCAGTTGTCGCAATAAATTCTCAAATTGAAAGTAGTTTCTATAGCTTAATGTTTTTATTCACCACCTCATCATCATTATTATTTATCGTTTTTTTTTTCTTTTGTTTGATTCTTTCTGTTTTTTAATTGCTTTTTGTTTTTTAGATTGAAACGTAGAAAATATACAACTAGTGAGGCTGTGTTTGTATTTTAGTAGTATTACATAAGTAGTAGTAGTATCAGTAGTAGTAATAGTAGTAGATCCTAGAAATAAATAACGGCATCACATGCACACATAATCAAAACTATCATCTTACATACATATGGTAGGTATATCGAAGCACAGAGATTAGGGACAATCGATCGATATAAGAAAATATTGGTAGTAATTTAAATACATCATAATTAAATTAGTTACATGTCTGAGAAAACACAAATGCATAATAACATTTAAAAAAATTAAAATACATAAAATAATGAAACGAAAATTTAAAATTTAAAAATACAAACTCAATCTTATGAAATATAAGATTAAGCCCTATATATGTTTACATTCCTTTCCTATCCAAACCAATCCATTCTATAATATTATCAGTATCCACAAGAGTGGGTGTACAACGTCATCTTTATCATATCACTCATATCTCTGAGGAAGTAATCGTTAGCAATGGTAGTAATGGCATATGTTTCAAATAAGGAGAATATATGATTTTTAAAGATTTGCCGAATGGCGATGCTTGTAAGCACATTTGCAACAGCATTTAGAATGCTGATGCTGATGGCTCCACTAGATGTTTCCCGTATTATTGTAAAATTGGAAATTGTTAAAATTCACAGGCGTCTTAGGGCTTGTGCAAAGGTATAAAAAATCTTCGTTTTGTAGCTGCGAATGTGTTAGGTTTGGTTCACTGGCACTTCGGTGTATTTTCGGCAATGTACGCAACATGTTCTCCAACATATTTAACAAAGGCCGGAAAAGTGGCCGCTCACTGAGGTTAAATTTAATGCAGTCTTCTGCAAGTCGTTTTAAGGTTTGTGGTGCATCGGAACGCACTTTCGACATATCCGGTCGTAGAAGGCCTCGTCCAACCATGAATAGAATTTGATCCTTATTGCTGATGTGTGAATATGGCAAACATTCAGCGAGTAATTCATACATAACAATGCCAAAGGCATACACATCTGATTGAAATGAATAGGGATTCTGTTCCTGCATACGTATGACCTCGGGCGCCATCCACAGTATACTACCGGTGGGTTGATTGGCTTGCTTTTCACCTGACCAACGAGTCTTCGCCGTTGCTAGACCGAAATCACCAATCTTAACGGATAGATCTTCGTGCAGGAAAATATTATTTGATTTGAGGTCTCTGCATAAATTAGGATTATGGTAAATTGGTTCAATTGTAACAATAGCATTTGATTCGATGGTAACTGACCTGTGTATAATATTCTTTGCATGCAAATAATCCATGCCTTGAGCTGCTTGTCGACCGACATCTATGAGGGTATTCAGTTTAAATTTGGTCTCACTGACATGTATGTGCTTGTATAAACTACTGCCTTCACACCATTGCGTAACAATGGCAAGCGAAGGCTTCGATACACAACCCATGAACAGCAGAATATTGCAGTGTCGCGTTTTCTTTAGCATAGCCACTTCGTTTTTAAATGCCTGCAGTTGCGCTAAACTTGGTGTTTTCACATTCAAAGTCTTGACTGCCACCGGACCATGCCAATGCGCTTTATAAACAGTACCAAAAGATCCTGAACCAATACGTGGGCCAATAAGTATTTCCTCCGCTTGTATATTCTGTAATCACCAAATAAATATAGTAGATGAGATAAGCATATTCACAGGTATTATTGCAATAATGACCTTACTGACTTACCCAATTCTCTTCAGAACTTTTACTATCACGTGGTGAGAGTAGGTTTTTATTGCTTTCATCGGCAGAACGGGCACGTGGCCTTTTATGTTTAAGCGTACTAGTAGGTGAAGCCTGAGTCGAATTGGAGTGATCAAGGCAGGGATACTAAATAATATTGGAATTAAAGATTTGTACAGTTTGTCTAAGGAAATGAACTATTTGTTTACCGGCAAAGGACCGCGCGTTTGAGCCAGATTACGTTTCGTTTCAGCTGTCAGCGGGCGAATTATATTCATACACACATTCGGAGCTGAATTTGAACGATCCTCTTGGCTAATACGTGGTGGTCTTCCCTGAAAATTATATAACAAACAAACAATATAAACAGAAAATTGCATTACAAATTACAAACTTACATTGAACCGCGTCATTGTCCCACGACCTGGATGCAATATACCCACAGCACTTTCAGGATTCTGTGCCAATAGAATCTCATAATAACTATCCATGGGGAATTGTTGACAAAGTGTTGGAACCTTGTCAGCGCAGCGTTGATGAAACCGAAAGTTGCATTGGCTGCAATAGAACCCAGTGAAGAGGAGACGTCGACAGCCTTCACAAAATGCCAATGAAAAGAATGTTTTCCGTATGAATTGATGTGATATATGAGTCATGATTGGAAACTTGTCCAACAGTCTCACATGGATTTCTTCGACACGCAGCGTCCCAATATCTGTATTCCATGGTATGATTTGGCCACCAGCCTCTAAAGTACTCACTTCACACATATTCGGTTTAAGTTGACGCAGTTTTAGTGCCTTCATAAGAGCATCACATAATCGCACACCGGGCACAACCTCAACAGATGTTCGCTGCTGATTGGGTAAATGTGCACGGAGTAATATTTTCGGTTGGCGGGTTAGGGTACCACTTAGGCTGGGGCCAGCGCTCCCACTTAAGCTTAGACTATCAGTTATATCGCTACCAGCTACAGCAGATGCCACTGAACGTGCAACTACTGAACGTGCTACTTTGTGTATCTGTTGCTGTTGCTGCCTTTGTTGTTTTAATATTTGTGTTTGATTCTCATAATGAGGTTGCGATGAATTTTTTTGTTCCTGAATTGTATATTCTAATACTTCATCCTCCGGATGTGCTGCACTAATTCGTTCCACCAGTTCATGTTCTTTCATTTCCAATTCATGCAGTTTTGAGGTCAATTCATGGTATTCTATTTACAAAAGCACAATATTATCAGAAAAAAAAATCAATTATCATTTTCTCATGGAAGCAACATCGAATTTCATACCTTTTAAGTACATAGCCGGTGGATCTTGGAGTTTGGCAAATTTCGCATTTAAAGCGTCAATATTTTCGCGAGTCAAGTGTATAACTAACTGGACATTGTGTAGTTCTTCGGTTAAACCGTCCTCGAACTCACTGTCGTCTGTGGATGGGGTCCTCGACATTTTTGTTTACTTTAATTGTACTTTATCCACAAGCCAACCACCAACAGAAGCTAAAGATTAGGAATATATAAATAAATACATTATCTGTCATATACACGAAAATTCTCAATAAATGCGAATCTCCGATTCTTTTATTTCTTGTAAGCGGCACAGTTATGGACTGTCTTGCGAGAGACTGCACTCAACATTAAACAGTGTGCCCAAGTCCGACACAAATGATGCCAAGTAATAACCAGGGCTACGTAAAAAAGTTAAATATTCTTTAAATACAAAATAAATGTTATATATTAATATTTGTTTAGTTAGTTTAGAAAGGAAGCCTACGTCCTTTTTGGCGTTCATGTACCCAAAGGTCATCAATGTGAAGGCGCTTGAGCCTCCTTCTGGAGGTATTTATAGTCAAAGCAGAAACCAGCCTATTGACATGACACTTTAGCCGGTCATTATACTGGCTTGTGTGAAAATTTATATGCTTACGCACAGAGAGAATTCTCAGGTCCGTGGATATGATGTCATTACGAACATACCAAGGTGCGTTACCTATCTGACGGAGGACAGAGTTCTGCATCTTCTGTATGAGGTAAATATTTGACTTGGCTGCGGTGCCCCAGAGGGGAATCCCATAAGCCCAGGACGGAACTACTATTGCCTTATAGATAGTAACCTTGTTGCTCAGGCTAAGTTGACTCCTCGGCCGAATGAGCGGTCTGCCCACCTGCTGAAATTATCCAGAAACCCGTGAGTTATCACAGAAGCCTCACTGGCACTGGAAGAGCTGGCAATAAAAGCTGTGTCATCAGCGTATGTGGCCAGCAATGTATTGTCAGCATCTGGGGCTGGCAAATCAGCGGTACAAGACAGGTGCAAGAACACTGCCCTGAGGTACACCCGCACCAATGCTGCGGATACTAGATCTCTCGTCCCGGAACTCAACCATAAAGTAGCGTCCAAGCAGATATGACCTCAGAAGATGCTGGGCAGCCGGGAGGAGGGAGATCTTCAGCTTGTAAAGGGGGCTTGCCTGCATGCCAGATCCGATCGAACACTTGCTGAACATCCAGAAAGATGGCAGAGCTATATTGTTTGTTCTCAAAGGCCTCGAGGACATGCTGCACAACTCGATGAACCTGTTCTGATGCACCATGATGATGCCGAAAGCCAAAACTGGTGATCAGGTAAAGCACTCTGAACGCCACTTACTGTCAGCATTCGTCCAAGAAATATTCTTTCGAATATCTTGCCAGGTTTCGGTATCATATCAATCACAGCGCACTTATACATATATTATGAACAAATAACTCTGCAGCGTCGTCGATACTCGTTGGTGACCTTTAGTCCATCTTCAGGATGATGAGCTGCACTAAACTATGCTGGAATCGGGGAATATTAGCCTTCGTGGGAAGCAGTCGAGGCTTTGTGACAATAAAAAATAAATGTTTGCAATTTATTTAATCTTATATTTCTATGAATTTAACCCCTCATCATTTTCCGTACTCCCATTTTCACCACTCTCATTTGTTTTTTGTTCATCATTTGTTACTTCCGAGCTTTGTGCTTCAGGTGAGTCTTGTTCAGATGCTGTCAATTCCTTTAATCGCTCACGAGCATGATGCACTGCCTTTTCCAATTCGACACACTCCTGTTCAATCTCATAGTTTTTTGACACTAACAATACCCAATTGGCTTCAAGTGTTTTTAATTTTTCACCAGCGTCTGTTTGAGCTTGCTTTCGTTGCCAATTCACATCTTGTATATCTTTCTTTAATTGTTGCAACAGAAGTTGTGCCTTTGCTTGCATTGCAGTGAATACCTCAAGATAAGCTTTCCAAGCTTCGATGCCATAATCCAGCATAATTTCTAGATTAAGTGCACGCACCCACTGATGTTCCAACTGTGCCATTGAGTTCTCAATTGATTCTTGCCATGCAGAGACCTCAGATAGTTTTCCGGCTGGTGGTGGCGGTAATTCATAACGCTTCATTGAGAGTGTTTCCATAGGTTGGCGATTTTGAATACGTTCGAATTCGGTTGTCATTAATGTTGTTTCAAAAGGTGTTGTATTAAGCGGTGGAAGATGTTCTAGGTAATTTTTTGTTGGCCGGTAGCGTCGACATTCTTCTTCGACAATAGCAAGCACCTAATATATGAGAGAAACTTTTAAAGTGCTTTTCTTTTAGTATTATGAAAGAAATATTTACAGATTCTCGAACTCCAGTGTCATCATAGCCATGATCAATATAAGGCAAGGCATCTACAGTAACTTCACCAGCCATTTTATAAAAATTAACCGAATATTGTTGAAATAACAAACGAACTAGAATTGACTGACAGCTGATGGCAAATCTTGAAATCCGTGACAGCACATAAGAAAAAAGTGTTGTTGATGGGAAACATGAGTGTTCCTGGCAGCACTTAGAAAGTAGTGTTGCACAGTTTGTTTGCATTGCCGCAATTTATTGTTTATATTATTTATATTCAACTAAATTCAAAATTAAATTATTCTTAAATTAACTTAAAATTTAAATTCTTTTTTTTAATCCCATAATATCTCAATAAAGATATTTCTGTAAAAATTTAATGAAAAACTTTTCTTATTGAAATAGTGGCAACGCTGTGCAAATTTGTATTGGAAACAAGTTAAGTTAGCTGCGGCACACCGTGTTTCCGGCGCATTTTCTTTCTTTCTCCGTTCTTCTTAACAAAAAGAGGACGTATCTGCGGCTGCAGAATATAAAAATTCAGAAATTGGGTTTTCAAGCCATAAAAAATGGTGAGAATATTATTAAATTAGTACACTGGATTATCCCTTAATAGGATTTCCACAATTTAGAGTTAAAGTAAAGTAAATAATAACAAAATATACTTTGGAATGTAACCTAACCTCCACGTGTTAAGTGTGTTTAGTTAGTGCGGTGTTAGTGAATGTGATTTCCATACAATAAATAAAAGTAACTGTAAACAATTCTAACCTATTGGAATCGTCGCATTGTTATTGATTTTTTGCAGAGTTTAGCCAACGCCAGACCACTGGTCTCCGTTTATTCGGAAAAGAACGAACAACTTAAGGACAAAAACATCTGCCTGCCTGTTGTGTTTAAGGCACCAATTCGCCCAGATGTTGTAAACGACGTTCACCAGTTGTTGCGTCGCAACAACCGTCAGGCATACGCCGTTAGCGAGCTAGCTGGTGAGTAATAATGTGAATTTTTAACTGTTGTGGAAATACATGACAGCATAATTGTTTTTGTTTGCTTTTAGGTCACCAAACCTCTGCTGAATCATGGGGTACCGGTCGTGCTGTTGCACGTATTCCCCGTGTTCGTGGTGGTGGTACTCACCGTTCCGGCCAGGGTGCCTTCGGTAACATGTGCCGTGGTGGTCGCATGTTCGCTCCAACCAAAACCTACCGTCGCTGGCACCGCAAGGTGAATGTTAACCAACGCCGCTACGCTTTGGTTTCGGCTATTGCTGCTTCGGGTGTTCCCGCACTCGTCCAGTCCAAGGGACACATCATCGATGGCGTCTCTGAATTCCCATTGGTTGTTTCCGATGAAGTTCAGAAGCTCCAAAAGACCAAGCAGGCTGTTGTCTTCCTACGCCGCTTGAAGATCTGGGCTGACATCCAAAAGGTATGTTAATAAGAAATCGATTGAAATTGACTAATACAATGGCATGGCAGTACAACAAAGCAAATGACTGACGTTCGTAATTGTTTACGTTGGTGAATTTGTGTGCTTTATGCGAAGCTTGTGCTGCCAGAGAAAAATACTCTCATAAAGGCGTTCCGGGTGTAACCTTTTTCATTTGTTGCAACCGTCGGCAGTTTGAAAGTAACATATTAAATATTTAACACAAAAATCGCTTTTAGTTGTTGATGAAATCATTATAATTGGAAATTTATTTCTTTTCCTTTAATAGGTGTACAAGTCTCAGCGCTTCCGTGCCGGTCGTGGTACCATGCGCGATCGTCGCCGCATTGCCCGTCGTGGTCCTCTTGTTGTCTACCACAAGGATGAGGGTCTTCGCCGTGCTTTCCGCAACATCCCCGGTATTGAGACCATCAGCATTGACAAGTTGAACTTGTTGAAATTGGCTCCTGGTGGCCATGTTGGTCGTTTCGTTATCTGGACTGAATCGGCTTTCGCACGTTTGAACGATTTGTTCGGCACATGGAAGAAAACAGCTACCTTGAAGAAGGGTTACAACCTACCCCAACCCAAGATGGCCAACACCGATTTGACTCGTTTGTTGAAATCCGAAGAAATCCGTAAGGTACTTCGTGATCCCCGCAAGAAGGTGTTCCGTCGTGTCCGTCGTCTCAACCCATTGTCCAATGTTCGTCAACTCATCAAGTTGAACCCCTACGCCGAAGTACTCAAGCGTCGTGCTGCTTTGGCCGCTGAGAAACGTACCGTCGCCAGGGTATTGAACAAGGCTAAGAAACAAAATGTTGAATTGGCCAAATCACACTTTGCCGTCGTTGCTACAAAGGCTGCTGCTAACCGCGCTAAATTACTCGCTGCACGCAAGAAGAAGGTCACCGCTAAGAAACCCGCGGCCAAGAAGTAAATCTGTTTACTTTCCAAAACCACACACTATAATAAAGAAAGAATTATACTTTTTTATGTAAAAAACAACTGGAAGAAACACAAAAGATTGTATGAATTTTATTCATAATATAATTTTAAAATTATTAAAAACAATATTTAGTCCATAAGCAATCATTGCTGCTTTTACGTAAATGGGGAAAAATAATAGGTTCGAATTCTATAGTTTATTTAAACATGATGATGATCTAAACGCGCAATGCCGGCTACATTTCATTTTATATGTGTAGATGCATATAAGTATGTTTGTGCTGTTGATATGGATAAACTTCAAGTCAAAGAAATCATCAGGCATCAGGGGATTAAATGAATAGAAACCAATGCAATAGGAGGAATTTAATACTTTTTGCATGCAATTCATGTGGTTGATGACATGATGAGATAGATGATGCCTTTTGCCTATTAGATTAGTGTGGCTTCATATGGTTGTTGCGGCTTTGCTTCCAAATGAACTGTCAATTAGATGAACATGCTGTGAGAGAGAGAGAGAAAAGTGGGAGAGTTTATATAAGTTGTGTCCCCGCTCTCAAGTTTATCAGCATCACTCACACACACTCGCCGCTCTCTTTATCTACAATACAATTCGCAATGATAACGACGATAACAACGTTCTCGCGCTCATTGCTACACAACCTGTCAATTGTCAGTGTTGCGTTGTTCGCTTTTAAAAGTTTATTATTTCTGCTGATCACACTTTGTGCTTGGTGAGTTGCGTCGCTGCCGGCGTTTACTCGTTAATTGGCATTCAATTAATGAACAACGACAACCGACGACGGCATTCAACAATAGGTTATTCCGCAGTTTAAGCTTGAGACGTTCACTTCGCGTTCTTTTTTCGCGAATAAAAAAGCTACACAAAAAGCACACTTATGTATATACGTACATAATTTCATTTAGTAAAAATAATTCTTGAATTTGCAGAAGAGTTTATTTTTATTTTGGTTTTTTTTTTGCGATTGTTTGTTGTCGCTGATACAACAAAGAAGTCATGGCCATAAATTGGTAAAGAAGAAGCAGAAGCAGAAAAGTGGAGAAACAAATTTAAACTTCAAAATACTAAAATAAGAGAAACAAAATAAAAAACCGGAAACAAGTGTCAATGGAACAAGAAAAAAATCAAAGACATTGGACTACTAAACGAAATTATTTAATTTCATTATATTCTTGTTTATTATCAACATCTTCGCCATCTTCTCGACAACAACAACAACAAGAGCAATAAGCATCATCGTCAGAGGCAGTAACAACAACAACAAAATAAAAAACAGAGCGCGTAGAAATTGGAAGAAGAGCAAAAATAATCATACGATATTTTTTTGCTAGACACTTTCGTCTTTTACGTAGTTGTCTCGTGGGTCGCGACTTGACTGGCGGCGGGTGTCGTCGTCTGGTTACTTATGAACATACACACAGTAGATACGATTATATAGAAAATCTATACGTACATATTAATAAAAAATAAATATAAATTTATAAACATTGAAAAGTACATATTGTATAAAACGCAATAATATTCCATGTGCTCCAGCAATATTCCAATCTCATAATCCCACTGAACGATCACTTAATTTGCTGCTGATTAGGCTTGCTATTGGGTCGTGCAACATACGCCCCAAGGTAGAATAATCATCATACAGTCCTATGTATGTTGATTACAACACAACATTTTAAATAAAATACAAATAAAGTGAAATAAGTAAATCAAATTAAAGAGAGGAAAAAAACCAATACCAAAACAGAACAATGCAGTCAACCGTTTTGTACTTTGCCCAGTGCGCGGCAGAGATTTCATTACTTGGTGGCATAGAAGCAGCATCAGTGGCACTTATCATCTATTACATTTTCGCAAGGACGAGGTAAGTGTAATCATGATGATGATGATGCAGCCATCTGATTTGTTTATTGTTTTCGATCACTGACACCATTTCAATTCTATAATATACTAAAGTAAAACAATTAAATTACATATAGTAGATACATACATATGTATATGCCGGCAATTTAGTATACTTCGGCATTCATACATAAGTAGTATGTAGATACTTTGTTTTGATTTGTACAACGGCCAACGGTTTGTCTGTCGTTGATAATATGTGCGTGACAATTGGTTGCCTTTATTGTTAAATGTTCACATGGAATCATTAATCATTATTATGCATATTCATGAGCAGGTGTGCGTTTCTAGAAAAGCAGCTTTGGTCAAGCCTTGAGTTGACCCAAACATTTAACCCATTTGGTTGATGATTCATTCTTGTTTTGTTTTGTTAGTATATTAGCATACATATATTTAAGATGTTTTTGTTTTCTTTTATTAGTGTACACATAAATACTAATGACATTGAACTTGATAGAATAGATTCGATTAATCATATTGATAAGATATTTTTTGCATTATAGCAACTAGGGTTGTAACGTGATCTTCGTTTGCTACATATTCGGACGCAAGGTATAAATTAAAGTTTTTGGATGAAATTGTTAAAGACAAAAATCCATCTGAGGTATTGCGTTTGCTAACGCTGCATGACTTGGGTCTTGTAAAAGCTTCAAGTGAAGCTGATGACGACGGAGATTCTGTCGCACATAGACCTAGGATTGAATTGCATTGAGTTGACGATGAACCGTGCACTCGCTCCCAGATTTCACCGCAAACTAAAAGTGTTTACCCAAATGTGGCAGACATGCTGGAAAAGAGCAGTGACGGTGAGGAAGATAGAAATGACACCAGTACGAACCTCATCATATAAAAATCATTGATAAATGACCATAATAGCCAAAGCCGGCTTCCAACAAACGAAGACCCTTTAATATCAGGGAAATAAAAGTACAAAACTAATTTTTTTTTCTTTATTAGCTCACATCCGCCTCTGTTACAACCCTATTAGCAACATAACACTATTATCATTTCTTTCCCAACTTGCCAAGATAGAAAGATTATATAATCAAAAGAGAATTGTTTATGATGCTTCTATTATTATAGTATTTATTATCCTAAACAATATTCTTCATGTGTCATTAAATTATCTAAATCCAATATAATTGATAACTGATAAACTAATCAAGTTATGTAGTATTATTGCACTTAGGGTACAAAGCTCAAAATTTAATAAAAACTAAAAATAAAAACAAAAAACAACGAATGTGCATATTTTAGAATTTAGAAGACCCATTATTAAATTAGAAGTCAATAAATTTTAAATAAATAATAGAAATAAATGGGTAATGATAATAATAAAACTTCCTCAACTCTGAGCACGTAAAATACAATAGTATGCTCATCATCGGAAGCTAAAAGTAATAATTTTATATAAAAAAATGAACAAAATCATAATAATTATTATCATTATCATTATAGAATTTCAAATTTAAAGTCAACTGATTAGTGAGTCTTATAGGAGCATTAATATTTAGCGTGATGTCGGGTATATAGTAAAGATTATGATTATATGTACTATTTATCAATATTTGCAAAATTTCATAGTAGTTTTAGAAAATAAAAACTATATACTTATATATGTATAATCAAAACATGATAATCAAAAAAATTTCCTTTGTTTAATTGTCTCATCTGCCTTCAGTTTGTTGTTGCAGTAATTGTTATTTGTCGTTTATACTAGTATTACTATTACTTCGAACTATCTAGAGTTTATCAGGGTATCAAATTTTAATTTGTTTATTTTTATAGTTTTGTATTTTTTTTTTACCGTGTCAATTCAATTATTGTGTAGGCCATTGAACCTCATTACGACAACGACAAATTGTTAAATGTTTGCATTTATAATGTGACAAAAATAAAAGAAAAACAGAACCGCATTTGTAAATGTAAATAAAAAGAAAAAAACAATTGTAAATTTTAATTTTGAATTGTGTTGGACTACAGACCCAACGGCAAAACACTTATAATTTTTATTAAACTTTAATGATTTCACATCATGGTTTGAGGAATTCAGATAACAAATTATTATTTCACTTTTTGTAATGTCACTTTTTTTGTTTATTTCTTCACTTAAAATTTTTTGTTTTTTATTTATTTTTATCAACAGAGCACCTGAGATTATTGCAAGTCTATTTCCAAACTTGAATTTAAGTTATCGCTCTTCATTGGTCAAATTCAATAATATCAGTAATGATTTACTTGTTACCTTGCGTCCGACAACAACAGCAACAACAACAACAACACCAACTGATGATGTGAAAAATGTAAGTAAAACAAAGTCAACACAAAAAACAACACATAATAATCTTTCATACCATTTAAGTAAGGAATTGAAATACATACAGAAATTCTAATTTGAAGTTGAGTTTAAGTTCTTAAAAGATGTAAACTAATAAAATATGATTAAGAACATACATAGGAACACAAGACAATATGGTGGATATTAATGATAACAGGACAATTGGCGTGGCAACAACAATTGCGATTTGCTCTGTTGCTATTCTGCTTGCACTTATGTGATTGTTAGCTTTTAAGTGCAAGTAGCGGGTTCGATAATATGCATTAAGCCCGTTAATACCACACTTCAGAAAGAGAAGCGCTGACATTTTTAGTGCAAGTCAACTAGAAATCATTTGCAATATAATCACCGATATGATCGAACGCAATTTATGTCGTCAATGCTATAATCTATCCATGTTATGAAATGACTGGCAATATGATTGACGACAGGATCAGACGCATGTCATATTATGATCATTTTATGTTTTAACTTGATTTGATTTGTAATAAGTTCACCAATGACTTTCAAAGAAAATTTTGAAATGGTTTGTAATGAAGCGGGTTGTCACAATAGGCCCACCCAAGGCTGCAGTGATGATGTGAATTAAAACCCACCCTTCCCTTAATCTTTGTATCTATCTATCTATTCTCCCATAGGTTACGACATATGTATATCAAATATTGATGAGATGATGCATAATTTTATGTAAATTATGTTATTATTTGTTGTTTTATGAAGTTCCAATGCTCATAACATAATTTGCAAATTTGTAAAGAGAATAAAAATCCAAGGATGAACTAGTTTTTATGAAACCAATCTGGGAACTTTTGTGATACTTTTGTAAATAAATTACTGTGCAATTATAAATTGCTTGTAAATTGTATATTAAGCGACAGAGGCCTTAAGCTTATTCTTATACATAAATGTTTATCGTACATGATCTTGATCTTATAGTAGTCATACATTTGTTTTTTACTATTTACATGTTTTGTAATTAAAATTAATGTTATAGTTAATGTTAAAGTTATACTTTTTTTATGTTTTTCCATATTTGTAGTTATGTATATTTTGTGGTATAAATTTTTGTGTTTAAAGTACATTATACATACGTATGTTGCTGAATTACATATGTAATTTCCTGTAATGATGATTTAATGAATTGGGTTCTGAGTTGTTGAAACCAGGGACAGAAAGTTGATATTATAAAGATATGGGTCATGGTCAGGATTGTGTGGCAGTTGGTGGCAGAGTTTTGTTAATATGAAACTGTGGTATGATTGAACTTAGAGTCATCAATTTTATTGTGTCGGTATGTTATAAGTATGCTAATTCATGGGTCCAAAGACCCATGTCAGTACATAGTATTTTATTGTTTTTGGAGGCTAATCTTATCCTGATGAATGATGATGTAGTTTTGTCTGTTTATGTTTCTTATTGCTTGTATTGAGGATAGAGAGAGAAGGGGTCTGTGTCAATGGTAAATATTTCTTGTTGCTTGAATGCGTAGGAGCATGCTGTGAATATGGATAGATGGAGTGGTATAGTAGCTTGTATGTTTGGATTCGTGTTTCTGTTGTAAGACTGTATGATTCTCCATCAACAGACTTTGACCCGTCAGTGTACAAAATTGTGCTTTAGTACATGGGGTTCTTGAGTTCCCTGAATTTTTGTTGGTAGATTTCGGGTGGGTTATCAGATATTGGCTATTACAATTTGATAACACAAAAACTGAGTGAACTTTTTTTGCATAGTGACAAACTGATAAGGAACAATAATCTACTCTCATTTTTAGGCAAATCATTTCCATATACTAGTATGTATATAAGTACATTGATGTATTCTGACACAATATTGTTTCTATGAGTTTCAAGAATAGTAAATAGTAATTTTAAAATGATAACGACAATTGATTAAAATACATAGGTTATGTTATAACTTCCATCTTTTTTTGACATACTGCAATGTGAAATGTTTGCAAAATTTTGACATTTTCCAACACCATAAATTAATTACTACTTCACAATTGAATGTCAGAAAAATTGTTAGTTGAAGAAGAAGAGAGTGAAGCAGGGAAGAGGAAGCACTTTTTAATAACAAAAGCTTTTGCAATAAAGTGGCGTCTAATTTTGCCGGCTAAACAAATGAATCTCCGAAATCTCAATCAAATTTAAAATAGAAGTGTAAAATTTTAAATCATATTTATTTGCATTTTAATGGAAGTATTATTTTCCTCTCATAAGACTGACTGAAATGGAAAATATAAAAATAATGGAACAAGTATTTAAAGCACGCGGGTGGTTTGAGGTTGGTTTATTTTCGCAAAATTTACAAAATTGCATCATACAATAAAAGAAATAATAATAAAATCAGTAATATGTAAATAAAAAAAAAATAATTATTGTGTTGTTGTTGTTTATAGGATACGAAACCTCAAATTACCCTAGCGCATGGTATTGGGACACAAAATATGTTGGACATCACTCCGCACGCTGGTCGTAAACCTTATAAGAGCATGTTGGATTGGGGAGTTTATTTTTCATATATAGCACAAACAGTGCGAAGCAAGAAATTCAATTATCCTCAGGTAAATAAACTATACTATTTAAAAAAAAAACATGGCATAAAATTGGTATGTGCAGGTTTCAGGACTCGTCCTTAATGATCCACTGTATAAACGTGCCATCCGGACAGCAGCGGAACAATTGTTTCGTGAAAGCACACGCTATGCCAATGGAGGACATCGCTTATTGGCACGCAGCATAAGTGGTGAAGAAGCTGCACGCATTGACACTGAAGAAGATATGCGCTCATATCAAACGATTTTGAAATCTCAAGAGAAACGTGCTGCTAGCATATTGAGTAATATGCGTTCCACACTGAATAACTTTCTGCTCTCCCTCACATCGTGGTTGTTGTATAAACTCTTGCCATGTTTCCTATCCGGCGTTGTGACGCATACCAAACAAATTGAAATGTTGAAAGCTACCTCAGAGCGTTCACCAGGCACACCACTGATATTTGTTCCATTGCATCGTAGTCATCTCGATTATATTATGGTTACATTCATTTTGACAAATAATGATATACGCAGTCCCCTTGTGGCTGCCGGTAATAATTTGCAAATACCAGTTTTCGGCGGTTTATTGCGTGGACTTGGTGCTTTCTTTATTAAACGTAAAATTGATCCAGTTGAGGGTAAAAAGGATGTTCTCTACCGTGCCGCATTGCAATTGTATTTGCAACATGCCCTAAAAATGGGACACAACGTTGAGTTCTTCATCGAAGGTGGACGTACACGCACTGGTAAACCGTGTCTACCGAAAGGTGGCATATTGTCAGTTATAGTCAATGCATTTATGGATCATAGCATACCTGATGCCCTGCTAGTGCCAGTGTCAGTGAATTATGAACGTTTGGTTGATGGTAATTTTGTGCGTGAACAAAAGGGTGAAAAGAAAGTACCAGAAACATTTTTCAAAGCCATCAAAGGCATTTGGAAAGCTTTGAACTCCAACTATGGGCTGATGCGTATCGATTTCAATGAACCCTATTCAATTCGTGAACTTGTACAGTCTTACAGTAAAATTGCCAAAGATGATGGCAGTGGTGGTAAGATTTACACGCCTTCAGCTAGGTAAGTCATTAGCATCATAATTGAAGAGATTGTGAAATGAATACATGTTTCATTTGTTTGCACAGAACTCTGCAGCACAATCAATCGACATCATCATTATATGGTACCGATGTTGTCTGTGAAGAACAACGTAATCTCATTGAAAGCATATCACGTCAAGTGGTTTATGATTGTGCCGTGGCAACTTCTGTTATGTCCACAAATGCTTTGGCTTTCCTTTTACTCACTCGTTATCGTTATGGAGCAGAAGAAAGGAAAGTGGTCACTGGTTTGGATGAGTTGCGCCATACTTTAAAGGGATCTAAGGACATGGGTTTCTCGGGTGAATCTGTGCAAATTATTAAATATGCATGTGATTTACTTGGCACTGGTAAGCAAAAGAAGATGATGATGATGATGATTGTATTTATTATTGATATTTCTTTAGATCTTGTGACTCGCACCAAAAATGAACATGGCACTTGGTTTATAACTCCAGTACAAACCCTAAATAGTTTCATTGAGCTGTCCTATTATGGAAATGTTTTGGTACCTCATTTTGCTTTGAAATCTTTGATATTGACAACATTTCATGCTTTATTACCGACATGGGAGGAGAAAGATCCACAAGAAAAACCTGCTGGCGTTGTACGCATAAAATTACTTGAAAAGGCATTGGAAAATTGTGAGATCTTTCGTTATGAATTCATATTGAATAAACCAACACAAGTTCTGGAAAGTATGCTTGATGTAACTTTGGATAATTTAGTGCTTGATGGTTTTATAAAACAAGGAGAAGTAAGTTGATTCAAAAATGTTTGGTATTTATTTCAAATGCAATTTGTATATGTATTTCTTTTTGTAATTCCAGGATAAAATGGAATCCGACGGTTATGACATACGTAATAAAATACTTGCCCGCAACATGGCTGCATATTTAGACGTTGATGATGGGGTTAGTGATACCTATTATGGAGATGATGAAAAACCCAACATCTTTTACTGCAATGCGACTATAGATCAACAGCGTTATACCTGTGAGGTGCTGGCACCATTTAGTTGCACATATTTGTCTGTAGCACAACATTTACAAATTCTGCATAATTGTGCCATGTTGGAAACAGAATTCATTAGAACTGTTATAAATGATTTATCGGACAGAGTCAAAAATGGTGTCTGTGTTTATAGTAAGTTTTTGTCATCATAGTAAAGTAAAATTTTGTTTTAAATCCATTTATTAAATTTTAGGTGAAAGCATTTCCACTGATTCGATACGTAATTGTCTGAAATTACTTGAAAAATGGTCTGTGATTGAAGTATGCAGTCAAGGTGGCATGCGTGTGATCTCTTTAAGTACACTATATGAAACATCCAGAGATTCGCTCAAAACAATTGTACAACGAATAGCCGCAATTGTGCCAAACTATGATAATGGTTACTTTCCAAAGTAATCTATTTATCCAATCCTATCCTAACCTACCTACCTACCATATAGTGTGTAAATCCACGGTAAAACCAAACTAATCAATTTTACTTACTTCGGTATCACCGGAGGAACTAATATACACATACTTTTCACACAAATTTAAAATATAAAAACTAAAATTTATATGATTTCTTTATGGTTAACCGCTTGTATTCCAATGAAGTTTTATAACAATGTTTTAGTGGGATTGAAAATTGGTGAACTTTGACCGAAAAAGTCGTCAGATTCTTTTATACAAAGGTCAGAGTGTTGTTCTTATAAGTTATTTCAATTTAAAACCATAATTTGTTGTCTTATGTTTTAGTGCAACAAATTTCAAAACATTGTCCATAAATATAAGCCTGGGTGATTGATAAAATAATTTGTTGTCTAAAGCAGAAACTGTACATAAGATATTAATATTCGAATTTGAGATTTTATTGGCAATATTACTTGATAATTGAATGTTTTGAAAATATTGGATCCCAGGCTTTGACTTACAAAGTCTGTTTGTTTTGAAAAGAAAATTGCAACACAATGGACAGAGGTTCATATTCTTCTTATAAGTTACATATGTATTTCAATTCTAAACCATAATTTTGTAAACCATTTTCATGTACCACATCACATATGTTATGATATAAATAGTAGTCCGATTAAAAAGTTTTGAAAATTTAAAAAAAATGGTACTAAGCTCCATTTCCCTTTGCCATAGCAAGGTGGGGGCAAAGAGTATAAAATGTAGAGCAGACAAATCGGTTAATTTAAGTGGTGTGTCTCTTAATTTTACTGTTAAAAATGAAAGCCAAAAAAAAAAGCTCCGCTTAAATTGCATATCCGTCCTATTGACGACTCAATTCTTATTAAAAAATATATAAACTAAAATATCATCCCTTACCCTTCCAAGATGTGTGAAAAGTATATGGTAAAATGAAACAAACAGCACAAGAAGAAACAACGATTATAATGTGTCTTTAGTTAATAAACTTCTTTCATCTCCACCCATCTCCAAGTGAAAATTCATAAACATTCACCCAGAAAAACAAACACATAAACATATATAAGATTTAGAATTAAGAATCGCATTAATTATAAGTTTACTACTTTTACTCTATTCATTCTCTATTAACAATCAATTTTTTCTGAATTCTTAAAAACAAAAACAACAAAAAAAGAATTTAAAATTACATTAAAAACATAAACTTGTATATAAAAAAGAAATTAACAAACAACGAAATTAAAAACAAATTACTCTGATTTGGTTGGTTGGTGTGGTGAGTGATAAACAAGGTTTATCTCCTTCTCGTCCCTGCCACCCATCATTTCTTGAGTCAAAACCAAATAAAAAGAAGAGATTTATAATTTTTTTTGCTTTATAATTTAAGGCGTTTGAACCAAAATGAAATTTTGAAAATTGACTGATCAATAAAATAATCATAATTAAGTTTTATAAAAAAAAAAAAACTAAACGCACACACACACACGCACAGCACACACTTTTTGTGCTGCTCTTTAATACAATAAATATTAATGATCTATAATATAGAAAATAAAACAAACAAACTTTAATTATAGTTAAAACAAAAAAAAAATTCTTGTTTTCTTTATTTAAAAAAAATTAAAATACATACATATATAATAAATTTTTATGGTTAAGTTTGTTTTTCTGTTATGTTTTGATAAGTTAGTCGTGTATATATATATTAGATAGATTCTTTGAACATGATTATGATAATGATTCTAATGATTGTTTGTGTTTGTTTTTTTTTTTTTTGTAAATTAATCTAATGAATGTAGGTAATGATTATTATGTTACTTATATTTATATATTGTGAAGTCGTCGTTTTGCCACCCATTCATTGAACGGTATTTATAGGCTTGTAAAAGATTTTCCTATGAGTATATGATGTATTATATAACATTTGAATAACTATAGTATATATTTTTAGATCAAACATGTGATTTGTGGTTTTTGTTATGCGATATACCTCCTCCTTTTCGTCGTTTTATTCTATTGTTTGTTTTATTCCGATTCAATCGATCATGATCACATATCATCTGCACTTATGTGTTTTTTTGTTCGTGATGTTGACGATGATGCTGTGTTGCTTCTTGGTTTTAAATCAATTTTAATAGTTGGCTTCTTCAATCTCTTTAAATTTTTGCCTTTTTTATTTTTGTTTCCACTAGTTGTATTATTTTTATTTTTAGTTTTCGAAGATGTCGACGCTGCTTCAGATAAATTTTCCTGTCAATAATATACATAATATTAATATTTAAAAATATATTATTATAACCATATTAATTACCTTTGGAGTTTCCTCTTTAAATTTGCCACCAATTTCGCCAGAACATTTTGCAGCACCACAATGGCATACCTTCTTTTGTTTGCCCAAGATATCATCCCAAAAGTAATTAAATGTTAACTCAGTATTCTAATTAGAAAGGAGACATAGATTAGATAAAAATATTATTTATGTGTGTGTGTAAATTACCTCAGGAATATCTTTCATTGCAAACAGACCAATACGATTGATGCCATTAACTAGCCACTTTTGTGTAACACAATTCGGTTCACATGAATGATTCAAAAATCTAGCCAAATTGCCCCGCGGTCCAGCATCAATAATATAGTCTTTTTCAACAGAAAGAAAATAGAAATTCTCATCACGATCGCGTGTCTTTTGTGACATACGTTGAAGAAATTCTGTGTGATTGATTATTTCACCCACATACTCAATTATGAATGTCCCTTCTTTGATAGGCTCGCGGCATATCAGACCAAAGCCGCGTTCATTCATGTAGGCAACTTCGAGACGCGGTGATATACGTGATTCAAACATCTGGTTTTGACATCTTTGACCGGCAGAACAAAACTTAGGGTTACATTCATTAAACAGCACACGATTTAAACATTCCGTGTCTGGACCACATGGATTTTCTGTACGTGGATCACAATTACATACGTTTACTTTATCCAAGTCAATGTGCAATTTAACCGGTGGCACTGCTTTGTTTGTCTTGATCTTACAATATGGTTGTGGATGCAATCTGGCACTTTTAGTCATTGCTAAGGATTGCTCCAGGCGACGAGACTTAATTATACGCAGGAACCTAGATGCTTCAGCTACTCCAGATGCAAAACTTTGATCAAGTGCTAAAGGAAGTTTGGGAAGAAAAGAAATAAAATAATTTATACAAAATTGAAATGTGTCAAAAAATTACTTACGTGATCTGGCCTTGGGAATATCGCTTTGCTCGTCACCTTCGATGTAACGGTAGACTCGACGTCGTGAAATCCAAGCATGATCATGTGTCCCAAAGAAGCGTACAACAAAATCCAGGCGTCCATGAGATTTGCGAACAAGATTCTCGGGTATTTCTGGTGGTGGCATTATGATTGCCGGCCACCAACGGTAATTATTGAATTTAGCCCAAACAATCTCACCATAGAGAGGAAAACGTCCACTCTCACATTCTTCACAGATGTAATTCTCACTTGGTTTCATTGGAATATTGCGACAATGTTTATGTACTGCAATGGGACATGTCTCGCAACACAGCAATTCGCCGCCATTCACACACATGAAGCACCATGTCACATTAATAGGTGCTTCGGTTTTGCTTTTGTTATAGTGGCGTGGACAAATTATATACGATGCTGTTAATATTTCCGACCCTGCTGGTATGCAGGACGAGTCCATGTGGTAGGTGGCCGGACATTTTACACATTTTATTAATTTTGCACTGCCCAATTGCTGGAATTTTTTAGGGTCATCCGAAACGCAGGTATGACAAACGTGCGACGGACAACGTACTGCCGATTTGTTCAAGTTAGCCTGCGGCCAGTATTGGCAACAAACTGGATGGATCTTATTACTACACAATGGCATATGGCAATTAAATAGTTTACCATCGTGAGATTTACTTGGTGACGATTTTCTCGGTGAATTCGGAGGCGTTGACTGTTTTGCATTTGCCTGATGGCATATGCAGCAACTGTCCGGTGCTACAGTCTCACATTCGTAGCACACTAAGGGCTCTTCATCCACCAGAGATTCACCTTCGGCCGTAATATGTATATTGGGCACAATAAAATTTTTCGTTTCTTCTTTTTTAATTGTCATCAGGCAATCGGATGATGATTTCACCACCGGTATTTCAATATCATTTGTATTCTCTTCCGTTATGGGCTCTTCTTTTATTACAAGACCAAGATTTTTAGATACTTTGCCGCGTGCAGATGTTGAACCAGTCAAAGGAGGATTATTCTTACAATTAGCATGCAGCCATGTATTGCAACCATTCAAACAACGCTTTAAATTATCACCAGGACGATAACAGTATTTACATACGGGTTCTCGTACTAAACCACGAAACAGGTATTTAGGCTCCAAGTTCAGTATGTCCTCCACTACTTCGTCGATTGGACGGTTTTTTGTAGTTTTGGGTCTTTGCGCTACTTGGCGCTCTGCTTGAGTTTTTGTTATCAAGGTACTTGGTATTGCCAACGGTGTCTGGCTCCGACGAATATTGATATTTCGTAAACGACTTGATAGTCGTTTTATTGAGCCATCACCGGAAATGTTTTCTGTTAAGCCAAGGTCACTATCTTCAGCAATCCTATTATTAGGATTCAATTTTGTAACCTGAGCTTTCTTTTGTCTCATGTTTAAAATAAGTAACGACCAGATATTGTTTGCCACCGATAAGAGGCAACGATCCATCGGTTCATTCGATTCTTCGCCTCTGATAACAAACTCTTTGATAGAACAAAATAACTCTATAAATTCTTTGTTGTTGTGAAGACTAGATTCTTGTTGTGTTATAAATGGAGATACTGCACTTAAATCAATTTCTTTATTTCGAGTATTTGATTGATGCAATTCATCATCCATCAATGCAGAATTAACTACTTCGTCAGTGCTGCTGATTTTGCGCCGTTTTGGGATAAAGCTGGCGCCTTTAACTGGAGAAAACGCCGGACTAAAAGGCGACTCAGATCTTTCACGTTTTGTAACACGTAAAAGGTTATTATTGTTAGTTTTGGCATTTACATTGTCGGTTGACCCATAAATGCTGCTTCCAATATCTGATGTTGACTCACCAGCAGTCAACATAGATGTTCGTCTTTGTCGCTTTTGCATAGAACTGTATAAACAAAAAATATACCATCAACAATCATATAAAATACATATTGTGATACGCAGTAAACAAAGATCTCACAATTCATTCATTCAAACTATTGCCCCATAAAAGATAATCACTCCATTATTGGATACACACACAAACATTTGGTTTTGTCATTTAATATAGTAAGTAATCTAATAATAATAAAATAGTCTTATAACCAGAAAGAAGGTTACTCTTCACGCTCCTGTGAATGAGCATGCAGAAATATTAAATTAATGCGCATGGCCATGGTGTATTGAGCACACGTATCGGGAGCTATCAGTCACCTAGGATCCTAATTTCAGTTCGATAAGTCGAAAAAACAAAAAGTTTTTCTAATAAGAACATTAATTTGAATATGCGTTTGTGTGGGAGGTATCCCTCCTAGAGGTCCGATTCAGCGGATTCATGTTTATAAACTGATGAACTAGTTTGCATACATACAAACATACATGGCTCAACCAAATCCTATCATCGCGCTGATCAAGACTGTATAGACTTTATGGGGTCTCCGATGTCTCCTTCTGTGTGTTACAAATTTCATGACAAACTTTAAGAATAGTATAAATATCACGTCATTATTGACATTTAATAGTAAAATAGCCCTATAAAAAAAGAAGAGACTATTTAACTAGTACTTACACTGAATTTTCGTATATTTCAAAAAATTTCTCCAATCTTTCGCCACACGGTAATTCAGCAACGACATCAGCTTCTTTAATTGCTTGATGCCATACATCAACTCTGGTCTTTTTTGGTACCATTTCACGGAATTTTATACTTTTGAGTCCAAATTTTATACGAATGTCTTGACGCAAGGACTCGTATGCTTCAAACCCATGATATGGTATCAAATGTTCTTGCCTTATCCAATTGCGACGTCCATTATCCGCAAAGAAACGCACATGCACTTGTATTGGTGGTAATTGGTTCATTGGTTGCATTTTTCGTAGTAGCGTAGGTGCATTACCAACAATTTGATCTGCCGGATCAGGACAAACAATACACGGCCAGTAGCAATATGAGTATAATTTACCCCAAAACAAGTAACCCGTTTGATATGTTGGCCAAATTATTTCTGTGGCTGCTATAGAAGAGCCCTTGGCACTATCTACGCTTACTGACGGCGATATTAGTAACATTTCAGCTGGAAGTGTTACCGCTGGTGTTGATGCGACAGCAACATTAGCGTCAGAATTTTTGTTATCATTGTTTATATGTTGCTGCTCATGATGCTCACTATTGTTATTGTTATGTTCCTCACCTAAATGTGGTGATGGTGGTCCAAGATTATTAGCAACAACATTAAGACCTGAATCTAATGTTGTTTTGTCACTTTTTGGGGAATTCGTTTTAGTGAGCACCATAGATTTCTTTTTCTTTTTCTCCACCATTATCACTGTTGCATTTGTACTTTGCTCCTTCACCCCTTCGGAGGATTGCAGCTGTTTTTCTGATTTTTTACTAATTTTCTTAACATTACTCTTTTTTTTATCACCGACTGTACTAATATCATTAGCATTATCATTATTTGCACTATTTTCACTGGTTACTTGATGGGTTAGAACACTTATCGATGCATTGTCTAACAAATTTGTTGATGAATTTAATAAATTTGTTGTGTTCTCTTCTTCATCATTCAGAGAACTTGCCAATTTCCAATTTGGGCGAATCTTTTTATTTGTGGCAACATCAGCATTTTCCATTTTTAAAGTGGAAATAAGATTTTTTACTGGTGATTTATTCTGTTGTCGGTCCCGTTTTTTCAAACGCTTAGTTTGCTTTTGCTGAAGCTGCGTTTCCACATCTTCAGCATCTCCATCAAAACCATTATTATTCTGTTTCGACGGTTGCACTACACTGTTATTACTAGGACCTTCAACAAATCTATCAGTTGATGATGCATCCTCATTTTTCTTATTAACTACTGTTACCGCCGCCATCGCCAAGGTCGCTGTTGGTAAATTATTTTCGCACTCTGTGTTGTCTAATAAAAATGGTTCGCTGTTACTGTTATTTAACATGTTGCTCCGATTGCGCGTAGTCCGTCCCGAATCTTCGTTTTCAACGAATGTGGTGATGGTGGTGGGTGAACTGTTAGAACCAATATACTTGGTGCTGAGTGTTGATTGCAAATTTAGCAAGTCTCGCATTTCTGAGAATTTTTTTTTTTTAGTGAAAAAAATCTTATCTATTGTAATTTTTTTTTTTTTTACTGTTGGCGCCTATTACTTACTTTTAGATTTTAGCGCCATTTTCTGAGTTGCTGATGGAAGAGCCTCATTATTTGTAACTGGACTACTACTACTACTGCTGCTACAATTTGTAGTTGTTATTTTGTCCGACATTTTTTTATGTTTTTTAACTAATTTTGTCTTGTTTTCCCTACGTTTATCTTTTTTCGCAAGCTTACCTTCAGAATTATTATTTGTGTCCGATACAATTTCTGGAGATTTAAATATTTAGTTTATTTACAAATTTTAACAATTTTTGAACAATTTACCATCGATATTATTCATTTTTTCTTAAAATCACTATCACAATTTAACAAGCAATAAGTAAAAATTATAACTAAAGGAAAATCCGTAGCGTTCGACGCTTTGTGGTATTGTGAGCGTATGGGAAAAATAGTTTATTACGCGCCAAAATAGCGCTGCCAACTCGCTTAGATTAGATAAATAAAATTGAAACACTGACCAACACGATTAATGCAGTTATATTTGAATTCTCTCAAATTCCAACAACAATTGTTTTTGCTCTCTCTCTATCTCTCTCACTCTCTCTCACACAATTTCATTACACACACAAGTTGGCAGTTCTATTTTAATATACATATTTTGTTAAGATAACAAAAAAAAAAAACACATTGAAACATTGAGACAAATTGGATTTCAATGTTTTATTATGGACGCAAATTTTGTTGAAAAAATTGGCCAAGAAGTAAAATCGCGCGGTTTATTCGATGAGTTTCGTAAAGATTCATTGGGAGAAGTAGACACAAAACCAGCTTATCAGAATTTACATTCCCGCGTTGAAAACGCAGTGAAGAATTTTCTTGCAAAGCAGCAATGGACTCCCGAGACAAATAAATTACAATTACGTGAAAAATTGCGTAAACACATTGCAATTGAGTAAGTGTATATGTTAATTAATTAATACATCAATCAAAATTATTAACGATAACTAATATTGATTTTCCATAGTTTGGGATTCTTGGATGCGGGTGTCGAACGTATTGTAGATCAAGTGGTTAATCCAAAAATTGCAACAGTTTTTCAACCTAAGATCGAAGAAATTGCATACAATTATCTTGGAATAGCGCCACCAGAACCAATGCCTGGTGTACCACCGCCACCACCAGATCGATCAATGTTAGCACCACCACCAGCTTTGCCACCGTTAAGCCATCTGAATGGGGCAATGCTAAGTGTGGAAACTGTAAGCAGCCTGTTGCCAACCGATTTAGAGCAAATCAGTCCAGATTCTGATAGAGCTACAATGAAATCTGATTCAAAAGACGATGACGACGAACTTCCACCAGGTGTTGATGCTGACGAAGATGCATGCGATGATGACATATCACCGCCATTTGAACCAATTGTAAAACAAGACATTGTCAAACCAGTAACCACCTTAAATACGGACAATGTTCAAGAAGAATGTTCTTTAGAGTCAATGCATACAACTCAGTCGGTTAAGGAAGATATATCTGCATCGTTTTTTGCTGGTGCTTCGCAACAATCTCAATTATCACAAGTTTCAAGTGATAGCCGTTTGACAGCAATGTCAAGCATTTCGGCAGCTGATGCAGATCAATCAAAGAATCTGACTCCAAATGCAGCTGTAAATATATCGGAAGAAGCTCAAATGCCAAATTTCAATGATAATTCATGTGAGACAACAAATGTGAAAACTGGTGAAGATCTACACTTTGACATTAAGAAAGATGCCATCAAATTTGAAGGTAAATATAGAATGACTTCTAATGTAAAAGCATAAAAAATAATGAGAAAGTAAATGAAAATCTTATTGTTTCAGGGACAGAACGTCGAAGCTCTCTTTCGGAGGTGGTTAGCAGCACAAATGGTGTCGTTGGGGGTGGTGGTGTTGGTGTTGTTGTTAGTAAGACCGAAATAGAAAGTGCAATAATGGCCGAGGTGGAAAAAAACCTTGCAGGAGACAAAAATGAAATTCTAACAAAGGATGATAAACAAGATACACCACCAACACCAATAGCACCGGACTCTAGTTTTGGTTCATGTGGTGGTGACACTCCAAGCTCAACAACACCACAAAAACCAACGCAAGAGAACATTGAGCAGCCGGATAAGGAGAAGCAGCCGGATACTAGCATTGCAGCCAAAGATACGGTGACATCGACATCAAGTGTTGTTGAGTTGTCAACAAAACCACCACCACCAACAACACCAATACCAACAACAACTCAACAAGAACAACCAGATTCGACTAAAGATGACAACGTTGTTAAACAACCAAGTTCTTCGTCATCGTCACGTCATAAGAAACACTCGAAGGATAAGCGTCATCACCACTCGGATGATAAGAATCGTAGTCATTCCAGTTCCAAAGATCGTGATAGGAGTCGCGATAAGTCTCACAGTTCTTCTAATAAACATTCAACTTCTAGTTCAAAGTATTCATCATCCAGTTCGAGGCACTCTTCACACAAGAGCTCAAGCTCAAGACGCGATAAAAATCAATCGAATCAAAGTTCATCTGCTTCATCGAGTCGCAGTTCAACTACACACGATTCAAATGGAAAGCGTAGCGATCGTCGTGAGAGTGATAGAAAGCATAAAACATCATCTTCATCATCGTCTGTGGCAAAATCTGAAAATAAAGAACGCAGCAGTAGTTCATCAACAAAGAAGAATGATCGTGATCGTAACAAAGGAGCTTCAACAACCCATGATGATCATAACGAATCGAAAACCAAGAAACCAAGACGTAGATCAAATGATTCAAATGATGAAGGGAAAACATTAAATGGTAAAGCAACAAGTACGCCAACACAAAATGCAGCTGATGCTGCAACATCTTCACAACAAATAGATAAGACACAGAACAATAATATCAGTGAAACAAATGGCAATGGTAATGGAAACGGCAATGCTAATGGTAATGAAAATGGCAATGCCAATGGTAATGAAAATGGCAATGCCAATGGTAATGAAAATGTCAATGGTAATGGTAATGGAAATGAAAATGCAAATGGTAATGGAAATGGAAATGACAATGGAAATGACAATGGCAATGACAATGGCAATGTCAATGGAAATGAGAATGATGATGATGATGATGATGATGATGAAAGTGATACCCACTTCATTTTACAGACAAGTGATCATAATGCAAATGTAAACCCATTTATTTCACTTGATGATTTACTGGAGAATGCAACAACTGATTATGTCGAACTAACAGGAACTGGCGGAAAAGTGTTCAAAAAAATGAATGCAAATGGTCGATATCGAAGGCTAACCCAAGTAGGAAAACAGATTGTTCTACAACCGGCAATTCAACCCCAGTCATCTCAGCAGCAAAGCTGCAGGTCCCTTGCTCCATTGAACAGAAGAACCATCAGTCAAGATTCAAATAAAACCAACAACGAATTAACAAAGTCAGCACAAAACCGTTGCAGAAGTGAACCAAGTGCCGCTCAATCATCAACCAGTGTCGTCGCAGACGATGATAAGGATGTGCATTTCTTAAAGAAAATCGATTTTGATTTTGAGACAAATTTAAATGTTTTGGAAAAAGTTGTTCTTGGTTACAGTTCAGCTAAAAAATATTACCAAGGAAATAAGGAAGAAGGTACTGTGGTAGAGTTTAAAAAAGTTTCTGGACGTATTAGTAGAAATAAGCGTCCTATAACATCAGTATTACATTTTGAGTATAATGCTCAATCGAGCGGAGGTGGTGGTGATAGTAATTTAAGTAATACCACCGAAAAGAATCCTAAAGCTAATGCAACAAACAACAACAACAATAATGAGGATGATGAGCAACAAAGTAAACGACTAAAACTTGATACAAAGCCATCACCAACACTTTCAGATGCTAGCAGTGCTAATTCCAAAGAGAATGAAGCTCTTGAAAAAAATGAAGCTAGTGAGTTATTATCATCTAATAAGCAAATGAAATTATCTTTACTTGTAAATACAATATTTTCTTATATATACCCTTTTAACTTTATATATCCTTTCACATGCCGCCACATAGAAAGATCAGATCGCAAGAATATGACCTATGAATTCTCTATCATTTAGCTTTAAGTTGTAGTCACATTTAGTCATTGTTTTGTGTATACATCAATACAATAATAAGTACAGCACGCACGGTAAGCTCTCTCTCTCTAATTTTAACCATTCATTCTTATACATGGTATGCCATTTATTTAATAAATAGATTTACCTATAGATATATTATAACAAAAATAATCAATCAGTAACTAACAACTTATATTTCATATTCTAGACTCTGGCAGTACTGGTAATAATCACCTACGTTCCAAACTATCACGTACTTCAGTTAATAAACTTTTTCAACAACAACGTTACAACAATGATGATCTTTACAAACCCAGGCCAATTCTATCGCAACGTTCAAGACGTCGCCATTTGGATTCGTTACCAAGGGCTTCGTTACTTTAGAGTAATTGTATCTACAAAAGTTTACATACTCCCCCTTTCATACCGCTTTAATGGACATCTGTCTCAACTATTTCTCCGGCCATGTCAAGTTTTTGGATATGCTAACTAAAAACATTTGGAAGCTATAAAGGAATTAAAGAGTATGAAAATACTGAGAGAGAGACTAAATGATCTGTGACACGATTGCAGATCAATAACTCAAAAAAATAAAAGACTATTTTACATAAAAGCTAACGGATAGACATAGCGTAATTGATTGTCTTCGCCACACTTCCGCCATCCTATTTCATGTATACCTACTTATACTATGTATCATCTTTGACTCCCAATTCTACTATGTGTTATAAACATCATGACAAATTTATATCAACTACTTTGCGAGAAATGATTTTATATGCCAAAAACCAACAACAACAGCATTTGCACAGACGAGTCGATATAATATCTATCTATTCACACTTAATAACTATGAGTATATAAGTATAAAAGTTAAAAAAAAAGCTTCAATATATTAAATATTATATTACATATCCTTCAATTACTATTCACATATATTTAATAAATATACACCATATAATCAATAATACTACATATACATACATATATTTAATCAATATTAAACAAAAATGACTACAATTGGTAGATCTATATGTGTCTATACTATATCCCAAACCTATATTTATTCACCTTGGGATCTGGTCCATTAGAGACACGATTATTGTATTGCACACAAAATGCTTTAAATGTCAATAAAATGAAAATTTAAAAAAATCTATCTATAATCTTATGAAAAAAGGGAAAACTTATCTTTTTCGTTTAACTTTTTGTTCTGGGATTTTTAATAGGCAAACAGAAATGTGCAGCAAGTGGATGAAGAAAGTGATTGCATAAATGCTTAGTGCTGATATCTTGAGAAGGACTGAAAAGATTTTCACGAAAATAAATCCAAGAGAAAAATAATAAAGAGAACTGTTTTATGGTTATCCGTTCATGGAATTTTGTCTGGATAATATGTTAAACAATTAATTTTGAATCCACCTACAATTCGAAACACACGAAATATTATTATTTCTTATAGAGGAACTCATAGAGTTACCGATAACATCAATGTCATAATGATTGGGTTAGTCGATCCAAAGTTATGGCCAAAAACCATCAAGCGTGTCGTATGCACAAAAAAATTTGCATGCTTTAAGGGGCAGGGCAGCATTGCGAGAAACGAAAAATTAACAATTTTTACAAGTTGGTACTAGGCCAACAGAAATACGCAGCAACTGAATGGTAGTTTTCAAAAATGCATATTGGCTTTTATTTCGAGAACTACTGCACCGATTTCATTGATACTAATGTCAAATAAAAGTACATGAAAAGGACTGTACATGAGTTGGGTTCTGTATCTGGAATTGTATCCGGATAATATGTTTAATCGAAAGAAAAATGCAAAAAGGTCAATTGTAAGTGTTTTCACCAGTCGAAATAAATAATTTTATCATATCATATAGATGAAATCTTAAGCTTTCTGGTGACATTAATGTCATCATGATTGGATTAGTCTATCGAAAGTTATAGTCAAAATAGATTTATGCAGTATAAACTAGAAAAAAAACAAGCAAATTTGTCAAAATACTCTACTATACGTCGAACCTGTGGATCTTGAGAGGGGAGAAACTTTCAACAGTAACGTATGCGGATGGCTGGATACTGTTCTGTTGATGAGCGACATCAATCAGGCTGTAGCCTCGGCTCTGTCTCCTGCAAGACCAGTTGCGCCTAATGGTACCCTTGGTTGAAAAGGTGGAACATCTGCTTCTGCTCGAAGCTCAACCTGCGAAATAAGCTGTTATTGTATTAGGACATATGGTCCAAGGTACTGCTGCGGTTATTCACTGAGGCTTGCAGATTCCAACATCAAAAGAAGACATCGTGAAGCAAAGCAACAAACAGACTCTTCATTAGGTTGGAGGACCATGACAATCACCTGGCAAACAACGTGAAGTCTGAAAAGGCAACAGCCCCTGCGCTGTAAACAAAGTATATGTAAAGGTAGGAATAAGATAAACGTCTAACTTGGAAATATCATATTACAAATACTGCTCGTTCCTGTTCCTACAAAATGAAAAAGTTGAACTGGCTTCTGTGCAAAAAGAGCAAACTTAGTTTGGAAAATAAGCTTTAAGTATACAAGCAAATCGTTGCTCCTTTCTGGAAATATGGTATCCAGCTATGGGGTACATCGCACCCTTCAAATCACAGGAAATTTAAGTCCTTCAAAACAAAGCGCTAAGAACAATCACCAATGCCCCTTGGTTTGTCAGGAACGCTACTCTTCACAACGACATCAGCATGCCTACAATTTTACAGTAAATAAATTTCCAAAGCAGCCGATGCAATGACAGACTTCTGTCCCACGCAAATACAGTCGCAGAGTCACTCACCAGGATGGTGATTCAAAGGCGGTTAAAAAAGATTCAGCCTAACGACTTACCAACACTCAGCTAACAAATTGCACCTTCTTTTCTACATATTGAACTTATATCAATCTCTGTAATTGTCAATAGTTTTCTTACCAATATTTTATAGCTTAAATGGTTCACTATTCTTAATAAATACAATTTAAAAAAAAAAAAGATATATGAACTCGATATATGTATGAATAAACAACATAAATATTGAATTTGACATAAAACATAATATTTATCCTTTATTATTTTGTTGTTGTTTCCATTTTCACAGTTATTACAGTTTCTTTTAACCATTTTAAATTTATCATTTCAAATGTTTCTTGTTCCTCTCTTCTTTTGTTAACAATTAAAAGTATTTAGCATTATAAGTAATTTGTCTTTTGTTGCTATTGTTGTTTTTTATCTAAATCTTTTTGTTTGCCTTTTAGTTTATAATGGGGTTTTTTTGCGGTTTCTAGGTTAATATTATTTATGTTACATTAATACATTATACAGAGATAATAATAATAAAAATAATTTAAAATAATAAAATAAAAAAAAAATAAGTATAACAATTTTATCATCAATTAAAAACAAAAGACACAGATAGTTGATTTTATAGTAAATACAAGTATAAATCCAATTAATCAATAGTATGTGTATGTATGTGTGTGTGTGTCTTATTATTAATTTCAATATGAATGCATAAATAACTATTAAAAAAATCTAGCAGCATTCACATGGTACAATTCAATACAATTTGTTTGTAAGTATGTAATTTAAGCCTTAAATCTACTCCTCTACCTCATCATTATCATGATCATCATGATCATCAACTGGAGTGCATTGTCTGTCATTCATTTTATTATTAATTGTTGAGTGAATGACAGATTTTGCCATCATATAAGAACTCCTTACTATTGTCTGCGGCTTAAACGTTAAACGTTTTGATTTTTGCATTTTTACATAGTGTGTGTTTGTAGTGTATGTGTGTGTGGTACATATATATATATGATTATACAAATACACAATAAAATATATAGTCACATATAAGTATGAAGATTTATAATATTTTTTTTTTTTAGTTTTTTGTGTTTTTCTTTTGATAGATTAATATTGACTTGGGTGCGTTGTATAAATTAGATAAACGCATTATTAATTAATTATTTAATGAAGCATTCATTTAATTAACTTTGTTTTTATTTTTTTTTTTGATTTCTTTTTTTTAATTGCAATTAAATTACAAATTATTAATTTTATTTTATTGTTTTTTGTTTTTTGAAATTTTCATCACTACAACGATTAACAGAAAAAAAAATAATATAAATATGTATATATTTATTTATATGTGTATATATTTTTTTTATATTGACATATTTTTTTTTTTGCTTTTTTTTCTTTTATATAAAAAAATAATAATAAAAATATTTTATTTTACAGAGAAAAAATAATAAAAATAAAAACTAGGTTTTTGGAAAACCAACCACTACTTCAAGTATTTCTTTTTTTTTTTTAACATACATAAATATATAATATATATAAGATATAGATTTTTTTTTACCATAACAAGAAATTCTGTATCTTCTTAACACAGAGAATTTTTTTCCTTACATTTTACAATCTAATCAAATCGAAAGTTTCAAAAAAACTGACTTATGTTTGTTTGTTTATATATCTCACTGATTTGTGTGTGTGTTTGTATATATAAGTGCATGTATGTGTGTGTATCTATGGATTTGCGTAAGTGTGAGAGCGAGTTTTGTTTGTGCACAACAACTACAATTTTATAATTTGTTTCTCTTCTCTGACATTAAAGTGATAAAACTCTCTCACCGACTCCACGCAGAGTATTCATTCTCATTCTTCATAATTGTTTGTTTGTTTGTTTTTTAAAGCGTTTCAAACGCTCTTCTCTAATTCTAATTACAATAATTGTTGGTTTTTCTTTTGTTTTCATACTGTCTTTGTTGCTGTCTCTCGCTGCTACTATATACTTACTACTACTTATATCCATTGTCTTACAGACTGATGACCTATTTAGAAACCCCGATCATAGGGTGTTTTGACTTCTGTATGTCGCGTATGTAGATTTATAGTAGGCGAAGGAGTTCTAGCTGAGAGTTCACACACAGATTTAATTGCTCCAGCAGCATGAACTGTTGGAGGCGTTGGAGGTTGTGATGTAGGAGATGAAGTAGTTTGTTCACTTTTGTTTTGTGCTGCTGCGGATTGTGTTGTTTCCGTCCTAAGCTCTTCAACTGTTTCAGGTTTTGGTACAACATAACTAACTACAGCAGATGATCCTTTTGTTGTTGCTGCTGCTCCTGATACTGTTGTTGCATCACGACTCTCACGAGTTTTTAATTCACTTTTACCACTAATTGACGATTTATACTGGTCAGCATTCATGCCACACAAATAGTATTTAAAGAATTCATATGTTGACCAACAAATTGCTGTCGCTGGCATTGAATAAAGTACACGTGCAGTCATGCCTTTGAAAAAGCCACCTGCTCCAGCCATTCTATATATCTGTAAAAAGAAAACAACAATATATATTAATACATATTTTATATTCAATTTCATTTAATGTGTGATACTAACTTGTCTTATAGCTTCAGACATGCCCTTTGTTAGACCTGTTTCTTGTGTATTCAATAAGGTTTTAACCACATCCAAGGGTGTCGTTATAGCTGCAGCACATGCTCCTGCTGCTGCTCCAGCTGTCATATGCACTATAGGATTATATCTTCTATCTTGATTTAACTATTTATTGGAAATCATTTGTTAGTTTAATGGTTGTTATACTTATAAGAAATTCCTTACCATATTTTGGAAAAACTCATATGTTGTAAAGTGTATCGTTTGATATGGGATATTCATGACCAATTGCGTTGAATACGAACGATAGAAAGCACGCATGCCTTCTTGTCTATAGACATCTTTCATGCAACTAATCACAGATTTATATGGTGAATTATACATTTGCATGCGTTGCTTAATGACATCTGTGGGATTTGAAATACCATCATGTATCAGAGTGGCCACAACACCAGAAATCACTAAACAACATCATAGATAGAAGATTTTTTCATCAATAAATTATTTGAATTGATAATTGCATTGTTTACTTACTATAATTAAGATTATTATGTGAGGTGAATTTTGTCATCATTTCTTTGGTTAATTCATATGAACCAAAATACAATGAATGTGCTGGTCCAGCACCAACCACAACAGCACTAACACCACGAATTGGTCTATAGGAAAGAAAGTTCATATGTTATTCATTAGCATTCATATGTATATTATATAGTGTAATGTATTACATACCTCAAGAGACCTTCACGTGATATCATTGTTGCAAAAGTTTGAAAAATATTGACATTTGATTGTGTTAAACTTTGCATTCTTGTCTATAAAGAAATTGATAGAAATAGAAAAATACTTATAAATATACTTGTCATGCTTGTTGTTCAATGAAATGATGAGAGATAAGCTTTTATCAAAAAAAAAAAAAAAAACTCTCAGATCAATTCTTCTTCCTGTATTGCCCATATAGAAATCTTTTAGTTTTCTTTCAAGTGGTTTACAGACAAACGAACAAAAGTATACAATACATGTATATTAAAGTCATATGAGTCTTTCTAAAGATAAGAGAAATATTTTTCAATCATAAAACTTTAACACATTTCATTAGGGTTTCATTTCGATCGATCGATCATATACATTTTTTAGCACTTAAACTAATAAGCAGGTGGTTATCTCTCTTCCTTTGAAAATCAAACTTAGGTCATTTAAAGAAGAAATTTGGTGTTTTAAAAAACAAAATACCTTTGATAAAACTAATGCTCATGATCTACAATAAATGAGGGTTATAGATATGGTAATAATTAAAATTTCATAACTTGAAGAAATACAATAAACATTTGATATTCAATAAATAAAACATTGCTGGACTGTGTTTTATTGTTATTTTCAGTTCAATGGAATTGTCTTTAGGTTCATGACTATTCCCACCCACTCATTCCGATTAGAATTCTGGAGTATATATGTATATTGTACTCTCTATATGTACTCGTCGTCATCATATAATTTTCATTTACTTTGTACTAAGAAAAATCAATAATCCAAACATGAGTTGTCTCGACTAGACTTGACTCTTAGTCCATTTTCTTCATTTTGCATGGAACAATTGTATATTAGATTGACTAGAGTAGACATTAGTCATATATACCATAGTATCTAAGTATATGTGTCTATACTTATTTCTTTATGGAAAATTATATATTTGTTTAGTCCAGTAAAAACAATAAGAAACAACAAAGTTATAACACAATAAACTCTGAATTATTCAGTAGACGTGACGACTATTGTTGTGTTGATTTTTCTTTTTGCGTCAAATTAAATTAAATAAGAATTTTATACTTGTCAACAAACCATAGCATAGGAAGGAGGAGACTAGGAGACTATCACATTGTAGTAATATAATATTTAGTTGGAAGCTTTAGAGGAGATATCACGAATATCATAGAAAACAATGCAAGGAAACAATCGATTCAGTCCATTGACCGGCCATTGCTGTGACTGTTTATATATATATATATTTTTTTTTTGTAAATCATATACATATGTACATATTTCCATTTCAGTTCTCTGATTACTAGAAAAGATAGCTTTCATATTACAAATTAGGCACATTTATTGCACAGCGATTTCCCGAGATATATTGTACATATACATATACCACATATATTGTAATCATACGACTGATAAATTTGTAAAACTTAAATATTTGTAAAAATTGAAGAATTGAATCGACTGTTGTTTCATTGTTTTTTTATGTTTGTTACCTTAGAACTTTTTTCTAGGTGAACCGATTTTGGATGATTCTTTTTTAATTGGGATGCTGGGATGCTGGTGTTTGTCATGATTACTGGAATGAATAGAATATATAGATGATCGTTTACATCTAAAATCATACAGTAATGATATACATTTGAGCTTAAAAAGACTACTATGAATAACTCATTTCATTTCTTTGGTAAAGATCAGTTTAAATCTACAATACTCAACAATTGCATCATTTTATTTACTAAATAAACACATTGAACTCTGTGTGTGTTTATTGCGAAATTTGTTCATCTTTTTCTTTAACAACAAAGTGTTTTTATTCATACTAATATGTATAAGCAAACGAAGGGTCAAGCGCCTAGACAAACATGTATTAGTCAGTCAGAGAGGATTCTAAACAAAAGTGTAATGATTCAATTTATTTATAAATAAACATACTTATGTATATCAGTATAATAGTATAAAAAAAGCCATCTCATCATGATGATAGAGGAAAGAATCATTTTCAATATGAAAAAAATATCAAATTTAAAAATCAATTTAATTGTTTACAAATACAATAAAAACATTATCTATGAAGCTTCTTAATATAATCAATTGGTATTGATAGATAAATGAAATTATATAAGTATGTATATTCAACTCAACCCAACCTAGTGTTTATCATTATAGGAAATCAAGACTCAAATAATAAAATACTAAGTTACCTAACAACAATTAGTGACATTTTTAAAATTAATCTTATTTCACCATATACTCATTGTATTGGGGGAGGGTAAACACAATCGCCTATCATCATCACCATTGGTTTTAAGGTGACAAAAAAATTGATAAGGCAAAAATTGTATAATAATCGATTTTCCCAATATTCTAATTGTCATAGGTAAGTGTGACTGTGTGTGTGAATGATAACACAAAATCAGTTTTTATTTTAGGAAGCTAACATATTAAATAAAAAAAAAAAAAGAAAAATGAAAGTGTTTATATTGTATTAAAAAATATTATGATAGATATTGTTAGTGCACTTGGTATGTTATTATTGTCAATGCAATGAAAATAAAAACACACAAGTATTACATGTCCAATAATAAATCGGGAATCACCCATGCTTTAGATAGACTCTCACTTATTTTTAATTTTAAATTGGTTCTCAATTGATTGTGAAAATACAATACAATACTATATAGATGAGTACATATTGTATGTACGAGAGTATAAATGCAAGCAACATGGTATAATAATGGTATACATATGAATGGTCTTCATCAATTACGGTAATAACCCTATAGAGAGCATCTGTCTGATGACATTATATACACAAATATATATGTACATATGTATATACTTGGAACAATACAATATCAATGTGTTTATTGATTCATTGGAATAGCAAAAAGAAGTTTTCAAACAAAAATGATGACATTGATTTTTTCATACTTATGTATTTGTTTACATTTGAACTCACTGCGTCTTCGAAGGCTAAAAGTTGAATTTAAAGAATCCATCCGGGATCAAATCAAAGTACAGCAAAACAAAACAAAAGCCAAGCCTACTTACTAAGTACTAAACTTTATTTTGTTGAATTGAATCGAATGAACGAACATTGAATGAACTTTATCGATAGTATAGATAATATATGCGACAGCAATGAATATATTTTATTTTATATACATTATACATAGTATGTATATGCAAAAGTATAAGATTTGTATACAAGAGGCATGCAAAGGTATACCGAAGACAACGAACCACATACAGACAATCCAGACATACAATGAGGAGGAGAAGAGTATTCGCGTAAATGCAAATTGTGGAATTTAATTACAATTCTGTATAAAAAGTTCTCCTCTCCTACGTAGTATACTATTTAAGTACTCAATATATGTACATAGATACATACATACATACATATGTACATGTATAGAATATCATCATGTAGTATAAGAAAGTAAAGATGGATGTTACTTATATATTTAATTCAATTGCTGAGAATATTTTATTTTATAACTGAAATACAATAGTATCATCATCATCATGACTTCTCAGAACTTAACTCTCCACATCAAACGTGTTTCATTTGCTATTGCTAATCTTATCAACTTTCAACAGTTAATAAAATAATAATCAGAACGTGCTCGATAAGCAGACTCACACACACAATGCTTAGCTTCATCAATTCATTGTTTGATAAAAAATTAAAAGTAAAAATATTATAAAATAATAAAAACCCAGAACAGAGAAATATCAAAAGATGCGATGCTGAAGTATGCGATATAGTTCATGATTTGATGAATAATTCAAGTATGTATTTCACAACAGGATCGGAATTCTAATTGAAGAAATACAAAAAAAGAAAATGAAATATGTTGAAAAAACATTATTATATCATCATTATCAAAAAGACGACGACGGCGACGACTAAGACTACGACTAACATATCCGAACGCAGCGTATAAGTATAAGAACGAAAACAGAAACATTAGTTTCTGTGCATATACTACTACAACAATGTGAGGTTAGGTAATAAGTGCCTCCTCCTCCACATCCTCCAATCCACCTATGCACCACATTCACTTTCGAACTCTCATAACAATTGAGATTGAGATTATGTTTGTGACTTACCTTAACCGAATCCAGCGGATACATGACAATATGCTCAAGTACACCAGCAATAGCGCCAGCAATCATATTGACTCCAATACTCGTTGTTGGCAGCGATTCATAATCGTCAATATTCATGATGATTTTTGTATTTTCTGTGTGTGTTTCAATTCAATCAAATTTTAATAATATTAATTTTGCAATTGTTGTTGGTCTTCTTATTGTTGTTCCTCCTCCAAACCACATTCACTACTTGATGATGCAAAATCTCACTATTCTTCACACTTCTGTCGTTCTGTCACACACACACGAACGACCAACCGACCGACCGACTGACTGTGATTAACTGTCCGTCCGTATGCTCGTTACTCGCGCGTATGTCTCGAGAGCAGCAGCAGCAGGTTATGGTTGCTGATTTGCTTTGCTTATGGCGTATGCAATTATTGCCGTTTCTTTTGCTTTGACAGTGTGCTTTCTCTTCGTTTATGCTTTCTGCTGCTTTACCTTCAAAACACCACACTCACTATTTTTGCTTTTGCTTTCGCAGCTGATAAGAACTGCGTGCCTGCGCGCAACTATTTGTTGCCAAATGTATTGTTGTGTGTTGTTTGTTTGCTTGCTTGCTTACTGTGTGTGTGTGTGTGCAAGTATGTGTACGCGTATGAACACATTAAATTTCACAAATATTTTTCGCCGCTTATGCCAAGGACAAGAAAACTTTGTTCGATTCCGTTCTGTTGGTGTGCCGGTTTCACGTTTTCATCAAATATAATATAATAATTTTCTGTTTTTTCTTATGTTGCTGCTGCTTCTGTTTGCTGTTGTGTAACACACACGCAGATGTACATACGCAGGCTATTATTGTTGGTTGGATTCGTTGGTGTAGTATATATTTAATTGACGGTAGAGTCGTGTGCTGTGCCGCCGCAGCCAAAAAGAGACTTCGATTAAAACAACAACAACGACGACGACGACGCAACGATGAAAACAAAACGACGACAACTTTTCTTCTCGTCTTCCAATTGTTAAATTCTCCTAAAATTTGTTGATAATTTAACACAAAGATTGTGAAATAAAATAAAACAGAAAAACAAAGACATATGATGTATATAATTAAAGTTAGATAATAATTTTGTCTAATGTATTTCAGAACTCACGCAAACTTATAATGAATGTGGAATTAAATAAAAGCACGCGTAGCAAGCACGCCGTTTTTGTGCACTATCGCCGCGCATTTAACTAAAAGTACAGAATCAGCTGATATGAAATTCTGCCTATAAGAAAAAACAATCAATCGATCTAGTTGGCAGCATAATGTTTAGTCTTGTGATCAAGTTGGCAGCGCAAGCACGGCGATTTTTGTTCGTTTCACCCGTCTTGTAAGAAAATCACACGTGTGAGGGCGCTATTATCACATCAATATTTTGTTTGAAGATTTCTTAACACTATGAATTAAGTGTTAACAGCACTGGTGACAGGCAGCTCGTGTGTGTATGTGTGTAATAACAAAGTAACACAGGGTGCTTTGTTTTTATTCGGTACAATTTACTTTTTAAAAAATATTTAACAGAAAAATAATTCAATTTGTCGTGCTGCATAAAGTGGGTGGCAATCCGTGTGCTATCCCCAAAAATCGCAAAAAGAGCCGTCCTCGAATAAAGGATCGCAAGATAGTCCAAATGCCACCCAAAGCGCATGTAGGAAGAAAAGCTCTTGGTTAATGATCTCGATTACGAATTCCATGTTTTCCGTGCAAATTCTATTCCTTTGGGTAAAGATGTAAAAATTGTAAACAAGTTTAAGAACTCCATATAATTTATTTAACACATAAGGAAGACATGAGTGTATTATATTTGTTTAGACATTTACAATTTATTTTTTTTTTTAATAAAATAACGAAATTAACGCATTTGTGGGCTAATAAATTGCTTGTGTCTTTTGTTTGTTTGTTTTTCTCTTTTAATTATAACATAACAACAACAATTATAATGTGTTAAATTTAACATAAATATATTTTATAATTATATAACTCAAGCACATTTTCCTACTACTACTGAAATGCCAAACCTAAATGCAAGAAATTGTCTTTATGTTCTTGTTTGCCCAGCAAAAGATTTTTGTTTTGTTTTTTCTTTTAAAAAATAATACAAAGAAAAAAAATATACATTTATAAAATAAAACTTTTAATTATTGTCTTTTTTCTTCTACAGGATATTCTTAGGGGCGGCTACCAATCCCATTCATTAATGCCCTCTTGTTTTTAAATGCTTTGTTTTCTTCTTAAGCGCATCATTGGATATGACACATTCTCGGCGTGAAGATGGAGAATCCTTTACAAGCCTTTATTGTACCAAACTGTATCCAAATCGGGACGTTTCTTGGCAATATTTTTCTGTACATCTTCTTCTAGATTTTTTACCTATAGATAAACAAAAAAAAAAAATTATAAAGGAATTTCAGTAAATTGTATTGATGTGTCTTACTTTAATGGCAGCACGCTGACTAAAGAAAGCACAACCCAATGGTGTTGCAAAGATTAAAACAAAACCACAGAATAACAATTGAATGGGAGCATTTGCTTTGGGATAACGTTTAAGGAAACCACGCTTCTCAAGAGTATCCATAAGCACCGGGGTCAATGTCATACCAGGCACAGCCATGGCAACGCGACTGAGAACAACAGCTGAAATACCAACGGCAGCTGCTCTCTTAGAGAATCCCAATTCACGATCTTTTTCATCTAACAAAACAACACCATTTTTTAATTCTCTGTAAAACAAAAAATTGATAAATTAAATGTTTAATGGTTTTTTAAAATGATTCTAGAACTTACTGCATACGCATGCATGGCACATTGATGCAATTGGCAGCAGCAACAGCGGCAAGTGGCACCAAACGACCATAAATTGGTGGCAAGTTCTGCACAAAGTAAACAGGTTCATTTAATATATACATATATCTAGATCTTTTGTAAATACTAAAATATATTTCTTTACCTTGACTGCTCGGTTTAGTGAAAGTGCAGTTGTTAAGGCGCCACCAGTTGCCAAACAATATGAGGTAAATAGTTGCCTGTAATAAATATTTATTATAAATTAATTTAAGTTTTTTAATTTCCTATACTTACGAATTACTGATCGGTGAGGAACCTGAACGATTTGTATAATTCACAATGGCATTGAATGTTTGATTGAACCATTGCCAGAAGACAACAGCACGCGTTGTTTGATAGAAAGTCATCATGCCTGAGTTAAGTGGAAAAATTATTTCAATTTATTAATTACATACATTGTATGAGTAATTTACTTATGTATGTCATACGCACATACACTTACATATGTACATACATATGTATGTGACTAGTATAGTATATAAGCATAAAGATGTTTACATTTTCATCATTTATAAAAGATTGAAAGACTTGTGAACTTGAAGAGATGTTAGTGTCTTTTCTTTTTGTGAATGACGGAAGCAATTTTTATGAATCTAATTGAAATACAAAAGACATTCTACACATAACTATGTACTTACAATAACAGATAAACAAGCTATTTTGTACTTAAAAAAAAATACAGAAAACCGAGCCCCCAAAAGTCGATTTAGATAAATACAAATGTATCTTCTTATAAACTATTCCACAAATTCTTTATTTGCTACTGGCGTCAGATGACAACCAGCGAATTTTTATCGTCTGTTGTAAGTCACTTTATGATGTTTAGATGAAATAATCATCCATCTGGGATGCGGAATGTATGGTTGTTGCTTTGAGTTAATTTATATGAGAAATTCTTTTTAAGAGGCTTTTTACTTTACTTGTGAGAAAATACAATGCAATTTCATATAAGTATGTAATGAAGTCCTAGCTCAACTTGTGTGGGGTCCATCAATTTGTACGAGGTTTATTCTCTATGAGATTCTTTACTTTCTTAAGTACAATATAAAATGACCAAAAAAGATTCTTTCCTAGGTTAACTTGTACGAGAATTACCTGACCATATTTTGAGATTATATACATTTCTCATAAGTATCATAAAAAAGTCTTATAAAGATGTTCCAGTTCAATTTGTGTGGGAATTAATTGACTAAACTTTTTTTCAATTTGTAATTATTTACATTTACATAAGTAAAAAACCATAAAAAGAGTATTATAAAGATGTCTTGGTTCATTTCTACAAGGATATTTAGACTTTATTATCTTTGCATCATTTTCAAAATTTGTGTGGGAGTCAGTTGATTTTTATTGTTTTTTAGAAGGAAGGGATGGAAAAAGTTAGATGACAGTTCAATGCAAACGTTCGAAGAAGTGTTCTGTGAAGTAAAAGCAAAGCTATTAGGATGAATCGTGAAGTACAAGCATCAGCCAGGGCTACTTGAGTCAGCGCTTTAAAGTACCGTGGTCAGCCAGGGGCAGCCGATATGGTTGCATTTTTCAGATTTCCTACCATTTATATATGTTCCTGCGTTTTCAGGGAAATTCACTTAGTGGTCAAATTGGTACAACACATTCCATACGTTTATTGTCCTATAAGAGAATCTTGGCTTAAAATCTATTTGATATTCTTTACAATTCTCATAGGAGAATCTTATAATGAGGACTTGGTTTGAAGTATATTTTGTTTACAAATCTCCCAAGAGCATCTTATAATGATGTATTGATTCAATTCGATTGTTGATCTTTTAGCCTTGCTTTTTCTCTATTTTCTATCTGATTTTTAACATATCATGGACTGAAAGAAAATTCAATGACATGCAATGAATTATTTATAAAATTACAATGTTTTTTCTTTCTTATTTCTTCGTTTGCATTGCTAAACATTAAAAAAGAAAGTATAAATAAAGAAAGCTAAAACATATTCAGAAAATAAAAAAAAGAAAATACTACAAATTTGAATTCAAAGATCAAAACTCTTGTCAAAATAATAAAAAAAATTTTGATATTGAAAGTTTAAAGTCTGAAACTAAATTCTAATCGTAATCTATCTACAATATACAATAATAAATAAATTCAAAAGGTTATCTTCAACATCTCAATGAAATGTGTATTGAATTCCAAGTCAAATCCATTCATCTACTTACTACTGACATATATGGTAAAATGGAATTCTCTCTTTAAAAAAGCTTACTTACATCCTGTTATAAGCATGTTCATTGGCATCTGCGCTGACATGCGTCCAATGATTATTGATTTCTCGCCTGTTTCCGGATGAAATGCCGAATCATATAAATATTTTGCACGCCAAACATCATCGATGGTCTTGCATTCAGGTACATCCTGACCAGCACGATACCGAACTATAATATCACGTGCCCGTTCCAATTGTGAGTTGGTGGCCAATATGTTCAAAGGATTGGTCAACAGGAAGAAATGCTTGGCACGATTCAAATAAGTGCTTTGATCATATTTTGGTTTATCAATATTAACGCGAGGTAGTGGCATCTTTTTTTTATTTTTTTAAGTAGAAAAATAGAGAAAAATTGTTTAAAAATATTTATGTAGATAAATTCACTTGTCACTAGAACATATAAAATACAATAATAATAAATATATTTTCATATATGATTTCAAATACTTAATTTGAAATCGAATTCAATGCACTTGTTTCTTATCATTGACGAAGGACGCCGCCGTCATCAAACAAAACAAAAACAACCACTTTATATACATATATGATATACATCCATATAACTATGTATGTATGTATGTATTGATCATTCTATTTACCGCTTATCGACACTTTGACAAGTTTTAAGTTTGTATTTAAACATATAAACTTTATCTTTCTTCATTTATTTATTTATTTATTTGTTAATTACGAGTACCACTCTCATCTGCCGGCATTGTGAGAGCAAAAAAAGCGGGCGCGGTAAGCGATAGTGAGAGTAAAATGGAATGGAATTTTTAATTTTATATTTAATTTTTTGTTTCTAATTGATAATTTTATTGGATGCCTTATCGCTTATTTGTTTGTGTTTTTGTATTTTTAGAATTACATAATCTTCTGAATTTTAACGAGTATTGAAAAATCTATAAAACGCAGCTTCTCTGAAAGTTGAGCAATTGCGGCGTTGGTTTATTCAGGGTCAGTAAGTCTAGAGTCGGCATTATATGTACATTATGTATGCATATAAACACAGATACAAATATGTACTGTACATACAGATATACATATTACAAGAATGCGTTCACTGATAAAGAAATAACATTATTACTTTAATAAGAAGTAGACTGGCTATTTATTGTATTGTATTAACAATGTTAAAAGCAACAATGTCAAATGGCGTCTAAATTTTTGTATAGAATTTGTATATACATATATGTATCTATAGATATGTGTTTGCGTCTGCTCTTTGCGTGTGTGTAGTTGTTATTTGTTTTTTTTTTTCATTTTTTTGTGCGCTTCAGGTTGTTGTATTCACCTTTGCTTTCTTTTATACTTTTTACGTATATCACTTTTTGCACAATTTCTTTTAACCGCTTGTCCGCCCACAAAAGCTAAGAACACGATACCTAAGACTTTGGCAGTGAATTTACTACTGAAATAAGCTTTGCCTTAGTGACAAATCCATAATACAAATTATTGCTGTCAGCTGCGATGAAGAAATCTACCAACCAACCAATAAACACTCCAGAAAGCTTAATAACAAAAGTTTGCTATCACCACCAAATGGGGCGTAGTTAAATAATGAATCAAAGGGGGATCACTAGGGGGACGGACTCACTTACATATGTTTCATATATATATATATATGTTTTATACTGTAAATTTGATCTACTTACCTTTAGAACATACACCTTTAGAGAGAATTGTTTAGTCTTTGGAAACTATTGGTTCACAAGGCCTCTTCTGTCCTGTTGTCAATCTCTCCGATAATAGCCTAAGTGAGCTGGTATTAGTAACGGCTAACACCCTAATTTACTTTGGTATAGACTTAACTAGAAACTTCATAGATTGGTACTTTTTATCTATGGAAATGTGGTAATGATATGATATTATTATGGTCTCTCTGCCAAGTCTGCCTTTAGCAAAATGGGGTTCTTGTGTTCTGGGCCATATTGAAAGAACACGTGGTGATTTGGGCTGCAAGTCTAGGTGGCGAGCAAAAAACAAATCACACAGTGTGGCTGAAGTGATGGGCAAAAAACGAGAAAATTTCCTTCACATCTTTCAGAACATTTACGCTGATTTTTTTTTTCGTAATATTAAATCCCCCTTCTATGCCTATGGCTAAAATGAAACTGTGAAAAAAAATGAACAAGAATAAAAATTTAGAGCAAAAGCTCTCTTCACAGTTCTTAAAGTTGCGCAAAAATGAAACGCACAAATACTTGTGAACACGCATCTGTGTAGAGTAAAGCAGCTGCTGGACAGAAAAAATGTATACATGTATTAGTTTATTAGTACATATTCTTGTGTATGGAATTCTGTAGAGCTCTCTCATTTTGCGCTTGAACTTGAAATGTGAACGAACATTCAATGGAGGGAGAGTTATTTCTTATTTAAAAAAAAAAGAAAGAGAGAGGAAAATAAGACAGAATGACTGTAATGTTTTTACTGTTAAACTTTGGAATTGAAGAAGTATCGAAACTGTTCTTAACTGTTATCGTAACTGTTAATGAATTAGTGATGGTAATGATATTTTTAAGGTAAATAAGATTTACTAATGAAATTTCATTATTTCGAATCATTTAATGAATGATGGTACCTAAATTTTTTCTATAATACAAATTGGTTAACAACTATGATCCTGTTAGAATAGTTTTTCGGTTTAAGGTTTACACACCAAGTGCTTGAGGGCTTCAGTATGGAATGGTCAAATTCAGGTGGAGAAGATAAGTTCTTAATGGCCATAACTCAGTGGATGTTAAGATTGGTTCCGAGATTTATAAGTCAGTAGACGTTAAGATCGGTTCTGATTCATATAAAAGGTTAGTAAATAGCATCACATTAAAGGTTAAGATCGTTCAAATTATGGTGACAAAGAAAATGGAATAGAAATTAGACCGGTTTACAATCACATAAGACGTCCTTAAAGAGAGCGATCAAATAGTTAAACCAAAGACCATTAACTACATAGACTGGACAATTTGCTCACGAAATTGTGTTCGCTATCAAAATTGTTGTGCCACTCAAAAGGTTCCACTAAAAAATCTGAAGATACCAGCAACAATTTCGATGAGTTTTATTGTTGGAAGATTCCAAAAGAGAAAAAAAACGCCATGCTTCTTGAGCCAATCTGTCTATGGTCTTTGGTTTAACACCCTTAGATACCTACCATTAACTGGCTTTTGAGATTGGATAAATTCTCATGAAGTATACGTGTAGAATAATTTTGTTACCAATTATCAATCATAACCAAATTGTAGTGCAAGCCACAATGTTTAGTCTTTATTTATTTAGATTTTGTTGTCATTATATCTTTTTTTCTTGGGATCATCTAATTTGTATGGCATGTACTTATGCATTTTTATGCATATTTATGCTTTTCATTTATTTAATTAAATAATTATCAATCAATTAGACTAAAAACATAACATTCAACAATTAGTTATTTTTTATTATGTACTTCATTTGTATGTACCATATGTATGTTTGTTTGTATGTAATTCATTATATTTTATAAGATTTTCTTTTACAATTAATTGTTGCATTTTTCCTTTACTCATCATTATTTTAATTATTATTGTTGTTATTGTTAATGATGTGGTTGTTGTTAATTACATATAACAAGATTATATAATTAATTATATTACAAGAATTCATAAAATATGAAATAATTACGAAACAACAAGCGAAAATTCAACATTAAATTGATTTAACATAAAATAATATACAAATATTGGATAAAATCTAAAATATACATAGTACATACATATATGCGATTTATACCATAGTTGATAAGTAGAGAGATTAAGATATTATAAGAGGATTAATTAATTGAATAATAACAAAGATATAATTAATAAATAAAGATGAAATAACAACAATTTTAGAACACTTTTACAATAAATACATTTTTGTTTTATTTTTCTTTGTCTAAACTGTAATTCTTTATCAATTTTTGTATATTTATGTCGTATATATTTGTATTATCTGTGCTAACTCAACTTTTATATTTTGTATAGATATTTTATGTCTTGTATGTATAGATTTGTATGACTTATGTTAGTAATTGAAACACAGAATTGACATATTTAAATTAAATATATATGGTAGATAGTTTTTTTTTAAATATTCTTTTGCTTCTGGCTATAACTGATTCTTCTATAAGTATTGTACAGGGTGCACAATCTAGTTATTAACACTTATTCTATAACTATAACTGAAGACTGTTCTCCTCGAAGACCAGATGCCTGTTGAGAAGTTAAGTTAGCTTGACTCCACCATAAATTTTAACATCCGAAGAGAAAATACCCAACAGTAGATTGAATATCTACCATATTTCTCTTCGAAGAAAATTCATGGTAGCACTAGGCTATAAAACAGAAAAGAAACCTCTTTCAATATCTCTCAATTTGTACTTTATGATCATTGATCTCCAGTTTTCATTATTCTTTCCACAAGAAACATATGAGTACTGATTTTTATAATCAAATCCTTTATGTGAGTCCAAATATGAAGCTTACTTATATTATTAAAAGATACTTCTAATGCAATACATCAAATAGTTGTGAAGGTCTTTAAATTTTTCAAAGTGTCTATAACTAGATAGTGCCCCCATTATATGTAAATAAATAACTATCAATGTATTTAGGTTTATATACTTGTAAATGTCTTATATACCTTTCACATATGGGTTTGGATTTGTTTCACTTGTGCTTGACACTCTTGGAAGTCACTCTAAATTAAAGCAATTGAATTTAGATATTGTCAAATACTAATCAGATTATTGATTATAGTAAAGAACATTTCTATTGTATGTGAAAGGTATATTCTCTTTGGTGAATCCGAAGCTATTTTTTTATCTTTATTGTAAGGAAGAACGTTGTACTTCATTAAGGAGGAAATAGTATACTCTTGTAATCTATTGTAGAGTATATATTTAATACACGTAATTGTCTATCGATTGTTGTATATGATTGATTTATGTAAGTAGTATTGTAATGCTGTAATTATGTTAATTATAATTTTGTTTTATATAACATATTTGTATTAGAGGAGTATATGTTTGTAAATATTGGTAATATTCTAAAAGGTAAAAAGGAACGCAGTAACTAACATAGGGAGAATGAGTTAAGCACTCGTTAATTGTATGTATCTTGGTTTCATTATTGTTAATTAATTCGTATTTTTAATATATTTTCATATTTTTTTGTTTTTTTTTGCTTTTATAAAGATTTTTGCAGTTAACTCAATGCATAAATTGTATGTAAACGGAAGTTTTTAAGCGGAAAACAATAGTCAAAATTTAGTATTCATTTTTTTATAGATACACATGTAAATATATATATAGTATGTAGTATATGAATATGCACATCTATTTATGTATGTGTGTGTTTATATATTGTTTATATGTGTAGAGTAGTATTTTATTTAATTTATTTTATATTATTTATAATTTCAAAAACTGTTTAATCAAGAAATACATGAGGAAATTTGAGAATATCTTTTTGTTTCATTGATTCTCAGAAGTTATAACACAATAAAACATAATATAAAACATGTCACGAATTTTTAAATAATTTTTTTAAATTTTATAGAAAAAGAACTCAAAAACAAAATGTTTAAATTTATTAAAAACAAATTCTTCTATATTTTTTAGTTCAATTTTAGCATTAGAAATCATTTCTGCTGGTCCCAGATTATTTTTTAATAAATAAATTGATTAATTTTGTTTAATAACATAAACTAAGAATAGAGAATCATAATCTTTGAAATTCTCATGCAAATTTAGTCAAACAGTTTACAGTTTATGATGGTCATATGTTTAGGACATTTTGTTGGCAAGTAAGGTAAGTTATTTATAATATTGTATTTTCAGCAAGTTTGTTGTACCATAGAATTTTGAAGAGAAAATATGCTTAAAGGAAGTTTGTTAATTTGGTCATACCTTCATTGATAGTGTATGGTATTCTTCTGAAATATTTTTAGCTACTTAATATGCTAACATATGACCATCACTGTATGTTTTTTTTTTTTTTGTATTTTTAAATGTTCTATTATGTAATAACAAATTAATGATGCTTGTCGAACTCAATTATTTATTTTTATGTTGCAATCAATCTTAAATGCTTCATCATTATATCATGCCTCTTTTGCCTATCTTCTTTTATGGTTTTCATTTATTTTATTTAATTATAGAGTACCTTTTTTTTTTAATTTAAATACAAATATTAAATAATTATTTAATAAACTTTAAGTTTGCCGACAAAAACACTTAAGGATTTTTTTATTTAAGTGTAAGTAGTCGTATAGAGGTATATATTTAATGCGTTGTATCTATATTGTGTACAGTTATATTTTAATTAACAATTTATATTTTACACACATGAACTTAAATTAGAACAAATTAAATGTATTATATTATATTTCTTTATATATGTAAGTACCATCTATCTATCTTTAAGGGTCTTCATGCATTTTATAATTTGTTTGTTAACTTGGTATTGTTTGTATTGTATATTATGTTATTTGAAGTTTTTACTGTATATTTGGAATGAATATAATTTGGAATAATTAGCTAAACTGTATTTGAATCATAGGATTTAGATGATATTTATAGAATGATAAAATAAGTAACAACACTAGGGTGTACAATATAAGTACTATTTGATCATTAGGATTAACTGAATATCAATACTTAACTTATTTATATGTTGCAGTAAATAGCCCATATTCCTCGTAAAGTATTGGAATTAAAGTGAGCCTATCTATTGGTCTGATATTAAACATTTGAACAAAATATTTTTAACTTTTAACCAACCAAAATCGGACCAATAGATGGCCTACCATTTAGTAGTGTTTGTTTAGACCAGGGTTGTCCAACCCAACTGAAGTTTAAATGCAGCTTAATGTGGCCAAGCGGCCGAAGAGGCCCACGGAACCAAACAGGTTGGACAGCCCTTAGACTTAGACTTAATAGAGCGATACTTTAATCAATTTGAAGACAATATCTCATATAAGAAAGGTACTCGTAACTTATTTAAATGTCTTTGTTTTTTTATTAAAAGAACGAAACCATACTCTATAAGAAATACTCATCGTAATAGATGAATTTAAGGAAATAGCTTGACACTGCTACTATTGTGTAAACGACACCTAAATTTAAGACTGAATTCATATAAAGCAATCTATAAGCTCATCTATTCGATGCAATATTAACAACATTGTGACAAAATCTAAAGCCAGCACATGGGAACATGTTAGAGTGAATTTTGCTACTCAAAAGAACTTCAGTTGGTGGGTGTTGGTTATAGAGACAAAAATATGTTACACTTCATAACTAATTATTATAAACTATGATTCAAGTAACATCAATCATCACTAATTCCTAGATTACAAATAATTTTGTAGTATGTATTGTATATGTGTAAATATGTGAGACCCTTAAAAAGATTTCATTGACTTTGATTTTCATTTTGTATGTAGTACTGTGTTTGCTTTCTGATTGAATGAATTGATTACATTTTTTATATATTTTGTGTACATATTTTTCTGTTTATGTTAAAAATGATCTATCTTTTATGTATGTATAAATAAATTAACTAATTTAACTAGGATATACCATATAATATACTCGTAATAAAAAATTGACTTCATTAAGTATTTACATAACAAAACAATTGACACTAATAATTGCCTTTGAGTTTTTTTTTATATTTTAATAATTGATTTTTTATTTGTTTGTTTCTTTGTATCATTTAATTGAATTAATTTTCTTTAATTAATTAATTATACTATTTTGTATTGTAGTAACTTTATTGAATGAATTGCATTTTAATTTTTTTTTAATATTATTGTATTAATAAATTAATTTTAACAAAAGGACGATTTGATTCGCTATTATTTGCTGGCTATTATTTATTTGTTGTTTATCATATAATATTTAATTTCAATTGATTTTTTGGGGTGTAAAATTTTAACTTATTAAAAAATAAATAAATAACAAAAATAATCATACATATATAACTTTTCTTCTTCTATATTTCTTCGATTCAAAAAATCTTGTATTTTATTTAACAAAAATTCGTTGCTTTAAATGTTAATTTCACGTTGTCATTGTTTGTTTGTTTGTTATTTTGTCTTTTCTTCCTGTTTTTAGTTTGTTTATTCATTAAAGAAACCTCAAGTTTTTACAATATTTAAAGTTCATAGAAAGCAAAACAAGATAAAGGAAATTGTTAAACTAAATTTGATTAAACTTACTGGAAAAGAAGATACTTTGAATTCTTGTAAATAAATTGCTTGAAAAATGTTTTGGAAAAAATATTGTACTTAAATTTGTTTTTCTATTGTATGTATTTCGAAAATAAATTTTATAACGTCATGGACTTATGGGATTCTCCTATGGGACATCGCAGCTGAGTCAAATGTATACCTCATACAGAAGATGCAAAACTTTCTCCTACGTCAGATGATTAAAGCTCTTTGGTACGGACCTGAGAATCCTCTCATAAACGACCGTCTAAAGTCTCATGTCAATAGGCTGCTTTGGCTATAAATACCTCCAGGAGGAGGCTCAAGCGCCTTCACTGTGATGACCTTTGGGTACATGGACGCGAAAGAGGACATAAGCTTCCTTTCTAAATTGACCAGACATTTCCCTGCAAATACTTTTAAGGCTCTAAGCCATCTGTCCATATTGTCACATAAATTTCATAAAATCCGTTTAGTCGGAGGCTGATTTATGTTCAATAAATGTTAACAAAAAAATAAAGAAGCGTTTTTCAGGCGATTTTAACGCTGTTCAAATGAGCCAAGCGCGTTTTTAGTGCGTTTCTTTTCAGATTATTTCATATGAAATTAAAAATTATATTATTATAATTATTTCTTGTTATTTTTTACATTTGTCATGATGAAATGAATATGTTGTATGCATGTGTACATATTTGCAGGAGTATATTATATAATTGGGATGTTATAATGATCCTTAAACAAAACAATTTCAATGAAAAATTTTCAACAATTTTATTTTCTTTTAATTTTTTTTTTTTTATATATTTTTATTTTAATTATTGTTAATTTCTTGATATTATTTTAATATTATTATTATTGATAAATATTTCCTATCTACAGTGCAGTTGTTATTTTCTATTACATTTTTTTATGTATTTTTTTTTTATCCTTCTATTTTCTTGATTTTATTTTTTATATAATTATTTCTTATTTATTTATTTATTTAAATATTTATCATATTTAACCATTGTTTCGTGCGATGTAAAAACTATATAATTTGTTATGTTTTGTTTTGTTGTATTCTGTTTTCTCATTTTAGTTTCTTCATTCATTATATAATTTCCTTTAACTATGTAAAATGCTTTTTGAGTATTTCTCTTAACAAAACTAACAAACGCATACTAATTAACATTAAACATTGTCATTAGTTTATGTTATTGTTGCTGTTGTTATGTATTTATATGTATATATAGATTATGAACAATAGTTAAGTATCTATGTAACTATGCATGTTATATGTTTTGGTGCTGTTGCTCTCTTGTTGTTTCTATACTGTTTTCTGTGCCTATGAAACTTTATTCTTTTGATGGATGACTTTAATATGTGCTATCCAAGTGTTATTTCTCTGAGATCGGATTGTTCCAAGATTAATTTAGTATTGGCCTAGAAAAAAAGAATCACATATTTTACAATATTAAATTTACATGAAATGTGAATAAAACTTACTAGGACATTCGGGTGGGTTCATGTAACCAAAGACATTCATTTCATATAATGAAGCAATTGTTATGAAGAACAAATACCAAAACATCAGGACTATGCCAAGTCGCTTATCCAATTTCCAGCCATTTAGATGCGTCGATAATATAAGAAAGATGACAGTGGAAAATAGTGACAGCGTGGAATATGCCAAACCTATTAAGAAGTCAACACAAAAACAATTTCATTAGTATTAAGATTGAGATTAGGATTTTAACACAAAGCATGCTGCATAAGAATTTGGTGAGGGGAAATAGAGAAAAGAGAGAGATATGTATTGTAGTTAGGAAGGGTAAAACACACAATATAATAATACAAACATTCATGTATGGTGGTATGTAGTATTGTACAATAGTATTGTAGTAGAAGAGTGTGATTCAATTAGTTTTTGTCGAGCATATTAAATCAGCAGGCGGCAGGCATCATCTATACACCGATCACTAGGTTATAGAGCTACAAAATTAATACCATACATACCCTTGGATATGACATTGACGTGTGAACCTGGTTTGATAATCGCTGTTTGTATGAACCACGGAAGACCTAAGCACACTAGTATATCAAAGACGTTGGAGCCAATTGCATTGGAGACAGCCATGTCGCCAAAGCCTTCTTTGATAACGGCTATTGAGCTTAGGGCATCCGGTACTGAAACGCCAGCAGCAACAAATGTCAAACCCATGACAGTGTCGGGTATGGCGAGTGTCGAGCCGATAACGGTTATCATCCAGACCATAAAATACGAATAGAATGAAATCCAAACCATTGAGATGACAAAAGTGAATGGATACCAATTACGATATTGTTCCTGGCGACAATCGGGCATTGTCTTCTTGCAAAGAAAATGTATTGGATACACGACATACCAGAAGATCAGTGCTGGTAAGCCACCATCGGTCGGTCGTACAAGTGGATCGGGGCGTGGTTCTTTTGATTTCTCTGTCGATTTATAATAGTCAACTTGGCCAGGGGCGCCAGCTTGTGGTTTACCCACAACAGGCTTAGATGGTTCACCATTACCACCGCTGCTGCTTTGAGTAACAACAGCTTCAGGTTGATCGGGATTGTATGCCATATTCTCTTGGCCTTGACCGGCGCCACCAAATTGACTCATGCCCCAATCATCGACCGGTGGTTGATTGAATCTAGCACTGGCAGCTGGTTGAGCAACAGCGGCATTCGATTCTTCTCCCCAGGCTGAGTTGGGATCCCAACTTGAATTAGGATCAACATAGCTTTGGTAATCGCTTGCCGGTTGCTGTTGCTGCTGTTGAGAAGCTCCAGCTGCATCTTGTGATAGATTTGTTTGTTGTTGAGCAGCACCTTGTGTATAATTGCTATCGGGTATATTCTTATAGGTGACCAATGATGATTGTTCCTCCTTAGTCGGTAACTTAAAAGGTAAATTCAGCGATAAAGCCCAACGTTCCAGTTCCGTATTAAAGTGCAAAGCAACACAGTATCCCACATAACAAAGTAACATCACAACCGATTCAAACTGTTAAGAGAGGAAAAGTAATCAAAATTTTAATGATTCATCGAATGTACAAGGAAGGAAGAAACTGCTATACTTACACAAGAGATGACATCATTGAAAATGATTATCAACATAACCAATATCGAGAGACAATAAAAGAAGCAATCACGTACTAATGGCCACCAGTTTAATTGACAAACAGTACCAGAGCAAAGAGCGCAAACAGATATCACAAACATAATATTGAACACAGCGGAACCAATGACGCCACTAATACCAATATCATCCTTAGCAAAGAAAACTCCAATGACAACAGTAGCCAATTCTGGTGCCGAACTGCCGGCAGCCATAAATGTAGCACCTGCCACATCTGGTGAAAGTTTAAGTTCTACAAGGAATAGAAATTAATAAAAGTTTAAAGATTTTCCAATGAGGTCATCAGTGCGTATACTTACCCTCACACAAACGATCCAAACTGGCAACAAAATATTCATCACAAACAATTGCCAAACCAAAGAATGTGAAAACAGCTACAAGTATGTGAATGATGAGGCCGCCATGTTGTCTCGCCCATTTGTTCATTAAGGGCTGCAAGAAGAATTGGGTGAGAATACAAGAAAAAGGTGGATTAAAATGTTAAAGAAAACAATTGCATAGCAAGTCGCTTCGATTTACCTGGGGAAACTGTTCAATGGCAGGTGGTGTACAATTATCGCGCAATGGACGCCAAGTGGGCAGCGCGTGTTTGGGTGGCTTCGGTGTTGTTGTCGTTGATGTTTCAATAAACATACCATTCTGCAAAAATTCATTTGTTTACTTAAGAGATTTAAATGATTGATTAAACGGAATGTTGTTAGTTACCTCAGTAGTTGTAGCTGTCTTTTCATATTCATCGTCCGCATCTGCTTCTAAATTGCCAATATCGAGGGGATTTTCTTCTGGTTTATCCTCACCCTTAGCCGAATAAAAGCTGACACAGTAATAGATGAGGAACAACAAACCCATGTTCCACATGCGCGCACGGCGACTTCTCCTTCGTGTAATCTGCAATATAATAAAATAAAATCTTATTTAAAGGAAATCAAATGATTCTAAAGAAGATGATGAACATAGTAGATATGTCAAGGAGGAGGAATGTCACAATCAGAGTCAACATTTCTCTCTCAATTTTAATTAAATTTAGTTTAATGAAATTACATTCCTTGAAACTAACTTAAGTTCATTTAAGATGTAATTAACATAATTACACATGTAGATTTTACTTGTTAACTTTGTTAGTTGAGGATTTAAATAGACTGTGGAAAACTATCTAACAGAAGCACTCTTTCGAATCACATTAGAAGACAGCATTAAAAAGTACTAGGTAAATAGTAGTAGTAGAACAAAAAGCTTTAAGGCAGGTGCATAATATCCTCATATGTTTGTCTACTGTTAAAGGCTAAGCCAGCTTTGTAGTCAGTCATGAGAGTCAACCACAGGCGCCAATGTATAGAAAAAGAAGACGACAAACGATGACGACGCCTTAACAAACAAAACTACGAATATCTTGCTGATACAATACTACTTTTCATCTAGATATACCGTGTGTGTGTGGGTGTGTGTGTACTAAGTAAATATGCAGAGCAAATGCAAGCTTATTATCACAATTGCATTTGTTTTTAGTCTTTGTCTTTGTATTCTGTTTGCTTACTCCCCTGCTGACATGCCCCCAGCTGTGCCTTTGACAGTCACTAAGACAGTTTGTCAGTCAGTTGCCTCTTATGCTTTGTTGTCTTATCTCTCGCGCGCGCTTGTGTGGCAAGTGATGCACAAGACACAACAATGACAGCAGTTATTACTAGATACAAGTTTGCATTGGAAATTGAAAACCATGAAGTAAAATAAGGGAAATTGCAAGACCAAGTTAACAAAGGCAAGACAAGTCTAATGCAAATGTAAAGCCAAGTTAAGCCGGTTGCGGCATGCTTCGTTGAGCTCATTGCTTCTGCTTGTGACACACTAATGCATGTGCCACACGTGAACCATATACGATAGAAATAATATATAAATAATCTGATTGATATTTAAAAAAAAAGACAAAATATAATAATGATTAATAAAGTAAATATGTCAAAATGATTATAAATAGAACTGCTTAGAATAACAAATTAATAAATAACAGATGAAGCACAAAAAAAAACAATCAACACTTGTTTCAATTCATCATGCCTAACAGATAAGCGTAACGCAATCTTCCCCATGCTTTCTTTACTTCAACACACTTCCCTTGCTCTAATGCTTATCAATGAAATGCGGTTTGCACTGCCAAAATCTGCTGCATACTTTCAGTGAAGATAAGAAATTTTAGCAAATGTCTCTTAATTTTAAATTAAATTATGCTTATGTCTTAATAGAAAATGACATCATGTGTGTTCCAACAGTTAACAAAATATTTTATATATCATTATATATACATAACATCCGTCCAATATAAAAACAAAAACAGCAATAATACAATAATAAAATGGCAATCAACGTTTTTGAAAAGAAATGATTTGCATTGGTCTTTTTATTTTCATGTTTTGTATGTTATTTGTTTTTTATACTCTTCGCGGAATTGAATAGTATTATAAGTTTGTCATGAAGTTTGTAACACACAGAAGGAGACATCGCAGACCACATAAAGTATATACATTTTTGATCAGCTCGATGAAACGAGTTGATTTAGCCATGTCCGTCTGTTTGAAATTTTGTACATAGGTTTCATTTTACCATACGCTGCACATTTGTTGGAATCAGCCGAATCGGACCACTAGGGATACTTCCTATACAAACCACCATTTAAATTGATGTTTTTAGTTTTTTGTTTTTTAACATATCGAACTGAAATTTAGACACTATCAGTTTCTGGTCCATATCCATCAACTTTGTAAATTTCCCATACAAACCCAAATTTTATGACAAACATATAAAGAATAAATGTACAGTAAAAGAGCCACTCAAACTGATGTGATGCTAAGACGGAATAGTTGGATGCAACCCAGAGGAGCTGAAGAGTATTACATCTTTGGCATAGCCAACGATAGCTTTCTTTCTGGTTTTTTATTATTCTTGTCAATTTGTCTAGTTCTCTATTCTTACTGTCGCTGTTGCTGTTGCCATTGTTGTTGTCATTGCTTTCTTTTACTTCATTCGCCATTGATAACGTTACCAAAATCATAATCTACTTGAAATACTATTCGCACATGCTTTTTTGTATGAATGAGCTGTTATGTTAACCTCATGAATAGGTGAATATGCAAACGAACAAACGAGAGAGAGAGGGAGAGAGTGAGAGAAGAATGGAGAGAGAGTTTTCACCATGGCATAGGGTGAATATCAAAGGAAATCAACGCAGAATAGAATATACCAGAGGTTCTGAACCTGGGGGTTCAATAGGTTATCTACTACCTTTGGTCGGTTGAATTAAGTAATTGACAAAATGAGTTAAATATCTCAGTAAATGCTAAAAATAACAGCACTTAGTTTTATTTATATAGCCAATAACACTCAGTCACAACGTAGCATTCTACTGGTGAAAGAATTTTTAAAATTGGATGAGTAGATTCGAAGATTACCTCTACCATCCAAACAAACTTTATCTCTTTATAATATTAGCTTATATTAGAGACGTTTTTCTCTAACCCTTCATAATCCAATAGGCTATAGGTACTACCTTTGGTCTGGTGAAATATGCATTTGAAAAAGTGAGGGAGAGTTTGACAACTAGAAGAACTTCTTCACGATGTTTGAACAGAATTCAATTGGCCAGGTTAATATTCTTATTATTTATTTATTATATTAGGTAAGTTATAAAATAGCGTACCTAATGATATTAGAGTACCTACTAGCTACCAATGCATAATTATAATAAACATTAGAGACCTTTCTCTCTACCCCTCCATCATCCTATATACTGCCTTTGTTCGATTGAAGTATGTATCTGACAAAGTGAGGGGTACTCTAAGACTATGAAGACTTTGACAACAAAGTTCTTCACGTTTTTTGAAGAGAATTGAATCTGCCAGATTGAAACTCTTAAATTCTAACATTATTCATTATTATATACAAATCCTTAAAGAACAAATTAATTCAAACATATTATTTTGTCTTCAAGAAAAATTTTTGTTGAGAAAATAGGGCTCATGGATCGCTATCCTTAATCAATAAGATTAAATTGCCTTTTAACAAATAATACCTAGAATTTTACAGGGTTTCCAAAATATAATCAACTCCATGGACTACATAAGCTTATGAACCTCTGTCATAGACGAATGAACAAGAGAAGTTAGTATGTTTGAATACCCATACATGAGTGGGGAAAACATACATCCATACTCTTATATGCACAAGTATACTATATATGTGTCAGAGCAACCACTCACCCGCTGAGCCAAGCCGACATTGTGGGCCACTTGGTCACAAGCTCACGCCGCAAATAATATCGATTTACAATTTTTTTTTCCTTCTTCTTCTTCTTCTGCTTGGTTTTTTTTTTGCAGGCGCTTCATATTATTTAAGCGTTTAAGGGAGGAGAGAGAGTGGCATTGTGGCATGGCATAGTGGTCTAGTGGGTGGCAGTTGAGTAAGGTTGCTGCTACTATTACAACTGTGGGTAAACAACTCTGGGTAACACGGTGGTGTGAAAGACGAAAGATAGTACAAGAAACCGAAAGACTCACAGCATAGTGAACGACTACATGTACTACTTACTACTCGTTGTTACTGTTGCTATTTTTTTCTGTTCTTGTTATTGTTGTTGTTGGTGCTGCTGGTGCTGTTTCAGCTGCTTTTTCTGCTCTAATACAAGACAAACAACATCTTTAGATTGCAGGATGAATGGTTGGAGGATGTGCGGTAAGCTGATGATGATGATGCTGCAGATGATGATAATAAAAAATGATGATGGGAGGCAGACGTTAGTGACGTGGACGTGGACGTGAACGAGTACGAAAACAACGATGAGACTTTTATAAATGGCTAAAATAATGTGTTACATATAAATACGTATATTGTAACTAAAGTTGCTTGGTTGGTGGGTTATGAGTAAAGGGAAATGAAGGGGAGGGAGTGGGCACTAGACTTTGAAATGAGTGAAAAAGGAAAGAAGAAGAAGAAGAAAAATAATGAATGAAGGACGAAGTAGCATGGGATGGGGGTAAGAAGCTTCAATAAGCTTACATCATATTTTTGGCGACAAATTTACTACGACGAAAAATGAAAATAAAATAAAAACGCGAAACAAAGAACGATACTAGTGAAAAGAAATACACTAAATACAAGAACAATAATAATGAAAGGCAACAACACCAGCAGCAGCAACAACAATGAAAAGGAAATTGTGTATAAAAACAGGCAGAAATGATGAAAAAAATAAAATAAAAAATTGTGAAATAAAGAGACAAAGAAAAATAGAACCGTAGAACGTTTGGCCCGCTTGGGGAAAATTGACAACAATTGGCAACCAAGTTGCGAATAATAATAACAATAACAACAATAAAAGAAACAACAAAAGAATTGTTAACCAACGTTTACCATTTATAACAAAACAAATAAAAAAACAAAGAAACAAATACTAAATTGTTAAAAAAAGGGACGATGACACAAAGGCAAAAAAGGATATTTATTCTTTTACTATTTGTGTGATGTATGTGTGTGTCTTTGTTACATTTTTTATATGCCTGCCTAAGCTTTAGTAGTACTGTGTGTGTGCGGAAATCAAAAGCGCACACAAACAATTTCAATTTCATAATCATCATCACTTGAGCACATTTAACCAACAAATACGACACGAAACAAACGAAACTCAGCGACATTTTTCCTACTTTTCATTTCCCTAAATTCCGTACTTAAGATATTTACCATTTTCTCTTAACAAGCGGAAATTATTTGCGCCTTAACGATGTTTTTGTTGTTATTGTAGTTGCGGATGATGCTCACGATGCTGGTTGGTTGGTTAGATGATTAAGATTCCTTTAGGTGTTGATTTACGAGTTCCCCCTTCCTCTTGGATGGGTTTTTCTTTTTATTTATATTTTATTACAATTTCTGTTGGTTTTAATTAACTTTTTTTATTGTTTTTATTTTAGTCACACTCTTTTTTTGCACAGTTTTTTCTTATTCTTATTCGTTTCTTTTCTATTTTATTTCTACTTTTTCTTTAATGCCAAACACACATAGTACAGACGTTAATGACTAAAGAACTTGAGTTGCGTTGCGTTGCTTGGTGGGTGGCGTGCGGAAAACAGATACAGAAGAAAAAAGGTTGCTTTGGAAAACATGAGAAAAACACAATTCTTTCTACTACACACACACACTCATTCACTCACTCACTCACTCACTTAGTCACTCATTGACTCACTTTCCATTTGCCAATTTTTTTAAACTTTGAGCCACTTTTTGCACTTAATAAAATTGACTTTGTTATTTCACTTGTAATTGATTTTATTGCTTTCAATCTAATTTTTCTAATTTTCCATTTAATTTATTATTTTTTCAATATTTTTGCACCATTTTTTCCTATATTTCCTTTTTTATGTTCTTTTTTCGTTTATCCTGCGTTTTGATATTGTGTATACGACCCCACGCGCCACAAAGCCAGAGCCACACGACACAACAGAGCAGCAGCAGGCTACAGAGCGAAGTGTTGAGTTCAAATTAAAATGGTTCTTTTGATTACGAAAGTGTCTGTGTTGAGTTGTGTTGTCGATGTTTTAAATTAAACTTAAATCAGAAAAAGAGAGCGAGAGAGAGAGAAAGATTTTGCAATGCACTAGAGAGGCAGTGACTTTGTTTTAAATTGAAATTACATAGAGAGAGAGAGTGAGAGCGATTATGACGTTACCGTTACGCTTGGTAAGCTTTGTTATGCTATGTGCTATGTGAGTGTATATGGTGTGGGTATGGAATGAGAGCAAAGTGGCGCATGGTTTTTCTTGAACTTCACATTCTCTCCATTCATTCATTCATACTCAATGGAGTTATTTTTGCCGCTATTTGATGTTAAGTAATATAATTTAATTGATTATATTTAAATATAAAATTAATAAAGAATACAATATATTTTAATAAAAGAATATTTGGTATTGTTTCAAAATACACAATGCAAAACATTTATTATATTGGCTAAACAAGTTTAAATGCGTGCCAATTCTCTAATTTAAGCTTCGTTAAAACTAAAATTTGAATTGCCAACTGAAAATTATTAAGCAATTGCCACATGGTTGGCCACATTTATTTTATTTCAATTTCATATCAGCTTATGTTACTATAAGACTATGGTTGACATACAGTAAGGTTTTACTTAAATTCATTTAACAGCGCCATCTTGTGTTGAGTTTTATGCTTCAATTTATCGCCGCCGCAACAGCAGCGACACTTCTATGCTAAACTTTCAATGGGTGTAGAGAACTTAGAAAGAGGGGAGAGCGGGATTTGATCTTGACTTCATTCTAACGCCCTCTCATTCTAACATGCAAAATTCACCTGCATTACAAATGCAACCATGCAATTGATTGATTGCTATTTGTCATTCTCTTTTGTCCTAATTCTAGTTTCTTCTGCTCTCGCTTATTGTTTGGTTGATATCGCGTGTCGATCGTCGCATTGTTTAATAAAATATTAAAAATATGTAATAATTTTCGAATTTCTAATTGTGCACGGGTGAAAAATGAATTATTAATGTTATTATCAAATTGTGAAGAGTGAAAAAAACGTTAAATTGCATGAAAATATGACGAAATTGTGTTTTTTATTTTGGTGTTTTTTTGCAATGTAATTTTTTTTTTTGCGAGTCTTTTAGCGTCATGTCGCCATTTTGAATTGTGTGTGCGCGGGTGGTCTATGGAAATTATGCGTCGTGTGTGTTTTGAATAATAAAGAGTGAGAAGGAGTAAAGTGAAGAAAAAGTATGTAATTGGAAATAAAATGTGATTTGACTCGATTTTAAATGCAAGGTGCAATGCAGGTAAGTACATACTGACAAAAATTAATATTTGAAATACATAATTTTAATGGTTTTAAAATATGAAATAAAATATGAATTTTCATACAACTGAATTGTGAGAACAAAGCAATATTAATCCTTTCGTCTCCGATGTTGATGTAGTGACGTCATAGGAAAATAACACGCAATTCCTTTGAACGCGTGGTGCGACATCTACATCAGAGATGTGCAGCGAAGGCTTCTGAAGTGCTTACAAGCAAATTGAGGAACCAAGCCTGAGTATTGATTTGCTAGGCTTTGTGTATGTTTGTAGTACATTACGTTTTTGTTTGTATAGTTTGCTTTGTTCTCTTTTTGTCTTGTGTTTATGTGAGTCTGCTTGTGCGCTGCGGTCGACTATTGCGTGCTAGTTGCCGATAGCATCAATAACACATACCAATGCAACTATAGCATCAACGAAAGACAAATACGTCACTTTTGTTGTTTTGTTTTTGTTTTAATGTAATGCTTTTCATATTGTGCACATACTGTAAAACTGAATTTGTATCACATACTTATATTGTAATATGAAACTCCGACAAGTATTTGGAGAATCACGGATTATAAACTTTTTTGGATTTCAATATTGAATTGTGCTGCTGTGCTTCAAAATTTGATTTCATACTGGTGTCATGATTGCCTTATATAAAAATTTTGTATTTTGTATATGCTTTGGAATCAGCGAGTCAGTTCAGCCGAAGTATTTTTTACTATCATCATGTGTTGACTTTTAGTTTTGATGTACTTTTTTCTGACAAATTTTAAACCAAGATTGTAAAAGTTTCGGAGAATTTCTTGAAAAAGGATAAATGTTGGGAAATCATCACGTCTCAATCCTATTGTATTTTGCTTCGACTGAAATTGAACTAAATACTTTCTTTGTTGAATCAATCTATAAATGACAGTGATAATCCGTTGCGTGGTTTACAAGTTCTGAGTATCCAAACAAATCAGGAATTTCGACATTGCTTTATACTATTTATATAATATAATAGTAATAATGATGATGAATGATGGCAAGAGTATTGCCAAAAATCAATTATTACATAAACTGGGCAATTTGCTCCCGAAATTGTGTTCGCTCTCAAAATGAATGTTGGGACAGCTAATATTTATTTTATGAAAAAAAGCATTTATTGTCAAATGACAAAAAATGTTTTTAAATGTTTCCATCTAAGATGTCAACATTCGATTTTTCCATACATTTATTTTATGAATTTAAAAAAGTTCCTTTTGAAGTGTGAAATCATGTGATATTAAAGTTTTGATTCTTTAGAAAATTACGGAATGTAGATAGAATTTAGTAAGGAATTTTTTTTTTTATTTTTTTTTATTTGATTTGTTCTGTAGCTTAATCAAGCAATTTTGGAGAAAATCTGCCGAATTGAATCAATCGGGGAAAATTTTTTGTTTCAATTGATTTTTTTTGTCATTTAAATTTGTTTTTTTTTTTTGTCTTTGTTAGTTAATTTTGTTTCAGAATGTATATGTATCTTTTAATATTTTTTTTTATTTAATTGTAACACTGACGAGCGGCTTTTGTTGTGGCAAATAATTATACTTTAATTTGAGTTTGTCTAATATTTTTTATTATTTAATTTTGTTTGATAATATACAAATATGTATGTATTAATATTTTTTTTTTTATATAATTTTGGAGCTGCTTTAGTTGTGGCAAATAATTATAGTTTCATTTGAGTTGTTTCTAATTAAATTTGCCTTTTATTTTTGTCTTTAATATTTTTTAATAAAACTTAAAATGTTCAAAAAAATGATATAATCCAATCGATATTTGTGAACTTCCAATGGTTCCTGTCAGAAAACTAGGCTAAGAACACATCTGACCAGACAAAATGTCTTTGACTAATGAGGCAAGAAAACGTGTTCTATTCCAACACACACCAATCGACAACGAGACATGTTTTTCCGTTTTGTCTTGTATTTTGTTTTGACTTATGCGGTGTGGGTTGCGCTATGCGAAACTATGCAGTTAACAATAACGACGCTGCTTACTGTGTATGTTGGTTATATGCAAAGACATATATTTGTCGACAACCATTTATGAAACGATTACCCGTTTACTGACTGGGAGCCAAGAAGATGGTCATTTTGTTATGATGATAATATACTGAGATTGTCTCTTATTATTATTCTAACACAGATCTTTTAGACTCATTAAATTTCATCTGTATTAATATAGAAAGTAAATTTTCTTAAGTTTTCTTTTAATAAAAAATTGCAGAATTTTATGTTTGTCATGCTTATTCTTTCTCTCTTGCCATATTGTTTTATTTTTGTTATTTATTTGCCTTCTCTTGCAACTCACCGCTTGATACGGAAGACTATAGTGTGACGACAACAAACAACGAATATCAAGTGTCGCTTGTGCAAACATACATAGAAACACTTATAACATACTAAGACACTAAGAAAAAAAACAGCAACAACAAAAGACGGTATATGCAGGTTTCAAAGTGCCCAAGGACACCATTGACATTAGCACTCGTTTGTAAGGATTTTGCCACATTATCCTTTTCGATTCGGTGTGTCTGATGTTTCTATTATTGCAACGCAGCCAAATTGCCGCCGTCACTTTAAGAAATGCAGTTGCCGATTTACCTGTGAAGTTGCCGCCGCCGCCGTCGCAGCAGCCACAAGCAAAGTCAATTGACAAAAAAACAAAGTGGAATAAGAAAAACTCAGCTAAAAAGGGCGTTGTAAAAAAAGGACGAAAAGAAAAAAGATATGTGTAGTAAAGAAAAACAACAAATTTTCATCACAATGACGAATTTACCTGTTGACACCTTTTGAATAGACAATTCTGCTAATTAAAAGAAAAGAATGGAAAATTGCTTGAGAAGATCATACATATAAAAGTCAATATCGGAATGTAATTCAATTGTAACAGGTTAAGATACAATTACAAAACAAATCGCATCCTAACAGTGGCAGATACTTCAAAGATAAGTAGGCGTCTTGCATTGAATTTGTTTGCTTTGATTGAATGGAATTGTTTCTTTGCAAAATTTCCTAGGAATTCACGACTGAAAAATGTTAAGCAATAAAGTCAATTGAATTCCGATGATTTGACTTTATTTTCTTTTTTGTCACATTTTTGAGTTTTATTGGAATCGAACAGCGAATTATGACATTAATTATTGATTGTCACTTTGCACCTTGTAAGCGGTTTAGTCGATGATGATGATAAGATGATTGGGAAACACAGGAGCATTATACCCATTGGAGAAGCGGTTTAGGTTTGATGACTTCTTGGTATTGGGAAGTTGTGTTACAATACTTATATTGAGAGAGAACTCAATTCTTTTAGAATAGAATAGGACATTTGTAGCTTAATATATGATCAGATTGACAAGTGGCATAAAGGGGAATTCATTTACTCAGGCTAGCCATTATTAGACAACCATAACCATGTACAATGGAGATTGCATTTCTAATCTAAGGTTTTCTAACCTGATAAGCGAATCACATAATTAAAATTTATTCTATGCAGAGGATCGTCAAAGTTTTCAATATCGTTGGTCTGTCAAAGGCGTCTCAAAAGCTTTTCCTGATTTTCGGAGAACGCTCATTGATGATCAAATCAGATTTTTTAAACTTATGTACTTAAACTTCACCAAGGGGTGTAATAGGATTCTATGGGGATTCAAAATGACTTTATCGTTATATAAGATAGTTCCTAAATTCTTATATTGTGGCAACATAACACATAAGCTTCTAAGTTCCCGGTCTAATGAAGAAAACACAAGTTTTTCGGTGAAGCATTTTTGTTCCACTGTTATTGTAACACACGCAGCTGTATCCACTTCGAAAACTGCTTTTTGTTACAATATTAGAGATACTACTTAATTAAATTATTTATTAGACCCCTATCATGGGAAGAGATTGGTTGCAAAATTGCAATAAGTACAGTTGTCTATCACCTTCTTTTATGTCTTCAAGCTACTAAAGGTATTTAAACCTTACAAGAATGCAAGAAATATAAATAAAATTAACTACAATCCTATAGTTTTCTGAAGGATAATTTGTATGATCTCTTTGATTCAATAACGGCAGGGGTTAATACGAAAAGTAGAAGAAGAAATAGAAGCAAGGACCCATGAAATCTTACTCATAAAGTAAGCCAGTCTCATTAATGGTTTCACCCGTTAATTTTTCCACTTCTTTAAACAATTATGTGTGTATGTGTAAATTTTACAAAGAAACTCCTTTAAGACCTCACATCAATGAATGTGCCACTTAAATAGATCTTTTCATCAATGAATTCAATTTACTCTGTACTAAATGAAGTTTTCATAATTTTCACGCACTTCACGCTAAGGAGCCACTAATAGCAGGCGACGACTATCAAATAAGTTTATAAACCTAATGAAATTCAACGAAACTAATATCTATAAGAAAATCAATTAAGTTACGCCACATAATATAAATAGATGGCGACCAAAGGTCTAGGCAATGTGCATATAGACAGGATAATATAGGACACCCTCTATGCTCTCTAAAGCGACCACATTTAATGATTTTTTTGTGGCAAGCAATTCTCACTGACTAACTGACTGACTGAATGACTGACATGGCTGTTACAACATTACCAGAAGACATAGAATATTCAAGTGAAGAAAAAGTTACTGTGTCGTTCGGATCGGATCGGGGGGAAGAAAACAAAAGATGCTTGACGCAATTGTGTATCACCGCCGTTGCTGCTGCTGCTGTTCTTCAAAAATTGGCTCGCTCATCATTATTTATTAGGCAGCAGCAACACAACACAATCATTTCATTCTATTGAAAGGAAAAGCAAATGATATTTTTTTGGAACAAAAGGGAAGGTGTCAAAAATGGGTCGCCTATAAAGGAGAATGAAAGTGAATGGATACGAGCATGAAGGAAAAAGATAGCGAAAAGATATACCCGACACAAACAAAGGTGTTTGAAGGTGAAAACGCAGACGCAGATTCATTGCCATCATCTATCGCTTTGTTGTAAGTGTGTGTTTAGAAAATCTTTGAGTGTTGCGTGTTGTGTTGTGTTCTATTCTCCTCCAGCATGACGATGGCATCAAACAATCCTTTTGAGATCTTTCTTACTCAATAGCGAACTTATTGTGGACAAATTTCAACATTTTTCATTTTCCATTCAGCGTCGCTTTGTCTCGTTTTCATTTAGTTTTGTCTGTTTGAGTTTGCTTTGGTTTTCCTTCTTGACTTTCATAGTTTAGATACTTCTTCATCTATTGTTTCTTCTATTCTATTCTATAAAAAAGGACGTGCTTGACTTTTAACAGGAATCAATTTATTTTATGCGAAATAATCGTGTTGATGGCTGCGTGTTCGCCCCTTTTTTTTGACGGTTTTTGGTTTCTGCGCTGGCACTTTTCATCTTTTTGCTTTTTCTGCTTTTGTTGTTAGATGGTTGGTTAGTTGGTTTGTTGTTTGGTTTATTGGGTTTTTCGATTGTTCAGTTGTTCAGTTCAATAACTGGGTACCACAATGCCAACCCTGCCAATGCCGCCCCTGGGCTATGGTGGTTGTTGTTGAGTGTCCTAGACCATAGCATCATTTTATGTGCTATGCTATTATTATGAGCTGCAACTTTTTGTGGTTTTTCCCAAAATTGACTCATGAGAGACAGACAAACAGACAGACAGACATGATGATGAGGTGAAGAAGGGTGGAAATAATTTTAATTTATGATGTCAATTTAGTTTTTTCCATTTTATATATCTATATTTCTTTTGTTGTTGTTTCAGTGCAAAATTTTACATAAGAATTAAAAGATTTGAAGGAAGGTTGGTACCAACACTAAGTAAGGTATTCAAAATTTTAACTGTATCCATATGAAAAAGAATCTCTAGTCTTAGTTCATTATAAAAAACCATATCTTTTGTTGAGCCTCCTCCTCCCTCATAATCAAAACTAAATCAACTCATCCATCAAAATGCCTACAGTACTACAACTATCTTTTATTGTGATGTCATAGAAAATTCAATAAAAAATATGGAATTTTTTGTGCAATTTTGATTCTTTTTTTACAAAAAAATCACACGAGCGTAACCAAAGAACAAAGATCAAGCAAATACATCAATGCAATCAATCAAAACTTAGATCAATTTTATGACAATGAAAAACTAAATGAATCTTGATCTGAAAAGTGATTTTATGCACAATATTGATTGAAGTTTGTCTATGTTGCGGGATCAATCTGTAACAAAAACCGACAATGCACTTAACTTCATCATAGTCTATAGTGTAAAATACTTAGATAGAATATAGTCATCATTCATCTTTGAGGTTCCTTCTGTTCATCCAGACAACAGAACACTAGAAATGACACTTGAGTCGAATTGCAAAAAAAAAAAAAACTATTTTTGTTTTTGATAACAATCACTCACTCATTGAGAGTCTAGACATTTTTTGACCAGTTGAAGATTTTCTTGTTAGTCATGTTAGGTAAACATGAATTTAACGGTTATTATTAGCACCTTCCGGACATAATTACACCATGGGAGTCAAAGGTTCTCTCAGTAAGGTATTTCTACTTATACACATTCACTTTTTGCAACTTCATTCAAATATTTTTGTGAACAATGCAATGCAGATTTGTGTCGGTTGCTTCTGTTACTTGGGCACGTTGAGTAAGTGTGAAAAGGCTTTGCTTATGGACAAAGTCTCTTCTTTTACTTATAAATGCCTTCAACCGAATTCTTGTCCATTCATTGTGATTTTGTTCTTTCTTTCATTCATTCTTTTTTCAAACATTTCAATTTGCATTTGACTTTTTTCATACCCATGTATGGTACAAATACATAGTAGAAGATCGATATTCAAGGTGTGGACAAACCACTTATGCTTGCCTCATTTCATGTAAGGATCAATCGATCTTTGTAACCTTCTTAGCCGCCTTCTAGTACAATAGTTGTAAGGTTGGTTTCCTTGCTCGTGTTCTTTGTTTAAGTCTTTTTTTTTAGGTTGATTATTTGCTCGGAAGTGTGTTACAAATCGTCTTCAATTGTTGCAAAATCGTTTGATCGTCAAGATTTGTGTTTTAAGCGGGTTTTTCCATTCATACATAGTTCTATTTTTGTATCATAAGTCTGTCATAATCCTTTAAGCATGTCACATGGCAAATTGAATAAAGTTACAACTCGATTACATCGTGTTATCTGTTCTTTAAGACTTCAAAGCAGATATAAAAAAAACGGAAACATAAAATACTATTAAGCATTAAAGATTCAAGGGAAGAGTTATTGTCCTTACAAAAGAATGAAATGAAATAGTTTATGGGAAAACTGTTTCCTTATTTATTTACGTGATAGAAAAGTTACAGGAAAATATCTATACAAAATATATTCATCCTCTTTTTTTATGTTTAACAATGATATCTGTTCAAATTTACAGCTGCTCAGAGCTTAAAAAATGCCCAGCTAAGTGTCTTTCAGATCGACAAATATGATAATGTTAACAATTTGTAATATTTTCAGTGTCAAACTTTTCAAAGAAATTTAATTAATTACAAATATTAAAGACCAAAAACAAATTCCAAAATCTCATTGACAAATAACTCTAATGAAACCATTTTTCCCCCTATTGATTCATTTTGGCAGACTTAAAATTTCATAATTAAATTCAATCTTTGCAAAGAAGTTAAAGAAGGTGCATCCGATACATCCCTTTCATTAAAAAAAATAATAATCTATTTTCAATGTAGAAATTATCAAACAAAATTAATTAAATAAATAATAAAAAAATATTAAAGACAAAAAAAAAGTGAAAATTTAAATGACCAAAAAAAAACTCAAATGAAGGAGACTGATTCAGTTGATTCAGTTCGGCAGACTTAAAATTAAGTGATAAAAATAATAATATTTATAGATCATAATAGACCTTAGAGATTTGAAAAGGAGAAATCGCTCATATTTGGGTTGCGATTCAAAAGACGAGCACACTTTAATTCAATCTTGCAAAAAAGCTCAATAATATGTATCACAGATATAATTCCATCGCATTAAAAAATAATTAATTACATATTTTCATTGTAAAAATAAACAAAATTAAGTAATAAGAAATAATAAAGACCAAAAAAAAAGAAAAAGACAAATTTAAATGACAAAAAACTCAAATAAAAATTCATTGAATATTGGTTTACAGAACAAAACAAAAAAATCGAAAAAATTAAAAATACAATAAAAAATATTCTTTACTAAATTCTACCTAAATTTCGTCATTTCTAAAGAATGCAAGCTTAATTTCACATGATTTAACACTTTAGAAGGGACTTTTTTTAATTCATAAAATAAATTCAATTTATATTTTAGACTCATTCTATTTTCCTAATATAAATGAATGCAAGAGTTTAATTTGGACATTTTAGATGGAAACATTTAAAAACATTTTTTGTCATTGGCAATATGGCAAATACATGTTAGTTGTCCCACCCTGACTTAAAACATAACAACAACAAAAATATTCATTTTGAAAGCGAACACAATTTCGGGAGCGAATTCCCCAGTCTATTTAGTTAATGGTTTTTGGCAATACTTTTGTGCGAACACAATCATCATTATTATTATTATATAGTATAAAGCAAAGTTGAAATTCCTGATTGTTTGGATACTCAGTACTTGTAAACTATGCAACGGATTTTCTCTGTAATTTAAAGAATTTTTTCCGGAAGGTTATCATATACATAAGCAATTGATTCAACAGTAAAAATATTTAGTTCATTTTCAGTCGAAGCACAATACAATTGGGTTGAGACGAGATGATTGTCTAACAGTTATCCTTTTTCAAGAACTTCTCCCACACTTTCACAATCGAAATTTGATAGAAAAAATCACATCAAAACTAAAAGTCAACAAATTATAATAGTAGAAAGACACTTCGGCTGAACTGACTCACTGATTCCGGTTCTTATTCAAAATATCTTAGAAAACTGAGTTCTTAAATACGCAAAAGTAAAAGAAAACATTTCAGGGAATCTCCTAAAAATTGCCTAACATGTGAATGGCTTAATGGTCGAAGCCCCAATTTAGTAAAAATCGAATTTTAAAAGAAATTTTGTGTTTACGGCTTTTATATTTGGGTTGGGTGTATGTTACCAGGTATCCTTTCTTCTAATTTTTGAAAAATCGTTCCAATACATATCTTTGGTAATCTGCTTATAAGCTAATAAATAATGATCTTAAACAATTCTTGAACATAATACTTCCCAGGGACCCCATTCTTACCCTAAGCATATGATGTACATATGTGTAAAGTTTGTCTCAATTGAAAACTTCCCAGTAATGGAAGTTCGCTGACCATAGTTTCATAGAACTGCTGATCTAAGGATGAAGTAAGTTCTATTCAATCAGAAACTCTCATAAAAAATTTAAATATGATATTATTCACCAATTTATTGAGTCGCCATGGTATTTGGTTTGTTTGTTGTAAATCTTTTATCTGCAATCTTTCTTTGCTATTCAACATAATTAAAACCCAATCACATAGATTTCTACCCAGTCCGACAGCTACTGATATTTTTAACGACAAATATGTATGTAGATTTAATAACAAAACAATTATAAAAGAAGATCACTAACTATAGAAAACTGGAAAAAAGAGAGCGTGCATTGAAATTCAAATTGAAAAAACGCCACAGGACATGTCATGCCAATATCGTCATGTTGGTCACCAATGATGAATGCATGGATGAATGAACGAGTAAACTGAATGAAATGCATTACAAGCGGATTATTGGCATGATCGGATTTGGGTTTTATGCGGCTAAGAGGTTAAGTGCGTTTCAAAATATAAACTCCAAGGATACAATAGAATTTGTGTTTTAAGGATTTTCACAACTGTTTTGACTTTAATTCTACTACAAGCGATTTGTGGTACGCTTCAATAAGCAAATAATAAATATTTAAAATAAAAAAAAAAAAAGAAAATGCAATTTCACATCGGAAAAGCAAGAAGCAGAAGTGGAACGAATAGTAGGGCGGGGTTATCAACGCCATTGCTGTGACATACACACACTCACACACATACACACAGATACACACTAATCAATATGTATAGGGATAAAAAGTAGAGAGGCATATAAGGGAGTGTTAGCGTCTAAGTGCGTTTCCTTCCTTGTGTGTTGAATAAGCGTTACAGTGCGCCCTGCCCAACCCAGCCCTTGCGTGTGTTTCCTACGCCCCGAAGCAACCCTGTTTCGAATCCTACTTATGAACAGAAAAGATTCATATAGTTGAGTATGAGTGTGAGTGTGTGTTTCTGTATGTGTTTCTATGTAAACGCGCGCCAAATATCATCTATTGATCATAAGTATACTCGTATCTTATCCTGTCACACGTGTTGCACTACTAAATGACTTTTTATATGTCCCTTACCATACCATACAATACAATGCCATCTTAGCCAAGCCAAGCCAGTTGTTTTATCATTTGGCCTACATAGTTCGATGCCCAAATGCAGCCGTCGTCGCGTTTTCCGTTTAAACGTTAAAATCAGTTTCCACTTAGCGTTCTTTTGTGGTTTTCTATAGAGATACTTCATTGACAACAACAATTACTACAATAAGGATGCCATGATGATAGTCACATTCACCGTCACCACCATGATTTTAGAAACGCGAGGGGTTGCTGATGCTGTTATTGAATTTTTTTTTTTGTTGTCGCGACGCGAGCGCATTTCTCTTAATGGTTTCGGCTGCAACCGCTAGCCAGCCTTCAATAGATCAGACCGTCGTTCCTTTCTTTGGTTGTTTGCTTGCGTTATGCCACGTGATAAATATTAATCGATATCTATCTGTCCAAGTGGTTATTGTCCTGTCCTGTTTGTGCTTTTGTCTTTGTTCTTGCAGTTGATGTTGGTGTTGTTGTCGTTAGTATGTGTCACTTCACTATTGTTGCTTGTTTTTGTGGTCCTTCTTTGGTTGGTTCTTCAGTCTTCTGTTTGTTTTCATTTGTTTCTTTCTTTGTATGTGTGAATATGTGTAGTAGTAGTACTCTAGTTCTGGTAACCCCAGGATATCACTTTGATTCTGGTTTTGGTTTTACTTCACCAGAAATGAGCAATTCACAGCTTAATGTCGTTGTACTTTTTAACGCGTCCAACCGCATCATTCGTTTATGTTGGTTGCCTTCAACGTAGTGGTCCTTCTACTACATACTACATCGAATTAGTCGAGTGCATTCGCGCGAAAAACTAATTTGATTTATGTTTATATAAAAATTTTGGGTTGAAATGCCAACGCTTCTTATTGTCTTGATTTCCGTTTTATATGTTCTGATGGCGCCCCTTAACCGCCTTAAAAGACGAGACTACTATGCTCTTGTACAAAATTACAGCTGCTTAGAGCTTGAAATACGCCCAGCATAGTGCCTTTTTATGCTAGTTGAATTTTTAAAATTAAATTATTTATTTAGAGAATGGGAATATAAAATATATAGGAACAAGGAGGCTTTTTCTTTTTGGATGCTCCAAGAGGAACCGGCAATTTTGGTGTTGGGTTTAGATCACCGAAAATTAATGCTGACTGAATGTTGCTTGCTGAATTAGATGATGACGACGGTGCTACAAATGATTGTGGTGTACTGAACTCAAGCTCCATTTCGGACGAGTTCGATGGCTCCAGCCCGTGTCATCGCTGGAGTTGACATTGCCAGTTGTACCTCCTTCAATACACGATTTATTTTAAAACAACCATCTTGTTTCACTAGAATGCTCAATGAACATTCTGCATTGCATCCTGCATCCTGTATGACATTGTCCATTGTATGACTGCGTTAAGGTTTCGCATCTCATATATTATGCAAGTGATTATATCATCCTCTGGTATATAACATTCTTGATAGTCTTGAATAGCCTTTAATACATGTGTGTTAACTTTCTTAGGAATACAATTTGAGTCCATTTTCAATAAAATAATAATACAAATTTTAATTTTTTTCTATTTAACTTATCCTTGCAACAAATTACGTTGGCAATTGCATCATCTGGCATTACTGCCACTTTATTAGATGATGCACGAACAGCACATTCAGCACTCAATTTACCATTATATGATCACAACATTAACGTACTCCAATCACTTAGAATAAAGACTTAAGGAACATTTAATTAATTTTTAGACAATTGTTGTAGAGCATAAAATTCTATACAAATTTGGTCCTTGCAAATTTTATTACAGTTAACCGTTCTTAAGATAGAGTGCAAAGAGTGGGAAGCGCTTAGCCGAAACCAAAAATGTGTAAATTCTCTTGCTCTTGGGAGGCAAACGTCCCATTAGAAAATAATGAAAAAAAAATGCAAGGTATTCTTTATATCATAAGTAAATGATTTCTAAAGCCATTTTACCGAAAAATGAAATGAAAGAGATAATAAAAATTAAAAATGACTGCTCAAAGTCGTTTAAAAAATGCGTATCTTGCTCTTCTTTGCGGGACCCTTTATTCTAACTAGGGGAAACAACTTTTTGACGGTTAAAGTTTCCGCCATTGCGCCTGTAATTTTTGCATTTTTCCTCCTACATTCTTAAATAGACTCCGCGTAACTTCTTTAGCGGCACATGTTTCGATGGAGACTTTTGGGATATTGTTTAGAACCACAAAAGTGGTTTGTTTTCCAGTGAAAGTTTATGAGCGGATAAAGTACACAAATAGCTTTGTTTATTTTATCCAGCGTTTTACCAATGTGTACATTAAATGTAAGTTTTTTGTCTAAGTGTAATCCTAGATATCGTACGCTATTATTCCAATGAATGTCAGTATTATTATTATTTAGATTAGTGTATAGTTTTCCTCCTTCTTGTGAAGTAGATTGCGCTACTCCTGTTAATATTTAATAAAATTTTCCATTTTTTGTAATACGTATCCAAGACAGTTAAAGAGTTTTGAAGGGTATTGTGTATATCTGCATATCCTTGGGATACCCCAGGAGAAATATTCTTAGTGTCCAATTGAATTCCACTTAACTCGACGAAAAACTGTCGATGGGTGAGAAAACTTTGCAAAATTTTTGTAAGATTTTTTGTATTCACAAATTTGATTTGATAACATGACTACTATTTTTTTACGCAGTAGATTGTTTTCTTTCATTTTGTGTTTTTATTTGTCTCTAATTCTAAACTATATAGATTTCGGAAAACCAATGAAATTTCTTATCTTTCTTATAGTATAATGGTCAAAAAGCGGGTAGATAAATAGTTAGACCGGTTTAATTAGTCATGTTGAGAATTTGTGGCACCATATCTACCTTATGTAATATGCCCACAATTTTTGCAAAATTCATTGTAAAGACCCTGTTGGAATATAGGGTATATTTATAATAGATCAAGAAGAAACGCTTCTCTACAGAATCATCTTCAGCTGCAAATTTAAAATTTTTTTTATCAAAAACCTTATACTGTTCCTTATGATTCTCATGACGTCTGTTAATAGAAATATAGATGGTGCACAAAATATGTTCTAAAAATCTTTTAAAACTTGGATCATACTGATTGAATCGATTACCCCCGCAATGCAGAATATGACAAAATACTATATCCTACATTATGGATTCTCTGCGTTGTTTAGTTTGTCAAACTAGTATGTCACAAGATTTTGTTACTAAGCTAGAACATTTAGATTTTAGCTTCAATAAATCCAATCATTTAACAATTTTCTTAGGAAACAATTGGGATAAAATTGAACCCGATCAACATTAAATTAGAACAACAGATGTTCAATAAGGTTAGAATAGACTTAAGCTGGGTAAATTACTCTTGATCCATGAAGGATTAAAACAAATGATGCAGATTAAGACACCAGACAATGTCTTAATATTGGCAGACTACACGGTCCTTGGTCGCGGCATCAAAGCCTCAAAATAAACGAAAGTGTAAAATACTTGGGAAATTTTGCATGGGCTTACTTACAGTACTAAAATCCTTTATTTAAGTGTGTTTTTCCGTTCGTCGCGACTATTGCAACCCGAAAGGTTGCAAAGAATATAATTGTACAAGTATGTTTGACAGAATTTATACGTACGAGTAAGAAGGAGGTACCACATCAAACCAAACTATACTGATGTAGTATGTACAATGTAGTAGATTGTGCAATTTAAAATTATCAGAATATATGTAGTTGTAGCAGGTTCTTATATGAAGTATTGGGTATTAATATAAGAGTAATTTTTTGTTTTTGTTTCATAGGCAGGTGTGTAATAATTGTTTTACAACTTCTTTTCTTTCTATTTTATGGCGCAGTATCTACCTTACCTAAGTAAGAAGGTGTATTTTATTGCAATAGTGACGCCAAATCGTGAAGTCGATTAGGGAAAACCCACAATGAGACTAATTTTCATATTTATTTACTACTTAAATGCATGTGTTGTTTTGTTTAAGACGCGGGAATTCCCATACTATGTCTAAGCCTAAATAGGCCTACACAAATACGCTGTAAGGGTTTTTATTATTTCACTTCATTTCCTTCGAGGCGTCGCGTTTTTATTTATAGCGATGAATGAAATCATTGGGAATTCCCATAATCATATCTTTAAGGTATGAAATATGCAACGGCGCTCATCTGATAATCACCCTCTATTAGCGAGATTTAAACAAAAATTCTTACACTTAATTCGCTTTTCCATATAATGATGTGGTAGTAGTAGGCTTAAGTAGCTGTGAACACTTTTTCTTTGTTTCAACAAGCTTAGCTTACCGAACGAATCGCCAAGGAAGAATGAAAGCGATGTGAACGCAATAATGAAAAGAAAATGAAAGAAAAGGCTACAGTATGAATGTTAGGTGGGAGAGCAATCAATAATATCAAAGAAATTCGAAATAAATCCTTTTTGAAGAATAAATATAAAATGGCAGATTACAGAAGATTGGTGAAAAATTGGATTTCATTTTTTTTTTAACTTTTCCTCTCTAATCAAGACTGGATAGCTGATCGGAAGAAATAGAGTTAGAAGTCAAAGTATAGGTTGTACGATTGACATAAAGCGCGAAATGGGTCGTGCTGTAAATAAGTGGTCTTACAGGACCCAATAAATATAGGGGAGAAATTCCTTGTAACCCGAGAAGGAACATACAGCTTATGTTTCCAAGCAAAGATGGGGAATAAACACAACCAAGAATAAGATTGTGCAGGAGAGTGACACCAAGAGTCGTCCTACGACTAGTTAGTTTTGGGAGGTGGATTAATTTAAGACGGCTTTGGTAGGATGAAAGGTTGATCTTAGGATCCCAGTGTAAACTACGCAGTGCAAAAAGTAAGAATTGTTTTTGAACAGATTCAATATTATCACTATACTTTTTAAACTGTGGGTCCCATACACAAGATGCGTATTTAAGAATTGGTCTAACCGAAGAGGTAAATAATAATTTAGTAGTGTATGGATCATTAAACTCTTTCGACTTACGTTCAATATATCCTAGAATGCCTCTAACTTTATTAATGATAGATGAGATATGCGTGCCGAACTGTAGCTTAGGATTCATCAAAACACGCAGATCATTGAAATGTGTGTGACACGTTCCAGAGTGTGACCATTAATGAGGTGACTGTTTACAATTAATTTTTTACGGCAAAAGGACATAGATTTACATTTGTCACAGTTTAGCGTGAGGTAGTTCATGGTGCACCACAGTGATGAGGAATCAAGATCTTGTTGAAGAAAGATTTTTTGGATGGGAGATACAATACCAAGACGCTAGAATGTTATATGGCAGATGGAAAATCATTTATAAACATATTAAATAATAACGGACCAATTTGGCTACCATGCGGGACACCAGAAGGTACACGAATAGTCTTAGATGTAGCTGCTTTAAAGATAACTCTTTGGGTTCTGGAAATTAGATAGGATGTAACTTCTTTAACCAGTTGTGAATGTTATGCTGTCGAAAAACAACGACATTATAAAATGCAGAGGTCACATACTTATAATTTTGAATGTAATTTAAACGCACAGATCAGCACTTGAAATTATATTCAATGAAATGTTTAAAGAGTGTTTGGAAATAGAACATGAAGCTTCCTTCGATGTTTATATGCTCAGAGTTTCAGAAAAGCAACAAAATAGGACGAACCCTCCTCTTACAACGGCAAAGGAATACTTCCGGTGAGCAATTTTTCTGCCTTATCTAGACTCGCTGACATCTGCATTAAAGCAAAGATTTTCACAGGAAAATAATGCAGCATTTAATTTAACTGCTTTACATCCAGCACATGTCCAAAGCCTTGGCTTGAGAGATTTCAAATCTAAAATTGTTGGGTGCGGCAGCGATTCATAACGCAATTCATGCAGTTTGGAGGAGACAACACCAGATGAATGTGCTGGTGCGTTATCGTGATGAAACAACACCATTTTTTTTCACCAAATGCGGCCGTGTCTCCTTCAATTTTCGAAGCGGTCCAATCACTCACTGGAGTATTGTCTAGTGATCGTTCTTCCTTTTTCTAAAAAATCCATGAGTATGAAGCCCTTCGCATCCCAAAAAATCGTCGCCATGACCTTACCGGCCGATGGGACCGTCTTCGCCTTCTTTGTTGCAGATTCATCGGGAGAAATCCATTGTTTTGATTGTTGCTTAGTTTCTGGTGTGTAATGATGAATCCAGGTTTCATCAACGTTGACAACTCCACGCAAAAAGTCCTTCGATCTCGCTTAAATTGATCCAAACACTGCTTCAAAGTTAACAGCCGCATCCGCTTGTTGTCCAGCGTGAGCAATTGCGGCACCCATCGGTCCGAACATTTTTTCATTGCCAACTTATCATGTAAAATATTAATTGCCGTTCCGGTCGACACACCTACAGCCTTTGCTACTTCGCGCACTTTCGTTCGTCGATCAGCGAGAATCATGTCGTGGACGTCCTGGTCGCTCCTCATCAAAAACGGATGTTCGCCCAAGTTTAAATTCGTTGCCCAATATATAACTGTGGTCATAGATGGCGACGTGTCCCCATAAACAGCATCCAACTTTGCTTTTATCTCCTCGCATTTTTTCCTTTGCTTCTTCGTGGACTTCATTAACGTTTTTTTCCCTGAAATGGAGGTGCTTTCCAGGAAAAAAATAAATAATGTTTAAAATTAAATGTTATTTTAATTAGTTTTTCATTTGTTTTTATTTTTTTTTAATTACAGAAAATATCTGTGAATTTTAAAATGTTAATTGATATTTAAGTAAAGTGTGTGGTAAATGTTATAATGCTATTATATTTAAAATATTAATTTAATTTTAATTAAATTAATTAAGTATTTTACATATAATTGCATTTAAACCCTAAATATGTATATTTATTACGCCATGTTCGTACAGGCTAATATCCAATACCACCCAACCGATTTAAATGAATTTTTGGAAATGTGTAGAGTTTATTGCAGTTTGAATGATGTGATAGTTTTAGACCTGCTACTACCTACAACGTCGAAATTACTTGACTTTGGTAGTTTTACCTTGTTATCGATACAATGATTTTATCCTCTCCATTTAACGACAACTCTTAATAACGCTATAAAATGCGTAGTAATAAACTTTTAAAAATGATTTGTTATCTTCCTTTCTACTTTCACTTCTCTGCTTCATGAAAAGGCAAATATCGGCATGATAGATGAAAAAATCTGTATAGCAATTTTTTTTTTTTTAATTTAAGAAAATAATTATTACACTATTCTAGTGTTGATTAATACTAAACAGGCTAATTCACTAATTAGCTTCATTAAGTAATGATCCTTTGTTTTAAATTATTTCTTGTTTTAGGTTAAGTATGTAAATAAGGTAAGGATCTAAGGTTTTTGCATCCCCCATTTTCCTTACAATTATTAAAATGTTAAATTTTTAAAAACAAATGTATTTATTCTACCAAATTAATTTAATGTAACTAAACTCTAGAAAAGTAAAATAAGCTGAAATATAAACAATATGGGTTCAATAAACTAAAAAAAAAATAAAAAAATGCGCAGTCCTTTAAGTGCTATATAGAGTTTACCCTGGTTTTTGCCCCAATCGTAGCTGTATTGACCAAGCTAACACACTTCATGCCATCGTCGAGCAATCGATTGAATGGCGCTCTCCATTATACATGCTGTTCGTCTATTTCCAGAAAGCATTTGACACACTTAAGCGCAACTCCATCTGGCTGGCCTTGAATCGAAAAAGAGTCCCCCGAAACTAATCCGCCTCATATCATATCAGCGCTGTAGAGAAGCCTTGTAGAAGCCCTATGCTCCAATTAGGAGTAGACAAGGCAAGAAAAAAAAAGAGTTTACCCAGTATGTACAATATATGTATACACATATGTATGTATACATAAATATACAAAATCGTTAACGTCTTTTGTCTGTGGACGCTAATCTCTGAAACGGCTCAACCGATTTAAATGCAATTTTCACGGTATATGCAAGCTTCCTTTAACATATCGTGTTATTTTTTAATCAAAATCAACCAACAAAATCAAATGATATTAATCAAAATTGACAAACAATTAGATTCTTCTAAATGGGAGGTCATGGAGATTTCCGCCTTATAAATGAGCTTCGAAACAGGGCAAAAGCCAATGGGTTATGTGGTTCGTCTGGAGCTTTAAGAGGTGCCGTCTGCTATATAGCTGCATTGTCTCTAAAACCGTTGGTATTTTTAAATCTTTATGCAGAGTGGTGTTTCTGAAAAACCACGGGGAATCCTTAATTCTTCTGATTTCCTTGCTCTGCAGTCTGGAATTGTTGGAGGTAGCCGTGGTGTCCCATTGCATACCGTCACATTGGTGCTACTATTTGAAGGTAAATGAGCCTTTCATTGCCTAGTGACAGCTTGTTTGAGGGCCGGAGGAGCTAGTTTAGCTTCCATGTAGGGTGGGTCTATCCCGTATCAGACCTAGATAACGGATATGCTCCGCCTGTGGAGCAAAATTTTTAATTACCCAAAGAAATCCCAAAATAATCATTTAAAGTTTACAAAAACTTATGAATTGCTAAACTTGTGTTTCCAGTTGTTATCCCTATAATCTCTACCCACAAACTCATTCCAGTTTCTAATAATTTTTTTCTTAAGTTCTTCTCAAAATCTAAAAACAGAAACAAAGTTTCATTTATTCCCTCTTGATATCAATAAAAAAAGCCACGTATCTGTGCCATGAACTTTAAAGTTTCAAATGTTTATAATTTGTATTAAGCATAAACCTCCACCTACCTTAAATGATACTTACAATACAACAAAGATATGTACACATTTTGAATATTTATGAATACACAAACAAAACCATAAGGAAAACAAAAAGCTTGACAAACTCAAAAGAACACAGCAACAACCCCCAAAAATGCTGCCCAACGCTTAATTTAATAATAAATTTGTTGCAAAGGCGGCAGATGATCACGATGATGATGATGATGGTGATGGCAGAGGCAAGGATGGTAAAGTTTCTGGCCTAAAAAAGTAGAATGAAGGCGCAGCAGAAGGCAACATAAAATCCACTGAAAACTACAATACAAAAAGGGAGCAAGCCCCTTTTGACTGTACGTACTACAAACATTCATACCATGTTATAGTCACATTGCCCAACATAAACGACCATAGCCATCTATCCATCCATCCATTCATTCATTCATTCAGCCAAAGAACCATTAGCCCCCACCATGCAATCGGAACAATCTAAACCACAAATCTGAACAAACCCGCAAAATCAAGGGCGCGCATCACAAGAAAGTTACAAAAGTTGCCACAACCACCGAACACGCAATCATACTTACCATACTTGGAATGAACTAAACAGATTTGGATGGATGGATAGCTTCGCTAGTGGTCTCGCTGGCTGGCTGGCTGGCTAACTGTCTGGGTCTGAAGTAATGGTGGTGGAAGTGATTGTGACTGTGTGGGGTGGGGTGGGGTGGTGTGAGGTGGTAGATCCAACTCAATTCAAAACCCAAGCCCAGTCGTGCCTCACTGACAACAACTTTTATCAAATTGCGTGCGAGGGGGTTTGTCGGTAGGTAGGTAGGTAAGCGTAAAATTCATAATCATGAATTCTTCACTTAAAAACTCCCTTCTGCTTGGCATGAAGTTCCTGTCAAAAAGTTCCTGCCAACCAATACACACCCCACGGGATGAGCAAACAAAAAAGAACAAACAGAAAAAGGACGAAGCCAAAAATACATACATTAAAAATGAAAGTTAAGCAAGAAGATACCATTTCAAGAGGCGATTAGATTTGGTGGCACAAAATAAGCGGCGCAAGGGAATTCTATCTAGATACATTATATACAAACGATAGAGATTATATATGGCGGCAGGCATTCATTGTTACAATAGATGTTGGTAAGAGACGAAGAAGGGGTAGAAGGAGGGCATAAGGAAAACAAAACACGAACTGCGAATGTCTGACTGGCTGCTACACGAGTGTGTGTATTCACAAGTGAATGAGTGAGTGAGGACATGTGCTTATGTGTATCTGTGAGCGGCCATTGTTAAAAACGCACCCCTAGAGTGTGCCACACTTAATACTCACCAATGCATACACAGACACTTTCGCTCACTTATACCGATACACAAAGAGGCAGTCAGAAATATGAAGAGACGGTACAGTAGTTATCAAATCAAAAGAAGAGAGTAAATGGCTGTGTGCATGGCTGTGTGGATGTGTGTGTGAAATGTCTGTGCGTAGGTAGAAACTAAATTTTTCTTTAAATCTACTTACATTTAGCGTGATAGCTCAGTACAAGTTACGATCTTCTCTTGTGCAGACATAAAATCATAAACGACCGAATCATTCACATAATTCTAAAATATCGAGTAAAACAATCAAACCAAAAATTCTAAATCAAACCAAAATTAATTTCTAAAATTTTGGATTTTTATTTAAAAAAAAATTAACAACTAACTAAAGTGAAAGTTTCAAAATAATGTCCACAATGAACTTACATCATCCGCCACAAACCTACTCGCGACTGTTCCGTCCATGGGATACTAATCGAAATGCGCAAACATCAAACAGTTGTACCAACGAAATATCAAAACCAGTCACGACGCCCCCGCCGCACTTGAAACTAGAATACGAAGGGTCAAGCTTGAGTACCTCAAAGACGGTGGCACCACCACCACCACCACCGGTGCATATCAAAAGTGAAGAGAGTAGCTGCTATACGAGTTGCAATGATAGTGATCGTGAATGTACTTCATCAAATAGTAGTAGTAGTAGCAAGTCCATCTATGAAGTTGGTCTCGATTATAGTTACAATAGAGACACTTCAACACCCATTTTGGATGTAGGAAGTTCTTTGCCAGGCAGTTCAGCATCATCACCAAATGCACCTGATGCATACAGTGCTGTCAATAAATTGTATTCTCAGTTGCCACAACAACAACAACATCCACTTCAGCTTCTCTATCATACATCAGCATCATCACCGTCGCAACAACAAATACCATCCTTCATGCCACCAGGCGGTGATCTTTATTATGCTGCTGCTGCTGCTGCAGCTGCCAGCGGTATAAATGGTGGTTTACCAGGAGCTGCTGCTTTTGGTATGGATCCTTATACATTGGGTCTTATGGAACAAGAATGTGTACGAGTCATGGCTGAGGATGCCCAGCTAAAGGCTTTGAATGCACGCAAACAGCGTCCCAAGAAATTCAAGTGTCCACATTGTGATGTTGCTTTTTCAAATAATGGTCAACTCAAGGGTCATATACGCATTCATACCGGTAAGTGTCCTTAAAACAAAATTACGATTTCCTTCTTGGTGGATTGTTTAACTTATCATTATTCGTAACCTTATTAACTTTCCAGGTGAACGTCCCTTTAAATGTGATGTTGAAACTTGTGGGAAGACCTTTACACGCAATGAAGAGCTTACACGTCATAAGCGCATTCATACTGGACTTCGTCCGTATCCTTGTACTGCTTGTGGCAAGAAATTCGGTCGTCGTGATCATCTCAAGAAACATATGAAAACACATATGCCACAAGAACGGCAATTGGGTCCTACCATTTTTGTGCCCATGTATCCATATGTCTATGGTTATTAAAATTTTTGGATTTGGAGTGGTGCGGTTTAGCTGGACTCAATCGCCATCTCCATTTAGTTTAATAATAGGCGCTTGCACGCTTTAAAACGCTTTAATCTAAATAAGTAATCCAACTAACTAAATGGAAATTCTAACGACCCCGGCCTAAATGTGTCTACCTCTAGCGTAAACTACTCAAAATCTCATTTGTACCTGGCGTACTGAGACGCTCTCTCTCTCTCTCCCTCAATTTCTCTCAATTTCTCCAACCTCTATCATTATCCTCATATTCTACAATATATAACAATAAATATGTACCTACATATTAACTGCAATCTACCTCGTTCCCTGAGGAACATGAAAACCGTTGAATGACAATTCCCAAAACAAAGAAAGACAAAATTTATATGCAAATACTGCATTATTTATTTGCTAAATACATATTTTTAGTACACACTATTTACTTATAAATGCGCGTAAATTTTTTGTTTTTTTTTGTTTATATAATGTGAAGGAAAGTACAAAAATAACAAACAAAAAAAAAAAAGATATATATCAACAAAGAGTACAAAATTAAAAAAGGAAAGAAAAATCTTGCGCATGTCCTCCTAACCGCGAATGTAACGTCGTCCTCACCATCAATAACAACAACATTGTTTCTGTAAATATTTAAAAAACCCATACAAATAATCCTTAAGTGATCCTTTTTCTATGTATACTAAGCTATCTACATACTATATACTATGTACGACTACGTTAGTTTAGATAATAATAAGATGTTTTATGGTTTAAAAAATTTATATACATATTTACACACAAAGAGAAAACCTAAAAAGAGAAACAAAAATACCATAAAAATTTAGCAATAAATTTTAAATGTTTACAAAAAAAAAAAAAAAAAAAATCGGTTAAATGATATGAAATATAATCCCATTGTTTATTATTTGATATCGTACAACATAGATAAATTACACATGAGTTCGATTTGTTTAAGGATTTTTCACAAGTGATAGTGATTTCTTACAAAAACTTTACCCCTTACTCAAACACATAATTGCTGCTATATCTTCTCCCAATGGACCTCCATATCAAAAACATGGTCTGCAGAACGACCATATGGACATAGCAATATACTAGGAGTGGTTAATAAACCTATGTTCAAGAAAACAACAGACTATATAGTGGCGCACAATAGCTTTGAGAGCGACTTCAAGGTAAAATTTCCTACCAGGATGGAATGGAAAGAGAACAGCTTTCAGAGTGATTTTGACATTTCAATCTTCACGGATGGGTCGAAGATGGAATCCGGTGTAGGAGCAGGGGTGCACTCACCACAAATAAGCTTGGACCACTCTTTCCGGCTACCCGACGAAGCCACAGTCTTTCAGGCGGAGGTCCTTGCCATTAGGGAAGCATGTCGGCTGGCCAAAAATAACGCACCAAAAGGTCGTAAGATAGCTATCTTCGTTGACAGCCAGGCGGCACTCAAAGCACTGCAATCCAACACTGTGAAGTCAAAGCTCATTAAGGAATGCAGGTCGACGATGAGCGAGCTAAGTCGTCAAGATCTGATATCACTCTCTTATGGGTTCCCGGCCATAGGAACATAGTGGGGAATGAGAAGGCTGACGAATTGGCTCGTTCTGGTGCTTCTCTTGATGTATCATTGGCGGAATAGGTGTCGATTCCCCTGGCGGTCGTCAAGAGAAGCAACTTCCTGTTTTTCCGCCAGCTGGCTAACAGACGGTGGAAAGATCTTGAATCTTGCAGAGCGGCACGTGCACGAAAATAGGTCTTTTAGACTCATTAACAGAAGACGCTCGGATACCGCAAGGCTCACAGCGGTTTTTACCGGTCACTGGTGTGTAGGGATTGACGCGGAGAGGCTGGGTATTCCGTTTAGAAGCCATTGTAGGAGCTGCGGAAACGAAGAGGAAGAGGAGTCACTCACCCACTTTCTATGTCAATGCCCAGCCTTGGCAAAGACTAGAAATAAGTTTCTGGGCAAATATTTCATCGACAATCTCTCGGACTGTTCAGTCACATGTCCGGGTGATTTACTCAAATACCTAAATTCGACAGGTTGGATTTAGTAATACTGATTGCGTTCGGCGAGGAAGTGGTATCAAAACGGCACTCAGCGCTACCTGTGCTTTCGATGGTTTTAATCAACGAATCAAGTCGGAATACTCATGGAACACTGTTTAACGCCTTCCTACGCAGCCAAATTGGGCTTGGTACAGAGTGATGCATGTACAACATGCAACGAGGTAAATGTTAGGGGAACTTTAGAACACCTACTTTGCCAATGTCCAGCTCTTTACAGATCACGCTTTAGCTATCTCGGATCTGTATCTTTCCTCTCCTTGGAAAGTATCGCGGATCAAAAGAGTAGCAATCTATTAAAGCTCGCAAGAAAGTGCATAAAAACAGTATCTAAAGGGTCTCCATACTTCTTGTTGGCAACACTAAGGACCACTATTGGTCTATGTGAGATCTCTTGATCAGCCAAGCTAACCTAACCTAACCTAACCTAACCTAGTATGTTCTCTAGTAATCGAATAACCGCAACTAAAAAAATAGAAAAAGACGACAATGTGTTAAAAATTTCAGTGCGAAATCTCGATAATTAAGACATACTTGAATACACATCGGAGTCAAGTAAAGGTGTAATCAAAAGAATATTATTATACTTATTGAGATCCAAATATACAGTTTAGAGAAAGAAATGATTCACCACAACCTTTACTTTTAAATTTCTTCAAGCAAATAACTATTGATGGTTCATTTCACATAATTATTACAACTCACTTATTACAATAGTTTCTTTAAAAAATTTCATAACAAAATGTCCTTTTTAACTATTGTAGATATATTCTTTTAGCCCTTTTGCCTTCAATTGAACAATGAATATGACTTTTCATTATTTTATACAAATAACACCGAACATTATTTGGACTTAGTTAAATCAAAGAAACTTGGAGTTAAAATTCTAACTCTTTCTATGTATTTTTGTGTTGCATTTTGCATGGTAATAGTAGTAGTCCATAAACAAAGACAAACATTTTCTACATAATCATCATGCAGTCGGTTCTAATAGAAAGATCAAAGTCAGGCAACCACCAGACGACATTTGGCATTAATCACTTTGGGAAATAAACATAGGAATAGTAGAGTCTGCAGTTGTGGAGGCATGCAAAAATACAACAATAACTAACTTGCAACAACAATTTAGGGTTAAATGGGTTTAGTTTTAGTAAAAACAGAAAAAATCTTCAAGTCATTTTTGCAACAAATGAAATGAAATTCAATTCATTCATTCATTCACTCGTTCATTGATTCATTGATTTCCAAATGGTTAGACGAAAGGGGCAAAAATGTGTCATGCGAAACGCCCACAAAAATGTGCCAAGCAGGCGGCTTTAGACTAAAAAGATAAAGATACTTAGTTATGTAGACACATGCAGATATATCCAGATTATCAACGCTACTCGGTTAAACTGAATTAGTTATTTTTTTCTATTTTATTGTTTTTTTTTTCGTTAGATAAACTGAGTGCAATAATCTAATTGTAAATCGTATTTTCTCACAGTCAAGCAAAGAGATTTTCAATTGTTTCCATTGCACGTCCTGCTGCTATTACTCAAGTGACAGTTTGCGTCATTCATAACACTTCGATACAATAGTGGGCCTACTGAGCAAACGAGCACCTGAACCACACAACTATTGATATAGTAGACAGGATAGATAGATAGATAGATAGATTTTTACTCAACTTAGACACAAAGTCTAGGCCAACACTATTGTTTAACATTATCCTGTATGGGTTGATTGTCGTTCGTCCTTCGTGCGTTCACCTAAACAATTGCTTTGCCAACCTAAAGCAGAATAAGAACATAGTAGAATCGTGCAAACCCAATGCATTGTTTTCACTTTTCATCCTTTAGTTTTTTCTCTTCTGTTCTATTTGGTTCTGTTCTGGTCTTTAATGCATAACAATAGTTTTTTCCTGCTTGATAGGGGCGTGCAGGTATCATTTCTACCTGTTTATGATGGTCAGTAAATGTGAGAAGATTTTATTTCTGTTTTATTTTTTTGTAAATTGCAGACAGTGCGACGTCAATAAAACACTGATCTCTTTAATAATGAGTTCTTTTCAGTTGACTTTTGTTGACACAATTCGTTGCTCTACAGGAGTTCGCCCTTCGTTTCAATCAATCGATCCATCTATCTATCTACCCATCGAAGAACAAGTTGAAAAACACATTATTCAAAGTCTCACAATTCTGAATGCATTTCATCAAACATCACTAGGCCAGACATTTTGTCGTCTTGAGTCGCACACTTTTGTAGTTTAATTGATGCAATTAATTTCAAAACATTCTCTTGGTTAAATCAAATAATAAGGACTCTATTGGTTCTATCATAACTTATCACGTAACAAAAAATTCAACATAAATGTCAAATTCCTTTTTAATGTTGACAAATCATCAATCGCGTCAATATACGTACAAGAGAACTGATTTAGTTATGGTCTATACAAGTGTATGAGTATATAGAAGAACTTGACTTCTTAGAAACCTCAAAAAAAAACTGAGAATAAATCACTTAACATCAAGCAAATCTTTTTTCGATTTTTTTAATCTCTGAAGAAATATTTAACCTTCGATTAAATCAGTACCTGTGCTACATATTGGCAGGCAATTACTACCTCTTCGATAAGTGTGTACCTAGTCATGTCCGCTCGTCCTTTTTATGCATATTTTAATCTAAATTTCAACAAATTCTTTATGCTTTTGACCTACAATAATAATAAAAATTAGCCGAAGTTACTTCATCCCTATAATAACAATCAATCAAAATTCTTTATAATTTTTTTTTATGAACACTTATTATTTCTTTTCTTTGCAGAATGATATACCATCAATGTCGAAAACAATAAAACGAATCTACAAATACCTACCACATCATTTACCTCTATAAATTATTTTATTTATATTTATGGGTAAGTTCCTTATATCTTTAGATAATATTTGAAAGGTTGTAAGCTAACACGTGTATTCTGTATGGTTTTGTTTTGAAAGTATTTCTCATTATTTATTATATATTATGCGAGTACCCAAGACTTTGAAGACATTTTTCCCAAAATTTCATATATTTTTATGAATTTTGTGTTCCGCCACCATAAACTTATATACCACCATATACTTTACAAAGTACCCATTGTTGAAGTCAACTTTTTTCCAAATAGAAAATTTTTTATTTTGCATATAAAAATATGTGCATTTTTTGGAAAAGACATTAAAATTTATTTCGAATTAACATTTATAGAATCATTAAGGAGTTTTTGTTTAAATTATTGAAGTTCATATTGCATAGTATAGTAGTGTATTAGTGTCTAAAGATGAATGACCTTGTTGACCTTGTTAGCGAATTAACATATAATAACCTTTTTAATACATTGATGATCCAATGGTAATTCGTAAATAAGTTCAAAAGTTCTTCTAGCCACCTATTGTAAGACAGTGATTCTTGCAGACAATAAAAAATCAAGCTCGGTGCAAGTTTGGAGGTTGTCGCAAGTACCGAGTTTTTGTTTTCCATACAAATTTTGTCAAGGTATGAAACCGACGGTACTTTCCCGAACTTTATTCAATTCAATACAATTTAGAAAACAGAGATAATAGAAAAAATTATGCTGGTACACGCGAGTTAACCCAGAAGCCTTATGCCCCATTGTGTTGCCAGACTATACTGGAAGTAAGAAGGGGGAGAGTGGTAGTTAAGATAGGGTTAGAGTATCCATAGTTGGTCTCAGAGGTCTTCCCCAGCCTCTAAAACCAAGCTGAAGAATCCACGAACAAAGCCAGTTCCTCTGTTGGATATTTTTCCAAACAGCACAAGCAATCAAAGAACAGAATCTCGAGAAGACAGGTTCATCTACCAAAAAGAGTAGGGAAGTCGCATAGGTGACGTTGAATACTCTCTGATAGATCATTACAATGCACCAGTCTGATGGATGGTACGATAGTTGAACAATTAGCCCCCCTGAAAAGATGACAGCCCAGTACCCTCTGTCCTCTGTATAAATTGAAAGCTCGTCTTGCTTGATGCTGTTACCCTTCCCTGGGAATCTTGTGTTAAAGTTTTCATTCCAGCACACAGGAATCACATTCTCCCCCTTCACCTTGTAACCTCACTTCTTAAAGGATGGTGCTGTGGCCCGCAACAGAGGGCCTAAGAAATACAGCTCCCGGAATCTGACTGTGCAATGTGTATTAATTACTTTAATCAAGGAAATTATTCTTTCTATGATGCTTTTTAATAATTTTAATACATTTTCACTTCCTAAATTGATATCTAAGTATTCTAATATTAGTGATTTTTTTTTTATTAAAAAACATTTTCCAATTAAGCTGAAAGTGTCTTCCTTGAATTGGATGAAAAGAGAAATCGTTTATAAATTTGACAATTTCATTTGAAGAAATTCTATAAAATCACCCGCTAGGACAATATAAAACCAATCAATAACTTACAGTAAACATTGGAGAACAATTGCGAAACGTAAAGAAGGTTATCTCTTCTTCAACCATTGATAACCACAAAAAGGCCAAACATCAGAAAAACACAAGGTGGTCTCAACTATTATTGTATAAGATAACAATAAACGAAGCCATATTCGCAATGAAGTAATTGCCAAATTCTAGAGCGCCACACAAGATGTTCATAATATGAAAGAAAGAAAGACTGAAAGAAATGTCCAAGTGAAATTGAATGTTTTCTCAATTCACATGATTTTGACCCAAATCAAACTGAAATCTTCGTATCTATACTTACTACGCCAAAGACCAAGTATGATTTTTGCAATAATATTGTACTAGTTGTTCCATGTACTCACTCGTATCGAGAATGTATTTAGTTCAATTGTGATTGAATGGGCAACAAATGAATGAAATAAAATTGCCAAGTATTGTAAGAGTAAATTGTCAAAAAAAAAAGAGCAACAACAAGATGAAGTTAAATAAAAAATGGAGGACAATAATTTAGGACTGCTGTGACGAATCCTTGGGTGCTACCTTTCACAGTGCCAGTCCACTGAGTATATCAAGTGAATGTGAGTAAATTTATCCCTGTGTGTGTGTGCTAGATTGACTACTATAAAGTTTCATCCCCTCTGTTCTTGTTCTTGTGATTGTTATTGTAATCAACAATAACAACCCTCATATGCTCATCCCTTGTTAGACAAACCAAAGAACAAACTAGGCAAGCATATCATATACAAACTGTGTGCGTCGACATTATAGTTAAAGTGTCAAGGATCCTTTTAATTGGGAAATTTATTGGCAAACCTTATACAATTCATTCTACTGTTTCTTTTCTACTAAGGTTGGCGCAGACACACTGTCTGGCCCTATTTGGCCCTGTTTTTTTATTTGTCTGCCTCTCTATCTATCTGTAAATGTGTGTGTGTGTGTGTGTTTGAGTATCTCCAACCTTGATGCGTTCTGGATTACAAATAATGTTTTGCGGTTACTAGAAATGCATTCATTCTTCTCATGAAATAATAAAAATAAAATAATATAATAACACAAAAAAAAAACGCGTAAGAAACGCATATTTTCCTATAAATAAATTGAATGAATTTTATTTATACGAGTACAAAAATGAAAAGAAAAGAATAAATGAAAGAAAGGAGAAAGGTACTACTAGTAAATTTTATAACAATGTAGCGATGTCAACCTGTGTGGCATTGAATATTTTGTTATTTTCAGGTTGTTGTTCTTGAAACATAAACAAGAGAGAGGCTCTCTTCATGTTTTGTATAAATTGAGGATGGCTCCTCCATCCACCTAAGGCGTCTCCATCAATCAAACTTTCTTGTTCCGAAGCATATTTAAGGCTTAAAGGAGGAAAAAAGATTTACCAATTTTCCCAAAAAAGAAAAAGGAAGAAAAACCCACTTCATAACCCAACAATTCTAACGCATTTTCCATCACATCATTAGTCTTTAATCTGTGTAAGCAAACGTCTTAAAATAACAAATATGCGTTGTCCATAGATAGTATTTAGTAATGTATTTTCCATTTGGACACATTTTTCGTTTGGTTATTTGCCATTGGTATTGGTTATTACCTAATCCTTGACCATGCCTTTTTCAAAAAGAAAAAGTGGGTATGTCCCAAAGACCGCTAAACGATGCATTTATCTGCATAAACACTCTTAATAAGTTGATTGTTTTGACATACTAGTGAACGCATGCAAGACAAGACAAGAAAAGAAAGGAAGAGATCTCAAATTTCCATACACCACTATTGTAGTTTAGGTCTAATGAGACGATTTAGTTTATTGTTAAATAAGGATAAAGTGTTATTTATCTTCTTTTCCAGTTTTCCGCTCATTAATCCAGACGCCATGTTTCTTTGAACTTACACAACCATCTGTAATCATCATCATTGGTTACAGAACCCTCAAAGAGAATATCGTTTATCGTTTGTTGTACCACGAACACACATGTTTGGTTTGTTTTGGTCACTAGGTAATTACTACCTTGTGATAAATAAAATTTTATAAAATTCTTTCTTCTATCTTCACTTATCACTAACACATGTTTGGGATAAATGTCAAAAATGTCTGAAACTCATATCAATTTATCGTGTGGGCCACAATCTTTGCTTTACTTTTCTTTTACTTTACTTTACATTAAAGATACAAATCAATTAGTAGAACAAAACAAAGCTGTCCATCTCTTCTTCTCATTATACAATACTCAATCATTATTATGCAATATCCACAATTACTAATATTGGGCAATCAATCCAGAAACAAAGACCGCCACCCAAATGGTTGTGCAACCGAAGATGAAGGCACAAAGGGCCAAACAGTAGGTGGTAGTGAGTGATTGAATTCTTGGTTTGTTATTGTTTATGGAAACGGAAGTACTGCTGCTGTGGTTAACAATGCAAATTCAGTAAAGGAGACAACAACTCATATTAAACAATTTTTATACAGTCTAACCAAAACACAATAGACCACTAACTGAGGTGAACGTTATTGTTTCAGACAACCCATGAAGTTTCCCAACTAATTGCAACTAATGATGACATCATTTACTCACAGAAAAAATATTTAGTTTGCAAACGATCAACAATCACACAAAAGTCATCGAGAGACAACAAACAGCATCATCGAATGACTTATATTGCCTGCTAACTATCCATCCCATCCATCTACAATGTCTATGTATTTTTCTCTTGTTCGTAATAACATGTACTTCTTCCTCAATGATCCTTTTTTTTTTTGTGTTCTGCTGACCGTTTTTATTGCTGTTGCATCAAACAATGTTCTTGTCTTGCATGGCAAGTTCCTTCCGGAGTCAAAATATTATTTTATTGCTTCAAGGAAGTCAGTCTCTTTTCACTCCCGTTTCCTCTTTTTTTTTTTTTGTTACAATACAAATCAATTTTCCGAACCAAAAACATAACAATTCAATTTATGATATCGTAAAAAATAATTGATTTGTTTGCAAAAAAAAAACGTCATTCCAACAATACTTTTCAATCTGTTGATATAAGGATACATATTTGTTATTTTGTTTGTACTACTGGTACCATCATGTGCTTTGTGTGTGTCCCGGTTCACTGTGGTCCAACTCTTCAAACTCATCAATTAGTATTCTTAGAAGTTCATCCTGCAGTTATGATGAAAGTATTTCAGATTTCAATTCTGTTGTTGTGACACTTTCCTTTTTTATTTTAAAAAGAAATTTCTTAAGTAATTCATCAAAAAATCTACAATATACTCAATACAATGAGAACGGATGCTGCATGCCGTTTAGCGTGTGCTACTGTAACAGGAAGGAAATCACTATAATATATATACTTCATATACATACATATATATGTATAGTAAGATACAATATACATTATTTTGTAGTATATGTATAGTATATATTTTCATATTTGCAGATTGTAAAGTACCAAACCTAATAATAGTTGTCAGAATATTATTATTTTTCTTGATTTGGGGAGAAGGAGTAAAAGAACTTTATAAAATCATATGTAAGAAGAAACTTCTTTCAATCTAGAATCTCTTATTTGATCAGAGATGTCAAGTCATAGTTTTATCATATGACACAATTATGGAACTTCGGCTTGATCTATAAGAATTGCCAATAAAAAATGTCTGCAAATTGTTAGTAAGTGTTATTTAAGCGAAGATTCATTCATTTGTTATGCTTAATATCACCGTTAAACAGTACAAAATCAAGAGGATGGAAGTTTCTAATTTCGCACTTGATTAACTTGTGTCTTGTAGTGCTGTACTATGTAATGTTACAAAAGGTTTCTCGTATTGGACTGGTGTCTTAGTGTCTTGTGTTCCCTTTAATATTAGAATTTGTTTAATGTTAAGATGTTATAATTGTCAAAAGTGCTGCGCTGCTTTCCTATGTAGCTTCGATTCCTACTTAAATTACCTTCACTTCTGACTTCATTTGCGAAAGGAAAACCAACAAAATCAGAGTCAAGTCATCTTGACTTGACTTTATCCAGACTAACGAAATAAACATTGAATCGATGGTCCGCTACTTTCCCACTTTCCTACTTGAGAATTAACTAGGTATCTTCAAAAATCGAACTCTACATTCATACTTGATAATTAACTACTTACGAAATTGATAACCGATTTAATCGGCTACGATACATAGATAGTTAAAGAGAAAGTTAGTTAAATATTTGAATAAAATTCACACAAAATACTGAATTATAGAAGTAGTCATTTATTTTGTCATCTCCAAACAAAACACAAGTTGACGTTTATTCATCACTTTTTTCTAATCCAACTGTTAAATAGACCAAAAATGGCTTACTTATGTTACAAGGGCAAAGACTAGTAACTTAAAGTAGATTTATTGGAGACAAAAGAAGGAGAGAGAAAGAAGTTGATCTAAGTATTCCGCACAACTCTTTATTGTTCCACCCACTCATTCTCTTATTCTAACAAACAAATTTCACCTGCTCTATTAAAATAGACAGGGGTGTCACAGAAATTGAAAAGAATTGAAATTGAGGCGATTTCAAAGCCTAAAAATATGCAATTAAATTTTTCATCTCACAGCATTTGTGTTGTGCGCATGTGATTTATGGAATTTATTGTGAAGAGTAAAAGAGAAACTGAAATAGTGATAAGAAATACAATGTGAATTGACTTGTTTACTTACTACAAGATGACGGTGGCTGCTGGACTATCAGTAAAGTAAGTACTGACAAAAATAAAAAATATCTTTAAAGTTGTAAATCGGTCAACTTTGATTTATTTTTTTTTAAACTTTAAATGACGTTTATTCTGCCCTTTTTGATTCCTTATACTAGGGTCGGTGAGGCTGGTAGCCATTATCAATTCCAACTCATTTAGATCATTTAAAAAGCGTTGTGATGTCAGAGAGGTGATGGAAGAGAGCAGGAGGTCTATGGTATGAAAATGATATAAGGCCTTTCTTTCGGTTGCCATAGCCTCGTTTGTATTAATAGAGTGCAGCATGTGTCGAAGAGGTTTATATTACTACAGAAGAATCTATGAAGAGTGCATCGCTGTCTCTTGCGACCCTTGTCGAACCCCAAACTTGTATGTAGTTTATAGTATCGATCGTATCTTAAGCCCCTTGTTATGGAAACGAACAGAATCTAGTTCATTTGCAACAAAATCAGTCTTGTGAATTTCCATTGGTTGGCAAAACAATCCAGAACAGACTTTTTTATTTGATTTGAGTTTCCCAACTTTTCGTCCATAAAAGCAATACAAAAATGTAGTTAAAATCAAAAAACAGTGCAGAGGACGAGGAAAAAATTATAAATTTTGCTAAATTAAATGATATATTTTAACAATACTTAGCATATAAGAAGCATGAATTTACATTGGAACTTCAGTAAATATTAACATTTGCTCTTGTGCATTATAGACCAACAGTAATCTGCTAACATTTTGGCGGTTCACCTTCCTTGGTAACGCTCTTCTATATGTTTCATATCCTGGTGAAAGCGTTCACCTTGTTCGTCCCAAGATTAGGCGGGAAAAAAAACGAAATGAGAATGCAAGATTTGTATTTTTAAAGATATCCTGCATCGATTCATCTTTTTGTACCAAGTCCTTTTCTAAAAACTCGGCATTTTCATCTTCATGATTGCCTAAAAATCCTTGGATTGCCTTCCTTAGAGACTACTAAGCAGCTAGTTCGCTCTTGATAAACTTTTTATCGAATTCCCATTCTTCATAAGTTTTCTTATACTATGTGGACCAACAGAAATGACTTCTTTTAATTAAGCATCACTTAATTTTGAGTAAACAGTTTTCAAATACAAAAATCCTTTCCCATTTTTATCCATGGCCCTGTCAAAGATTTTCATTAAATCAAGTTTCATGTGTAAGGGTGGAGGAATTACATTTTCATGTGCTTAAAATTTTTGTTTTTCATTGACTGTATGATTGTCAAAGCTATATCTGCAGCTCCAGATGAACAACTCACGGTGTCAGGTATCTATGAAATACTATCGCAAATAAAAAAAAAAAATAGAAGAAAATGACAAATAAAATTTAAAAAATCATGATATTTTAAATAAATATATTTTTCTAAAAACAAAACAAGCCTAACAAAAAGAAAAACAATTGAAAACCCAAATTTATTCACAAAATATTTGTTTTAAGTTTAGAAATCGATATGAAAAATCAAGATCCGTGCATGAAATTTAGAAATAATAACACAATATGATAAATTAAATTCAAAATTAACTTTAATGAATATAATCATTTTTAAAAACACATTTTAACAAAGTAAAATAAATAATAAAATCATAATAAAAAAATAATAAGTATAATGCAATTTATGGTAGAAGGGAAAAATTAAAAAACAAAAATATTCATCAAACATACTGACATATAATACTTTTTCCCAACTTCGAAAATAATCATTTTATTTTGATTGAAAATAACTGCTTCAGATGAGGGGAATAATAATAAAAAATATATAAATTGTAGGTGATAAAAGAAATTTAAAATATGCAATAATAACTTCAGCTCAATGAAAACAGTCTATCCAAATAACTAGATTTATAAGTTATGGTTGGTTGGTTGGTTACCGTGGCTGACTCGTATAGTCCACTACGAGCCACAATTAGCACTAGAGTGCCGTTTTGAAACCACTTCTTCGCCGAACGCAATCAGTATTACAAAATCCAACCCGTCGAATTTATGTATTTTACAATATCACCCGGACATGTAACTGAACAGTCCGAGAGGTTGTCGATGATGTAATTGCCCAGTAACTTATTTCTAGTCTTTGCCATTGACATGAGTTTCCACTGCTTCTACCAGTGACCAGTAAGAACCGCTGTGAGCCTTGCGGTATCTGATGAGTTTAAATGAACTATTTTCGTTGTAACTAGGCCAGGTAGCACGTGCCACTCTGCAAGATTCAAGATCTTTCCACCGTCTGTTTGCCTGCTCACAGAAATACAGGAAGTTACTCCTCTTGGCGATTGCCAGGGGAATCGAGACCTGTTCCGCCAATGATACATCAAGAGAAGCACCAGAACGAGCCAATTCGTCAGCCTTCTCATTCCCCTCTATGTTCCTATGGCCGGGAAACCATAAGAGAGTGTTATCAGCTCAACGACTTAGATCGCTTATTGTCGACCTGCATTCCTTTACGAGCTTGGACTTTACAGTGGGGGATTCCAGTGCTTTGAGTGCCACCTGCCTATCAACGAAGATAGCTATCTTACAAACTTCTGGTACGTTATTTCCAACCAGCCGACATGCCTCTCTAATAGCTAGGACCTCTGCCCGAAAGACTGTGGCCTCATCAGGTAGCCGGAAAGAGTGGTCGAAGTTTATTTGTGGTGAGTGCAAACCTGCACCTACATCACATTCCATCTTTGACTCATCCGTAAAGTTTAAAATATCATAGCCACTCTAAAAACTGTTTTTTTGTCTCAGTGTTAGCTGCCATACTGTTGCGTTCTGACTGAATTAACTAATCCGAAACGACCAAGTGCAGATATGCAGAGAAATAAAGTGAGTCATTGCGACTCTCAATGTTTTCATACTTTGCTTTGTGGAATGATATTTCATTATTATTCCAAGAGCATTTGCATATAAAATGTTCTGTTCCTGTTTCTGTTCTTTGCGACAACAAGGCTTTAAATGAGCAAAACAAAGAATTTCCTCCATTATCCTTTATTCCGAGACTTTCTTAATAAATCAAAAAAATCGCACATTAATTAATATTTCATTTATTTATTTATGGTATAACTTAATAAATATTTCACAAAAAATACATTTGATTTATTACAATTTAATCTTATATTATTTACCATATTTAGAGTAAAATGGAATCCCTTTTTACATATTAGGAAATGTAAAAATCCATATAAAATTAAGTGATAAAAATGCATATCAATCAGACTTAAGACTTATAACTAACACACACATAGATAGAACATCCTTGCTATGAGAAGTAAAAGACGTAAAAGATAATTTCAGTAAAAATTATCGTTACGATAATGATGCTCAAGAGGCACTTTTGGCAATCATAGGCAGCAATACTTTTTTTTAGAGATTGAGTGAGATTCCTTAATTCTAATTGTAATTTGATTCGAGCATTTTTTGAGTTTAACTTAAACTTTGAGGTTTCGTGGGTTTTTTCTTCATCTAATTGAAAATAATTTGGATACTTTATCTTAGTAATTAATACAGCATTATGGCGCTTTGATTCTTATCTTCGCTTGGTAATTCCAAGTGTTGACGATCACGTTTCTCACAACGTCTGGCATACAACAAAATGATGATGTTCATAATGACAACAATTGTTGAAATTACAACTAAATAGAAACTAAAACCCAAATAGGCTAAACCATTACTATACCAGTGGAGTTTTTGATGCTCCATCAAAAGGACATTATGTGTCAAATATTGATAGAATTGTACAAGCCACGAAACAAAGGCAATTATTTGAGCGCAAGCTGCTGATATATTCGAAGCCAAAAGTATAAACATAGTTCCACCTTTTTTGGGCGATGATGCAGTCTTTAAGACAGCGGATATAGCAGCTATGGAACATGCAAGCAAACCAAAGCCAGCACCAAGTGTGGTGCATAACCATAACCAAAAACTTGTTCCATCATTTTCAGTGGTTATAAATGAATAAACTGCAAATTGAGAATTGGTTTTGGTTATCATTATAATTGAATTTGTATAATCAAATATGCCATACCATTCACCACATGATTGCGTATTCCGAAACCTGGATCTAAAGCACTACTGCCACAGAAGAGACCCAAAGACACTTCACCTTTGCCATCTGTAGAGTTTACGCGTCTGGGATATGCACGTACCCAATGAGTTGTTGTTATACTGACAAGCAGGAGACCAATTGCAATGCAGGAACCGAAGAATGTTGCAAATATAAGTGTACGCGTGCGTATAGTCATGTTGTTGCTGGCGGTGGCGTAGGACGCAGTTGACCTAATTAAAGAATTAACATTCGACGAACATTTGGGCATCACTCACAGCTTACGAAAGACTCAATGCACGAACTTGTTTAATTTGTCACTCAAATGTTTTCACTTGTTTAATGATATATGGTACGTGTTATTAAAACTCGAAATTTCACTTAATGATCTGCGTTTTATCTCAAGTTGTTTTACCTTTTCTTAATTATGCGTACCACAAATACTATATACTATTTAATTTCAACAGAATTTTGCAGTTTTCCAATGCAATTTCTTGTTTCTCTTGTACTACAATACTACTATGACGTTATCGAATTTGTTTTTTTGCGCTTCCGTTTCGCAATTCGTCAACGAACTTGTTTTGTTTTGTGTATATAATGAAAGAACAAAGATATTAAAATAATTGTTGATATTTCTTTATCGCAGTATTTTGTTTTATTTGCTTTTGTTGTAATAAGAACTGAGAAAGAAATTCTCTTTTGTTGTGTGCCAAAACTCGTTTGTTTTAAAGTAACGTGTGTACTTTGGCTTTATCAAAATTTGAAAGGTCAAAGTACACACGTTACTTTTTCACTTCACACACTCTCCAAAGACCATTAAAATATAAAAGTTCTTGAGTGCATCACGACAGTTTTGAGTGAAAATGCTGGTTCGATTCATTTCAATCCATCCAACCATCAAACACCACCATTTCCCCACAGAAAACCCTCCGCTTAAATTGAGAGCTCTGTAAAACATATGTTTTATACTCTTTGGCCAAAGACCATTAAAATATATATGTTTTATACTCTTTGCTAGTGTCGTCGATTACTCTCAGCTTTGAGTGGAAAAGGCGCCATCTGTGTAGAAACTTTTGCAATATGATCATGCGTTTTCTGTTGCTTGTTGTCTGGTAAGGGAGACATGACCAAAAAATAATTAATTTTATAAAAAATTAATTAATAAGTAATGCAATTAAACAATTGTATACATACATTCAATGCGCTTCATAACGAAATTGTTGGGGCAAATCAATCTTTTTGCTATAAGGACCCATCTATAGCAAAGATACTGCGACCAGACAACCACTTTTCAACAGAGACTCATCTATACAAAAACAAAGTCATTAGGATTGGTTAATCACTTCATTATAAAGAAGTTTTTGGTAAAGGGGAGTCTGGACTCCTCCATAATGAACTCGTTGAGACCGATCATGAGGGAGTCAGTTCGGATTCAGTTTTAACTAAACAAAGTCATTGGGACCGGTCAATCACTTGACTGTAGAGAAGTCTTAACTATAGAAACTCTCTATCGGGTAGTGATTTCGGGCTCATTTAAATCAAAGTTATTTGGATCGTTATAGAAAAGTATTCGTTACAGGGGTGTGAGATCAGACTCATCTATAACAAAGTCTTTGAAGTTTTTTTTTTATTTTTTAGTATTTATTGTATTTGCAATTAATCGTAAACGATAGTCAGCGAATTTGATATTACACTCTTATTACGTTTGTACGTGTTACTTTAATGATAAACTCTGAATGGCAAATCCAATGGATGCAGCCGATTCAACCTTCGGGTGTGCTGGCTGTTGCCAAGCAGATTGACTGCAAGGTGATCATCATGACTTTTTAGCCTGGAGATGTTTTTATTACTTATTACTGTAGATCTCTTTGTAGAACTGAGTTTCTTACGTACCAGGATGTCTCAATGTTTGAGTGGCAGGCAGTACCCCAGAGGTGTATTCCATAAGTTCACACCGGTTTAAGTATGGATTTATATAATACTCGTAACAGCTGGTTTTTCAGGCTTAGTGCGAGCCAGGTAATTTTTAAAAGTTTTATGTCAGTTTTATGTGGGGCTGCCAAGTTAGCCTTCTGTAGAGAGTTATCCAATCCAATGTATTTCGCTGTTGTGTTTTCCCGAATCGTGTCTCCATTAATGTTTATAGGAGGGCAGCTCTTGGTAAGTTACTAGTGTAGAGGGTGGGTGCCAGCACACTACCCTTGGGTACTTAAACTTGGATGAACTTAATATCTGATTCTTTATCATCGTATCTTACTTAAAAAGTTCATCTATGAACGAAGGATTTTAATATCAAGCAGTAAATTTTCGGTATCATTGTTTTGAGTTTGAACAAGATGCAGGGATGCTGTCTTTGAAGTTGATCAATAAATTCGCTATAGAGAAGTCTTTGCTATAGAGAGGTTTGTTACCGAGTCGGACTGAATATAAATAAAAAGTAAAAATATAATATCTTTTGTCTATTTTTTACATTAGACTGTACAGTTTATGGCAAGCAGTCATAACTGTGCAGTTAAATCGTTACGACTTTTTTAGGAGTTCAACTTAAAACAAATGGAAATATTAAATATTTTTTTTTTTTGTTTAATTTTAAATTGAAATGTTACTTAGTACATACAAGGCAGGCAGTTACATTGTTACGATCGTTTAACTATTGTAATTGAAAAAGTTAAACTTTGAACATTTTTACTATCGCAAATCACATTAAAACTTATATGAAAATTGATTAAATTTTATTAAATTAAAAACATTAATAAAGTAAATTTAATGTTAAAAACAATAAACAATATTAGTTATGCAAAAATGCAACAAATTATTGATGAAAAATGCAAACAAATTATTAAATTGTTTTTTTAAGGAAATTTTTTACTATTTCATTGGTTTTTGTTGTTTTTATAGAAAAAAAAGCCATTAAATTTCATTATTCAATACACGTTAATTGCTATTTTATTGTCGCTTTGTCATTTAGAGATGATGAATGTGCATAATTTGTTTGCCTACCTTGTCTCTCTCTCTCTCACTCTGTCTATATCTCTCTTAACGTATACGTAATATTTTTATGTGTATGCAATATTTTTTTATTCTTGCAAAAGAAACATTCTAATGAATCGAAAAATATAGTAATACAACAAAAGATTGTATTTCTGTGTTTGTTATACACGTGTTGCATGCATATTATCCAGATCAGATGAAATAGAAATCCTATAGAAAAGCAATAGAAATAGTAAAACACACGACAAAACGATGATGACAACGATAAGTCAATGGCGAAGGTGACATGAGGCGTTGTCGAGAGATACACGTACTACATAAAAAATGTAAATGTTGTTGCTGCTGTTCCTTTTGTTGTTGTGCATGTAATGTAATCTGCAACACATGCAGAGCAAAGACAACAGCGACAAGATTGCGTTGGTTTGAACACACAGTGAGGAACCAAATTGAGATTGCTTTGTGTGTTGTGTGTTTTCTGTGTTTAGCTGCAAGTCCAAGGTTGATTTTGTTTGTTTGTTTTTTATTTTGCTTTTATATAATTTTTTTTCCTTTGAAACTTTTCACAGCAATCGATTTGTTGTAAAATGCTTAAACGCCGTTCCAAAATATTTTCACAATTTCTTTAGTATTTTTCCTATTATATTTCTTGTGAATTCTTTATTGTTGTTGTCTTGGCTTGTCTTGTCTAGTAGAATCCGATTATGCACGCGCTGTTTTTTGTTCCTTTGATGAACAACACACATTCACATAATGGCTTATCGAAAAGTTACGTTAACACATAACGTAATGTGCCGTAACGTTCTTGACAGCAGCAGACTTTAACAGACATGGCGAACAGTAAACGTATTACGCGTGCTTTTGGTTAATGTATACAAGTGTGAGCAATGGAAGGGAGGAAAGAACATATTCACCACATCCGCTAGATACACATAGCACTATGAATTCATTAAGTATGCCGAAGCTGCAGTTGACTCTACTGTCTTTGTTGCTCAGTAGCGGACTAAGCCATGTGGAGTCAATAATTTATGATTATTACTTTGAATAACAGGCAGCAGTATTTTCATTTAAGGTAGGATCTAGCCTTTCTTATAATTCAATTGTAATGAGTTTCTCGGTATTTAGAGGCCCTCTATCCCCGCTTAGTCCGCTAGTGCTACTGTTGCTGCTGCAGCTGCATTGATTTAATTGTCTATTTGATTTGGTGTAGCCAGTTTCAGTTTCAATTTGCTTTGTTTTGCTTTGCTCATATGCATTTGTATTATTTAGATTTAATCTTATGTTGTTTTAGGTTTTTTATATTCACAAAAATATATGCAAATGCAAAACGTGTCTAAAATTGCAATTCTTATATAACTTAATGCAACTAGCAATGTACAAGAAATTTATTACCATTGGTGCAATTTTCCAAGCGCCTAGATTAGATTGATAAAAGGGTGTGGGAACTAGTGACCTCGTGTCGCTATGTGCCCTCATTTGTATCATACTACATACTTCTGAATACACATGTGCTGCTCCAATTAAGAATTCCAAGGCTTTCTTTGGAAATAAGTTCTGCAATTTCTGTTGGTTCTAGGAAGTGGTTAACTTGTTGATGTTCGCTACATAATCTACAATGGTCTTTTTGATTACTTATTCGCATATTTTGTAAGTGTTTAATAACTTTGCAATGTCCCTTTAAGAAACCTTAGACTACACGGATACCAGTTCGAGTTAGTCTCAGTATCTCTAGGTAATATAATAATAATATTTCATACTACAATAATTGTAACGAGCTGCCTTCGACTCGCAATTTAATATCATTTGTGTTATAAATTTTTAAGTTAGAATTCATAATGTAATTATAAATTTTGGAGATATTTAGGAATTTCGGAGTATTTAAGAGTTGGCATGGAACTTGGAAACCAAAGAGAGAAGCCTTAATGCTCCTTAAGTGTTTGCAGGTGTCCAGAAAATGGTCTAGACTGAGATTGAATCCGCAGAGAGAGCATAGTGGACGGACTGATCCGTTGAGAAGGTGTTGATGGGTATCTTCTGTATTTCCAATACGCATGCGTGTGATTGTACCGCATACCCTTCTCGCTAAGTTGGTGAGTAGACTGATTTTTCAACAAGTCGGGTTATTGATGGCAGAGTATCGGTGGTTAAATTGTGCTCATTCAGATAGCTTCTTCGCCCGAAATTGATGAATATAGAGGTTCTTTAAGTCCTTAGAGAAAGTGAATGTAAAGGTGGGAGATGTGACGGTGCTGATATACCGGGCTGCCATGTCAGTACATTCGTATTCCTTGGTGACTTGGAACCAGAAGATGGTTATTTTTTTGTGGTGTTGAGTGCAAAGTTTCCCGATTTCTGAAATTGTGAAGTCGTTGTGGTCACGGTCTTGTATTGCCAGTAGGATAGGCTATCAGAGCGAATGACAAATTTCCTAGTTTTTCTTTGCAAGTCAACTTTGTTCGCAAGATTTCCACCTTTATACCTTTATATTCACTAACATTTGCAGCTTTTCTCTTTCAAGCACTTAACTTTTCTCCTTCCAAATGTAGATAAAATTGAATCTTGATATAATTTAAGAACAGCTCGACCAATTTGGATGGTTTTTTTTTTGTTGCTGTATTCATTAAAGTCCAAATTATGTTTTTATGAAAGAAAATTCCACCGGAAAAGTCGGAATTGGTGGATCATATATTGCATATAAAGCTTAGTGATATTTTAAAATCAATTACGTTCTTCTGAAAGTGAAGAACATCGGAATGGGAACAAGTGGCCATTATTATGGTTGGAGATGAATTTTAAAATCACGATATTAGAATATTGTTTTGGAACAATAATGTGCAACACATCGGTCTTAAGACCCATTGCAGTATTCACTAATTTTTTTGAGAAGGAGAGGCAGCACAACGTCTGCCCGGGTATCTAGTGCTAATTAAATCAAAAATTCCCTTCAATCAATTTACATTTTACTTATTTATTCTTGACTTTTATATACACGTATCAAAAGCACACGTGTCTACAAAATGTCATAATAAAAGCTGCTTAAACGTGTATTTCACATTATACTCGTATACATTTAATATTAATTAATCTATTTTAAAAATTATTTTTTTTCCATTTCATTTCTTATCAACAACATTTTACCTCGACTTTGAAATTGAAATTCAAACAGAAAAAAAAAAACAAAACTCACACTATTATAAAAATGCTTGTTATTTATTTGACTTGCGATAATATTACTAAGACCTTTTATGAATATAAAATGCTGTATATTAAATTTATCAAAAAGTTTGTAACTGGTCAACATAAATTGAAGGAAAGAAAACAAGCTAGTCATGTATCTTTAACTATTTATATGCAAATATATATCTCAGCCTTTGTCAAATAGTCTGTTAGTTTTATTAAGCTAAGCTATTGTGCATATATTGTGAAGCGTATGCACACTTCGTAGGAATCAAATTACATACTCTTCTTTTTATGGTTGATTGTTGAATTGGTTATTCTAATCAAAAGGTCGCTGGCACACATGACAAAGCATGAGTATTCATTATGTGCATTTTCTTATTTTTTTACTTGTCTTTAACTTTTCTAAACATTTGATTATCTTTAATGATTTTAACTCACTCACTCTCTCTCTCTCTCCTTCTCTCTTTTGCTCTTTTACTTTTATAAGTATGTACTATCATAAAATTACAAACACTTGAAATAATTTTAATCTAAATTAATACCGGGGAAAAAACAACGTCACGTGCACGTCACACCACAAACGCCACTTCAGTTTTATATTCTTGTATGCTATTATATCAAAATGCTATTTTTATAAATAAAGAAATGGCAAAAAAGTAAAGGAGCATTATCATCTAAGAGTCACGACTGTCTAATACCCTGTACACTCAGTTTTTTTATAAACATTTAATCAACAATTAAAATCATGTAAGGCATATGAGATTGAATCTTCCAGTTATGAAGTAGTAGAAAAGCACTAATCGAGTCTTTCTTTATTAATATTTTTAGTATATCAAGATGGTCACATGTGAGAAATTTCATACGTTTCACGAAAGAACTTAAACACTTATTATAATCGTACTACATTGCAATAACTGTATCTTGTGAAATTTGTAGTTCCTTTTGCGGAGTGGAAATAAGTTTCCGCCGTTTTTAATGAAAATTTGGGCATTTATTGTGAATTGTACATTATGTTTTATTGAAAGTATTGTCTATCGGCACTATTTTCCCCCATCTTCCTGTGCAGCATACCAGGATACCGCGTCGGAAGAACGCTGCATCTTTCCCCCTTTTTTTTTTGATTCTTCATTAGTGAATACGGAGGGTGGGGTAGGACTTCCCTATTGAGTGTTTCTGTTTGGTTTTAGCGAACTCGTTTCATAGTTCAATGGTGGTGCATATAGTAGAGTGGCGTCTTGCGCTCGCACAGTGCAGATTCGAATCTCAATCAAGTTGAATATAGTTTTTTCGCAAGCAAGAATATTTTCGATTCTTTCGCTTTTAATACTTATTTCAAGAAAAAGCTCATGGACTCAACATTTGGTGACCCCGACGTGATTTGTTCTTATCGATTGTTTTCGTTAAAAGTACAACTCCAGCTTCTGCATTTCAGCAGCGTATGAAGGACATGCGGTTCTTAACTCGGCTCTTACTCTGTTGAATGATCTACTCTTCCAACGGGAGAAGTAGGTTTGGTTTTAGAGAACTCATTTCATTCAATGGTGGTGCATATGGTAGAGTGCATGTCAGGTTCGAATCTAGCTCAAGTCATAATAGTCGTTTTTTCGCAAGCATAGAATTTCTTCAATTCGATTCGGTTTTCATAGTGAAAGAAAAAGCTCTTGGACTCAACAGTTTCCACCATCGCTGCAGCATGTGGACGAAGAGTATCATGCATGAGAATAATTTTTTCATGTCTAGAGTAGTAGTTGGGCCCCAGGCCATGTAGTAAGTACCAGCCGCCCCTTTCTCAGCACCCATAAAAAAAACAAGAAAACCAAACTTTTCCAGAACTGTTACTGCCGGGAGTACACACACACATACGAAGAGCAATATCCACGTTTGGGTAAATCTCTTGAAGACCTTCAGTACGTAACCATTTATAAGCATATATAGTGTAATTTTTGTAACAGTGTAATTTTTGGCCGCCTTAGGCCCCAGTAATGGTTAAGTTCGGTTTGAGAAACTCATTATACACGACACCAAGCTGAACCCACGATTTTAAACGATGTGAAATTGTTTGATGAGTCACTTTTCACTTACCGAGGAAACTTGTTTGAATACTAGGGACGAATCCATATTAGAATTATTCATATTTTCATGTTGGCCCAAAATCTACCAATATACATACTTAATGTGATCTCCAAGACTGCCATTACTCTCTTGCAAAGCAACATACCTTTGATGTCATGAAGGGGATAATGTTGTATAAAGAAATAAGAAATTTCTAAAATTTATTTTAGGTTTATATAATTTTTTAATATTTAAACTTCTTGAATAGAATAAAGTAAATATCTAAAAAAAAAAAGTAAATAAATAAATAATATAACTAAAGATATATTTAACTAAATATTTACAAACATAAATTAATGACACGGGATTTGGAAAGGTTTTTTGATTACAGTTTAAATAAGAGACAAGAAAAGGCTAACAACCAGAGGAGCTTAATGAGTTTCTGTTGGCGGCAGTCAACAGAAAGAAGCCTTCAAAGTATCTAATCTAAGTTGTTTTTCTTCTCTAATTATCATATACAATACATAAGTACTTATGTATGTATGTACACCCACTGTACCGCACATTCTAGTATTGTATTTAAAACAAATCACAAAACTGTACCGCCACCACCATCACCATAACTATTCATTATCATCAAAGTGATGTGATGATGATGATGATTGTTGAGGAGGCGACGACACCAGCAGCAGAAGCACATTCGATTTTGCTTTATTCAAATGTGTAAATAATCTCGAAACTCGTGATTAAAATTTGTTCAAAATGATGAAAATATACATATTCATATTAAATAAACAACTTACATACACACACATATATATAAGTATACTCTAATACTAGATGAAAAATAATAATAATAAAAAGAAAAAATAAATTGAACAAACACACACCTACTTGTACTTGAATTTGCATATACATATATTGATGAGATCTAGGAACGATCGACCGATCGATCCTACGCATTTAAATCAAGTGTGTTTACATTAGCACGTTTCTAATTTGTGAAATATATGTATGTAATTTTAATATTAATGAACTATGAATTTACGTGATTTTATTTCTATGTGTATGTATGTATGTATTTATAGCAAAAGTTTAATGCATTTTCTTGTTAAAAGCATCATGAGACTTGGCTATTTTCTAGTTCAATGGAATAGTGCTGATCATATTTGCTTAAGCCTTTGTAGGGCTAAACCTAGTCACTGTCCCTTTAGTTTCGTTGCAATGCACACGAAAATATTTAAAACATGCGGATGTTACATGGGTTATCCTTAGTTATAAGTGTATTTTAAATACTTTCAAAGTAAAGCTTTTATCGTGCACCGGAACCCCCAAAAGCATGGCAAGTATACGTGATTGTACGTATTTTCGTTCAAAGCCATTGCAACGTCATTTTAGAAGGAACAGAGAATTGTTTATATATGAATGTGTTGAAGACACCAAAAACATTGCCGGTGATGGTTTGGCTTTATGTTGGCGGTTTTCAAACATGCGAAGCAACACATGAAACTTGATGTTGTGCTCATAACAATTAACTATTGAGTTGGTGCCCTAGATAACAAATTCAAAAGGAACTACTTAGCATTTAATATTGGAAACAATTTTCTAAGAATTTTTCAATTAATTGTATTTACGCTCACTGATCGTGACAAAGAGCTAACGGTAATGATGATCTTAAAGATCAAGTCATGATCCTTCTATACTTAAGAATTGACAGAAGTAACTCTTTAAAGTTGACCTCCCTCTCTTCCTGTTCCTGCTCCTGTTAAACCTTTTGCGCCACCATAAAACTTGTCCATCAGCTACGATGCTTCCTTTTTTAACGTTCGTTTATATTAATATTTCTATAGATTCTTTGGATAGGGTATGCCCAACCCATCTTTACTTCATTTGCTAAAGCAGTTGTTTCACAACCATACAAAAAAAGTTTTCAATTAATACCTTACCGTGTAACTATTTTTTTGTTGTCCTTCAAGACAAATTGTTATTTCCCTTGTTATGTTTTCTTTCCTCTTCCTACTTTTTTTGAGCAGAATATACTTATATGAAGAAAGCTACAAATTTATTTGCCAATAAGTCTTGCACTCAATCGCACACCACCCATCCTTACATTAACATTAAATGTATTAAATGAACATTTGTATGCATTGGCTGGCAACCCTACAAGTTCAATGCATTCATTCATTAAGTGTGTGTGTGTGACAAATTCTACAGTGCTGTGCCGTGCCGACACCAGTCACCATAATCGCCATCGCCATTAACATACACTAGTGAGTTGTTTTTCCTCCATTATACAATGCATCACAGCACAATGCATCGCAATGCATTGCATCGTAAATCAATCAATCATCAATTATTAATGTGCATGAGTTGTCATTGTACACGTGTACAACAGGTGGTGGCGATGGAGGTGGGCTATGGTGGTGGCAGTGGTGTGTCTTAGTTAAGTTTTAGCTATTGTGCGGTTGTTGCTTAACTTACTTAGCTCAACACGAAATGCAAATCAAGTGTAATCGCGCTTAATTAACTCGTTTGCATTACTCACCATCATCATCAACAGAAACATCATTATCATTGGTAAAGAGTTTAGAGAGAGGTGAACAAGTGAGTTAATAAGTACTTATGTGTGTGTGAGAGAGTGAGTGATTGTTGTTCAGTGTTGTATAATCATGGAAAGTGCACGATAACTTTTTCTTGATGTGTTTGTTGTGATGTTTGTTATTCAAATGATTTTGTAATCTTTTCGATTACCATTTAAAAAAAAAAAGTTAAGTAAATTTAGAAAGAAACAAAAAACACATCACTACTATTCACTCACTTAACTTAACCTTTTGCATTTTTTTTCGCTTTTTTTTTATTGTATTTTTGCAAAGTAAGTACCAATGACCTTTTTGCAATAAAATTGTGCTCGATGTGTCTAAAAATAGCAATAATCACGAAGTCTGTTTGTATTCACACGCCTTTGTGTGTAGTATATAAGCATTTGAGTGTGAGTATGAGTGTAAAAGTATCTGTGTTTATAATAAGTATTTGTGTGTATGCAAAAACGCCATTGAAAAATGTTCAATTGTTTTTGTTATATTTTCTTCTTCTTCTTGTACGAGTATTGCTTGTGAAACGCACAACAAAACGTGTGAGATCGCATTCGGTTCAGAAATAAAGAAAAACAAGCAGATATAAAAAAATTAAGAAAATGCAAAAATGAATTATAATAAAATAAATTTATGCTTTATTTGATTGAATGAATTTTGAAAAATATAATCACAAGAAGTTTAACTTTCTCCAAGACCGCTGTTGTATGCATTCTTTAAGTATCTTTAAATTGATTCAATATCAATTTGGCCCACATTGTGCATCACAAAAAGAATTTTGTTCAAAATTTTGTTCAGAAAATGTTAAATCACCATGTGCGAGTGTATGTGTGTCGGTAAACACAATACAAAGACAACAAACATTTGGTTAACACGTGACCAACAACAAAAAAGCTTAACACACTAACTACACTCGCGAGCTCTTAACACGCTGGAATCGCGTGAGAAATTACGTCATGGCATATGAATTTTTTTGTTTGTTATTGTTTTGTTGTTATTATTGTTTTATTTTCTTTGATTTCATTTAGTTTCTTTGAGCTTTTTCTTACCATTTTCCATCAATTATACAATTCTAATTGAATATTATTCCACTTTCTGCTTTAATTTTGTGTAATAATCGGGTTTTTTGGTTTATTTATTGTATTTAATTGATATTTTGATAGTTACACATGCGTGCAAAATATGGGAAGGCAATAAGAAAGAGTGAATAGAAAAATATACATGGTTAATAGATAAATAGCTAAATAGATATGCATAACATGTGTCTGTGTTAAACAAATCGAAGCAAAGCAAAACAAATATTATTCAAATTAGTAATCTTTTTTAACACTTTTTTGTTGTTGACTATTTAATAAAAAATTAAAAAAAAATATATACCAATGGACACAAGTGTGTGGTGACAAAGAAATATCTTTATGTCTACATTGAGTACATGTATTCGTGCTCATACATACATATACATACGTATACGTAACGTAACTTGGTTCATTTATATATAACTGATGACTTGTAGTATTGTTTTTTATTGGGTGATGAGGGGTGAACAACTTATTGACAAATTGATTTTGCATCTGCAGAAAATGATCAGTTCGCATGACATAAACATAGTAAGGTCATGCAGCTCTGTGTAAATATGTCTTTTATATTTGTATCTTTGTTCATTTTATTATTATATATTTTTGTCCAATTTTTGTTTTATTGTACTACTTAAGAGCTATATTTTTAGAATATTATTTGGTCAAGATCTTTAGTCTTCCAATGATCCAGGGGATGATAACGCATGATGAGTGTGCAGGCTATTGTCCAAAAATTGACAGCGATTTTCGTAGGATTCAAGCCGGATAATGTATTTTTTATTGCCACTCACGATTTTTTCATTTACAGTTGAAACCTGCAAGTCTCTATAGATGACGGAGCTGTGGACATACCATTCAGCGTTGACAAGCGTCCTTAAGATCTTGGACTGAAGGCTTTGTATGATTTGAGCATTAGATTTTGAAGTTGTGCCCCAAATTTCAATGACCCCTGTCTGGTTTTATTGAACACATTTCATAGTTCAATGGTGGTGCATTTGGTAGAGTGGCGGTCTCGCGATCGCACAGTGCAGGTTCGAATCTCGCTCAAGTTGTAATTGTTGTTTTTTTCGCATAGAAGCTCTTCAATTCTATTCGTTTTTCATAGTTTAAGAATAAGCTCTTGTACTCAATAACCCCATACTGGCTTGGACTCAATGAGAATGATTTTATAGAGGAAGAGCTTACTTTTTGCGCTTAATTTTGAATTATCCTGGATAGTTTGAAGTTCAGCTGTTTCCTTTTGTTTTTGATGTAGTGTCTCCAGGTCAACCTGCTATCAGGTGTGATCCAAGGTAATTGGCTGAGGTGTGTACGTTGTTTCCGTTCAGCTGGACCAGGGAGAGGATGTGTGTTTCAGATTGAAGGTGATATGTGACCGTCCTAAAATTAAGTCTATATGTTCCACATGGAATCATGCATTAGAGACACTAAAAAGTGAAAATTGGTATGATCAGCATAGCGTAGAGAACCAAATTGTTCTAGCCCCACTGTTTATATGTCTAAATCTCTCTCCAAACAAGTTATTCCTCCACTCTTTGAGGAATTAAAATCAATTAATTACATGATCCCTTAATAAAAAATGAATTATTTGATCAAAACCATTAATACCTCCCTCCCACTGGCTGGACTGCCAGCTTTTTGTTTTAATGACTCAGTAGGTGTAGGTACATGTAGACTGCAGACAGATATGAGTATATTCCTACAAATTTTCAAAGGAGAGATCTGCATGAATGCATTCGCAATGGCAACGAGCAAAAAAAAAACTATGACCAGCGGCCCAAAGAAATTTGTGTTTGGCACTTCGGCCACCAGGGCACATTGGGTCGCATTCAGACTTCACTTGGGCCGCGTGCAGCCTGAAGGCCGTGGGTTGGACAACCTTGTTCTAGTGAAAAGGCCCTGAGAGACATGCCAGGTGTAACCTAGGCTATCGGTAGGGTCTCGCATGCCGGTAGGATTTAAACTTATAGCAATCCAAACCAGGCATCACAATGAGCCGTTAGGCTTCTGGGTAAACTGTAGTCTTACCATTACTAACTTAGTTTTGGATGAAAAGAGATTACAAATTGGATCGATTAAACTATCATGAGTTTGTTCAGCATAGTACATATTTCACATATTTATAAAGAAGCCATGGCAAAAAATATTGTTGCTGTTTAATGAGACCGCAATGCTAAAGTCATTTTTGGTAAATATTCTTTATGTTTAGGTGCAAAATATCTTATCACACACAACCACAAAGAAATATCCATGTCATTAATGCACTATGTACTTCTATGCTACTATTTAGAGACACTATATGCTAGCTATAGTAACACTAAACTACGACAACAATATTTACAATACTCAATACTCATATAACAGAAAAACATGTACATACATGTGTAGTGGTATATCTATGTTTATAAACGTGTTGCCAATGTGGAAAATGATTTCATGTAAAAAAAAACAGCAGTAATGAGAACAACATGGCTGCGGACGGTCGCTCTCAAAACGTGGTTATTTTGAAACTTATGCACATAAAAAAAAAATTATGACAAACAAAGTTCGTTTCGATTTTATCACGTTCACGTGTTTTGCTCATTGCCCCGCCAACATATGCGCTGCTCCTTGCTACACCTTACACCTTAAACTAACGTCATTGTATCTGAAGCTCTCTTTTTGTACCCTCAACATACAACTGACTCTCTTTCGTTCGCTCACTTAATCAATCATCATCATTCACTCTCTCATTGATAAACTTTAATGTTGCTCTTTCGTTTATGTGAACTGATTGGATTCATTTTATTTTCGTGAGAGCGAGTAATTTGCATGTGTGTAGGAGTAGTAATACAAAGAAAGATAGATATATGTACATGCGTATGTTGGTATGAATATGTGATTTAGTATTTAATTGAGCTGGTCAAAGGCGGCATGGCATATGTGTAACGGCATTTTGTGGTTTTTCTTCATCTTCTACTTTGTAATCTTTTGAAGTACGAATGAGTGATTGTGTGTGTGAATTTGTCTTAAAAACTTTTTAGTCATCAATAAAATTCCAATAAGAATTCAATTTAATAAACGAAAATAGAGTACAATCAAGTATGTGTTGTGTATCTATGTGTATGTGTGTGTGTGTGTGTTTGCATGATAATTACTTTTACTCATAGACACAAAATCAACAGAAGTCGAAGTAAACATTTAACCGTGTTACAACATTTCATAAAAAAGTATAGAAAAAAAAATAATCCAGTTAAAATTAAAAGTTCATTTAGAAAACCATTCACTTTGAAATGGATAACAGCACTCCATCATGGCAAAAGAGCATTAACTACATAGCCTGAACAATTCTTTCACAAAACAACGCGTTCTAATTTTTCTCTTTTCGAATCGTGAGCCAGTAAGCCTGGAACAAGTTTGTACTGTTTTCAATAACAAAATCCAATGAAATTGTTGTTGTACTTTAGAGATTTTTGAGTGGATCCTTGATATTATGAAAGGAACAACAATTTTTAGAGTAGATGGACAGTCTATGTAGTTAAAGGCTGGAACAGAATGGTGAAGCTCAAGCTGAGTCTGTAGCCGGTTAAAAAATCAAATGCAGCTGTTTGAATAGGAACGAACACAATGTGAATCTGAGTCTGAAACTGAAGCCGTGAAGTCAAAGCAGCTTCAGACTCAGCATCAGCTTCACCATTCTGTTTCAGCCTTAATGGTCTTTGATCAACATTAAAATGGATAAGTTATGAGAGTAGAAACAGAGATCCCCATAGGTATACCAATAGTTGTTAGAGAAGTATTAAAATTAACTCAGAAAACTCTACATTACAAAAGCAAAGAGTTCTTTCGATAGATTTGCCAGACATTTAGTCATAATTCCGTTCCAGTCCTAACGTTAAATTAGATAGATATGTTTTTATAGTCTGGTCTGGTCTGATTAGATAAGTCCATATACAAATACAAATACGTATGTATTATAAAACTCATTGTCTGACTTATAAATTCAGAGATATCGTAGATAAAGAATAACAAATCTTACAGTTCCAAGAAACAATCTAAGATTGTTTGAATCATGGTGCCTTATTTACCTTAAAGCGGAACTAATTTCTTCTTATGGTATGCTAATATTAAATACAAACGTAATTTCATATAAGTAAATAATAAATAACCTGTTGACCTTAAGGTGTAAAATTGTATTTCCTTACCTGATTTGTGACCTACTCATTATTACTAATAATTTGTTTTTACATAAGAATTCTTATCCAGCCATACAAATATGTACATATACATATGTGTGTATATGTGTGTATGGTATGTGTGAATGTGCCTATGTAATTTATTGTTATCATACCAAAACTAAAACAAAATAAATAAAAATTCCAAATTCGACAAGCTTTGTCTAAGCATCGTTCCACGGTTGTTGTTGTGTCATTCACGTTCGTATCACACGAACAGGCGACGAGATAACAGCAGCAAAAAAAAAACAAACAAAACACAACAGCAACAATTGTAATAATAATAATAACAACTACACAGCATATTATGCTGTACTATTTACTTGCTCTCTTCTCACTGTGTGTATGTGTGTGTGTGTGTGTGTGCTTGCTCACTCTCTGCCTGCCTTTTCGCTCACTTGTCAACCAAGAGTGAGTGAGTAAAGTGAGTTTATTGCCGCCGCCACTAGTGCTGTTGTTGCTGTTGTGGCGTTATTGTTGTTGTCGTAGTCTTGTCGTTGGGGTCTCGTGTTTTCATTTTTTTTGTTTTTATACTTATTTCATTCGCTTATTTTTTTATAATTTTAGAAATTCGAATTTTTCATTCATTTCAGTTTAGTCTTTGGTTGTGAACGGTCGGAAAGGAACCAAACGGAAAGCGGCAAATATTTTTTTATATGATTTTGCACGCAGCGCAACTGAACAAGAAGGAAAATTATATTTTACAATACAAAAAAGAAGGGAAAAAAGAATATTTGTAGCGTGAAATATAAAAATAAATAAATATAAATAAATATTTAGTGCTACTGGTAAAATTCCATTGTGAAATGAATGAATGAATGAAAATTGATTAAACAAATCACATAAATTAATATAAAGAAAGGAAATCAAAAATTTGTCAAGTGCTAAATTTATATAAAAGTGTAAATTATAAAAGAAAGAAAAAAAATATTATACTATTTTTTTTTATTGTGTTCTGTGCCTAAAATAAAAACGTGTGCCGTTGCTCTGCGTAAGACAGAAGAAAAAAAAATCAAATACAAAAGAAACGAAAAAAGTCACATATTTAAAAAACACGAAGCAATCACGTTTTTCGACATTTTTTCTTTATTTTCGTTTTCGTGATTCTTGCTTGCTGTTTGCGTGTGTGTGTGTTTGTGCAAAAGAGATATTCAAGGTTGTTGTTGTTGTTATTATTGCGTTAACCCAATAGTCTGTTGGAGGTGTCCAAAAAAGCCATAACAACAGCAAACAACGTGACAAAGCAACAACAGATAGATAGACAGACAGACAGAAACAGACAAATTAAACTCTGCACAGAAGAATCGCGTGGGCAAAGTTTTTTAGACGGGCGGTGTCTCTTTTTGTTTTTGTCATAAGAATTATTTGTGTGAATAAAATTTACAAATTATAATTGTGAACAGATGGAAAATATTAATTTTTTATATGATTTCTGATGATGATATAAATACAAAGTTTTGTAATAAAATAATTAAAAAATCATCATCAACAACAACAGCATAATAAAAGAGAGGAGAAAAAAATTCCATACCAACAAGTGTCGCGTTTTTTCCATAACAAAATTAATTGCCGTGTGTTTGTCTGCATAGTTAAAATGCATTTATGTTGCTCCAACAACAACAAAAGCTTTAAAGTTTGTAAAAAGTTGTAAAACACAAAAACAACAAGTAACAATAAGAAGAAGAAAAAATTTACTATAAATTGCTTTATTAATAGCGAAAACAGCAGCAACAACAACAACAACAAGTAGAAAAACTATGAACATTCTTCATTCGTCGTCGCTTATATGTTTGTGTGTTTGTTCGTTGACAACGACGACGCATTGAGAGCGGAGAATTGTGCTGTTCTGCTGCTTGCCGCTCACTACTTGATTTGTTTGTTTGCAAGTGTATAAGTTGAGTGCAAGTGCGTGTGTGTGTGCGAAACATCTAGAGCGAGCGCCACTCTGGGAGAGGGAAAAAAACAATCAGCCGCCCGCCGCTTATAAAAAAATCTCGAAGAAGCGAGAACAAAAAATATTGTTGTTTATTTTATCAACAACAAAAAAATAAAAAATAAATATATACAAGCCTTTTGTATATAAAGAAAAGTCAATCATCAAAATACATATACATACTTACATACATGAGTATATAAGAAGTAAAACAAACAAAAGAGAAGTGATAAGCGGCACGGCTTATTTCATTCAGCCTTATCAGACAGAAACCACAAAAAACAAATAACAAAACGAATGCAACGAGATATTTTTATGAACCAAAACTGAACATTTTTATACAAAAAAACAAAAAAATTATGTACTAAAAATAAACAGCAACACATGCAATTATAAAAGTCTAATTAGAATCACGTGTGATATAAAAATAACTAACAAGTACCTTAAATAACAAATTTGTAAATTTTTTAAACTAAAAATAACAAAAACTTGTGCAATTTGACAAAGTTGTCAAGTAAAGTTAACCCACCAAAAAGTCAATAAAGAAAAAAGTAAAACCCACCAAATTAAATAAAAACAAAAAAAAAAAACCGACGAGACTTAATACATTCAAACATATACACAAAAACTACACACATGCATATATGTACAATCTTAGTATAATATGTAAGTTTGACGCCGCCACTAACATCGACAACAACAACAACAGATTTCGCCACACAAATAATAAATAACAAAAAGCCGACGGAGCCACAACCACCGCCGCCACCACAATCACCCACCGCTGCCTTCGCCACCGCTGACTGAGACGGCAGCAACCTGTTTGCTGCTCTGCTGGCAGATTAAAGTAAACGAGTAACGACGAATATTCAAACGAATGTGCGTTTGTGTGTGCGTCGCGTGTAAAGTTTTTGTTTTACTCTCTTGGCTCTCTCTCTCTCTCTCTCTCTGACTCACTAACTAACTAACTTTGTACTCACTTTTTCTGAGTTGTCTACTAGTAGTATACATGTACTCTTTTGTTCGGCAGCAGTAGTTAACCGCCTACGACATTAACATTAAGAAAGAACCAACTTTGTTTTTTTTTTATTTAAATTCAATTGTCTGCTGACGTCGGTTTTGTGTAAACACCTTCATCATTCCACCGCAATTGCAATCACAACCTCAACAAAAACAACAGCAGCAGCAACAACAACAACTGCAAGTTGTTTTAATCAAAGGCAATAACAAGAGCAAGAGTAATTGCCGCCGCCATCGTCTCATCCGCCATAATCTTAGCAGCAGCAGCAAACTGAACTCCATCATTGTAGATACTTTTCCAAAGGCAACAATCAATATGGAACCTTATTGGAATGAAGCTAATGGACATGCACCACATCCGGTCAAGTATGAAAGGTAGGTATAAAACCCAATCACTTATTGGAATTATTCTTTAACAAACAAAAAAAGAAACAACTAAAATTGTTAAGTTATTCTCATAAGTTTAGTCATCGATTAAATTAAGTATGGATAGAAAATTATAAAAAAAAGAAAAATATTTTACATATATACTCTTGAATTGTGCAGTTTTATATTCTTTAACTCAAATCCACCCTACAAAATTTATAAACAGATTATCAACATGACGAAATGAATCGTTTTATTAGTTTGGCCGCGCCCAGATGTGTGTTTCTAGGGAACTATAAAAACAAAGTTTCGAAAATTGCTTTATAGACTCTGTTAATTCTTATGCAAAATAAGCTTATATCAAATTCTTACCCAGCGTCAAAATAAATGCTCATTTTACGGAAATCCCCATTGTTGAGATTAAAAAATGTTTATTTTTCTGAAAGTGTAAACATTTTACAAAAATATACATATTTGATTCGTATACATAATATGATTTTTGTAGACTTCCCAAAAGAATAAGCAAAGCAAAGAAAATGAAAAATATGATTACACTTTTGAAGGTTTTGTTACAGCAACGCCGTCATAGGACTCTTAAACTTATATCTTCATCCATTTATGTCTCAATTTTCATTGTTTTATCATTTACCTATGTGTGAACAATTGGTTAATATTATCTGCAATCCTATTAATTATCCTATTCGACAATATGCATTTTAAAGGTTGACCATTGCGTCTATCACAAACTGTGAATGCCCCCAAAATCTTCATTTTAAATGCGTGAAATTTTTTTTTTTTTATTATATGCTTAACAAAATCAACAATAACATTACTACAATAAATAGAGAAATAAAAGAATGTGTGATACAATAAAATGAAAAATAAAAAACAACATTTTAAACGTGCGCATAATTTAAGAAAGCGAGAAAATACATATTTTTGTTGTACGAATATCTTTATTTCGCTATTTATAAAATGAGCGATGAATTTGAATTTGATGCGCGAATAAATAAATTATACATACTACTTATCAACCATCATCACATACATACGAATAAATATGTATTCCTATTATACATGCCACATATGTCGTCTATATAATAAAGTCAAATATGTATGTATGTGTATGTGTGTAATATAAAACGAAGGCACGACATAGCAAACGTGATCATCAGATACAAAAATATGTATACGCTACAACGACATTAGCTTGCATCTTTACGTACTCAAACGTACATACATATGTACATATACTGTACTATACTGTACAAATGAATGTGAATCCAATTAAATCTTTTCCATTTAATACATATTTCTTTATATTAAGTAAGAATTTCATCTATAAAATTATTAAAGGAAATAATTAATGTTCATTAAATTTGTTTAAGGGTAATAAAATTGCTAATTAAACTACAGATTTTAAGAAATGAAAGATTCAGTTTAGTGGTGCAAAAGGAAAGTGATTTCGGTCGCCGAATATTGAGAACGGGGGTCATTCACAAAAGTTTAGTTTCCTTTTCATGAAAGTGACAAATACTTAAAACTTTCTTTTTAACTTAGTAAAAAGAAAGGAACACCAATGAGAGTAAGAAGTATACAAAGTTTCGGATAAATGAAATTCTATATCTTAGTATCAAAGAAATTGGTTCCTATCCAAAAAACTTTGGGCTTCATATTTGGTATTCTAAGTTATAGTAGAAAGTATTGAATCATCTAAACAAGCAATATTCTTTAGTATGAAAATCCAATTTAACCAATTTCACAACAATTTCTATCAATGATTCACTTAAACTATGTATGCTTAGAAGAAGGCCTTACTCATATATTCTTGGTCAAATTTAGCCCTGAAGGGCAATAACTTTTGCTATCATATCCATGTCAATACCAACGCCATCATTGTTTTCTAACTAAACCAAAACCAATACAAAAATCTCCTTCTACTCTACATATCTCACCTTCCTACCATTTATATATGTATGTATGTGTGTATGTACCTTCACCACATACAAAACAATGAATGGTGGCGTGCACACGTGTCTTTATGTATGGTATGTTGTTGTTTGTCCTTTTGAAGGTCACTAAGCCGCATTTCTGTGGTCCGTTTCTCTTCCTCATTAATTGGTGTTTCTGCTGCTTTCATTTGTTGTCTTTCTCTCTATTTTTATATATTGTATTATAGAAAATAAAAAAGAAAAAATATAAATAAGAAATTCGATTTTATTATTAAATAAAAATATACTTGTGCCTCGATTTTCCTTTTCCATTTCTTTTTTGAAATGATATTTTCATATACTTATTCTCTTTCACCTTTTTCTTTTTTCTAAAAATAAAATTATAACGTCAATTTCTAATCTATAAATTCAATATACATACGTACAATAGTTTGTTGTATCTATGAAATTTTCCCAAGTGTTAGTGGTTTGTTATTGGTTTTAGGAAATAAATTGTTGTGTTTAGTTATTCATAGTTTGGTATGGTACTACATATAAAAAGGAAAAGAAAGTTTTGTTTTTCTTTTTTGGTTTTATTGAATTCATCACCTAACTCCCATGGGTGAAACCCCCAAAACCCACCCCAAGCTCTAATTATTAATACGTACATATGTAAGTATCTGTCAGTCAACCTTCTTTTGTTTTATACAATAACTTTTATGTACTTACTAACTATGTTACATACATATTGTAGTATACAAAAAAAAAACGCTGTCATGAAATACGCTCAAGAACACGTGATACTTTTGTTTATAGATACAAAGATACTTGTAATGGCGTGAGCTTTTTATTATACTTACTTATTCTTTTTCTTTTTTTGTTTTTTTAACGCATTTTCATTTCGTGTTTCTTTTATTGTGTTAAATTTCAGAAAATAAATTGTGGTATTTTTATATACAAAAATATTGCATAAAAAGGCGTTACTTTATGAGAAATTTTTGTATCTATAATGTTTCTCATTTAATTGTTATTTAATAAGTTTTGTCATAAAAAACAAGAGTTTAATAAATGATTAAGTAATTTACCATACATTGAATAGTTAAAATAATAGAAAATAAATTGAAAAATTCTTAAAAATATTTCAGTACTATAAGAAATAATAAAAAATGTGGCACAGTAAGCTAAAAAAAAAAGAACAAACTAAAGGTTAACGGAAAAATGTTATTAAGAACAATAATCATGTTAATAATCGAGTAATCTAAATAGTAATCAACAAGATAAAGTTGACTAAAACCCGATTGTGACGCATTTCATTATTTAATTTTTATTTTTTTTTTTGTGAGTTGTTTCTTGTTTATTTTTTATTGCTGTTGACACACATACGAGTACAACCATCGCCGTCATTATGCATGATAAGTATAATGATAACAACGACTAAAACAGATACTACAGATAGAAGATAACTGTGTGTACATAATATACCCGTATGTATGATGTATAAAAAAAAATATACCTTATACAAAAATATACTAGAAGAAAGATTCTGTTTATATAAAATTATTTTTCTTTATCTTTATGTATAAAAATATGTATGTATCTACTGGATATAAAAACATAACTAACTTAACTCAGCGGGTTATTTTTCTCCCAACCACTAAGATAAATGGATGAATGGATGCATTGGAATGGGAGACAAGTTTAAAATGAAGCTGAAGAACAAGGACTTCAATGATAAATTTAAGATGACAGGTGACCTTTAAAAAAACCCACACACCACACACCACCATCATAACAAATTACCGTAACTTGGTTTATATGCGATTTGACATTTAAAAATGTTATAAACGTAAGGAACATTTTGGTATTTCTTTACGATTTTAATGGTGTTTGCAAGCAGAGAGTGCACCCTTCATATAGGGTGGAAATGCTGTTCATCCTCTTGGCACAATTTTTAAGTACATTTCAACAAAAATATCACTCCACGTCATCTATATTGGGTTGATTATTGTCCTTCAAGTGTATTGGGGGCAATGATGGCAGATACTACCAACTGAAGAAGGAAGAACTTCACACTAACACATCACCCAATAAATCTTTGATTTTATTTCTGGATGGTAAAACGTGTCAAGAAAATAAATGCACATCATGGACAAGGTACTTTATCAGATTGGTAAGTTGGAACATGATTTGATAGATCAATGTCAAAGACGCGCCTCAGTCCGATCAGCCTTGCACCGGAAAAATGTACCAAATTTTTGATAAAATGGAGAATGACTGGCCCCTAAGTACTTGTGACAACGCTTAGGATCTAAGCATTCACCATATGACAGTTTTAGTACATTTCAAAAAGGATAGCTGTGCAATAAATCTGAATGCTTGGTTATCACACAATTTGACAGAAAAAATCTTACTGATCTCATTTCAAAGTCCCTGTGCATTGTGAGCTTGCTCCCATCTGAGCAAACGATAAATTGAGAATTCTATTGTCATGAATGAAGCACTGATAGAAAAATGGCTGCAATTGCTGTCCACCACGGCAACGCTAGGTCACACACTTCTGTTATGAAATTGATGGAACTCGGCTGAGAAGTGTTAATGAACCCAGCATATACGAGTAATAGTCGCCAGTGATTGTTTAGCCGTTTTCAAGGTAATCAATGTGAATGACACCGCTTACATGGATTCCAAAAAAGAACTGTCGCCATGACCTTGTTGGCTCACAGATCCACCTTGGCATTCTTTGCACCACACGTTCACCCGGAGAAGTACACTGTTTTGACTGTTCCTTTGTCTTTGCCTTTTCTTGGTTTCGGTGATTTATGCAAAAAAAATAAAGCAAATAACACAATTAAATGTAATCATATTAAAACTAAGATCTCGGGTTTGTCGCACGACGAGGCAGTTGTTTTTAATGCATAAAATTCATACTCAGCTGTCTCTCGTTGTTTTCGATTTCGGGATCTTGTTATCAACATTCATTGATCAAGGCTGATATACACACTCACATATATATAGTATATAACGAAATACACACACACTTTCAAATATGTTTATTGAATTAAGATTGTGATGGTCATATGTTGCAGTGAGTATCTGTGTGTACTAGTCAGTGTGTTTTTGTTATCACTTGTGTATTGAACTAAATAATAAAAAAAAACAAAATGTGAGTAAGAAAAAGTGTGAATAAAAGAACAAAAAAAAGTGTTAAGTGAAGTGATTTTTTTTTGTTAATAAATTCAGATTTAAAAATAATAAAATAAAATAATAAAATGGATTGAAAAATAGTAAACATGATTTTAAATAAATTGCGAAAATGTGGAAAGAGAAGATTAATAAAAAATAAAAATTTAAAAAAATTATACAGGAATAGAATATTAATTTCTGTTCCACTGAAGCTTATGTGACTTTCATACCCAAACAAAGGAGTAAAAGAAAAACTTATCCATCTAGAGATTCTTATTTACAAGACAATTTTGGTGGCAGTTATATCATAAAAGTATAAGGTTTAAAACTTATCTGTATACCCAATATTGGATCATAAATATTCTAGTATTGTATATTGAATCATATGTGTTTGTATGCTAATAGGTTTGGATGTGAGCTGAGTCTTTCCAAGTTCCTCTTGCTGAAGTGGTCAACTTCTTCCATGACCGTTGTCATATGTAGGTCTCTGTGAAGATTGTCGTTGCGAATATATCATGGCATATCGGTGAGTTTGCGTAGTGTTAGGTTTTTTCAAGGCTCAGTTTTGAAGTATTGCCAATTACATGAGCTTTGTCTTGAGGTCGAAGTGCTTTCTTTTAGCGAGTAAATGATGTTTCCATGACAGCATTTTGTCGAAATGTATGCGGAGATATTTGGCACAATCCATCATTGGTATCACTACACCATTAAAACAGAATGATGTCTTATAAAGAAAACTATAACTTATTACTTGTTTTCCATTAATAAGACAGGGAATCCAGTCCCATTGAATCATTTATCCAGTTCACAACAATTAAACATATTTGTTTAGCTCAATAACTCAAAAACTAAGCAACTATTTGGCATAGAAAAGAACGCCTACAACGATTCTTCTAGTCTTCTGCAATTCATTTCTATATGGACAAGTATCCGCGTCCGGGTTCTAAGTGTTCCAAACATCAATTCAAGGTGTTTATATCCATTCACTATTCATAGCCGTGTGAAAGATATGTATATAATATACAAATTGAATAATGGATAAAATGAAATCAAATTGTATTATGAAAAGCAATGAATAAAAAAGTAAATACCAGAAAAATACAGACTACTAATCATGACTTAAATCGAAACGTCTCGGTATAAAATGTTGTTGCTGTTGCCGTTGCTTTTCCTATTATATTTTCTAGTATTTTTATTTAGTATTTTTGCTATTGTGTGGGTCACTCTCCATCATTGGCATTTCAAATACTGTCACGTAGTCAATGTCGTCTTAGACTAGCAAGACTACTAGCAGCAAACGAACAATCATCATTCATAACACACGTGTGTATATACACACAGATACAATACTATATATACGAGTATGTAGTATATAAACAATCATAACTAACAAACACGAATCAAATTAAAAAACCAATTTCAATTCATAATCCCCACCTTAAACAACGCACCTTTACCAAATTGAAACAAATCGAAACATTTCACTTCACTTTACCATAAATACAAGTATATGCGTAGCCATACCCTTCTTTTTTTCTTACCTTGGTATTATTAATGGGAAGGAGGAAATCTATATACCTTAGAAAAACTTTAGCCCCCCTCCCCCTTCCCTTTATTGTGTAAAGTTCATATTGCAGTTGTTAGTTCCAATTTGATTGAACGATTTGAATAGTGTGAACTGCGTAAATTGAACTTTTTCAATTTCGAATTCAAAATACCATGATTATGCTGTTGATGATGATGATGGCGATAGCGATGACGATGAATTTCGGAAATGAATGTAAATCACATGCGTAAATGTGTGAGAGAATAACACAAGCGTACGAGTATAGAGAGAGGATGGTGGTGTATGAATATTGTTGTGACCAGTCAAGCCACTCTAATGGTTGTAGTCTGTCTCTCAGTCAGTCATTCAGTTGTTGTCGATTTGCAATTGAACTTTGACCTAAACGGAAAATGTCAAATGAGTTAATGGGAAACAATTTTTCTTATTTTTTTTTTTTCTATTGAAGGCAACAACAAAATAAAACCACGATGACGACGACGTCATCATTTTGTATTCATTTTTTCATTTTTAGAAATCAAGGCTTTTTCCATCCATCGATTTGTGGTTTGATAATTTATCTATATTTAGATTAACATGTAAAGGAAATCAATTTATTTTGATTAGATCTAGAACTTAAGCTTTGTAATTTTTTCCCATTTAAATTGATTAGGCAAAGACAGAACTTTGGGTGGTACTATGAATTTTTGACTTGACACACCCCATTGTTTTTTGTTAGTTAACATATTCTCATAAGAGAACTTTAATAAAAATCATCGGGTAGAAGATATTAATTTATGAAAAGTTGATAATTTCATTAAAAATATTGAGGAAAGACCTAAGAAAGAGCCTGGCTTAAAAGTAATATTTTGATAGAATCTTTACGAAGCCAGTGCTTAATGATGGAATTGAAAGATTCTTACCAAAGCATGTAAAAAACCTTGAGGCCTACACATACAAATAATTTTCACAATTTTTTTTAACGCCATTCCCTCCTTGATAACTTATGTTATGCTTATGCATGCCATAACATAATGCCTCTTACAGACTCCATCGCCTCCTCTATTTTCAGAATATATAAATTACTTAACGCTGCGACTTTTGAGTCACGAGATATATGAAAGGTATTGGCGACATGTTTTTGTTTCATTTCTAAAAGAGTGTCAGTTTCTGACATGTGAAAAGCGTTTTGACGTTAAAAGACTTGAGGCCTGCTAGACTCTAGGTTAGATACAGATGCAGACCCAAAAGTAGTCCCACCCATTTTAGGCCTGTCGTTCAGACTCAATGAATTGTATGTATTTCTTCTAAATAATATATAATTTTTGATTTATTTCCTTTATTACTGAATCACAATTATAAATAAGCAAATATTTTTGTTGTTTACAAAATTGATTAGTTTTGGGAATTTTTTTTACCATGAAAAACAAATTTTGTGATTAATTTATTTTGTTTTTTAGTTTTATTTACTTGGTACTAATTCTAGACAAGAAGTAAGTAGTATATTGTATTGTTCAATAAAAATACATTATTCTAGACGATGCCAGACTCAACTAATAACAATTGGTCTTGGGTTTGTTGTCTGATTATATTTTTACAATCAAACACACTGAGACAGAGAAATCCCCGATAAAGTTAAGTTGAAGACTGTGTGTGTGTGCAACGCAATTTAAACAGAAATCGACGACAACAACAATACCAAATTGCTTATGCCATAAACGATCACAATAGCAACAACTAACTATATCTACTGGTATATATACAATAACAATTATAATCATTATTATAAAACAAAACAACTTGGCGTAAACGTGAGCAGTGTTTTTCATATTTTTTTTTCATTATTTCAATTTCATTATGACTGCAAATACCTAATAACAACCACACCGAACCAAACCACACCACTCCACACCATGCCATCCAACCCCACGAGCCCACAATTATTGCATTATTTAACTTGTTGCCGAGTCAAGTATTTGTTTCTCTCATTTCTTTCTACTATACCATATAGTATAGAAAATTTTTTATATTTATTAATTATGACGTTAAAAACAAACACAAATACAAAACAAGAAACTTTGTATAAAAAAAGATCAGAAATATATAGTCGTATGTACTATAAAATGATTGTATATGGAAAAAAAATGCAATGGAAATTTTTTTGTCTTTTCAATTACACAAAACTAAACACGACACAGATACACAAATAAAACACACACATACAAATGGACATAGTCAACCATTTTATTACAGAGAGAATATATCAGAACACAAGCACAACAAAATGAGAGAGTATTATAAATATATATGCGGGAGATTAAAATATGTCAGTCCACAGACCCATAGGCAATGGCCATCAAGTGTAAGCTTATCAAGCACTACAGTAGACCACTGCACCTGTTGTAGTTCATAGTTCTGAATGTTGTGTTGATTATGAGTATTAGAAACTATATTGTATTGGGTTGTTCATAAAGTCCATGCTTAATTAGAAAGAAACTCAAGCAAAGGAAAAGTTATGTATGTTAGATAGAAATGTCATTAACAAACATCAGTGCTAAAACCCAAGCCCATTAACTATATATACTGTACAATTCCAAAGGCCATTAACTACATAGACTGGACAAGATGTTCACGAATTTGTTTTCGTTCTCAATTTGTTGTTCCACTCAGAAATCTCAAAATTTCAACAACAATTTCGTGGAAACCGTACAAAATTGTTTCACATCTACTGACCCAAGATTCCAGAAGAGAAAAATGAGATAGCTATGTTTCATGAGCAAATTGCCCACTCTATGTCTTTGGTCTTTGGAATAGTCCAGTCTATGTACAATATTTAATGCTCCTTGCTAAAACTAGATCATTCAATTCCATCATAATGACTTTTCTAGTTGAAGATGCTTATAGTTCCAAGTAAATAATCATTCAATGGTTCAAAAGCTTGCTACGAATCCAAAAGAGTCCATCAGAAGCATTCTTATTTATTTGATATCACTTGTATTCCTATAAAAGCTCATTATTTGGGTACCATATGAGTTGAAAAAAGTTTATACTACTAGTATGACGCAACGAATAAACGATCAACACACTAAACATGATGATCCTCCCGGAAGCATATGATCGCAGTCGATGATAAATGAAATGTTTACAAAAATATCAGCCTAAAAATAATAGGCAAGATGAATCATCAGTCTTCTGCTTCTACTCTGATTAGCTGTTGAAATTTATTAATCCCATTGAATTATTGAGTTGATCAATCATAAGGGTGTGGTGATTCACCTAAGCACAATATAAGTTTGGTCTTTTGTTATGTATTGTTTGAGCTATGCTTCCATATTGACCATTTACTCCAGATAAATATCACATACTTGTTAGAAAGGTTGTGGAATCTTCTTTTATAAAAATAGTTCACATGTATTTTATTTTTTGTGAATTTATGTATGTACATATGCCTGTTCACTATAGACTCCGAAATCAATGGACCGATTTTGATGAAATTTTCAAAGAAACCTTAGCATAGATTGTAGAGTGTTCCTGTGAAGTTTGTGTTTGGTAGGGAATTGGTTTATCAATCAAGTAGTCTATGTCAAATATCTCTTTGTGAATTGTGTGTGGGTCACAACAAAATAAATAAATATCATTCTTTCTATTATAGCCGAGCGTAGCCGGTACGCTAGTTACTTATATTTAATACATCATTTGGAAATAAATGCACTAACTTTTTGAACAACCCAATACCAATCAAGCCTCTGTTATTATTATTGCAACTCAACTATTTACTACTCTCTATTATTACTCTCACTCTCTCTATTACTATTTCTAACCAATTCACCAATTCATTCATGCATGTATTCATTCTCTTACTCAAAATTGTATATTAAGTATACGTAATCAGTTGCTACTGTTGTGTTATCATCATCATCATCATAATAAATGCAATGAAATGCGCCGCCATACCCAATGCCCATACCAATATGGGCAAGGCAGACATATGTACATAAAATATTCACTTTTCCTTAGTTTTTTTTTACATGATGTTGATTTACATTCATATGAGTATGTGTATCTGTGTGTGTCTAAAACTACTGTGTTTTTATTTGTTTTCACATTTTATTTTATTTACTTGTTTGTCTCTTCGTATTACTTCATTAGGCTTTTGGCTCTGACTGACTAAATGACTGTGTTTGACTGCTGTTGCTATGCGGCATCATTGAAATGATAACGACACGTGCACACGTTTCATTTAATGTCTTTGTTAAAAGTTTTTATTTTTTATTTTTATTTATTTCATATATTTTTACCTCATTATCTTTCTTTATTGTAGTACCAGTATTATGCATTTTATTTCGCACCATTGAAATGTTGTTTGTTTCTTCCTCAATAAAAAATACAATATAACGAAAAATCAGGCCAAACCAAGTTAAAACTACATTAAACCAAAATGAATCTAGAAATATTTCGAAATAAACAAAAATCGAAATAAAAATAACAAAAAAATATTTTCATATATTTTTATTTGTTTCTGTGTGACTGTGAACCTTTGTTTGTCTCTCTCTCTCTCTGTGTGAGTTTACAGTTTATTGTTTTGTTAATCGTGTGACTTGAATTTTTAGTATGTTTTTATTTTGTAAGTATTATATTATGAATATTTAGTTAGTTATATTTTTTCACATTTAAAATATAAGGAAAATATTCTCACACAAATAAACAAACAGACAATACAGATACACATATAGTACAATTTCTCAGATACAATGAGATGAGGTAAAACAAATGCCAGTGAATGAAAAATATATCACGTGTTTTTAATGCTTTTTCGTGTTTATTTGATAATTTCATTATGCAGTTTTAACCGGTTTTTTTTCATTAAAAAAATTTTCAACTCTTTTTATAACTCTCTGGACTGTTGTTGTGCCAACACTTTAAAAAGGGAAAGTAGAAGAAGGGGCAGGGACTTGGAAATTCCAGTTTCAATATTTGAACACGTTTTCCTAAACCAAAAAAAAAAAAACCTCACATGTGTGATGGTAACAGTGTGGTGTATGTGACACTAAGCATGACTGACAAGAAAATATTCACGAAATTTTTATATTGAGTGTTTTGTTGTTACTTTGACCTCTCACGTGTTGTTTATATGTATTTAAAAATTAAGACAAGTTAAATAAGAAAAATGTATCTCAAAGTATTGTTGTTGTTTTATGAGTTTTCTGTTGTTTTGTTTTGCAAATCTTTTTTTTTGTTTTTTTATTTCATCAAATTACGTAAATAAACAAAAATTTTGTGTAAAATCAAAGTCATTATTGTGTTGTTAATTTTATGTGTGTTTGCTGCTTGTGATTTTGAAAAAGTTTCCATTTATAAAAAAATTTATTTTCAAATTTTGAAAAAATAAATAAATATAATCGTTTTTGTCACTTTTATTGTCATTTGAATTTCTCGCGTGTTTAGTTTTCATTTGCTGCCGCTGCTGCTGCTGCTAATGTTAATGTGATTTTGTGATTTTTGGTTGTTGAATTGAATGCGTCATCAAACGATTTCATTATTCATTTCATTTAATTTTGTCTTCTTTTTCAAAGTTTAGTCAGTTCCTTTAGATATTTTAGTTTAGTTTGGTAATTGTATTTTGTTGAATTTCGTGATTCACATGCGTGACTAAAAGATTTATTGTTGTTCATATCTCATTTTTGTTTTCATTGCCATTTGATGATTGTATTTACTTTTGATTTCTTCATCAAATTTGTTAAATACAATTAAAATCTTAAAAGAAGATTAAGTACTTGAGAAACATTTGAAAACATGAGGATTAGGGTAATTTAAAATAGTCTCTGAGGTCTCCCTCAGCCTTTAAAAGCAATTCGAAGTATTTACTTACAAAGGCAGGTCTCCCACTACCAAATTATCAAAAGAGCCGGGTTTCCCGAGAAGACAAGTTCGTCTTCCAAGAATGGGAGGGCAGTCAAATATGTAAGTATGAGGTGTTGAATACATTCTGATTCTTCCTCAACTTCACAGCTGCAACAAAAATCTTTATGTAGGAACAAGCATTCTTTGAGCAATTAGCCTAATATAATTTTGGACAATAACTACAAAATTATATACAGTAGATCTTCACTAGTCCGGATATGGCCTAATCCGATCCCTTTTGTAATCCGGAGAGTTACAAATTTTAAAATTTCTTTATCTCCCTTGTAATCCGGACAGACCACTGTTATACTAATACGGATCCCATGTTGTACCATATAATCGGACAAGATGTCACCAGATTCAATACGATTGGGTCAGTGGATGGACTAATCGATTCTTGTGTGCCATCGTACTACCACCAGGTTCATGTCTCTATGCAGGGTTGAGTTCCTAAGACTTGTACACTCTTCCGTTTAGATTTAGCTGCGATTCGATGCCCTATCTCCCATAAAGTGAATGAAGTCAATGATTTGGGCCTAGACGGTGTGGTTATTCCCCAGAGAAAGTAAGATTCTCCCGTTGAGCAGCCAGTGAAGCCTGCTTAAATTTTTTTGGCAGCTAAGTAACACAGACGTTATGTGTTGACCTTTGAACCAGCATAAGACCTAGGTATTTCACCTTTTTTTGATTGGGTAATGGGTTACCCGCAAAGATGTACAGCTGGTAGGACATTCGTACACAAAGTAAAGCACACGTTGACGCATTTTGGTGCTATTTATTCTCATATTCCACCGGTTCGCCCATGTCTTTAAAGGTTGGAAGTATTCTTCTGACTTCGGTAATCCGAATTGAGCCAGTTTTAATTGATTCAGATGGTATATTTTTTTATAAAACTAAAAGACCATATAGGCTAATAAAATGAAAAGAAATTGAACAAGAAAACTAAAGTTTAAATGTGCTTAAAACAAAATTGTGGGTAAAATTAAAAGATTCATTGCAAAAAGAAACACATAGAAAGTGTGGAAAAATGTTATTAAACAATTTGCTGTAGAGAAAAACTTAAAAAATTATAAACATATGGAAGAGAAAAGATTCAATTTTTGACATTAAATTTAAATATTTATTATAAAGAAAAACACCCAGAACAGACACACACACACACACACATAGTGGGTAGAATCTAAAAGACTACAAAATTGAAAGATTTATTGCATAAAAATCATGGAAAGTTTGAAAGAAATCAATTTTTGAGTGAATTTAAACAATTTATTACAAAGAAAATCTTGAAAAATGAAAAAATACAGAAATTTAATGAAGTAGAACAAAGAAATAGGATACAAGTTAAAAATAAAAATTCAGTCACTCAATAAGTTTCAGTGCTGACACAACATAATTGATGTTTGAGTTCCTTAAATCGATTTAACTCACAAAGAGATTTTTTGTTTGCCCTATTTTTTCAAACATTTTAGTAAAGAAGTAGATGATGCTGAACGCTATGATTGCCCAAATTCAGCAGTTAACACTGTAGGAAGCAGAACTGTAATTGAAAACACAAACACACAATTGACGGTAACAACAATAAAGATATCATAGGGCAGTTGATATAAGCATAAGGTCAACGTTCCAAGCAATCAATGCAGCAACATCAATTTCAATTTGGGGTTGTTCTGATATGATCAGATGCAAGTTAACTAGACTTCAGTTGCAATAAGAGCGCCTACAAGATGGTACTATGATTATGACTATGTTATGACTTCACCACAGTCTTATAAAATGAACCGCGATCATTAAAAAAGGTATCACAAAACAGTATCGTCCTCAAAACAAACACATTATTCAATAGGTTAGGTTAGGTTATGCAGGCCGAGTTCACCCAGGAGCCCATTAAGGCCCATTGTAATGCCTGATAAAACGTGAAAGGGTCTGTAAACATCGACAACTGCTTGAGATATAGGCAGTGCCGAGCATTTCCTGGCACACTCGTCCGGCATGTCATTTCCTTGGATACCGAAGTGACTCGGCATCGAGATAAGCATGGTAGAGTGTTGCCGAGCGTGATTAAGAGTACTGTACGACGTATGATTTTGTTCTTGAAGCTGTGGGCTGTGGGAACTTATGTAAATCGATATGTGCCTTGGGGTCTCCCCCAAAGCGTTAATTAACTTCGCTGCCTGCCAGACCGCGTAGATTTCAGCCTGGAAAACGCTCATTATTCAATAGGTTCCGGTTGCAAATTACTAAAAAAAACTTCTAATCACTTAGCTCATCAACATAGTCTCCCTTCTGTAGTCACTGGGAACAGGGAACAAGAACCAAAGAACACAATGAATAGGGAAGCACATTTTGATTAAACAAACAATAAACTAAACTACAAACATATACTTGTACAATATAAACATCTGAATTAACTGCAAATAACTTGATTTACTTTTATTTTGTTCTAATACTTTTTTTTTTTTTTGCATATTTTAGAAAGTTGTTGGTTTTTGCTTACGTTCATTGCATTTTACTTTACTATATCTAAATAAGATATTAAATCTTACGTATCTCTTAAATAAGTAACTGAATACAATAAATAGTATGCTGCATATGTGTATGTGTAAATATTGTATCTTATATCGTAGATAATTCTCGAACTTAATTGCTTTCTAATGATTAACGACAAATAATCGAGCGAACAAATGAACAAGTGAACGACAGACGACACGTTTAGCATTTATTTGATTTCATATTTAGATACTTTTGTGTCAAGGAACGAAGCTCACCTAGCTCACTCACTACTTATTAATACAATTTTGTTGTCATTAGTTGTACAACATACAATAGATTCTCATCACATCACAGATTGACGTTATATGGTAGTTAGAGATACTCTTGAATATGTATGTATCTAGTAGATGTATTTATAGTTTTAATTGTCATTTGATTTGTTGTTGTTGTTCTTGTTGCTGACGTTAGTAGATGTTATTGTGTATTTATTAAATATTAATAAGTATAATACTTAAAGAAACTTGTTGATTACAAAACTGCTGATTCTAATACTTTGTTACTTTTGTCTATACTTTTTAGTGTTTCTTTATAGTAAGTTTCCTTTATTCTTTTTGTTGTTTGTTGTATTTTACACAAAATATTTGTTTTGCTTTATAAAATAGAATAGAATTTTCACACTTCGTAAATATTTTGTTTAGATTTATCTATTGATGATCGATCGATCACGTGTTTTAACAAAAATCAATAATAATAATCATAATAAGCGTTATATACCAGTTAACAGTTAAGGTTCGTCAACCGTTATCGCATTGATAAGTTTATGATGATAATAAGTAGTAGATTGAAACAGGAAACCGTAAAAAGATAGCGAGCTACACAAACAAGTTATAGACACTTGAATTTGTATCAAATGAATGAAATGAAATAAAAGAAAGGTTAAAAACAGTACATATTAACCATTTCAAAACAATTACAACTACTTAAATTATTGTTCTATTGCTTAACAATTCAATTCACTATTTGTCTGTTAGTTTATCAAAATATTTGTATATCTTTTGGCATTTTTTGTGTTGCCTTCTTTTTCAATTTCTCATTGATTTATATTTTTGGCAAACATAAAATCCAAAAATACAATTTTGGGTGTGTTTTTTAACTCATCATTTCACAGATACAATGATGCAAACATTGCATGTATTTGCCCACACCCCATGAATGTAGAAAGTCGTGGTGGTGTTGAATCAATCATCGTGTTTGGATCTCTCTTTGAACACGAATACATTTCATTCGTCCCATGCAACGAACACGACTTTTCATGAATGATCAACAATTTTCGTCATTAGAAAGAAGGAAAAATCATCATTATCGTCATCAACAACATCATCAAATGGCGTACGACAAAAAAGCACAAATATCTACAATTCAATGAAATGAAAGGCAAAAATCAATGCAAATGCAAAGACACGCTACCTGTGTGCTCTGAGTATATGATACTTTCGACCACCTCATCGCATCGTAAAGCATTTTTAGTCATCGCTATAATTAAATTTAAAATTCTATCGAATGAATTGCCAATTACTTAATAGCAGCAACAAATAACACAAACAACACGTAGTACTAGGGACGACGAGTACAGCGCCACACAGTGGTGCTGCAGATCATCATCAACATCATCATCAGATACATGTCATCACAACAAGAAGAGATACACGCGAGTTATGCCAATTTGAACACAACCAATGAATACAATACTATGTACAATAGTAGTAGTAGTTTCTTTGGTAAATGTTAGAATAATCATTAGTTGTTTTTGCTTTATTTTTTCTTTGTGTATTTTGTGTATTTTGCATTTTGGTCTTTGCCCATTTTTTCGTGTTTTTATATGTTTGTCATTTGTTGGCGTAAATTTTTCATGAATTAACTGAGTGATTCTCATTTAACGTAAATTTCATCTGTACAAGTACAAAGTTCCTTATTTTTCTCTTATTTTATAGTAGTTTTTTTTAGCTTTTTTATTGTTATTGCATTCTTGCGTTTGTTTTCATTCTTCTTTATTCTTTATTTTGGTTTCATTTTAAATCACTTCGAATTGATGTAAAATGAGATCACGCAGCGTACACGGGATTCCTATTTCTTTGCATGTTTTTGGCAAAATTTCTCATTTGAATGAATCTCTTTATTTACCGTGCTGCTGCTTACTGTTTTCAATGATATTTGATTGTATCTAATGATTAAGTGAAATTATATTTAATGTGATGCTGTGATACTTTTAAAGCTTAAATAAGTTATGAGATACTTTTTAATAAAGACACAAATTTCATGCTTTAACATTCAATTGTAAATTGGTAATATCACTTTGTCTTGATGATGAACCATAGGTCTATCCTCAGACCCATAATGTATGCACTCCTAATCAAAAGGTTCAAGTGCATAGACTCACTAAAGAAAATTATTTGTTTTGGGTTTAAAATGTAACTTTCAGCATTTATTATGTTTAATAGTGATTCCTTCCACCTTTTTGGCTTATTAGTTAGGAAATCATGTCTTTCATAGAGGAGTACAGAGTGTTAAGGTAGTCCAAGCTATAATCTGACTGCAAGCGAGTTTAATTGCTGCACTTAACGACTCCTTATCTTCATGCTGTCTTCCTGTTTCATAAACCTTGCCAGCTCCACACATTTTTAATGTCTTGAGAGGATATGGTGGCTAATTCATTACCTTACCCATTAGCCTTAAAATCAATGATTTTACGACTCGAGCATTATGAATAGAAGCCTTATCATGTTGAAAAACCCATGGTAGCGGTCCGAAAATGTTATTTATCTTAGGATTCTATTGAATAATGATTTGAAATGAACACCACTCATACTCTGCTCAACAAAAATTCAATCCATCGTTCTGTAAAACGTAATCGCTCACTATAGCATGACTCCACACTCACGGGTGTGATGGTGGCTTAAATAAACTTCAGCTCTTTGCAAATCGTGTAGGAGTGTATAGGGCAATGATCAGAGAGCGTGATGAAGACAATAAATTGGGTCATGTCCACTTGTTTCTCCTCCTCTCCTAAACTCCTCATTGAATTTATTCTATCTAGCTGAAACTTAGTATCTTATAGTTGTAAGCAGATAACAAGTCGGAACTAGAGTTCTTCGATTACTGGAAGTGATTGTTAGTTCCCAAAAAAAAAACCAAAACAATACTAGTTTTCAAACTTCACTTTCTTGCACATTACGTTCTCTAAGTCTCAGACATACTCAACAACACACCGGATTAGACAAACCGTCTTTGACTAATAAGTTAAGAAAACATGTTCTATTCCAACACACACCAAACTAAACACAATGTAACAGAACAAAAAATGCTGTCTTCAAAGGACAACAGGTCAGTTATTGACAACCAGACATGTCTTTCAGTTTTATCTTGTCATGATGTGGGTTGCGCCATAAAAAACTACTCACTTATCAACAATGACTCTGGTCTAAAACAGACATGTTCGATTCGGTGTACGTTGGCCGTATTCAAATTCGTGTTTTTGATGACATACAGTCATACATAAGACGATTGTTATCTGTTTTCGTGTGTGCTGCCTCATAAGAAATAATGTACTGTTTTTACATAAAACAAAGAAAGATATTATGTCTGATCTGGTGTGTTTTAAGTTGGAGCAACAAAATATCTTTAAATGGTATTTTTACACAACAAATTAGAGTGATCTAATTAATTGTCAATTAATATATCTGCCATATAAATTGTCCTTGAAAAATACTAGTTTCTCTAAGAGCTGCAAATTCATTAGCTTACAGTTGAATTGAATGGCGAATATTTTATCATTTTTCCCATATTTCGCGTATTTAAATAATCTATTAACCCTAACAATAATGACAACAAATTAGAGTATCTACTACAATAAATATTAAGTATCCGCAGCAAAAGATGAAAGAGAGTCATTGACTCTTCTCAGATCTTCAAGGAAACACACACACAATACAATTCGAAAAATAAATCAAATTTAAAAAAATAAAAAAATTTAAAAAAAAAATATATATATATATATATATAAATATATTAAAAATGAAAGAATCAAGAATTGCGCACGTTTTCAAGTGCAATGAGCAATAATTTTATATATACATTTTATGACTGAATAATGAAAAAGAAAAATAAAATATAATACTAAATAATAAATAGGAAAACAAAAACAAATTAAATAAATGTGACAGTATTCGATTGATGGCGATGACGACGACGGCAACGAAAACAAAGAACGTCAAGCGAATAAATGCTGTTGCTGGTGCCCCACCTAGTTTTACATACATACATATATGTAGACACATGCACAAAAAGATAGAAAGATACAAGATACTCATGTAGTACTAGTATATTAAAGTCATATTAATATTACGCATACGTAAAGCAAATAATTTGTGATTTAGTGTGTTAAATCACACTCTACAATGACATCTGTAATTAAGATACTTTTCTTTTGTTATAAATTTTTGTTTTTGCAATTTGAAAGTGAAAAACCGCCCTTGAGGATCAAGTAAATATGACTTTGTTTAACCTGATCTGGATGTTTTTTTTTATGAGTTTGACTTATTTAATAGTGAATACAAAATCTCGAATGCTGGTGGAATTCACACGCGCTCTATCAAACAAACAAACACAATATATAAAAGATACAATCAAAGTTTCAAAATTGCTATTTGAAATTTTTGAAAGTTTGGTTCTATGCTTATATGTTGTTGTAGAAACACTCCACTCTACAGGACAAATGATCTCTTCAAATCGGGTCAAACAGTCACAGGAAACACATCGCTATTTTGTGAACAAATCAACCATTTGAGCCAACCAACAAATTTGAGAAAAGATAATGGATTTCCTTCATGAAAATGCTTGATTGCATGTGATAAAAATCGTTTAGGAAACACTGAAAGCAACTCCAAGCGTGATAGCTTATAAGAAAAGTTATTCATAAGTCAATTAAAGAGTTCAAAAAATGGATCTGTGCTGCTGCTATCAAGGACAAATAATTCTTCTTAAAATATGTTGACTGAAATCTGATAATATAGATATGATTTAAAAGGAAATAGGAATCATCGAATATCAAATAAAAAGAAGCCAAATGAAATACATACACATATTCATGTTCATCGTATAAAATCGAAGCAGTATCTACAAATGTTTAGTTATTTATTTGTTTTTTTTTGGCAATACAATTTGTTGGCGGCGAACTTATTATCATCTTATTGCATACGTTTTAATTAGCGCCACACGTTTGAAGCATGTACGATGAGTATCTAAAGATACAAATCAAAGTTCAATTCACAAAAAATAAAGCAAAAAACTAAAGGAAAATCAACAAAATTAAAAAAGAATCTAAATACACACAACAAAAAAGTATGAGTACACTAACAAACAGCAGCTTTGCTTTGCTTTGTTTTTGCTTAGATAATTTATTCAAATATACTATTTAGTAATGTATTTTTCAGATATGTATGTATGTACCAAATAAAAGTATCTGTGAAACTCATTTTGAAATGAATATTTTGCTATTTAATGCAATCTATGATAAATTTTATATGTACACACAGACACACACACACACATCAGTACATAGTAGTATTAATTGTATCTGCTTTGGTTTTGTGATTTTCTTTTTGGTTTAATTTTTTATATTCACACGCGCTTAGCAACACATTTTTGTATTTGCTTTTTATGCGTTGCTTTTGAAGTTTTTCTTCTTTGCTTGTGCCTGCCTGATCACTTGTCTGGGGTAATACAATAATGTTTATACTCATCCAAAACATAAGTAGTATGTGTGTAAATGGTATTATCCCATTGTTGCAAGGTTTGTGACGCTTTAAAGGGGGATCTAGGAGTTCGCCACATATTGGGTATGTTCTTAAATCAAATATTCATATTGTTTCAATTCTTATGATATCTTTTACGAAATTTTCTTATTGCCATTCAAGTTTACAAAATGTTTGACTCGAAACACTGAATGAAGTATCTTCAATAGAAATAAAGACTTGACTAATGTGGTTTTTATTATTTCATAGTTAAAGTTAAAATCTTTAAAATGTCGCCGAATGAAAAAGCATTGATCCTTTACACAGAATTCAAATATTTGACCGATCAAACTAGTAATAGTATGCCTAAAGCTCTTAATATAAATCTATGATGGAAATATGGCGATATTGTTGAATATTTTATAAGAAAAACAATCATTACATCAATCTAAACCATATTAATTGAAAGACCTACTCGCATATCTAGAAATTTATACCAACCATATACAATTTCTTTAGTTTAAAAATCTTGTCAAGCACTCCCTGTTTTTAAGCTATAAAATTTAATGCAGAGATGTCGTGTTGTCCGTAAAGGAACATGATTACTACCGCTAAGGCAACAGCTTATATCCATATCTAACAGTAGGTCGGAATAAGGCACCGCCCTCTGTTAAAATGTTTGAGAGCTCATGTTCATTCTTCATTCACAAATGTCTTTAATTAAAAGTTCCCCTATAACTAGGAAAACAAAACAAACTTTTACACCGCCTTCTTGTTTATATTATGTCTCTATAACTTTTAAGCTTGTTTGCTAACTTGTAGGGCTTTCATCTCATCCTTTAGGGGTTTCCATCATTGCACTACCCTTCTTGGAGAGTTGATGGAGAATTTGTCCCTTAGCCGTCCTTCGTATCTTAACATATTGACGTTGGAGATACACTTCCACTCCATTTGAGCTTTTCTCTCTGATGTTGACGTTGCTGATAGAAGCATAGGTTCAACTATCGCCTCACCATAGCCTTCTTGTCCTTTGGGAATTTGAATACTATACAAAAATTATACATTTCTTACAATACTTCACCAAAGACAATGAAATTATGTATATAGACTGGACAAATCACTCACAAAGAGATCGCTCACTCTTTGTTGAGTATCCTGAGATTACACAGAAAAAAGTGAGCTCTCTTTGTGATTGTCTCATTAATTTTTGTACAGTCAAGGATTTCATTGCATCGATTTGGTCACTGTAAACTGAAGTTAATCTATTCCTTGATTACCATACGCTGGTCGCATTTGTCGGAATCAGCCGAATCGGACCGCTAGGGATGGTACATTCCATACAAACCCCCATTTGAATTCATGGTCTTATTAGAATTTTTTTGTTTTTTGACATATCCAACTGAAATTGGGACACTATAAGTTTCTGATCCATATTCATCCACCATGTAAATTACATAATCCTAGGGTTACCAGGAGGGGTACCTCCCATACAAACCCAAATTAAATGACAAACTTTTAAAGAATAAAAGTACAATAAAAGTGCCACTCAAACTGTGTTCTTTGTTGATAATCAAACTGTAACAGAGAGAATATAGTGATGCTAAGAAAGGAAGGTTGGATGCAACCCGGAGGAGCGTGAAGAGTATTATATCTTTGGCATAGCCAATGATAGCCTTCTTTCTGGGTTTTCATTAGTTTCTTTGCTTTTTGTATTTGTTCTGCCACAATTGTAGCATTTTGTTTACGTAGATATATTTATGAACAATATTGTATTATAATTTTATTTTTTTTTAATTTTTTTTCTATTACGTGTTTGTTTTTCATTTTTATTTTTGGCACATGCCAAAAAAAAACGTGTTCAGCTAAATTTAAAATTAAATTTTTGTTTTTTTGGTTTTTTGTTTAATTTTTTCAAGTGAAACGTGTTTGCGTATTCAAGCCGTTCAAATTTAAATGAAGACAATATATTATTTTAATACTTTTTATTTTTATTATTAATAATATAAGTATCTTTTTATACCACAAACAATAGATTCAAATACATACATATTTTATGTTAAAGTAATGATAAGATATTTTAAGATAAAGTTGAGAAGGAAGACAATATAAAAACTGCACAAGTTCAAAAGATTTATAAAAGTTGAAAATGATGAAGTATCGTTTTTATTTTTAAGGTTCAGTGAACGTTAAATAGTCTTTTATGTATTTTTTAGTTTATGAGTTTCAATGCCATTAGCCTCTCCTGGCCTGTGGGTTATGGTATGTTATGTTGTGATTTGTTTCCTCTTTTAATAATAATTTTGATTTTAGTTATAAAATAAAATAATATATAAAATAAATGAATGCTGCACATTGATTGTTTTTAGCCTTAAGGCCGTCTTAACTTTTAATATATTTTTTTTTATATACAATACAATTGAAATCATATTTTGATTTTAGCTCAGTTGTGACATGTGCGTGAGTGTGTTGTATACACATAAATTTCACTTCGCTCGCTCGCTTGATTGACCGATCGTTTGTTCTCTTCTCTAACTCTCTCTGCTGAAACTTGACTCTCGGCTATTGACTGAAACTTTTCTTATTGGCCAAAATGATAACAGAATGATGGAAAATTCCGTTCCTCTTAGAGCAACAGCAGCTGAGTTAAGCACTTACCATATGTATTGTAGATACACATATCTAGGAAGCTCTCTAAAAAGAAAAAGCTTGAAAAAAGCTCTAAAGAAAAGTAAGAAAAAACTCTTTCTTTATGTGCGTGCTCCCCAAAGTCTCCTTGACTGACTTGTGTGAGATCTGAATGAACCTGCACTGCTTCACTGAAGAAGGCCTGCCTGAGCTTCCACAATTTGATCATCTCATCTGTTTTTTTTTATAATTAGGATAACTTCTCTTTTGTTTTTTATTAAGAACATTTTTTTTTATGAAGAAATAAAATTTTAAAAAAACCAAACATAAATAATTTAAGTTAATTTTTAAGTATTTTTTTAATAATAATCATAATAATAATATTTAATTTCATAATTACAATGCAATAAATTAATAAAAAAAAGAACAATAAAATTGAAAAAACAAAACATATAAAAATTATTTAATAATAAATTTAAAATTTAAAAATAAAATAAAATAAAAACCTGTGTGTGAAACTATACTTATTTTTGATTCTTCCTTTTGTTCTCTTGCATATTTATTTATGCCAACAATTATAGCGAAGCAGCTGTGTCCAGTTTTCCTTATTGCACAGAAAGTAGTTTAAATTTTTCAACATCAGCAACAGCATACAGCGAGGATGATGCAGAATATGCCACAGGACGACGTAATAAAACTTCTAGGGTAAATATTAACCATTTTAGCAAAACTCTCCCCCAAAAACAAAAATATGAAACAAAACAAGAAAAAAAATTAACACAAAATCATCACTCAAAAATTATACTCCGAGAAATAGAAAGATAACAAAGAGACACTCGCCTCAGATAAACGTGTTTAGGGTCTTTCATTTGCTACTTGACAATTTGAAAATTAAATTAAAAATTGAACGCCAAGTGACAGATCTGCAGCACGACAAGGAATCAAACAGTCGATCGAAAAACCCTTCGTAGAGGTTCCCTAACTCTTCATGGTGAATCTCCAGAGAATAGGACACATTATGTCAATGGTCATTCCAATTGCCAACGCCAAAACTGCAAAAGATAATCCATCCACCGGGCCATACAAAGTAAGCTGTTCTTGGCATCAGTTAAGTAGGGATGCAACCTAACCTAACACCAGTTGTGTAGAGCAAAGTGCCATCCTGCTGGAAGAACAAAGTCGTAAAACCACATCTATTTCGTCCAATTTAGGCCACTAAAAGTCAATGATCATGGTTTCTTTGGTATCGCTCATCATTTATACAATGTTCCACGCCACTCTCGAGAAATTTTGGACCAATCATGCTGCCAACCTAAAATTTGCAACACATCTAAGGTGACATGTGGTTTCTTCTCGGCCTAGAATTGGTTTTCATCATTATATTGTATCAAAATTGGTGAAATTGGACGAACAGCGCTGAATAACTTGGACATATGGTGGAACCATTTATGATGATGAATTGCAGCAATTTAAAACTGTCAAGTAGTAAATGAAAGTCTCTCTATACAAATAGAAAGAAAGTATGTAAGCTGATATCCAATGACAACTTCAAGTGAACCGAAGAACAAAATCTTTAGATCAAAAAGAAAGAACTTTGATGAAGAAAATCTCATAATGACGATGGATTAATCCTGTTCCCTGATGAGTGAAATGTTCTGCATCATCGCTTTTAATTCTTCGTTATGTGATTTAGTGAAAAAGTTACATAGATACAAATGAAATTAATATTGATTTATACACCTTACCACACACATAAACACACACATCACACATACACGCACCATACACTTACACAAACATAATACAATATACAAAAAAATTTGAATAAATATAATAAAAACAAAAAAACAAAAGTCTTGAAAACAAATTTATTTACTAAACAAATTGTTGAAACAAAAAAATACCAAGAAATTTATTTATTAATTTGTATCTTTTTCTTCTTTTTTATTTCCCCTTAAAACAAAAATCGAAAAAAAAATCAACACAACATCTTTCATTTAATAGCAAGATCCTTTATCACATCGCATTATTGAGAAACGTCGACGTGATCGCATGAATTCATGTCTGGCAGATTTGTCACGTCTCATCCCACCTCAATATCAACGCAAAGGACGTGGTCGCATCGAAAAGACAGAAATCATAGAAATGGCCATTCGGCATTTGAAACATTTGCAAAGTGAATGCATGCAAAAGGAGAGTGAATATCGCATGGGTTATACAGATTGCATGAAGGAAGCAGCCAAGTTTCTGTATGATAGTCAAATGCAGGAATTCTGTTATCGCCTGCTGGCACGACTGCAGGAACACATTGATGAGGTGTCAAAAAGTAAGAAAATATGCAAGATTTCATTTAAAGTTCAATACTAATGTTGATATCTTTACTATATTCTTTCAGATGAATGTTATAAGTCACGTGGCAATGCTTGTCATATGCCGGATAATGTGAGCGCTTCGAGTGGCAGTCCTCATCAGGTTTATCCGCCTTTGTGCCATCTACGTGATATGCTAGGAGCTTCGGATATTGAGCATAGCAATGATCATAATGATGTTAAGGATTTAAGTTTCCGTAATCATCTGAATCAATTGCAACGCAATAGCAACAATCAACATCAATCTACCAATGGTGTTGTTGGTGGTTCTACTACATCCAATGTTGCTGTTGTTGCTGCCGCTGCTGCAGCAGCTGCTGCTGCCTCTGGCATTGGATCCAGTGAAATGAATGGAGGCAAGGCAACATTAACAAACAATTCCATAGCGCCACCACCACCAAGTGTTTTGGTTGGTACCAATGCCAATGCTGCCATTAGCTCAGGAGGAGGAGGAGGAGGAGCAAACACAACATCATCATCTGTTGCCCTTTTGGCCAAAACTGTAGCAGCTGCAGCAGCAGCAGCAAATGGACAGCAGCCACAGCCTCATCAGGCAGCTGTTATAACATCTACAGGACATGGCCATCATACCGATAGTAGTAATCATGATTTTGAATCATCTCGAGAGCCTCTATTGCACACAGATACCTCAAATATGCATTCGCCACCACCACGTGACTCATTGTTGCATCATCATCATCATTCACATTTGGCACACAACCACCATACCACAGACAGTTTGCTATCACTGTCGCGTATGCGTAACTTTTCGGAATCCTCACATGAAATCGAGCACAATAACAACTACAAATATAAGAATCACATCAAGGAACGTTTCAATCATGAGCTGCACGATGAGGAAACCTCCAGTGAACATTGTCCAACTGCAATGCATCTACAAAGCGATAATACTCATTCACATTCGGAACACTCAAAGGATGGCACTGAACCAGATATTGCACCCATTATGGCCAAGAAACGTAAACTAGCTGAGGCTGCTGCTGCTTCTGACACAACACTTGATGCCATTGATGGTCGTGGTGGCGGCGGCGGCTCATCGATAACCACAACAACCACTGGTAATGGTTTGTTGTCAGTCGTGCGTGATGAGAAACCCTTTTCCTTTAGTGACATCAAATCTGAACTGCATAATCACAATTCCAATTCAAATTGTGGTCTTCTGGATTCAGTTGCTGCTGCCAAAGCTGCTGTTGCAGCTGCTCAACTTAACAGTGCTCCCAGTAGCACAACAGCAAATCTGCCACCTGCCACAATGACAATGACACGTCCAACATTTGCTGTGCCCATCTTTGCTTTACATGGTCAAGGAAATTACTATGTGCCTCTTAATGTCGATTACAATGTTCTATTGCCTTATCTCAACGGTGTTGATTTGCTGGAGAAGAACTACAACACAATGCCAGTGGTGCATCCCATTAATATCAATGTCAACTTTATGCCAACAACACCATCGGCTTCTCTGTTAGCTGCAGCCGCTGCTGCTGCTGCTGTTGCTGCTGGTAAGCAACAAGCTCCACCCGGTGCTACCAATGCGACAAGTACAAATGCTGCAGCAGCTGCTGCTGTTGCCAAAGCCAAATTGGAAGCAATAAGTCACAGTTGGTGAAGGAGAAGTAAGGTATTTGATTTGAATTCATTCATTCATACATTGATCTTAACTCTAAAACTAATCTAAGCTGAGACAAATTATTGAAATTTCCTTTTAATCTTCATCATTATCAACATTGCATTACTATGATTATCCATTATCCACTATTATTATAATTAGTCTCAGTGCACTAACCTAAGTTGTTAGTTGTAGTTGTCATAGTAATAGTAGTAGTAGTAGTAGTAGGAACTAAGGAACAACTCTACCTCAATACTTCTGTGAATGATGAATAATCATCTAATGATTAATCTCAAATAAAAACTCATTGGATGCAGAAATGGCAAATGCATCATCATCAATATCAACATCATATGTCAGTCAGTCAGATCATTCAGAAAATACCCATGGATATGATCATACAACAATCATCATCACCTCACCATCATCATCATTATCATCATTCATGTAAGATAGATAGACTTCTTATGAAGATGAGGTGATGATGTAGTTGCATTTGATCATATGATGTACGCTTAATGATTGACATTTACTAAATACAAGGATGATACATCAAATGTTCAATCATCCTTCTACACATACACTTACATAATTATTATACAATATACTATAACATATATAGAGGTACTATATATCTACAAATCTACTTACCATATATGGTAGATTAAAAAACAAAAAAAATAACCAATTATTTACACAGTGAAACAAAAAGAAAATATTTTATCTAAACAAATGAGAAAAAGAATTGAGTAGTTTTGTCTCATACAGGTAGAAGAATGTGAAGGTGGTGAGGTGATGATGATGGTTAACCATAAGAGATAGGTAAGAATCAATCAGTTGAAGAGAGTCAGAGTCACTTATTTAAGAATCTAGGTTAGATGTTTTAATTTTTTAAACAAAATTAGTATGATAAAAAATGTTAAATATTGTAAATTGTAAATGTGTTTTAAAGTTTAGTTTAATTAAATTTAATTAGGTGAACAAATTAGGAATTTTTTAAAATCTTTTGGCATTTTCATTCTTTCTAAGAAGAAGATACAAAAATTATTATAAATTCTGTTTCTTCAATTGAATTGAATGAAAAACGTGAGAAACTAATTGATTGATAGATGGAAGATGCCAAAAGATGATGTATCTTTGTAACCATCTATATATATATATATGTATGTATGTATCTATCGATGTATCTATTAATTTAAATGAATGCAGTCAGTCAGTTAATCAGTCAGTCAAGTCAATTTTGTTCTTTAACATAATACAAAAATCAAGGTTTCAATAGATTAACAAAAATAAAACAAAGGAAGAAAACTCCTCAATAGGGAAACCCTACTACTAAACTAGTCAAACAAATAAAACAAGAAGGGGGACTTTGTGTGAGGGGAGAGGGGTTTCCAAAACAACAACAACAAAAACAATAGTAAATATAATAAGAACAATAATTTATCATCATCATCATCATCTGATCATGATTAATTACTGCATCATAATTGTACAAATTATAAATCTTAAACTACTTTTATATACAAATTAAATATATATAGTATATATAAATTTATGTAATTAATAAATATATGTATATTTTTATTTTTTATAAAAACAAACAACAACAAAAACTAAATGGTAATTCAAAAACAAACAAAAAAACAAAAGAAAAAAAAATTAAAAAACAAAAAAGAAATGAAAAAGAAAGAAAAATTAATTTTGTATGAAAATGTTTCATTAATTATATTTAAAATAATTAATTAGTTAGGATAAATAAATGAAAACCAACAATATTTGTTAAAATAGCACAAAATCACAACAAAAAAACGTATAGGTGTGACCAATTCAATATATTACATACATATATAATTAAATTATAATTAAACAAACAACAAAAATTATTAAATTGAATAATGAAATTTTTGTAAATTATTCAAGATTTTGTTTAATTTTTGTATTTTGTTTTCTTACTTCTTAATTTAAGCTAAAATTAAATTGGCTGATAATTTAATTAATGTAATTTATGTTTAATGGTTTTTATGTTTCATGTTTGTTTATATGTAATTGTATTAGAATATTTATTGAAAAAATATTTAAATTATAAATACAAATGATAAATTAATTTATTTATTAATTGTGAAACAAAAAATTATATGAAAAAATGTTAATAGAATATTTAATTGTAAATGATAAATAATAATATAAATTATAATAGTTTTTGTCTAATTTGTATTTTATGAATGTATTTTTTAGAATTAAAATAAAAAACAAATAAAATTTATTGTTATCTAAAAGAAATTTAAATAAAAAAAACTTATATTAAATGTTTGAAAAAAAAAAACAGAGAATTTATTTATTTTTTTCCTTATTTTTCCCTATTTTTGTTTAATTTTTACTTATTTTTCCTAATTTTTTCCATAATAATTTTCTTTATTTTTTCCTCGCTTTTCCTTATTTTTCTGAATTTTTTCCTTATTTTTCCCTTTTTTTATGCATTTTTCTCTATTTTTCCTCATTTTTATTTTTTTTTTTCGATTTATTTTAATTTTTTCAAAAAATATGCTGAGTCATGCAAGACAATTTTGTTTGACGATTGAAAATTGCAAAATCTCGCTTAAGAAATTCGGTCTGAGTACCAGGCGAACAGAAGTGCTCAGAAAAGCAGCAAGCAAATTTTGCGATTTTTTCAATATTAAACTGCTGTATATCTTTTTAATCATAGTGGGTTTTAACCCATTTCAATATTTAAGAATATTGAATTGCTTTACGTTCCAGGCACCATACCTGATTTTACCCCATTTCGATATGGAAACATGATCATGAACTTTAAAATTTTTCAAAGCTCAAACTGTAGGAGACATGATCATTGGTTCTGTATAGAAAAGGGGTACAATCAAGTGTAGTGTATGAAACATACAGCAGGTGAATATTAAAACAGATGGTCATTCCGGAAGTTCTAAAGTTCTTCATAATGTATTCCATATTGAAAAGGGGTATGGTCATGTTCGGTGTATGAAACATACAGCAGATTAATATTAAAATGCAAATTTGAACTTCCGTTTTCATTTTTGATTCCGAATTGAAACGGGGTAAAATCAAGTATGATCATTGGAACATTCGGCAGTTCAATATTAAGGAGTTTGCTTGCTGCTTTTCTGACGATTCTGTGCGCCTGGTACTCAGACCGAGTTTCTTAAGCAAAATGCGACCGGCAAAAAAATTTTCTCTTCTTCTTACTTTCATTTATTTCTACTGCGTAAGTGTTTTTGGCCATAACTTCGGTTTGACTGAACCAATCTTTATGAAATTGGTGTCATTCGAAAGGTAATGAAAATGCGCTCTTTCTACTTTGTATTTAGAAGTATTTTTTGTTTTTAATAACATTATTAATTAATATTTTGGGATTTACACTTTTATCTTGTATTATAATATTTTAGTTTAGTTTAGTTTTTAGTTTATATTGTATATTAAATTGTAATTCACATAATTTTATCTTTTCTCAAGTGCACACAAGAGAAAAAGAGTTCAATTTTGTCCTTAAACTCCTTCAACTGATTTTGCTAATTATTAAAAGTACATTTTTTCATTTTTGCTTACATTGCAAAATACATACTACTACAAAAAACAGACGATAGAAGTTAAGAATAGGGAATAAGGTAAAAAAACATTAAAATAGAAATAATAGGAGTAAATATAGAATAGAAGACTTGAGAATAAATTTCAGTGGATCTCAATGGATCATCACTTGTCTCACAGTGTAAATGAGAAAATAATTAAGTAGATAAAGAATAGAAATAGAAATACAAAAAAAAAGAAGTCTTTAAGCTTAATCGAAATGGCTAAGGCAGAAATAAAATAAAATATAGAATATTTAAAGGAGAGAAGAATTAATTACGTTTACGTTTTGCTGTCTCTACTCTCTACATTACTAAGTGAATTTAGTAGAGTTCATTGAATGGAGAGCAGCAGCAAAACGTAAATGAGTGGAAAGAATTCAATCTTTAGAAAATGTTAGAGATTTAAAAATCACTTAAGTCTATGCCAGGACAACTAGAACAACACCAAGAACAGCATCCTTGCTACTTAGCATATCTCGTGTCAGATTTGTTATTAACTGTTGATGTTGTTGCTGTAGTTGTTGTTGTTGCTATTGACAAAACATCAATTACGACGTGTGCGTCGACGTGAGGGACCCGAAGTGAATGCCGCTGGACTTGGTTGGCTAGGATGTTGGCCACTATATAAGTTATCAAGAAACTCATGCAAAGAGGCCTCACTGCAAATCAAACAAACGAAATGTAACGGTTAGTAAAGCATAGAGAACATGAATTGTACAACTACCTAGGGGGTATATCTCGACGATTGTATTTGCCACTAGCACCGCCAAGACCACCAAGGCCACCACTACCACTGGCACTGCTACCACGCTCATGATGATGACCACCGTATTGACCATGATGATGTTGTGCCTGTTGCTGATGATGGTGTGCCTGTTGTTGTTGCTGCTGTTGCTGTTGTTGTTGCTGCTGTTGTTGTTGAGCTCCACGAACAATGCGATATTGAACAACATGAGAATTCGGCTCCAAATGAGACAATGCACCCTTCTGACAATTTGCCCATTCCGTAATATCATAAACTTTTCCCTCCATCAGTGCCAAATATTTCCAACGAAAACCCATCATACTAGTCTCAGCCCATATATCACCCTAATTGAAAAATGTAAACATTAACAATAAACAACATATGCTTTTAACAGAGACAAGCAAATGACTTACCTCTTTAGCGGGATGTCTGATTTTGCATGAGGCACACTCACGTGCAGCATAATGCGGACGATCAGTTAATTTACGTGGATGACGTTGGGCACAAGTGCTGCATCTGTTAATTAATTCATTGTTAGGTTACTGTTAACAATTAAGAATCTCAATCTGAATTATTTATTACCTTATGGTATTTGCCGCTTCAGTAATTTTTGTCTGCAATTGTGACAACAAATCATGCAGTTCGGTCCAAGCTTTTGAGGCATGCAATGCTTCGGCTAAACTCCGGTCGTAGGTAAGACGACTATCCTGTAATGGAATCAAATATAAAAAATTGTTGTTTAATAAGAATCAAGCAAAGGACAAGAATAAATCACATAATCATGTTAGAAATTCTAATTTAGAAACCATAAAAAGGCGGAAAATATAAGATTCATCATAATCATATACTCAATAAAACGGTGGAGATTGAAGATAAAGAGCCTCTAATCCAGAAAAAGGAAGAAATACATTGGCCATATAAAAATGACTTCCCAATTGGAAACTAATATTGAACAATTCTCTTCAATTTTTGCCACAGTAGGACTAGGCCTTTTTGGGCTTTTGGGTTGTCCTCGCATAAAACTCTCTCCACTTTTATCATCATCATGAGTCATCATGACTTTCTTGGCATGTGCTCACATGTTCTCTCTAACTACTCCATCATCAACATCATATGCTTACATGTTCGCCAATCAATTCGAATGCTCTTTGCAGCACCTTAAATGCTTCTTCGGCACCAGCTTGCTTATTCTTATCGGGATGAACTAATACCGCTATTTTCTTATAGTGTTTACGTATCTGTTCCTGTGAACTATCTGGTGGAACACCCAATATACTGAAAATAATAACAATTATCAATTAATTTGAAATACAAAATAGTTCAGGGGGGCAGCCACATACCTGTAAGCATCCTTTCCCTTACAATTCAATAATGAATACATAGCCTCCTCGCCGGTTTGTGGTAAACGTCCTGTCTTAAATGTTTCCGCTGTACTCTCAGGTGGTTTTTTCTTATAAAAACGTCGCCAGAATGCCCAACGTGAATTCTTTTTGAAGCGTGCATCGAAACGTCGCCAATAATTACGCCACCAAATGCTTGGCTTACCAGAGTTTTGCTTTAGATCCTTGTGTAATTGTTTTGCATAGGCAAGTCCAGAGACATAAGCAAGTGTCAAACGTTCATAGGCCATACTACAACCGAGTACAACAATATCATAGACCAAATAGAATAACCATGTCAATATTTTCAATGTATAAATCCACCAGGCACGCATAATTCGCTTAAAGAGTTCATAATTTCGATTTGGTGCTGTTGCTCCAGATCCTGTTGCTCCTGATGATGATGACGATGACATTGAGGAGGCAGCATTCGAATAATTACTATTACGATTCCTTTTCGATGAGTATGAGTAACCAGAATTTGAATTTGAATTCGAGGATGAGTTATTATAGTAACGTTTCGATGATGAAGATGAGGAACTGGTATTGTGATTAGTGTTATTACTGTTACTGTTGCTATTGCCATTGCTGTTTGCTGAATTCGAGTAGTTTACTGAAGATGAAGTACCATTGCTGTTGGCAGATGATTTATTAGTTTTACGATTCATTACTGAATTCGAGGTTGAATTTGAATTTCCTTGGACATTAGAAGCATGGTTAGATGATCCATTACCAGCAACAACATTTGTTTGTGCATTGCCAGAAGATTTGGTAAGATTTGGCTCACTTGTCTTAGATGATGAGGCATTACCAGCACTAGCAACAGCAGCACCATTACCGGTGGCAGTTGATGATGAGTTGGAATTACTATTATTACTACTACTGTTATTATGGTTACTGTTATTGTTGCCGTTGTTATTGCCATTGCCATTGCTGATGTTGTTAGTGTTGGAGTTGCTATTGTTATTTTTATTTTGTCCAAGTGCATTGTTAGAGCGTTTCTTGTTACTACTACTACTATTGGCTTCATTTTGTTGTTGCTTTTGTTGTTTCACTTGCTGCTGTTGTTGCGTCTTTTGCTGTGTTGTTGCTGTTGTTATTGCTATCGTCTGACTGCTATTCGATTGATTATTATTGTTGTTATTTCCACGTTTCTTATTACGTCCTCCACCAGCATTTGAATTTGTTGTGCCACTGCTAGCAGAATTTTGCTGCTGCTGTTGCTGTGTCATTGTTTCTTTTGGTTCATGTGCTGGTGAACGTTTTGATGAACGTTTCGTTTGTATTCCCATATCACCATCGACAGTTTGACGCCTCATACCTTGTGCTGCATTCGCTGCATCTAGTTTATTGGCAGCGCCACGTCCACCACTATTCACAGCAGCAGAGGATGCTCTCACAGTGCCTTTGCTTAAGACATCCGAATATGACATTGGCATGGGTTTAACTTCAGCAACAATACGTTGCTTCTTTACCTCTGGCAGAGGATTAGTGCTATGATGATTCAGCAATGATGTTGGTGATGCTGCTGCTGCTGTTGTTGTAATTGTAATTGGAGATTTCAGCTGATTTGGATTGGCAGTATTGGTGGCATCCAATGGCAATGGCATTACGTTTGCTGTTGCAGTTGTATTCTTCATTGGTGATTGTTGCGGATGCGGCATTAATGGTGGCATATTGGGTGCAATTGTGGCAATTGGCTCAATGAATTGAGAATTTGTCAATTCAACTACTTGGGCTAGTGGTGTTGGTGCTGATGGTGATGATGGCGTCACCACTACAGTTGCTGTTGCTACTGCTGCGGTTGGTGTCATTTGTGTTGAATCATTTGCTTTATTTGGTTCACCAAATGGTGTATAAGTACCACCACTTAGATTTGGTGACCAATTATTAACGAAATGATTTAAAAGTATATTAGAACCATTACCGCTGCCGGCACCACCATTTACAAGATTAACCGGTTGTTGTTGCTGCTGTTCATCAATTGGTAGTTGTTGTTGATGGATTTGTTGCTGTTGCTGCTGATGTTGATGACTTTGCGCCATTACCAATTCGGGTTTTGGTAATAAAGGACTACTTGAGAATAATTCATAAAATTGCGATTGAGTGGGTGGCGATGGGGGTGTTTGGGTATGATGATGATGATTCATTTGATTTGGCAAATGCGTCATATAAGCTTGCGGTTGTGTTGGGGTTTGCGGCTGTGGTTGTTGTTGCTGCTGCTGTTGTGGTGGTTGTTGTTGTTGTGGGTAAGAAGAAGTATTTTGCTGAAAAATGGCAGCCGACGGAGGTTCGACATTATTTAAATTATCGGTGCAGTGATAAACTTTTAAGAAATTGCCATGCCCAACAGGCAAAACTGAGTAAGTTTCTGCTTGTGCTGCAGCGTTTGGTGGTCCAAACGCCATGTTATTATAAAGATATTCATTATAGAGATGATGTTGTTGTTGCGCCTGTTGGTTTATGTGTTGTTGTTGTTGTTGTTGCTGCTGCTGGTGGTGAGGATGGTGCTGAACATGATGATGGTGTTGTGGTGGTGGATGATGATGATGATGATGCGACTGCTGCTGTGGCATTAATTGTTGTTGATGCTGATGTTGAGGCGGTGGTACTGGTGGCATTGTTGTTGGTCCACCGCTTGTAATAAAATGCGCATTTATGTGAGCATTTGGTGGTTGTGGCGGTGGCGGCGACCACATCATTGTTTGAGTCGTCTGCTGTGGTTGTGTGCCACCAATCACCTGCTGCTGTTGTTGACCTGAAGCAATTATAAAATTACTAGTATCCACCACACCTCCAGCAGCAGCGAAGTTCGCAACATAAGCAGCATCCTTGCCATTATTGCGCTGCTCATCTTGACGCATCGACATATCCCAATTCCAGTTAGAATTTAGAATGGCAGCAGCGTGTCTCTCCAATTTGCGCGTAGTTCGTCGCTTCTATCAAGATTTACTTCTTACACTATAACATTTGGTTATTGACTCGTAATAACTTGCTAACACTTAACTTATATAAGCTAATTTCATTTTCAAAACAAAAAATTCCTAAAATCTTCGATATTTGTGTATTATATTATATTTTTAATTTAATTTTAATACAGTACTACTTTGGTTATCTTCTTCTTGAATGGCATGGTTGCATGGTTGGCACCCTTCACAATCAATTTTGTCAAAACTTGATGGCAACACTCAGGCTTATCCCCTCCTTGTCCCGTTCCCCCTGTGCGATTATTAGCGAGAGAATTCGTTTTTCTTCTTTTTTTTTTTAAAGAAAGCAAAGCATGCAGCCCTGAAAACACACATACAGCCCTGGCCACTAATCCACTGAAATATTGAGATATTTCGAATGTGACGATTTTCAATATTTCATAAAGTACACTTAACAGGTCTCCCAGTTTTCATCAATTGATTAATTAAAATTTAATGTATTTCAATTGAATCTTATGGTGTATGGCTTCATTCTGTGTAAATGTTTTATGAATAAAATTACGTAGTATTATTATTATTATATTAGTTATTTAAAGTAAAAAATGACTAATGTTGCATCCACCACAGGCGATTTTTATAAACAAACAAACAATAAAAGAAACAAATATAAGGATTGAAGAATGAATGAAGGTGGAAAATGAAATTCGTCATGAAGGTCAAGAAATAGTAACGAATTTCCTTTTTTCGAACTTTCAAAGAAAATTTTGCGGGAGGGGTGGGTGAAGAGGAAAGAATAATTCTGAAGTTTGAGTAAGAAGAACTTTGAGAGAGTAATAAGAACCTTGAGAGAGAAAGTGTTTCTTTTTCAATATCAAATCATGGGCAAATGAGGCAATAATTTGGAAATTAATGAATTAAACATTCACTCATTCACTTTGTTTAATTAAAGTTTAAATGCCTTTTGGCCAGTGCTATTTCGCGTTTCGTTGTTGATCTCGTAGCAATACAGGGAAGTAGATTACTCGAGTACTCACATACTCACACGGTTTTTGCCACTTGCCTGTAGATGCGAATGGTGAATTTCGCTCAGATTTAACACCGGATGTGGTGAGTAATGGGGAGTAATCGAGCACAAACATCAACAAACTTGTATAACGGGCATATAAAATAAATGTTTTGTACAATTGCACATTAAATTCGTAAGTAAATGACATGCCCACTGCCCGACCCATTGTTACCGTTATACGTGCTGGTCTCCACAAATACAATGCTGGTCTACAACTGCAAGAACGCCTGGTCACCAAGCAGAACAAAGAGGAAGTAAATGATTTTCGAAATTATCTTATACTCCAGCAACATTATCCTGTTTATACAATTGGTATACGTACCAAGGATTATACGGCGGAAGATGAATCACGTTTGAGAAAGCTGGGCGCTGATTTCTATCGTACAAATCGTGGTGGTCTTATAACATTTCATGGTCCAGGCCAATTGGTAGCCTATCCGATTATACATCTACGGCAATTCAAACCAAGCATGCGTTGGTATGTTAGCACCCTAGAACAATCAGTTATTGAGACTTGTCGCTTGATGGGCATACCAAATGCTGGAACAACCGAAGACACTGGTATCTGGATTGGGAACAATAAAATTTGTGCCATTGGTGTGCATGGCTCACGTTATGTTACAACGCATGGTATTGGACTTAATTGTTGTACAGATTTGAAATGGTTTGAGCATATTGTGCCATGCGGAATCCAGGGCAAAGGTGTAACTTCACTGAGTGAACAACTGCAGCGTCATGTTTGTGTTGATGAGGCAGCAGATGTATATTTAAAGAGTTTTGCTAACACATTCAATTGTGTGGTAGTAGATGACCAGCAGCAACATAGTACTGTACTCAATAGTGGAAATTAGAAATATGTTATCCTTTGTTATTTAGTTTGTTAATAATGTTATGTTGCTGTTTTCATTAAAATTGTGTGTTAAGTATCAAAACGTGCTTTATTTAAGCTACATTTCGCATCACGAACATTAACAGGAACTTTGCCACGCTTTATAGCCTCTAAGCGTCCTTGTTCTCGCTGCTCGGCCTTGCGTATACGCCTTTCCCGGCGACTCTCTAAGTCATTTTCGAAGTAACGGTGTCGGAACTCAGAAGTGCGAGTTGCTGCTTCAACAGCCCTTAATTGATTATTATCATTTGGCTCAGATAGTTTCTCATAGGTAAGCAAGCGTCTTGACGTCTGACCATTTAAAGGTTGCTCTGAATTAGCAACTAGTTTGAGGTCAACATGCGTTGGCACCATATCATCAGTATAATCCTCACTAAAAAGAAATAAACATGTTAAAATAGAAACTTTGGTAAAAATCATTATATACAAACCGATGAAATGGTATCCAACAAACAAGTCTCCCGCCAATTTTCAAATGTTTTGCTGCAAACATCAATAAATCACTATAGAGATGCTGCAAAGCATAGTGTGATGTTGATGGATAGTGAGTCATTTCAGCTGTGCGCGTACTTTCTTTAACCATTTGTTTAGTTTGTACTTTTTCAGTTGCCTCTCGTATGCCATACGGCGGATCCGTTATAATGGAATCAAATTTTATATTCGTATGCCACATTGGATTTGAGAAATCCGCCACTACCACATCCATGTAGCGATTTGCGCAGCCATATTGCTGTAGATTGGCACGAATACTTTCATCTTTTTCACGTACACGTTGCGTTATGCGACTAGGACGGCAACGGGCATGTAACATCATGAAATCTATGTCAGCACCCAGAACATAACCCCCAAATTTAGCTGCACTCACCAGTAGTGAGCCTGTGCCCACAAAGGGATCAAAAACAAGATCACCATCACATATAAGAGCCTGATTTGCCATAAGCAAGCTAAGTTGAGCGTCCATGCTTGTGTTACCAATGAATTTTCGTTGCTTTAATGATAATTCTTTGATCAGATGTCTTTGACCGGAGGCGAGCTAAGAATTGAATGAAAATAATAAATGTGCTTTATTTCACAACTTCTGACAAAAACTTACCAAGCGTCCAAATAATATATCGTCTGGTTCAGGTGGTACCGCTGTTGGGTCCAAACCCCAAAACTCTATGTACCACCATTCTACATCAGGAGTTTTCAAATTGACATCACCGGCAATCGGCAAATAATCCAGTGTTTCTATTTTGTCAATTTTTTCTTTTTGACTAAAATGTTTGTTGTATGTTTCAACAGTGATTTTAAAACTTGTCTCCTTTTGGAAATATTTACTCCTCTTTATGGCATCATCATTGGTTTTAATATAATCGGACAGAGATTTGTGAAACTCTGGTGCCTGTGAACCATGTGACCAGAGTTCTAAAAGTGAACGTAAGGCTACAGATCGTGAAGCATAAGTAAAAGCAGCTTCATCATTAGGGAATTCCACAATCCAATAAGGGTTCTGTAATAAGAGTTATATATATTAGAATTTATATTAATGGTTTCCCACAAGATATAACAGTTCATACTAAAAGATTTTCACTAATTTTACGAAATTGCAAGCTAAATAGCTTCATAATCGATTCAAATTCAGCATTGCGAAATTCTACATGTTCCTGGGCAAACCAAAGAATATATTTTTTCCAATTTTTTGTCATATTAAGTTATTCTTATTAAATTAAATCAAAAATTTAACCAAATCCGCGTGTGTTTACATTTTTTCTAATAGTTGCCATTCACAATGAACAACAGCTGACTCTATACTCTAGTGTTGACCGGAAGTGCATGAGACTAATTTCCCACCTAAAAAAAATTTATGCAGCCCTGACTTTTTGTTGACATTTCTCTTTGCGAGCAATTTCGTTACGTGTTGTCTCTGGACTCGGCCATTTTGTATAAATTTCGACGGCTCACAATACGCAGCCCGAAGATTTTTATAAATTTTCCGCTGTAAAACGCGATTAACTAACGCAAAAATAGTGTAAAAACAAAGTTAAATTGCCGATTGCATATAAACGTATTGAATAATCATGGCGCGTTATACACAAAGACCGGAAAATGCACTTAAGCGTGCGAACGGTGAGTTTCCAAGAGTACAAGAAAAAAGCTATCCATGCGGCAGACGAAAATCAATGTAAAGCGAAATGTCAATTATTGACATTTTCCGTTTACATTGTCATTTGTTGCAATTGGCAATTTTTTTGTTATTGTTTGTTTAATTGGAAAATCAAAAATAAATCCACGTTAATAATTATTATTACAGAATTCATTGAGGTGGGCAAACCTCTACGTGCTTTGGACACGTTGCAAGAAGTATTTAGGAATAAACGTTGGAATTATGCCTACTCGGAGACGGTCATTGAGCCGCTCATGTTCAAATACTTGTATTTGTGCGTTGAACTCAAGAAATCGCATATTGCCAAGGAAGGTCTGTTCCAGTACCGTAACATGTTCCAATTGGTCAATGTAAACTCTTTGGAAAATGTTATTCGTGGTTATCTACGCATGGCTGAAGAGCACACCGAAGCAGCACAAGCGCAGTCCTCTGCTGCTGTGGCTGTCTTGGAATTAGACGATTTGGATAATATCGCTACGCCTGAGAGTATATTGATGAGTGCTGTATGTGGAGAAGATGCCCAGGATCGTTCCGATCGCACAATTCTATTGCCATGGGTGAAATTCTTATGGGAATCGTATTGCCAATGTTTGGAATTGTTGCGTGTGAATACACACTGTGAGGGTTTGTACCATGACATTGCACGCATGGCGTTCCAATTTTGTCTGAAGTATAACCGCAAGAGCGAGTTCCGTCGCTTGTGCGATAAGTTGCGCAAGCATCTGGAGGATATCTGTAAGAGCACAAATCAAACTACTGGAGTCTCAATAACCAAGGTAGAGACTCAACAACTTTGCCTGGACACTAGGCTATACCAATTGGATTCCGCAATTCAAATGGAATTATGGCAAGAGGCTTACAAAGCCATTGAGGATATTCATGGCTTGATGGCGCTGTCCAAGAAGACACCAGTACCAAAGACTATGGCCAATTACTATCAAAAATTGGCTATGGTCTTCAGTAAGGCTGGAAACCAGCTTTTCCATGCCGCAGCTTTGCTAAAATTGTTCCAATTGACGCGTGAACTCAAGAAGAATCTAACCAAGGAGGATTTGCAACGCATGGCAGCTCATGTGCTACTTGCAACTTTGTCAATTCCGTTACCGTCAGCTCACCCTGAGTTTGATCGCTTCATTGAAGCGGATAAGAGTCCCTTGGAGAAAGCCCAAAAACTTGCAGTACTTTTGGGTTTGCCCCAGCCACCGACCAGAATTTCCCTGATTCGTGAAGTGGTAATTATACAAAACAATATCAATAAAAATTAAATCATTAATCACTGATTTCTAACTTTTAGGTACGTCTAAATGTGCCCCAACTCGTTTCGGAGGAATTCCGTAATCTATACACCTGGTTAGAGGTTGATTTCAACCCATTGAACCTCTGCAAGCGTGTGCAAACAGTTGTTGACCTCATCGATAAGACACCTTCAGAACAACCACTCCTGGTGCCATATATTCAACCTCTTAAGGATTTAACTATCATGCGCTTGATACGTCAGATTTCTCAAGTGTACGAGAGCATTGAATTCAAGCGTCTCCTCGAACTGGCATCATTCTGTAACATCTTTGAACTGGAGAAGTTGCTCGTCGAATCTGTGCGTCACAACGATATGCAAATTCGTATTGACCATCAGAAACGCAGCATTTACTTTGGTACTGACTTGACTGAAAGTCAGCGTGAGTATCATCCCGATGGCCCAACATTGCAGTCTATGCCATCGGAACAAATTCGTTCACAATTGGTCAATATATCGACCGTTTTGACTCGTGCCGTACATCTTGTCTATCCACATCGCGAGAAGGATCAACGTGCCAAGTTGCGCGCACAAATGGTTCATCATTATCATGAGATCAAGGATCGTGAGCATCAGCGTATCTTGCAACGTCAAAAGATTATCGAAGATCGCAAGGAATATATTGAGAAGCAAAATAATGCGCGCGAAGAGGAAGAGGCGCGTCGTTTGGAAGAAGAATCACGTAAAGCTAAAATTGCAGAGCAGAAACGTTTGGAACAGGAGCAAGAGGAACGTGAACGCAAGCGTCACCAGAATGAGATTCAAGCTATTAAAGAGAAGAGCCTTAAAGAAAAGGTGCAACAGATCTCTCAGACTGCTCACGGTAAGAAGATGTTATCGAAGTTGGATGAGGAAGGCATCAAGAAACTGGATGCCGAACAGATTGCAGCACGCGAAAGTGAAGAGTTACAACGTGAGCGTAAGGAGTTGCAGTCGAAACTCAAGTCGCAAGAAAAGAAGATTGACTACTTTGAACGTGCCAAGCGTATGGAAGAAATTCCATTATTCGAGAAGTATTTGTCAGAGAAACAAGTCAAGGACAAGGAGTTCTGGGAAGCTCAGGAGGAAACTCGTATCGAGAATGCAATCACTGAGCGAAAGGATGCAGTTGCTCAACAAGATCGTCTTAAGCGTATGTATCCCGATCGCGATACTTTCTTGGATGCTCTTAAAACTGAGCGAGCATCGCTTTATGTTGAGAAACTTAAGAAGTTCGAAATCGCATTGGCTGAGGAACGTAAGAAGCGTTTGGCTCAACGAATTGTCTATCGACGCGAAGAACGTCGTCGTCAGTGGTTGCGCGAGAAGGAAGATGAACGTTTGCGTAAGGAGGAAGAGATACGTCGTGCTAAGGAGGCAGAGGAACGTGCCGCTGCAGAGGCTCGTCGTTTGGAACGCGAAGCAGAAGAAGAGAAACGCCGTATTCAATATGAGAAACAACGTGCCAAGGAGGAAGAAGTTGAACGTAAAATGCAAGAAGAACGTGAGCGTTTGGCTCGTGAAGTTGCTGCTGAACGTGAACGGGAACGTGATCGTCCTAATGATAAAGAGCGTGATGTGTGGCGTCCACGCGGTGGTGATCGTGCCACTGAACGTGGACCTGAACGTGCTGAGCGTAGTGAGCGTGCTGGTGGTGCTGGTCCATCAACTGGTCCCGGAGAATGGCGTCGTGGTGGTGCACCAACTCCCTCTGCTGCTTCTAGTGCAGCTCCTGCCGAACGTAAAGAAACTGATGGTGGCAACGATTCATGGCGTGTACGACGTGGTGAAGCAGCAGAGCCTCAACAACGTAACCGCGATGCCCCAAGAGATGCTAGAGATGACAAATGGCGTCGCGGTGGCGATGATGATAGGCCACCTCGTGGTGTTGACTTCCGTCGCGGTGGTGACCGAGATGACCGTCGTGGTGGCGACCGTGATGAACGTCGTGGTGGCGATCGCGAAGAACGTCGTGGTGGTGATCGTGACGAACGTCGCGGTGGTGACCGAGATGAACGTCGTGGTGGCGATCGTGATGACCGCCGTGGAGGTGATCGTGATGATCGCCGTGGTGGCGAACGTGATGAGCGCCGTGGTGGCGATCGTGATGAACGTCGTGGTGGCGATCGTGATGACCGCCGTGGTGGCGAACGTGATGAGCGCCGTGGTGGGGATCGTGAATTCCGTCGTAATGATGACCGTGAATTCCGCCGCACCGATGGGGACCGCGATCGTGAATTCCGACGTAACGATGGTCCTCGCCGTGAGGAACGTAGCGAAACTGGTGGCAATTGGCGTGATGCTCCCAGACCCAGTGATCGTGATAACCGTCGTCCAGGCGGTGATCGTCGGGATCAAAATCGCGGTGCTACTAGTGCTGGTGGTGGAGGTGGTGCCGGTGCTGGCGGAAAAGATTCTGGCAATTGGCGTCAAGCACCAAGCGCACGAGATGAGAAACCTGCACCAAAACCCGCACGTGATCAACCAGAAAAAGGTGGGTAGATGATTGCATGGCAAATGGTATCATTTGTATATGATTAACATGTTTATTTCTTTGCAGAAAACAAAAGTAACGATGATGGTGAATGGACTAGCGTAAAACGTCGTTAAATCAATTATTATATTTTACATGTTAACCCGTCTTCATGTCATTATCGAAATATAAATAGTTGGGCATTTTACTAATAACTTTTTTTATATATAATAATTACATTACATATATTAATATAATATAATGCTAACCAATATTTAAATTCTCAACTTGTTTGGTAAATTCGTAAAATATTCTAAAGTAAATTCAGAAAAAACAAAACACATATGATTAATCATAATTAGCAAACAAACTACAAACATACATAAATACAACACATATACATGTAAACATTATATTTGTATATTCCAAAAAGCAAAAAAAAAAAAGTATCAATAAATATGTATGTTAAAAATAAAATAAAGTCGGGTTGGCATAAACTCATCTATTTTTATTTATGTTGTTGGGCGGGAAAAATATTCACAAACAAGAGATATCCCTCTAATTCAAATTGGTCCAAATAATGAGAAATTCACCACCTCAACTCATCTCTCACATACAACTCTGTTTCTTTTTTGCTTCTCTTTTATTTTGTGTGAAGCAATCCTCTCTCAAGGTTCTTATGACTCTCTCAAATTCCAAAATTTATGCTTACTCTCTTCCCCACCACTCCCTATCAAATTATTTAAATTAAATGTGAGGGACAAAAAATGAAAGACTTCGTTTTGCAATGTACCGTACACCTGTACAATTTCACGTTTCATTGCTGATCTCTTAGTAACGTCTTCTTCTTTATTAAAGAAGAAGCATAAAACTCGTTACTTTAAACAAATGAGTTTTCACCTCTTCTTCATCTCGTTCTTTTTGTTTGTTTCTACTTTATGCGCAAATTCGTGATAATGACAGAAGAGTGAAAGAGAGAGATTTACTACACGTGGTTTCGTGGTTGCTTAAAAGCCGCTTCACGAAAGTGCCGCCAAAAGAGAATAAGCAAAGCCGAAAGAGGCTGACAACGAAGAAACAACGACAAATGTCAAATACTCCAAGAATTGCTGTCGGTCCACGTGAACGTCTTGTTGGTTTGGTTGGTGGTTGCTTGCAAGCAGTTTTAAGTGATTAAAATAAAATTAATTATGTGAATTAATAACAAGAAAGTTGCAGTAATTAAGTGTAGTAATCCAATTTAGTTAATAATAACTGATTAATTGATCGAATTCTCTGTGTGCTGCCGTCATAAATTTACGTTACAAATATTCGGTGTCTCTTTTTTTTTCTTTTTGTATATGTGTGCGCGCCCTCCGCCGACGCGTTCAACATGTGAATGTGAGGTTAAAACAGAAACAGACAGTCGGCAGCATAAAATAATAATACAAAAAAAGTGAAATAATTTTAATTCAAAAAAAAAAAACTATAAATTCTTAATATTTAAGGTAAATCACGCCTACAATCGGCTAGAGATATAACAAAAATCATAAAACAAGTGCCACATACTATGTATGTACATTTACATATATACATATTCATTGATATACATATATGCATGTATGTATTTAAGTAGTGTATGCTTGAGTGTGTGTGTTGTGTATGAGTGCTAGGCGCGCGTGTGGTGATTTCACCTGCGGCTTTTACTTAAAAAAAAAAAATACAGATATAATATCAAAATTCATATGAATTTATAAATTAAACTGTTTTCAGTTTTATGTGCAAGTGGCTTGAATTTATAGAATAAAGAAAATGACTAAAGCATTTGAAACAATTTCCTTTGAAAATTATAACAAAAACAAAGAGAGAAATTCTATAGAATAGTGTCTAGCACATGGCACATGGTGATATCTGATGATGATGACGACGTTGACAACTTTAGTCATATTGCGTCGTGTCGATGTTATCTATCTGCTGTGTGCCGCCTTTCTGTGCCTAGTACTCCTCTCTTTGGATGTATGTATGTGTGTGTTTGTGTAACAAAATACTTTACATGCGCAATTTTGATTCACCTTTCGCCTGCCATCATTTTAATTTCTTGTTATTGTTTGGCCATGTTTGTTGTTCTCGTCGTTGTTGTTGATTGTCTTTGTCAATTGGCATTTAATAATAAAATATTCTCTTTTCGTTTAGTTATAAATATATATGGACATATTATTCCCATTTATCATTTATTTGAATTTCGTATTTTTCTTTTGTTAAACAGTTTTTCATTGCTCAACATGTGCCACGCTGTTTCGATGTTTTCTCCTTTTCGTTTTATGCTTTATCTTTATTCATTGCGTTTCAAACAACGTGCTTACTTGCTTGCTGATGTCCCTTTGTTTAGCATGCTCTACCTTTTCTACACATTTTCTTTGTTCATTCTCCTCTTACTCTCACTCTTTTGGGTTTATCAGGGCTTCGAAACTATGTTTGTGATTTGAAACAAAATACCGCCAAATTTTGATTTTAGAAATATAAATAATTTTTTTGTTAATAAAATAATAATTTTCTTAAAAACTTTAAAACAAATTTTGTAAGTGGAAACATGTAAATTTGTTATTTGTTTTCCTTGTTTTTTATCAGTTCTTTCATTATGTTATCCTTTGAAGCGTTTATTTGCGGCCCATACATTATGCCATCTATTGTACAATGGCATTCTGCTTGTTGACACTCAACATGAGCGTGGAAGGATCATGGCCCGATTGTATGAAAGATCATAAAGTTTTGTTTTTTGTATGGGCCACATTATGATGATGATTATCCTTTATTTATTTCCCATTTATATGCATTTTACAATTTGAATTTAATATTTTATTAATCAATGTTAAACATTTTCTTAAAAACTAAACAATTGTGTCTTTCTTTTTTTTTCTTAAAGAAAAATATGTTATTTTCTTGTTATATTTGTAAACTCCACTTACAATAAGCTTTTCCTCAGTTCTAGCTTCATGTACTTCTTTGCAATCCTACTACGCATTTTTTTAAAGGAATCATGTTTGCTCTCCATCTGCCGTTGTATTTCAATTTTATTTTCAGCCAATCCAATCATTTGCTCTACTATAATATTCGCTTGCTCTTGATTGTCCAGCAATATATGAGCTTTGATCTTGACACCTTTTTGGGCAATTGTCTTTAATTTGATGGCCAATTCTTTTTCACTTCCTTGCAATACGATAAGTCCTAATTTTTTGCTGTCGGTGTTTACTTCTTGTTGCTGTTGTTGCTGCTCCTCCTGTTCCTGTTCCTGTTGCTCTTGTTCTTTAGAAGATTCTTCTAAAGTATCAGCAGTAGTTGAAATAGTTATTGTTGTCATTTTTTCTAAAGAATCTGCTATAATATTTGTATATTTGTCCGACATTTTGAGTTGACTTTTCGATTTCAAATCAAAATGTGATTTGAATGCATTGCAAATTGCTGTTAACATACTCGTATTCTCGTCATCGCGGGTACGCTTACATGCTCTCGACTTGGTTTTTTCCTGGAGGCGGCTTATAGCAATTGGTTCTCTGTTTATGCTCGATTTGTCATCCATCGTTCGATCGCGCGATGCTTGTCCGGAATATGTACTAAGTGTGTGTGTGTGTTTCGTGTGTTTATTTTTTAGATATAAAAATACAGCAAAGGCGAACGAAAGAAATAATACAAAAAATTGTAACTTGAATTTGTATGTTTATTTATTTTATATTTTTTTATTTTTGTTTATTTCATAGAATAAAAATCCAAAGGGGCAACGATTTGTCTCGATTCGAATTTTATTGCTTTGCATGCATTTTTAAGTAAAAAAAACATCATCATGGATTCAAGTATGTTAAATGTTTTTCATGATGATCCATTTGATGGCAACTACCCAGCCTCTATCACAACATATGGAACGGAACCAAGTTATTGGTCAAATGACAGCGAGTATGTATACCATAATCAAATCAATCTCATTCTTAAATTGAAGTTTATGTTTATTAATTTTAAATTATATTATAGTTCAATGGATCTGCAATTGACAGAAACTTTGGATGGTATTTTACCTATAACAACAACAGATGATGCTAGTGTCATTTATGGTAATTCATCATTGTTAAAGGATCACGACGATGGATTTATTACTACTACAACAAATACAAAGAATGCTGTAGGTAGATTAATAAAGGGAAGATTAAATAGATGATGATCAACTTCCTTTTTGTTCTTGTCCAACAGTTCAATTTTAGCACTTTCACAGACTCACATATTAAAACTGCTGACTGCTGCGGTGATGATATCTTAACTCTAAAAACTGCAGTTGCTAATGCAACAAATACAGACAATGATGATGAAAATCATACAACAACCACCATGATCAAATCACAATTCATTGATGATTATGATATTGATTTGGTGGTGGGAGGGGATGGAAGTCAATGTAGTTATATGACATTTCGTTCACGCACTGATAGCTCATCCATTGCTGATTATGAATCACATTCAAGTGATTTTGATGATGTTGTATTTAATGGAAATTTAGCTACTTCTGCTTTCACAGATAATAATATTCTAGCAACTGATGATTTTATCCTAGATGAATCATTTAAATTCCCAGCAACAATACCAATACCAGATGCTGGTGGTGGTGTTGGTGTTGGTGGTGGTCTTAAAGAGCGTACTCTTAGTACGAATACTATTAGTTCTGATATTGATGGTTTGGGCTATCAAATCGATGGCAGTAATTTTGATTTGGCTGATTTTATAACCAAAGATGATTTTGCTTTGAATCTAACAAAATCAACGCACGCCACAAATACTCCAAATAATGCTGATATGGTTATGTTACAATCAAATGATGATTTACGAAAGGAAACTACAACAACAACAACATCATCATCAGTTGTACAGATTATATCATCTAAGAAGAATTCAGTAGATAGCGACAGTGATGATGATTTGATTATTGATGTTGAAACTGTTGAATATGATGAAGAAGAATATTTAATTGATGAGGAGGAGGATAGTAATAAAGTAGAAGATGCTGATGTTAGTTTTGTTGATAATGTGAAGACGGATCCTTCATGGTGCCCCAAGCAAATAGAAAAAAAGAAAACTAATGAATCCGTGACAAAAGAGGTAAATTCAAAATCAAATTCTTTTAGTTTCTATTATTATTATTAATTGTGATTCTTTTATTCTTTTCTTAAAGGCAAAAACAAATGCTCAAACTTCAGCATCGTCAGCAACAGCAACATCATCATCAGCAAGAACATCAACTAAAGGAAAGAAGGAGAAGAGTAGTAGTAAACGTGGAATATGCTTGGTGCCTAATAAAAAACAATGTGATTTATTAAAGCGCAAAATTAATGGCAAAACTAATAATGCAACAACAACAGCAGCAGCAGGAACCACGACAAAAGCAACAAAGACAGCAGCAGCAAGTGTAAAAAAGTCTAGGAATGCTACTGTGCCATCAAGAACGAAAGGTGGAAAAATAGTAAAGCCAGTAGTAGTAGCAGCACCAGCACCAGCACCAAAACCAATAGCAACAATAAATATTGGCAGGGGTAGAGGAGGCAAGAATTTAGCTTTATTAAAACATGAACGTGTTAGCATAACAGAGACAAGTTCTGATGATAATGCTACACCCGTAAAGCAGCCGCCACCAACACCACCACCAACAAAAGAGTCTGAACCAGTACCAATTCGTCCAGTAATTCAACAACAATCCCAACATCAACAGCAACAACAACAAAAACAACAGCTGGAACAACAACAACAGATGCAACAACAACAGCAGCAGCAGCAACAGCAACAGAAACAAAATATTAAACGTAAACTGAATTTAGAAGAATACAAAAAAAGACGTGGTGATGTTAGTAGCAATAGCAGCTCTACTGGGCCTATCAAACCAAAGCAACCAAAGCTAGATAATGTTCCTCAGGCATATACCACCAGTAGTAGTAGTAGTAACAGCAATGTCACTATAACCAAATCATCTTCATTATCTGCTGCTTCTGCTACCGCTGCTGTTATACTAAAGCCACCCACTACACCAACGAAACATAATGAAGCAATTACAGCAATTGTTAAAACATTAAAATCACCATTAGCTTATCAAAAACGTGCAACTGATCCTATTACTGAGGCTAAGAATAAAGTATTGCGTATGCAACAATTGAAGCGAGCTCAACAATTGAAAATACTTGATTCAACAGTTTCGGCAAAAGTGCCACGTGTTACTAAGTTGCTTCCACTCAAGGATATTGTTAAAGGTAGTAGTTATTATCAGGAAACTGAAATAAAGGCGGCGGCACAATCTTCATCATCCTCACTAGCAGCAGGAAAACTGCAACATCCTGATTATGAAGAACTCATTGTTGTCTCAGCCAGTTGTAATACTGATTTAACGATACCACCGCAACCATATAATGAATATAACAACAAAGGCATAAACAAAAACTCACGTTCACTCCTGAAATCATCAGTGCTGCTTAATAACTTTTCCGATAGTTTTCAGAAAGTTCAACAGGCAACTAGTGATAAGCATAAGGTTCTACATAATTCACTTATAGCAAGTATACAACATGAAGTCGTGAAAAAGGCATTTCCTACAATAACACCAGCTGAAGGCGGCAATGAAGCCGTCATGAAAGCCAATGAAGAACATCATGGAGAGAATAAAATTATTATGTATTTGCCTAAGAATAGAGATCGTAAACCTACTACCAGCATTGGTATACAAACAGAATTGCAACCTGAATTCCCCATGTTGACACTATTACTAAAGAAGCCCATAGCAACAGCAAGGAAATCACGTGAACGTGTACGTCATAAAAATCGTTCATACCGTAAACATAATACATCAGGTGGTGCTGGTGGTGTTGGTGCTGGTTCACGTTCATGTTCACCTGCATCGTCAGCCTCAAGTTGTGATGATGGTGTTGCCTCTGTGCATAGTCAACGTTCCAATGCTTCTGAATGTCTTTCGAATACATCAAATGAACGTTTGCGTTGTTCAGATGCTACAGCAGCTGGTGGCTACTCATCGCGTAGTACACGTCGTCATCGTAGTTCTGTTAGTTCCTCATATTCCGATGATGATGAAAGCTATGAGCGTAGTAGACGTCAACGTCGAACAAGTTATAATAAGAGACGCTCTAAAAACTATGGGCGTTCGAATTCAAGTTCTTCAAGTTGCTCAGAAACAGAATACAATAATAAAATGCCATCGTCACGTGTACGTAGCCGTAGTCCTTTGTATAGACGTTCCCGTTCACGTTCTAGATCACGTAATGGATATAGCAATAACAACAAAAGAAATTTCACCGATCGTAATGTTTCCCAACCAGGTAAGTTTTGTGCAATATATGGTCAAAATAAAATCACAAACAAGGGTAGAGAGCATCATAACTTTTTGTATAGAGTTCTAAGCAGAAATTCGTGATGAATTGGTGTAAATATTTTACATATTCCGGGTGCTTATTTCTTGAAAACTTTAGTTTAGATCAAGGATTTCACATAATAACAGCACTTCTGACAGTCTGTTATTCATTTGAATTTCCAAGAATTTCCTTAGTGATAGATAATAGTTGCCGAGTTCATCTGCCTCTTCATTCCTAAGATACATACTATGATGCCGTGGCGCCCAAAGAAGATGACCATTCTTAGTTACATACTCATACTCATACTAGCTTCGATTTGCTCTCGAAAGCGCTGAGTGCTTGTAATGGAGTCTAACATTCAGAATGAATTTAGATTGCATGGCATTCGGGCTGCAAAACTGAGTTCATTGACTCTATAAGAGTTAAAAGCTAATACTATATATCTGGGCCCTCTTATTTCTATGGCAGACTTTAATTTTGGATTAAATCCCTTATGGAGATCTCAATCTCTTGTTTTTAAAGATGTGTGGGGGTTTAAATTGGTTAGTTAATGTCACTTGATTCTCTCAACATCCAAAATCATTCATTTTCCAATTGAATGTTTTATCATATAGTGTAGTAGAGTATTCCATGATTTTCATTGAAATTGTTTTTTTTTCAGCTGTTGAAGAACGTCGTATTGTTTATGTTGGACGCATTGAACAGGAGACAACAAAAGATATGCTGAGACGTAAATTTTTACGTTATGGAACCATTAAACAAATAACTATACACTATAAAGAAACTGGGTAAGTGTCCATTCATGCATTCATCCATTTGTCAGAGTCTGTATTGATTTTAATTTTGATAATTCTTTGTGATTCATTTTAGTATGAAATATGGTTTTGTTACCTTTGAACGTGCCCAAGATGCTTTCACGGCCATAGATACAAGTGCTAAAGATAATGAAATTAATATGTATGACATAAGTTTTGGTGGACGTCGCGCATTCTGCAGAGCTTCATATGCTGATTTGGATAGTGCTGGCATTAATAACTATCAATCATATGTTTATCCTAAAGCAGCCCCTAAACCCAAGGAAGATGATTCCTTTGAAGCTTTGCTACTTAAAGTCAAAGCGAAAATGCATGCCAACAAACCACCGACAGCAAGTTCAGGTGAGTCTCAACAAGTAGGAGCAGCAGCAGCAACACAACCACCACTAACATCAAATGAGATTGTTGGCAAAATTTGACGTAATAATAATAAAAAGGATTTGTTTTTAATGACGATGATGATGATGATGACTATAATGTTTAGTACATTTTCTATTTGTTGTTTTTGTTATAAAAATATATATATATATTCAAAGTGAACAGAAAAAACCGAAGAGAAACAAACCAAAACTGTAAAGAAAAAGGAAACCAAGAAATACAAGAAAAAGTAGAAAAGTGAAAATTGCAATAGAAAAAGTGTCACAAATGCAATAATAAAAAACGAAAGAAATTCATTCGCTTAAATTAATATAAAGAAACAAGGAAACAAACAAACAAAAACCATATAAAAGCGAATTGAATTAAAAAGAATGTGATAAAGATTCAAGTCATTGCAAAATACACTAAAAAAAACATAAAAGATAAAGATAAATAGCAAAAATAAAACAAAAACAAAATATATAGAAACACAATAGCTAGGAAAGACTTATGGAAAAGAAAGAAAGATATATATAAACAAATACAATTTGATATTTTATAACACAAAAAATTAAAACAAAACAAATGAATTAAATTAAAATAAAATAATAAGATGATAAGATAAGATGTGGGTGGACCGACGATGACAGGGAGAATTAGCAAAAGAAATTTATATAGAAACAAATTTATATAAAAAAAAAAAAATAAAATACAAATAAACAAAATATAAAGAAAGAGAAAGCGCAGGCATATGCAGGTCAAAGTGAAACTTATGAAGAACAAACATAACAAAACAAAACAAATTAAATAAATTCTCTACTTTAAAGCATGAAAGAAAATTATAATAAAAGAAAGAAAAGATTAATTCATTCTTTCAATTAAATAATAATAAGTAATAAAAAACATGCATAGGAACAAGAAATAAAGAAAAAAGGAAAGTAAGAATGTAAGAAAGAAAGAAATCATGTGTCACGAATTAAACTGTTGATAATAAAACTTTGATATTAGTTTGTAAAATGCTTAATTTTTAATTAATTAATTATAATTTTTTATTATTATTATTATGAGAAACAAAAGAAACAATCAAAAAAGAAAACAATGAAAAGAATAATATATGTTAAGAGAAATAATAAGAAGATCAACTTTAACGCATCCAAAACAAAACAAAAAAGCATCCTATATAATTAATTTACTACTACACTTTTTTTACTGCAACAAAATGTAATTTCTCTTAATTAGTTTTTATTATAAATTAATTAATTAATGCATTAATTTAGTTATACTACTACTTATTATAATTTTTCTTCAACAAACAATATTTAGTAATGAAATACTAATAGGCAAATTTATCAAATTTAGTATGTTCCAATTTCTCCTACTATAAAATCCTATTTAAAAATTTAGATGACAATGATAAAAGAAGAATGACATGTGAATGTACTGTTATATTGATAATGATTATTATGACAAAATTGTATTGTTGATGAAGCAAAAGAATTAATTAGTTTTCCATTTGGTTGCATAACAAGAAATGAATCATTTCATTCATTTGATTTTCATTATTAATATATTATTTTTATTATGATTATTATTGTATTAATGAATCGTTTACTACTATTACATAATGTATATGTATATGATTATGATTACTATATTTAAACAATTGTTTTTTATGTAATTTTTATATGATTTTTTATACTTCAATAAAGATTATGCTGATATGATTATGAGTTTGAAATCAAAATTCATTGATTTATTATTTATTTTTCCGTGACATATAATAATTTGCAGAGTTTTGTTTAACTACTCACAATCAATTCATAGAGCCATCAGGGAATACCCCTAGTGAGCTGTAACTATTGAAAATTTATTCCGTAATTGAAAATTTAAATTAATTTATGTCAAAATTCTAAAGCGATAACAAGGTAGGGAGGAATCCCTTCGGACCTATAGCCACCGTCGTGACTACGTGTGTGGTCTCTCCACTAAACCTCCTTACTCGTCCTCTGGCCAGTATGTCTACTCTGGAACTACTTTATATGAGACTTCAGAGTAGGCATTCCTTTAAGTCGGGCCCGTGACTCTTGCCGGGAGTCCCCCTGCCCTTAGAGATAGTGAGATTCAAAATATATGATTCTAAATATAATAGTTTATTGGACTTGAACATATTCTTAACAAACGCAAGCTTAAAGAAGTTTGGATGACATGTCTGATTCTGACTTCGAAATCAAAATCTTTTGAGGATAATTTTGGCAACGCCATCCCATTTATTGTAATAACAACGATTTGTTAACCAAAGCCAATATATTTTACCTCTGTGAAGAATGCAACAAATTTTCAAATGCTACAGATAATCTACCACCAAAGCCTTTAATCAATTAATACTGGGTAAATATACTTTGTTATGAACTCCAAATTGTATGAGCTGATTACAGCTATGATGTTTTGATTCCTGCACATTCCGATCTAACTATTCCATTTTTAATTGAGTTGTAAAGTCTGTAGTGTTTGGTATGATATTTCAAAAATGAGAATATGTATACAATTTCCTACTATGCTGGCTAACAGAATCCATAACCAGGACGATTACTAAGGTATGGATAGACTCACCTTGAAAGCTCAGATTAAACCAACCAAGGCTAACGAGGAGTATATTGACTTGAAAGTGCCGTCAAATTTTCAGAATGTTTGTCCATAATGACATTTACAAGAAATCCTGCTGTACTGATGAAGAGATAATTAAAAAGGGACTATGGTAGCCTTTTTGCAGCCTTGAAGTAAAGAAAAGTTGCTTCAAATAACTTTTATATAAATATGACAAGTGACTAATCTTAGATCTATGCGTCTGAGCCACAGAAGACGAAACATTCTCCACTATGACAATAAGAGCTCTCACACAAAGACTTTTTGAACATTCTTATAGTTCTGATTTAGCACCAAAAGATATCTTTTTGCAAAGTCAACGTTCTTGATGCTTGACGAAGTGTTTGATGCTTTTAAAACGCTCGTTTTAGAAATAGTGTATTAATCATCTTAATGTAGAATTTTATGAATAACAATAAAATCTTATCCGATGAAAAATGTTTGTTTGTGTTCTCTATATAAACACATATATAAAAATACCGCCCTTGTATCTATGTCGACACGGCCTCTACTTCAATCTATGAACTATTAAGACATTTGATTTGAGAATATAACGATCAATGGATATATCTTTCAAAGTAAGAGTGGAATCGACCAACTGACCAAGTTTCAATTTATTATAAATAAATATAAATATAATTTCAGATGATAAAAAAATATAAAATCATGTATTTTATATACATAACTCTAAAGTATTATGTCCAACCAGATAATGGAAAGCCAATTGGTTATTTTAATAGATGCCGTTGTTGTAAGCGTTTATATGCACTCCTCTAGAATATATTCCACAATTAGAATAATAGCTGTTATTAATGGACCTGAAAAGAATTTTCTTATATATTCGATTTAAATTTTCTTCTTTTTTTTATTATCTACAGAATTGCTCGCTATCACGAACGAAAACTTTCAGCTTCCTCGACCAGCTATCATCGAATTCAATATAAAACATACAGGCAGTGTGAACGATACATAAAATAATGGTTAATATAATGGTGGCATTGGATTTCTGTCAAAATTGAAACATAATTAATACTTCTATTTAAAATGATAAATTTTTTACTGTCCACTTTAATTTACCTTGACAACTGCAATAATGCCAATGAGTCCAACAACTACAGCCAGAACGTTTATAGCACCTGATGGCCAATAGATATAATCTGGTAATAGCAATTTAACAAAAAAAAACAAACTTGTATGGTAAATAATTTTAATATAGAATATTTACCATAAAGATTTATAGACACGATGAGACCGGAAATACCGCATAAGAATGTCAAAATAGAAAGAAAATATACAAAAATATCGACCCATTTACCCATTTATATGTAATTGGTTTATTTTTTTTTTATAAAAATAAAAGGGAATTAATATTTTGATTTGAAATTTTGAAGATGAATAGTTTTGGTAGTTGCCTATTCCACAGCCTTCTTCAATTGAAATCATTTGACAATTTGAAATCAATCAAATCACACATCATGACTTCAAATTCAAAATGGTTCAAAACATAGTTCATTCAAGACATTTCTTCAGGATTAGAAACAGGAAATAGTCGCAGGGAGATAAAACTTCAGAATATGCTGAATGGAGTAACAGTTCGCAGCCTAATTTAAGGATATTTGCCATGCCGACCCGTGCATTGTCACACGTTCTTCTTCACCAAATGTGGTCCTTTTTGCTTAAAATCACTCTGTCCAACAGCTCACCAATGATCATTTTCCCTTTTCAAAGTAACCAATGTGAATGATACGACGTGCATTTTTAAAAACTAAATGGAACAAGTTGTTATTATATGTCGGCCATATCCACCTTGGCCTTCTTTGGTAAACATTCACCCGAAGAAGTTCACTAATCTCTGGTGTGTTGTGATAAATCTTTATATAGTCCACAGTTACGAACTCGTACGGCTTACGGTTGAACTTCCTCAAATACTCCTTTGAAGTGGCCACACGGTTGCGCTTATGGTCGATTGTTAGCAATCGCGGCACCCATTGCTCGAATAGCTTTTTCATATCGAAATATTCATAGAAAATGTGATGTACCGGCTCTGTTGAGATGCCTTCAGCCTCAGCTATCACACGTACCTTAATTCTCTGATCGTCGAATATTATTCCATGGATTTTATCGGTGATTTCTGGCGTGACGACCTCTTTTCGGCTACCTGAACGTTTGTTTGGTACGACTACAACGATGTTCATTAAATCACTTCTTAACCATTGAAATTGATTGCTTGTTTAAAATTTGGACAATAATCTATTGACAGATGATGTTGCATTCACTACCATAGCTAACTGCCCTCGTCATAAAAGAATTTTTAAAAGTTTTGAATATTTTCAAGTCTTTTAAGTCTCCAAATCCATAAAATTAAAATATTTTTTCCCTTCTTACGAAAAAACATCGCTGTTTGTCTACAATCCAAAGTAAAACTTTAAAACTTTCATAGAAAACTTATTGATTTCTTTGATGGTGATTGACGAAAAAAGAAGGAAAATGTTCAATAGAAAATCTTTTAATAATGAAAATTCTTTGCAATTTTACCTTTCATCTATTGTTGTTTTTCTTTTAAAGAAGTTAACCAAAAATAAAAAGCAAGAAAGGTTCTGTGGTTTTTCATTTTATTTTGAATGCATCTTCCAAAAGTAAAAAATCAACTCAAACAAAAGTTTCATGTTTCTCAAGTGCTAAGTAAACATAAAAATTCTTCATTGAAAAAATTAAAAAACTTTTATACAACTTTTAAAACTACGAGAGTATAATAGAAGACTATGAATATATGTATGTATGTACAAATCGTACAATCAAAGATGTCATGTCATAGGTAAAAATTTGTTAGTAAGTACTTACTATACACACAAATATGTAGTCGGTATTATAAGGGTTTTCCATAATTGTTTGTCACAATCACTAAACATAAAGTGAATGAGGGATTGTATTTAGTATGAAAGAGTTTCTTAGATGCAACTTTATGCTTGTTCGGTAAACAATTGGGTTGAAAGACCAAACAACTTTGTTTCTTCTGCACAACCATAGTTTTGTTTGCCTCTTGGGTTACCTCCTAACTATTTCTAAAGAATACTAAACTGTTTAAAAGAAAGTTTTCTCCTGAGTAAGTAGAAAACAAAATAAGGGCTTTAATTTCACAACTATTAGATACCCTGTACATATTGCTTTCAACATCATTTAGAAGAATATATTTAATTTTTTATTTATTGATACATACAAAATTATACTTCTACCTCGCACTTTCGCAGCCATCCTGTTGGGTGACCCGATCTAAAGTGAATTAACCGACGAAGTGCTTTTATGAGCATTTCTCTAAAGTATCACATGTCAAAGCGATTAGTCATCCCTTTATCTGATCTTAAATTTTATTTATACATATATTATTCCTAGTCCATTTTGACATTGCAGAGTAATGAAACACCTACATAGCATGCGAATCAGTTGCAGCGATCTGTGTAGACTATGTAATGAAGAAGAGGAGCCAGTAGAGCACATCCTATGTCACCCGAGAGCCTTGGAATCCAGTACTGGGAGCCAGTTGAAACTACAGATCTGTCTCCGAAGAGGATCTTGGATCTTCCTAATGAATACCAGAATCTCGGAGGAACTGTGATTATGGGGTTTGTCACAATAGCTCCACTTGCGGCAACAGTGACGAGGTGTACTGGTTACCGCCCTTTCCCTATTGTAATTTAGTACATTTAAAAGGATTTATATTGGAATTTAAATAGAAGCAATAAAGAAAAGACTAGAAAATCACAGCAGACAACTTAAATAATCAGACACAGCACCAGTCATTAGTTTTAAGAAATCATATTGACGGTTCTTTAAACTTTAAAAATAGACCACATAGATAATACAGCAACACAGTAAGTGTTTTTCTTAGAAAGTTTTAGGCTGGGATGGCGATAATTTTTGAAAGACAAATTTTAGTTCAAACTAATTCTCAAGAATTGAAGATTAGTTTTAAATAGCAGGTCTAACACCATGCTTATTCAGGATGGGTTCGTCAATTGAGATATTACACTTGTAAATAATGTTTAGAACAGTAACATCTTTCGCAATCCTAAATAACTTAAATTTTTTTTCTATATTTTTATAGAAGTTTCTTCCAAATTCCTATAGATGAAGCAGTGATCTTTATGATTCCTGAATCTGTAGTAGGGTATAACACAACTCAATTCATAACGACTTATTCATAAGATTTCATTTCATAGTCAATTCTTGTTGAGTTTTTTAACTTTAACAGTTCTTCCAACTGGACTCGACATTTCGTTGTGGTTTCAAGTTTGTTTATTTTGTACAAAGCCACAGTATGAAACCAATGTGTGCATATGTATGTACATTTCTATACAAATTGTATTCGTTCTTATTTCTTTATTTGATTATAAAGAACTTTTAAACATTTGATATTTCATATTATGTGAAGAGCTATTCAATATTTCATTTGAGAAAAAATAAAGAAAATTAATTCAAAAATATTATTTGATTTAACAAAAATAAAAACGAATTTATTACGAGTATGTCATCAGTAGCATAATTTAATTAAGTTGACTCTTTTTATTTGAAATGTAAATTTATATTTTTATTATTCAAAAAACTACTTACATACGAAAGTTTGAAAGCGGAAACGACAAAGCAGACGAGCGAATTGAAATTGTAATGAAATAATTTTTAATTAGCATTGCATACTTTTGTGAGTCAACATTTTTCATGTTGAAACTACCATACATAAAATAATACGAGAATTTATAATATTTTACTAACACTTCCCTCTTTGTGTGTCCCCTTCTTCTACATACTCCTTCATCATTATTTTATATCACTTTATTCATAGTTAGTATGTTTACGGAAATCCTTTAAACAATTTATATCCTCAAGGATATTAAGCAAGAGTACTGAGTATTTGATTTGGCTTTTTTATTTGTTTGAAATGATTATGTACATTAATAATATGATGATACACTATTAAACTTGTTATTCGAAACATTTATTATTGTTTTTTATTTGTTTTTATAATTTATTTGCCTTTTGCATATTTGGATGTTTTCGTAGAGTTGAGATTTTCATGACTTTACTTTTTGATATTTCTTTTTCAAGGAAATATATTTTTATTGCGTACAGAACACTTTCAAAAGAATTGCTTGTCTAATGTGAATAGTTTGATTTTAGAGAAAAGATTTAGATGACAATCAAAGATGTCAATAATGCAGAGTAGTTTTTAATTCAATGGAAATAATGATTATTAAATCTGAGAGATCATTTATAACATATTTGAACAAGGTGTCCAGAAAGAGTGAGTGCAGTTTAAAAGTAAAATAATTTTTTTATAAAAAATGTTCCAAGAAAGTTTTGATTTTATCTACAGTTATTGGAAAATAGTTCAATAAAAATGATATCGTTTAAATGGTGTTCGTTAAGCTCCTGGTACTTTTCTAATTTTGAGTGAAAATTTCTCAGTACACTTTGATACAAAACCTAAGCTACCGATACTGTTTCTGCTGTGTTATTCTGCTTTAATTGAGTTAATGTCCTCGGCTTATTGTCATACACCCTCTTTAAGGAATCCCAATAAGAAAGAATCCACAGGACTCAGGTCTGGACTCCGTGGTAGTTATTATCTCCTCTTTCGAAATCGGTTTAATTTGATTTTCACCTTTTTAAAGGGTACCAATCCTATACTGTCCGTTCGTCCGTCAAAGAGCTACATATATCTCATGATCCGTAATATAAAGAGAGTTGAAATTTTGCACAGAGTGTGTAGTTCGATTGCGTGTATAATAACAAATAATAAAAATAAAATAAAGTTAAAAAAGCATATTAATCTTCTTATTAGAAAACCTTTTTTGTTTTCCGTCTTACCGAACTGAAATTTTGAGACTAATAGTGTCTAACCCATATTCTCCAACCATGTTATTTTCAAGATCCAGGATTTCTAGGAATGGTACCTTGCCATACAAACCGAAATTCAAATAAATGTTCTTATTAGAAATACTTTTTTGTTCTTTGTCTTATCGAACTCAACTTTGGACACCATAAGTGTGTGATCCATGTTCACTAACCAAGTAAATTTCAAGTTTTTAGATTTAATAGGAAGGGTATATCCCATACAAACCCAAATTTATGTGTCCTAGTGAGGACAAAATAAATGCAGTGCAGCAGTTCTGGTGATAAATTATGCTCGGATACACGCTGTTGACCGTTGAATGGATTCATAGCTACTAAATTTCGACGAACCAAGCTGATTAGTATTGCAAGCACTTCTCGTCGTTCCTACCGCCCACTCACCCAGGAATTTTAAAAAGGAAATGCACCTTATCACTTCTGGACAGCTCGTATAAAAAACTGTTTAGTTTTGTTTGTCACCAGCACTGTTATAAGTTCTAAATATTTGAAATTGTCTATGGAATCTTTCAATATACAATAATAAGAATTGTGACACCATTTTTATGTTAATACCAACATGTATTCAGAAGAACCAAATGTATATTTATTCTATGATTATTTAAAGTTTGTTGAAATCATCAATATTGATTCACTATAGTCTGCATTCATTATATTGTAAAACATAGTTGCGAAACAAAGATTAGATTAAGTAAAGTCCCCTACGGAAACACACTTAGTCAATTGTGGATTTCAAAAATGGTATATATGGGATATTATTTCTCTGAATTGCTTCAATCAAATATCTCATTAGAAAAGCATACAATACAAAAGATTAAAATATCTTTTAGAAAAAGATCACAACAATAAACTGAATGAATCTTTAATGAAAAGAATTTAAAGTTAAATATGAAAAATGGCAATGATACACAAAAATACATATCCTTTCGTCCTTTATAAGTACGAGTATATTGATATTGAAGGTCTATTTGATTTGCACTCCTATTTATATACTTAAGAAATTTGTCTGCCTTTTGTATATTCATTGTATCTGAGAGTGTAAATAGTACAAAAAATAAGTAAATATGTATCTATCTTCAATTCAATTCAATGAAAGTGTCTTCATCATCATCATCATCATTTTTCTATATAAATTACATTTATCAATTTATTTAAGCTTTTGAAGAGTCTCAAATATATCGAATGCATTCAGGGAATACTTTCATCTCAGTTTAATGAAGGTATATACTCGTATCTACTTTAATATTTATTTGATGAACTTTATTCATTTGTGACTTATTAATTTTTCATTTCATGCACACTTGAGTATCGCTCTCATCTCTTAGAATAGGGTACACAACAAATTTGTCATGCATATTTGTATTAGGGATATTCAATTGTGTGTGTGTGTGTGTGTTAATGTATTTTGATTAATTAACAATGAAACCAATTTATTGATTTTGTTTGGCATTAACAACATCATCATCATAATAAATTTGCCGTAAAAGAAATAATCGCATGAAATGATTAAATGATTTTGTGTAAGAGATAAATTCGAAATGAGTTAATAATTAATGATGTACACAGATATGTGTTTATTATATGTATCCTGCTTGCTATATCAATTAATGAGCCGATTAAATGAATATTAACTTATTATTTTTGATTTGACTACTAGTTGCATTTTCATTTCATATTTTATTTAATCATAAATTGCTTTCTTTTCATGTTCATTAAATAAATATTTATCTTTAATATTCATTTTATTTATTTTTTTTGAAACTTTAAGCTTGTCTATGATTATGTCTCTTCACTCTGCTCATTGCTTTTGCTATTGTCGTTAGATAGATAAATACATAAATAAATAAACATTTGTAATACCCAAAGGAGTCGAGTGTCATTGATTTGGTTTGATGAAGGTTGCTGCTTGGTTGGTTTGTGCCAAAAAATAAAAATCATCATTATCAAAATATTTTCCCCCTTGGATTTAATGATTGCGTTCGTTGTTAAGATTCGATTTGATGATGATAATGATGATGACGACTATAAGAATCAGTCATAAAGAAGAACTCATGATTATCAATTTTTGTCGCTTTCAAATACGGCAAAGTATATGAGAAGAGAAGGAAGAAGAAGGAAGAAAATGAGAAATTTGCATAAAGCAAAATAAAAAAAAGATACATTAATATTTTTTCATTAAAAGAAGAAGAATATATTTTTAGCATAAATTGTAAATTTATATACTCGAATCTAACCGAATCTACTAGAAGATTCACTTGAATTTAAAGAAAATAAATTTGTTTTCTGGTTTTGAATCAACCACCTACGCACATATGTACTTATACAATATTTGCTTTAATAAAAGATACTTTTATTTGTATATTTGCATGTGGTGTATGTGTGTACATATCTGTATCTGTTGCGATTAATTCCATTTTAATTACATTTCATTTTCCACAATTTTGTGCGTCAAATTTGTCTTGCGGTTCTGTTCATTTTATTAAAGAACTTTTTCAAGGGGAGAGATGGTGATGAAGAGAGAGAGAGAGAGGTGGAGTTAGATAGAAAAACTTTAAAATAGCAGCACAATCTAAGATTAAAGTTTTATCCAAAATAATTTATAAGTTAAAAATTTGTTCTTAAGAAAGTTTACATATGCATAAAATAACGAAAAGTCAACCAACAAACACCACCCATCCACCACCCATCCACTTACTATCAATATACACTCATGTATGTATGTATGTATGTATGTATGTACATAGAGCAAAGTTCATTTAGTACTTGATATTTAGATATTACATGAGTTTTGTTTTTGATATACAAACAAACATGCCTTGTACAAATATTATATTTACAACTAAATCTTGTAGTAAGGATATAACATATTTTTATTAGCTTTTCCATAAGCTCTGAGAATAGAATATTCAGAGATTGTTATTTAATAAACTTTAACTTTAATGAAATAAGTTGTTCACTTAATAAAGTACATACAGTACACAAGTACATCAAAGTGGAGAAACATAAGTATGGGACTTTATGCAAAATCATTAGAACAATTATAGGCGCTTTATGGTATGAGTTCATCAGATATTTTGACATTCTACAAAGATTGTGGTTTGCTGCAGTTTAAGAAGAGTCTTTTAAAATCAATTTGTTAATTTAGAGTTTAGTTGGAGGTGTCTATGGTAGGCTTTAGTGAGATCTTTTGATTTATTTTAAAGGAGTTTATGATTAAATAAACAATTTAAGCAAATCTTATTTCACTCTAGTCTTTTAATTCCGGAGACTGTAAGACTCACTAGCTACTCGACTACACAAATAGATAAAAACGACCATTATCAAGTTACCTGCCGCAGAGGCTCAAAAACTTTCTGGATGCAGGGCACATACGAGTTGGATGGGTTCCATACAGAATACGTGGAAATCAGTCGCCGATCAGATGCTATCGCTGTCTCTGTTTCAGGCTTGTTTCCCATTAGAGCAAAACCCCAGTATATCGTATTGGGAGGGCCTACGATGTAGTAACAAAGATCATATGACTAAAGGATGCCAAGCAACACATAAGTTCTCAATCTGTACTGCTGGGAGCAACGATCATCCCGTAGGAGGCTTCCACTGCCCTATGTACAAAAGCACGATGATAAAACTGAATGGTTAATTTTATTCAAATTAACCACTGCAAAGCTGGAGGATTTAATGCACCAGAGGAAATAAACAGAAGAGGGGTCTAACCTAGCTCTCCCTGGCGAAGAAATTCCTCTATCGGTGGTCCCACAAGTGTTGAAAAAAGAGCCAGTGTAGTCCGGGGGTGGTTTTAATACGTAGGCACCACAAGAGACTGTTTGTCCGGTGAATCGTATATTCTAGTAGGACAGTCAACTAGGATCTTTGGAAGATCTACACCTCGTTAGCAAATCCAAAGAAAAAAAAACATTGAGTTTGAATTATCAATTTGTATGGTGTCACTCAGTAGCTCCCACAATTGTCATCAATCTCTTAATGATATGAATGAGCAAATATGAGCATAGTGTATATACATACATCAGTACTGTAGAGTTGATTGGTTTCAAGAGAAACTTCATGCCTTCCATGCTAGGTAACGCAGTTTGCTCGCCACAAAAACACGAGTTCAACCTTCTGGCCAATTATGAGAGGTGTTTAGGATAATTGAAGATATGATAACCAAATGAACAGAAGAAGGGACATGTTTCGTTTAATACCATTTTCCATGCTGATTGTGACAAAATATCTAGTGTATATCATTGGGGGTTCTTTGGACACCAGTTTTATGCTTTATAAAAATAAACAAAATGAAAAAAATGCTATTAAACTTAATATTCAAGTCTTGTGAAATTTATCTTATTATTATCATCTCAATAGTATAATCCGGTCCTGTAACCGCTTACATATTATAAACCACGCAACGGATTTTGATACGATTTTACTCCCGCGACCCAAGTGAAGTCTAAGTGCGGCCCAGACGCAACCGAAGTAAAAACAGACATTTTTTTTTGCCCGCTGCTCTGCGACCTTTTTTGTTTTTGGTCGACACGTAAACACTCTGGGGAAAAGCCTTTTTGTTTTGCTCGTCAGTGCACCTGCGGCCCAACTCACTGCAGATTCATCAAATGCGGCCCACGGAATCGAAAAAGTTGCACAGACTTGATTTACAGAATTTTGTACGGAAGGTTAGTAGATACAATACATTCCAATTATGTTTTTGTATAGTAGAGTAAATTGGTTGTATGGTGAAACAAAGTTTGCGTATAAATCTTAGATGCACTATGAAAATCAATCAAGTCTTTGTCAACATCTGTATTAATTTTTTAAGCGTAAGGTTAGGTACTGTATTCTACTGTCGAAATAAAACTTCCTTTAAAACAGCTGAGTTACGGAAAGAAGGATTGGAAAATAAAATGAAACACCAGAAAAGTGATGCGAAGGTGGAATATTGATATTGCTGAAGTTGCCACCTATTACACTCATCAACCGATCCGCAGGATACAAAGTTACTGGTTACTGGAAGTTAGCTAGTTTTGAATTGTATGTATTAAGAGAAGTTATATTTATCAAAGTAAATGTCCGAAGTAGTCAATAGGAAACTAGATTCTCCATCACTTGATATTTAGTTAATTGTTGTCCTGCCATAGGCAATGGCTTAGTTAAATTTAGATTACTTTAGTTAGTTAATAAGTGTTTGGATCTGATACTCAAAAGAATAAGATTATAATAATTAAATAAATTTAACAGTTGAACTCACAATATGAACACTCAAATTAAGTTGTTTGATTCATTAAAATGTGTCGCGTTTCTCTTTAAAAATATGCCATCATTTTTACTCTTGTATAACTTACTCTACTCCTTCGAATTCTCTTCTAAACACTTAGTATTTTCTCTTAAATTTTATTATTTGTTAACTTCGTTAAGAGAAATAAATTTCATTAACAACTTCATTTCTTGTCATTGTTGTAATCAATGAAATTGAATCAAAAAACCTTCATATATGTAAGTATCTAGATATCTAATACTATAATGATTGCTTATTTATAGTTGATAAGCATTTCAAGGGCACATCCAACAATTGTTAGAAAACAATCAAATATATTGAAAATATAACATATGTGTATTGTCAAAGGATGTCATCGATACAGACAAAACAGACGTATATTAATCTATAAATATACCAATATATAAAAACATACAATGCCATATAATGGTTGGTTATACTCTAAGTATTGTATTTGTTTTATTTATTTGTTTTACTATTATCGTAACGTTTGCATGTTACTGACATCTACTTGTAGTTTACTGTATTATACAATTCCCACTTTCACTCACTCACTCACTTACATTCTTTTTGTTTATCTTTGTTTTTCTCCGATGTATGTCAATGTTGTAGCCAACAATTGTTTGCAATCATCAAACTAAAAGATACTCGTAGATGCCGTCATCAAAATATAAACAAACACGTCATCATCAACCTTATACATTATTATTAACATCTTTATCATCATCATGATCATCATCATCATCATCAGTGTTATATGGACGTCATTGTAATAGTAGACATCCTTGCAAACATTGTCATATCATGATGACAACAACGATGTCGACTACAGGTTTTGTTGTATTTTGTTACAGTTTCTGTTTCTGTTGTTGTTGCTATTAACTTTGTCCTTTCTAAGTTCAAGTTGTTTTTATTTTGTTTTTGAAAAGTTGTCCTGGTCCTGGATTCATCTTAAAAATAATAATAATAAATATGACTTTAAATTGTGGCTATGAAGTGACTTTAAAAAAAAAAAAAAATAAATGTTTACTTTGCTTCACATATGTCTATATGTGTGTGTTTCTGTGCATAGTATTGTAGTATATGTGCAAGTGTGTGTTTGCTTAAGGACAAAAAATCTAAAAAAGACGCATGAAGTACAATTTTCCACCATTTTTCATGCTTCAATTAAATGTAATCTAGCTCAAGTAGCATTTTCATTTTGTTTCATTTTCAACGCGACTCCTTTCTTTTTTTCCCTTCCTTACATTTTCTTCTATTTTTGTCTTCTTCACAGTATTGTGTTGTACTGTTTTGTTTTGCCTTGTGGCAACATTTATTTTTATTATGAACTTTTTATTTGCACTTTAAGCGCTTCACATTCGCTGGTTGGCAATAATTTGCTTCTTTTTCCCCCTTTTTTGTTGATATTATTATATGTATATATTTTGCGTTGTTAAAACTTTCATGTTTCTCTTTCTCCACCATACACTCTTCAACCATATTTGTTTATATACCAGTGAGTAATATTAGTGTGTGTATGACATTTCTAGTTTTCTGTGTTGTTTGTGTTGTTACACATGATGTTATTACAACAATAAGACAAACACATACAATTCTCTTGTTGTTATTTACGTATGAGTATTTTTTCTTTTTTTATTTTCTTGTTTTCCAGTTGTTGTTATCGTTGCTTTTGGGCAACTGCATAAAAATGACAATAAACGGTTTGTTTACTACGCTCAAATATAAAACTGAGTGATGAAAGAATAAAAAAAGAAAAAAAAAAAAATAGAAACAGTAACAGCAACTGTAACCGTCACCGTCACCGTAACAGAAAGAAGCCCCAACCATTCCAATCCGAACAAGAAGTAAGCCATATAACTTTTATTCTCAAAGAAAAATAAAAAAATTTTTCAAAAACATAAAATACAATAACTAAAAAGAAAATATATATACCATTTGGAAATACATTCACGTTCATTCATACATATATATGTATGTACAATATATAGATATGTGCATTCTGTTATACATATCATTTACAGAAAGTAAGGAAGGCTGTGTGACATTATTATTCTAGGTCGAAGTTTGACATCGACAAAAATGTTACTCCTAAAAGAATACTTCACTTTTTTTTTATTCAGAATTTAATAGTGCCAAAATTTTGTATAGATTTTTTGGTTTTCATTCAATAGAAGGTCTTGAAGGATTGTTATCAATATCAGAGTTATTCTATTATTGGTTTTAAAAATTAGAATCTTAGAATATCAAATTTTGTAGCTGTGGCACCCGCCGAAAAACTAAGGTGAGTAGTAGATTTTCTAGAATTTCCTAAAAGTCCGTGTTGAGTTCAAGACCTTTTCCTTGAATTGAAGAAATTCTATGCTCGCGAAAAAACGACAATTACGAAAAAACTATATTCAACTTAATCGTGATTCGAACCTACACTGTGCGAACGCGAGACCGCCACTCTACCACATGCACCACCATTGCCACTTTAACTGAGGTCTTATTTAGTTATTCTAGCTATTTAGGAGCTGGTCTATCAGCCCTCCAAGGGCTTTTCGGATACCCTGTATATTTGGATTAGTGTGTTCTGGTTTCGTATACTCATGTTGATTTTTTCTTTCTGAGTTACTAGAAGATAGAAATCTAGATGTGATGAAACTATGACAAACGTTTTTGCTTCGGTAAGAAGTTAAATAAATCTTAATCTTGAATAAATATAAAGAAATCATAATCAAAGATGTTATCATTCGATATCATTGTAGTTCCCTCCTTGCTTCTTACAAATTAGTTTAAAAAATTCCTTGATTTTATAAACTTCTAAGTTATTTGGTCAGCCTAGCCACAATGGGTATCGGTTTCCTGTGAGAGAAACTAATACACGTCTTAAAAGTTAAATTGTATATTTATTAATATTGGAGATCATTTCAATGCATCAAGTCCGATAACTTAATCTAATCCCTTAAGAAGATCCTCTGGTACGTCATGTTGCTACGCACAGTTGCAAAAATTAAGCTGGCTGCTGTGCCTAACTTGTATGTTAAACTTTCCTTGACATATAAAAAATTCATTTACAGGTAAATAGCAACATAGAAAGGGAGCCCCATAGTTTGTTCGCAATACATAGAGATTTAAAGATGCCTATAGAGTATGTAGAAATCACAGAAATTACAGAGCACTCGTTACAATGAGTGGCAAAAAAAAAGTCACCCAAGATGCGACACGACGAAGATTGAAACTACTCTACCGAAACAACCTTTTAAATAGAAGAAGATTTGTCCGCAACACTAACTACACTACATAGAGATCTAAAGATTCAACCAGTACTTGAGGAAATCACTTTAGGCAGCAGTCGTTACTATCAACAATAACTTAGACATCTTAGACGAAAGCTAAAAAGACTGCAACCAAACGACTTTTTACAAAGAAGAAGGTGATTCACATGGAACAGACATTGCAGATCTCAATACAGATTATATAAATTTAAGGATTCCAAGTCTTCTTAATAATTCTTTTCTATATGCAATTCTTCCGTTGGGTAAAGGGTACTTCATTTTTGATAAAACTTATCTTGAAAGTATGTACATATTTTATTTTTTCTCTTTGCGTGTTTATTTGCACATTTGTTTTCATATTTTTGTATTTACTCAGCAACAACAGCAGCAGCATGAATGAGTTTTATCAATATTTTATTAAATGGATTTCACTTAAATACGGTTTACTTTTGTGTAATTTAATACAATATTTATTATGACCATAATAAATAAATATGTATACGATTATAATAGGTTAATGATCACTAGGTGACCAATTGAAATGCCTCCTTCTTTAATCATTTTTTCTAATTAAATTTAAATTTCTTCTATCAATGAAATGTAATACATACGCGTATGTATGTATGTACATATTTTGAACTAAGGAGATATGAAAGTTGATTATTTGTTCAAGAAATGCTGTTTAAGGGTGCTGTAAACCACAAGTCAATAAAGGTCAAATAAATTGGATTGACAGTACACTGTTGAAAAGGTGAGTGAGTAGTAGTAAGTAGCTTGTAGAAAGCCGACACACTGTGGGCAGAAGTTGTTCGTATTGAGACCAATATATTATGTAAAGGATAAGTGACTGACCCAACCTAGTGGTTGGTTCTAGTCCTAAATGAAAGAATTATTTCCTTTACAAAAACACAAACTACATAATTTTCTTGTATCATAAACAATAGAATTATAACACAACAATCTCATATTAAGTATTTTCTAAATTTCAATTATTCGCATATTTTATTTAAGCATCATAACACACATTAGAAACATTCATTGTTCCTTATCTCTCGTCTAACATTCTTTCATTCAAAAAACTAACATGTCTTAAGTTTTTGATTGACGTCACTATGTCAGTCAACATACATACAAGGATAAGATTAGATGTCAAAAAAAAACAACAAAAAGAAAACACTTTAAATGACCGAAAAAGTATGTATTTTATGTAAAATAAGAGAACATTCCATCCCAAAAGATACTTCGTAATGGCAAATACACGCTTTGAATATTTAAATATAATTTTTCGGGTAATTTACTCTTCTTCCAACTTTCATTGGAAATTTCATTAAAAATTGCTAAATATTCTTAATCTTTTTTGTGGCAGACAACGAACGACACGACAACACGTTTGCAAATGCGTTATTCATAGAATTTTATCAGAATGTCTAAAACAGAACAACTTTAGTATTTATAAATGCCTTTTACCCATTTACGTCAGACTTAAATAAAGTGATTGCTTACTTACATTGTGTATATGTATGTGTAGACATTTTAAATAGTTCATCATCTACACTGAAAGAAAAAAAAAGAAAATTAAATGAAATTAATAAAAATAAAATGATGCATTGAAATGAAAATGAAAGAAGTTAATGTTTTATCTAGAAAGTATAAGGGTTGTAAAACTATATTTATAACTATTTGAAATATTTTGTAAAGATAAAGTAAATAACTATAGATGTAATAAATAAAGACCACCATTCAACCATCAACGCGACGTGTTCAAAAATTACCCTACCCTCCAACTTAGCGAGGCGGGTATGCGGCACTTGTATTTGCCTGCGGACAGGACACCCACAAACATCTTCTCAATGGATCAACCCGTCCACCACAATCTTTCTGTGGAGCCGATCTGACCGTTGACCATTTTAAGTTTTTTTCAAGTTTTCAAATATCAATATTTAGGACATAAATACACTGCCCAACAACCGATAAGCACACCATATGCTTCCTGATTTTCATGCTTAATATCAGCCAAACGAATAAAGCTTTCAATATGATTTTTTTTGTCAATAATTTTTGTAAAATTATACACAAGAAGAAATGATAGTAAGGATATTAGCTTTATTATTAACATTTTAAATGAATTTTAACGAACTTAACATACAAAATTAACTTTTATTTTTGAGACATTTGATTAGCACACCTACTTGAAAATGTCGAAGACCCCATAAAAATGGCCATAGAACACCTCAAAATTATTTTTTTATTTTAATTGCTCTATTTTAGAACTTATTTATAAAACAATTAATAGTGTGTTGAGCCACCACGGTTAAGTATGACCTTGTACATCCTGTTGGGTAAGGATTCATACAATTTTTTTTATATAATTCAGTGAAATTATATCTCAGGCCCTTTTTATTCCTGGTGATCATTTTATATTACTGTCATTGTAATATGATATTCTGGGAATTTAATTCTGTGGCTTCCCGTTGACTACTGAAGGGTTTAATGTTTTCCACCTTTAGACGAGTATGTATAAAGCGAACGCTTGATGCTAATAGTACAGACATCTGCTTTCAGCCGTGTCTATGATAAAGGACACCGATAAGTTTTGAATTGCTTTTGGACTCAATATTCACCATCGACCTTACCGGCTTGGAAGACTCTATCAAAAGCTACGCTACCGCCGTGGCATCACTCTTTGGATCAACATATATACTGAGATCAAAGATCAAAATTCTAAAGAAGTCAAAATAAAGAAAATCGAATCTTTATTTCGATTAGATTATGGAAAGAAACATTTTAGCTGGTGCTAGTCACTGTGGTCTCAACTGGACCTATTGTAATGAGCCCCATAATGACGGCTTCACGAAAAGTCTGGCATTCAATAAGAATTAAAAGATTTGCTTCGGAGATAAGACACCAATTTTTGTTGTTTTTTGGTAATGGTTGCCCAGATATTGAAATCAGGTCGAAATTATACTGTACCATATCATATGATCCGCCCATTACATAATATAATAAGGGTTTCAACATGGAGATCGATGTATCGGAAAAATCGATGTTTTTGTTAGCGATATATCGGTTAAATCGATTTTTCACTTCAACGAACATAGAAACATCAAACATCGATGTTTGGTCTTCCATGTTGCAACCTTCATCTGCATTGGTTGTTAAGACTTATTTGAGTATTATGTAATAGCTTCAGTATCCTGTTATGAACACAGATACAAGTTAGCCTCAGTATCAATTGAGTACATTTGCAAGAGCTATAAAGTTATGAAGCTTTTGCTGATCATATACTTTGTTTCTAAATAAAATCAATGCAATTTTCTTGATTCTTCACTTGACAATGAATACTACAATAATAATTTTGTTTCAGTGTAGTTACAATATTTGTTTATGCATTATTTAAGATTGCTTATGATTGTTTAACTTAGATACAAGAAAATAATATCAACAATAACAGCATCAACTCTATAAATATATAAATATTTTGTTAATTTAATGTCATAGAAGCGCCAACAATATCAAAATCAACAATAACAAAAATAACTATTTAGATATTCCAATGAAAACATTGACAATATGTGCACGTGAATGTTATGTTTGGGTGGATGTTACCATTAAATGAAATGATGAACCCTTTCACAATGTTTACCTTTTAATATTCGATAAGAAAACTACACAAGGCGTATGAGTAACGCAATTTGTAGCACACAACAAAAACGAAAACTAAAAAAATAAAAGGAGAAAAATTTTAAAAGGATTATATACTCTTTACTATATAAAAGTATATAAGTATAAGATATAAATTTTTATGTACACAAGTATAAACGCTTAAGGACAGAAAGGTGTTTATTTGACTTTAGATGTACATTTATTATCCTTTGAGACTTTGCTCAATTGCGAACGCATTTTGAAATTCATTTGACTTCTGTCATCGGAGCTTTTAAACCAAATTTTTGCATTCTTCTTTTCAAAGAGAAAAACTTATAGTTCTTAGAGTTTATTGAAAAATTCCTGAGCATTTTTTTATATTATTTTATGTGTCATTTTCATTTTCATGTTGGGGCAGAAGAAAAAACCCGTCACGAAGCACACAAATGTCAGTCACGTATTATGTCGTTGTGTATTAGTGTATTAGTGTATCTGTATGTAGTATATATCTATGTGTATGTAAGTAGAGCAAATGTTGCTTATCAAAATTTACGACTTCGCATAACTTTTCTTCCATCATTTGAGTTTCTTTTGTTTTGCTATATTTTGTTTTTTTCATTTTTTCTTCCCTTCTTCTTCTATTTGTTTATTTCTTCATTTGCAGCTCAAGTTTCCTTGAAGTAAGTTGCTTACGAAGACAGAAACCTGAAATGCCCAAGTGATTTTATTTCATTTTACTTATTCACTTACTTTTTTTTTGTTTTCATTCTTTACTTCGTTTTGCTATTTACACAAATTATTTATCATACTCACACATGCTCATATATGGTACACATACACATATGTATGAGCATAAAATAATTTTTTTTCTCCTATATTTGTTCAGAAGAACTTATTTTGATTGTGTGTGAAAAAAGAATTTTCATTTATTTTTATCTTGTACTTTTCTATGTTTTAGGCATTTATGAGTATTGAATCAACAACGTTTATATCCAAAATCCCTAAAGATTTTATTTTATTGACATAATGAAGCATTTTGACTTGGAATTAATTAATTAATTAATTTATAAGCAACCGCCAGCGTAAATATTCATTGTAATTAAGTTGACCGACCAGACGAGACTTCAGAGAGTCTTTTAGCAATAAAAAACATTTTATTAATCATTTTTTATACGAGTTAAGACACGAAAGGAAGCTTCAATGAGAATATATGAGATATTTTGTATTTTAATTAGAATAATTTATCTGTTTTTAAGTAAGTTTTTTACTTTACTTCTAAGGCTTAAAAGGAAAAGTCTTAGATATTATTAATAATACTGGTCGACAAAATCGAACCTTTTATTTAGTGCTTGAAATATTGTAGTGGTTTTTTACTAACTCAAGGTCGCTGATTTCGAATCTGCCCTTAGTTTTTTCTATGTGCTCTAGAGATACTTTCTTACTTTCACATAGAGTTTGTTTACATTATTGCACTACTACTAATATTGTTTATGTTATTGAAAATCTGAAACATTAAATTCATATAAAGAAATATCAACAAATTCCTAATAATTTATTTTAATAATCAAAAAGTGTTTAATATTCATAATATTTCAGTTTAAAAACAAAAAACACCTGTTTCATGGAGGTTAATAAGAAATTAAATATAAAATATAACAGTAATCGGTTTTGCCTTACTATTTTATCTAAAAATAGCTTAATGAACGGTACTTTAAAGATCAAAAGAGAAAGAAATGATAAAAATAAAGGAAGACTTGCAAGAGCTTTAGAAAAAGATAGGAAACCAATTATTTTTTCTTCGTAATTTTCTTTTCATGACCAATACAATCTCCTTCTAGCTCTATACACTTTTCAAACATTTTTTCCAAATTTTTTAAACCGTCCAAAAAGTAGGATTTCACAAATTCCTCCAAATTGACTTTCGTTTCATTGATACCGTCATCGTTCGTGAAACGTTGTCCACCGAGCTATTTTTTAAAATTTAGAAATAAAATAAGTGACTGGGGAGCATATCTGGTGAAAATGGTGGATGTTGTATCAATTCAAATTTGAATTTAATGAATCCCATCTTGCCGACGATTTTTACACCCAATTTTTCGGGCAATTTTGAAACCACTTTAACATACGATATGCCTGAGGGCTCAACTATTCCGCGCACTTTTATTCGTCGATCACTTAAAACGATATTGTTGATTTTCTAAATTGTTTCTTGGGCGGCCAGGAGCAAACTTAGCTGTGATTTCTTTTAAGGTTTAAGCCTTTTATATAAAAGTGTTTAATCACCAAGTGAAACAAACTTTTTTTCATTTTTTCTAATACACAAAAGTTTGTTGCTTCAATTGACTATAAATATAAAACCATGTGGTCGATATTACTAAGAGTTCAACAGCTGATTAGTGATGGACTAAACTTACATAAAAAAGAAGAAAAGAATATCGATGCTAGAAGCGTGATCTCTCGGATTTTCTAAGGATCGACCCACGTAGGATGTAGTGGAACTCTGTTTGTGGAACGCATTGGTTAACAACTTCAAGTAATATTAAAAAACTTTACAAATTTATTAGAAATAATGTATTATGAGCTAGTCGAGTGGAAGGACCTAATAGACTCTAGCACAAGTACTATAGTATTACATTGTACTTTCCACATTATAGATAATGTTTAACATATAAATTATTTTGATATTTATAAAGATTGCTTATTGTATACAGTAGATAAAAGCTGAGTCAGACGGTTATAGAATGATTCTGTCAAGTATCACAACCAGTAGTTCAATATTAAGATTTTTTTTATAATTTTTATTTATTTAAAATATAAATGTTCTTAATTTCTTTTCAAAATTGTTTTGGTTTATATTCTTATCATATATGTATGTATACATTCTTGAGTATTATCTTCACTTGACCCATTTTAAAATCAACTCATCCATTAAATATCCTCAAGGGTCTCCCTTATCTACCATATATGCACAACAAACCAAACGAAACGAAACCAAACCAAACCAAACCAAACCAACCCAACCAACATGAAAGGAAAGCATGTGAAATAATGGCACTGAAAGCAACTTGTTAAGTTAAATGTGTAGCAAAACTTTGTAAATAAGATTAAAAATTGGAGAAATAAAGGAAAACGAGGGAAAACGCCACAGGTGTTGTCCTTACACGAAGTGCAAATGACGTACGTTTAATAAAAATGAAGCATCCTTAAAACGAAGACGAAAAACAAAAAATTGATATGGCAAGCAGCAATGAAACAAATTGATTTTAAATGCTACTTCCGCTTTCACTTGAAGCAATTTCCTGTTTAAGTTTCCTTTCCTTTCCAATGCTTTTTTTCGAACGAGATTTGAATATGTAAAAGACTATGGACGATAACGATGACAAATTCAAAGCTACTTGGCTAGGCTACTTTTTTTTGTTGGAAGTGAGTGAGTTTTTATCTTTTGGGTAGATTTTTGGGTATTTTACTATGTGTATGTGTATGTATATGTGAGTGAGTGTGTGTTTGCGTGTGAGTGTTGGTTTTTTCCGGCCATAGACCACAGACAAACGTGGGAAGCCACACCACAGGTTGCAGTCGTTGTATGTACGTGGTGTGGTAAATGATTTTTAAATATATTTTAAAATGTAAAATAAAATGTTTTTTTTTTTTTGTAAATATTTGTTGGGAAATTGAAATTGTTTTTATTTAAAGAAATTTATAAATTATTGAGTGATGCATATCTATGTAGATAGAAAGGAAGAAGGAAGTGATGTCTTGGTCATATAGCTCACATGACTGAAAGTAATCTGTAATGTGAGACGAAAGCAACTGGATAAAAATAGCTTAGGATTTAGATACTTGCCCTCACATCAAAAGGTGAACAAAAAAGCATCATTCATTCATTGCCTAAGTCAAGCCATAAACTTTCTTTCGACTACCTCAGGGACTTGAGTTTGGGCCAAATGACAGAGTTCTATTCATTGTCATTTAAATATTTAAACGAAAAACCACTCAACTTTTATTTAAATAAATACATTATATGATTGCAGACTTCAAGTTATTTACTTTCATATCATTCTACTGACATTTTATGAAGTAAAACCTAACAAAACGACTTTAGTTCTGAGAACACCACACATAAAACTCAAAAATAAATAAAAAAGTTGCCTTCCAACTATTATAGTTTCAGTTTTACTATTTCAAAAAGGCACCAAACAATTTAACTTTTTATCAAATACATGCAAGGAAAAGTCAAATAAATCAACTTGTTGGATTTAGTTTTAGCCATAATATAGTAGCACTACTCACTATTAGTGTGTCTCACTCGAAATGGATTACTTAAAACGTGTTTCAGTTGTTCAAAGAGCAACAAAGCAGCTGCTACCAAATTGGTAAAGGAATATAAATTTTTCTCTTTCATTTTTCAAGCAAGGACATGCGCAGTTTGATATACAAAGAGATACAACACATCAGTCAGTTCAGTTTGGTTTCAGAAAAGTTTCATTCATTCATTTAGTCATCATTGAAAAAGCAACATGAAAGGTTGTTTTTTTCGCATCTAAACATACATGCTAGTCTGATAAATCACGAATCAAGTGTTTCACTTAAAAAGTTCGTTTAACTAAGACAACTTAACAAACTTGATTAGATACTTATGCATATGTGTTGTGATTGAGTGTAGTATTTCGCTTAGTCTGTGGCTCTTTGTTCTGTTGTTGTTCTGCCTATCTTATACATACATATGTAATTGAGTAAGATTGTTTGTGCTAGTGCGTGTTTCGTGTTTATCTGAACAATCGCGTGACGTATTCTGGCGCCAGACAATAGACTACGTCGCCAACGCACCGCACCGCACCGCATCGCATCACATCACATCATCACCAGATCAACAGTGATAGCCGCCAAGCATATTTTGTTACATTTAAAGCAAAACAACAAGAAAAAAAAGAAGAAAAAAACTTCAAACACTCAAAGATACAAAAATACTTGGAAAAGCCTCATTGACATAGCAATGAAGTGTAAATCAATATGATATAAGTTAAGCTAAGAAGAAATTAAAAATAAACCAAACTGACTCACTTGATAAGAAAGTGTGGCTGCCTTTGACAGCAGCAGCAGCAGCAGCATACACAGACACATAAGTATAACCTTTGAAGGCATTCAACATTTAACTTAAGAAATCACTTCAAAAGCATTCAAAAGTGTCGACGACCTTTGCAAGCAACACAACACAAACAAGGAGAACAATAATAAACAAATCATCAACACTCAAGTAAGTCTACATTGTCTAATTAGCATATACAATAATTTCAGTTGTTCTACGTAGTCCTTGTGATTTATTTGCAAGAACACCAACAATAATGAACATAATGAAAATAGTAGGTCAAAAGAAAATTGTACTCATAATTTACTTTGTGAACTACAAAAGGATCTGTGGATGGGTAGATAAGGTGAGGTAAGATGATGTTTCCTTTGGTTGATGTTGCGGAAGTGTCAACGTCAAAAACATGTCACAACGTGGCTGCTAAAGCAATTAGTCTTGAACATCAAATGACGCGAGCGTGGGCCCTCCTCTTTTTTTTATTGGTCTTTTTTACACTTTTCCTTTAAAATAATTTAATCAAGAAACTTTATTGTAGTCAAGACGACAATGATGGTGATAATGGAAATGAACTTTGATTTTTCCTTCCTTTCCTTTTTACTGTTAATTATCTATTTATTTTTTAAAAAAGAAAATAAAGGCAAAAAGTCTAATTAAACTTATGAAGGTAATCACTTTCAAAGTGATCTTCATCATCATCAGCATGTGCTTAAGTTTATTTAAAAAATTTTATAGCATACTTTCAAGCGTCAAGCGCAAGTGCTTTCAACATAAACATAAAGAAAAGAAAAAGAGATACAATACTAAAGAGAAATTGTATTAAGCCATTTTAAATGTTTGTTGTCAGCCGCTTTTGTGGTTAGAAAAGGCGGCAAACAGTATGCTTTGCTGTGGCTTTAAACCCAAAAATTATGGTTTATGGTTTTATATTTAACTTTTGAATTGAACTCAAACCAAACCAAAACCAAAGAACACCAACAAAATAATGTTGGTCTTTTTGTTGTTTTGTTTCTTCTTTTTATTATTAGAAAAACAATAAAAATAATTTGCATTATAAAAGCTACCTTTTCTCGTTCTTCTGATTAAAAATGACAAGAAAAACTTGATTACGTTAAAAGGCGTCAAAGATGCCATGCTTAATTGCCTTAAGGCTAAGATTCTTTTCCCTCTACTTTTCTTATTTTTGTTACTGTTTTGTTGTGGTTTTGTGGCTTTGTTTTAATCTACAATACAAAAAAAATATAACTAAACAAAAAACCAGAAAGAAGGCTATCATTGGCTATGCCAAAGAAGTAATACTCTTCACACTCCTCCGAGTTGTATCCAACATTCCTTTCTTAGCATCACTTTTTCTAATAAGACCATGAATTTAAATGGGAGTTTGCATGGGATGTCCCTCCCTAGTGGTCTGATTAGGCTGATGCCGACAAATGCGACAAATGCGTATGGTAAAAAGAAACCTATGTGCAAAATTTCAGCTCTCTAGCTCAAAAACTGAGGGACAAGTCTGCATACATACAAACGGAAAGACTCGTCTCATCGAGCTGATCAAAAATATATATACTTTATGTGGTCTGCAATGTCTCCTTCTGTGTGTTACAAACTTCATGACAAACTTATAATACTATTCACTCCCGTGAAGAGTATAAAACAAAACAATGGACAGAACAGAGGACAGGCATATACAGAAACCATAAGGAAGTTTTAGTTTTGATGACTTCTTTTCTAACAACATTAGCATTGGATTGGACAGGATTGGATTGAATTGAATTGCCGCGTTGGCGTCAACATGATGAATGACTCTCATTAATAAAAGTCAACCAAGAAAACAAAACAAAAAAAAAACCACGACATATTGCGGAAAATGAGAAGATTTTATGCCAAAATAGACAAGTTTCTCTTAGCTTGTCTCATTCATTTTTACTCAACTCTCAACTCAACTTAAGTTAACTTAACTTATCTTAACTGAGAAGGGCTCAATTCAATTGTATTTGCCACCGCCACCACAGCCTAGTTTACTGTTACTAATGTAGTAGTTATGTAAAGTAGTCTGACTGACGTCTCTTCTTCATCATTTGCCATAAAATATTTTCCATCATTAATTTCAATAATAATTTTGGTTGGAAAAAACAACACAGACACAGAGGAGCAATATAAAAAAAAATGATTGATGAGCATTTTGTCTTAACGCCAAATCAAAATTACTTAATCTCTGAATGATAAAAAAAAAACATCGCAGATACTATGTTGAGATACTTTCAATGTCAGTTTAGCTATTGTATTTTAAAGCAAAAATTTATTAAGCGCAAAATGATTGAAGAGTCAAATCCAAATCTCTAAAGCTTTGATAGCAAAGGTGTTTCTTGATGTAAAAGAAAAATATTACAAAAAACAAATAAAAAAAAAAATAAAGGGAATGGAATGAAATGGAAAAAGGCAACCGCATAACTTTGCTTTTCCGGATTTCTCTCATCTTTTTTGTATTATCATTTTTCCTCGTTTTTTCAAACGGATATTAAAAACATTTTTTTTCTTTTATTGTTTTCTTTCTTTAGCTTTTGTCAATACAAGGAGGCAAAGGAGCATCGTTTGTTGGTCCATTTAGGCGACTCGTTAGGCTCAAACTAAGGCAGTTGACTCGACACTGTGTTGTCCTTTGATGGTTTTTTGCTTGGCATTTGGATGAAATTATACGCCCAAAGGATAAATCAGACCTCCTTTTTGTATTTCACTGTTTTCACACTTTGTTTTAGTTGTTAGGAAAGTTTGTGTGTGAGAGAGAGAGAGAGGGGAAATGAAGCAACTACAACAAAAATACAATTGAGAGGAAATTAACATTTTCAAAGATTTTGCATTTTGATGTTCTGTCTTCCTGGCATTGTAATTTTTGCCTAGGTAAGCCCAACCTACCATTGTACAATAATGTAAATCATTCGTTTCTTATTTCTTATTTTATTTCAATTGTATCCCACTCAATTGTCATGACATCCTTTAGACCATTTTCGATTGTTTTGGTTCTTGTTCAGTTTCAATTACAAAATGAAATTTCTTAAGTTCTTTATTTTTTTCTCGTTGTTTTTGACACTTTAATTGGAAAATGATGAAAGAACCTGACCTTCTTCTGCCATCTTCTTTATGTTTTCAACGAAACATCATTTTGAATTTAGCAACATACATATATTTTTCACAAGCATAAGTGGGTTAATTGAAAAATTGTAAGCCTTAATAGAAGGCAGTAGAGTTTTCTATTAAAATCTCTTCAGTGTCATAATGGTAGATGTGCTTTTGAGAATGGACAAGTCCCTCGATGTAAGTATATTACAATATTTTGAACCAAAAATTATGTGGAGTTTCTTATTAATTATCTTTTTGGAGCATTTGTGGATGTTGCCTTGAAGTATGTTTTTAAAAATATCACGATGTCAGTAGTTAGATAAGATGAAAGGAAAGGCGGGAACTAGTACACCTCGTCCCTGCGGCTGCAAGTGCGCCTATTGTGACAACCCCCGTAATCACAGTTCCTTCGAGATTTTTGCATTCATCAGGAATTCCAAGATTCGAAGCGCATAAGGCTTGTGCTCCAGCATGTAAATTGCTTTGATGTACATAACCAAATAGCTGCATGATTGTTGGGTAACAAGAAAAGATGTTTTACATTGGCTTGTGACTATCGACCACCTACTCGCATAATTGATTTTTGTCTAAGAACTGATTCCATTTTTTTACCTTTGGTGAGCTTACCGTTTTCCCCTCGGAAAGACTAATAAATTCAGCAGAAAACATCAACTTCTACAAGTTATATACGATATATCTTAACCTGATTTCTAATTCGCTAGCTGTTAAAGGCTTCAACCTTGGTTGAACTTGCTTCTGCTAACCTTGCTTTTTCCTTGATAGTTGTTTGCCACCGGCAAATATAGCTAAACACTCGTTGTAATTTTAGAAAATCATTAACAAATTTGCACGCTCCGATTATATCGGCAGAGTCAATCAAACTATTAGCAATAAGACTTAAATAACTTTTTCTTTGTTCTGCTGTACTGTCAGAACCCACTTCTGATTCGGCCATTTCTCTGAAGATGCAATTTGTCATTGAGCCATTGTTTGAGTCGAACTCCAAGGCAGCCCCCCGAATGGGTCTGGTCCAATTACGACCTTAGCAGACCCTTTTCAGGCAAGTTCCTCTGCCTCTTCGTTCCCAAGATACCCAATATGTCCAGATATCCAGATTAGGTCAACATGACTGTTCGATGCTAGTTTTTTGAGTAACATCAAGCAATCCTAAACTAACTTTGGATTGAACTTAACAGCATTGAGTGCTTGTAGTGCCGCCTTGTTATCAGAGTGCTTATTAGCAGTGACACACTATAATACTTCCTTGAGGCATATTTCTATTGCATAAATGGTGACCGTTTTAGAACCATCTGTAGGTATACCAAGCAGTAGTTCCTTTACATCATATATATACAATATATTAATGAATAATTTATAATAATTTATTGGAGTGGTTTAATTGAATCAATGGAACTTGTTAATATTGAGCTACAAATGCATCACACGCAACAAAACCACGGAATTCTATTCTATCGGCTGTCACGTATTGATACGATGCAGTAGATCAAATAAAGTATAAAGAAATACAGAATTAAGATAACAATTCGTACAGCTGCATACAATTGATAGAAAAAATGTATTTAGATTGCATACAACTGATAAGGATAATTAAGTGAGTAAAAAAGACAGTAGTATCGAAGGTCATTAGTTAATCACCTCATCACTGTGGGCTCAATTGAACATATTCTAATAAAATAAAGATCAAATATTAGGTACATTTATATTAAACTATCATTACACATAAAGAGAGTTACCCCTATAGTTTAAAAATCACGCACAATCACAGTTCATAACACCAAAGTTTTGATTGATATATACTTACATACAATCTATGATATGAACTAATTTTTTTAGTACCAAAAGTTTGTGATGAACAACTTCATCATAACTTCAACTTGAGGCATAAAACTTTTCAAATGACTGGCATATTTTTGACAGACATTCTTAGTATAGTAGAAGTGGTGAAAATAATTTTTTAATTCATTAAAAACCATGCACATAATTCAAATTTAAAATAATTTGTGCTTTATTTTCTGTTTGCAAACCTCAAAACACAGACATTTTACAGAAGAATGCGCATTTTAGATGAATAAACTAGAATTGTTGCCAAAGTTACTTGGCATGCTTTTACTTTAGATATACATACATACATCGGAATGTAGTTTATATACTCAAAGGAATGTGGCAGTTTGAGAAAACATACATATAAATATTTCCTTTCAAATGCAAACAGAATAAGCAACTCTAGCGATGCGCGTGACTTTGCTTGAATGTTCACGTGTCTCATCAATTATTACATATGAGGACGATGATGACGACGATGACGACGACTTACTTAGATGATTTAGAAGTTTTTAACATGCAAAGCTTAGTTGGGATTGTTTTAGATAAGCTACCCTTAAGACCTTGAAACAGTTTGTTTCTTTTTTTTTCGCCATATACCATACTCGTACGCTCATATCTTTTCTTCATGTTTCATTTTATTGATGTGCGTGAAGGTGATTATTTTTGTAAAAGTTGTTAAAATAAATGGAAGTTATGTGAGTCGTCAACAGAGCTTAGTAGTGATTTATGAAGTTTCAAGAATTTCTAAAATTCTAAATAGCCTTTAAAAGTATGTACAACATTTTAAAATTTATAAAGAAAATCATAATTTAATGGTATCTACAAATATTGACTGAAAAAATTTCAATGAAAATGATATTTTCAAAGAAAAATTTAATGTTATTCTTCATTTTAATGATTTTATCATACAAGATAGCAGAAACATTCATGGATATGCATTAGTTAAGTAGAAAAGGATATTACAATACAATATATATATATAGATAACTTTCCCTTTTGATTTGAGGGAAGGGAAGGCATGTAATGATATGTACATCTATGAAGTAAAGTTATTCCAATCTACAACCCTGTATAAATGTTCAGTGATTCATCATTATTTCTAAATACTTTTAAGTTTGGTTAGCAGTCTCTTGAAATATGTGATGATAAATTATAAGTATTTATTCATTTGTCAATGCCCAATGCCATGACTTAAGATTTTTAATTTTTCATAATAACAATCTTCATGCTTCAAAGATATCAAATACCATAAGTGACTCATAAGTATATGTGTAAGTTATGTAAGTAAATTACAGTTAGTAGTAGTATTAGAATTATGAAATTGAGACCACCACACACCAACTTAACCTCGAAAATTCTATATTTCATAACTTTCATAAATACTTGTGCATTTTTATTTGAATTTTTCTAACAAACAACAACTACAATAATAATATATGAATACTTGGCAAGGGTAAAGTGACTCTAAATCCCTTCCTCCTTCTCATTTTCTTTCCTTCCACTGTCTGTATTTCACATATTTGTCTGCGGTTAAAGTTGTTTGTGGTTACAATGTCTGAAGCAAATGAAATTTTACTATAGACTTACTACACCCATAGAAATATGGGAGTACACTTCTCTCTATACCATACATATTATTATATTTTATTTACTCAAAGATAGGCATAAGGATATGTGTGTGGGGTGTGGTATGAGGTGAAATTATTACTTATATGCAGCTGTTTTAATATGAAAATGGTATTTTTTATTAAATCGCATAAATATTTATTGCTTTTGCTGAATGAGCTTAAAAGTTTATTGCCTTTGTTTCACATAACTTAGGACTAAACACACACACACACACTCACATGCCCACACACACCCACACAAACTTATAGAGCTAAAGAGTCCTTAGAACGACCTAATTGCATATTTTATGCTAATGAACATTTACTCCCACTTAATATTATTTTAAAAAATGATGTCATCATCATCATCATGATCCTCATCATAAAATTATTAATTACTATTATTATTGTCTATAACTAAATGCAATATTAATTACATAAATGTTTATTTTCACCATTTTCAGTTCCATTAAAATTAAATTAATAAGTACAATACAATAAGATTACGTATACACAATCAATAATAATAAAAATATTATGTATACGCAATAAATTTCACATTACGTATTGTGTATTTGAAACAAAAACAAAAGAAAATAAAAAATTAAAACAATTTTAAATCGCCTTATGAAAATCAAATAAAAATGAAACAAACAAGAAAACAATCAAGAACACAATCAAATTCAATTAAAATTGTTATAAATTACTGAGAAGAATATTTCATTCCTATTTTTGTTTTTATTATGTCGCGTTCTCAGAATTTTGAATCACAATAAATAAGATTTCTGGTTGGAAACGAAGCGAGGATGGGTGCGACACATACATAAATTGAAAATTTGTGAAAAAAAAGAAAAGAGAAAGATCTTTCGTTCCAACAAATTAAACTAAAGTTGCTGCGGGCGCTAGAAACTTTGTTATATCTTAACACGTCAGTAAAGCTTGAGAGCTCAGGGTGGTTGAGGAAGTTGCCCCACCCCCCCAATAGAAATAGCAAAAAATATACTTAGAAAGAAAGAGTAATTGGTTATACGAAGATAGATAGAGATAGAAGGAGAATAAAAGAGAAGACGGATAAAGGAGGAGGAGAAGAGTAAGTGAAAAGAAAGCAAGCCATGCAAAAAATCAAGTGAGACAGGAAAGCCATAAGTTTTATATTTTATTTTCGTGTATTCACACACATTGAATTTGAAATTATGAAATTTGAAGATATGTAAATTTTATGAGAAGTTATGTAACCAATTGATTGTGATAGCATAGCATTTAGAATTTATTCTAGCAGATACTATATCTATGATCTTAATGTATGACACATGATATAAGAAAAAGAAAACTAAGTAGCACAAAATTCTCATAATATTTATACAAGAAATACCATAAGAATACTAAATTTATATAATACTAGCTGTGCCCCCGACTTCGTACGCGAGGTATTCGGAATATGTTTGTAATAGCGTGTATTTTGTTATCTTTTTCCCTAATTATCAGACCTTTAATGTTGCCCCGCAACTAAAGAGGAAAACATTCGAAAATCAGCCAAAAAGTAGGCAACAGAATTAAAACTATGAATATCTTTTGATTTAGTAGGTCGATTTTTATAAAATAAACGCTAAATGTTACACGAAGCTTGCTACAATACACTAGTCAAAACTGCATTCAAATAGGTTTAGCGGTTTCTGAGATTAGCGTGCACAGACACGAAAAGGCTTACGATTTTATATATATATAGATAGATATAGATATATAGATTGGGTCGTGTAGTAAGAAATTTGTAGAAATGAAAGCGAAGATGGTTGATAGTATAGGGAGGTATTGAATTCCTTCAAGGCACCTTTTACAGAGTTGTTGGAATTAATTGTTTTCGCACCATAAAGTTGTACAAATTTGGTAATGGTAATCCGTGGGGGCTAAGTCTGGTGAGTATGGAGGATGTTGAACAAGTTCCAACTACAATTATGCAGTGTAAAATCTGGTGTTATAAAGCAGTAAGATAGGAGTCGATCTGTTGACCAATAAATTTGCCATAAGTACTTCATAAGTTCGTTATATATATCAGTAACACGAGTAACTTCTTAGTACTGCAGTCTTCTATATGATTAAACGGCAAACATTGAATTTGTGAAACCTTTCCTGCTTACACCACTTAATTGATTTTGACAAAAAACATACCAATTGAAAGGAAAGATGTGTACAGCTTTAATTTTATCAAAATTGGTTTAGTGGTTTAGGTATGAATAGGTGTTAAAGATAACCGCTTTCCAACAACAACATCACACAGCCGTAGATGTGGTCAATGCAGTAGAATGGGAAATTGATAGGTTTGTGTGCCTCTCTCTCTTCTGATCTACTGCTGTACGCTGTTATAGAGTTTTCGCAAATAACACTGCTTTCTCTAGAATACGATCGATTGTGTCGGCTGGTTCCTCTCGTATTAATTAACATATAATTAAGACTTTATTTAGGCCATTTTTGCTCTAACAGAAGTATTTGAAGGAATGAAAATACATATTCAATAAATTAACCGTATCCCGCACCTGATCAACTTTGGTGTGTTTCGTGCTTTGTAATATGCTATGACGATACTTGGGTGATATTTTAAAGTCAGCCGACTTTGTGACCAAATGAAAATCGAAATGATTGCACTGCTTTTATTTTCTTTGATTTTCTTAAGCCTCAATTACATTGCACGAGTTTACAATGTACTAGCCAACGAATTCACTATCTGCTAATGAACTTGCCCAGCGTTATCATATTGACTAGTTACTAGCAGATTGTAGATAATCTACCAAAAAATGATAAGAGCTGGGTTACTTTTCTAACATGTAGGCTTTTAAACCGATGACGTTGAGCGAGTTTACATTCTACTAGGTAGACTATAAATACTATACAAATTACATGGTAAGACAATGGAATTATTCTAAGTGGTTGGTATTGCATATTGTACTTCATCTTGTCTTAAGCTTATGTTCCGTCAAAAGAACAATTACCACTATCGCCATTGCTCATATTAAATACAACTAGGTTATAATTATAAGCTTATTTCCAAAAAAATAAAAAATATTAACAAAATACTATCTAAGACTGGTTTCCAATACCATTATAGAGTATTTAAAGGTCTATCAAACGTATTTACTTGTTTACACGTAGCCTTCTGTTGGCAACATTTTTCTAAAATAAAAGAAACTAAAGTCACGTAAAATTTTTCTCTTTTCTATTCACGTTGTATTCGGAAGATGTAAATGGAAAACACAAAGTTTTTCTTAATAGAAAACAAGAAAGGAAGAAACAAGAAAGGAAGAAACAAAAAAAAAAACACAAATAGATAAAAATTGTTTACAGTTCATTCTTTTGTATCTTCTTCTTCAAATTGAAAGAATCGGAAAAGTAAGAAAAAAAAAGAAACTAAATAAAATACTATATACGAGTATATACAGAAAGGGATTTAGTATGGCTATAAAAAATTTACTGTGGAAATTCAAAAGATTTCTAGTAGTACTAGTAGTTTTCCTAAAAATTACATTTTGAATAGCAAAGCTAAGAGAGAAAGAAGACTCACTCAAAAATGTACAAGTACTTCAACATAAAACGCTGATGATGATGATGATGATAATGATGAGGTTGGTGATGTGGATGATGTTATATGTTAATTGAAAAATAGTTGAGAGAATTTTAATAAAGTGTGTTGTGGCATCATCATTAATTTGCTTAATTAAAGAAAGTTTTCAGATTTTCATTTTTGTTAGAAATCATTGAAAAGCAGAGAGTCGAGTCAGTCCAATGTAGTTGTATAAAAGTTCTATAAATGAAAAGTAAAGAACTTAAAACCAAAAATAAATTAAAGTGAATAAAAAAAATGTTTAATCAATGGTAAATTAGTACTAGTAAAGTTCATGTAACTCAATTAGCGAAACGTGCATGGCGCCAAATGTACTTCATTAGCATATTTTTAGGCAGACAGAGAGCTAGGGACAATGATAACTATAATCATGATTATGATTATAATGGTAATGATGTTGATGATGGTGTTGAAGGTAATGATGATGACAGTCAATTGGTAATAAGCATTATGTATGCAGACCATTGACGTGCCTTGAATGAATGGTAGCGCTGAACTAGAATAACACCAAACAAAAGCTCAAACTTACGCACGCTCGCACGCATATTTTGCGCCTTTTTACACAAAGTAACAAACACCAGAACATACAAGCTGAAAATAGGAGTTAGAGTATGGAGAATGAAGTAAAAAAAACAGACATGTCGCACGTGTCTCATTAGCAATTAAATGAGGACATGCATATATAATTAGTTTAGCATATTTTTAGGTGTATGTATGGTATGTACTTTCACCGTAACACACTCTTTCATTTCATTCCTTCATTAATTTTCATAGAGAATGAGTTCATTATACAATAAATGGGTTTTTTTTTGTTACCTTAAATAAGCAATAAAAAGCAAAGAATATTGACAACTTTGATTGCTAAACAGAAAAATGTGAAACACTTTAATCCTTTACACATATCTCAAATACCCTGGAGGTTGGTTTTTTAATTGTTATAAGTAAACACTTAGTGAAAATGAGAAGGAAAGGGGCTTTCAGTGGAGTGGCCCTCACTTTCTTTCCTTTTCTCTCTTTGTATTGGCGGAAACAATTGAGTTGCCTTTGGCTATTTGGCAATTTGTACTACAAAACTATGAACGTGTATGTATGTATATATCCTGATATTTTTTCCTTGTAGCCTTTAGTTTTTTCCTTGTTGTCATTGTTAACATTTTTTTCCTTATGCTTGTGCTTAAGCACTCTACTATAGTAACACTAACTAACCAACTATAAAAGTTCTAACTTACTTACAGTTTTCCATGGAAAATGAATTGTGCTTTTTTCTGTGCTCTTTGAAATAACAACTTCAATTACTTATCCTCATACGAATATCCTTTTTTTAGCACAACACAAATGGAATGGAATCGGATGGGATGGGAAGTGACTGCAGGCAAAAAAATAAAAAATCCTGCACATGTTAGTTTGTCTCTTTTATACTACTTCTAAGTGGAGGATTTGCCTTGTTTGCCCGGTTTGTTATTATTGTTGGTTTTACTTTGAACGTTTATGGTTTATTCTTGAAAGATAATCACATTTGCTACTCAATGACTAGCACACTCACTTCTTTCTAGTTCTATTTCTCTTCCTTTTTCCATTTTGTTTTTTTCCATATTTTTTGTCCCTCTTCTACTTCTGACTTTGTGTCTTAAGCCACACGTTTAACTAAAGAGTCCTTCCTTTGATGTTAAATTTGACGCATATTTTCTTATTTTATCCTTACTTTCAATTTTATTGAGCCTGACATATTGACTTCCTTTTCCTTCGTAGGTCTTATTTTTCTTTATTTTTATTCCTTATTCGAAGAAATCCTTCCGCCTCTTTACTTTGAGGCTTAACAGAAGATCATTGTAATCTTTCCTTCTTGTTTCGTGTTTAGTATGTTATTTTTTGTGTATTTTTGTTTTGTTTGTAGTGTAAAGGATAATAGCACACTTCATTAGTTTTGAACAATAGAATAAACACACATTTGTGAATACATGAATGTATCTATGATGATTGTTTATTTGTATTGCTAAATGTTTATATTAGAAAAGAAAATTGTTCTTATTTAATTCGCATATACGAGTACGTGTATATACGCATGTTTAACAAAAACATGCTCACTCAGTTGAGGTTAACATGATTTTTAATTGAATTTCATTCTCCAAAATAAACAAAAACCGAAATATTTTCAAATTTTCTAAAATTAAAACAAAATCAATTATAAAATATTTTAGAAAAACAAAAAAACATTTGCACATTTAAAGTTTATTTTGTTGGCAAAATTTTTGATTGTATTTTATCCAAAAGTTGAAAACTCCTTAGGGGGATTCAATTATTCAATTATTTAATTTTCAATTTTTAAACAAAAACTAAAATAATTTTGCGTGATTTATGTAATTATTGCTAATTGAATGTCAAAAAAACTGTTGCATATTTTTAGGCGTTAATTGGAATTTTAAACAATAACTTTTGATTTCCATAGTAATTATCAATTTAGTTGAAATTCATCTAATTAAGTTAATTAGCACCAAACAGTCACACGTTGAGGATGGAGAGGCTTTTCAACAATAACTCTTGGGTTTTCCGATCCCCAGATGAGACAATTTTGCTTGTTCACGTAGTCACTGAGGTGGAAATGGGCCTCTTCAGTCTAGATGATTTTTCGATGGAATTCTGGATCATTTCTATGCATTTCAATCAGCAAAGACACGACGTTGTTGATGATCAGCCGGCTTGAGTTCTTATGTTAACTGCTTTTTATAAGCCTTAAGACCCAAGTCTTTATGCAAAATACGGTGTAATGACGTTTGTGGAATGCCCAATTCCAAAGAACGATGAGGAATGGACAAACCTGGGTGTTCTTCAACATTTTGGGCTACAGCAGCAATATTCTCAGTTGTTCTTGAGCGACTTCCACGGGTTTTATTCTACACATCACTAACTTGTCCCAACAGCTCGAATTTTTCCACCAATTTCTGTATTTCTGTCCGACAAAGTGCTTCACGATGACCCAAAAATGTTTTAGTTTTACTAACCGTCTCTGTCAAATTTTCACCATTTTTATAGTGAATTTTAATAATTTCAATGCGTTGTTGAAGCGTGTATCGTTCCATTTTTGTTAATGGCGTAGTTTCTACTTGTCAAATGTCAAAAAATTACAGCTTCAAAAGTGACATCTACCGAAATAGCGGGCTATTCAAAATAACACCTCTTATCTTGTTTTTTAAACATACTTTGGTTGTAAAAAAAAACGTCCTTTTACTAATTTAAACGAACTCAATGATTATTTTATTATTGTGAAGCCATTAAAAATCATTGCTTCAAGAAATTGTAAATGAAACTAAACACTTTTAATTAATTTTCATTGGTTTTTTTGTCTCCTCCTAATGTGGTTGATGAAGCTCTTTTGTAAGTGCCAGTGATTTTCTCCATTCATTGCAACACTTTGTTTAAGCGTATTTTCCGAATAGCCTTCAGCTTATTCCAAGAATTTTATCTTTTGTATTCCATTCTGACGCTTGTTCTCATGTCAAACTAGTATGTAGCATACCCACGTTTGTTTCACTACAAATGACGCAGTCCAGCATCAATTTGTACTAGTAGTAGTATATTGCATGCTAGTTGAAAGGAATTAAGATTCCATTAAGTGGATGTAGTATGTACAATAATAGAATTGATTGGCTCGATAAGAGAAAATCTTATATGTCTGTTCGAAGTATTTGATAAATGGAACATGTAGAAATTTAAATGCTAAACACTTTACTATGCCAGTTTATGGTACAATTAGACTTAGACTGAAACAAGATGACAATTTATATAGATACAGAACCGGCATATCTGCATGAATGTGTGCAATCTTTTAATAGTGATCTAAGTTGATATATTTGATTTGATTTGGGAACAAAACAATGTTATGTAAAACGGAATAAAAGATGCGATATAACAGTTGCAGATTTTACTGATTGACTTTACTTCTTGATGCTATTATTAATTTTTTTCTATTTGTATAATGGAACAAAACATAAGAATTAACAGTGGCGGATACGCAACTCACGCAAATTGATATGTTGGCATGAAATTTTTCTGTTGTCAACTTTATGACAAAATTATTAAAGCATGAAGCAAGAAGGTGTATTACTGAAAATGTAATATCTCCCTATCAAATCCATGAATGATTTTCCTTTTTTGTTTGCTTGCGCACGTGCAGTGATATTATGACGATACATTGTTTGTTTGCCTCAAAGGTAGCAAATATTGTATTTTCTACCATATAGGATTACATGAAAATGCAATGAACAAATCTAGATGACCGTAATGGCGTATGTATGTACATGTATCGTGAATCAACAATGTCGCTTGAAGGTAAATTAAATGCATAAATTTCCATCGACAGAAAGATAGTATACATATGTATACTTCAATCCCTTTAACTCCGGTTGGAGCGTAGGGCCAAAACAGAAGTATTAAAGCCATTCCGAGAAGCTGAAGAGTGGTCCATTTGTTATATGAGTTTCTCATACCAGCGTCCACCATACGCATTCACGGTGTTTGTGGTCTTCCACAGTTTCTTAAACCTTGTGTGTTCCACCCTCCACACTACACCATACATTAAAATTGTCAAGAGATGATGATGAGGGGTCACCTTATTTTAAATAGGCATGAATTAACGAAAATTTGCAGCTTCCGGGTAAGCATGGTTGTTAGCGACAAAGACTCGCAACGATAACGGTACTGAATACACGAAGTTTGGTTTATGCCTATATGAAATTAAGGGTCAATATATTTTAATTGGACAAAAACGATTGTAAAATCTTCAGCAGTTCCGCCTGTAGTTGTTGCTTTGCTCCCAAAATAACAAAACTCTGATTTAAGGCTAATTTCTTTCTTTACCACATACGGTGAACCAAGGGGCCACACCATCCGCCCTATTCGAGAAGAAATCACTTGCCAACGTTTATTTTTAGACTAACTTCACTTGGACAAACACTTAGCCTGCAGCTTAGACCTTTCCGATAATAGCATCTCGTTGTATATTTCCGATCGGACGATAACGGGAGTTATTACGGACCACTGCACCATCGTGCTGAAGGCATATAGAATGCAGGTTCCACAACATGACTTCTGTTGTAGCTGTGAATATGAAGAGGTACCAGAGAGCATCAAACACCTCCTCTGTGATTGCCCTGCTCTTCTTGGTAGACGATTCCGTTTTCTCGTGAGACCGTTCCTCGAGGAGTTGGGTAGTTTGGCCAAAATGTTCTTTGGGAGACCTGGCTCTGTTCGAGGACTTCTCAGGTTAGTTTTTGAAAAAGAGGGTTATCTTTGGGACCAATCTTCGACAGTAGTGGATTACCCCTTACCCCTCAGTCATCACAATGGGCTTTAATCTAGTTTAATGTATTCTAATACACATTCACAAAATTTTAATAAAACCGGTTGGTTGGTATCGAAGATTAGCGTGTACACGCATAGTGATGAAGATCAATTAAATTGAATTAACGTATACAAATAAACAAACTTATTTAACATCACATTCTTAAACAATAAAATATCTCAAGAAGATGCAAAGCAAGAACCACTTTAACAGAAGATGATATTACAAAATTCTCAAACTTTTATACAGTTGTTAAAGAATCTAGCTTAAAGAAGAATGTACAGAGATAGAGAGAAAAACTTTAAGTTGTTAAATTTCAATTCTTGCTTTTTTCCCTCAAATATTTGAAATATAATATGCATGGCATCTTGCCGAAACTCACAAAAGTATGCTATAAAAATACTAAACTATACAAGAGCATTTTCACAATATTTTCTTCTATTTTCCTATCTTATTTTTGAACACTTCAAAATGCAAAAAAAAAAAAAAACAAAAACCAACAAAGGATAAGACCAAACTCAACAAAACTAAACGATATCGTTAGCTATACGATTTCAACTAAAAATTCTGATGATGACGACACGATGGCAATGCTTAGATACATTTTCAGTTGAAAATATTGTTGTTAATGCCTCCATTGTTGGTGTTGTTGGGTGTTCATGTTGTTTGGAAACAATTTCAACATTTTTGACTTTTCAAAAAAACAGAAATGAAATATTTAATAGGCAAAATATTGTACTTACTTCAATATTTTTTGTAATGTTGCCATCATGTTGTGTTAATTGGTGGTTTTAAAGCAGATTTCCGCAAACTTAAATATTTAAGGACACTTGTCGTGTTGAGTAAACGAGGCGGCTCACAGAGAATTACTATATTTTGTATTAATTTTTATTGCAACATTTTATGTGAATGACAAATGTGATGGTGTAAAGCAGCCCGAGTAAAGTAAGTAAGTAGTAGAGTATTGTAAATGTCAAAGAGGAAAATTGTATACAAACACTTAATTATTTCAATCGTATGTATACAAGTATCTGTGGATGTGAAACATTATGTGTGGGTGTGTGTGTGTGTACGGTCGTCTGCTAGGCGCCGTTTTACTCTAATAAAATTTGTTACCAGCTGCTACCTTTATTTGCATTAATAATTGGAATCCTTGCACTGAAGCGTAACGTTGTTGCACCCATTCAACGTTTGATGTTTGAGTTTCCTCCGACCATTGGGTCAATGATGATAATGGGTTTGAGTAAGTTTAAATGGAAAAAGAATAATAATAAAAAACAACAGCAATATACATAGCTTTCTATTGTAATGTAGTAGTATGAAAAAACTATTATTGTTGTTATGTTTGTATGTACTACACACTAATAAGGATTATAAAGGATTATACTAAGTACTCTGTACAATATAAAAAAGAACAACAAATAAAAATAATGCAAACGAATGGAGAGCGCATTAAAAATGTGAGTTCTCGACTGCAATTAAGCGTTTAATGGGCAACCAATTAATAAGTATGACCATCATAAAGCATAATACATAAATACTACAATATGTACAATAATACAATAATATTGGCCTCGTTTTTACAATATAAACTGCTGCTGTTGTGGAGAATTCAAACTTTCCACTTTATAATTGTTATGGTTAAATACTTTTTAATTGCCTTAATAAAGGTAGTTAATGTTTGTGCGCGTGCGTATGTGTGATGTGTTTGTCTTTCATTAGTAGCTTCACAAATAAAAGGGTAACTAATTTATTATAGCCTACTGTTCAGGGCACAACAAGGCCAAGCCGTTCATATTTATTACATTAACATTAAGGTATTTTAAACGGAAATTAAATGAAGTATGAAATTTCTTTGAACATTTTCAAAGGAAAAGCATGAAGGATAAATATTTTTAAACTCAAAAATATTTACTTCCTTTCTAGGAACCCTAAATCAACATGAAGTACAGTGACTTGGCTGAAAGTTTTGCATGTGAAAACTTACTTAAGTCAAGAGACCCATTTATGTTACAATGAAGTGTAATAAAAAGTTTGAAACATTTGATTTTGCATCCAAAAAAGAATTTGCGTGCAATATTTCTCTTTTTATTACTTTCGCCTTCATTTCATGCAGTCAACAGTCAATTTAAGTGATTGCGTGTTGCCTTAGTTTTGGTTGTTTCCGCTAAACAAAAGTTTCCTTAGAAGCGTGAAATGAGTTGTCAGTCATTGTTATGATTATAGGAATTTTCTATTCCAAGGAACTTATTGTATTTACCAAGTTACTAATCTAAAATTCCAACAAATCATACCTTAAGTCAGTTAAAGAACATTTGACCGCACACAAAAAGAGCCTTCATTAATCAACCATTCAAATGCAAACTTAACCACTTACATAGTAGTAGTAGAGTAGGGAGCGAGCTTTAGTTATTGTATTTGTACAGTTGGTTTCGGTTCAATGCATGCAACTGCGTTTGACATTTCGCTCAGTAGTAGGTTAAACCACACAGACACAGAAACCCATAACAAGCACAATTTAAACAGTCACTTTGCTTTCATTTTAAATGTCATTTTGATGATGTTGACCAACAAACAGCAAGATGATGTTGATGATGATTAGCATTGTTCTGGTTCCGGTTTATCATTCGTGGTTATCCACTTTAGCATCATCATCATAATCAACATCAACATTACTTTTATTGTGTTGTCGTTACCTTTACTGTTATTAATAATCAAATTATGCTCAATTGGGTATGAGGAGTAGAACAAAAAGGATTTTTTAGCTTCACAGTATGAATAGTATGAAGTATTTTCATTAGGGAGAGAGAGAGAAAAAGTCTAATACACTAAGGCAAATATTTAAGAAATTTAATTTGGATAATCAAGAGAGAGAAACAAATAATAAAAATAACTTCAATTTCAAGGAATTTTTATATTAAAATCTTTAAAAATGTAGATCGAGTATGGCTGAAGGCCTTATTTACTAAATAAAATGTTTGCTTCCCCAAAGCTCACACAAAATTTTGTCTTATATCGCGAATCGAGTATTTGTCGAGAGATACAAGAATTGTATAACAAACGAGTTAAAGCTTGCGATTCGCAGGACAGTATCCTGGTCCCAATTATACATAGTATGCAGATATACTAACAAATTCTCGAATTGTCACCTCAACTTTGGCCAATGACACAGCTATAATCGGCCGAATCAAATCATTATCAGACCTGGACAATCATCTTATTATAATAATTTAAAACCCTAAGTCACGAGATCCAGTCACTTTAAATGGAACAACAATTCCTCAAACTAAGGATGTAACTTACCATGGCGTTCATCTGGATAAGGCATCTCACTTACCGGAAGCCCATCGAATTAAAAAAAAACATTTAGGTTAAACTTAGAGCACAAAGTCTCCACTGGCTGACCAACTGAATATCTGGTGTGCAAGTTGAGAACAAGCTCTTCTGTATGACTCTATCATTAAACCAATTTCGACATATGGTTCAGAATTATGAGGCACCGCAAGCGAGAGTAATGTCGACCTTATACTATAAGCTCAATTTAAAATTCTCAGAACAATAACAGGCGCTCTATGATATGCATATAAGAAAAGAAGACATGTACTGCAGGTAGAAGATGAGTGTTGGAAGTGGAAGTTTAACTTTACTGCTTGAGTTTTTCGCCATACAAGATGACGAAAGGTACTACATCAAATATGTATTGGTAAACATCATAATAAGACGCATACATTGTGCCGTCGCTGGGGTCGTTCGTCCTATCTCATTCAGAAGGCACCTTGCGCCAACTGGTCTGTTAAGGCCAAGAGGAGGAATACTACTAGCAATGGCCGCATGAGCCATCTTAAAGTGGTCAGACGCCGTTTCCGCAATGGTTTCCCAGAGGGTACGAAACCCAAGGCCATGAAGGGTACCCAATCTAAAAAGACCTCTTAAAAACAATTCTTCGTTTCTTCACATCAAATAAATAATAAATAAATAAAATATTCATCTCACTTCCGTCACAATGATCGTCCAGCCCTTCTGTTAAGTTAGAGACCCACTTGTAGGAAGGGTTAATAATTATATAAGGGCACATTCAAAGTGAAGATGAGTGACAAGATAATGCAAAGACTGACTTTAATATAAAAAGTTCTTAATGATATCTATGTACATACATAGTACTTATGTTGATTTCATCTAATGGGTATTAGCTTGAATACATACAATATTTCCTAATGCAAAAGAAAGGAATCAATCATTTAAAACAAAGTTTCATTTTTAAATTGTTCCAAAGTTTTATGAAAAGTCCTTTCCTTTACTTTTTTATACATATAATATATCTTCCTGCAATCAAAAACCATTTGATACACTTGCAGCACCATCAATTTTTTTTTTATGATTTAAAATATTTTTTATATGTTTTAAAAAACATCAACAAAATGTCTTCTTTTTTTCTGTAAAACGACTAAGCCCACTAACATCAACCGGCCATAAATGTCCATGAGCCTTAAAAAGCAATAAAATATCGCACATGAATGTATTAAAAATGTCTGTCACGACTTTCATTTGGTTCTCTGTTACTATTGTTGTTGTTGTTGGTGCCTTGCCATCAGGTGGCACTCAACAAGATACAAGAAAATTAAAAAAAAAAAAATGGAACAACCAAAAAACATCAAATTGTGGAAAGTTAAAAGACAACATTAAATATTTGTTCGTTTGCAACAACATTTTTTTCCTTTTTTTTTTTGTTTCCTTGTCGTTTATGTTCAATTTTTATCGTGACGCGCATGTTCATCATTTGATGAAGATTACCATGTGCATATACTGGTATGCATACACCTATATGGTATATGGTAAAATACTCAAAAAGACAAAGACAAAACAAGAATGAACATTTACTTCAGTTCCACCAAAGTTTACATAACAAATACTTTACAAAATTTGTGCAGGAATTTAAAAATAATAAAACTGCGATATACATTTGTAACAGGTGATCATTCCAATGTAAGTAAATATTGCAAGAGAGATGCAATTGTAGATGAGTGGTCCAAAACCGACTGATATTAGTTGATCAAGAGAAAAACAACCAGACACTTGTGGGAAGTATTCCGTCTATTAATAAGTTTTAGTTAAATTTACAATACAGATTAGATTTGTTAGAAAAGATGTAGTCTGATTAAGAATTCAACTGATCGGTTTACCTGTGATCAAGAAGGAAGTGCTCATGAAATGAGCAAAGACATTAAGCTCAAATTAATGTTTGCCATGAAAGTTTACTTTCTATCGGGACATAATAACGAAGCGGCAAAGAAAGTGCGAGGAACGATTAAGTCCATAACTACGCGCCTCATAATAAGTTAGCTATATGATATGGCCCTGCTCAAACCAGTTGTCATATTTAATATTTGTATGAAGTCATAATGTCCTAACTAACTAATTATAAACCTCTTTCAATAATCGAGAAACAATATCACTTAATAAACATAGAATAAAGTTCTTTACAAAATATCAAATCGAAATCACAAAAATGAATGAATGAGTTCAACTATCAAGTATTACGGTGTTCTTTGCTTCACTAATATGCATACATATACGAGCCAGAGATGTGCAGTGAACGACAATAATCGCATTCACGAAAAAAATGAGCAAATAAAGATTCGTTACCTCTATCGCTGTCAAGTGTGATGAACAACGTTATGGTTGAGACCGATAGAGATAACGAATCTTTCTTTAGTCATTATATTCGTGATTCTTGTTGTTAACTGCACATCTCTAATAAAGGTTTATTCATCAATATCTATATTTTCCCCTTTAAAGTAATCTCCCTTAGATATAATACACTTGAGCAGTGTTTTTTTCAAGCCTCAAAGCACTGCTGATATGCGCTTTTTGGTAGGGCCTTGAGGTCTTCTCGCGATGTGGTTTATAGTTCTTTTTATTTGTGGAAAGAGGAAAAAGTAGCAGGGGATCAAGTCTGGGGAATACGGTGACTAACACATGATAACGGCTTTGTTTTTTCCCAAAAAATTACGAACAAGCAATGAGCAAGTATGAACTGGCGCCACAATTCCTTGTGTTTTTTTTCTTATTGCTTCACGCACAAGGCACATAACTTCAAGGAAATGTTCTTTATTGACCGTATGACCTTCTGGCGAGAACTCACGATGCACTAAGCCATACGAAGAAAACAGTGAGCAAATCATTCACATTGAGCCGAACTTGGCGTGGTATTTCCTCTTCTGACCGCTTCCATTGATATCATTGCGCTTTAGTTTCGCCATTACCCATGTTTTCTCACTAGTCATGACCCTTTTGAACACATCTGGATCGTCGTTGATGTCATTCAATACTACGATTTTGTTTGTTACACCAATTATGCGGTATCTAAGCTCCCTCCTTTAATGAATTGTTATACAAACGTCGGCTCACAGTGATACTACTCACTGCAAAATATTTGAATGGTATACTCATACAAATAAATACTTATGACAGGAGATTTAGATTAGATAAGTTATGCGTCGTCTCTATTGCCAACATTATATAAATAGTTTACTGTTGTCTAGATAGCGGTTTCATAATAACCGTTATAAAAGACATGTGTGTATGGTATGGTATTTGGTTTTCACCTTTATTACCTTATTGTATTTTTAGATGTATCCTCCAAGCTCTATAACTCTTTTCACATTGCTTTTATAATAAATTTTCGCAAAAGAACCCATTTAGTTTTGATTGTTTTTTTTACCTTTTATGGCTTGTGATGCTTGTGATATTTCCCAATTTACCACAAAGTTAACAACCATTTGTTAAAATCTTGATATTGGTTGCTCAATAAAGTTGATGGGTTTCATGTAAAGAACTTTTAATTGGTTGTTATTAGAAGGTGGGTTATACATAGAATGACTGTGTGACTGGGTGAACTCTGAAACTATTGAGTGGGTGTAACTAAAAAAAAGGAAAATAGGTAAATAGTGTTGCTTCATTCAATTTTCTATAAATAAAATTGATGTGGATTTTTTGTTGTTTTTTTTTTTTTAGTTCTACTACCAGCATTTGATAGTCTTCGTTTCATGTGGCTTTGTGCTTTTGTTTCACATGTTGTAACATGAACACACACACACACTGAATCACAAAGGATATGAGTCTTTGCCAAAACAAACGTACAAAAACTAATGTATGTTAGTTGTCGGCTTTTGGCCTTAGGCACTAAATAACTGTCTAATAAAAACCAAAGAGAGCAAGGAAAATACTATCTACAAGTGTATGTAAAGGAGGATATACCTACATATATATGTATATACTCTTACATAGATTGAAACTCGTATGCTCACCCACATTAAATCAACCTTAACGAACCTGTTAAGTGCAGCTTTGTGATCCTATATCTTCCTGTCTATCTACAAGTATACCATATATCCAATATATGTATCTAAGACTGCGTGAGCTTATACATGTGTTTGTGTAGGTGTAAGGTTAGCCTGGAGTTTGACTTTAGGTAATTTGTCAAGTTTTAGTAGTAATGGAATTTTTGTTTTGAAATCCTAAGATGATATTGCAATCCAAAACCGAATTCAAGTTGCTTGTTGCTGCCATTTAACTTGAATTTGTATTTTGACAGGTCCAGATTTACTACTAGTTAGTTTTAGTTGTTTTTAGTTGAGACAGGTACAGGCAGATAGATAATAAAAACACAAATTTCAAGCTTAAGGGCTGATTGGCTGGCCCCTTTGTCCTTGTCCTTGTCTTGTTGTCAATTGGAAATATCACCATATTATTGAGAGAAAAAGAAAAAAATTTTCTGTTTTGTTAAGCATTTTCAGGTTGAAGTGAAGCAATTTGATTTGATTCATTTTGCCTTCCTTCATTCCTCTGGAATGCATTTGACACAACCGACAATAAAAAAAAAAAGTTTGTTCTACTTTCTATAGAAATTTTTACATTTTCATGACAAAGAAAATCAATTAAGGGGACACACGTTGGTAGCCGGAAAAAGAAGGACTTTGCATAAATTGTATACAATTTTAATTTTATTTTTTTCAATCTTCTATTTACTTTTTTTTTTGTTTGTTAACAAAGAATTTGTCTACATTGTTATTGTCAAAAATAATTTGTACAAGTATTTTCTCTTTGCAAAATACAATAATAATGACAACACACACACACAGAAAATGGAATGAATGAAAAAGGAAAAGGAAATAGCTTGGCCAAACAATGCAGAGGCAGGACAGTCGAAAATGATTTGGTAACCAAAGCATAATATAAAAGATTTGATAACAACACATGGGGATTCTAAAGGGAATTTTGCAAAAGAAGTATTTGCCAAAGTCCAAAATAAAACCAAATTGAAATAAACAGATTGAGTGGCCGACAAATAATTTGAATTAAATTTAAAATACTTTAAGAAAAACCATAGAATTCTCAATCTTAATCAGTGCCATAGATTTTGAAAGGCATGAAGAATGCAACAAACTTCACAGAAACTTTTAAAGCAAAAACTAAAATAAACTCAAACAAACTAAACTGAACTCAAATTGTGGTAAAGTCAGCCCAAGGATAGATAGATAGTAAGAAGCAGTAGAATTTGAAAAATTCATTCGTTTAATGAAAAAATGACTCCATCAAGAATTGCATGCTTCTTTAGAAAAAAAAGGAAAAACCTAACATAGTGGCATGCACCACAAGGTAATTGTTGGAGAACAAGTTTGAAAACACCACAAAAACCGAAATATACGACACAGAGAACCAACAACAGAAGTGACTAAATGAACGAATGAACTATCTTGTACATACAATCGTCCTTCTTCTAATACTCTTCTCTTACTATGCAAATTGAAATGAAAGAAACTACTACAACAATAATATGGCACATAATGTTAAACAAGAACCTGAACCTGAGTGAGCAAGCGAGTAATGGTTTTCTTTAGCCGCCTTTTAGACGCTGCTCCTGCTGCTCTTCTACTTAGCATAATACACTACTCTCATAGGCAGGCACTCAAAACAATACCCAGTGGTGCATTTACCAGAAGGCTGAGTAGGCTGGAGATTAGGGCGATAAATTTTGGCCAATAAAGATGAAGAAATGAGGATAACTGCGAGTAACATTTTCATCGATAGACTCTCATCCAAATTAGAAAAACAGCAGGAGGCCTATATCAGGTTCAATGTAAAATTTTCATTTTTGACCAAAACTACTGAATTTTCATTATCAACCCTTACGGAAAAAGTTCTTTTCTTACTAGAAATGATTTACAGACTAATTTAGTTCAAGAATGCATACATTTTCAATACTATAATTTTGGTAAAACAAGGTTCTAGATCATTGATAAGTCTATCTTTGTCCCTGCGAAAACAGAATTTCCGAAACGTTTATCCAAACTTTGACATTTCGGTACGAATGGTTCTATATACACCAGTGACAAATTGTTCGGGTGAGAGAAGCTTTTCTTGCTCAAAACGTGTGAAAAATTATTTCATTACTTGCCCTGTCTTATGAGTAGTGGTACCAGTACCCAAAAACTGTTTCTTCTGCAATCTAAACTAAATCGTTGAGTTCTAGGCAATCTAGGAACTGACACATCGATCTCATAGTTGACAATCAAACTAATTACTGGAAAAATGCGATGTAATTAGGACGATAGTGCACAAATCATAAAGTGGCAATTTCATTGAGAATAAAGTTGTAATTAATAAGATTGTGAAGCAAGCTATCGAATTGTAAGGGCGGCAGAATTTGAATAGCCTACTGTCGGCTAATGTGTAAATCCGCCACTGACAACACTACCAACAATGTTGCAGTACCAACAGAAAATAAGAGAAGAAAAAGAAATTACAAAACAGAAAGCAAAAAAGCAACCGCACATCAATAACAAAAGAATATACAATACAATGTTTGAGGATACTTACTCATCAGTACAATAAAACAAAACAAAGAGTCAAAACAAAACGTAAAGAACTAAAAAGTAAAATGGTGGAAAAAAACCAAACCAAATCGAAACGAACCATAAACTTAACGAATAGGAGAAAAGGAGAAGCATGAAAACAAAATAACCAAAAACAACCGGTGGCAAACAATAAAAAGTGAATTGCATATGATGATTTTGCCCCTGCAGCAACGAGTTTTATTTTTATTTCATTTTATTGAACAACATTCATATTGACTCAATTTTGGATTTATTGAGTTTTATCACTTTTCAAAACTTTATCTTTTGGTTTATTCTTTTCATTTCATGTGGATGTAAACATCAAATACGAGTATGTTGTATAAGAAACTTTTTAATAAAAAAGTTATTAAGTAAAAAGTAGTGAGATGAGTAGATGGTTTGATGAAAGAGAAAATATATTTTACTAATTTCTAACACATTTTACACATCACAAAGATAGAATGATGTTCATCATCATCATTATCACCATCAACAACATCATGTTTTTGTGTTCTTTTTTATATTAATTATATTCCAAATTATGCGAAAGCAAAAACCTTTTTTCTACCCATAAAGAAATATTGTACTATGTGCCTGGTACAACAAAGAAAATGAATGAATGAATGAAATGAAAAAGGAGAATTTTAGAAAATTATTAAGTGAAAATGGATTAAAACTTTTTTATTAATGTGTGTGTGTGCATTTGTGTAAGTAGAGATTATTTAAATTTAGAAAGTAATTTTCTGTGATCATATGCAAATTTTGTTTAAAAAAAAAAGGGGATCCAAACACACATTAAAGGATATTTCACTTAAAAATGTGTTTAATCTCGTTTTATATTTAAAATAACTAAGTAATATTGACCCTTGTTAGTTGACTGGATAGACTCTAAACTATATGGTTTGGATGTTTCGAAAGATTTGAGAAAGAAGGAAATTAGAAAGAATTACCTTTCAAGAAACAGATATCAATGCCAGTTTGTGAATTAGTCAACAAATTCCATAAAAATAATAAATAAATAATAAAAACTTCTGTCATAACTGTGGAGTTGAAAAAGACACTGAAAATACCCAACTCCAACATCATATGAGTTTGCCTTTCTCTTTTTGGTATACTGAACCGTTTTCCATGGAAACTTTTATTCGAAGATCTAACTGGGCAGTCTGTCAAACTTGTAAGGCATCACAAAGGGCTATCAGGTGAATTCACGTCTTTGGCAACACATGGACTTTGCTCAAGATTGATCGTGAAATAAATATAATCCAAATACAGACCACGCAGAACCATATTCTGAATAAGGCCATTCGCAGAGTGTTCAAGAAGGAAACATTATTATTATTATTTTACATAGTCATGTATTTTGAGCCTCACTTAAAAGGCCTGTTGTTATTTACTTGACCAATGTGGCGTCGGAGTAGGCGATAATGTAAGTCCGACCACAAGAATAAACTATTCTAGATAACACATTTATAAAAAGAAAAGAAATATTTTCAATAAATCAGTGGTAAATTAAAAAAATTAAACTGTTTACTTCTCAGCGTGTGCAGTATAAGAAGAATCTGTATGGAATCTTTAAATAGTATTTATACAATAAATACTTTGTAAGATCTTATTCCTTTCCTTCAAAACATGTGATTGATATTATTTTTAAGGTATACTTGTTAAGTTCCAATTGGTTATGCATTACTGAAATATTGCAAAGATAAACTACAATACTTTACGATTATATTTTAACTGTAAAATCAAACATTTGAAGATTCCGAATAGCTAGCCTAGACTAATACACTTATACTTGAGTCATAATTGAGATGCTTTCTAACATAATAAGAAGCAATCGTTTTCCACTCAATCAACTCAACTGTATTAATATTCAATCAAAAACGTTCACAAAATAGAAAAATCATATACTGAAGTATTTTTTCTTCTTCATAACTGACAAATATCTCTTCACTTACTAAGAAAATCTTTAAATCCTTTTTGGTTGTAAAGAAAAAACAAACAAAAAAAAAAAATAAAAGAAAGGAAAGGAAAACACACGCTAAGCTCAGACAGGCTGTCAAATGCAGCATAACAGCTACAATGACAACAACCACAACAATAATTTTCCCTCAAGACAAGATAAATTGCATTGCTTACTCTGTGTCTTTCTGTGTGTGTGTGTGTGTGTGTGCTGCATCATGTGGGTGAATCAGTGTGTGTCAAAATGTCGTTTTTATACACTTTATCAACACCGGAGAGATGTGTATTTGCACTTTAAGCTGATGTTTTGCTACACTGAGAACTATGTCAACAATTGATAAACTTTAAAGTTTTTATTAACACTAGATGTGCCCGCGACTTTGTACGCGTTGTATGTATTTGAAATATATTTGTAATAGCTAGTTTTTTAATTATTAATTAATAATAATATTAATATTTAATTTATTTACTTTTGCTTTGCCTAATCAACAGCTGTTTAATGTTGGCGCGCAACGAAAAGAGAGGGAAACAGTCGATAATCAATCAAATTGAATTATAAATTAATATCTTTTGATTTTGTAGGTCAATTTTGATTAAATAAATATATCGAGCAATGCAAATATGTTGTTTAGTTTTAAAAATACAGTGGAACGTCACTTAAGGGACTGCGCATTCTACTATGTTATTGAGAGTTGCTGGTGACGTCAAATGCAGTGATCACTGTATTTTTGTGTGCGCTCAACTCGATCGCCTGCGAGTAGTAGTTGTTGATGTTCAAAGTGTCTTTTTCATCCCCCATTATTTTTGTGTTTAAATAAAAAAGACAAATAATGAATAGGTTTATCAATATAATCAATGCATATTGCATGTGGTTATTATTACAAATCATACACTGAAACATAAGTAATTTGAAAAGTGATTCAAATCATCATCATTCCTGTTACTTGTTTTATTCAAATTTGAATTTGAAAAAATTAGGCAACGGAAAAAAGGAAAAAGAAGACAGTCGAGAATCATCTTAACAAAGTAAAAATTTCCCAACACTAATGCGAGTGTTGTTGGCGATCGTGCTGGCCTACGGCTTGATTTGATTGGCTAGCACAAGTTCATTATATTCGTGCATATCTGTTCGTGTGCAGTGTATTTTAAATGTGTTGAGATCGAAGTAAGCTGTGAAATTTCTCATGTGGAAAGAAAATAAATTTTAAAGCTTAAATTCTACGTCAAATATTTGTCTGAGAGGTAAAACATTTAAATTCAATTCAGATGTAAAATATATCTAAAGAAAAACTGTCTTAAATTTTCATATTCTTCTAAATTAGTTTGCCGGCAGAAAATTAAGTGAAAAAAAAAAAAAAAAATATACAACAACAAAATACAACGTGAATACTTTCTTCAATTTTCTACCGGTAAACAAACGGTGCAACATCATTACATCTATCGGAAAAGGACGGAATTCTGCAGTAAAATTTATCTAAATAAAAACTGTCTTAAATTTTGATATTCTTCTAAATTGGATTGGCCGCACAAAATCAAGTGAAAAAAAAAATATACAGCAACGAAATACAACGTGAAAACTTTCTACAATTTTCTACCGGTAAACAAACGGTACAACATCAACACATCTATCGGAAAAGGACGGAATTCTACAGTTTTAACATGTCTGAACTACAATCTTCACTACTGCTTAAAAAACAACTTTTGGAATTGCAGCGGAATCCCGTAGATGGTTTCTCGGCAGGTCTCATTGATGATAACAATATTTTCATGTGGGAAATTGTTATAATTGGGCCTTCAGATACTCTCTATGAGGGGGGTTGTTTTAAAGCCCATTTATGTTTTCCAAAGGAGTATCCATTGCGTCCGCCACGCATGAAATTCATTACTGAGATTTGGCATCCAAATATTGACAAATCCGGAGATGTTTGTATTTCAATATTACATGAGCCTGGTGATGATAAGTGGGGCTATGAGAAGGCATCTGAAAGATGGCTTCCGGTGCACACAGTGGAGACCATTTTGCTTTCGGTCATATCAATGCTAACTGATCCGAATGACGAGTCGCCGGCCAATGTAGATGCAGCAAAGGAGTGGCGTAACAATTATGCTGAATTTAAAAAGAAGGTGGCTCGTTGTGTGCGTAACAGTCAAGAACTCACTCAGTAAGAGATTTTTAAGCAGTGCGTTGCAGTTCCTCCACCTCCTGATGATCCTCAAAAACACCTATATCACCGATCCCTATATGACCTATCCCTATATCACCTATTTAAATACTTTCCCAAATTTGAACGTTAATTAAAAATACATGCAAAGACTTTAAAGAATTCTGCGACACACAAAAAAAAAAACAGAAATAAACAGTTTGAAACTTTATGAACAAAAATTGACTTCTTTCTATTTTTGCAGCTTATAAAATTCTCTTTCTAGTGTAGTTTGTTATCTCTTTAGTTTGGTTGTTTGCTCTTTTTGCACATGCCGGTAAAAAAGAAATAACAATAAACTGAATGAATGACAGACTCTCTGTCATATGCTTTCGCACTCTCTTCATTTTCATAATTTCTCTTTCTTTGTGTGTTTATGGTGTTACTTGTGCCTACCAATAGCAGTTGTATCAACGTAATGCATTGCATGTAACGACGAGACGACTTAAAGAAAGCAAAGCGTAAGAAGAAAAAATAATGTTTACTTTAACCGAAACGCGCGTAAGTTAAATTTCGAAATGTTTAAAATATTTACAAAGGTACGTGATGATGTTATACTAAATACAATAGTATTTGTGTTGTTGTATTCGTTTTCGATTTGATTGGATTGAATTGGTTTGGTTTGGTTTGGGTATTGATTCGGTTCGAGCAACCATCATCCAATCAACATCAACAATTCACATTCATCAGAAACAAACAAAAAAAAAAAAAAGGCAATAACACTTTACTTTTCAAGCGCGCAAATACAGAAATTTAACAGTTTCTTTATCTTTTTTAACCTTCCCTCCACAATGGTTTCGTTTTTTTTTTCAGTATGAGTTATCAGATTTTATGTTTGACAGACAAATAGACCGAGCGAGGACAGAGAGAAACAAACTTGAATGACTATAGACAAACAACTTAAATCGTTATAATTTGGTGCTGTTCACGATTGATGATGATGATGACGCTTTTTGTAATTTGCATAACTGACATTTCATGACCTCCAGCCTCCAGCATTTGGCTTAGATCAGCAACAATAGCAGCACCAATAGCATATTATATGTAGTATGTATCTTTTGTCAAGTGTTTAGACCTCGGCATTATATAGTATGTGACTTGTCCTATAAACAAATTTCCATTAGTCAGTTAGTACAATAGTTGGTTATTTCTCCTCGTCATCATCTGCTTGCTGCTGGCTTGCTTTACGCTCTTATTTAACTCAAGTGGCAATCGATAAACCAAGAAAAGTAGCATATAATTCATGTTAAGAGGAGGAATGTGTTTTAGGATGATGATATGAAACAAACACTATATTCACTATACTACAAAAGCATGCACGACATGACATGTGAGAGGGTAAACTTAAAGTTGCTTATCTTGGCAAAAAAAAAAACAGAATATAAATTCTATGTAATTTTTGTTTGGGGATTGAATGAATGAATGTAAGCACGAGCAAGCAAACAACAATGTCATTGACCTTTGTCTATTGTATCTATGTGTATGTGTGTGTGTGTATTCTTAATGCATTCATTCATTGCCATAAGTAAGAGCAGCAAAGACTAATACATTGTATTAAACATTCTTAGCCATAAAGGACATGGGCAAATGGTGGTCAATCTGTTTCTGTCTATTCTATTCTTTTCTTTTGTTAATGTTAATGTTATTTGTTGACTATTTTATGTATTTAGTGTTTAGTATTTGTGGTTTATTAAGTTTCATTGCACACGTGTTTCATTTTCATTGCTTAATTACAATTTATAGACGTTCGAAATTCAAAAAGCATCCAAAATGAAAACAAATAAAGAGAAAAAAAAATACAAAAAGAATTACATAAAAAAGAAACATAAACCCAAACACAAATGCAAACACAAACATAAACAAAGCGTATCAAATACTCGTACGTACAAGGAAGATCATCGTAGATTCCGTTTATTTTGGCCTTAATTACAAGAAAAGAATGCGCTTAATTAGTATCTACTTTTACCATGCTTTTCCTCTCTTTTTAATACCCTTCATACTTTACATAAACTTTCAAATGACTTTCATGGAAAGTTTGTAGCATAAAATCACTGAAAAAGAAAATAGAAATTGTATATGTAATATATTTTGTCTATTGGTTAATCGGTTAGTCTGATGAGTATGCAATTTGATCATTCAATTGTCCACATATTTAACTGATTATGTCTTAGGCTTCATTTTGTTATACGTAGAAATGTTAGAAATACTCTTAAAGGCAATGGGTAACAAAAATCAGCTAATCGGTCAAGTTATTTTCTGTCCTTAAGATTTACAATCTACTAGCCAGCGCAGGCATTCGTCCAATGCAATCCTAGTCGCTAGCTATAAGCAGATTGTAAACAATCTTCCAAGAATACTAGTTGAATGACAGGCTATTTTGCTTGCTACTCGTGGCGTGTCTATGACATTGAGCAAGAGGAAAGTTTTGTATGCCATCATCACTATCGCATACGCCGATTTGCCTCACCTTTATACACATGCAAAATACCTAACTCAAATTTCGCATAGTTTTTGATGATGACATATTATTTATGAAAATAACATATCTGTCACGAATATTTCCAAGCCAACTTGTGTTTCAATTGTCAAGATACAAGTACAAGTGCTCAGATAGCAATGTTAACAGCCAGAATGGTGGTAACAGTCTATGGTGTCGTTCGTCTCGTGTCTTTTGTTATGACATGGAGGCTTACTGTCTGTTCAGACAGCGACTAAAGCAGCAACTACTGCAGCAACTACAGCAACCACTGAGCGATCGAGAGCCGATAAAAAGAACAATATATGACAGCAACGCCAAAGAGCACACAAAACGCTCAATTTAAGCGGAGCCTTAGCTCAAGGTTTGTACTCCTCAAATGAACTAGACCTAAAACTAATGATTTTTGTATGAACAACTTTTTTAATTCTCTAATCTAATAGTCTATTATCTGCATTGTTCTTCAAGATTAATGTGTGTGAGAAGGGTATATAATTTTCGATGCTACTGAATTTAATATTTTTTTTATTGTAGTTTTTTTATGTATTTATTTTTCTCTTTTCCTTTTTTGGTTGTTGTTGTGCTCTCATTAAACTCAGTTTTTTCTACTTATATTGCAACATCTTTAGCACACACGCACACACACAAATATCCATCATATAAAACTAATTAGACAAGCCGCAACTTAAAACTCAGCTGCTGTTGCTGCAGATGATTCTTGTGCTGTTTGCCTTTACCTTACATTCTTCCCTTCCTTCTATTCCATTCCATATACCGCTGTCATCTTCATCTTAGAGCATCATTTTCAATCTTAAAACGTCAAAAGTTGTTTTTGCGATGGTGTGGCATAGACAAAGAAGCCGAAGATTTCACTCCGCTGAGGACAGACTGACTAAGTCATGACGTTCGTTGGTAAACCTTTCAACAACAGTTTTTCGACATGATGATAGGTTTTGATAGGCAGAGTGTAGTGCAGTGTAGTTTGGAGAGGAAGTTCTTCTTTCTAAACACTTAAGAAATTTACATATTATGATTTTGTGGAGGATTCAAGTGACACAAGTACTATTACAAGAGAAGGAAAAAGAAAATATTTTACATATTTTATTTATTAGGATGAAGGATAGAATTATTTAAATAAAAAATGGCGTCGGTCTTATTTGTTTGTTTATCTATTTTCCAGTTTCTTTATAATTTTTCCGCAATTGTTTTGCGTTTTCATTTTTTCTAATAAAAATTTTTGGCATATTTTTTCATTTTCTCCAAATTTTGTATTTTTTCTCTGTAAAGCAGACAATTTACCTTAATTGATTTAAATATAAAAACATATATGTACACTCACTCACACTCTCTGACACACACACACAAACACTTAAGTATGGTTATTTTCAACACGCATAAACAGCAGGAAGCCACGTACGAAACTCACAAACAGAACAAACAATTGATGCAAAAAGAAAACGTAGCATACTTTCAAGCGCATTGTTTTTTTGGTTTTTTTTTTATTTGTTATGGTTCTGTTTTACTTTATATTTTTCGCTTGTGTGCACACATTTATTTTAAAGGATTAAAATATTTCGGTTTTTTATGTATTTAGTTTTGTGTTGGAAATTTCTTTTCTTTTAAGGAAAAAACCATAATTTTGTGGTTAAACACGTTATTGTATTAAGATTTTAACACATTATTCCTGATTGATACTTTAAAAGATATTCTCATATTTTTATCAGAATATTTGTTTGAGAAACTTTGCAATATTTTATCCTAAAGCTGAACAAAAAAACTTCAATCATGGAGGATTTTTTAATTTGTTAAAATCAATCGATTTTTGGTCTCTCTACCTCTAGTGGCAATTGGAAAAAAATAGGTTACCCCTACCGTTGTCCATTGATACCAAAACCAATAAGCCCAATACCAAGCCACGTCTGTTGTCGTATGTATAAATGACAGTCAGTCACTCAGTCAAATTAACTCAGTGAAGCAGGCAAAATGAAACCAAACCCAACCCAACCCAACCAAACCAAACAAATGAAACCCAATCCAACCCTACTAACTACCATAAACTGAACTGAACTGAACTCAACTGAATTGTGTACAAGAAACGAACGGAAAATGAATTTTGAAACCTGTTTGTAAGTTTATTTTTAGCAGTCAGTGTTGCGTATAAAAGCGCAAGAATGCGTTTAAAGGAGTGTTTGAGAGAGAGAGAGAGTAGAGTGAAGTAAAGTTAAGGTACAATATTATACGAAGAGGAAGGACAATAGCAGCAACAATAACCAACCATATAAATAATAGCATTACAACATAATAGTATGTAATAATGTCGAGTTGTTCTCAAAAGCTAATCGGTTGAAAATGTACCTATAGAATAAAGTGTACTTTTTCATCTTTTGATGACGCCACCCAGCCAACAAAACAGTTTATTCAAACTGAACTGGTCTAAATCCAAAGGATTTAAAAATTTAACAACCACAAGTTCAAAATTAAAGGAGTTACATCATTCCACTATGTATGACATGCGTGTGTATTTGTCAGTATATGTATTGTATATACTATATGTTGTTATGCAAACAAATGCTACACAATACAAAAATTTACATTTGTGAAACACATATTAATATTGTATTTTTTAGGTGCCACATCAAAATCACATCCTTACTGAAGTTACCACTTCAAAGTGAAGACTAAATTGAGTGTGGATGTTTGTGATGTATGAGTGTATATGTATGTATGTTTTTATTTGCGGGTGTCATGTGTAAAAATGAAATCATTTTCATGTTTCGTAGCATACCATAAATCTGTTTATATACCCTTCACTATTGAATGTCAATGATATTTACTTTACTTATGTTAGATAGTTTGGAAGGCCTCTCAAAATTATGATTATGTACTAACAATCTGCCAAACAGTCTTACCAGTGTTTATTCAAAGATTATTGTACTACCACTCGCTTTCTTTATGCAAAACCAGAGAATATTTTGTTGTCTTTGGTTTCATTTAATTTTTAATTAATATCTTTTAATTCTGTAGGCAGATTTTGATGAAATAAACACTAAATATTACTCACAATAAAGCTTCTTATTGTTCAATAATTCGATTTTGAATCCAATGAGTGGCTTTTATGTGATGAGCGCACAAACGGACATACAAACAGACAAAAAATTCAAAGTCTATGATTTTATAATACGAGTATGTACATACAGACCGACAGTATATAAAATCTTAGAATATAATTGAGTTTCTTGTTATAATCTGCATTTAAGTCATTGTAATTGAATTTCAATAGAACCTGTGAAAGCTTAACAAACCCAAAAACCTTTGGAATGTAATTTCCAATACAAAATCTTGAATAAGATCACTTTATTTAAGTGTGTATGTAATATTTGTATTTAATTAAAAACAAGTGGTAAAAATAAATTCCTGGTAATTTTCGATCGACTGCTTTTACTGCTGCTACTTCTGACGGTCAACAACAAATGCTTTTGAAGACGACTGACTGCCTGTGGCAACTCACAACATTGGCAATTGACTGCCGACTAAAGGCTGGAACAGAATGGTGAAGCTTAAGCTGAATCTGAAACTGAAGCCCGAAAAAAAGTGAACAGAATGCGATATTCATCCATTGTCTCTTTTGCTTTGAATATCAATCAGCAGTGCTTTAGACTCAGACTCAGCTTAAGTTTCATATTGTGTTCCAGCCTTAATGGGTGCTGACAATGTTGTAAATAACGCTGCTATGGGCCATCCTGTTCTTTGTCATATCATTAAATGAAATTGTTTCGTTTCTTACTTCCTTCTTATTTAATGACTCACAGGAATCAATAAATCCAAAACCCTTCGCAAATTCAACTATTAAAAGCAGGTAATCTATCTTAACCTCAGTTCATTGGGCCTCATAGTTTCATAGAGGATGATCTATCATAATCTCATTTAGTTGATAGTATTTCCTTTATCTTTTTATTTAATCTTTTTTTAAGACTCACAGTTTTTTAAGTTGATGAATAGTTTGTTATTCTTTCCTTTTCCTTCTCTAAAATTTCTTATGTAAGAAGTGACTAGAAAATCCAATGAAACTGAATGTTTTATGTTCTTTTTAAGTTTCATGCTGCTTTTTATTTCTTTATGTATGCATAAACATATTTTGTAGATTTACACCTGCGTTAAATATTTTTATTTATGCACACATGAGCAGCACAAGGCACTCACTTGCCTCTTTGAAATGCTTAGATAAAAAAATATGCAAAAAAAAAAAAAATAAAAATATACAATACAAAGAAAGGAGTTACAAAGTAAAATATGCATATAACGAATACTGAATACCTTTTTGGGGTAAAAAGTACTTTTTAGAAAAATGAAAATAGTTTAAAAATGATAATTAAAATGAATATAACTGTGGGTAAAATCAGTTTCAAGAATTTTCTACACAAATTTACTGAAAAACTCAACATAGAAGCACATATTCATGTGTGGAAAAAACACTGGAAACATCACAAAATCTTAGGTACCTTCAAATTGAGAAAATTTTATCATAAGATGGAAGGAGTTTGTCAAATGTTCTTAACAAATATATCTGAAAACAGACACAAAAAGACTTTAAAAGAAAATTATGGTAATGAAGACTCCTAATAGAAACTGACCAAGCATAGTCTTAAAGTCTAATTTTTTTAAAGTTTTATAAGAACTAATAATTCTGAAGAGCAGAAAACTATTCATTTGATTTAATTTCTTGCTTTCTTATCACAGCTTTATGTCTTTCTCCTCATTTAGAGTCATGTTTCACCATCTTGAAACTAATATAACCAATTTCTTTTCCAAATACACTTATGTATAGGAGCAAATAAACAGTTTGTCATCATGCATATGTATGTAAATCAGGAGAATTTTTCACTGGTTTGAAATTGCAAAATATTAACATTTTATATACACAATTCACGTGAATCTTTTCAACATGCTAAAATGATAAATAAATATTATTTGAATAATAAAACAATAAACAAACAAACAAACAAATTAAATTTTCATAACTGACAAAGGAATGAATGAATCTTCACCAAATTGAATAGAAGAGTAGAATGAAATGGAAAAAATGAAACATGAGCATAATTTATTATTATTTTTCAAATCACATTAAGTTTTGCACCATTAAAAATGTTGAAAGATTCTACTATGAAAGCCACAAACACGAACTCAATATGAAAACTTTTTTTATTGTATAAGTAGACAAATACACTTTCAGTTACTCTCATAAGCATTATGGTACTTTGAAGAGTGTCGTCATAGGAGTATGGTAAAAAGAAGGAAATATGAATGATAAATTTATGTGTATAAACGCCAACTCACGTAATAAAATAATTTATTTATAATTTGAATGGTGAATGAATAGCAACAGAAGACGACGACGACAAACCATGATGTTGATGATGATGATGATGATAATGATGAGATGGCAATTTTAGCTTTGTATTGTAGTTTAGTAAACTTAAATAGAAGATATTGTATTGTAGTAGGAGAATAAAAAGTTAAGTGAAAGAAGAGGCAAAAAACGTGTCTAGAACACGTGTTGCCTTGACGTTATTTTCATTGTCATGGGGGCAGGAGTCAACTAAATCAAGTCAAGTCAAGTTGGTGCTTGGACACAATAACAAAGTACAGATTAAAAAGAAGAAAATAAAATAAAATTATAACAAAAAAAAGAGCAACACACAAATATACACAGATACATCAGACAGACAGCAGCAGCAGGATCAAGGTGACATATACTGAAAAGGACAATGTTTCTTATTGTTGTTGGTATTATTATTATTTATTATTTTTGTAGTTGTTGCTGCTGCTGCTGCTGATGTTGTTGCTGCTGGAAGCAATCACATTAAAAAGCTATTGTTGCGCACTGTTACCCCCATGCCGGTGCTCGGTGCACAAAGTGATTATCATCATAATCATGAGACTCAGTATCACATCCAACATTTTCATACTTATCCACATCATCGTCATCATTATCATCAGTGTCATCATTATGGTGTTTATCCACATGCTCATTATTGTCATCAACATCGACGTAAGGCATTTCGGTATCTCATTTTTCTGTCATTTTCATAAAAAATTTAACAAAAAAAGGAACAAAAAAGAAAAGGACAGAAAGGGGTGAGTGCTAAGGCTAAATACTCGGAAGGATGCACATACACATGCATACGACTACACTCTCACAAGCACACATACGTATATGCATGCATGTATCTTTTTAAAAATAAACCAGTTGAACAGCGCTTTTTAAGCTTATATAGTCCGTGAACTCTATCTGAATCCACATTTACCCACTATTTTTAAGACTTTTTTTTCTGGCTCAATAGTCTCACATACTGCTGAGATTCCAATAAAAGCTTATGCACAGGATATTGCTCAACCTGTGTTGCCATATGTTTAGATACCAGGGCCTAACGGCACTTCCACTCGCCTCTGGAAAGTCGCGAGATTCATACAGCAATAAGGGTTTACTCACTGAACCTAGTAGAACATTTGTTTACTGCCTGAGTCCGCATAGATTTGGGAGAATCCTAGCCAATTTTTGTATAACGGCTGCTGCTTTTTTGGCTGACTCACTTAGGTATTACTTAAAGTACAGCCGGTGGTCCAGAAGTACACACAGGTATTTGATGGAAGGCCTCGATTTGATGATGTGGTTTCCCAGTCTCATTAATAGTTTTTCCATCTTTTTTCTGCAGCTCATTAGAACCAACTCCGGTTTAAGTTCTGCCAGGCAAAGGTGGTGGTATCTATGGATTTATATATATGCATCTGTTTAAAAATAAACCATTAGAGCAGCGGTTTTCAAGCTTATATATTCCGCTTTATTTTTGGCACAATAATACTGCTGAGACTCCAAACAAAGCTTCGGCATATGATAGAATAGGATGCTTCATGAGACTGGGATCTTCAGATCCCGATGATATCAATAAAAAATGGAAGGTTCAGTCGTAGGCTTGTAGTAAGACTTAAAGTTTACACTTATTGACTCAAAATAAGCGACCCCCTAGATTCACCTACTATCATGTTGATGTTCACAAACCCCAAGTAATGACATCGTGGATCTACATAGTTTAAGAGACACTGCTTTTAAGAATAAAAAAAAAACAGATTTTGAATCAACAAAGACACCAGCACACAGACAGACAAACAGATACGGGGGACAAAAAGCTAGGCAGGCACATTACACTAACTGGGTAAGCGGTAGGCAGGCAGACAAGTAAGCAAGCAAGTAAGCAGAGACTGACAGCCAACAAGTGTTGACACAAATGACAGTCAAGTGAAATGAATAAATAAAATCAGCAAAAGACGAACATGAACCAGAAGAAAAAGGAAAAGAAGGCATAACACATAACAGCAACAATAGCATTTAGAACAGCAACAACAACAACAACATCAACTAAAATACAAGTAAACACAACACAGCAGCATAAAAAAAAATAAGAAAAATAAAACTTGCTAACGAACCTTGCTCTCGGTCTCAGCAACTCACCAACGCTTTAGGCAATTTTATGTGCTAAGCTCCCATGGGTTGAGGAGAATCATTTCTTTCCCCCACCACCATTCTTTCTTTGGTTTTCCACATTTCGTATATGTATGTATGTATTGCTGCTTCTTCATCTTACTTCCTTTGTTTGTGCTTTTTGTTCTTTCCTCCGTTTATTCATTCATTCTATGCTTTTTCTAATGTTGTTGTTCATTCGTTTGTTTGTGTTTTTGTTGTTGCTTCATTTGCGCCACTTTGAGCGTAAATAAAATGCGATTTTATAAAATACGATTTTACAATAACACACGCTCACACACCGCCGAGTTAGTATTCAATGGGAAAAACAAAAACAAAAGCAAAACAAAATTTATTATAAATTTAGAATTTAATTAAAACATTAAGATTTATAAGACGCACTACACACTTATTTATGAATCAATATTTTATTCGAATCAATTATACAGTAAATAAAAGAAAAGGAAACAAAAAAAACCATTCAGACCGATCGAAGACAAATGCACCACCGCAATTGATGTGACATACACATAAAATAACGGGACTATGTTTATGCTTGGCTACTTCTTTTGCTTTCTTGGTATCGTTACCACATTCATAAAGCAAAAGCCAAATTTATTGCAAAATTAGAATTTAATTAAAACACAGATGCACGCATTACACACTAAACACATAAATTAATCACTTTTTTTATTTTAAACCAATGAAATTTAAAAAAAAAAGAAAACGAAATGCATGCACAGGTGAATCGAGTGACAAAATAAAACTTCCGGACAGATCAACGCCAAATAATCAACTAATGCAACAAAGACACAAACCAAATGAACAAGGCATTGCTTTGCTACTACTATTGCTCTCTCTCTCTCTCTCTTTCTCTCTTGTTGATATGCACTCGTAACGGATCGCACTCTTGCTTTTGCTTTATTTCACTTGTTGTCATTGAATGAGTGGTTCAACTAACGGTAAATTTTTGATCTGCTTTGAGAGTGTATTCGTTGGTTGTTTTTATTAGCAAGTGCATGTGAGTTGATGTCATGAGCACTTTTGGTGTTGCTCTCTCAATGCTATGTGACAATACTTGGTTGCAATACTCTTCGTTTTGATAGTAATTCACTAGCCCCTTTTCGTATTACCTGGTGGCTGACGACTAGTCGCAGGTTATGCAAAGGCGAACAAGTAAGTGACTAGACGAAGGTGGCACTGACTGATGGCACCACAGGCAATGCAGGCCGTAGAAATGAAAATTGACATGACTGGTGAATGGTAATGCTAAATTCACCAGTTGAATACAAGTAAAAGGAGATAGTTGGTTTGCAGTAGTGAGTGGGAGTGTGTCAAAGCAGTTTTTGTTTAACAAACAAGTTGCAAATAGCAAATTTAAAGTATTGCAACAAATCACTAGCTTACAATATGTTGTTGTTGATACTTCATATTTTGTTGTCACTCGTTTGGATGAAAGAAACATTGTTCTTTATTAAGGCCGCTTAAGTCCTTGTAGGCATAGCTTTCAATAAGCTTGTATCCTATTTATACATACGTATATAGTCTATATAAGCTGTTAATACATAAATAAAAGAAGATTAAATATAAAAAAGAAAAAGAAAATGTGGAGTTGATATATGACAAGAGTCTTACCATTTTATCTATTTGTTGTTAACTTATGATATAACATCAAAGGACACAATGTACATATGTACAATAAGACTTAAATGGAAAAACTATTGCTCGTCACTGTGGACAACAAGTCCGAAAACAAATTGCGAACTTTCTGCATCAAATAATTACTTGGATGTAACAAAATCATTCACGTGATGAAGCATTAATAGTCTTAGCAATTGACTTTGCCAAGTCAACCAGTTATAAGAAAGTCAGAAATTGGACTAAAGGACACTAATTCTATTAATTGTACGCTATGAATACTTGATATTTCATCCCAATATCACTGTACACTCATCACGCAGTCATATTCGGCGATTTCAATAATTTTCATTTCATTTTCTGTGGGTTAAGCATATCACAACACTTTTTTATTATCAAACCTTAAGAAATAGGAACTAGTGGGGGCAAAACAGAGGTATACTTTAATAGCCTCTTTAAGAATCTTAAGAATTAAATGAATCAATCAAATAAAATCGGTTTTACTCGAACTATTTGATTTCACTAACACCATAATAAGCTCCATTGGAACATAATCGTGTAATATTTGATGATGTCATTGAAATTTGTATTCTTTTACAAAATTTAACATTTTCATCAGTTTATGCTATTGATGAAATCTATGTACGATATATTGCCTTTACGTGTTCTGTTGTTGTAACTTTAATCTGCATGTAAAATAACTTCTAGATATGTATGTACATATGTAGTATGTTATATGTATGTATAAATTTTCATATTTATTGAACATCAATAACAGCAAGCAGTCAAGCAAGTGAGAAAGTAAAGAACAATCTTTCATCTATGGCATATTTTCTGCACAATTTCCTCTAGCGTTACGCTAATGCCAACGCCAATCCCAAGGCACACTCAAGACAGTCAAATACTTTATGACTTCATCATAGTACATATGTATGTACATAAGTACTGAAGTACTGATGTTGCAGAATATTGTATCCTTTTTCATCATTCCAGTGCAAAGCAAAGCTTTATAGCCATCATCATCCCCATCATCACCATCATCGCCATCATTATCAAAACATCATCATGATGTGTGTGTCTTGTGCATGTTTGGAAATTGAAATATGTTTCGAATAAAAAAAAAAATTACCCTTGGGAGATATACTACTTGTTTTTACTTATGATTGTACTCTACATGTATCTAGAATAAATATATTATATATGGTAGAGAGTATTGTATAGTAAAAGCATTTTCGATGATGGTGTGATGGAAATACTCAATCGCAATAATATTTTATCATTGCTAAAATGATACATAGACAAGACAAGACAAAAAATATTATAATCAATCAACTTATGTATCTACAACATATCTATCTATCTATCTATCTATCTATCCTGTAAAATGTAGAGATTGAAACAACATTCTGCTTATCATTTGAGCAACAAACAATTTGTGAGGAAATTTATTTCAAATATTCAATGCAAGTCATAATTTATTATGTGTGCTTGCATGTGGGGTCTTTTTTTGTTTTTTTTTTTGTAAAAACTTTTAACAATTTTGAATCGAAAATTAAATTATTACATTTACATTGTGTTGCTACTTTTGTTATTGTCGTTTGATTCTTTGTTAACAAATACAATATATGTATATGTGTGGTAAGTACATTAAAAATTAATTTGGATAAATTTTCATTTGTTAAGGTTTGATTAGTAGATTATTGGTTTTTTATGTTATGTTAGTATGTTGTGTGTATTTTCCGGAAAAACATACGTACATACATAAACCTTAGACAAAACTGAGAATCGAAAATCGAAGAAAAATTGAAACGAATGACTGAATTGAGTGCGTGAAGACTTTTGTATGCCAAAATATAAAAGTTCAGAGTTTTTCCTTTTTAATTTGATGTAGAATCTCAGCAGCTGCATTAACATCACCAAGTGATTCCCCTAATGCAACCAAGTTCTCATGGCGATTGTTAAATCCCAAGCTAGCCAAATGATCCAATTGATCACGATATCGTATCTCTGGAGGCAATTCATCCTTCTCAGTATCAGGAGCAGCCTTAGCATTAGCACCTACCACAATATTCTGTAGTTGCGGCTGCTGTTGCATTGGTATTAGGCATTTTATGAAGGATTTGGAACGTGGAACTCTCTCAAATGATGAGTCATTTGGTGGTAGTGGTCCTGTATTTGTACCCATTGTCCTTTTAGTGATAAACACACTTTCTCCATTTGGTTTAGTGATTTGTATGGTATCTTCATAGCCACTGCTTATCCCGCAATATGGTTCCATGTCGATTTCATCATAAGGGATTTTGGCATTTTTCAATGAATTCCAAAACTGAGCGACGAGTATCTTATCGTTTTCTTGGGGGCGACTTAAAGATTTAAATAAGTCCTTTAAATCTTTTGCTATGGTATTAGAATCATTTGTAAGCCCTTCAATTTTATCTACATCGACACACTCACCACCACTATTCTTCAGGATGGCTTCCGTTAGACGCGGAGTACCATTAGCACCGCTACAATCTAATTTGCCTAAGATTGGTGGGGTTGTTTCTGTATGTGGATTTCCAATGTTTAATTCCTTTAATACTAAACGCTTTGGTTTTAAATTTTCGTTGGCATCTTTTTCTTCTACCATTTGATCTGTCTGTGTGGACTTGCATTCTAGGACGTGTATTTGAAATGGCAAGATTTTGTTTAAACGTGATAAACGTCGCAAGAGTTTTGGTATTTGTTTACTTGTTTTGCGTGGCCGAGCCCATGGATTCGGCAGCGGCATGTTATTCTCCTTACCCAACTGATTATTAGGTTTTGTTCGGCGCTTCTTAGATTTATGTGTGCGTACTGCAGGAGCATACTCCATAGACTCAATCATAGAGCTGTTAATGGAATTTAGCATTGCTGCACCGCCTGGTGTACTCTCAACACGCAATAACATCATGTCACGCCTGCGATTTAACTCTTCCAAACGTGCTGGACACACTAAGCATTGTATCATCTCACGTACATAGGCATCGTTGTTGATGTGATGCCGGATGCTAGGGTGCCGTTCCATAATGTGCTTCATGCGTGAATCATTCATTATGATCTCCCGTAGCACATGTGGTTCATTGTTCTTGGCCTCCATTTGTGGCCACAAAGCTTGTATTAAGCTTTTCACGAAATTTACACGATTTCGAACTGCATTAGGGACCTTACTGTTGCCTGGTTTTTGCTGTGTTATTGATGTTGTTGATGCTGTGGCATAACCATATTCTGTCATGATTTTCTTCTCCACCAAATACACAGTGGAACCTTCATCAATGTTATGCTGGTCCATGGTACCCACATCTATCAGAATTTTACCACCAAACACTAAAATGAAGTAATCCAATTTGATCTCGAATTTGGCACCAATTAAAGCGCGTAGACCAAAAATACTTTGATCTGGTTTCGTGAAGACATGTTCGCATAATGTTGGAGACTTCACAACGATTAAAACGGTATCCTTAGGACGCTCCGGTATCAACATATCCGTTTTTCTACTTTCTGCAATCAAAATAAAAAGAAAAAACTGGATAAACCTTTTTTTTTGGACAATTCTGAGTTGTGTTCTTAAAGAACCAAAATCTTTAGACAACTTTAAAATTGTTTCCAAAATTTTCGAATATTATTTTTTGTATTTCAGAAACCTCAAACAAAATTGTAAAATGTTCATAATATCAATAGATTACTTTGATGGAAAATGCTTGATATTTTAAGTTTTTTTTAAATTGATTTCAATTGGTTTCTGTTTCTTCAATGTTTCATTTTGGAAAATACATACATGAATTTTCAGTTGAATAGCATGAGCAGCAAGGGGGAGAGCTTAGCCAAACACATCAAATCAATATTTTGCCTAACAAATGTAACTGTAACTACTCGTGTATGAAGTGCTAAAGCCCCCTAAAGCGACTTCATGTACATGTACATACATACACTACATGGATTAAGTTTGATGTATTGAGTGTATGTTCAATATGTACGTATTTCATAGGTTGTAGTTATTGCTCATAGTGTTGATGATGATGATGATGTTGTTGTTATTTCGTTATTGCATGTTGAGATCTAATTGTGCCGATTGAATATTTTGTTAGCAGCAAATTGTGCCTGTAACCGCTTAACAGCAACAATAACAAGAACAGCAACAAGTACCAACCAAAGCAGAACAAATATACAATATGAACAATCGAACAAACCATTGTTCATCTTTGGAGCACTTTACATGCATGTGAGTGTAGGATGTAGGATAGTACATTTCCAATGAACGACAATAACACACAACACAAGTGAAACCTTATTGCACAAATTGAATTTACTCAGAATTTCTTTTTCACTCATTTACAGGATGTAGCGATAACATAGCCAGCATAGCTAGTAATACTACTTGCAGCAGCAGCAGCAACAGCAACAATTGCAATTGCAGCCATAACAACTGGGACACAACAACCAAGAGCTGTCGTACATTTCTCTAGAAACTTGTGCACTACAAGTGCCTGTACACATGAATGTAACCTTTATCATCATCATCGTTTATACATACATATATACAACAACAGCAGCAGCAAGTAGCACTTAACCAAACTCACGCACAGAAACGCAAACAATTTGCCAACTCAACAATCAATTGAATTAGTTCAATCAAAGCAACTGCGTGCAACAATCCATCATCCATCCATCAACCATCAACATTTGCATTTGCAACAAGGACGAGAGCAAGGGTGACCTTTTAAAGTGTACATATTAGTTAAATCGTCGATAACTCATCAATTGTGTCTGTATGTGTATGTGTATGGATGGGAATGGATGCATAATTCCAATACATTGATTTAATCCACCATAAGTACATGCAGCAACAAAATGGGTGCAAATACATCGAGCAGATCGGATGCGAGTCTGCTCAGTGATGATGATGGTAAGTAAATGATTTAGTTTACTTTATTGTATTATTATGTATTGAATCATTGAATGTAATGACAAATAACTTCGTTATCCTTAGAAAGAAACTAAAACCTCCTTCCATTAAAAGCATATAAATCTTTTTATATCAACAAGAATTAGTTTATTTGTCCTTCCTGCCCCTAGGATAAACTAATACATTACAAAAAAGCACTCTCTTAATTAAATGGTTCTTTGCAAGGCCAGAGTGGAATATAATGATTCTGATAAATACAACAGTGTATCCAATGGACAGTCCACTGGGGAAAAGAGGTTTCACAATAATCTTATTTTTGGTTATACAGGGAGGTGGGGGTATAAAATCATTGAAAGTTTGATTACGTAGTACTTGGACGCCCCCTAAGACAGTCTCCAGTTCAGTTTTTTATTATCAGTCTATTCTTAAGTTTGCTTGAGAAGGAATCGGAGAGTAATAAACCCTTCTTCAAAGAGTTGGGTAGCTTGGCAAAATATCCAAAGTGGGGCTTGGCCCTCTTTGTGGATTCCTCGGGTTGGTTTTAGAGGTTTAGAGAGACCTCTGTGACCAACATTGGATAGTATTGGATTACCCAACTTCCGCACAATTCCTCCATCGTATTTCCATTCTTAAATTTATCACGAATTACGGATTCTGCGCGAACTCGCGTTTCCTAACCTAGCCTAGGTTTGCTTCAATACAATTGGCTTATCTGCCTTTTCATTTAAATGAGGATTTTTTGTTTCATTATCTTTTTGAAATATCTGACTGAGGCTTTAATAGACCATTGAACATCTTATTGAGGCTAATATGCTTAAAGTGAACTTGCCTTCATACCCGCAGAAATCTCTACCAAAGACCTGAAATAGAGACTATAGAGCTTTCTCTTTGCTACATATCCCGAGATTTTCCAATAGATTACACACAATTTGTGGATCGAATATCTCGGGGTATGCAGCAAAGAGAATTTGTTGTTGGGAATCAATTTAAAATAAGAAGAAGAGCTCCCTTTTTAAAAGCGATTTGTCCAGTCTATATAATTTAATAGTATCTGCCTAAAGCAGCAACTATGAGCATCGATTTCAAGTCACAGAATTGTCCATATTATTTTATAATAACTACTAGATAAAGTGATAGGATGGAAGGTGGTCATGGAAGCAAATAGTTTTAGTAATCACGATGATAAAACTGATGGATAAATACTAATATTAAGTGTTTGAAATTTAATAGTTTTTTTGACTTTACCATTTTTGTTTTTTGTTCATTTTCAGTTAATTTCGATCATTTTCAAATTTTACGCGCCATTGGCAAAGGAAGCTTTGGCAAGGTAAGTGTGTTTGTTTAAGTTTATGTATGCTAAGCTAAGCTCTAAAAATTGCATATTCATAAGTATGCATAGATACTATGTGTATGTGCATATAATAAAGAAACTATGCAAAATATCATATATGTATGTACATCATATAATAATTTATGTGAGTTTTGTTCATTTTTGTGTGTATGCAGGTCTGCATCGTTCAAAAACGCGATAGTGGAATTCTTTATGCCATGAAATATGTTAGTCGTTCGGCATGTGAATCGCGTGGTGCGCTTGGTGGCGTCATCAAGGAGGTTGAATTACTTTCCTCACTTGAGCATCCATTTCTTGTGAATTTATGGTTTTCATTTCAGGGTAAGTCATAACCACAAGCAAAAAAAACACATACAAAACTTTTATTAAAAACGGATAGAAAATGGAGGATTTCGTGTGTGGAGATGGAAATTGTGGGTCTGTCATGTCAGAAGTTTCAAATGCATTGACGCAACGAAATATCAAGTCATTGAGAACGATGGCTACGGTGGTGGTGATGGTGACTGCGACAATGGCGACAAGTCTGATTGGCAATCAAAATGCAAATGAACTTTTTACATTTGTGAACACATTTCATTCATTTTTCAATCCATTCGTTTATATATGTTTTTATACATGTCTGCTATATGTCTCTTATTCTTACTAATATTAGTTATAAACTCTTTCTCTTGTTCCATAGATGAAGAAGATTTATTCATGGTTTGCGATTTGTTGACAGGCGGTGATTTAAGATATCATTTACAGAACAGAGTAAGTTTTTCATTTGATTTCGTTCCATTCGATTTGTGTATTGAGTGTGTCGCAATGAAGCATATCACATCATTGCACATAAATTATAATTACTTCTTCCCATTCCCACTTCTTCATTTATCATCATGCTCATATGTATCCATGTATCTAAATGTTATACTTATTTTAGGTGGAATTCTCAGAACAGAGTGTTGCCTTATTAGTTTGCGAGTTGGGTAGTGCTTTGGGTTACCTGCAAACACAGCGTGTGGTCCATAGAGATATCAAACCAGATAACATACTACTGGATGATGCGGGTAAGTGGTTTTATTTATTTGTTTTTTGTCCTGCTTACTTGCCTGCCTGATTTCTGCTTTCGACAATTTAAGTTTACATATTTATTTATTGATTTTGAACATGCCAAGGAAGGTCTCTTACCAGTAAGTAATTGCCTTCCTTTTAGATTAGCAATAGAAACGTAACATGCTGTGCATGATTTACTAGATTCATAGAAGAAGACTCAAACTCAAGTCTCTCTTTCTCGGTTATGTCACTTCAAATTATCGAAATAAGAAGTACAATACCACTGAGCATGTTCAATGGAACAGTATGTGGTCAGTCGGTCCATAGCGACCAACTGAGTTATAAATTAACTAATTTCATATAAATAAATGAATAATAAAATAATATAATAATAAACAAATAAATGCCTTTATCGCCTTCTAAGCATATGTCAAATTATATTTTTTTTTTTTCAAGAATATACATAAAATCTTTCTTGTTGTAGGCTTTCAGTGGGGCATGAAAGTCAATTTGTTTAACGTGAACACCTGTCGTTGAGACTTAATATCACGGTTCCGAGCACAGGGATCGATAAACGTCAATCAACGTCCCCTTGGATATATATTCGCAGGTACCAATCTCAAGCCATACTTATTTTGGTTGTATGACTCATTCCTTGGTTAGGAACAAGGCCTATCTAAGCCTCTGCTGCTCTCTAGGTTGTATTGTGTATCTCAGCACCCGGTTGTATAACGCAACTCCACGTCGAGCTCACACTCTACCACAGCCACCACGATACTCCCATAAAGGGGCCGTCTCCGCTGGCCAGGACGGAAACAAGTTTTAGTGGGGCAGTAGAATGCTAAGAAAAAACAAGGCAATGGGTGAGGAGAGGACTGTGCAACCTTTTTGGTTTCGTGAGTCGCATTGGAAGAATTTCGCGGAGAGTTGTGCAGCAGGTGCAGTGTACTTCAGTGGCATCTAAAAACAAAAAGTGCCGGAAAGTGACGAGCAAAAAAAGGACGCATAGAAGCGGAGAGCCCAATAAGTAATTGCCATAGGTCTTGACTTTAGAACTTTAGAATCGCCTTGTTGAGCAGCAACTTATTGTGTTGTGAGAGCTTCGAACTAGGCCTAAGTAACCAGTGAGTCACATGAGTCCACTTGTCGATGCTGATGGCAATGTTCCACTATGTGAGCCACGGTTCTAAGGCAGACAATTGCAGCTGTAGTTTCCTGGATGCTGCTATGTAGCAGTCATCGGATGCCAGAAATGCTGTGTCGTCTGCGTGGTTAGGGACCAATCCATATTTAATACTTAGCTCCGAGAATTGCACAGCCTAGTAGCCTCACAGGCCTTAATCCAGATCTGTTCAGGCCATATCAATAGCTTTAAAAAAAAACGTTATGTGGTCAGAACTATAACTTCCATTCTTTCAGTTAATGAAGGCAATGACAAATGATCTGAATATTGAGATAGGAAGATGATGTATACAATTTCACTTCAAAAACTATTAAGAGTAAACAAATGGTATTGGGACATCCCAAAGCACGTTCCAGACTAAAATGTTATACATGCATCAAGTATTTGTAACCACAATTTCAAAAAATGAAAACTCATAAAAATCTTTTAATTACAACAAGTGTCATTTTCATACATTCATATTTCTTGGTGTTTAAAAATTCAATTAATTAATATACATAAAAAATTTCTTATTTCTTTCGCAGGACACGCTCATTTGACTGATTTTAATATTGCAACGAGACTGCAGAAGGATGGCCTGGCCTGTAGTATGTCGGGGACCAAACCATACATGGCGCCAGAGGTGTTCATGTGTGCGCTCGATGAAGTGGGTAGGTTTCTACAGTATACTCGTACCACATGTGTATATGTATGTGTTTGTGGTATTGACGTAATGTTTCGCACAATTACATTCGCGTCAGTCATTTGTCAAATTAAGCGACTCGTGACCGAAAGCATGGGTTGCGTGTGGTTCACACAGACCGAACGAATAATATAATTTCTGATTGAATTTCATTATTTTTTTCTCCTTTTTTCAGCTGGTTACAGTTTTCCGGTTGATTGGTGGTCACTCGGTGTGGTAGCTTATGAAATGCGTGCTAATACACGACCCTTTATTGTGCACTCAAATACACCGTTAGTCGAAATACGAAACATACTCAATGCACCAGTGCATTATCCACGCTATTGGAGCGCAAATTTTATTGACCTACTGACCAAAGTAAGAAGACCCTTGCATCATTTCATCCATACGCATATTTTACAATATAAAATGCTTTCTTCTTTCCAGTTGCTCAGTGTACATCCTGGCGCACGTATTAGTACTCAACAGGAATTACAACAAACTCCTTTGTTGCGTCACACAGACTTTAATGGTGTGGTTGAGAAGAAGACAAAGCCAACATTTAAACCGCCTGAAGATCATTTAAATTGTGATCCCTGCCTTGAACTCGAAGAGATGATTGTCGAAACTCGTCCTCTGCACAAAAAGAAGAAACGTTTGGCCAAGCAACGTTCGGCGCAACGTGATAGTGATCCCGAAACAGCGCTCATCAAAGAATTCATTGTCTATAATCGTTATAAGGAACTCAAACGTAAGGCAATGGAAAAGAAAGAATTGGATTGGCAACGTGAACTGGAATTGGCAATGGCCAATTCAATTGTTAATAGTTTGGCGCCCATACAAGAGAAGCCCACATCAACAATGGTTGTAAATGCAAAAGGCTCAACTGGCGGTGCTGTTGGTGGTGGTCCCCCCGTTGATAATAATAGTAGAACATTATCATCACTTTCAACTTGCACGAAATCTGCTGGCATTACAAAAACCGCAACAAAGGATGTTGATAGCATTGAGTACATCGATCGTACACCATCCCCACAATCCATAAATGCAGCTGCTGCAATAGCCACTACTACCACCAACACTGCTACTGTATCTACTATGACACAAGATACTGATGCGCCGAAATAACATAAGAAAATTAAAAATCGTAGAAAAAAATGGTTATTCTGAAATTATTTACCATAGCAGAATTTTGGATGGTATACCTAGCTATCTACCTACCTTTAAATATATTTTTCTAAACTTAAGTAGATTTCACCAAGAAAGAAGAAATTCATATACCAATGAATGTGTACATCAAAAGATTCCAGTCGGTTTCATATCTAAACGTATCACCAATTGAATAGCGAACGCTCCTAAGTATTTACTTAGGTATTAAACGGAAAAGAAACACATCCAATCCTCCAACTCCAACCACATTCTCTGTACAAAATTTTATGCATTATAAGTCTAGTTCTAAGCACCTTTTTGTATATACCCGGAAGTGTATTTGATCATCATCTGTCTCCATTCTTTCCAAACTAAATGAAAGAAAAAAATAAATAAAAATGCACCTGAGAATTAAAATTAGTGTTGTTTCATTTATTGTAAGGAAAAATCTCCAGATCAACTATACCATGGAACAGCGAAAGCTTAAATTTGCCTCAAAGAAATATAAATTTCAAATTTGTATCTATCTACGCTTACAGGATATATCACAGTTTTTTGCGACCTCTGGTATCATTTAAAGACAAATGACTTGTCAGACACTAAGTTCTGCCAATTATTTGAATTGAATCGTAGAATACCGGTACGCAATCATTGTGAAGATATTGCAACTGCCAGGAAATGACTTTCCATTCTAGGCCTTAAAGAAATATGACTTCAGATTTTGTATCTCTGTATATAATTCCAAGGGGGAAGGGCGCCTATAAAATCTGTGTTTCTTTTCAACTCAAGAAAAGACCGGTGTTCACTAAAACCTCTTTCGACTTTTATGCCTTTATTATTGTTTTTCAAATCAGTACTCGAGATAATGCTGATGGCAACGACGCTCTTTTAAAAGACTGAATCAAATTGTTAAGCTCTTAACAACTTTAGCATATTTGCATTGACCTGGGTTGATAAAATTCCATGTTTTGTAAGAAATGTAAGTGATGTAGTACGTAAGAATCCAGTATCACGCATTTCCTACTATTGAAAACCTCAGGCAAGTAATGAACTCCTAAACGCTCGCTACGGTAAGAAATTTGCTTGAAATACTTGATTTTGTAACGATGACGACAAATTATCTTTCAAAATACTTACTTCCAATTGGTACAAATCAATTGCCTGCAATTACTATAAAAAGATCATTGAACATTACCTTAAAAAAATGGACTTAAATAAATTCCAGCGAAAGGAGCAGACAAAAATTATAATTCTGCGTCTTGAGCACACGAGACTAATCCATGAATACCGCCTTCACCAAAACACAAGGAATCTTTATCAATTTTGTAGCTCCAATACTAGCTTACACCATATCCTAAATAAATACCCTTCATTATCATCTTTCCTCAATAAATATTTCAAAAATACTCAATTTCCTAAAAACAGCAAATATCCTTCTCCTTTTATAATTTACCTAATTAGCAATCAGCAATCAGCTCATTGAGGCATTAAAAACGGCTTCGTGGAGTACAATGCTGGAAAAAGTAGCAGGTAGTACAAACCGCTTTTATAAACACCTGCAACCAGCAGCTGGAGAAAAATATATTGATAATAAAAGCACGCTGCTACATATTACCACTGAATGCAAATCGTTTCGCGCCAGATATGTCAAGCATTTATACGCTATGCAACAGGAATGAGCAGAAAACACTGACGCTCATATCAGAATTCAGCTAACGGCTAACAGCCATGCTGTAAAATCACCTCTCGTTCTTTTTTTTTCTTTTTTCCAAAAATGTAAAAATTAAGTTAATTTTAATCTGTACCTATGTATATAGTACGAAAAAATGAATAAAAAGAAGTATGTACTACTACTACTACTACATGTTCGTTAAGCTAGAGGCCAATGAACTTGAATCGTGTTGTCAATTTGCGTCAAACGAAGATGTATTCGACAGTTTGAATCGTTAATAAATCATCACTTCGGCAAAAATATTTTTTGAGTGAATTGGGTCACCAGAAAATTACAGCGTTGGCGACTGATTATTTAAAATTTCTTCATTTTCATCATCAAATTGCAAATATATAATTAAAATAAATTTTTAAAAAATCCTAATTTCATACTTCCTACAAAATTGTGTAATTTAAATATTTTTTCCGCAAATTTACTTGATATAATTTAAGATAAAAACAAACAAATATTTTTTTACAATTTTTTTTCGATTTTATTGAAGTTTATAATTCATTTAAGTTTCACATTGTGTTTTTTTTTTTGTTTGTTTGTTTATGTTTCTTCGTTTTTTGTATTTTTTTTGTTGGTTTTTTTTTTTTTTTGTATAAAAAAGAACATAATTTATAAATTTAAAAATTAATAATTGTATGTTTTTGTTTTATGTTATGTGTGTGTTGTTGTTCCCTCATGGTGTTGATGTTAGTTTGAGGAAACCAAATTTAGAATTTTTAATTACGTTGTCAGTGTGTGTGTGTGGTGTTTTTTGTTTATAAAAATTAATGAATAATAGCAATTATAATCCAGTAAAATGCAAAATTGTTAATAAATTTGTTAACTAGAAAATGTTCTATTTTGAATTTATGTTTTCATTAATAATTCTTCTTTGTTTTTATTCTGGTTTTCGGTTTTTTTTTTTTATATAATTTATTTATTCTTGTTCCTTGTTTGCGATTTGTTCTATGAAAAATTCATTTATAATTTTCAATTTATAAATTTTAATTAAGTATAAAAGGAGGGGGTTGAAGATACAAAAAAATTATTACAGAGAAGGGGATATAGAATATATTAAATAATTGTTTGTTAATAATCATTTAGTGTTTTTTTTTAGCAATAATTGAAGAAGAGCAGATCAACTGCTTCAACAAAAGTTACATAAAATTGTATAGAAAAACAGAATAATCAAATTTCATAAGTTAATATAAACAAAAATTAAACGTTTTTCTTTGTTTTTAAGAGAGACGAGATCCCGATAAACTCAGCCCTTCTTTAGAGTGTGAAATTTTCTTTTTGACAAATTTATTTTATAATTTCATTATATTTTTTGCTATTATTATTCTTTACGATCGCAATTAGGTTTCTCCTTTTTTCGTTTTATTTTGTTTTTTTTTTTTTTTGTGTTTAGAGAAATTTATTATTCCACTTATTTGTGTGGAAATGAAAAAAGAGTATTAATTATTAATTCTAAAATAATTGTTTCTCGATACAATTTTAGATTATTTTCAATTCTTTTTGTTTGATGATATTGTATCGTTAATATTTTTTTGAATTAGTATTGTGTTGTTGATGTTTGATAGAGCAAACAAATGCATTTTTTGTTTTTAAGAAAGCGTCAATTACTATAGAGGTTTGTTGTTGAGATTGATATAGAAAAAGACTTTTTTTTCGGTTTTGAAAAGTAAAAAAAAAGTTTGTTTTGTTGCTGTTAGTTGTTGATTCTGTTGTTGTTGTTGGTGGTTCTTGAAGATGTTGTTCCCAAGAGTAAATTATAATGAGTATAAAACGAAGCTGCTTTTAAAAAAAATCGTTGATGGTAGGGGGTGATGACACCGAGACAATGAGTTGTTATTTTGTAAGAGAATCGTATGGCGCTGTTCAATTTTTTTTGTGATCTACAGCAGTGTGTAGATGTTTTTTTTTTTAAATTTTTTTTTATTTTATTTAACGCTGCACACACGACTCCAAATGACCCAACCAAAAATACAGCCGTTTTAGAACAGCACGTATTTCATACTATACTGTAGTTGTATCAACAGATTCAATGCGAGCAGCGCCAGCATCTCCACCTGCTTCACCGGCGGCACCATTGACAACATCACCACCGGCGTTGTTTGCGCCATCGGTAGCATTTTCGCCACCGCCATTTGGTCCAGCCTTCTTGCCGAATTTGATCAACTCAACATTGACATTAATGGTCTTGGTCTGTGCTGGGGTATCAGGAACTGGTGGTTCCTTAGCCGTGTTGGCATCACCATCAGCACCAACGGATTCGTCAGGACCACCAGTGTGAATGGTCAGCGAGAGATCGTTAAGTGATTGCAACACTTTATCAACATCATCCTGAGTGCTTGGTACGCCATTACGGTTACCAAAATGCAAGAAACACTTGCCAAAGTTACCTACGAACAATAAATAGATTAATTTCGTCTAATGAGATGAGCACACTAGAGTGTGAAAACTTACCCTTCCAGGTAATCGCCAGCGGATTGCATTTACGTTTACGCAACTCGGTCTTAAGGTCCTTCACGCGGATCTCGCGTGTTAGATTCGTCAATTTTACACAAAAATCACGAGTTGGACGTTTGTGGCGACGTTGGTTTTTGCGTTCACCACCAGCATCTTCGGATTTGTTACCATCTTGGTGTGGCTTACCGCCCTCAACACCAGACTGATCACCCTCAGACTATAAAGAATTTTAATTTTTTTTTTAAACACAAGAAATGCTGCATTAATAAACAAACCTTAAGAGGGCGTCGGCGACGATTCGCAAACCGTCTATTGCGGTTTGGTGTGCGTTTTTGTTGCGTATTATCCTACAAAAGATTATTTTACATATTAAAATGGAATTAAAACATTTGCTAAGTAGTAAGTGAAAAAGAACTTACGCCGCCTTGTTGTTGCTGTTGTTGTTGTTGTTCATTATCAGTCTGTGATGTAGTACGACGTTGATTCCTGCGCTGGAAACGACGGCGCAATGGACCACGACGACGTCTATTATTCTGATTTTGCTCAATATCGGTGTCTTCTTCCTTCAGTACAATTGTTCTGCCACCCTGCTCTTCGATTTCCTTGATTCTCTCCAAAACTGGGAGAATCTTAAGACGACGCTGCGACAATAATTCCCAGAATAAACCAGATGGTCTTGGTAAACGTTTCTCGACACGAATCACCTCTGTTGGTGTTATAATCAAATCAACTGGTGTATCATATTTCTGGAAAAGATTTAATGGCAAATTGTCGACAACTTGCAAATTATGGACAAAAGTTGCAATAATTGTATCTGCTGTTATAACGCCCGATTCGATGAGCAAACCAATATCTAAATCGGCAAAACCATTGCCGCGACCAATGCGATAACCATCACGTGAAACCACAACAGAACCAATAATGACCAAGTCGAGTTTGATCTTGTTCTCAATAGCTACAAATAAAAATAAAAGAATAAAGAATTTTTCCATTCCTTCACTGATTGAATGAATGAATGATGATGACTTACTGATTTCAGTGCGGAATTTTTGTATATCCTGCACGCGCAGCGCCTCCTTCTTCTGTTCTTCGGTGGCATCGGCTGGGACTTCGACTTTCAGGAAAAGCGCATTCGATTCACGTGTGCCCGGCAAATATAAAGCTTTGTCGGCCAACAAAGTTTTTACTTTAACTTCATGCAAAGCACGATCAATGCTTACCTTAATATGTTCTACACAAACACACACAAAACCAAAGATAACACAATTTGTTTATTTTTTTCCCCCAATTTACAAATGATCTCTTATATACTTACGGGCTTTTTTAAATTCATCAGCCTCGGCAAGCAAATCAGCGGCTTTATTCGCATCTACAAATGTTGGAATACGATTGAAGATGGAATTGAAGCCAACACCAACCTTTGCCTCCTGGATTTTCTTCCAGGTTTGCACACGCAATGAGCGCTTTGTGGGCTCAACTGGTTGAGCTATTTAAAAAAAAAAAACAAAGGAAATATAAAAATGAATAATAAAATATTTATATTCATTTATAATAATGATTGGCAGGCAGGCAGGGCAACTAGTATTTAAATTATTTACGCATGATGGATGGCGGCGTATGGTGCTAAAAATAAACCCAAACAACTAACAATGTGTAAATACACTCAAAGCAAGTGCGAAGCAAAACAGCAACACTTAAATGTATGATGAAGTAAGTGCTCTTTCCCCCTCTTCATATAGTATTACTACACACCACCACCACCACATACACGCCACACCACCGGTTGAAGTTTTGTTATCATCATCAATTAGATATGAAAATACAGCACACATTTTGTTTAAAAGCCAAATTTTTTATATCTTTATTTACTTTTATTATTAAAATTATCAATGGTATTTACTTGAAAGTTAGAACTGTTCTGTTCTGTTGTGCTGGGTTGTTATACTCTCAACGCGGCACTGGAGCCTAACAGATGTGCATAGAAGATGTGTCTGCTTATCGCAAATTTATTGACCTAAAGTGATGATACTATGCGCTTTATCAGCAATGAAGAGTACAGAACAAGTAGTAATAAATGTTTTTTAGAGAAAGCTCATAATATTATCATATAATCATAATACAAACCGGTTTTCACACCCAAAAACAACAAGAAAATTTGACAATACACAAAAACAAATATGTACTACATTTAATCTTATCGTTTCGTTTGAATGATTATCATTAGAAACTATAATAATCATCGTAAACCCAAACAAATGATAGACGCGCGGCGATTATGGATTGACAATAACGAACAAAAGCAACAGAAGAATATAAATTTTATTTATTAAAAATATTTGACGCCAAAAGACAAACAAGAGACATTAAAAGAATTTTAATGCAGGTGGTTAGAACCATAGTGGGTAAAGAAATTTAAGTATGGGGGACTTCATCATGATTATATTGTATTGTATTTTACTTTAAATTTGTTACGGTATTAGTTGAACAAATCATTCGAATTGGAATTTCCATTCTATAAGTTCAAATCTAATTATAATCATAAGCTAAAAGGCAATGCTCAGCCAATTTTAATAGAACTTATCAAATTAAATCGATTAGTAATTTTCTTTCAATTTCAAGAAAACTAGCGGCTTTTTTTTACTGTTGTTTAATGGAGTTTGGCAATGCTGCAGCGATGATACTCAAATCAACTCACGAACTCCAGAGCAGGAAGATAAGATAGAGAGAAAAGCACACACAAGCTATTACATACATGTGCATCTATCCAAGTTAATGATGAGCGCATCGCAGCATTAAATCGCGCCAATTTGTCTACTTTTTATCATCACTTATGTTGCTGTTTTACCCCGTTAGAGCGTCAGACAACGAATAGAAGTGTAAAAAGCGAACATAAAATAAAATGTACATTTAAACAACAACAATACCACACCAGCCACAGGGTTAATACATACACAGAGGAGAAGAAATAACTGACAGAGAGAGCTTGTGAGCGACTTTGCAAAGAAAGAGAGAGAGAGAGCGCAATAGAAATGTTGAAAAATAGAACGAAATAGATGAATATGCGTGCCTATTGAGTGTGTGTGTGTGTGTGTGTGTGCTAAATGACATTAACACGGCACAGCATAGAAGAAAAAAAGCATACAAATGGGCCAAGAGCAAAAATGGACGTTCGTCAAAGAAAAAAATGAATCACAAAATTACTTTTTTTTACTCAAAAACTATACGAAAGTTTTGAGAGAATAGCGCCAAGCATAGGAATCCAATGTCGATGACGTAATTAATAAAAACGAAAACTATATAAACAATTAATGTGCAATTAAAATTGTTAATCTTAAGTATTATACACACACATACAACTATACTAATTAAAATTGCGCTTTGCTAAAATTCTGCCTTCTTATCTTCACATTCTTTTTTTATTCTTATTCTATTCTTTTCATATTCCGTTTTTTTGTTTTATTTGCAAGAAGTACATCTAAAACATCATTTACTGTTAGCGCACAAACGAAATGAAAAAGAAAAATGAAAAAAAAAAAAAATCAAACATGGCTGCAACTGCAAAAAATGACAGATGAGCAGCATAGAAGAAAAAGATGAAAAAATGCATGCATTGATGAGAAGACGCCTTTATTGCCCTTGATCTACTTTTTGCAGCATAGTAAATCCCATAAATTCATAAAAATTTGTCTTTATATTATTACAAATTTTAAAGAAAATGCGTCATCGGTGCTACTACATATTTCCTTTTTAACAAATCAATCTACACCGCACATACTAAACTCTGCCCCCCACACACCGACAAAAGAATTCTAGAATATATGATGAAGAAATTATAAAAAAAATTCTTTTTTCTTTGCGCTTACTTGTAGATGAGACTTCCTGTGTCGTGTTGGAGCCGTTTTCCACCTCGGCAGCGGGTGTTGCATTGTTTTGATTATCCATAGTTTAATCGCGTTTCGATTTTGTGAATAAATTAATTTATTATTTTTTCTTTAATTCGTTTTTTTAATTCTCGACAAAATTCTTTTCACAAAATTTTCAATTTTTTTTCTATACACACAGTAACTACGTTCGGCAACTCCTGCTGCTTACCAACAAACCACGTTTCTCAGTCTGAACAACACGCCGCCTTCGTTTTTCGACACAGTGAGCACACGAAACGAGTGTTTAGCACGGCGAATCTAGTTTTCTTGTTGCTTTGCACTCACTACAAATATGATTATCTCGTTCGCACAGCTATTAAATACTTATTGTAGTAGGCGATTCTATCAATATTATTCTATTAAAATTATTTTGGTTTGCTTTCTTTGTAATTATTCTTATTAAGTAATGAAATGTGTAACTTATTGATATTTAATATTTTTTTTTAGTTCTTAAAAAAAGAAAATATACAAGAAGCACAGGTATAGTTTAAATTCGTGGAGGCTTTCGACTGACAGCTGAGTTCACACTGAAGACAAATTGATTAGTGTTGAACAATATTAAGAACAGAGTTGCTTTGAATTGATGACAAACATTTTAAATTTTGAATATTTGTACTTCTTAAGAAAAAATTAATGCTATGTTTAACACATTTGATAATGGGTATCCTTTTCTTTACTATACCCGAGTGGAAAGTCTTGTAGGTAACACTCTGCATGTTATTCTAAATAACATATTATAAGAATTTATGTATAACATAACATAGGTTTAATAATAAATAACTTTAGTGTAGTATATAATATTGATATTTATTCATGGTTTTTGTATTTTTCTACAAACTAATTTTGTTTTTTATAATATTAAATATGTACTACTAAGTATGTCTTAAGTAAGTTAACCGCTTTACTGTATTTGAAGGAAAAAAAAAAAGACTTCTCAAATGTGTCAAATGCAAGAAAGTTCAGAGATATGATATTTAAGTGAACGACGACATCCTTCAGCGGATGGCTTGTGACATATGTAGCGGCGTTACCATTAACGTCAGTTCAGCTTCCTTTAAATTGGCGCCACGTAAATTGGCTTCTTGTAAATCACTCCCGGAGAGATTACACCGTTCCAAATCAGCGCCAGCAAGCACAGCAGCACGTAAATTACAATTCTTCATATTGGCATTTTTCAAATTTGCTACACGCAAATTGACACCCGCCATATTACTGCTCTCGAGGCAGGCACCTTTCAGATTGACCCCTTCCAAATTGGTGCGTACTCCAGTCGGGTCCTCAAAATTGCAACCACGCAAATTTGCGCCTTCCATATTTGCACATAGCCCTTTAACAGATACCAATTGGGAGCATTCAAGATTTGCATATTGCAAATCTGTGCGTTCCAAGCAGCAATAAGTAAGATTCGCATGTGAAAGATTACATCTTTGCATGTTGGCATACTACAAAATAAAAATATACAGTGATATCTTTTAAAAAATCATAATAAAGTCGTCTTACCTTAAAATTAATATTGCGAAAATCCAGTTTTCTTAAGTCGGCACCAGCTAAGTTGACACCTTGAAAGCGAATTTCTGATATATGTGACGTTTGTATTAATGCCTTAATGACATCACGGCGTGTTAATGGTATTTCATCTAAAGGCAAATTACGCTGTGACAATTGTGATTCCAAATGAGATACCAAGGAATAGACACCAAAGAAACGAGCTTCTTCCAAAACACCTTCCAGATTTATATTGGCATCAACTATAAGTTGACCATGACGCAAGTAATTGATTATTGGTTCAAAATAGCGAGGGCTTCGATCTATCAAATAGGCACCCTGCTCATCCTGTTCACTGGGAAGCATTGCACCATCTTGCGAAAACATACGCGCCAACATTGAATCGGGTTCCTTACTGACAAGTGTACAAATTGTAGTCGTATAGACTTTTCCACCCACATTCAGCTTCACCCATTTGGAAGAGGGGAATGTATGTTGTTTTGTTGATATTGTTTTGGTTTGTTCCGTTCCAAATGGTATGACTTCTTGATCAGAAGTGGATGTTGCTTTATTAACAACCGAATTGTGCTCGTCAATATCCATTTCGTTCCAATTATTTGGATTTGACTCAAACAATGCACAATTTGTTATCCTTTTGCCAATCCTGGCATTCACTTTTCACTGAAACAATTAACATCTGGTTTCCGTGTGTTGGTTGGTCTTTTTGTGTGTTGTAAAAAATGAAAAATGCCATTCACTTGGAAATGACCAATGCAATTGATTTGACGTTGGGTGGCAGTGTGCAAAAACGCATTTTTGCTGCAATTTAGTAGAATATTGTAGAAAAGAATTTGGTGCGATTTGCATATATAAAATTGTCAAGTAAGAAACGATCGAAAGAAATGCAAATAAAGTGAACTTAAATCTATTAATATTAAAAGAAGTATAAAACAAATCTTTCTTTGGATCCATTGGTAGTGTGCTAGAGACAATGGCAACGACTGAACGAAGTAGTGGTGCGACTGCGACTGGCAGTGGCCAGCAGCGCGGTGTGAGTCGAGTGCTCATAAAATTGGAGAACTCTATAGAACAAGGCGATTACTATGAAGCTCATCAAATGTACAGGACTTTATATTTCCGTTATACGACACAGAAAAAATATAAAGAATGTCTGGAACTCTTGTTTAGTGGTGCTGCCAAACTTTTAACCAAACAACAACAAAGGAGTGCTGCCGACCTTTGCCTGCTGATAGTCGATACTTTGGAAAAGCGCGATACTAATACAGTGGATGATTGTAATGATGCTCCATTATGGCTAACACGTCTAGGTACGCTGATTACTGGTCTTGGGGCTGATATCATTGAGCGCGAATCAATTATTGTAAGTTTTTCTACAAAATTATGCTTATTTTAATGCCATTTAAACAAAAAATCTGCCACAGAATCGCGCTATTACTTGGAGTCGTACATCCTCAGGCAATAATTTCGGTGATCCAAATTTACATAAAGTAATTGCTCAGGTCTTTTGGAACGAGAGAAACATAGAGATGGCGCGTCATCACTTTCTTCTTAGTCAAGATGGTAATCTCTGCGGTCGCATATTGATTCAAATTAACGAGTCCAAGGGCTTCAACAGTGAAGCCGATCTATTCATTGTTCAAGCCGTTCTACAGCAATTATGTTTGAAAGACCGTAAGACAGCAGAGGATACTTTTACGGTATATACACAAAATCATCCACAGATCTTACGCAAGGATAAGCCATTTAAGCAGCCACTTCTTAATTTCTTATACTTTCTATTTCGGTTAATTGATTTAAAGACACTGTCTTCGTTTCTCACTCTGCGAAAACTCTATGAGCCATCGCTAAAACGTGATCCATCATTTATTAAATATCTATCCAAAATTGGCGTCCTTTATTTTGGCGAAACCGTTACGCAATCTGGACCGGTTGTTGGTGGATTTATGGGTGGTATGTTTGAGGATCTCATCTCTCGTATATTCAATGGGTTTGAAGACGACGACGATGATGGTGGCGAATATGTGGTGCCAATATCATCATCACTCAGAAATGATGATACACAATCAAATGAACTTGATTAGCATCAACCAATGGCAAAAAAGCCAACAAATTCAAGGATATTTATAAGAATAATGTGCTCTTTCTGATAGATTTGTAGCGTCCAGTTTTTGATGCAATTAACAAATAAAATTTGTAACAGTCAGTTTCTTCTATAAGATTTCATCACACATTGTTACTTTGTATAACCAACCAAGTTCCATAAATAATTTTGTTTTAAACATTTTAGTTGCTTTGCATACATAGATTTCGTGAAATGTTTCTGAATTAAAACAATATATATATATTTTTAACAACATAAAATGAAATCAGATATGTGTTTTTATTTGTCACAATCATATGTATTTATTCTTATATGTAATGGAGATAAAGGAAAGTACTGAAAGAACAATGAGGTGTTGTGTTTGAATACCTTATATTTGTTTATGGAAACAACATCCTTAACATAAAATGAACTGGACCAACTCGATTAATACATCGAATCGGAAGCATACAACGTTCTCAAAATTATATGTTTAGCTGGAATTTCTTCAGTTAACGGGATCGTAAAATACAAAAATTGTAGCTTCCATCAAATTTTTTGTATGAAGAAGTGGCAGACCTGAGAAGAAGTTCAAAGCAAGCATTATTGGATGCGGATTTTTGTCAAACGCAACAAAAGCTACAGGTCAAGCGACAATTTCCAAGTCTCCACGATCCATGAGAAATATTCAAAATGAAGGAAAATGGATGTCATACTAATTGAAGGAAAGAGGCATTGCAACACTGAAAACAGCTTGTGAAATTTTGATTGCTGCTCGCTTGGCTATGAATAATGGATATATTTTGACAATCAAAAACGCGAAGAATGAACGAGCAGGCATGGGGTAGTTATTTTGCTTCATGACGCGTTTTCATCAGACCTAGCCCCTTCAGACTACTATTTGTTTCGTTCGTACAGTACAGACTGTCAGAATAGCAACTCCATTCTTACGAAGAAACCGAAAATTGGGTGGTCCAATGGAATCGACGTATTTCTTCATTTTGATTTCAAAATAAATGGTTGATTTTGGCGAAAAAACGACAGTTCCTTAGAAATAGACTCAATAACATTCACTCCCACTAGAATTTCCAAGTATTATCACTTTGCCTTGATGTTTGTTAAGCAAAGAATCGTATACCAGAGACTCGTGATCAAAGTGACTAGGACAATTGATTTTTAGTCCATCCATCCTTACTTATGCAAGCTATGCTTTTACTTATTTATGTATAAAGATAATATTTGGTAAAAATAATACGATTTTTGTTCGTATGCTGCTGGTATGTTGAAGCCATAGATAGTCCTCTAATTAAATAAGACAAATAAAACCAGAAAGAAGGCTATCAGGGCTATGCCAAAGATGTAATACTCTTCACGCTCCTTCAGGTTGCATCCAACCATCCTTTCTTAGCATCACTATATTTTCTCAGTTACAGTTTGAGTGTCAAATATGAGCACTGTTTGAGTGGCACTTTTATTGAACTTTTACTCTTTATAAGTTTGTCATTTAATTTGGGTTTGTATGGTAGGTACCCCTCCTGGTAACCCTAGGATCATGAAATTTACATGGTTGATGAATATGGATCAGGTGTTCAAATTTCAGTTCGATACGTCAAAAAAAAAAAAAACTTTTCTAATTAGAACATTAATTAAAGAGGGGTTTGTATGTGAGGTACCGGACCGATTCCGCCAAATGTGCAGCGTATTTTCACTCCCGTGAAGAGTATAATTATGTACTTTTTTCACAACCAGTGAACAAGCATTTTACTTAAGAATTTGCACAACAAATTCAAAAATTGTGCCCTTTTAACAAATATTATTATCAAGAGTAAGATTTGGAATAGAAAAGTTTTGCATTTCTTAAGAAATTCATATGAAACTTTACAAATAGACAAATCCTTATCCCCCCTATGCAACTATTGCAACTCTAATACCCCCATTACCGTACGCCACATCTTCTTTCTTCATTCAACAACTTAAGGGCTTTCCAAATTCTCACCCTCACGTAGCTTTGGCTCTCCCGACCCGGGATAGTATAATCACAATCATTCACTTCCTCACACAAGCCAACATATTCCACCTGCTGTAGTATAGAGCAAGCGTAGTTATTCATAGTTGCAACAAAATAAATATGTAATAATAATAATAAATTAATATAATAACTTAAACGTAATAACTTAAGACAGAAATAAGACTCTGTAAACAGTAACAAAAACGGACATATTAAATACTAATTGTAATTGGTAAGCAAGTAAGCTTAAGGCCTCGTAGTCATAGCTTAAGATTATGTTTAAATGACAATTAATACGAAATAAATACAAGAATTGGGTTGAAAGATATGATATTGAGTGAATACTTATGTAAATTTATCCATATTTTTCAATCTGTGTGAAAGGTTTTCGTATACTTTTGATTGGAAGGAAAGCAAGTACCGTATTTGCCGGTTTACTACCGTGTGCGAGACTTTAATACCGCCAAATCCAACCACCCTTTCACCCCCAGCATAAGATAAGTATATCGTCTGGTGGATCTGTGGGAAGGGTATAAAGTCTGTTTTGTTTATCAATATATGTTTTAATTAGATAGGACAATCTATCAACATTTCATGGGTTGTTGAGCAGAAAGATATAATCTAATACAAACTTCTGATCGGAATTTTGGTAATTTTAAACCAATTTTTCTTTATCTATGGGAAGGGTATCAGTCTGTCATGTTATATTTTTTGGCCTACAATTGAGACATTCACTATATCAATTGTATTGGTAATGGTTCGGCATGATATGTTAAATGGAAGAATGCATTCTAATCAAAATTAAGATATAATTAAAATCTCAGAAAATACAACATTATAAAATTTAATTATATGGACCATATATTAGTAGAAGCTTTGCCAAACTTTTCCAACACTTCTTCACAGTGTTGTTGTTCTTGGTGAATGACAAATATTGTAGAAGAAGAAACAACACCCAAGTAGCCCGAAAAGCCACATATATTTCGTATTTTTTACTATTAAATTAAAGAAGAATACGTAGAATAGATATTACATAGCTTATCAAATAATATCAAAAAACAAAAAAAAAAAAAAAACAATACATTAATGCCTTCGAAATAGTGAACTAAAAGCTTAATATGCTTAAAAGTTGTTAGCTGTAACAACTAAATCGACTGAATCAAAATAAAAAAGAAGTAAGTTAAAGAATTGTGACAAAAACAATGAGTTGAGGTAAAAGACTGTGTCAATGGCGTCGATGGCGAAGACAAGAGCGCGAGAGAATGAGCAAAGTGCAACAACTGATGAAGTGAAATATGTACATAAATAATGTGTGTTATATATAATATTTAAAATTAAAAGTGATCACAAAGGCGGCGTTGTAAACTAAATACAAAAATCATTTGATTACGTCAAGAACTTTTTATTTTGCTAAAAAAAGAAAAACAAATAAATAATTATTTTTCTATTGGTGATCTTAATTTTCTAGCTTGCGAGATGAGTGACAATAGGTCATTGAAGTTGAGTGCAATGTCGGGTGCTGGTGACACAGAAAATGGTAGTGATGCGCTTGAAATGAAATTGATTACACAAGGCGCAGAAGAAGTTGATGCAATGAACAAAAAAACGTTACCGCCCACATTGAATTTACCTATGCCAGATGTTAAGGCATCTGATGCAGTTCCAGTAGATGGTGAAGTTGCTACCGTATCTGCAGTTTCCGCAGCAGCCGCATCAGCGGCAGCTGATACAGAACGTTGTTGTTGGATTTGTTTTGCAACTGATGAGGATAACCGACTGGCTGCCTGGGTTCAACCGTGTCAGTGCCGTGGCACAACGAAATGGGTACATCAAAGCTGCCTCTATCGATGGATTGATGAGAAACAAAAGGGAAATGCGCTACGTACAGTAGCTTGCCAACAGTGCCAAACCGAGTACATTATTGTGTTCCCGCAAATTGGTAAATTTGCCGGCGCTCTTGAGGCTGTTGATAATATGATCAAACGGTTAAGTCCGTTCATTGCTGCTGGTGTCTTTGTTGGTTCATTGTACTGGACAGCAGTTTCCTATGGTGCTGTTACATTTTTGCAGGTACTATAAATGAGAACTAAAAGAATCTCCAGTGAATATTTGTTAATTCACATGTTTTTGTTTTTTTCTTAGATTGTTGGTTATAAAAAAGGTTTTTCGATTATGGAAAACAGTGATCCATTGATCTTGCTAATTGGTTTACCTGCCATACCAGTTGGCTTAGTGCTTGGACGTATGTTACCTTGGGAAGATGCAGTTATACGCTTAATACGCAATCGTCATACGGTTGTGCGAAAATTTCCCCTAATGAATCTAATTTATCCACTGTAAGTTCGAACATTTTCTTTTCAAATAACGTGTATTTATTATGTTTTATTTGGCTTTGCGTAGGCATGAGGAAGAAGAACAAGCTACACTCAATCCTTCAACGCCTACACTGTCTGATCCTATGTCTGCAACTCGTGTATTCTGTGGCGCTTTGCTATTGCCAACCATTTCGTCTATTGTTGGTCGTATTCTTTTTGATTCCGTCGAAAATTCTTTACATCGCACTTTGCTCGGTGGCTTGACTTTTATAACAATGAAGGGCATCCTAAAAATCTATTTGAAGCAAAAACAATTTACACGCAAGAAGAAACGTCGCATTGTTGACTATACCGAAGAAAATATCCGAACATATGTGCATCGTAATAACACTTCCACTACCACGACAAGACAACAAAGTGGTGCTCATGGTGGTGGTGGCGGTGGCGGAGGTGGCGGTGGTGGTGGTGGTAGAACAGCTTCTAGCTCACGACTAGCGCCTGATTTTGGTGATAATTTGGTATAATTAATAATGAAATGATTATAGAGCGTTGTATACATGTGTATCTACTTGTAATTTTAATGTTATATACAAACAAAAGTTTTTATAACATAGAATACAAGTAGATTCACATGTATTTGGTGCTATAAATCCATAGATGTTTAAAATAACTTTAAACATATCTATAACGTTCTCTTCTAATAATGATGATCATTTGTAAACAAAAAACCCCAAAAAAAAAAAAAATTTTTGATCAAAAGTTATATTTTCTGCATAAAAATCGAAAAAAAAAATAATAAATAGAAAAATGAGTTTGACGTTACATTTATATTATATAATTTTAAAGGATAACAAAAGTATGTCTATCATGTATCATGTATTTAAAGAAAATTATCTTTTATAATGTGCTAAAACATACGAAAAAAATATATAAAAAACGAAAAAGAAAAATAATATTCATGTTCTACAAAAAACTATAAATTTATTGACTACTTTTATTTCAAAAATTAATTTAATAAAAATTACTATATATATATATTAAAAATAAAGAAAGCAAAATGATTTGTTAAATTATTAATTAAGTCATAATTATTTTAGTTTATTAATTTTACAAAATTCAAATAGCTTCCAAATGCATGAATAAACCCAGAGAGAAAGAAAAGCAAATTTATTTTATAAAATACAATATATAAACACTAAAATAAGCTTTAAATGAAACACAATATTATTATGATGTAAACACACTCAGACATATACACAGAATCAATTATCAAGTCATCATATTCTCATGATAATTGGAAAATTACAAAATATACACTCAGAATCAGATCAGACTCAAGTCATAATTTACCACATACTTATGTACACCATGATAATTGAAGTGAAACTAATATTAAAGCAACAAATTTTTTTTGTAAAATACAATATTAACAATATATAATAAAAAAAAAAAACAAAAAATATCGTTATAATTATTTGTTAAAAATAATAAATATTTGCATATTTTTCTCATTTGTTTGTGAATTAAATAAAAATACTATTAATAATATAAAGGAAGAAAACCAAGTACATACGTATAGAATATTTAGTATTTAAGTATATGAAAAGAGCCATTTTTTATAATATAATAAATTAATAAAATACATTAAAAATATTCTTATTAAGCAAAACATATAAAAAGGTATTGTGTATTTATTTAAGTGGTCTTGGTCATGTTGAAGAGAAAATGATCACTAGACAACTTCTAACACTCGAAAGTTTGGTAACTGAGCAACTATTGCCTCTTGCTAATTATTTCAGAGGGAGAAAAATTAAAAAATAATTTTAGTACTTTCGTTCGTGACTGGTCAAGTAAGAGTTAGTTAGTTAGTCTTCATACCTCCATCCAAAGTGGTATACGTGGCATTCATGGTCAAATAGAATGCTAAATGGGTGGGTGGGGATTACGCCTTCAGACTTTCCATTTCGATAAACTAGATGAAAATATAAAAGAAGTTTTAATACTGTGAGCGAGATTGTCTTCATATAGGTATGCATCCAAATCGGTGTATGAGGCATTCATAATCACATTGAATGCTTCTTCTACTCGTTTCAATTAATGAATATTGGGTGGATGGAAAGTCAATATTCTGATGTATGTTATCTCATACAACGTATGGTCCAGATATTGTGCCTTTTATTTAATTTAAATAGCAGAAAACCATTGACACCAAGACGGAAGCACATCACTGCCATCACGATTGGGCCTATTGAAACTAGATTTATAAAAAAAGGTTTTAATACAAGCTGAACAAATTAAGGTGGCTCATCCGACCCGGCAGTACATTGAATCACTTTGCTAAAGTTACGATCTATAAGGCCATAATTGTACCATCATACACTTATGGCATTCAGCTCTGGGGACTTTCAGCAACCGAGTCCAGGCCAGAACAAAGCTCTTCTCAACATTACGGGTGCCCCCAGGTAAATCAGGAGAATATCAATACATCGTGACCTACACAACTCATCAGTTAATGAGCAAATTAACCGCCATACCAGTCGATACAATGACGCTCTGAATGTGCATGTTAATCCTCTTGCGTTGGCTCTTACAACAAATGACTGCCCGAGAAGGTTAAAAAGGCTTCACCCTTCGGATCTACTACATAGAAATATCAACTAAATTAAATTGTTAAGTCACTGCCAAACTATCAAAACTATCCCTTATAATCGTTCTATTAGCGATGGATTGGAATTGCAATTAAATTAAATGAGATCACTCTCGGCTATGAATCGACGTCTGCTTTTGTCAAACACAAGTTAAAGGCATTCAAAGCAGATTATGATACCGATATTAAAGGTCAAAATAAATGCTTCTTCCACTCATTTCAATAATTGTTACATTACTCAAATGCACGTTCGAATGCCAACATTTAGAGGATCAGGTGTCGATGGTAATGGTTCTTTAGTTTTAAGGTTTTTATGAACACATTATATTAATTGAATTCTGAAAATAAAGGCAAATGCAATGAAAAATACTTATGTTGTTCAATTTTTATCTCTTTTATTTCATTTGGCATAAACATAGGACAAGGGCAAGTTCACTAGCTAATTCCTGTATTCCTGGTTTGGGCTGCTTTTAGCTTCAATGTGTGCCAGCATGGGAGGCTTTACAAATAGTCTTGGCTACTACCCGCATACAGTTTTACAGGGTCCTTAAACTTATTGACCCTTCTTACCTTGGCAAGGTGATGATTCAGCAAGGGGGAGTCAAAAACATAAATAGCATAAATACTAAATGAGAATAGTATGTGTAAAGAAATGAAAAAAAAACTGTCTTCTTCTTAATTAATGCACAAAAGAAAACACGGAAAGGCGCAAAAACATTTAAAGGCGGGAAAACATAAAAAGGCGCCAATGCTAAACAAATCATATACTTACTGTATATATTTGTAAACACTCAATTCATTCATTAGTGACTATTATTCAAAATGTTGTCATTCCAGCATGGAGCATAGAGCATGGATGCACCACCCATTTTTGTAATATTTTCTTATGTACCATGTACCATTTGGAATTTGTTCATACAGATGTGGGCGTACTTTGGCCTAGGCGAGTGCAAATCAATAATTTCTTATTGATAACTAATTAAACACTTAATATTTAGTATTTTTTTTTTTGTTATCTGTTCTGTGCGGCAATCGGAAAAGAATACAGCATTCAATATGGCCAATTAATAAGTCAATTCTGAGGACTGCACTATGTGCATAGGTTTATTTGGATTTTAACTAATGGAATCTGAACTTATAGCAATAGGGAGCTGCACTATGTGCATTTAAATGCCTTTAGATTAATGCAATCCGAATATTCCAACAATTTGCCTCCAGATGGCTGCACTATGTGCATTTGATTCCTGGGATATTGCAAATCGCTGAAATTAGAGAAGGAAGCGAATGCACGTTGTGCTTCCTTCAGCATTCATTTCAGTAGTATTTGAATGCTGCCATGTTAGATCAGATCAAAAAAACAATAATATATTTAAATAATATTTGCTATATCTTGATTAAGACAAGCAAAACTACACATGTCTTTCCCTGAGTGGTCAGGTCTACGTCCCAGAACCACCCAACATTAGTCGCCAAAGACTACTCAACCCTGTCGCGAGGCTGCAGTTGTAAATGCAGCAGCCCCCTTGGCTGCAATTGTACATTATACAATACAGCCCACTTGCAGTTAAAACAACAGCACATGTCATGTAAAACGATTGAAAAAGTTATAATTTATTTATGGACAACTGCATTATAAGCACATACTTATATACAGCTTGCAATTTAATATTTGATTGGTGGTGGTTGCTAAAATATACATGAAACCATTACTAAACACCTTAAAGTCATCCAGAAAGGTGATACCAACAAATTTAAAGATGCACGTTATGTTATATCTTGAGTAAAATACTGCAGTTGTCATAGAAATCGATCAAAAAGTCATGTACATAGGTGCAACTTCATTTACTTATGCTTGTAATTTAACATTTCATTGAAACTTACTATAATTGTAGTCGAAATATAGATCTCTTACCATGAAGTCAGCCGGAAAGGTGATGACTTTAGTTTAATAAATAAATACTGTAATTCGTATTAATTTCTTTCCGTCGAAGTAGACTTCGCCTAGGTCATACCAAGCTATCCCATGGACACTTGTGCATCGCATCACCACTGGACTCTTTTAGTTCAGCTAAAGTCTCAATCATATTCTTTTTGAATGTCCAAAAACCCAAACACAGATCCTCTTTCCACGCTTCCCAATCCTACTACCCGTCTGTCAATAGCTTTGTTGTATAAACTATGTTGATAACATCCTCTCCTAACAACAAGATGACAAATAACAGACAAGTAGTGGCCCCTGTTTGATGTTAAGTGATTCAAATATGGGGTACCGCTGCAATCAGCAACATTCAGCGAGTGCAAGCCTGTTAAAACAAGCCACTTCACCATTTGTCTGGAGCTCCTTGGTTTGTGCCCAACACCATTTTGCACAGAGATTTAAAGACGACCACAGTGCGCGACGAAGACCTTCAAAACAGTAAATGTCATCAGCAGATACAAAATCAACCAAACCGCCTGGCGATAGCCATTACCCAAGACGTGAGTCGCCGCCGATTAAAGAGGCTTCACCTCAACAGAACACTAAACACTATTCCTCAGGTCATTATTCTATAAGTATATTAATTTTTTATGCTTCAATTGGGCTTAATGCAACAAATCCTCTTATAACAAATGAAAAACATCAATATAATATTTATTCCGAATTTAATATAACTTTATTTTATCAATTTTAGAGTGCACAATAATATTTTGGCACTACAAGAATAAATTTGTATCTTCTTTATATGTCTTTAACAACCAATCAATTTGATTTTAGCATAAATATTTCATTAGATATTTGCCAATGATCTCTGCAAAATTCTTTAATAGAATATTTTTCGTTTATATAAAAAAAAAATAAAGGAATGTTTAAAATTAAAGAAACATTTTATAGCAAATATTTATTAAACGTTCATTCATCATAGTACGTATATTGATGATTATTCTTTTAATTTTAATTTAATCTTTTTTTTTTTTGTATATATAAATATTTTATATATAATAAATATACAAATACAATAATAAGCTATCAATTCATTATGTGTAATAATAATATACAATACAATAATATTTAATACATACTATATATTTAAGAAGATGATTCTTGAAAGGCAATGATGATATAGATAAATTATATCGTTTTCTTTATTCCTTCATATATCAATCCATCGATCAATCATAATAGTACATACATATGTGTGTAGTTATGTACTTTCTTTGCTTCGTAAAGTTGCAACAAAATATAACAATAATTTTCATTGGTAGTGGTGATAGTGGTTGATTGAAATAAGAGTGCATAAATTCCAAAATATTATAAATAAAAATCGTAGAAAAATAGTATATGTATAAATATGTGTGTATGTATATATTGATATAGGTATATACGTACATGAAACAATAACAACAAGTGTGTATAATTTTGTATATAAAATTGCATTTTAATTTAAATACTTGAGTTAAATAAATTAACAGTAATGTGTGTGTTGGCTTACGATTTTTCTAATTTAAATTTAAAATAAAATGCAATAAATTCCTAAAACAAAAACAATTGTTTAAATAACAATATAATATCATCAATCATCATTATCAATCAATACACAATGAGCACAAAATTGAGATTACTAAAAATTGAGTGAGAAATAACTCTCTTTTTCTTAAATTAAATGCAAAACATAATAAATTTTGTTTGGAGAAGAAAATAATAGCATAAAAAGGAGTTTACATAAAAACATACATTCATCATATAATTACAAAGCGACTTTTCTATTACCGATTGTAATTAACTTTAGATACATTTACACACACTCATACACTTTTACTTAAGTTAAGCCAAAAACATAAGAGGGAAAACAAGCACACACTAAGGTGACAAAATTTCTATAATAAAACAAGCATAATTTTTTTTAACATAAACGCTCTTGTTTGCTGTCATTGGAATAAGCACGATTCCTCCAGATACTGCTACTGCTGCCACTACCACCAACACTCGTAGTGGTGTTGGCTGTTTGTTAATCGGAATTCGTGAGAGAAGAACGCTGGGATTCGAGGGTATTGGAATCATTACGTTGACGAAGCATCCGTGGTTGACTTGAAGCAAAATTTGAAAAATCTTTCATGACATCTTTATAAGTCTCATCTTCACCATTGTATTCATCATTGAAACCGATTTCGTCATTGAGGCGTGTCAAGCGTAAACTATAATTAAATAAAATTAGATAAGATTATCTACTATACTATTTTTAACTTACAGTGTTACTATATCAGCATTTCTTTGGTCCACAGCAATATCCAAGGGTTTCTTACCATCACTTGATTCTATATCATATTTAGCTTTATGCTTAAGCAACAAATATACTTGCGCAATATTACCACGTGCTGTGGACATATGCAAAGCACTGTAACCCAATTCATCGATGGCATCAATGGCAGCACCATTAAGTAACAAATATTCACATGCCATCACAGAACCCGATTGAACTGCCTGATGAAGATGTGTACGATTACGTTCATCGGGATTTTTCCAATGTTTGTCAGCGCCCAAAGCAAAAGCCATACACATTACTGGCAGATTGTGGGCTGCTGAAGCTTTATAAAGCAAGAGATTCGCATTCAATTGTGTGAAGGGCACTTCTTCGAGTAAATCTGGTTCGATTTCACCTTCAGTACTTTCTTGATCTGAACCCAGAATGCCAGGTGTTTCATATGTACTTAAAGAGAGTTCATCACCAATTACTAATAAATCATCACGTGATATGCTTAAAGACATTGATGGTATATTCAAAGACTCGTCATCATCGTCGTCGACATCATTGTTGTCTCCGTCGCCGTTGTTGGCGTCGTCGTCGTCATTGGCGTCATCATCTTTATTAACATTATTAGTGCCACCATTGTTGTGAGTAGGGTCACCAGTAGCAAGCAGATTTGCATCAGTTCCATGCTTTTTGTTGGTGCCGGTGTTGCTCTGTGATTTACGTTGTCGTCGTCTACGAAATTTCTTGACAGCCCATTTACGTGTTCCTAGGGTCAGAGTTGTGGCTGTTGACTTGCTCAATGTGGTTGTGAAACCAATTTTATTATCCCCTGATTCAATGCCATCACCACCACTATCAATCGAAAGTACTTCAGCCGTTTCACTTGAAAGCAAATCATTTGGTTTCGGCATTGCACACACAAAACGTTTTTCTACATATTTTGCCTTTATCCAAGCCTCACGTACACCAATTTCACAATTCTCTGTAGGCGCCTTCAGATCACAATCATTACCAATGCGTGCCTCATAAATGCGATTGACAACTTCATTGCCCAGTTCCATCATGACTTTAACATTTTCAGTTTCCCAAGCATCCAAAGTAAGTGAACGCACTTTGCTATAATGGACACCAAGACTACGATGAACACCAGAGCATTCAATACACAGTGTGATGCCTAGATTAATAGAAGCCCAACGTGGATCGGCGCCACGACAATCACAACACTGACCATTGCCGGGTATTTTTAGGAATTCCTCCCAATGTCTATAAAAGTATAAGAAATATTTGAAATCTTCTCCTATATACTATTAATGGAATCAGCTTTGGCTTACATTTTTCGCTTAACATTTAAAGCATTGGTGGCCAATGATGATTGTGGTCGAGATTGTAGACTATCATGTTGTATTGCTGCTCCAATGCTACGTTGTAAGGCTGATATCCACATGGATAACATGTCTGCTGAATCTGCTTGTAGTATATGTGATCTGAAATCATGAAATAAATAAATGTCTATTCTTTGAAATGATCTAAGTCAATTGATTGATGGTACTCACTTTGTTGGGGAAATTACTTCGAAACAGAAACGACGATCGCCTTCATTTACCGGGCGTACAGTGCAAATGCGTAGATCCTCTTCCATAACAGAGAATGAATCCTCATTACAACGCTTTCTGCAATTCGAATCCAAATCACTTCAGATGATGGTTGCGCACAATAACAACAACAACAACGACAACAACAAGTAATATTTTGTGGTAGTGGGTAGTGGTAGAAGTACATAGTAGTAATAGTAGTAGTAGTAGTAGATACATAGGTATGAAGGAGCATATGGAGTACATGGTGGTGTGGTGTTTTTTTTTTGTATTTAGTGATATGCAAATTTTGTTAACACACACACACATGCACACATATGTAGATGGTGATGGTGGATTTGGATAGGTTACGGACATGGTTACGTTTACGGATACAAGAATAAAATCAAAATCGCATAGCACGCAACATTAAAGCAACAAAAAAAAAAACAGAAAAGAAAAGAAAGAAAAACGGAACAAAAAAGTAAAAAAAATAAACAAAAAAATGCAGTTTTAGCAAGCGATTTAAATCAATATCAATAATACTTAGTTATTACTCTAGAGAATAAATATGTATATTATATATGTTGTGTTTCATAATCATAAGACACAAAATAACTGTTGACTTTGACATTAGTTGTATGTATGTATTCACGATTATTTGCATAAGCCCAACTTACCAATATCCCCCACATATTCTCTATGGGATAGAAATCCGGAAAACAATGCTGTCTATCTATAATACTAGATAAGGGGAAGGGCGAGAACTAATAGACCTAGTCATTGTGATAACCCTTATAATTACAGTTAAACCGAGATTCTGGTATTCATTAAGAATTCCAAAACATTCTTTGAAGGTATATCAGTAATGCCATTTGGTTTCATGCACTGGCTACCTATATAGCGGAGTTTGTTCCAATTTAGGCCCTCATAGTGGCATAGCAAAAGCTTTGCTGTCTCCTCTTCTTCCTTAGATAGTGTACATTGATCGTTTTGTAGATGTTTCACCACTCTGCAATGCCCTGTTAAGAACCGACAGACTTCTGTCTGTCCATAGTATGGATACTGTCATCTCCAAAATTGCGCTTTGTGTTATTTCTCACATGAGTGAATACGATATTCTGTACCAAAACTAATGGTATCTCAATGTTTGCTTGTACAAAAGTAAGGAGACTGTTTCCCAATCCCAATACTTGAACGTAGTCCCATTCGCGATTAAGTGACTTACTATTCAAGCTTGGTTTTAAATATTAGAGCACCTCTATCATTGTGAAGCTTCCAACAAAATTGTGTTTGATCTTTCAAAAATCACTCCAATAGAATTGGGTACCATCAGGCCAATCAAAATGGATGGATGTATGGTTTTTTCTGCATAGTGTGTCGCAAAGCGTGTAGTATCTTAAAATTATGAAACACATCATATGTACTATTTACTTATAAATTAACTATTGTATATAGAAGAGGGTTTAGTGTACAACTGTTTAAGTCATGCAATTATTTATAACAAAATTTTAAAGAACATTTTAAGAAATGGTCAAACGCTAAGCCCACTTCAATAGTGTATTAGATATAAAACTAATCTACTTATAAACTAAAAAATTTCATTGAATTTACTCTACTCTCTTCACTCACCTGTAGACCAATTGATTATCACTCAAATAGAACCAACGACGGCACCATGTCTTAAAGCCCTTTGATTTCTTCTTAAACAAATAGCCTTCGATTTTATTCGATGTACTATTTGTGTTGGTATCATTGAAACTATTCACACTCATATGTCGATCCTGCATACCTTTCTCCAATTGTTGATAATCACCACGTAATGCATTCATGTCTTCGGTTATATTTCGAAAGAATTCATCAAAATCATTACACAAATCAAAGCCCTGATGATAATAAATTACGCAAGCTTGATAATAGTCAAGTAACTGCAAACGGAAAAGAAACAAAAACAAAAGTGAAATTTAAATCAAATAAAAGATATAAATCAATAAAATAAAATAAAATTTGTTTCTTTAACTTGAAACTCGAAAGAAAGAAAAATAAACAAAAATTCGCACAATTTGCTATAACTGCCGGCAATTTACTAAGTTGTAGATTTATGTCTTAACTGAACTGGAGTCGTCACCATACTGAATATTGTAATCAATAAACATGACATTGAATCATCAACATCAATAGCAGAGCATTATTTGCTATCATGCTGTTTCGATACAATCTACTACTTTACTTCTCGTATATGCACATATGTATGTATATGTGATAGTTCAGAGTTCTGGTGAACAGAAAAGAAAATAGAGAACATGAAATTCAGTTCCATCGAAACTTATATACCTTCTTTGCCTTCACAGTTGAGGATATATAAAGAACTTGTTAATAATTAGTTTATCGATTTTATTATTTGTTACATTGAGCCCAATTATATGAGGTGACTAGCTCACATCCTTCCCTAATTTAATCAATATCATTTTGTTTCAAAAAGTATGTTATGATTTTCTATTGTTACAATGGGCTAGAATGAGGTGTCTAGCTCCATTCCTATTCTAATGTTTTTCAAAAGAGAATTATTTGTTTTGTTTACTAGAAATTAAAATTTTCAGTAAAGAATATCATGTTTATAAGACTGTTTCTGGGCATTACATTTTCCAATAATTGGGGAAGTCTAATTGATTCATGGTTGCCCTACTTTCTATGAGTTACAAACATTATGATAAATTCTTACTACCTTCTTGTATACTATATACATTTTCTGTTTAGAAAAAGGTTTGATATCTGTGTGGTGTGCCTGTCATAACTCAATGAGATTCCTATATGTATTTCTCTTCTCTCGATTTTGTTGTAACAATTGTGTTTATGTTTATTGATTGATAAATAGGTGTTAGTGCATATCTATGTGTATGTGTCATTATGTCTATGGCATTCCATAGTTATGATAAAGGTAAAAGAAGGAAACCACACTCTTTCATTTACTTTGGTTTTTCCAAGAACTTTCTCAAGTGTAAACAAAACAAAGTGACAGATGTCAGAATGTTCTTTGGAATATAAAACTTCACCAATTCTCTCACTCTCTCCTAACACTATAGTATGTAGTATGCACTTTAATGGAGATATCTATAAACACACAAAAATCGCTTTACTTTTAATACAAAGACTTTCTTTGTATAGCCAACTTAGTTTTGATTTCAAGTGAAAATTGATTTGAAATTTAAGTGTTTGTAGATAAAAGAAAGAGAAATTTGTACTCACCGTTGATAATATCGATGGTACTTTACGGGATTGTACTAGTGTTATATAGTTGACATAATCCAATGCTGTGTGCTGGAAACAAGATTTTGATGCTGATAATATATTACCAGCTTCTTGAACTTCTTGCGGTCGATTTTTACTGGCCTAAAAGAGATCATCAGAATAATTTGCATAATATAGTTTCCTTTTTACAATAGAATCAACCTACCTGAGCGTTTTTAATTAAAGCATTATCATAACCTTCTGACACTTTCAGGAAATGTCCTTTGTAATCTTTAACTTGATTGATATCGTCCTTAACAAAAACACTTAATTTCTTTAAAATCGTTCGACTTGCTTGATCCAATAATGTTGTATGGAATTTATTCATTTCCTAAAATTAACAGAAATTAATAATATAAGTATAATACTGTGCTTGTGTGTGTGTGTCATGCTTGCTACTATACCGACCTGAAGACAATGAATCAACTTGCCAAGAGCATTGTGTGCATTCTTGTTATCGGCAAAATGTTGTTGCAAATCCCACAAAGACATGGCAAATGCACTGCAAAAAACCATAAAAATAATAATATAGTAATCGGAGTCTCTGTTTTAAATAAACAAACAAACGAGTCATTACCTCTGATTTTTAATGTATTCTTTGCCTGAATCAACTGCTGCATTGCAAAGTTTGAGTATCTTCTCCAAACGATGCTCCAAGTGTTCAATATCATTTTCCTCTTTAGAAATGTATTGTCTGCAAAATAAATATTATAGAATAAGATTTCAATGACTATTGAGGGTAGTAGATAGATAGATAGGCATAATGTAGAGTGAAGTGAAGGGTAATACAATAACAATAATAATCAGAAATTAAGAGAAAGAGATAATGCGACGACGACGACGCCATTGATTATGTATGTTGATGATGAAGATGGTGATGGCGATGGCTAATGACTTCGCTGTCAGTTTAATTATCGCTTCGTAGTTGATGCTCCAAAAATAAAACAAATAAACAAAGTCTCTCCTCACTCTGATGTATGGTATGCATGTACGCTTGTTTTATTGCTGATTCGCTTGCTTGGTTTGACTTGGTTTGGTTGGGTTATGAGTATGTAGATGAATGAAGATGTGATGGTACAGTTTGATTATTGTTTTTCTTGTGTGTTGTTACTTAAACTTGTCTTGTTGTTTATGTAGACATTGCTTCCTTCATTCTGTTTTGCTTTGTTTTTCATTATTATTTAATTTATGCTTTGACGACACATAAAATTCATTTGAATTCACTGAAATTACGAAACTAAAAGTGTTAGTGGTGGACGAGTGAGTGACTTGAATGAAGAAAGAAAACCTGTTGCGCAATAAAATAGATTTTAGAAAGGTTTGACCTTTTGTTCATTTACTCAACTTCTAGACTAAAGTTTATGAGGTCTAAGGGTTTAATCAAAGATTGTTGAAAGAAAATATGAAATTTTATATTCTTTTCTTTTGTTAACAATCTTCGATAGTATACTTAGTAATTAGTATCACCGATAGACTAGGGTTCAATTCCCTGTTGGGTAGTCCAGAATATGTGTGTGTTGATAAGATGAACATTATATCTAGATTATATTATAAATTCCTAAATATCTGACCTTTCATTTAGTCAACTTCTAGACGAAAGTCTCAGAGACTTGTTACAATAGTCACCAGACTATGTCCCACCCTTCCCAAATCTAAAGTCTAATACTAAGCTTAATCATAGATTACTGTTATTTTTTTTATAAAACAGAAAACAAGCAATTAGAAATATGAAATTTTTATCTTGTTTTTTATATTACTCTATTTTATTTCATTGCAAATTCTTAAACATTGAGTCTTCGTCATCGTTTCACTTGATTGTCAAGTTCGAAGTTTCTTTTAGTTGATGATTAAGCGCAACAACAACAATCATCATCATGATGATGATGACGATGGCTTGTAATGGAGCTTGCAATAAAAAAAATTTCGATTGTAAGAGATACCGGGAGGAAAGTGTGTGTGGGTGGAGTATTTGATCCGCGTGGCAGTTGATAGCATGATACGGCAAACAATGTAACAAGTCACGCTATAAACAAATGGCAATGCGGCGACTCAATTGGCATTGGATATCATCAATAAATGAATGAAAAACCGTGAATAAAACAAAGCAATGCATAAAAATTACAAAGAAATTGCAACTTGTCGGAAATACTCTCTGACACATTCACAAACACATTCGAGTATATGTGCATACATACATTAAACAAAAAACAACTCAACCAGATGCAGGCAGACATTGGCAGACACATTGCACCTGCCAATATTGTTGACATACATATGTATAATCAATTTGCTTTGGGCATTTTTGTTGTCGCTCAATTGGTTATTCGGGTAGGAACAAACACAATTCAATTCAACTCAACAAACACTTTTCCTCTTATTTATGTTAAAAAAGAGAAATATGTATGTAAGTAATAAAGTAAGCTGGAGGCAAAAGGCTCAGGTGTGTTATATGTGTCTGTATGTGAGTCTGTGTGCATGTGACCACTCTCACTGCTGCTTACCTAAATCTGGGCGAATCTTTGAGGCATTCCTCAAACTCGATTGTGTATCGCATATTTTCACTTTCTGCGTTGTGACGCCGTTTCACTACTCAAGAGATTTGTTACACTGCTCACTTTTACGCTAATATTTTACTCAGATTATTTTTTATTAAGTGATAAATTACTAAATTGTGAGTTTCAGCTGTTGCTTCTTTCTCCTTTAATTTGTTTGTTGATGGTAATTCTTATTATATTATGTGGCGTTATTGATTCCTTTACAGTTGCTGCTTCTTTAACTACGATTACACATTCAACATTTTCAATATTTAATTGTTGCAAATTCACTCGCATAATATGTAATTTTGTTGGCACATTTTTGTTTTACTTATCCTTATTCATAGTTTTAATAAACTTTAAACTTAATTAAGTAAATTACTGTATTGTTTAATTATCTATTGGAATTTCAATTTAATTTAATTAAATATAATATTTGACACGATTAACAATAACAAAAACATAAATAACAACTACACGAACGACAGACCGACAATAAATACGATATTTGCTTACGTTGTCAACGACATCGCAACGAAGAAGGAGAATTACGTGATGAGGTGAGAAGAATAATTTGTTACGTGCGCAGAGTTGCATTTTTTTCGTTTTCAATACATCAAGTTATGTTACGTTGTAATTATGTTGTAGCTGATTACGTTTTGAAGGCAAAGACATGCTTTGAAATCCTCTGATCAGGACTTCTTTAATATATTCATAAAACCAAATGCCAATTGTCAATCAATTGCATCTCCAGTTCAGCCGAGTTAGAAGCATGAAAAGGCGACTTTCAATTTACAACAAGTTGTAGATAGTTTGCATATGGAAAATATATTCGCCGATATAGAATAGAAGGTCTCATCATCTCATCTTTTAACTTAAATTCCAACAAATGTGCATTTATTTACAATAAAATAAGACAAAATTTTCCAATAAATAATCATAATAAATATTTTCTAATTGAATTCATGATCTTATTATCAATTTCTTTAATATTTTTCATAGAATATCTTATCTTGTGTTGATCAATTTGAATTTCATGTTTTCGCGCTCTCTACATTATCTTCTCTTGACAACCGCATTTACAGTAGTTTACTCTCTCAAATTCCAGAAGTTATTCTTAACTCTTCTTGAAGGTCTAGAAAAATATAACGAGTTTCATTTCTCACCTTCATTCATCCTTCAAATCGTTATTTTCGTTTCTTATTATAAAAAACCATGCAGCTGTTTGTTTCTGTGTTTTTCTTTTGTGTTTCTGCTGCTTGCTGCTTCTCGTTTGTCGTGTGATTGCAGTTGGTCAATTAATTCTGATTTTTACTCGATATACAATAACCGCATAAATGCGGAAGTGAAATTAAGTGTCAAAGTGTTTACACAATGTGGGTTTATTTGATAAATCTATGAAATTTCTTTAAAAAAACTATGATTTTAATGTGAAAAATAACACACACCATTGCCGACGACGTTCGCAGCTGCAGAACTCGTTTTCATGTTTTTCTTTTTGGTCTTTTGTTCTTTCGTTTCTCGCGTTAATTTTAATTCTGCTTAATTTGCATAAAAATTTCTTGTAATTTACGTCACACAACGTCACGTCGTCAACGTACACATTTATTTATGAGTTAACAAACATAGAATTCTAACTACTTTGTCAAAAAATAATCATAAAAAATATCTCACTGTAATCCCGCGCCCCCTTTGTGTCATTGCAATATTATCGTATACGCCCCCTTAAAAATAAAAATAAATAAATAAACCCATTAGTATTTATAAAAAATAAACCAAGTGAGAAATCAGCGGAATGTGGAAGTGCCACAAGTGCGGCAAACCCGTTTATTTTGGTACGTAAGCAGTAATAATGTTTTTGGTAACAATCTGTGCCTCCGCCTCTGCCTAAGTTTTATCTCTTCTTTTCATCATCATCATTGTTTAGTTTAGAATTTTTAATTATTTATTTACTTCATTTGTTCTCGGTTCTCGTTAAACAATCGCAGCGGAACGTAAACAATCGTTGGGCTACGATTGGCATCCCGAGTGTTTACGTTGTGAAGAGTGCGGCAAACGGCTAAATCCCGGCCAACATGCTGAGGTAAGTTTAAATTTTGATTTTGATTTACAATATGATAATGATTAGTGCAGCAATAAGTTTTTATTGTTTTTATCACCATCATCATCATCATCATGATAAAACACATATTCTGACAGGGTCACACCTTATAAAGTTCGGATACTATTCTGTATTCAAATTGGCTTGAAATTTAGAAAAAAAAGAGTCCCATATTATAATAATCATATAGGCTACAAGGGTCCCATTTACTATTCAGTAGAATTAAGAATTACAAAGAAAAGGGTACCAAGATTCTTAAAGCTATGGTTCTCCTCTTATGCTTATAAGGGTCCATCGATTATATAATGAAACTTGTAGAATTTATTGTGCTTACTAATGTGTATACATTTGTTCATGCATTTGTTTTCAGCATAAAGGAGTGCCTTATTGTCATGTACCCTGCTATGGTGCCCTATTCGGACCGCAATTGTTCGGCCATGGCACGCGTGTTGAATCACATAAAAGCTATGGAGTGAAGGGAACACAACGGCCGAATACAGCAGGAAATGCTAATGGACCAGCACTGCCGCGTGATCACTTAGAATCGAAAATAAAGGTATGTATTTTCATATACCATACATTGGAGTAATTAAATATGTAAAGCTCATAATTTTTGGTGATTTCCATAGGTATACAATCAATTTTATGACAATAAGAGTCTCGAAGTTCGTAGCCGTGAGGTCAACAATAGACTTATTCTAGAGGGTGCCTTACGTGTCTATTGGGGCGTTCAGGGTGTAATACATTTGAAAGAGGACGACGATCAGCGTACATTTGTTGTTCGCAAGCGTAATTCTTGTCGTAATTCCAAAGCAGATGATAGTACATCAGATAAAGAGAATGATGTCAGTGAATCTCTTGCTGCGCCAAGCACAACCAGTGAAGTTGATGGTCTATCAACAGATATATCATTGTCGGAAAGCATGACATTTGATTCATGTAGTTTAAATGAAGTCTCTGAGTTACCCACAACACCGGAAGATGCTTCAGCTAATACTGCAACTGGTGGAGGTGCTGAGCAATTACTGCTTAATGGTGGTGGCAACGGTGTTGTTGCTGGTGACGATGATACCACACAAACAGACTCATCGAATACCCTTGTTGGTGGTACCGATGATGCGACCGCGAATTCTACAACAACCACAAGTTGTGTGTCATGTACTTTGCCTTCAAAATTGGATAAATTGGAGAAATTGGATTGGGATGAAATTGATGATTTACTGCAAGTCGAACGTCGTCATAGTGAAAAAGATAAAATCTATGAAACAATGCCTGTTAAATTACCTTCATCATCACAATCATCAAGCGATAGTTCACCAACCAAATCTGCTTCCGTGAATAATAGTACCGATAGCACTCATGTCAATACAATCTCCACGCCAACATCTTCAGTTAGCCAAAGTAACAGTAGCATCAGCAGCACTACCACTTCATCATCATCAACGACGACTACAACATCGTCGGATAATTTTATGACGGCAACAGCATCATTAACTGCCACAACAACACAGAATACAACATCTGCCACCGCCACCGCTACCGCCCCCACAACAACATCGACAACAGTCGATAATTATGAAACCTCCGATGATACCACACTGAAACCCATGGACTTTGAAGATTTTAAACGTAGTGTACATCAGGATTATGTTAATGGTACGAATTCATTTCAAGAACACAATGATGATACCTTAAAACGTAATCAACCAATTGATCCTTCACGCATACATGATTCCCTGAAATTGTATGGAGAAAACTCAGCAATGAGCAAAAGTTTCAATTGTGAACATGCATTAAGATCAATTGATCCCACGATAATTAATGATACATTGAATTTAAAGAGTGGAGGAGCAGATTCGCCACGAACATTGCAACGCCAGTATGCTTTGCAAAAGAGTGGTTCTGCTTCGACTGCCATGCAACAGCAGAGAAATAAACCATCACATCATTTATCATATCACCATGGACATCATCAAATATTTGAAAAGGGGATTAATCGTTCGAAATCAGGACCATCATGCTTTGTCTACAGTGACAGTGATGATGACGACGATGATGCTACACTGAAACCTCCACGAAATCCAACTGTTCGACGTAGTGATATACCACAACGATATATACAAATCGAAATGAATTGTTATCCAAAGGAAAGCGGTGGCAATGGTGCTGGTAGTGAATGTGAATCAAGTCGTGCTGATGCTCCATCAATCACAAACAGTGGTGCCGTAGCTGGTGATGAGCTGACGCAAACAGAAGAAATGTATACAGCACCTAATGGCAATGGTGAGTCAACAGCAACAACAGGTGGTGATGAACAGCCATTGCATATAACTGAGGATGGTGTCGTCTTGAGGCGGCCACCACGTACTGGTGCTGCAGCCATTAAACGACGCAGTGGCAATCGAAGGTGAGTCAAATAACTTATTAAATTTGATTTGGGATTTTATATTCATTCCATTTCCATTTTTCCCAGATCACGTACTAAATTGAAACGTCGCTGTTCGATTAATGGTCATTATTATAATCGTGAGACATCATTCTTTACACCACCCTATGGTTCACAAATGTCTGTGTGGGTTAGTTCACTGGTGACCACACAAGAAGTTATCAATTTGGTGCTTGAGAAATACAAAGTCGATAGTCCAGCAGAGAATTTCTCACTATTCATTATACGCGACAATGGTGAGCAGAAACGTTTAAAGGATACAGATTATCCACTGGTAACACGCATTATGTTGGGACCACATGAAGATGTGGCACGTTTGTTTCTTGTAGATGCGCGTAAAACAGATGAAATAAGGTTTGTTCATTGATAGTTGGTTATGTGATTGATTAATTTTAATTAATATCTCTTTGTCTTTATAGCAATGAGGTTGCTCAATTTTTAAATCTATCATTACCAGAGTGCCGTGCAATTTTAGAACGTTACGATCAGGAATTGGAGCGTGAAGAAGCCAAAGTTAGGGATAGGTAAATTATCCAGATAATCTCATCTAAATACTCAATCATATTTTAATTGATTATTTATTTAAATTACAGATATAATGAATTACGTCGTCGCATTGTAGCACGCATGGAATCTCTCAAAGTACATTTATAAAATCTCTAAAGATTCATACAATAACATCATAACATTTTTCGTTAGTTTGTTTTGCGCCATAATCAAAAAATCAAAACATTAGATAAAGAAAATTACTTCCATTACAAGAAAAAATTAACAAAGTCTGCGCGTAAACAGAATAGTATTTTTTATATACACAAAAAAAAAAAAAAGAAAAAATCTAAAGAAAAATTTATAGATTTAAACAAAAATTAGTTTATAGGAGAAAAGTTATGTAGAAAACCAACAAAAGCAATACATAATTAAGAAGGAAGGAAGATTCATTATTATTTTATTTCAACTGAAATTTGTGGCCCAGTGAGGATGAGTTTCAATGAATTGAAATAACAAATACTGGGATTGTCTTATTTTCATTAAAATGTGCTTGACATAATTTCAATTTCTATATTTTCCCATGCTGGAGTTTTGGATGAACAGATTTTGGTAAAAGCTGATAAGTTTTACATCACTTACTCGGCTAAAAGTTGCTTTTTATTAAGCTGATTTCTAGACTCTTAGAACTCTCGTCAACTGTTAGGTGCTTTCATGCCAATTTTTGGCACATTGTGGCAATAAATCAAAGTAGCTTAAGTCGAAAATTTAGTTTAACGATGTCATTATCAATCGCTTCAAAACTCTTATTTCAACTTAAGAATTTTTGGAAAATACGGCTTAGAAACATGGTTCTATCATTTTACTTTAGAGTATTTGAGATTAAAAACAATGAAATAATACCAAACAGGAATTCTTTAACACAAAATGGGAAACAAGACTTTAAGTAGTTGATATTAAGGCTGCAATAATAATGCATGCGGAGCTGAAGATGAAGCCGAAGATGAAGACGAGAAACCTTGCAGAAGCAGACATATCAATTCATACCATAGTACACGGGAGCTGAAGATGATGCTGAAGACGAAGCGCAAGCTTTCTAGCAACGAAAACAATTTGTCTTCAGCTTCGTCTCCGCGTGTACTATGATTGTAGCCTTAGGGTAGGGCCACGCATTGAGCGATTAGCGATGAGCGACGTCGCTTAGCAATTCAATTGGTTTTAGTCGGATCAATTGAATTATTATCTTTATAATTAGTCGTTCAATGCTTGGCTCTAGCCTTAGAATGAATAGTTTGGAATGAGTTGGTTGGGTGGGAAATTGTAATTGTCACACGCATGCAGGTTATGGGTGAGTTACGGCAACTGCTAGTAGTATTTTATATAAAAATATCATTCGAATAATGTGAACAAAATATAATTATTAATGAGATGGATTTGTGGATCTGCTGCCTTCATTATTTGATTTGTTTTGTATTAATAACAAAACCATTTTATGTATACCAAACATTTGATATAAATGTGCACTTATCGTTAACAGATTTGCTGGTTCTTATTTTCTTTTAACTTACAGTAAGCTTTTTCTAATTTCAATCCATTTATATCCATTAGACTATAGGTTCCCAAAGTGGGCAATAAAATCATACTTGTGGGCTGTAAAAGCTTTCAGGAGAGCCAAGAATATTAGGGGGCTATAAGGGCAACGATAATTTAAAAGTTTTGGGGGCACTAGAATTTTTTTAAAGTTCAAAGTGGGCGGTGCTCGAAGTAAGTTTTGTGAACCTATGAATTAGACCGAATTGTTGGACAAAATCATGGATGTTCTAAGAGTTTTAATATTTTTCAAATATATGAAGTACTTGCTGGGGTTTTTAGTGCCTCCTTCCATTAAATGAATATGTAAGAGGCCCTTTCCTTCACATGTTTTTTCATAACCATTTTTTGTTTCCCCTTCTTCAAGCATTTAAGACTTGAGATTAACCAAAAATTTTATACATTATTAATGTTAATGATGAACATTTGATTAGGTTAAATAAGTAAAAAGTTTAATGAACAAATTAATTAATTAGGATTATTAATTGATTGAATTTCAAGGATTTGCAATAAAAATTAATTAATCAAAAAAAGAAACGTACTACAATTAAAGCCATAAACAAAAGAATATTTATTATTAAGTAATTAAAATAGAAAAAAAAAAAGAAAATCATAACACTTTTTGGCCAAATTTATAATAAATACTGTTATATTGCCTAACTAAATACAAAAAAAAAAAAATACAAAAATTATATAGAATTTATATATATAAAAACTAATTCATAATTTAACATAATCTAACAAATACCATATACTTACAAATACAGACAGTTAAAATAACAAAGATTTGTTGGTTGAAAATATCATTTTGATGTAAAAAAAAAATCAAAAATAAACTCATATTTTAACACAATAAAAAAAAGAGAACAAGAACTTTGACTATGATTTGACTAGTTTAAAACTAACTGACTAAATAGAAATTTGTTAAATCCAAATGGTAAGACAGCATGAAATGACTAAAGGAAAGGATCAACTCAACGTCAAAGGAGCTCAGCTGCCATCGCCATGCAAACTAAACAGCAGCAGGCCGTTAGCCTAAATACAGGAGAAGCTGTAAAAGTAGAATGACTGCCAAAAAAAAAAAAAAATAAAAAACAAGGAGCAATGTAAAGAAAAAGGGACACACATTCAACTTTTATACACATATTAGAATGTAAGGCAAGCAACTTCAATAGGATGGCGCCATAAAGCCAACTTACAATGAATAGGGAGGTACAAGCCCAAAAAAAGAAAACAAAAAAGCCTCTTATTCAAAGCGAGAGTCAATGATGCTATTATAATAGCAGTCAGGCATATTAAAAAAAGACATGATGATGATGATGAGTGTGTGTGTGTTTGTGTGTGAAGGCACGCATGTAACAAGCTTGTCAGAGAGCTTTGAATGTAATGTAAGTCAAAGGACCCTAGCCCAAGGAATAACAAAAGCCTAAGCAACCAACCCACCAAGTTACTGACTGACTGACCGACCCAACCATATTCCTCCTTCTACTACTAAGTAGTCTCCTTCAATTCCAACACCACCACCAGCATTGATAGCCAAGTGCTTTACTATTAATTTAAAAATGTCAAAAAGTCAAATAGCAATGCCACTTTTCACTTGTACACTCCTCCACTTTTTTGCTTCTCCCCCATCTCCTACTTCTGAGTCCCATCATTGTTGAATCTTCGCCTTATGCACAAATTACGTGTGTATTTACATAGAGTTTGACTAAAGTAACGATGATGGCGGCGACATCAATGCTAGCAAGTAATGTAAGTAGTAGGGATGCCGGCAAAACGAGTCAACGAGGCGCTGACGCGTTAAATGTTGACTTTTACTTGCTAAGGATGTGAGTCAGTGATTGTGTGAGTGAGGCTTAAAATTTGAAGCTAAGTTTGCTTCTAATTCCACAAAAAAGTTGCCAAGTGTGCCAGCATAATAATATAAAATTCCAATTTATATTGATGCCAGAGCAAGTGATGCGTCGCGCCACAGCTCAGCTCAGCACACGACATGGTTTCACTATACCACAGAGTGAGTGCCCTACAGTGTGTGTTATAGGTTCACGACCCAAAAGGCCAGCAATAGCAACAGCAGCAGCAGCATTAGTAGCAAGCACCAAGTGTTGAGTGAACCATATCAGAAATCTACCATAAGAAAGGAGCGCAGGCACGACATGCACAATTATAAGAGAATTTAGCACGAGATTCTTTTTGTTTTTTCTTCTTCTTTTTCTTTTCTATATTTTTAATAATTTCTTTTTTTCCTTTTCCATTTTTCTTTTTAAGCGAACAAAAACCTTTTGACACTCTTTAAGAGTGTAAAATGAAGGAAAATCGATTTCAGCCAACTGCGGCGGCTGCAAGGCAAGAATATTGTAACTTTGGGTTGTTAGTGGGTTGGTTGGGTTGCTTGGTTTGGCTTGGCTTGATTTTGCGTTACTTGTGAATTGGGTGTGTATAAGAGGGGCTATACTGGACACGGACACACACACTCCCCTAAGAGGTTTAAGTAAGGTTGGTTGGTTGGTTGGTATGAAGAGTATTGATGGTGGCAATTCCTGCTGCGACTTTTTTCTCTCTTAAATACATTATTTAGGAAAAACATGTGCTGCATTGCTGTTGAAAGATGTTAGGGAAAGAGCGCGCATGCTTAAAGAGTAATACACTGAGAGAAAACTGTAGTAAATAAATAAATGAATGGAATTGTAATCATTGTGAACAATATTTTCCCCAGTTTATAAGAATCATAATAGGCAGTAATGACTAGCTCCCTTGCATCCCTAATGTAATGAGGACTTTAAGTTTTTTCTTTGGTGTAATTTAGTGAATAATGATGAGCCTGTCATATACGTTTATGATAGTACTAGCGTTGTCGACCCGGCCCCGCACGTGTTCCATCCAATCGAATGCCGACAAATGCCATGTTTGTTTATATATATAAAGCCCATGACACTCAGTGACAACGTAGCATTCTACTGGTGAAAGAATTTTTAAAACCAAATAAGTAGTTTTGAAGATTACCGGTATCATCCAAACAAACATTACCTCGAGAAGAGATTGTGAAGAGATCATTAGGATACAGTCTTTTGAGTCGTCTATGTGATGTGTTTACGCAAAGTGTGGCTACTAGTGGGTTTATCTTATATCTGCTGCTGTGAAAGTTTATTTCTTCCAGTACTGTTGAAGTCTTCAGGTCTCGGTGAAGTGTCATGTTTCTCACATACCACGGAGCTACAGATATGCGACGAAGGGCTTTGTTTTGGCAGGCTTGAATTCTGTTTTTGTTATCGAATAAGCTGCAGTGGTATCCCATATCTGTATGCCATAGCGCCAGGCGGGGGCCATGTGGATTTTACTGTGAAATTATTCATCAGAGGCAAGCGGGTCCCGTAATCTCTGAATGGGAAAAGTGCAAATGATCTACAAATCCTAAAATCTTGCATATTTCTTTACAAAAAATGCTGTGAAGGTATCCAAGACTTCCCCTAACTACAAGTCTTAAGCCGGGTTTGACTTTATAAGACAACCTTTTAAAGAAATTATCTTTTTGGTATTAGAATCATAAATATTATCTTGAAAAGAAACTTAAATTTGTACTCCTGGGTAGTAAGGGATCAATAGATTTTGTTGAAAGGATCTTATTCCTTCAAAACACCTATTTAGATGAAAATTCCATTGTGTTTAATTTAAGATTAGAAATTTGAAGTATTCATGGCAATACAGTATCCTTTTCAAAGCAACTCTGTTTTCCTAAACATTCACTACTCTTTATATCCTTTTAAGAGAGACATCACGAGAAAGAGAGAGAGGGAGAGCGAGCGAGCACTCACAGAATAAGCTCAACACAAAAGCACCATTGCAGCTCATGGCAGCAAGCAAAAATACATTCCAATAGACATAAGACCAAACATGCGATACTTCTTCAATTCAGTTGACATTTGGACGCGGTCTTGTTAGTTACACTAGCGATAAATCTAACGGACAAAATCCAATTGCAGTGCACTCAGTGAATGATTGAGTGAGTAATTGAGTGAGTGAATGAGTGAGTGGCTGACACACCAAGAAGTGACTGACTGTGACTGTGTTGTTGTATAGTTTAGCAGCAAATAGTACTACTACAATAAACTGCTCTACCACCAAAAACACCGTCATCCTACTACTATAGTAATACCATCATATCACCCCCATCACCTCAAAGGCGGGCGCATATACTGGAGTACTGGTGTTTGTATGTTTGTATGACTGATTAACTGTCTGTCTACTACTTTTACAACTACATACTGTAATAATTTGTTTGTGTGTGTGCGTTTAAAAAGACGTGAAGCTTCGCGTGTACGTTACGCTTAGTTTAATTCGTCATTGTTGTTGTACTAGTACTACACACTCCTAATTAAATTGTGTATGTTTGTACGGATAAATGAATGAATGAACCAACGAACACATTTAAGACAAGTTAACCTTAAACACAAATTATTTAAAACAATTAGTAAGAGTGTGTAAGTGTCAGTGTCTCTATAACACACAGATACAATAAATAAAGTCAAGATCAAATACACACACACATGTATATTTCTTAACATTAAGACGTAACGTATAACGTAACTAACAAACAAGCGAACTTCCGTAAGCATTTAAAAGTTTTGTGTGGTGTAAAGTAGCAGAAGCAAAAGGAATCAAGGAAGCAGCACTATGAAGTCTGCCATGTTAATTGCCAGCGTTTGTCTGGTGGCCATGATGTTTATGTCATTTGGCAATGGTGTTGAGGCCAAGAAGAAGAAGTTTATTGGTGAAACTAGCGGCGATTTTGAATTTATCGATGAGGTAAGTACTAGTACATGCTAATAAAATATAATAACTTAATTTAATTTAAGAATACCAAAAGAAATTCCTAGGAATTCATAAAAGAAGCTTAAGTAATGCTACTAAGCTGACTTGACTTGACTTGTGTCTGTCCATTGATCAATAAATGAACGAATGAATAAAGGAATGATGAATCAGCCTATTAAACGCACTACTAAGTATAAGCGCAGTCTTCTTCTTCATCACTTTCTTTACCTTCTTCTTCGCCTTAGTTCATAGTAGTAGTGTAACATTTTTTGCAACGTTCTGTTTCTATCCATATTCCACTTCTTACTTTGCTGAGGTTTCACTTAAATGTTTCTTTTTTGTGTTTTCTGCTTTGTTTCTTTCACCTTTACTGTTTGTGGCTGTGGACTTTTTTTTTTTGCTGGTATAGTACGAGTAGTATAAGCTTTCACACAACACTGTGAACGTCTGTCGTGCCAATTACTCAGCCAAATCCGATTTGTAGACTTGTGACTGTTAGTTTCAGTCGATGTCGTCAATGTTGTTCTTTCAATCCTACTTTCTCCCTCCTTCTTCACCACTACATACAATAGTTACCATCATCAATTCAAAGGTGCTTTCTTTGGGTGGCCTGTTAAGCACTACTTGCTAGATACAATAACAAGAGCGGGTGCGGCGTGCACCCACGCTCTCACACCTTGATTTTGCTCTCACACTTTCAAGAACTCACTCTTTATTTTTTCTACGTGCTTTTGGTCATCGGTCAGCTGCCACCTTCCAAACGTTTCATGTTAAGCTGTGTATAATACACACCTGCTTGCCTGCCTGCCTAGTTTGCCTGGTTTCCTTGCTGCCATTGCTGCCAACTTCCTGCTTGATGCCTGATGCCTAGGTTAAGTCAAAAAAACAAAACAACGACCTCAAAACGACAAACTGTTCGCATTAGTAAATATAGTAGAAATACAAAAACAACAACAGAAACACACTATAAAAAGGCATAGATAGAGAAGAAGAAACAGAGAAGAGTGGAGAAGAAAATGAACGATGATGATGAAAAAAAATCAATAACATTTGGCAGTCACAGCAGCAAAAGCAGCAATAGGAATAACAACAAAAAATAAGCAAGCAATCGTCCTAACGGTAACGTTCGTTCATCTTGTCTAGTATGATTGTATGTATGTTTGTTTATGTGTGTGTGTTTGTGAATGAGTAGATGTGTGCCTTTCTCTCTTTGTAGTAGTATAAGTTGAACACTCATCTTCGTCTTCATCTTCATCTTCATCTATGCTGTCCAATGTTGCTTGGTAAAGCCAAACGAAGCCACTTCTTTTTATGTACCGTTAGATCAGCTTGTAAAGCTGCTTTTGCTTGGTTTTTTGTTTCATTTTTATTTGTTTAAACCTTTCTCTATTTCACTCTCTCTCACTCTCTCATATCGTACATACTTAGGGACACTTACAATTGGCACTAGACATTGTCGTTGTCGTTGCCGTCGTCGTCGTTGAGTCTGCATTTGTCGAATTCCTTTTTTTATTCATTCATTTCTTTCCGTTTTTTATTTTGAGTTGCTTCACTTTTTGTTTTCCTTATTTTCCTTTTTTCCATTTCTTTTGTAATTTTATTATGTTTTCCCTTGCGGTTCCATTGTTGCTTGCTTTTGTTTTTGTTCCTTTTCTTTCTTTCTTTATGTATTTGTGAGTTTTCTGTTTTTTGACTTTTATTCTATGATTTTTCCTCTTATGATTTTCCTTTTTTTTTTTTTGAAAACGTGTCCTGTAGTCTTAAAGCAGATTTCATCATCAATAACTTCTTACACCTCCCATTCAGTCGTCATTGTCATCATACAATAATATTTTATTGTTGTGTTAAATGCTCTCAATCAACACCCTCCTCTCAAGGAATAACACACAGGATAACACACTTATGGCTGGGAAATTGAAAAAGTTTGTAAGGCAGCAGCAGCAGCAGGATGCATTCATTGAATTTTAAATAGTTTAAAAACATTTTGTCACGCATTTCGAAAAAAGAATTTTGCAAAAAAGAAAAATGAAACGAAACAAAGCAAAACAAAAAGAAAAATAACAATAAATTCTTTGAAAAACACACACACACATACACAGAGGAGAAATTAGAAGAATAAGCATTAGATAGAAGGAGAGCTTCTCTAGAGAGAAGATAGAAATAAATTGAAAGAAAATACATAGTACTTAACTTTTTTTTCTAGAACAAATACTAAATTCTTTTATTATTTTATAGAGGTCATGAGGTGCAGGAAAATGCGAAAAAAAAGCTCCCAAAACAATAAAGATGGAGGTGCTAAAAAGAAGAGTAACTGCCACTTTGATGTTTATTTTTGTATTTGTTTTATTTTCTTTTGTGTTCGTGAATTCACTTGTGTTTGTATCGCATTTAAATTAAATGGTTTTATGGCACATTCGATGTTTTCCAATTGGTTTTTGGTTTCTGGTTTTTTCCTTTACTCTACCATGCGACGCCTTAATTGTGTTAATGGAAATTTAATATCACTTTAATATAATAAATAAAATAAAATTAATATTAAACGAGGGACGACAAAAACAACAAAGAGAAGTATGAGTACATATATCAATTTAATAGGTTCCATTTAAAGCTTTTATAACAATTTAAGTGAAAGTCATAAGGCAAAAAAACAGAAGAATAGAAGTTTCTAAAGTGTAATAAATAATGCTCCATTAATATCAAACCTCAGCATTAAATGATCATTAAGATACGACAATTTACACAAGTGTATGCCAAAAAAGAGACGTTGGTCTTAGTAGTTCCTTCTGGGACATTGAACTGATTATCATGGGAAAAAGGTAATCACTTAAATCGTCCCCTTTCATTTGTATTGTAAACTTCTTAAAAGGAAAACCATCTAGAGATTTAGGAGAGATAGAGTACATTGATTGAACTATTAATGGTCAAATAAATAAGTGATTTTGTAAAATATCTAAGCAGATCATGAAGAAAGTCTTACCTTTCATAAGTATCATTATAATATAATCTTCTTAGCCTAGGACTTTGATAACGATTCAATTTGAATAATCAATAATGAAACACCAATGGTCGTTAAAGACCTACCGATTAATGATACAATGAAATAAGTGGTTTCTAAAGACATTAGGCCTTTCATAGGTATCCTTTTTCATAAAAGAATCAAACTAGATAATACATAAAGTATAATGTTCTACATATATGATAAGGGATCTTATATCAGAGACACTTGTCAATAGAAGAATAGTTTAAAACTTATAATTTGATCTGATTAAACATCTCTCATATTCAATACCAGTCTATATATATTATTATACAGAAACGTTCCCTTCGGACCTATAGCCATCGTCGTGTCTACGTGTGAGCTGTCTCCACTAAACCTCCCTCCTCGTCCTCTGGCAGTATGCCTACTCCGGAACTGCTTTATGTATTACTTCGGAGTAGGCATCACTTGATCATTCTTTCGTTGCCCTTAGAGATCATTCTTCTGTTCACGTTTTAGGTGCACTGCATTTGTCAACATGCGCCATGACTCGGAGAAGGCGGGGTTGTCAGGCCCTTGACTTGCCGGGAGTCCCTCTACCACAATGCTACCTTTTGCATGGGAATGATAGAAAGAATGGTATTAGGTTGAGGAAAAATTACGCGGCCTATTTTTAGCATAAATTCAAATCTTTTTATGAAGTGTATATTGAAATTAAATATTATTGAATTATGTATTGTCCATTTTGGTCGACCACCTTCTGCCATTTCTCACCTAACACCATTATTCGATCAGTGTAGAATTTCTGGGGCTTTTCATAAAAAAACTGTGACGAGCGATGTTTACATGCCTCTCTTGAAGTCCATTTTACGCGAGCAAGATATGAAGCTCTTCATCTCGATTTGAACAAGACCGCTGTCGCACTACAGTCTCGTATGTTATCAATTTTTCATCACCCGTTAAAAATCGCTTCTAATAAAGTTCGATTTCGTTCCGTTTCAACAGCGATTCACTTACGGAAATTCGGTCAGTTACATTTTTTTCAATTAATGTATTTAAGCACCCAAATATTGAGCTTCTTTTTAAAACCAGCTAGTTGGAATTGGCTTTAAACTGTTTTGTTGTCGATGTAAAGTTCCTTAGGAATATCATGACTGCTTATATGCCGGATTTGCTTAATTTTTTTTCATGATTTCAACGACTTTCTCAGTGATAGGCTGACCTGAACGTTTTGTATCTTTCACATCAAGATTTCCGGAACGAAAGCGAGCTAATCATTTCTTGGCAGAGGTTTTCAATACAGTACCTTCACTCGCTTTCTTCCTCCTATCGTAGTAAAATTGTAAAACATATCTAATTTTTTAATTGATTTGCTAAACTTTCTTAGTCTTCCTACACCATTGGTTGAATGAGTCCTGAAGATATATTCCAAATGATAACTTGTGTGTCGCTGGAATATAATTTACAATGCCATTTCCCTTATTTTAGAACTTACATACATACGTAAATCCAATGTTATTGTATAGATAGATCTATTCTTTTATGGTGGAAATAAAAAAATATTGGAAAAAAGATGAATTATAAAATCAAATCTTCAAAAAGAAAAGTTGAATCGAATTTCATCATAATTGTGTTACAATAAATATCTCAATTTGCAAATACATATATTCCAATTTGCTTGAAAGTATGCTTTACATATTTATTGTTGTCATAGAAAAGAAAAAAAAAACAACAAATTGGTTTTTGCGATTCTTCATTCAAATCAATTAAGGAATTTTTGTTTTCCTCTACTGAAAATGATGTTCAAATCAAATGGAAATCAAATATAACCAGAGAGATAAGTTTAAGCACATCATTTTCTTTTGCCAGTTTCATTTTTATTAGTTCCATAAGAGTCTCAGACCTCATACTCATCCTCACTCATATGTGTATGTGTATAGAATCATATCATTTCAATGACTTTGACGATAATCAGCATATAAAGCGAAATAGCGTACGAAATACAATACGTCAATAAAATGACAAGCAAGAAAACTGAAGAGAAGAAGAAATAAAGTAGAAATTGAAAGCAAAATCATCAAACGAATAAAAGAATGAAGCTAGAACGTTGGAGGCAACACAGAATCTATGGAGAAAAAATAAAAATGAAACTCAAAATGGAAAAAGCTCATTTCCATCGATTACGAACAAATGACACTCCGTTTGTCAGCAGAAAATAAATCTTTTGCATTATATGCTTATAGCATACCATACATATGTATGTATATTTATATGTAGAGTATACATGTGTGTGTCTGTAAATGATGCATGTATGCGTAGTTCGCCATTTTGCCGTCGCTATTGTGTTGGCAAAGAAAAATGATGGAAAAAACACAAAATAAAAGAGAAGCGTTTTGGCAAGAAGAAAATCACTTGCACAAAATAAATAAAATGAAAAATTGATATGAAACGGAATAGCAACAACAACAACAACAACAACAAGACCAACAACATCGACAGCAACAATGCAAATTGCGATAACAACAACATCAAGAAAAAGAAAACTTTTCGTTGACACACAAATAAAAAAAGAAAAAAACATCGCAGAGCACAAAAGAAAAAAAAAACTAAAAATGCAAATAAATCAGTGTCTTCATCTGAAGTTTATGGCAAATTTTCTTTTAGTAATATGAGAGTATGAGAATAGTATCTACGATGAGTTGTTGAAAGACCCCAAAGATCCACAGACAGGGAAAGTAAGTAGTACAGAAAAATAAGGAAAAATATACTTATGTTGTATGTACCGAGTATAATATAAAAGATGCGCACAGGAAATGAACATTATTGCGTGGTGGATGTACCATACTCATATGTGTGAGAGCTTGTGTGATAGTCAATTGCTCAAAGCAATGATATGCATAATTTGAAGTATTTCTGGTTACCAATCTGCTCGCACATATATATAAAACCATCTACACTTATCTACGATATGTTCATATATGAAAATGTGGAAAAATCATCATCATAATTTGAGATTGAGTACACTTCAACTACAATATACTACAATAGTTTATGAGTATGTGTATGAGTATCTACTACTATGTAGAACTATGTTTAATACCTTTAGATTTCTATCAAAGTACGTATATCTGTGAGTATTTTATGCATAAATTCCATTATACAGATGACTATACATATATGAATGAGTGTGCGTGGGAATGTGTGTAGTATAAATTACAAATGGTTTAATGCTTGCAGATATCATCATGTATCTGCTGATTGCCTGTCTGCCTGCCTGCCTGCCTGTTTGCCTTCCAACTAACTTTAATACTTATAACAACAACAGCAACAAACAATTTTTGCTACTCAAATTTTATGCAACCAAAAACTGTTGCATAAATTTTACAACAAATGACAAAAATGTGGATGCAGTGGGTGCGTGGGTGTTTGGTGTTATTGGATTGGTGTATAAAACTTGAACAGATTTTTGGTTTTGATGTATTCTGGTGTAATACAGAAAAAGAAGAAACTTTCTACACTAAACAAATGTTGCATCATGTATTGTTGTTTTAGATACATATTTTTGTTAGTGTTGTTTGTTATTGTTAGTTGTAAAAATTTAGTTCATTTTAGCTTGTAAAAGTTTGTGGTTTTAAATGAATTTCCATTTTTACATTTGTATGGTGTGTGTGTTGGTTGTTTTAGAGCTTGGAAAAATTATTATTGCATACAGTTGGGCGCATAAATATTGAACATACAACAATACCCATAGTAGTAGTGGAAAACTAAAACAAAGCTTGATCCTAAAGCGTTAGACTGAACAAAATTCATTTGCATTTGCATAGTTTCGAAGAGTTCGAAAGAATTTTAATTAGATCGAATAACATTTGATTGACTAGTACTCGTACAAGGGTAGTTTAGATTAATAATGATAGTTTGGTTGGTTCCATAAATACTTATGAATATATGGTAAATGTACTTTTTAGCCATCCTTTGAATGTTAATCTATGTTTAGAGAAATTAATTGGATCAACTTGGATTTCAGAAGTAAATGACAAATATTTTTATGAGGAAATATCAATGATTTTTGCCTATATTTTTGTTAATAATGCATAGTAATGTGTAGGGATGGGTATCGACCGATAAAACATCGATTATTATTTTTTACAAATTAATTGCTGCTTAAATAATCGATTAATCTTAATCTCTTAATCAAGCCCGGCAGCACTGAATCAAACTAATCTGGTAGGCAAAAATCCCTTCGGACTATGTCGTGACTAGGCGCCCAAGGCTACCGTTTAAGATTAAGATTAAGAGTACTCTTCCCTTAGAGGTCAATCTTCTATTCACGAACGTCCAGGTTCACCACATTTGTAGCCAGCATCATGCTTTTTTTACTTGCATGGTAAGCTGTGGGCAGTCGGCATGCCCCACGACGGAAGGCTGAGTCTCCAGGCCCGTGACTCTTGCCGTTAGTCCCCATGCTCCTTATTTCCTGGCCATTCTGGATTTATACGTAACGAAATAGTGAATGAGTGTGATAGAAAATGTTAAGCATTGCTTATTTATTTAGTAGTTGCAGATATTCATAGATCTTTACAAGACATCCTTTCAGTAGTGGGAGCAAAATCTAAGAAACTATCAGGAATGTAGAGGGCAAATGAGCCTGTCTGTACTGTTGCTGGAACACTCTGGCCTTGCTATCATTATTATAAGTGAAAATGATTCGCTAGCATTACAAATTGTGACAATAGTTGATCGAATAAGAACATAAAATTATGAGAATTGAACATAGAATCTTAGTCTAAGTTTACTATGTTGAATCAATTGCATATCCAAGTAAAGAAATAATCTCAATCATTTCAAAACTAGAAATCTAATCATATTATTTAAAACCAAACTAAAAGCGTTTAACTACACATATGTATTACCCTAAAGATATGCAACAGTATTATTAATAAGCAAATCTTAAGCCTTTGTTTCAAATACACTAAAACAAACTCTCAATTTAATTTACAAACTTACGCACATTTCTTGTATTTAAAAAGAATGAAGATGACACGCTTCTCTTTATGTTTTACCCAAAAACTAATTTTCTTCTTCCACTCTTGTGTAATGCGTCGTCGTCGTCTAAGACCAAAATAACCGCACAACAATAACAACAATAAGAAAATGCCTTCATCATTTGCATACAGAACTTGCTTTCATATCTTTTTCTTCGTTTTTGTTTTCTGTTTCTTTTCCATTCAATTGAGGTCTTTGGCAGCAGACTCCTAGCTAAGCTACACACAGATGCACATAATAAAGGAGAAAAGCCGAAATTCAAATTTAATGTTTGCATACGAAAGCAGGAGTGTGGCTCTGCCAGTGGTAGAAATGCTGAAAATTATGCAACACTTAGAGAGAGAGAGAGAGGGACGTTGTGGATGCAACGACCACGACGGCGGCTTCAATGGTGTCGGCAAAGTACTCATTCAAAGCCAAACTTGAATCAATTCAAGAGAAAGAGAGAGAGAAAGACGACGAAAATGCGAAAATGTCTTTGGATGGCATGCAGGCTGGCAGGCACACAGGCAAGCAATGGTAACGTTCAAGTTGAATTCGTTGTCGAAGTTGCGCTTGCATTTTCAAACAAATTTCCCAAGATGCCTCAAGAATAAAAGTGAAGAGCACACATAGACTTAAAGAAGATGAAGGTAGGCAGGCATGCAGAGAAGAAAGAGGCTGGGTACTTGATGTGCATTGCTGGAAGCTTCATGTCTTGCATTGCCAAGCCATTGCCAAGTCAAGTCAAGTCAAGCCAGACCAAGTCAAGTGAAGCTATACCATTTTCATTTCCTTTATGCCATACGCGAGCATTCATTCGCTCATCTATCTTATTGTGTTTTATTGTTAATTTCTTTGTGGTCGTCTCGTTTGCTATACACTTACCCTTTTCCCCTCTTTCTTACTCTTTGTCATCATTCAAGTAACAATTGTGGAAAATTTTACAGTTCGAAAAGACAACAAAAGCTACGGAAATTTGGCTTCAACTTTTGAAAAAGAAATGGAACTATAGAAAACTGTATACCATACTACGAAGTTGACATAGACCAAGCGCAAGTGATAAATGTGTGTGTGAGTGTGTGCTTTTCGGTAGATGTGTGTGTGTGTATGTATGTATCTGAGTATTGTACATTAGCAAATTGCCACGTTTGTTCTGCAATCAGAGCTGCAAAAAGCGCATAAAAAGCGGCACAAGCACCGAACACAAGAAAAGCGTTAAAAATGCAATAGAAACGGTCAAATGAGTTTCGTATATGTACGAGCATAAAAGGCAGAAATGTACTACTGTACGAGTAAAACCTTGGAGCGTTTCTCTTCTTGTTCTTTTTCAAATTTATGTGCATTTTGTTTAGGATTTCTATTTCCTTTTTTTTCGTTCAGGGAATCGTTTTGGAGTTTCACAATTTATTTGCTTTTTTAATTTGATGGAGTTTTGAAAAGACGAAATATGTTACTATTTGGAGTTGTGAATACAATAGAGGCCAATTTACTTGCTAAACCTAAAGAGACACATACATATATCATTGAGAAAATAACACATTTAGTAAAAAGGTTTTTCATACTTACATACTTATTTATCTTAAAGTCCGGAGTGTTTCAAATACAATATACAATAAAATAAAAGTTTAATTTTCTAAGTAAAATGTTATCATAACTTGAAAAGTTTATATTAGTTAAGAAAGTGGCATTGAAATGAGGTTCTGAAGGTAGTAAAAAGATCTGAAAATAACACTGCACAGGAGCTATAGGATCATAGGGATGATTATTATATATGAGATATGATTTTTTATTTTATTTATATTTCACTTAAATGTTAACCACGACTACATTTCAAGTGTTCCATACGACAAGATCAATTTTGAGTCACTTTTCGAGCATAAAAGCTGGTATTCAGCGAATGACACGAGTTCTGTTGCCTTCCCATGCTGCAATTGACCCTGGCTTATCGGCATAGACGAGTAATTTGACAAATCCCCATAAAAAAGTCTAAAGGCATCAAATCTCATGATCTAGGCAGCCAATTCACCAGTTCATAAAGAGAGATAAATTACTCATCGAACTTATTTCTCAATTTATCCATTGATTCATGTGTTTTGTGCGCTGTGGCGCCGTCTTGCTAGAACCAAAAGGTTCAGCTCGTGGATTTTGTACAAACAAAAGTTCAAAATTATTGACAATGTTGTTCCTTGAATAAATATGGGCCAATGATTCCAAAGTGCATTATTCTGGGTGTATTGGAAGCTCTTGTATTCCCTGAGGATGCTCATTGGACCAATTTGGAAGTTTTGTTTATTAAATTATCCACTTAAACAGAAATGAGCTTCGCTGCTGAAGACAATTTTGATAAACTTTGATACCAAAATTAAATAAGTTGTTAGCAATGCTAACTGAGCATGTTTGATTTTGACACATGTCACGAATGACGCGTGAGCTGCCATAAATACAACACTTGAAAAGTATACATAAAAAAATTACCCTTTATACAATATCTTTGTTTCTTAATAAGGATAACTTCAAGTTATAATAAGAATGTGAATGGTATTGACAAGGAAAAACAATGATCAGAAAAAGTCTGGGCTGTTATCAATTCTTGGAGTGCTTATTAGACATACATAAGTCCATCTAGGCCCTTATGAAATTATAGACCATTCGGATAGAAATATCTTGGGAATACCGCGTTTATGAAACTTTCTATCATATTCTCAGAGAAATTTGTCAAGCTTCAATTGATTAGTTTGGATTTATACCTTGCAATGGCATTAACTAATATTTTTTAATGAGATTACTAGAAACTATTTAAAACAGTCATAATGAATAATTCAGATGACAATCTCTTATAGAAATCTTATGTTCCCTTGAGTTGTTGAAGAGTATCTATTAATACATCAAAACTGGTTAAACTTCAAAAGGATTTCTTCAAATAAATAATTTTCTCTTCACTGTTCAGTCTCTAATTGTCTAACAACAATTATTTCCTGTATGTATGATATATTTCTCTTTGTATAAGTGTATTTTGATTTACTTCAAGGGAATATTTCAAAAGAAAACAAAACAAGATAAATACATAAATAAATTTTAATTACATAATTGCGGTAGAGAAGCCTTGATAACGAGCCCATGCTGCCATATTGAAAACTAATTAGTTTTATGTGGAAATTGTTTTCATTGTTGTCTTTGTCTTTGTTTTGCCTTTGTGTTTCTCTTTGATTATTCTCAAGTAAAATTAATACATTTTTAAGTGGCATAAAATCGTAAATAAATCATTTAAATATTGTAGTATATAGAAAAACAGATACACACACACACACACACACAGTCTCAGACATAGCAAATCAAATGTAAAGGTTTAAAAGTGAAAGAAATAAAAAAAGAATGAAAGACTTTTATCCATTAATATCCTGAGAAACTTCAAATTGAGCACAATGACTTTGAAAACTTTCCCCATTTCTTTCTTTTGTTCTATTGTTTTTATTGTCACCATCACCACCACCATCATCGCCGCTGCCAGTTATAGAATGGTGGCGATGAAACAGTTACACAAATCCTTAATCGAAGTGGTGTGTATCTGTTGTCGTTAAGATTTATTGAAGCTGTGCGTATCTGAAATTGTGTTTGTGTGTGCTTGGAAGCATATGCACGGATGTAGATCCTGGTTAAGGGATTTCAAGCATATGTGGACCTGCCTCTAAGTGTGTACGAGCGAATGCTTTTGTCTTTTATTTATTGCTTTTATTCAGAAAGCGTTTTATATGTTACACGACTTGGATACTACAATACATACTACAGACTAACATAACAACTAACTACCTTCTTTACGTAAGCAACTGGGAATGTGAGTATCTGAGTGAGCAGAGTGTGTGTATGTTTTTGACAAACTGTCTCAAAGTCTTGCTTGAAATAAATGTCAATGTCTTTGCCTGTCGTCGTTGTAGTCGTTGTCTTTTTTTTGTTTCTTTCCAGTTCTGTGTCAGCAGCATTGAGAAGAAGGTCCTTTTAGGTTTGTTTGTTTTGTTTGTTTTACAGGTTTGTCTTGTTGTGACAGGCTCTATTTATTGTATTTGTGTTGTTGATTGTGGTTTCGTTATATCGTGAGTGTGTCTTGTCGTCGACAGAATTTCAAAGTAAAATGCTAAGATTGACACTGACGACGTGAGCGACAATGAGATTTCTTATTGTTACTTTTGACTGACTGACAGACTGTCTGCTTGTCTACTGACTGACTGCGTGCCTGCCTGGCTGACTAAATGTATATTCTTGTGTATTATGCCGTCGTTTACCTTTGTGAGGAAGGGAATATCTTCTTACTTCCACATCAAACAAATTATTGCGCATTAATTAGACGTCAGTAGCTTTGTGGTTGACAAACTTTGCTTTGTCTACTTTGTCAAAATCATCATTCCCTTTTCATCTTGGCCTCTCTCTCTCTCTATCTGTTGTTCAATGTTGCTAAATTGCTAACTTTGACAAGTTTTTGTTTGAAATTCATTGCATGTTATTTTTTTCTATCCTGTTCTGTGTATGTGTGTGTGTGAGTTGATAAAGTTTTTGTTTCTTGACAAGGCTAAGGCTTATTGACCAATTTGTTAATGGCGGTGGGTTGGTTTGGTTGGTTGGTAGTTGAAAATATAGAAATAAATCATAGGAACATTCAAACAAATCACATGTACTATGCCGCAATAAGAATGCGTTTGTCACATTTCACATTACGTATACGCAACATAAAGAACTCATCAAGGACATTGGTTAATGAAGTGCAAATTTATGTAAAGAAATGTTAAAAACAAAACAGAAATGCCAATTTTGTGTTGGGATGGTAATTGAATGACGATATTTATACAATATTATGTATACGCAGGGTATATCACATAATGGAAAATATCTGTGGAATTTTCCCGATTTATTTTTAATTTAAATTGATTTAAAAATAAATAAAATAATAAGAAAAGCAAGAAAATATAATACAAACAATTGTAGACTGATGATGGGTGGAAAGAATGAATTTAACTTAAACAGTGGATATGATTCAGTTTCGAACGCTCCTCTTAATATTTGCAATTTCTGCAGAGAAGAATGCCCAGTCGTCCACAGATATTTTCATGTGCTTTACAATCACTGTGAACTGCATGGAGAATCAAGGCGCGTATACATTCTTTGTCGCTCCGCTACAAAACGGGGGCACTAATGTACAAGATGCTCCGGATCCTATACGACATCTCTACTGAGACCACAGAACGGATCCGCAGCATGCCCAAACCTGTGGATATACTGCCTGTAGCATCCGTGGCCAGTTGCGAATTGAGTAACCCCTCGTCACCAGATCGCCACTTAAGCCATCTGTAATATCGGGGATGAGCTGGTATATTCTCTGTGGCTCTGCCCCACTCCACCTGTGCTTCTATATATTCAGGTATCTGGTCTTAATCTCCATCATGTCTGCTACCTGAGAAGATGCTCGTGTGAGGTACGTGTCCTTGGCAACCAGGGTTTCCAGATCGGTTCTACCACTGGTTTTTTAAGATTTCTGATTGAAAATGGATGCCAGTGAAAGCTGATTGATATTTTGTTCATCATGATTGAAGAAATTAAACAACTTTTCACTTGGAGCTTGCAATCCTTCATAATTGGACTCATAATCACTTATGTTATTGAAGCAGTAGATCTTTGCCTTCCACGCTTAGTTCGTCCTTTTATAAGAATAGAATATTCATGAAGAGGAACTTTGAATTTGTTTTTATACTTCCATTTCTTCTGAATTTCTATATCAGTTTAATCTCTTTCAAAATTACTTTTTAGTACCTCAATGGCGGAATAAATTTAACTAAAAATTCATCAATAAATAATTTATGAAATATTAAAAAGAAAAAGGTAAATTTTAGAAATCCTCCCCACGAGATTTGCATATCACTCAAATAGATATAAAATATTCTTCTCAAAAAAAAAAAAAAAATTAGAACTATTAAAATCAAAAAATCAAAAATATTATGCTATCAATGAAAATAAAATTGAAAATTTATTGAAAATGATGATTGGCTTCTGGCTTTTGCGAGTGACAAAGTCAACCAAGTCAAGTCATGTGAAATGAAGTGAAAACTTTTAAATTTCTCGATTTCCTTTTTATTTTTTTTATTTTTTTGAAGCATTGAACAATTTTCATATTTTTGAATGCAAAGCTTATACTTGATGATATTTTCCTTGTTACCAAATAAAAAACAAAAAACAAAAATAAAACCAGAAATATGAAAAGTTTTCAAAGAAAATTTTTTGTGAAAATATTTTCCTTTTTTTCATATTTTCCATGTGTCTGTGTGTACAAACGTGTTTGAGTTCAACGCAAATATGAGCACAACTGTCGCGTTACACACACGCAGCATGCGAAAGCAAAAGAAATAATATTAAAAAAAAATTGTTACTTTGGTGATGCTGCTGCTGAAATGCCTTTTTGTTTATGTGTCATTTGTACGTTTGTCATATACCGGAATTGTGCAGTACCGAGAAGAACGCAAGCTGTTGCCGGCGTCAATGGCGCCGCCGCCGCCATTTTGGCAGCATACAAAGTTTGCAATTCGTAAAAGTTTTTTATTTCCCCTTTTTTCATGCTTAAAAAAGAAAGACGACTGTGTTACCATGAAAGAAGAAGGAAAAAATAAGAAAAAAAATATATAAAAAATGTAAAAAACTTGAATGTGTATAGTATGTGAGGTTATAAAGCATCAGCAGCTACAACAGTAACAACGACGATGTATGAAACACATAATGTATGAAATAAGTAGCACAAGCAACAAGAACACATGCGACAAAAAGAAGAAAGATGAATTAAAAAAACAGATAAAAAGGATGCAAAGTATGCGTGATTCTTTTATATATTATAATAGCAGAAGCAACGTATGGCAGATACAAGCCAGGAGCATAGCATATAAGCGAGTGATAAGCGTTATTCTGCTTCATCATTACAAGCAGCTAGTGAAGACATAAAGCGAACACACTCGCACCATCACACATGTAAATTTCCTTGTATACGTGTATAAAATAAAACTTTGCGTTGTCCTTAAATAAATTATAAAACAGGGTACTCCGTCGACAGAGTTTATTGCTGGTATCTGTGATAATTTTCATACACTAACACATACACATCGCACACATTGACACACCTTATGAAAGTTAAAGAATGTTACTAGTACCTTTAAGACGCCCTTACATTTGTTGTTGTCCTTGTTGTTGTTCCTTAATCCCACATAAATTTGTTGCCACAACCGAAATGATAATAATTTCGAATGTAAAATAAAACATTACGACGTTAAAAAGACAAAGGTGCAGACTATAAAGGAGAAAGGGACTTAAAAAGTTACTCTGCTGCGGGTCCAGTACACAGAGTACAGAGTTTTGCATGCTTTATGCCACAAAAGCCAATGCCGCATACAAATTATGCAATTAGAATGGTTGGAATGGAAAGGATAGAATAGAATAGAGAGAAAAGAGAAATGGAGTCGGGGTCGGGTTCGAGTTCGGTCGGGTCGAAATACTTATAGCAGGCGGCAACTTAAAAACTTAAATGGCTAGTTTAGTAACGACATTAGTAGTTGACTAAAGAGGAAGTTTCAACAGAAATAGGAAAAGGAAAAGTTGAAGATGAAGATGGAGGAGATGCACGAAAATTAAAAGAGTTTATGTAGTACGAGAATTTTGTAAGTTTATGAGGGTGGCAGGATCATGCAGCGTGAAAAAGCGTTGCGCTTGCATAAAAGTTATAAATAAAATAAATTTGAAGTGAAATACAGAGAATATACATTTATAGAGAGAAAGGGATAGTGGAGATTGGGAAAAGGAAAGGAAAAAAGTTGCAATGCATGAAGTTGGGATTTAACTAAGAGATATACCATACCATATATTGAATGGGTTTCAAGGGGTTAGAGTTGTTGGTAACTGGTAGAGATTGCAGACAAGTTGACAATCTAAGTTGACAGAACGAAAGGAGAAGAGAAAGACACAGAGGGAGGAAGCGTGCAAGAAAAGTTTGTGATAATAAGAATATTACTAACTCTTAACTTTCCAAGTGAAATAAAGAAATATACAAAAAACAAAAATATTAAGTATACGCAACAAAAAATTGTATAAAATAAATAAGAATCAAGACAAATTTAAATAAATTTGTGAAACATCAGCAAAATTGTTTTTCCGCAAAAAAGTTCTAATGTATCTTGAACATTGAGTTTTATGGGTTTTTAATAATCTGCAAATTTTGTAGATTATGAAAATCAAAGTTGCACTTACTGCTTAGTGAGCATAAATAGTTGGATATTTATTAGTAGATAAGAAGTTGTCTGGAAATGAAAAGAAAATGTGCATGATATATTACATTTTTGTTTAGATTTTAAGAACATAAAACAAATATTACTTATACGCAACAATGAACCAATAGATAAAAATGCAACAAAGATGTGACAATTTTCCTCAATTTTGTTTCTTTAGCCTTGAGTTGTCTAACCCGTAGTCCACATGAAGTCTGCATGGGATCCAAACACGGGCGAAGTGACAACAGAGAAGAAACATTAATTTCTTTGGCCCGATGCTCTTCGACCATCATGCGAGAAAAAGCCCTTTCTTTACTCGTTTTTTGTTTTTTTCCTCACAGTAGTTGGAAAAATGTTTTCTTTGCACCGGTGGCCTAGGTTAGGTTAAGTTATGCAGGTTGCTTGCGATTGTTCGCGAGTTCACCCAGAAGCCTTATGATGCCTGATAAATTGTAAAAGGGTAGGGGTATAAGGAGGGGCAATACACTACCATCCAAGGTTGGTTCCAGTCATCACCCTCTATCTCTAAAACCAACCAGAGTAGTCCACAAACAGACCCAGCTCCCCCAAAGGACATTTTCCCAAACTACCAAGAAGAGCAGGTCAATCACAGGGGAGGTGTTGGATGTTCTCCAGTTCCGTCTCATTTTCACAGCTATAACAGAAGTCTTGATGTAGAGTCTATATCCTATATATCCCTGCAGGGCCCCATAATAACTCCCGTCATCATCCGAATAGTTTTCTTGTTGAAGTGTACGAGCTAGGAGGATCTCTTTGGCTGGTATCAAGGCCAGAGTGTTCTAGCGACAGTGCAGCCAGGCTCTTTTGCCCACATCCTTGCTGCTAGATCCCTGTTTTTCGCTTCCAGTCCTGAGAGGATATCCTGTAGTGATCTATAAATATTGGTAACTGCTTGAGACACAGGCTGTGCCGAGCCTTTCCTGGTACACTCGCCACCATCCCATTACCTTGGATACCGGGATGACCAGGCACCTGCGTCCCAACTCAAAATAGTACTCTAAATACTCTACAACTTTAGGCATTGTTAAGATTTTTCTGACTGTATAACAAATAATAATTTTTTGACTAAGGAAAAGTCTCCAGTCTTCCATTAATTATTCCTCAATTTAATTTCAAGTGTCAACAGAATCACGTTGCTTCACAAATTCTAAAAATCTCTCCTTAAAGCGCCATCACTTTTCCTTCGCTTTTTCTCCTCCTTATTCCATCCTCCTCTTCTTTGCATATTCCTGGGAGATTTATTATACTCGATCAGTTCTTTAATAGTACTTGTCAATCAATGGGATTCGATTTGTCGTATCATAAAGTGAAGAAACATTTTAAAGTCATTTAACCAACGCATACCCTTTAAAAGTATCTAAAGAGTAAATGAAAATTAAATCTGAGAATCTGCTATCTTAATCTGCAATCATTTAACTATCATTTAGTTCTTCATACTGATGATAGAAGTCAAAGTTATTTAATCATCTTATCGCTTAAGACCCCGGATAATGTCAAATCTCTTCCTGCTCTAAAAGAAAATAAATAATAAAAAAAATTTAACGTTGAAAACTTTTCTCATATAAACTAAGTTAAATCATTATGCCAACGAACTTTTCTGTTCGTCTTTGAGTGCATGCAGTTAGACGCCTGCAAGGCGCGACACAAAGTCTCATTTGCGCCATAGCGTATGCAATAACTTTTTTAATACAACAAAATAAAAAAAAAGGAGAAATACGAAAAAATAAACAAAACAAATGCTAACAAATCGAATTATGTAACAACAGCAACAATAACAATAGTCACAAGCTAATGCATCGAAGCATGGAAAAACTTTATACGCTTGCATTGCATTCAAGCGCAACATTGGATTTGGCAACAATGAAAAAGAAAAACAGAGAAAAACCAATAAATAGCAATACAATGGAAGAGAATTACAATAAGCCGCCACCTTAAAGGTTTTAGAACTCAAACTCTGCAAATGCAACGAGTTACTCAGTCCAAATAGTGCATACAAACAAATGCACCTAAAACTAATGCGAGGAAGTTTGTCTTGTTGCGTGACGCACATGTGGCACTAACGTTTAAATGAAGACTAGCAGAGACTTTGTTGTTGGCTTAGGACAGAGGAGTAAAAGCAAAACTAACCAAAAAAGAAGTCAGTCAACGTCAGTAACAATGAGTTGACTCTAAACAAGTTAATTACTTGCTTCGCTTACAGTGAAAGACTCACTTACATTTCTTGTGGTATATCTTGTTTCTATACAAACGAGTGAAAAAGTATCTATGGCATGGATTAGAGTTTAACTTAATGACAAAATAAATTATGTTCAACACATACACAGTGTGTGTATATGTGAGTGAGTTCACTTTAATGACACATTCTTTTTTATGTCTCAACATATTATCAGCACACAATCTTCTTACTCGTTTAGATACGAGTCGAACAACAAACTTATGGAGCTTAGATGATACAATTCTTACGACACAGATACATGAGCATACTACCATATCTTCTGCTTCTTTTGTATCTTGTTCTACTGAGCGCGTACTTTGTAGATACTTTGTTGCCAACTCTCTTCTAATATACGCATACCCAGACACACACATTTACTCATTCATTCATTCTTATAGTATAGTATGGTATGTAAGTATATAATCTTCAAGAGAAACACGTACGACATCGTGTCATTTTGCCGCAACTTGACTCATCTTGACTCTCGAGTGTGAGCTTATTTAATCTAAGATTTTAATTGTAAGGACCATAAATGTTTGCCACATGTGAGTTGAGTTTAGTTGAAGTGAAGCTATGTTTTTCATGTGTCTTCAAGTCCTAAGATTGAGTCTGAGTCTCGTCCAAAGTAAATTGAATTTAATTACAATGTTGAATTTTTATTTAATGAACTTTATAAATTCTCCTTCTTATGAAAGGACTTTGTTATTATGTTGACAGCCTTCCTACCTTCCTCACTACTCTCATTACGTTCATTTCGTTCTCTTGGGTAATGACAAGAGGATTTTTGCTTTTGCTGTCGCTTTCGTTGTTGTTGTTGTTGTTGCTATGTTGTTGAACATCAAAATTTAATAAACAGAAAGATTTAATTAAATACCATATTTCTAAGAATTTTTCATTTTTCTTCTTTCTCTCTTTTGTTTCTATGGAATATATGTACATAAGTATGTATGGTTTTCCTTAATAACATTTTCCTTGAAGCAAAGATTTCACTTTAACTTGCGTTTTGATGAATTTCATAAATTAAAATTTCTTTAAAGAATTTCGGAAAGACTTCTTAAACACAAAATGAAAGTGTTAATGTTAAGTGCATAAAAGACATAATGACTGGCTTGTCTCTATGCAACAGAAGTCATGAGGACAGCTCCAATATCTGTCCTTGTGATGCTACTAAACCTAATGCCAGTCCATTTACTCGCATGTATTAATAAAAAAAGGAGGCACTCTTATTTATGGCAAAGCTCATTCTAGATAGCGAAACATATTCTGTGGCCTACCAATAATGAGGTCCATCTGAGCAAAACCAACTTTATTCTAAGTGACCTTTATCTGACTTAATTTAACTGTCAACAAAATTTTGTAGTAACTTTTTAGTATATAACAAACTGCCAACAATTAAGACCTCATCCCGTTGTGATTCCAATGTGTGGTATACGGATTACTCTAAAATAGACACTAGTGTTAGTGCAGGATGAAAAAATGTTTACTTAGTAGTGTTCAGGAATAAACATGGTTGCTGCCACAATGACACTGGTGTCAGGCAACAAAAAGAGCATGAAGACGAGTCCAAGCTGTCGACCACTGAAAATAAAAATGAAGACTTTCAGAAGGAAGAAAAACTGTTCGATAGATCTCCTTTTCCTCTCTCTAAAGTGGGATTTATTGTCCACAATCATTGTCTAACAGAAAACACAGGAAGCGACATAATATTTGCAACAGGGCCACCAGCATAATGAACCGAAAGTGTTTTTATTGTTGGTTGATGCTCGCAGAAAATCGGAGTAATTTCTGTTCAAGTAGTATGTGCCAAGAGAATTCAGTTTTCCAGGCTGAAATCCATGCAATAGAACTAAGCCTTAGAGAAGAAAAAGAGTATGCTATTGTTAATAAGCACTTACTATACATTCACTCTGACAGCAAGGCTTCACTACAAACACTCAATGCCTTCGATATCAAGACGAAGCTTGTTTGGGAAGGCTTAACAAAACTTAAAAGACTAGAATCAAACAACTAAGTGAGTATTTTGGGAACGATGAGGCAGATGAACTAGACAGAAAAAGAGCTGCAAACATTCTCACTGGACAAGAACCATTCTGCGGACTGCATTAGAGTTCCACTACAAGAAAAGTTAAAAATAGCTTGATGGTAAATAGGTAATGGTAAATATTATATTCTCGGAAAAGAACATAAAAAGTACTAGGACTAACATGGAATGGTATTCGCTTAGTCTCAGGATTCTTAACAGGACATTACAGAATTATGAAATATCTACATAATATACGGATTAGTTGAAACCTCCAGTGTAGATGAAGAAGAAGAGACAGCAGCGCACTGTGAGCGCAAGGCTTCGCTATAAGGGTAATCAGTACATGGAACCAAATGAAATTGCAGTTTTAAATTCAAAGAAAATCTTGGATTTCTTGTTGGTTACAAGAATCTCAGAGGAACTGTATTTAAAGCGGTTGTCACAATAGGCCCACTCGTGGCTGCAATGACAAGTTGAATCTAATCTAATATATTCTAATCTTATTGTTATCAATTTATCAAATAACAATTGCCTAAAAGGGAAAATTGTTTGTTAAATAAAATACCTTACTTGAAGTTAAGACATACATGGAAAATATTGATGCCAACTTTTTTGAAGAATTACTTGAATTTGTTACCCACCAACATCAACATATTAATAGCAATATTTTTTTTTAATCTAAGATACCGTTAATTTGTAAGCAATGAAAGGTTCATTAATACGGCTGACTTTAAATATCATATCAATGTAATCTTTTCAAATAATCAAGAAATATGATCAACATCAAGATTAAGAAGCATCTTCCATCTTTTTTTTACTAAATTTGCATTGTACACTACATGAGATAAGATTAAATAAAAACCCATCTTTTTTTATCAAAGAAAACTTCATACAGCTAAAAGAGAACATGACCAACTATTAAAAAATACTTATAAATACATTTAATTTTTGTTATAAATTCTTCAATAGTTTCCAAATTTCAATTTCACATTTTGAAAGTAGTGCATCATAAAACAAAGTTCTTAAAATGTATTGTACATAAACACATGACCAACATAACTGATTAAAAATTTTGTTTGGCTTGCTTCGGTTTGGTTTGCCAAAAAAGTTTTAATTATTAACAAAACAAACAAATATTTTAAACTAAAAAACTTTTAATTGATTAACTCCTCCTGTGCTAAGGAGTCTTAATGAGATTTTGATTTATTTTATTTCATTAAGAACTTCATAAACATTAATGTTTTTTTATTTTTTTTTTAAACTTTAAGGAATATTTTGTTTTCCAAAACGCTGAACACGAACGAGAAACTTTTACTTTGCTTAGTCAAGTGCATACAAACAGAACAGAACAGATCAGAACAGAACAGAATAGAGAACAGGAACAGAAAACAGAACAAAATACTTTGTTCATATTTGATTTCTGAAGTATACGTATATTTTTTTTTTTAATTTCTTTTTTATTTCAAATTTTTAAACTTCTGTCAGAAAAGAAATAAACAAATTTGCACTTCCTTCTTTTACACGCTATTCTCTAACACTTCTTTCTCTGACACTAGATCTACTATGACTCCCTCCTGCTGCTCTTAGTATTCCTTCACTGGGTGTCGAACAGAGTTTTTAACAACGTTCCTAATTACGACAAAGTCATTAAAATTGTGCTTCAAAGTTTTTGGGGGAGAAAAAAAAAAACAGCAAAAAATAAATGAAGAAAAATTTTGGTTAAAACAAAATATTCAGAGTTTTTCACACAAGAAATCAAAACAAATGAAAGAGCAAACCAGAAATGAGAAACAAAGTAGAAATCAAGAAATGAAAAGCTTCAAATAAAACGATTTAATTTGCAAGAAGAAATTCTACGCATATAAAACTTTGGCGTGATTTTAATTTTAAATTTTAGATTTCAAATTAACAACTTTGAACAATTTTCTATATGAATAAGTATTCAGGGAAAATCAGAGGGAGAAATAAAGAGACAGAAGGAGCTTGGTAGTGCGAGGTAGGAAGATTACTAGATAAGAGGGTGTGGTCAGAGAGTACATAAGTATGGTAAAATGAGTCGGATGCGTTCAAGTTGGAAACAATGTCGAGAGGAACAAACTAACTACTTACATAGTACTGTAATAGAAGCTCAAAAAGTTTTCGTAATGTTTATGGTGATGGTGATGATGATGATGAGTTTTTTTTCTGTTTTGTTTCTGTGCCTTGCTTGGCAAGTTTTTGAGTTAAGATCTCACATTAAGTGCACTTTCACTTCATAAAGTTTTTGGCTGAAGCTCATTAAAAAATTACACGTACAGAAGAGGTGTAAATGGGTGGACTAAATGGGTTGAGTGGGTTAAGTAGTTGTAGTGACTGCCCACTGAACTCAACTGAACTTCTCCACCACCAATTGAGCCAGCGTTAATTGTGTGGAAAGTAAAGATTTAAACTTACATGCCTGCCTGCCTGCCTTTTCTCTTACAGAATAAGTTAGCGATAAGTTTAATTGCAATTGTTGCCAAATGACATGATCAGCAATAAATTTAGGCCAAACATAATGGGCCAACTAAATGTGGCATGGCATTTCAATTGGCATTTCGGTTAAGTCACACACACACACACTTGAGATACTAAATGCCGACGACAATTCAAATCGCCAATAAATATTTCATTATTTGACACATTCACATTAACACACATACACACATACACACAAGCAATCATATGCAATCATTTTGGAATGTTTCTCCATTTACATTACACACATGCAGATAGACACATACAAGTGCACTTATAGATACATTGTTACACTTGCGTATGCAGTCATTATTCATTTGGCATACAGCATAATTTATCGCTTCTAATTCACATACATGACATGCCATTCCCCATTCATTCTATCATCCATTCGAGTCATTTCGAGAACAGTCATCGTATGGCATTTTGTGTGAAATGACAGCATTGAGTTTAAGCCAAATGCCCTAAAATTCACAGATGCACACACACACAAATACACTCATATGGAGTGTGTAAAATATTTTTGTAAATATTTCAGTATTTTGCGCATATCTTACGCAGTCACTTTTGACTCGTACTCGTTTTACTCTTCTTTTTTTTTAAGGGTTTTTTTCAGTCTTTTTACTTTGTTGGCCTCCTTCATTTTGTTATGTTGTTTTATGATTATTTCTTTTCTTTGTTGCTGTTGTTTGTTTGCTTATAGTAAAATGAATGGCCAAAACAAAATGGCAGAGAATGGTAGATACACAGACAAGTGAGTAATTTGGTTCATGGTTATGAAGTAAATATCATTTTTATTTATTTTTTGTTTTGTGTTTGAATTTTGTGACAAAAAATGTTGAATTGATGTCAACATTTTACAAGTCTCACATACTCATACATACATCCACTTCTATCAACATAATATAAATATATTGCGTATACGTTGTGTGTAACACATACACACCCACATTATGGTAAATGAATACAGAAAGCTACAGTAGTATCTTTGTTACACTTTGTTTTAAGTTTATGTATTTTTCATTTTTGTAATTTATTTTATTTTTATTTTCTCGTTTTATGTTTTTTTTTCATCTTTTATTTTTCATTTTGAAAATTTAATTTTTTATTTTTATTTTCTATTTGGTTTGTTTGTTTGTTTGTTTGTTCAAGTGTCGTTTGGCAAAAGCTTAACGTGTTTGCCAGAGTTAACAAAACACGCACTAGTGCGTTTACTTACTAACATGACAAGAGCACACTGACACCACCACTTACAGGGACATACATATAGATACTTTTGCATACAAACACAAATACAAACATCAACATGAAAGCGAGCAATAAGAACACACATGTGTGAGTGAGTGAGTTAGTGAATGAGTGAGTAAGTAAGTATACGCACTGACGCTTGTTTGTGCTTTGAGCTCCTTTAGTTGCGTACAACAAGATGGCTACGATGATGACAACAACTGCTGCTGCTGCTGTTGCTGTTACTACTTCAACTGCTGTCCTGGCCTTCAGGCTGTTTGAGTGTTTTGTATGGATTTACTATTCACAGAAAAAATGAAAAGTATAAAAACAAATGCAAAGTAAAAAAGAATGAAAGGCTTTTCCCATATGTATGCGGGCAGCTGCCTAAATGTATGCAATGTTTTTTTTTTGAAATAGTCTTAAATGTGCGTAGAACACAAGCAAATGCAAGAATCACAAACTCACACACCCACATATTTTTCACTTGAAAAGAAAATATTATTTCAAGTGAATTTGTGTTTACACCTTACAGGATTATAGTGCTATTGTAAATGAAAGAAATGGTTTAAATTTCTAGAAAAGCATAGGATTTTTTTTGTAACATTTGTGAGATTTAGTAAGATGTAAGGAAGATTAAAATGTTTACTTTCAAATGCTTCTTCCATAGTTAGAGTACAGTATATTTTAAAGCTCAAAATGTTTTAAATTGCAATTCTTTATGAACACATACATAAAAGTATGCTACATTTTTCTATTTAATTACCATTAAGTCTTAAAATACTATACAATAAACTTGATAAACTGAAATATACGAAGAGTATATTTGTAAGAATATGACAAATATTTAACTTAAATTGTTTAATTGTTATTAGTATGTGACTTTGAATTTGATTTTGAGTTTGACTTAAGACTCCTAAGACAATAGTCTTTCAACATGTGGCTTAGTTAACAACATCATAAATAATTATTATTATTCTCTTTGTACAATACAATACAATTGTAGGTATAGTGTATGTATGTGTATCTATGTGCAATCGTCATCATGATATATTAAGTTGCTATTTACAGTTCAGTGATTTCGTTAAGGATTAGGTGTTGTCTAATATGAGACAGACAAACACATGGGAGATACTTGTAGTAAGCAAACGTTTTGTAACAAATTTGAAATTTATATGGCATAAACATGAACATGGACAGGATAGAGCAACAACAACAACAGCAACAACAACTATTACTACTATTACTACAAGATACAAACAAACAAATAAGCAAGCAACCATAAGAAGATGTATAGAAACACCAACAACAACAAACAGTTACAGATAATTATTGTAATATACAAATTTCATTTAGACTTAGTCGTGTACACATACAAACATTCAAATCTACATGTATGAATCCTATATATAGAGTAGATTCATTACAACGACATGACATGTAAGTAAATAAACTGTTATATGTACAAGCTAAAATACTCACACTCAGATATACATATCGTTTAGTGTATACACTAAATGTTCGTTGGCTGAATGGTTGGATAAGTTAGATAGAGCATAAACTGACACTTAGAAGAGAATGGGTTAAAGGGTTTTGTGAGTTTATCTAGTACAATATCTACTACATACATACAAGCATATCTTTTGTTTCACTGTTTGTTTGTAATTTGAAATGTATACACAAACACAAGTATCTAGGATACATACATATAGTATTTATGTCATAAATGTACTTGTTTAGAATTTAGATATGTGTGTCTGTGTTGATGACTCTAAAAGTGGAACTATTTCGACCACTACCTTTGTATTGTACTCGCAGTATGTTTGGTTTTAGATTTGGTTGACATTCTATTAAAATCACGATACTAACGTTTGTTAATGAACTTTTAATGACTTTTGTAACTCTGAACATACACGTAACAACAAAAATACTAAAAAAATTGTTTGGATGTGCATAAAGATATTTATAAAATAGACAGACGTTTACATGAACAGTTACATATGTAATAGGAATAGAGAATATATAAAGTACAGTACAGTTAAGTTATGTCATGTGTCATGTGTGTGTTTTAAACATAAAACATGTTTGTTTGTTTTTAACAAGCTTTTGTTTTTGCAATTTGATGTTTTTGTTTTGGTGGTGGTGCAGTTATTATTGTTGATTTGTAGTTCAACTTCATAAAACCGCACAACTTCTGTAGTTCATTTTATATTTTTCTATTCTATTGAGTTCTGTGCTATTCTGTTTTTTTAAAAAACAAAACCAATAGCAAACCATAACGATTTGCATGGTACTCATTCACATGCAACAAACTCTGATGCATTCACTAAGAGAGAGAGAGATAGCAGAGAAAGGATAGAGGAACACAAAAACATTCATTTTCCATATAAATCTAAAACAAATTTCAAAATAGAACATAGAACATGAAGAAGATGCAACAAAACAAAAAAAAAAAAAATTAGATTGGAAGATGGAAAAATGCTGTCAGAGCATTAAATAAGCAGCGAGTTCCGTTCAACCAGGCTTTGGACAGGCAGGATTGAACCAAAGGGTGTGTGTGTGTGGGTGTTGTTGCAAGTTCTTTTCTGGTTCGGTTTGGTTTGGCATGTCAGTTGTTGTAAACTTTGGCACAGTCACGCATATGTGAATATACTGAGATGGAACATGAAGTGTGTTACAACCATAGATAAAGCACATGATGCGCATAGCAAAATACACTCGAATAGTATTGCATTCAGCCTGTAGTGTATCTTCAACTTTTGACCAAACACATTTGCCAGAATAGACCAAACCAAACCAAAATCACAACAACTCGCTGATTGCGTGTTAAATGAATGGAGGAATACCAAATGAATAATGTTGAATGTTGCATGCTTTTAGGCATTTGACAGTGATTTTCTGCCCAAAATCACTTTTATCTACCATAAAATGGTTGTTGGGTTTAGAAATCTTATTGAGTGTTTTTTATTCTTGCTATTTTTTTCAACTAAAAACGTAAATTTCAACCGAAAAAATCAAGAAAGTTTTAACAAAAAATATTTTTTCTTATTTTTGGAATTTCTTGTTTGTTTCTCTTTTTTTGGTTAAAAAGTTTTTTAGTATACAAAAGGGTGAAATTTAAAATGTCGGTTAGCTGGGGAAAAACAGGAAATTTTCCAAAAAAAAAAATGAAAGAAGATAAAAGCTAAAAGCTAATATACAGAATGACAAGATAAAATATTGAATTTTGTGACCTCAAGGGCATTTTTCCCAATTTTTTTAAACTAAAGTACTGAAGTGAACTGAGAAATGAGATAGTATGATAAGGCGACATTTTTTTGACAAAAATATTTGTGATATTTTGAAAAACTTTTATTACTTACAAAAATTGGTTTGGTTTTATTCAATTTCAATGATTTGCTTTTTGGTTAAAAAAATATTCTGAGGAATTTTAAAATTTTTTCCTAATAAGGAGATAATTAAAATGAAGTCTTTTGAACCGTTGGCGAGTTTTGATGTGAGTAAAGGACATTGCCAGGGGATTAGAGTGTTTTACCAATCTTTCATAATATCATTTACCTCGATCACTGTTGGCATCATAAGGTCACAATGCTATGCACTCCCAATTTTACATATAATCATTATTATATTATAGTTCATGTGTGCATAGTGGAGTTTCTGAAAAAACATGGACCATCAATAATGCGTCGTGGGACCTTATTTTGTGTTGCTTAAATCTTTTTGATGTTATAAGGAGCAGTGATCCCCCATATTTGAATGACATAATGCCAAACAGGGGCCACTACTTCATCAATTTGTTGTTGAGTGACAGTAGCCAGTCCAGTTTTCTTATCTTTTGGTAGCACCATGCAGTGACAATCTTCACATGGGCGTGCCAGATGAGGCGCTTGTCCAGGATCACACCTAGGTAGCGAACATGACTTACCTGAGGAATGATTCTCGTACGATATAAATGGACAAGCTGAGTATCTCAATGTACACGTTCAGTTAGGAAGACTTTGGAGGCATTTATGGCAATTTTCTATCCTTTGGTCCATTTGTGGTAGGCATATGAATATTGTAAAAGATGAAGAAGAAGATCTCCATAGTATAGCAAATGTCAATACAAGGTACGTGAAGGTGGTGGTGCTGTTGCTGATGATGAGGGTTGTAGTGGTGACGATGATGTTCTTGCGAAGCAATATGAGTGCACTAAAAATGCCAACAACATATTTGGCTGTAAAGCGCTGTAAATAGCCATGGGTGATTTCCTATACTTCAACTGGGGAAGTAGATTTTGTCAGTATGGCGGTGTCTGGCATTCGTATATCTGAAGTGAGCAAAGAATATAAAACTGGCACAAGCCCTGAAGCGCTTTATACCAGATTCTGTATTACTAAACTCTTACACAGAAAGCACTATTTGTCAAGTAGCTCTTGAGCAAGAAATACTATTGCTTATTTGGAAATAGCTTAAATGGTTTGTAGAGTAGTCCGTCAATCCATATTCTCAACATCAGAAATTAGTTAGAGATTTTTGAAGAAAAATATTTAATTTATTACATATCCACAGTCTGGAAACCTTGTTTTATGGTGCCAATTCAGCCGATAAACATAAAATACAAATTTTGATTAGTGGTTTTTCTAAACTTCAATCATGGTTGGTGGATTTTAACATCCACCCATTGTACAAAATGTATTCTGAATAAATATTGAAATTTTATTTAGTTGAAGTTGAAAAGTAATACATCAAAAAATGCAATCCTAATCCTATTAAGTGTATGTTTGAATTGTTCTTTTGTTTAATCAATCAACAACTAACAAAAGAATTTAGTTTTCAAACTCTATCCCTTTATTTATTTATCTATCTCTTGTTTTTCACATAGTATAACAGATGGACACAGAAAGATAAAGAGAGAGAGAGAGAAGGAAGAAGAGATAGTTTTCCAAAAAAAAAAAAAAATCCAACTTTAACTAAACTGAACTAATTTTTAGATATTTTTACTTTGAAAAGAAAAACACTTGAAATTCAATTTCAAATCGAAAAGTAACTAAAATCAACAAATATCTTAAAATCCATTTGAAATTGTGATCAATTGATTTTGATTTTTCTGCAAATTTTTGAAAATGTTTCCCTCTTCTCTTTCTTGTGGTGTGGTTATTCCTTTATGATGTATGATATTTCATTAGAGATTTTGGTTTATAGCTTTGAGTTGGAAATCTCCTTTGTATTTTCATATTGGTCACCAAGCATCTTGATTAACAAATCAATTGGAAAGCATAAAATTTATACTATGCAAAGCTTTGGATTGTCCGGAGCACAAAATTTATAGATATATACTGAAACAACAGGCGAAAATTCTAAGCCATAAATTGGTTCATTCATGTACTTGTTGTGTCGTCCTATGTTTTGTTAGTGCTATACGTTTGATTGTTCATTCAACTATAATCTGCTTTTTGTATGCTTATGCTTTCGTAACATTCGATTTCGATTGCTCAAGTGAGCATATAGTATCTGGCTAAATATCTACATATATATCCAAGTATATCTAAATCTATATACATAACTGTGTGTGCTGACTATTGTACAATACTTCATGCTATGCTAGTCAGCAGCGTTGAGCGCTACGCTACTTTATGCAAACATTTGCATATTACCATATACTCGTACTACACATGTTCTGCAGATGAGTGAAGAGGTACCACTTGTGGGTACTCGCACTCATAGTACTATATGATGTATGCCTTTTGTGTGTTGCTTTCGAATAAAGCTAAAAACTAATTGGAAAAATGTCATTTTATATACTATACAAGTATAAATATACTACAGTATATCTATATGCTACATATACTCGTATCTATGTGCATAAATGGGTGTATTTATGACCATCAAGAGCCAACAACAGCAGATGTGGAAGTGGAAATAGAAGTAGTTGCGGCAATAAAACCAACATGTCATTAACGCTGCTTATTGTGGCAATGCATTAATTAAATGAATTTATTTTCTCTTTAGTTGGGTTTTTTTGTTATATCATATACATTTATGTTTTAATAATTAATGTGCGTGATTTAATTTATGATATTTATTTCTATTATTTTTATTTTTATGGCAAAAATTAAATTTTATCACAAGCAAATACTATTATAAAAAACCCAATATCTGCATCCATAATACACATTAGTTTATGAGTATGTGTATCTATATAAATATGAATATCTTAAAATTTAATTCTATTTGTAATGCATCCAGTAATTTAGTACACATTCATGTGTGCTTTGTATCTATAAATCTGTATGCATTTAATATGCATCGAAATTGCATAATTTTATATGAAATTGTAAAAAAATTCCATTAGATTCTCATGAAAAAAATATTTCACATGCATTATTCATATGATTTCCTGTTTTTTTTTCATTTATGTTTTTTTTGATTTGTTTGTCGTTTGCAAATATTTATTTAATTTGATTGAAAATGCTTTATGAATTATGCAAATTTTTTTCTAAATATTATTATGTATAGAAATATATAAATAATAATACGAGTATAATAATAATGATCAGGATGATAGAAAAAAAAAAACGAAAAGATATATGAAGCTGTTCAAAGTATAATTTATACATACAATAATAATAGAGAATATTTAATAAAAATTTGCATGAAATCATATCAATTCATTTAAAAAAGGATACAAAAATTTATCATACAATTTATATGCAATGCAATTTTAATTTCCTTTACACTTATAGATATATGTATTGGATTTGAAAAATGATTTATAATCGCAACATATAATTGCAATCACTAATATCTCAATATTAAAACAATCACGATGATATAAAAAGAACTATGACAAAGCCACCACTTTCAATTTTCTTAGTTAGAATAGTCAGAACAACTTAATACAAGTAAAGTATTAAAATTTATTATGCAATGATCACTAGGACTAACCACTTGTTTTTTTTTATATATATATAGATATAGATATAACGATACTCGGCTGATGTTTCACAGTTATGTTAGCACCAGAGGGCAACCATACATAGGACAAAGAAACGTTGAAGTCAGCTTAACTTGCTATAGAAACTCTGACAAGGTCCGACTTAAGTCAACTCGACTAAGATGTCATGTCTTTATCGATGTTTATGATATGAAACTTAAACTTATGTTCGGTCACTGCTTTTATTATCTTGACTTCCTACTGAAGCGTTTTTACTACTACTACTTTATTTGAAAAACTTTCAAGTTCAAACGGTCCTCTTCTTCTTCCAATCTTCAAATATTGTCAATCTCTAGTTTTGAGAGAAATACTCGTATTGCTTGAATTTCCCCTTGAGAATTTTAACATTTAGCATAATGTGATATACTCCTATTATTGAAAATTTCTATCTTGCCTACGGTTTTCAAAGATTCTTTGATATACTATACTATCCTGACCACTATTAATACGCACACCTTCGATTTTCTCTCAAATGAAATTTTCAAATTAATTTAAACAGTTATTGGAATAAATGAACTAAATAGTATTTATACTTATTGGAAAGGATACACATATTATCATTATGAAAGAATCGTTTTGTTACTTAGTGAACTTTTGAATATCTTTTTAAATCAGAAAAGAATAATTTAAGGCAGGTTGTACAACTCTTTTGGTGCTCTTGGCTACATTTGAAGAAGTGTAGGTGACAAGTATAGAATCGCACTGATACTTGCCTTGGCCGCGGGTTGGATAGCCTTGATTTATGGAAACTATTCCTTTTATTAACCAGAGAATTTTGATTGTACATCGGTGTTTCCAGAAACATAGGAAAGAATATGAACTTATTTTGTATCCTTGGTGTTATTCGCAGTTCTAATTTGATTTAGTAAATTGTGGCAAAGGTACTACTTAATGAAAACCTCAGGGGATTTTCACAATGAATTATTTTGTGTAAGTGTTTGTTAGATAATTCTACACAGGATTTTATGTAATGCTTTATAGCAATAATGGAGTTTTTAATACTAAAAACTGTGGTTAAGGAAAGTAGCTTATGCGAAAAACATACACATATAAGTAAAATAAATGAAATAAAATAAAATATAATTAAAAGATAAAATAAGTTTAAATAAACAAGCGCACGCTACTTTCACAAAAGACAAACTTACACACACCCATACTAACTGACTTAAAAAACCAGTTGCAGAGGAAACGGAAATCAACACATCCTCCTCCTCTCTCCCCCCCCACTTTCTCGTTGTTTCACTATCTCATACACACACACACAGATACACATACATTAGTATACAAAGTAAAATCTCTTTTAAGCTTAGAAGGGGAAAATGGCGAGAAACGAAAACCTCGTAGGAAATACTGTAAATAAATGTTGATTTGAAAATCCGCTTAAGTTGCGTTGCAATGTGGCAATGGTGTAGTCCCCAACAACAACAACAACAATAACAAAGTAGATATAATTACAACAACAACAACAAGAATACACACAACATGAAAAAGAATCAGTAAGCAAAAGAAGAGAAACATTATAAATATGAAACCAAAAGCGAAGCAAACTTGTTTAGCATGGAGGAACAGTATGAAGAAATACTATATGAAAAGAAAAAAGAAAATATTGTGGAAAATGGTAAGAAAAAACCTTGGAGCAGCCGTCGCCAGTTGTTGGCAATTACAGCGCGACATTGTCAGTGGGTGGTTAAGTTGCCTTTAAAAGGGGAAAAAAGGGGAGTGTATCAGCAGAAGGGTGTGTTATGCGTTTAATGTCGATGGCAGACGTTCAAACAAATAAATGAGAGTAAATGAATGGAGCGAGAAAAAGCGAACGAAAGGAAATCGCAACAACAACAAAAATAGGCAAGGAAAGGATGGTGGGAAAAGAAAAACTGTTATGATAAATGCAGATAGAGTATAGCTAACGGCATTATTGCCTGTCATTTCTCATCACGAGCCACAACAGAACTGTAAAGCGTGGGTTGAGTAACAACGAGACTATGGCGAAGCCACGCGACTTGATGGCAAAATAGATATACAGATACTCAGATATCAGGGATACATACGACTAGTATAAACAAACATAGTAAACACATAGAATAAGAGAATGGAATGGAGTAAAGTGAAGTGATGTGAAGAGAAAGAAGTTTTCATTGAAGCAAGAGAATGATAGAGTGACAGTCATCTGATGGTATAAGGGACAAAGAAAGAGGAGTTAGACTGATGAAGCTAACATGATGACTTTGTAGATCAACATCAACGTCGTTGTTGTCATCATCGTCATTCTGGCAACATACCAACAACTTCCGGTTAAACATTATTGCATGTGTTCTGTATCTACAATATAATGATGATTGTGTGTATCTGTGTGTGTATGAGGATGTTGTAGAAAAACAAACAAACAAATAAACAAACAACAAAATTACTTTACACAGCTCACAGTTAAGTTTAGCGTTTTCTCTCTTTAGTTGCATTTTGTACAATGTTTATTTTGCTTTGATAGGGAAAAAAAACTCAAAAGGAAAACTTCATTTTATGCTACTTCATTTGCTCTGGCGAGACAAACTTCCTGCCTTTTATATTGTATTTTTCTTCTTTTTTTTTTTATTCATTTTCTTTTTGTGTTGATTTTTTATTTTTTCCTTCGAGTGTTTTCCACTCTACAGAAAACATAACACTTTATGTAAAGCACGCTTAATGGCGTTTGAATTTACGCTATGCTGCAAGAAGGAAGAAAAACAACTTAAGCATCTTAAGTGTTTTTGCCATTAGAAAAGTGAGAGAGAGAATTTCTATCTCTATCCCTGCCACTGCTACTGCATTATCACAAAGTCATTGACAGTTGGTCATTATTTGAAAACCTTTTAGGCCAACTTACTATTAGTAGAGTAGATTAGAGTAGAGAAACCAAGACAACAACACTCACAATACAATAACTTTTAAGTGAACTTTATATCAAAGTTTGTATATTTTGTTGTGTCCCATGTGTGCTTTAAGATATTTGCTAGCAATTAACTAATTGAAAGCGTTTCACTTAATCGAAACTCAAAATGAGCAAAGTACTAAGGAGTAAAATGAAAATGATTGTGAAAAGCCAGAGGAGAGTCGAGAGTACTGGAGCAAATAGCATATTAAAACAGTTGGCATAGTACTTAAGGACAAAATATTAAAGCCACAATTAGCCAACACTAAGTGTCAGCGCGTCAACTTGTTAAACGACAGGATACAAATATAACCTCATACTATGATGGGTACTTGAATGACAGATGGACAGAGACAGACAGAGGGACAGTTGAATAGCCATTAGTAGTAGTTGGTTGACATTTTCTTCTAATTCTCATTCTCATTCTCATACCCATTCCGAGTTTTCATTTATTTGCCATGATGTTAAAAACTTTAGAACACATAAAACAGAATTGTTCAAGTGGAAAAATGTATCTACGCAACGCAATACAAAGTAAATGGCAACTATAAAGGAGAAGACGATGAAAATCACAGTTTGAAATAAGGAATTTGTAGCATTGCTTAAGAATGTTTCTTTCATTGTAGCGTGTCAAATATTTCAGCGAATTTTATTATCACTCGGGAAGTTGAGGAAATGTAAAAGAGGAAAAGGTTAAAAAATAGGACCAAAGATCTGCACAGTATGGCATTTACAAGGAAATGAAAGCAAATAAAATGTAACAGAAACTTAGAATAAGTGTTTAACATCTTTAAGTTTATAGGACAAGATAGGATATGACAGTATTAACATGGTCATGAATTCTATAACCGAAGACCTTAAAATTTTTGTCTGTTTGTTTGTGCGCGCATCACTTAAAATCCATTCATTGGATTCAAAATCGAATTATTGAAGGATAACCAACATTATTGTGATTAAGATTTAGCGTTTATTTTATTAAAATTGAACTACAGATTTAAAAGATATTGATATTTAATTAAACCAAAGACTATTAGCCAAAATATTCTCTGGATTTGTATAGAGAAAACAATAATTTATTAATAACTGAGTACGCTCAAGAGTATTGTGCTCTTCGTTCTTTTATTTCTGTCAAAGATAAAAGGCGATCTACACATTATAGAAGGCAGGATAACGTCTGCCAGGGTCGACAAGTTATATAATATAATTTCTTGAATAGAAAGTTACATAATACTTTAGGCAAAAATCATTTTTACAGTTTTGGTTTTCAAACGTTAAGATGCTTTTTCGGTTGTAGACAAAGAACTTTGAATGTAAAGTTAGAGCTTGTTTACAGTATTGAACACCACCACGGGATATCGTTCTTCAATGAGTTGGCAATTTGGCAGAATATCCATTGGGGGATTTTCCTGTATTCGTTGACTCTTCAGGTTGGTTTTTAAAGGCTGAGAGAGACTTCTGAGACCAACTATGGATAACATTTGATTACCAATTTTTCCGCAAACACCCCACCTTATGGCTAAACAAGCATGTTCTTGCGATCGACCTGAGTAATGTAACCTACCCTAACTTAGAGATTGTATAATGGATCACGCCAACTAGTGTAAGTTTATTTAGTCATGTGAAGGACATGGTTTTTTACCCACTTTTATAAAACTGGTCATGCTAAGTCAAGTTTAGTATATGAAATATTAGTAATCAATAAGTAATTTGCACATACGATCCAATTATATTTCAATGACACTCATAAAATTTTGTATTTCAGCTTTGTTTTTTATAATTCATCCGAAAAAGGATAACTTTTTGTTATAAATTGTATAATTAATAATATTTTCATGCCCACTTTAATAAAATTTGTCATATCCTAAGTATTCATTTCATGATTTCATAATAAAAATAAGTTTTACAAACAGTGTAGGGTCTTATATCTAGTACACAGCTTTCTAAAGCATCTAAGTTTAGATATTTGAATATTTATTTTTTTTTATTCACAAATTGGGTGCACTGAACTCTGAACTCTCTCCCTTTCAATTTATTTTAATCTTTGGTTACGAAGTAACTAGAATTTTCTTCAAACGTCAAAGCAATAAGCGCAAATGTCGCTCAAGATTATTTTAAATTTTATTTGCCAACAACATTTGTTACTCTTCTCACCACCCTACATCCTCATCCCATCATCAGTTACCACTCACATTGGAACCTAACACAATTTTATCCATGTCTCCCTTCTATATTTTCATACTTTCCTTTTATTTTTTTTAGTTACAACATGTCGCTTAAGATAGAAAAAATTCACTATGCGCGCCCGGTAAATTTTATGAACGGAAGTAGGTCAAACATGTTTTGCAACAAATACGCAAGCGGCCATGTTTACTTTTTTACTACAGTACTTGCAGTACTTGATGTTGTTATTGCTGTTGCTATTGCTGCTGGTGTTGTTGGTGCTGCTGCTGTTATACTATTTTTCTGGCGTCCTCTTGCCTGTGATTATTTTTCTTTAGCCAAAGTCTGAGTACCATAAAAAAAAGTTAGTAAGTGAAGCAGCCAAGTTGGCTGGCTAGCTGCCTGGGTGGCTGGCTGGCAGTTAAATAAACAGGAAGGCATCAGGCAGCAGTCAAGCAAGCGCAAATGGCCGTAAAACTGCCTTGCAGTAGGAAAGAAAAAAATTGCACTCAGGCGCATATTATAGATGAAGTGATGCCATAGCCATAGCCAAGCCAAATCCGGCCAGGCAAACAACATCTAGGCAATGAAACAGGCGTTTGGCTTATGATGGTTTTCCTTAAGGCAAACAACTTTGTTCTGTTTTTGTATTTGACTCCTTATTTTTTCTACCTCTACCTCTTCCTTTTCGTTTTTTTTTTTGCTATATGAGTTCAACTGAATTGCAACGAATTTGTTATGCACTGCTGTGCTGTATTGATGAATTATATAAAAGGATAAAGAAGTAGTTATACTCAATATTGGTATTGGTAAGCTTAGCTGGTAACAGCTTGCTTTATAAGTTATTAATATCACAAACTATGTAGAATATTTCTTTAGTTGAACATTGAGTGAAATCAATATTTTTCATATTTGATAAATTATTTGACTAATTGAAATTTCTAAAATATTTATTTTTTTTGATTTATTATAAATACTTTATGAACAATTTATGCTTTGCTTTATTTATTTGAAGTTCTGAATTTATTGTTTTTAATATTCAAATGGCAATATATTTCTTCTCTAAAATTTGTGGATATTTTTCTTTGCATTCTCAAAGCTTTCTACTTAGATAGAATAATTAAATAAGTTCAACTTAACAAGACCAAAAAGATAAAGTTATTGTTTTATAGATAATATATTTTATGTTTCTTTCTTTTGGTAAAAGAAATTTAACTACATTTGAGGTTGAATTCAATTTTTTATGTTTGATCAGGACTCTTTTGCTTTGCCTTACCCTACCCTGCATTGGCATTTGCCTTTCCTTCTTTCTGTTTGCTGGAAAACTGCATTATTTTATTGCACTATTTTATGAAGTTTACAATTTGGTTTCAAGTAAACATACTCTCATTTCCTTTATACTTGTATATTGTATATTGTGTGTACTATATAGAACAATCTACTAGTATTTTTATTACACTAGCGAGCAAGGCGTAACCAACAATGCCTGACGACGATGACGAAGACCAACCCTAATTTGAGTTGTTGCTTTTGTTAAAATGCTGTACAAATTTCTGTTCGCTCGCTTGGTCACTGAGAAAAGAACAAGAAACAGCAGCAGCAACAGCAGTAATAACTCAGCCAGTTGTACTAGTAGAAGCAACACTAGGACTGGCACACTATACTATCCTAGAATCCTAGGACTAGTACTTAAGGTGTGCTGCATTGTGGCTGTGATGTGCTGCTTGAGTTGAATGAATATGATGAGTGGGTGTGTCTGCTGCTGTTGTGGTTTCAAATTGAAGAATTGCACAAGGGGTGCAGCAGTAGCAGCAGCGCAGTGCCATTAAGATGTTTTACTTTCTTCTTTCATTTCATTTTTATTATTATGTAGTATAGTAGTTTCTTTCTTGTCTTCACCGTCATTTTTACTGCACTGCTGCATGCATTATTACAATCTGTCATGCTTTAAATTGAATTTACGAGTTTGTTTATGCCCTTTTTTTCTTCTCTACTCTAGTATCTTCCTGGTCTCCCTTGTGTTGACTGACTCCCTTGTTTCTATTGTTTTGTGCATTTTTTGTATCTTTCTTTCAACAATAAAAAAAAAAAACAACGACAATAACAATAAGTGACAACTTGGTTTTTAGTTTTATTTTCTTTAGTTTTCTACTCTTCTGATTTCATTCTTTCTTAAGTTTGTTTTCCTTACCAGAAATATGTGTTTTAGCCTAGTTTAGATAAACATGAAATTAAATACAAAATAATTAAATGTTTTGCTGACTTGCACTTTTCCTTTCTTTCTTTTTGTTCATTTTTCTTCTTTTTTTTTTGGTTTTTGTGAAAAAAGAGAGCATAATAAATTATGCAATCGCTTGCACTGAAAGACATGTGCAATCACCACAAAGCAACTCGTACAGCAAAAATGCATTAAAAACAGCTACAAGGCTATTATAGCTTTATGTAGATACAAATGTATTTATCTATCTATCTGTATGCATATGTATAAATGTATTCCACATGTGAGATTAAGTAGTATTGTATAACTGTAGTTAATGTGATATACTACAGAAGTATGTACTACATACACGTATAAAGCGAAAAGCCTGAAGGCGATCAACAACATAACGCAAGTGAGTGAAATTGTATCTGAATAACAGTAGGGAGAGTATGTGTGTGTATGACAGTGTGAGAGTGTGTGTGTGTGTTATGTGTTTGGCCTGTGGCACATTTGCGCATTTTGAATTGTGTGCGCTTAAATACTAAATCAAATTCTATTACATAAAAACATGTTGCCATTTTTCGCTTTGCAGCATACTATTTTCTGTTGTTGCTGTTGTTGTTCTTTCTTTTGTTCGATCGCGCAAATAGTCGTAAAGCATGTCAAGTTGCCAAATTGCCGCAAGTGGCAACAATATATACACTTACACAGATATCCATTCACATGCTCACCGCTCGCTGCTAAAAGCGTGTCATGGCAATGAAGGCAGCTGTAGGCACTGTACAGGATAAAAGGAAAAAGGAGTAAAGTAGAATATTGAAGTTAAATTTCTTTTTCAATATAAAATAAGTACACACACATATACTATTGTACTCGTATGTAGAGAAAAAGATACATTTAGCTTCAGTTTACTTTGCGGCTTCCTGTCGACGAGCAAATCTTTCTACACATGCACACATATCATATACCATAAGATAGTGAAGAGGTAGTGAGAGAATGAATAACATCTAACCAACCACCCGTACTTTAGAATACTAAAACATACATACGAGTAGTACTACGATAAATCGGTCTTCTGTCAGTTGTGCATCCGGCGGTAACCTTTTGTAGTAGGCGCTCAGGAAATTGCATTCTACTGAATAATGGCAAATGTCGAAAATATTGCCACTTTGATCGAAATTAAGCTTTGGAACGTTTCTTCATTCATTCATTTGTTCGTTCGTTCACTCGATTCTTGTACCACCATATATTCTCATCTCTCATGTTTCAGAGCGATTCATTCATTTATTTCATTTCGTCTTGTCTCAGCTCGTCTCGACTCGTCTCGTTTCATCTCGTCTGATTTGGCATTTTTCGTTGTAATAAAATGTCGAAAGTTAATGGTCGAATTGATGTTTGAATTTTTGCCTTCAGATTTTTCTCTTTACATTTTTGTTTTTGCTTGAATTGGGGGGTGTTATTGGGTGCAGGTAATTGCAAACGGAAAAATGTGGTAGAAAAACTGAGAAGGAAAAAGAAGTTGTAAGAATGATGCTCACAAACACACAAACATTTTGAAGATTTTGAGTGCCGAAAATAAATTAAATTTTCATGGTGCACAAATGGTGTCTACCTAATTTGATTTTTGGCAATATGAAATATTTAATTGAAATCTCGGCATGTGAGGCGGCAGCAAGAAGATGCTTGAGAAAAGACATTGATGAAATTGACATTGGCATGCACTTTGGAAAGTACGAGTATACAGTGTACTTTATAAGAAAATAGATAGATAGACAACATTACGATGAGTTGTTAGTATGAAAAAATATATTGTAGTATGCTTTTAGGCAATGGTTTCAATGGGGATAGAGACAGTCTTTTGGAAAATTGATTGAATTTAATGCTTGAATTGATAATAATAATAAATGAAAATTATCAATGTAAAGAATTTCTATTATTTTATAGTGGTGAATATATCATTTTATTCCAAGTTTGTCATGGATTGTACTTAAAGTTCGTTAAATAATAAAGGATTCTGATTTCGGTTGATTATGTTAAATTTATTAATTTATTTCAGACAGTTTATCCCTCATAAACTTAACTACAATGAAAATATATCTCTAAATTCAATGTTATGCTTAATGAAGCCTGTGTTTTTAAGAAAGTTTCTATTGAATGTAAGCTATCATCATTATTATTATAATAAAAATATGGTGATTAAATATGGTATGAAATGTGATTGATAATTCGAAGTATGAGATTGCATCAGATTTCATCCAGCTCGAAGGACCATGAATATTTACGAAATGGAATTATTAAATTGGAATAGAATTTTCTTTATGATAATTAACTTGCGATGTTGAATTGTTATTCAACAGAACTTGTCGCTGGGACTGGTCATCAATAATAAAATGTGACTTGTCAATACAGTCTTCCATTACGATGGAATTTTATTTTATTCTTCATGTCACAAATAAGCCACCGCTTCCTGGCAGAGGTTTCGTCTGCTACAAAACATCAACTGACGAACGCTAGCGCCAAACGTCCGCTATAAAACGTGACTCTCAACTGGACAGTGGCTAAAGTGCGAGGGGCGTCTGAACATACGGGAACACGTTATTTGTCATATATCTAATCGATTAATATAAAAAATACACCATTCGATAGGTTTTCATTTGTAGTTTTTCACAAACTATAAGAAAGCCACAAACACATTTCTCATGACACATTTACACACTGCACAAATACATGATTTTCATCAATCTCATGCAATATGACGCAACATTCGCGGGCACTCTAGATTTAAAAACCAGCGGCACATCATCTTTCTCTCTGTCTTTCTCATTCAAACTCAGGCAACGTTGAGCACACTAGGAACGAAAACCAGTCGCAAATTTAGGTATGTGCCAATTAGGCTCTGTAGGTCGAAAAATATATGTTTAAATAATAAGGGGAATAACTTCTGAACATTTGATGAGGCACAAATAGGTGTTCTTTTCAAAAATTGGCTAATTTTTTTTCCTTTGTTAAAGGAAATCTAGATCTTTCTGGGAATTATAACCTTAAAAGCTAAATAAATAATGAGGAGATCATTTCTAGTATTTTTCAGCTTAGAAGTTCCAAACTTTTAGGTAGAACATTTCGAAAATCATTATTAATATCAATTCTAAGTATTTCATTCTAATAATTAATCTATCAAAATAATGAGGCAAATGACTTCTGCAAACAATCAATTTTCTCTTTCGGAAATAACAAAAACAAAATAATGAAAACTAATTCAATTTTCTAGTGAAATTAATACAATGCATCAAATCAAAAGCATACCACATAAAATTTCAATAGAAAATATATTAATTATTTATTATTTTATATTTTTGTGATAAATTCAATAAAAAATGAAAAATGAAAATATATTTATTTAAAACCATTAAAACACTCAAAACAACATAATTTATTACAAACAATGAAAAATGAATATTATGAATGATAATTAAATTAAATAAATATTTTATAATAAAATAACTGACTGACAAACTTTCTAGTACGAGTACTATTGTATATTTCAATAGCATATGTTTATTGTAAGTGGATGTTTGTGTGTGTGTGTGTGTATTTATATGAAATATGCAAACAATGCAACACTGGATTAATGTCATAAATGTTTAATAAAATGTTTGCGGCAATAACAAGTTCAAAGATATACTATAAACGAGTGGATATTCATATTGTATTCGAATGTTGCCTGCCAGCATGTTATCAGTTTATACAGTTTCCAACTATTCTCTTTAGTATATACATAGTATGAATAAGTGAAATGTTTTTGTTGTATAACTGTTGTTGTTAGTGTTGCTGATCATTTTATTAAATATGGTGAAAGTTAAAATGAAAACAACTAACAAAAGAGGCAGAAAGATTTTGCAACCACATAAAGTATCAAAAAGGCATTATAAGCTGACACAATAAAATGAAATGAAATAAATACAATAAATGAATGAATGAATGAAGAAAGGAAAAAAATCAGTAACTGGACACTGACAGTGTGTCAACTAGTATTAAGGCAAGCGAATGTGACAAATGTTGCGGCTCAATAAATGAATGAATGAGTGAATGATGAATGAATGAATAAATGAAATGAAAAGGAAGCGAGAAATGAGTGATAGATTGGTTTGTGTATACGTGACTGTTACTGGTAGATAATGAAAGGACTTCTTTGTTTTGCATTGAATAAAAAAAATAAATATTATAGATTAATGTAAATTAAGTAATAAAAAATTAAAACAAACTTAACTGTGATTTTTTCTGGAGTATAAAAGTGTATATGTTTCCCTACAAAATATTTAAATGGAAAGTTCTATGTGGAAACAATAATTTATAGTAAATAAAATTCATTGATCTTAAGATTTATGGTATTTTATTGCAAGTAATGCCCCTCGGCAGCTATGACTTTTCATCACTTTTCAGGCAATACATGGATTCCGCGCCAATAAAACTGTTAGCCTTTGCAGGCAAAAAAAAGCATAAAGTCAATTTTAGATGCCTTCAATTGAAGTTAAGGGAATATACCCTTAAGGTCGTTCTGCATCGACCGGCTGTGAAATGTGAAACGGCTTGTAGGGTTGGATTGTAACGTTGTCGCAAGTTCTTCTTGGATTTTGAACGGGTCTTCGTCCAAAATTTTCACTTTTGAAACGTTACAACCAGTACCCGCAGGTTGAAATTGATGGAGCATGCTCTCCATAAGTCTCACACAGCAGTCGATGACTTTCTGCTGCACTTTTCTTCAGATGGAAGCTAAATACAAATGCTTCTCGCTAATGGAGTTTTTTAGACACAAAATCTGGTATGCTTAAACACTAATAGTGACCTCTGTTAGTAATCCTTTAAAATTTACTTGTATACCCATTATATACAATCAAGCGATCATAGAACAGTTGATATTAGCAACAGCAATAATCAATGCAACAACAACAATTACAATTTGCATTGTTGCTGTTCTGCTTGCACTTTACTGTAATCAAGTGGCGGATTCGATTAAATTCGGAAGCAAATAAAAGATTGTTATTTTACTTGATAAACAGACACTGACATGATAAGGCGCATGTCAATAAGACTTCTCCTGCAATAAGAACGCCGACAATATCGGACGCAAGTCATCGCGACTATATTATGATTTCACCATATCCTTATAAAATGAATTTTTTTTTTAAATTTAATTTTTTGATCGACTTGCAATTTTTCAAAAAAATATACATACAACCGGTTTTTTCGATAGAACTTCATTTAGCTTGGTTAGTTTAGGTCCCGATATTACGCTTTTGACTGACATCAAGACTGTCAATTTCATAACAGATTCAGTCAAGAACTTGAATTTATGTATGCTGAACAGATTTTGAAGTTCCTTGTCATTTTCCAAGGCAATCACGGCCTTTCCAAAGCAAGCAAAAAATTGTTGATAGTAAAATGATGTACCATTCAACAGCGTGTTCTAGCGAAATCTATTAGGTCTTACACACTGTGCTATATCAAAAAAATATATTTTGCAATATCGTTGTCGTATGTTTTGCTCTTCTGCATTACGTAATTGTGTTCTTCATTGTTGAATAATGATTGAACATGATTGCAACAATTGTAGTCACAATAAAAACAATTTTCACAGGCTCTACTTGTCATATTTAAGCAGATCTGAAGTCCTTTTATGAAGATTCTACTGCTTAAAGATGATCTTAGATTATTAAAAATGTGATTTTAGATTTAAATTTAATATGTTTGACCTTATCTTTATCTTTTCTAGTATTCAAAAGTTCAAAAGTTAATTTTTGCTTAATATCGTATTCCTCGGTCATGGGCATAATGGGGTCAATTGTTTGCTAACGACCTCAAGTGATTTGATACAATTTAACTTTCTTGACATTTAATGAAAATTATTTCTATAGAACAAATGTCTAACTCTATAATTATGTGACTAAACAGACAAAAATAAACATGAAAGGATGATATTTCTGTTAATTCATGTTTAATAAAGGGTCTCCTAAAATAACATCAACTACATGCTACAAAATAATAATCATGGTGCATATAAAATATTTACTCCTCTTGAATTACATACAATTTTAAAAATAACATATACGAGTACTATACGATACAACCCTTTTCGAGAATTGTGTGAATATGTGAAAGGTCAATAAATAATTTTAAACCACAATATTTCTGAAACGAACATGTGATTTCTTTAAAATTGGAAACCATTAAAAGGGTTGGAAAAAATGTAAAAATACAAAATAGCAGCTGCAAAACCAAAACACAGAGGATGTGCATCAGTAGAGGAAGGAAGCTTCGAAAGTACACATTGACAACGACAATTAAATGTGACCAGGGACAACCACAAAGCACACTACGCACGCAGCCAATCAGGGTCACATTTACAGTTGTATGCCCAGAGATATATATGGTACATACACACATAGTTGTATGTGTAGAAAGAGCAATTCTAAAGGCATATGTGAAGCAGTGAAGCAGCAGAATAGGCAAAGTATTAATCTCAAAGGATATGCACGCATCATTCGGCACGAGCAGGAAAAGCGCACACAAATTGTGTGTGTTTCTAAAGCATTCAAATAGCTAGCAATGTTACTGCTATTGCATTTGCTGATGTTGATCCCTAGAGCCATGTACACCACTCAGTCAGTCACACATACTTAGTCAGTCTTACATATGCAATTCTAAACTCACTGGTTCATTCACTGACGTGTAGGCACGCATAAGACTTAAACACACGCAATACAATCATAACTTGCACTCTATCGCACGTATTTTATTGTGTTAGGTTGAGCAATCGTCGTCGTCGTCATCGTCATTGTCAACCTCATCATCCCCAACATCATCATTGTAGTTGCCACAATTGCCACTTCATGTTTCGCACCCACAATCAACAAAAGCATTCATTCACTTGGGACCACAGTACCGCATGCAGTTACATCCATCATAGCACAGCACATCACCCAATAGTATGGTTATGGTGAATAGTTGACCTGTTAAGCCGTTACAACAATACTAACCGCGAAACTGGCTCGCGCTTGGTTGCCCATTCAATTGCAACTAAGGCAACTCAATTGCAGCACCAGCAAAGCAACACCAACACCAACGCCAACAACAACATCAACATCATCAAGTACACAGCCTAAGGCTCACTTTACTTGGGTTTGGTTTGTTGTAGCATTTTGTTAGAATTTCTATTTTATTTTCCCTTTTTTGAATTTACACTCTTCCAGTTGACCACAGTTGTTGTTGATGATGATGCTGATGGTGGTGATGATGTTGATGATGATGATGAACATGAGAAAACTGCCAAAAACTTTGTTTCATTTGGCGTTCTAGAAATAACAGAAACAGAAACAGGAAAGCCAAAATAAAAGGCAAATAAAAAGATGGCCAAGAACATTTCAGCACGTCTTCCTTCCTTCTGTCTTTAATCCTTTAACTTGTTTTCAAAGTAATAATACTTATAATACAATGCAAAAGGTTTCAAAGATTCTTCATAAAACTTAAAATTTTTAGTTAAAGTTATAGAAATAGCAAATTTTCTCACTTTTCCTCAAGGAAAGGCACAATAAAGTAAAAATCCAATTGATCCGCATGAAAATGCAAATGGAATTTATGTTAAAATCTTTCATTCTGTTAAGGAGAAGGATGTCAACTCTTAATCTGAAGTCAGCTCAATAAAATCCAAGTCTAAATGATTAAATGAAACATAGCGGTAAACATAGACATGTGTTTTTTGCATTTTGGCATAAAGTTAACACGATCAAGCCCCCTTCAATGGAGTTGTAATGTCCAAAGAAACAAAGTCAAGTACTTAGGCATGTGGCTTGATTGAAAAAAAGACTGACATGGAATGAGCACATTGTAGCCAAAAGAAAGCAACTAGACTTAAAAACGCGACGAATGCATTGGGCTTAGTCTACAAAACAAAAGTAGACTCTACAAAGCCATACTTAAGCCTGTTTGGATTTTCTGCATACAACTATGGAGACCAGCTGCCGCATCAAATAATGAAATACTTCAGGAAAATGACTTGCGCCTCCTGGTACTTAAGTAATGTGAATAGTCACGAAGTTCTCTTGATACCAAATGACAAGGAAGAGATAAGAAGACACAGCACAAGGCACAACATAAGCCAGCATAAGTTTTCTTGAGGGCTCAAGAATTTGCATTCGTCAGATCTTCGTTACCGAAGAACATAGCCAACTAATGTCATAGCTTAGACTTAGGATTAATAGAATAAATTGTTCTTAAATCGAACTGTTGACAAATGAAAAAAATAAAATAAAACCAGAAAGAAGGTTATTATTGGCTATGCCAAAGATGTTATACTCTTCACGATCCTCCGGGTTGCATCCAATCGAACGGCGACAAATGCCAGATATCAGATATGCTTCCTTTCTTAGCATCATTCTATTTTCTTTGTTACAGTTTGAGTATCAACAGAGAACACAGTTTGGTCGTCACTATACAGATTTGTATGTACTTTTTTAATTTGGGTTTGTATGGAAGGTACCCCTCGTGGTACCCCTAAGATTTTGAAATTTACATGGTTGATGTTACAAACTTCATGATAAACTTTTAATACTATTCACTCGCGTGATGAGTACAGAAACCACATATATTGTGTCCTATATCAATTCAAACATTTGCTATCAATATCTGCAGAGCTTATGAAAAGAAATGAATTCGATTACTTAGTACCATGACAACATCCGAATGATTTGATGCAAAGAGATATGAAGGTTGTTAGATAATTCTAAACTTAGGTATCAATACTACTATACTTGGCAACATAAAATAAGATCTTCTCCGCAATTGTTCACCTAAAAGTTTTGAATATGAATATTTTTTATCATGAACTAGGAATTTACTTCATGACCTTTTATTACACTTAGTAATATATTGTATAAATTTTGGACAACTAATGAAGCAAACTTAAAATCACACGATTCATTACAATTTGATAAATAAACACTTTTATGCAACTGTAAGTGTAAAAATATAATTGCAAAATAATAATACAATATAAGTAAAATTATGTAGATGACTTAATCATGGATACAATCCACCATTAGTTTTATTAAAATATTCTTGTGTATTGTATCTCTCATGAGCATACAATTTATTTGTTCTTTTATTTTTATGAATATAAATAACCAATTAGTGAAAAAATTATTATATAAAAAAACATGATAACGCAGAGAAACCAAATACACAAAAAATTGCTCACGTTTCTGTTTTTTTCTTCTTATTTATTTTGCAGATAAATAAAAATTCGCAAATAAATGGAAAAAGTGTTGGCGAGCGAAAGCGTTGGATACACGATCCGACAAGTAAGTAAACATAACCAATAACAAAACTCACATGCATATATTTTTTAGAGAAAATTTATTTTTTATGCCAAAAAAAGAGTAATATGAAAAAATTGGGAAAATTGTTATTAAAAAATAAATAACAAAGCAAGTAAAATGGGGAAAGAGAACAAAAAACCATTAAATATTAAACTTCAAGGACATGCGAATTGAAATGTGTAAAAATGTGTTGCATACAAACAGGCGTGCATAGGAAATTGTATGCCTGTTAAATAATTAATAAACAAAAAAAAAACAGAGAAGAGGAAAAATATTACATGCATATACCATATTACATGCATAAACTTAACCTAAATCTAATATAAATTCTCTCCTTTCTCTTTTTCTTCTTTGCTATTATTTTCTTTCTTCCGGTTTTACATTTGCTGTTTGACGACAGGTGACCTTTGCCGTCCATTAAATTGCAAAAAGCGTGAAATATGCTTACTCGAGGATGAATATAGTGCCGTGTGTGTTTCGAAAAAGGAATTACATAAGAATCGGTAAGTAAAATTTCTTTCTTCTTCTTTTATGTACTATGTACTCGCACATTGAACTTTCTTAGTACTTGATGGTTTTGGCTATCATAAACCATTTACGCCTTCTTGAGTGCGCTACTAATTTGTGCAAGTTGTGTAAGCCTCAAAACTTAATAAACTAATTAAATTGAAACTTGTTTACTTTGTTTACTTACTCATGCTGCTCCTGCTGCTTTGGCTGTTATTCTTCTTGCTGATGTCTTACTTTCCTGTTGTTCTTATCTAATGATGCCGATCTATTTACAATGTCTTTGTCTCTGACTTTACTATATGCTATGCTTCTTCGTTCCACTTTACACTCACTCACTCATTTACTCACTCACTCACTAACTGGCTGAACACACCAATAGTGATGAGATAATCACAAAGGCCAAGTACTTGGAGGAAGAAGCTAAGCGTCGAGCCAATCAACAAACTAACGACAATGAAAGCGATGATGATGACGATGCTGACGACGATGAAGATGCTGAAGGTTTAGAAGATAAGAGCATTGCAACCATAGCTGGTGGTGGTGGCAATATTAATAATAATGTTGCCAACAACAACAATGGAGCAAGTAGCACTGATGATAGCGCATCCAAAGAGGATGATGTTTTCTATGAGAATGATGCTCCCACAGATAAGGATAAGCAAGATGATGAAGAGTTAGAGTAAGTACAAGAATGGCAACAACATAAAGAATTCTTTTCTCTTTCACTTACTTTTAAAATAAGATTTTTCACTTTTCATTAAATTAATTTTCCACTTACTTCATTCATATTTTCTCATAGAATAATCACAGTCACAGTGACAGTGATAGGGAATTAAAGAAGCAATAGCAAAGCTAAGCATTGTTTTTATATTATTCCAAAAAAAAAAAAACACAAAAAAAAGAAGGTTTTCTTTAAGCTTACTAAGCGTGACAGAGAGAAGAGAGAGGTGAAGTGACCTTTGCCATAAAAACATAAAATGGTCTTTTGTTTTAATAGAGAATTTTATGGTTAATAATAAATTGTTTTATCGTGTTTATAGAAATTTTTAACACGCATACCAAGGGAGAAAAAAAGACTTTCTAATTTTTGTATTACTTTTTTTTGTTTTGTTTTTGTTACCAATTTAGGTTGAGGTCAAATGTTTTTGTGCTATTATGCTTTAACACTCTTGTGACTCCTCAATTTTTTCTGTTGAACTTTGAGCCTTTAACGTGTCTCTACTCAACTATACTCTACCATCAAAATACCAAACAGCCAACCAAGCGACTGACTGCCATCCATAGTCTTTGACGTTTCGTTATTTGCTGCTTCTACTACTACTACTACTACCATGTTATCGTTTTGACCTAAACCCAAATTGGAAAGTTGCACGCAAACTGAAATTCTTGTTACTTGTACTTATTTTTGTTTTGTGCTTTTTTGCCTTCATTTTGCTCAAAGGCTTAAAATAACGTGTTGAGCAAACAAAATATCAACAACACCACCAGCACCAGCAACATGAAATGAAAAACCAAAAAAACACAAAATGAAAGGAAAATTGCTCACAGAAAATGGAAAAAGGCAAAAAATGTTCTAAAAAAAAATAAAAAGGTATCATGAAAACATGGAAATATGAAAGAGGTAAACATGTTTTTCTGTTTTAAGCTGCCTTTGTTTAGTGGAAAATTTTCGCCCTTTTTTTTGTGTTTTTGTTAAATTTTTGTTTATGAAGCGTGGCAAATAATATACATTGTTGCATACTTCGGGGGGGCGTTTTAGTGTATTTTTCACTTGTTTGTTAGATTCTTCGGGCATTCGTATTGAGTTTATGAGACGCACTCGTGCTTGAATAATTCAATTAAATTCATATTCAGCCTCATCGAACATGCATAAAAATCAATCTATGTATAATTCAAAAACCAAAAAAGAAGAAGGGATCGCATGCGACTTCGAGTTCGTTTTTCATGTCATCAAAAAGGACTTTTGACATATTTACTATATCGCAACATGCAGATGAATGTATGTGTGTATGTATCTATGTCAATGGCATATGAAAATCAATAGATTTTTTTCTTTCTTAACTTCTTGTATGTTCTATGGAATGTATGATGTATCTGATGGATGGATGGATTGCATGAATAAAACCACAATTCTACTTTCAATATACTTACTCATATCTATCTATATCCATCTATCTATCTACATCACACAGACAAACAAACACATTTAGCCATAACATAATAGTAAAAGAAAAAAAAGTGATTTGAATCCTTTACAAATTGCAAACAAAAGAATATTCTTTTTCTACATTAATGGGGTTCTCTAGAACATATTTTTTGTTTTGTATTGTTTTGTTATCTAGAAAGTCCATACGCATGAGACAAAACTAGAACAAGATATTTTGCAACTTTTTATAAACGATATAAACCATTTACATATATGCACTTATGTAGACAATGATAGAGGAGGGAGAGCATAGGAAGCTTCAAAACTGTCTCATTGTTTGTTGTGTCAGAGAAATTCAAGTTATTGTTATGTGGAAAATCATATTTTCATACGCCAAAAAGCGCACCTCATACAAATATGTTGTAGTAGTATGTGATTGGGTAACATATGTGTGGGTGTTTACTGTATCAGGACTAAAACGAACTCCCAACTCATACAAATATAGACATAACCTTAGTTTTCTACTATGCTATAGTAGTGAGTGAAGCAATCTGAGCTATTCAAAGCCACTAGAGTTTGTGGTTTTTTAACATATTTCAAAGGCAACAGACCTAACCTAACAAAAGCAACAACAACAATAACAACAGTAACAACAAAATTTGGATTCCATGATATACAACATAAAAAATATCTGTTGTTGTTTTTTTTGGTTGTTGTGCATGTTGAGGTTTTAGTAGTGCGAAGCACAAAATTGAAAGTAAATATTTGAGTAAAAAATTTGACTAAATTTTCTACTTTACTATACTGTAACTGACTGACAGACTGATTGAAGTGTATGTGTGTGTGTGTGTGTGTGTTTGTATCAATGTTGATGTATCTAAGGTTGATGTTTGTATAACTGTTTGTTTGTAATTTGTACAAAAGTATAATAAAAAACAATCACTTTTGACCTAATGTTTGCTAGAGTTTAGGTAAAATCTCAAATTACAAATGAATTTACTTGGAATCAAGGAAGGAAATTTTATTATTTTAGTTCTAGTGAACAGTTTCACATCTTTTGTAATCCAATCTTTACCATTCTAATGAAGAGAAACCTTGAACTCATTTGATGAGAAAAAGAAAACTTTTTAAAGCTATGATAGACAATAGACTACTGTCTCTATAAACCTAGGGAAGATAAATGCTCTTAAGTAGAGAAAAGTATAAGCATTGCTGCTACGTAGGTTATGTGGTCTAATAAGTTGGAATTGTAGATTTTGACAGGGTACAACGCTCAAGAGCGCACATATGTATATGAACGATTTGATGAATAATTTCATTCTTGCTCCTGCTGGTGAATATGTGTTTTTGATAACATCTTATTTATGCGCTCTTATGCGCTCTGTTCTCATACATTTTGTAATTGTTTTAGCTGTGCAGTTTCTGCAGATCGTGCTTTTGTTCGAAAATGAACATTTCATTTAGCAAACTACGTCGGACTCGTGTGTGAAAAATAGAATGATTTTTTTTAAGTCTTTCATGTATGAAATATGAGCAAAATGCACTTGCTCGCTAATGAGAGCAAGCGGAGGTTAGTATTTTGGGACTATGGACTTAGAATAGTACTTTTTCAGTGTAAACCTCGAAAAGATTACTATGTGTTAATTATTGTAATATTGACTTAAACTGAATGCCGTCTAGTAAGGCAAAATGTATGAAAGAGCCCCGCTGACAGGCAGTTTAAGTTATTCATCCAGCTAATCATTGCATACAAAAATAGAAAATTATATAAATGATTCCATTTTCCATAAACAAAGAAGGATATTTTGAGTCCTGTAAAGCATATTCCCATTTATAATAAAACTCTGTCTTAAACTAAACTCCAACCAATAATGGCAAAAATGAAAAACGCATGACAAAGAAAATATGTTAACTTAAAATTGGCCAATTTTAAGGTTTTCTCTTGTTGTGGTTATGGGCAATTTTTACTATTATTTTTTGTTGTTATTTTATATTTACAATGTTCATAGACCAAGAGTCCTTTGTTTGGTTTGGTTACATTGCTCAATTTTTTCTCTACCGAATGCCTTAAATCAAAAGGAAATGCCAAAATTACAAAACAAATATTTTCATAACAAATTTTGTAAAAGAGAAGAATGATGAGAAAGAGAGATACGGAAAAAAGGCTAACAAAAAATTTACATATGATTTAATTAAAAAATAAATAAAGAAAATAAGAAATGTTGATTTCTTTTGTTAAAAACATTTTCATAGGAGTGAAAGCAAATATTATGATATAAAAACAAATATAAATAAATAAATAAATAAATAAATATTTTCTTTTACTGTAAAATAAATTAAAATGCAGAAAAAAATACAATTTTCAAAGGGAATGAAAAAATCTGTTTAAATGTTAAAAATGAAGATAAAAAATGAAAAGATATATGTATTTTTCGTATCATGAATTTAAAGCTTAAGAAATATTATACTCTCGAGATATTATTAACTTAATTGATATCAAAAGCAGTGGAAAGAAGTGTAAACTTAAATAATAAAGAAATAAATTATAATATGAAAAGCCATCACAACAGGTACAATCGAAATTGCCAAGAGCAATCAGTAGTAGTAAGCGTGTAATTAATTAAATTTATTCATGATTTTTATTTATTTCTTTTTGTTTTATTTTTAATGGTTTGTGGTATAAGGAAATAAGATATGAAATACAAATTGACCACAAATTTATAATTGGTTATAATGAAATATTTTATACCTTTTTTGTATATAAAAAATATCAATAGTGATGATTAATTTATGTAAGGGATATTGATTTACTTAGCTTAGGAATCTAAGGAGAATAGAATTGGATGAACAATATTCCTAATAGAAGAGAGTTAAATCAGGTTGAAGGTACATTGTGATGCCTGGTTTGAGATGGATGTTCTTAGTTTCAGTGTTTGCATTCAGTCTTCCTGGTATGGGAGACTATATTGATATTATAAGCTTCCACAGGCATCGCTCTCAGTGTCCATCCAACATCTACTGAAGCCCCTTTCCAAGACAAGATGGCAATCCAGCAAGGAGTTATAATTCTAAAAGGCCCTTTACATAGTCAAAACGTAGTATGAATCTTCAACATAGTGTTAGTGAAATATTTATTTATGCGTCTCATATACGAGGCTTGAAGAAATATCAGAACCGTTAAGATTTTGCTTTCCTTATGGTATTTTTGTAACGATTAACCTGCTTAGCAGTTCTCTTCTTCATACACACGTACACAAATGACAAATGCTTGTTTCTTATCATGTGAAGGGCCATAGGGTTTTCCAAATATAGTTTTGTCGACTGGTTCCCTAATCAGAAACTTAAATTTACCAATATAAGATATCCTCTTTCGATAATTAACATTAAATAAGGTTAAGTCATATTGTGGAGTATATTATGGAAAAGAAGAAACAGCAAATCATTTATTTTCCCCATGGGATAGACTAGACTTTGATATCTTGGTTACTCTTATGTAGAATCAACACAAATTTGCTGACTTATCTTCAAAAAATCGCTTGGGATCTTCAATAGACTTGTGGAGCAATAGCTGTGATTATAGAGTATCTTACTATAGGACTAACTGAGATGATTGGTGTCCGCCCTTCTCCCAACTCAATATAATCTAAGGATGAACTTTACACAATATTTTGTCCATAAATATGCTAAGTTGATCTTTCTAACAAAACTCTGCCACAGTTGAAATTAACAGTATGTAATAAATAAGCTTTTCTACATTGGGTTCCCAGCCATCAAGTTATCATAGGGAAAAAGTAAGCGAATAAAGCAGTGAATGTCAATACCAAAAGACCAGCAATCTTATTCAACCCGCCAACTGATGAAGACCTACATAGACACCTTTCTAAGATAATAGCTCAAAAGCATACCGAGAACTGGACAGTCTTCCAGCATAGATACAAATGGTTCAAAGAGAACAGTTCGGATAATTACAGCTGTTGACTGTGGCATATGGTGAAACTACCTAGGACCAAAGCAACTTTCATTGGTGGTAAAAAAATGTTCTCTGAGGAGCCGGACGACCGAGCACGACAAATAACAGACGAAAATATTGTTAAAGTGAAGAAACTTGTATTGGTCAGTCGTCGAAGAAAAGTTGCTGGAGAATCTAAGCATATCGATTGGCTTTGCCATTTGATTTTTATCAATAATTTGAGCATGAGACGGGTCGCCGCGAAATTCCTGCCAAATTTGCTCAATTTCGACCAAAAACAGCTTCGCGAGCTGTTGCACTCGCTTAGCGACGACCCAATTTTGCTTCAGAGGGTTTTATAGTTATAACGTGGAAACAAAAGCTTAATCATCCCAATGGAAGCTGCCGGTTGAGCCATTACCGAAAAAAGGGCAATTCGAAGGCGAATCAAAACACGTTCAAGCAAAACAACTGTCACAAATTAACTAAACATTCAAAATGGCCGACCTTGTCAGCATAGGTGAAACACATGAGAACCAACATAACGCCACAAAAAAAGTCGAATATACGTAATCCGCGTTGATTCTAATTCGAAATACTTTTTGAACGTATGATCACATATTAAATGGAACTCCTGCATAACGCTGTTCCTTCAGCGACACTGTCTTCATCGAGAATGACTTATTTTGCTAATTGAAATATTGTGTATGTTATGATCAAGTTGCTTAAACTTTTCATTTAAATTAACAGACCATTCAATTAACTACAACTATATAAAACATAAGTATAATGGACTCACACGCACATACATATACATACAATTAAAATAATAAAAGTGTATGTGTGTATGCAAATAAATCATTTACTTGACAAGCAATATGAATTATTATTGTATTTAAAATATGTTGGTATATTTTATTAAAGAAAAGATAAAAAACATTTTAAACAACAAACAAAAAAAAATTAAAATGAATAATATAAATAACTTTTATTTCACTTGACGGAAGTTACAATTACAAGCAATTAAAAAACTGACAATGCCACATAGCAATTTATTTTTCATTTATTTAAATATTTAATTTAAATGACATACAAAATATTATTTGATGCAATACGAAAAAGATAAAAAAATTCATTATGTTTGTCAAGTAAGAAGTATGTATAAAAACTATTTGCTTGAGATGCTTATATGTATGTGTGTGTACATGTGCGTGCGTGTCATGAATATTTAATAAGAGAACAAGAACAAGAATGTGATTTAAGCCAAGTGATGTGATGTTGTTGCTATTACTGTTTACTGTTGATGTAGTTGTTGTCAGGGCTTGGCAATGATATGTTAACAAACAGAGAAAACATTACGTATACGCAATGCTGACATACATTCAATGTAGAAAGAAATATGGTATAAGGGTGAGAGGGAAAAGGGTTTAAAATATTTCATACAGTTACCTGCAAGAAATGAGATACGATATACTTGTTTTTTTTCTGTTTGCTCATGAGTAAGCCTTGTACTATTTTTCAAGCAATTCAACTTTTCATTTACATAAAAATTAATTTTGCATATCATCATCTATTTGCTTGTGCTCTTGATATTCATTCACTGATTTTCATTTCATTCTTTTACTTCTTTTTTACAATTTCCATTTGTCAACATGATGATGTTCTCCTCCTATATACAATACAATCAACAACAATGATGAACAACCAACAACAATGATGATGACGATGATGATGAAAACAGCAATTGCAAACCATGCCCGGTTGAGAAGCCAGCATTCTTATGTGCCGCAGACAATCGGACCTACTCATCTCTATGCAGATTGGATTATCACAATTGCATACATGCGACATCCATCGAAATACACTGTAGAGGATTTTGTCCATGCAAGGGTAAGCATAATAACAACATTCCACACAAACTTGACTTCTCCAACACACAATAAAAAAATAAAAAACCTAAAAGAGAAAAAAGATGAAACTAATATAAAGGCTTACAAAGTAGAAATACTAGTAGACAGACCAGGTTTCTGCATTCCACAAACACAAAACCTCTTGGGTCGTCTTGCCATACATAATGAGATATTTGTTGCTGCTGCCTCTAAATAAGCTGCTTACTTCCTTGGCGTCAGGCCAACCAAAAAATATGTTGAAGCATCACCGTGTCAAAGGAAAAGAAGGCATGGTGGCATGTTCTTTTCTTCAGGTTGAATTCCTTATTTTTATTTTCTTATTTTTACGGTTAATTTGCAAGCAAATTGCATTAAAAATTGTAAGAAGAGAAAAAACTTCAAGAAAGAAGACACAAAGAATGTGTAAAGGGTAAAAGGAGCAAGTGAGGTGGAATGAAGAAATAAATTGAAAATATTTCTTTTTATTTCTTGATTCGTTTGTTGAAAATCAGTTGGGATCATCATCAACATCAACATTATGAGCAGCATCATCAGCAGGAACTGGCAATAGGCAACATGAAGTCTATTGCTTTATGCAAATAATGCGCTAGTAATTTATTTTGTTTTTATCTTTGTTTGTTTGTTCTGAAAAAGGAAAAAGGAGGAAAGGGATAAGGTGAGGCGTGTGATATGTTAAGGGATTGAAGTGAAATAATCTGCATTTTGTTGCATTTGATTTAATTAGAGGCGCTCACTCGAAAATGCATTCATTCATTTGTCGTATTTGTTTGTTTGTTTAAAGCGAATGCACGAATTTCCACTTTGTGTCTGGCCTAAAGGTGCCTGCCTCAACTCACAATCACTCCCTTAGTCCTTCACTCACATGCTACTCATACCTTTTTCAATTTTTTCAATTCCATTCACGCTCACACTTTGTTTCTCTCCCTGTATGAGTTTTATTTATTCCCTTTTTTTTCGGCGCGCACAAAAGTATGCAATGAAAATTCATTGCATTCAATTGTGCTACTCATTTGCTCAGGAGCTTAAACACGCAGCCACACTCAAATACTTCTGTACATACTCATACATACTCATATGTTATTTTGCAATGCGGTGTGGATTTTCATATACCCTACATAGATTACGAAACAGGCTATCAAGTTTTAGAGACAATTTGAGTTCTCTATAAAGGAGCAATCAATATTAAAAGTGGTAATCTTTTCTAGAATGATATACTTAAATATATATTATTCTCATCATTGTTCCATGACTTAAGCAACCATGACCTCCTTCTTTTGCTTTTCACTAGTATATTAATTTTATTATGCCACATAAAGATTAACAAAAAAGTGTTTAAAAACTGCGGTTCAACCTTAGCTTAGTTAGTGAGTGCATTGTTTTTTGCTACCAAAAATTTATTGTTGGCATTAAAACGAGCTGATTTTCTACCCAAAAAAAATAAATAAAAAACAAGAAACAAAAGAGAAAATGGAAAAACATGAGAAAAGTTTTAAATTGGCATTTAGTGCAAATAGCCAAAGTAGCTGATGATGATGATGATGATGCTACTGTTGATGCTGCTGCCACCGAACACCAAAATTCTTCCTTTTTATAACGTCCAACTTTGCCCACACACAGACACTTACTTCCTTACTAACCGACATATTAATTGTGTGCTACTAGCACACACACACACACACACACAGATTCTCACTCCATGTGACAAAGTCGAACCCGCCCCTAGAATAAAACAAAAATGCAAAAAAATGGAAAGGAGGAAAAGCGCATCACACTAATGAATGTCATCCCCAAAGGAGCTTAATGAAAATGCAACTCAACTTAAGCGCTTTAATGCAGCAATTAAGTTTCAATTAACAATTTAAGCTGCAATCTCTGTCCTTCTCCCACATTCTATTGTGCATCACCATGATCATCATTATTATCATTACCATCACCTGTTCATTCTCTGTTATTGTATGAAGCTTGTTAAACTTCGAAATGAGCGAGTCAAGTATTTTGTTTACTTACCTAACCAAAATTGTCTTGACATATTCCTTTCGTCTTCTACTGCTACTTTATTATTTCTTATTTCCTTTTGTTTGCTTTAAACCCAATACCTATAAAAATCATCAATATCTTGTTATCTCAAGTGCGTTATTGAGAGAAACCACAAGTAAAGGGGGGAAAATGAAAAATTTATTATAAGTACAAAAGTTAATTTACAATTTTTTATTCATAATTGAACTCACTCATTGCTATAAGAGGCTCAAGGCACATGCCTGCCATCATCAAGGCACACACACAAGGACCATAATGAAGCAATCAAGTATTGATGCTATCGTCAATGATGAGTGGTGCCTCGTATTATTAAATAAATAAATACATAAATAAAATGGTAGAAAAGCTGAAAGGCAAAGCAACACCAAAAGAACAAAAAGGCAACAACATATAATAAATACAATAAATAAGCTTAAGTCACAACTGCAACAGCAATCGATAGCATAACAATAATGGAGAAAGAAAGAACTTATTGTTTTCAATTGCCAAGTCAGCAAGTGCAGCATTATACGAGTACTATTCTATACTATACTATTGCATTATGTTTTTCCGTTTCTTTTATGGCAACAATCAACCAACCAAGCAACCAACAAACGTTCATTGCACAACGTGTATCGATGAAAACTATTCAATTATTATTATTTTTCAGTGATTTCCACTATTGTAGTTTACTTATTTACCTCCTTTCCATGTCTCTCCATGATGGTTGTCAGCTTGTGCTAGCTGATTTCCGTTTCCGGTTCCTTTTCTCTCTCAATTTAACCTGTGTTTATTTGTATTCTGTATTTTGTATTTTCTGTATTGTTCTACTATAGAATCATCATTATATGATAGTTCGTATCGTCGACGACTTGATGATCGTCAAAGGTCTTATGCGATTTACCAAAACAAAAAAGCCATGGAACAAAACCAAAAAGCGTTCAAGGAGAAAAGCAACAAAAAAATCATGAGCGATAGCAATAGTGGCAATGGAAACAACAACGATTTCAATACCATTATGAACGTAAGTACACACACATTCCAATATCTTCCTTATATTTACACATACTCCTATGTATACACGTACTTGTATACACTATATAGTCAATAGAAAGGAAAGAGGGATACTTGTTTAAGGTGTGGGTGTGGGTTTACGAGTATTGTGTTCATTGAGCGTAAAGTTCATGTTAAGCTATTTTACTTTACTCAACTACTACTACTATAGTGTACAATACTTTTTGAAATGCATTGTGAAATGTTTCGTGTTTCGAACTGTTAATAGAGGAGTATTTAAGTAGCATGTGTGGGGCCAGGGATATATGGACGGACCGACATTCAGTTCAGTACATGTCGAAAAAGTTAATTACATTTGTGTTGAGATTTTCAATGATGCGTAGAGAGAAATATAAAATACAATAATAATATAGAATTTATTTCATAAAGCATTGTTGTTGAATTATTTCGGTAGTAGATTCTTTTTTGTTAAGTAGATTTAATGGTATTTTGTTTTATTGTATGGTATACTACTTGGGGCTTATAAATGATTTACTAGTACTGAGGTAATAGAGGTAATTTTTGGGTAATAAAATATGATAAAATATTATAGAACTTTTAATGGAATAAAATAAAACAATAGTTATTTCATGTAATACAATATTTCATTATCTGTAGATGAAAAGATATAAATGTCTTTGTTATAATGTTCTGTGTAATGTTTCAAGTTTTGAATTTAAATCAAATTGAATTCAAAATGGAAAGCCTTCTTGCTTCTATTAGCGACTTATCATTTGCTAGCTGTTCTTAGGAATGTAGAAGTCTTTTCTAAGGCATAAGCAAAATGCATTATTTTGACATAAGAGCGCTGCACAACAAAAAACAAATAGTTATCTTCTCTCGCTCAATCGACTGTCTGCACTAATACTTTGGCAAATCAACTCTTGTGAATCAATAATCAAGATGAATTCACTGTGATTGATACACGTGTTGAATTTAGACAAAATAAGTAGAATGACTCGTTTCAATAACATGCATGACTCGTAATGATTCGCTTAAGAAACATCATGACTCGTTTAGTGTGTACAGTGTTTTTGATACTGGGTACAGTTTTGCTATCCCATGCATGCTTTTCAATTCCTCTCACTCGCACTTACACTTGCTATGTTAGCAAATTCATATTATTTCAATATATTTTTATAATAGTGTGATAACAACTCACATCGAGTCATACCAGAAGAAACGAGTCACAGGGCAGCGTATTTTCATGATAGTGAGGTACCGAGTGACAGCAGAAGACACGAGTCACACGACAATATAGATTCGAGTTAATAAACGAGTCCGCTAAAACCTAACATACTCCTCCCGTTGGAAAACTTGATCTTCCCAACAAGTTAAAGAATCAAATGCTCTTTACGCATTGCCAAACGCACCCACGGGAGCGTGTTTTAGCGAAAACGATCGATAACAGACTACATCACGTTGTGGTCACCAAATATTATAATTACCGACTGTTAACATTTCCTAGTACGCTTTTATACAGGGATTGTATTAATATTATGGTGGCATTAGAGTTCTAATTCTTGATTCATGCATTATAACTAATGATATGACATACTTATAAGCAAGTTAACAAGCATCAAGATGAGGAACAAAAGAAAAACAAACTAATAATTGTTCTCATATTTGTTACGACATTTTTTAAAACTTTGAATGATAATGAATTGCTAAATGGTGATGAGTTTGATATATGTGAGAATAAGTAAGTCAACAGTCATCAGACTAAGGGACAAAAGAGAAGCGAGCAGCCACCGAATACACTAAAATCGAATAACATCATCGAAGTGATCTGATTTAAACAGAAGTTTTAAGCCAACAGTTTGTTAGATCTAACTAATTAACGTCCCATATAACAGGATAATTGAATTAATCATTACAGTGGTTAATTTAAAATACAATTTATGAGCATAAGACAATGTTTCTTATACCAAATCGGTTTTCACTGAAAATTAGCTTTTTTTTACGTATTTCTGCTTGTGACATCATTGTGTTCTTAAGGGCGGTCATATCAGTCGTAAGTTCAGTTTCTCGTTTCTGTTCATTCTATTCTTGATACAACACACGCTGTTTTTATTCCATGTTGTTGTCTAGTTCAGGCATGACGCACTTTTGAGAACTGTAACCAGTAAAAACGCTAAACATTTATGTTACATACGGTCTTAAAACGTGAGCTTCGCGATGTCACTTCTTACAATCAATGCGCACTAAAAAAGTATTTAAAAATGCGTTTTGAGACAAACAGATCTCAATGAAACCCGATGCGGGAATTGCATAAACAGGGCTTGATATTATTGTAGCTAAACAAAGGGTTTAATATTTTCCCATTTCCTAGGTCAAAGTGTCTTATGATTGGCAATGAATTGTTCTTTTTATATATCAAATAAATATCTATTGGAAAAACAACAAACGAAGGAACACAATGAACTAATTTAAACCATATTAGGCTAAATTCAAAAGTTTAGCTTATCTGATATATGAGATTTTAACTAAAAATCTTATGTACTTTATGATTTGTATAATTTAATAAGCTTTAGAGTACAAAGAGGAAAATACTTATTAGATACATCAAAATGTCGTTTATAAATATTTTAATATTTGGTTTTTTGTTGTTGCTGTTTTTTAATCTCCTTTTGCGGAAATATATTGTTGCTTGGCATCTCAATTGTCAATTTTTGTTTGTCACGGTTACATATCGAATTTGACAAATGAAACTCTAGGATAAGGAGGACAACAATCGCCAATATAATCATATAAATGCGCAATATACCTTTACACCTGAAGAGATCAAATACGACAACAAGCATTATAAATATCTTAAATATACGGCCTACAAAAAGAAGGTGAGTATTTTTTATTTAGTAATCGTTTTTCTAGTATCTCCTTATCATTCTATCTATCTGTCGGTCTGACACTGTCATTGTATGACAACATATATACTATATACATCTGACTACCTGTCCATCTGTTCATTCGTCAGACTGCCTGACATTATTACGTTGTTACTGTTTACACTTGTACATACAATATTTTCTTGTTAGTTATTCATGCGTATAAACGAAACGAGCTCAAGCGCAACGGAAATGCGTAACATTTATTATTTTTTTACGTGTTTCCTTGAATTTTTATACATTATATAAGTAACAAAAAAAGGAAAGAAACCCATAAAATGCGAATATTTATTTATTTATTGAATTTATGTCTTCTTACAATCAAAACAAAATTCACAGGATTTACAATATCAAGAGGATAAGCACAAGGCACGCAGCTACAACGAAGTGGTCGAAAAACAACAGAAATACCAAAAGAACAACAATATCAACAATAATGGTAATGGTTTATATTCACTGCGCGCATCTGTGTGTGCGCTTTTATTTATCTAATAAACATATTTAATTGCATTTCTTAAATGTTTCCTTCAAAAAAAGGCTACCCAGCTAAATCACCTGAATGCAAACCCCAACAATTGACAGCCATTGGTAATCGTTTGCTCGATTGGTTCTCCGTGATTATGGCAGATAGCAAGAAACGACGTCAGCATAGCCAAAAATCAAAGGCTCATTTCCCTCCTGCTTGCAAAACTGAAGCTAAATGGATGTTTGGTCATTTGGATTTGAATAATGATGGTTTGTTGTCCCTGCAGGAAATGTACGATTTGGAACATGATCAGAATGAGCGTTGCATTAAGCCATTCATTGATACTTGTGACTTGGATCAGGATAATTCAATAAATACACGTGAATGGTGCCGTTGCTTTGAGAAAACTGATCGTCCTTGTGCTGCTGTACGACGAAGAATTGCTGGAGATTTTGCAGGTGAGATAGGTACAGAAAATATACCACAGATTAACATTATTCCTTATAGTACACGTACACAAATTTTCAAGTTTTATTTTAAACAAAAAGAAACTTCCACATTCTCACTAAAATTTTGTTATGTAATAGCATCCTTTTTTACTTAAGATTTTGTTATTTGTATACTTTTGTTTCCCTTTTTTTGGGTTGCGTTTTCTATTCATTCCTTTTTTCTCTATTTACTCCTAGTTAGACAGTTAGTTTTTATTATGTTAGATTTAAAACGGTTGCCTTCTTCATGTTACCTTTTATTCAGTTTCAAAGTCTTTTACTTAAGTTTAGCAAATTAAGTTTTTTTTCCGTTTTGCCTTTTTACGCTCAATTATTTTTAGTTCTTTGACTCCCATCTCTCTATACATATATCTCTGACTAAAATACACAAGTTACTTAGTATCACTTGATAGGATTCCTTTCCTTTTTCCTGTGATTACTTTGGTTTCTTTGAATTTATTGTAATATTCTTTTTACTAATGTTCTACTATATATGTTCTGTTTGTGTTCTTTACAACAATTTCGACTGAACTACTGCTACTACTATTACTAATTAGGAGCCTACGCACCTGATTGCGATATTCAAGGATTTTATAAGCCAACACAGTGCCACAATTCTGTTGGCGTTTGTTGGTGTGTGGATAAACATGGTGTTGAATTTGCCAATACGCGTACTCGTGGCAAGCCCAATTGTGGTAAGTAATATACACACAGATACTGACATGGTACATATACATAAAATGTTAATACAACATAGAATATTTACACACATATGCATGCATGAGTTGTGTAATTTATGTGCTTATATAATCTACTTATGTGTTACCAAATGGCAATAACCGATTTAGCTTTAACTTGTAAAAGCAGGCAAATACACTAGTATGTAGTATGTAGCCTACTTTCAGGCTCTCATCTCAATGACTGACGGACTTGGCTCATTCAACTCACTCATTCAGTCAGTCAATTTCTCAACACAGCATATTCACCCTCACAAACCTTACTAACTCAGTAACGAACTCATTGAGAAATTGTATGGTTTTACACAATTTAATTGGGATTTGCAATTAATGTTGCGTATACGCCATGCATAAATTATGAAATTCTACTCAAAACTGTTTCGTTTCGTTTCTATTCTACAATACATACTATTCTATTCGACTATTATTACTACTGAAAATTGGTCTACAAACGATTCAAACCTAGTTCAAACAGTTTAATTTGTTTATATTTAGCATTTGATTCAATGGTCAATGTTTAAATGATTTTAGGGTTAAAATTCTAAATTGTTTATCTTAAACTATTATAATACATACTCACACAAGTATTTAAGTTAGTAAAATGCTATTTTAGGTGAAAATTTATCTCTAGGAATTTATAATGAATATTTTATTTTAGTGAAGGATTAATTTTTGAATATTATTAGCAATTGAATTGAAAGTATGATTAAATTAGAATTGAAATTCATATAAAACCACATATTTATTTGATTAATAGAATTTTACTAATTAAAATTTCTAAATTGAATAGTCTTTTGTACTGGGAAACGCTTAAATTGGGAAGAGTTTTGAATGCAGGATGAAGGATGTTTGTACTTACAATACAAGACAATATTTCCATAACTATTGTAGTAAAGTTATAAGTAATTTACTATTATGATGCTCAGAGAAGGAAGAAGACATCTACGAGTATAACATAATTTGAAATGTTTTATGTTTTGTACGGAACAGGCTTATTAAATTTTTAGTATTGAGTGAACACAAGACAATTAACAATAAGAATTATAGGACAATTAGAGCAGCAATAAAAATTCCAACTTGCGCTGTTGCTGATCCGCTTGTGCTTAGCTGTCAGTGCAAGAAGCTGGTTTGGTAAAATTCATAAGTAAACAAAAGGACGTTACTTAACATAACTAGTGAAATAGAAGCCGACATGATCATTCGCAAGTCAACAAGAAATCATTTGCAATATGGTCGGGCGCAAGTCATGTCGTCTATGCTATGATCCATTCTTATCATGACTAGACTTTCAATAAGAACACCGATAAGAACAAAAGCGAAAATACTTTTCTCCTCTCCGACAAGTTGACAAGCAAAAAAGTGTATTTAAGCGGCTTCCAGGGGTGGTTCCTATGGCTGTCGGCCCTCAGTAAAGTCGTCTTGTTAAGACTTGGAGATGAAGATAGGTAAAAATTAAGAGACTTCAAAGATTAGTTAATATATAAATTTAAAGCTCTATTAGTTTAACAGTTCGGAGCCCGCCTTGAAAAATCCTTCCAACCAACTTAAGTCCCATTCGACTCCAGAGGTAGCGGCCATATCTTGTGTATGCTGTGCTTCAATACACCAGACCTTTCTTCACTGTGACTACTCTAACGAGTCCGTCCTGTTCAGAGCTCACTCCCATTGCACGTCCTAGGAACCATTTATTTGGCGGGGCGTTCTCATCCGCCAGAAGGACCAGTGTACCTTCTGCAATGTTGTTGTCCATTTTTGGTGCTGTTGAAGTAGGTTCAAGTATTCCTTTGACCACCGCCGCCACTCTTTTGGCTGCACGGCAGTGTACTTGAGTGCCGAATGCCTTGATTTAGGCAGTGACATTTAAAAGAGAAGAGAGTTAGATGTCTTGCATGTTGCGTTCTTTGAGACCGCTAATCTTTGAGTTTGTTTCATGCTGCACTGTTTCTACTGAAATTGAATTTATATATGACTTCGCTGACAAGATCTGTCGCATGACAGCCTGATTTTATTTAATGAACAATACATTCTCATGTATGTTCGATAGTTAAATTTCTATATTACGATATTTATTGCAAGCACAATTATCAAATATATGTATAGTGTGAAGAGAAGGTTTTTTGCTTGTTGAAATATTTATTATAAAAATAAATTACATTTATTAAATATTTTTCTATTTTTTCTCATATCTTATTTTCAATGTGACCAGAATCTGTTGTAAACAATGCCTCGTCACTAACATCAGACGACGAAGATGCCGAGGATACAGAAGATGATGAAAGCGCGGAAGGTAGCGCCGATCAAATGTTAATATTCTAAATAAATTTGAAGAATATTTAAAGTGAAATCAACACATGGAAATTAACATTTCATAGTTTGATAAAAATTAACAACAACAACAAAAAAATTTAAAAAAAAATAAAAAACAATTTAAAATGAAATGATGAAGAATTACAGAAAAATTTAATCAAATAGTAAATAAGAAAAAAAGAAAATTAAAAATTAAATAAAATGCAAATGCAAAATACTTTTTACTTGCAAAACAAATACAGAACAGCGAAAATTTCACAAAAATAAACAAACATAAAAGTAAAAATAATTAATTTGGCATAAAGAATATTATGAAAATAAATCAAAAAAAAAAAAAAAAAAAAAAACACATAATTAAATATTAAATAAATAAATATAAATGTGAGCCGTAGATGTATAAGTGAGAAAAACCAGTAAACAAATAAACAATTAATTAAATTGAAATTAAAGCAAAAGAAAAGAAAAAACTCGCAGTTAAAAACAATTAAATCATTATTATTAAAAAAAATAAAAGCTAATAATTTTAAAACAAAAGAAAAAAGGAATGAAAATTAATTGTAGCATAGATGAAGGGGACAGCAAAACATTATTAAAACAATTACAAACATAATTGATGACATACATTTAAAAAAAGCGAGCTTTAGTAAAAAAGGCTTAACCCAAAAATCAAGTAGAAAAAATCAAACAAACAAAATTGCACTTTTTTTTTGTTTTATTTAAAATTTATAAATGATTTCTTTTTTTTTTTCGTCAAATCATAGAAGTTTGAAGAGCTTCCAAGCAAAACTCGTCCCTATCAATTATAAACTGAAAACTAATGAAAAGCATTTTATTCATCATTTTAATACCCTACACTTATGCAATGTATTAGTCCGTCTTTATTAGCTTTTAATATACAATATATTCAATTAAATTTTATGCGTATCATTTTGTTTATAAAAATAAAAATAAATAAAAAAGAAAATTATTAAATAAAAATAAATTTATTAATTTCACACGCTAAAAATTCCGCCCAAAAAACAAAATTTTGTGATAGGTTATTTTGAAAATTAAAGAACAAAAAATAAGAAGAAAAATAATAATAAAGAAAGGATAAACAAGAAGGAAAAAAACTGAATAGTTGCAATCAATGAAATGGTAAGAAATGTTAAGAACTGAATGAAGCTTGAACCCTTCGAAAAGTGCTAGAAATGATTTGGAAATGATGTCCATCATCATAAGCTTACAAGAGAAGAAGGAAGAAAAGAACATAATTGCTTTAGTAAGGGCCAAACAAACTATCCATAAATGTATTAGTATATGTCTGCTATGTGCTATAAAAGTTTTGCTACAATTTTTAATTACGATGAATCATGAAAAGATAGAAATTATAAAGATGAAATGCATGAAAATATTATTTGATAGAAAAAAAAAACAAAAATAATGATTAACCTCCTATTTCCAATAGTACACATTTAGATAAATGTACATTTCTGGTTAAAATTGTATACATAAGTATGTACAAGGTTGCATTCAGTGTAGGTGCACCAGATCTCAGATTGAAAAAAAAAAAAAAACAATTATTAATGACTTATCTTTATGAATAGGGCTAATGGAAATGATACCTAAAAACATATAGCAAACTTCTACTGATGGGGCGTTGTCACATAGGACAAAAACGGCAACAGTTTAGACTCCAGTACAAAACGTTCTGGGACTGTTCTGTTTCTGGTATGTTTATGGTTTTGTGAGACTGTTTTTCCATTGCGGCCACGTTTCTGGTCTGTTTCAGGTTCAAATGTACTGGAGTCTGGTTCTGTTGCAACTTTTGCCACCTAGTATGTGACACCGCACCATATACATTAAAGTAGTAACAAACCTATCAATGATAACATCACCTAAAGGAAGATATTTTAGAAAAATTGAAGTTACTTCAGAATGCAGATGAACTTAAAAGAACTGAAAGCATTCAAAAAATGTGACTAAGATCTGTTAGCTACTTTAAGTCATATGATTGTATGAGTTTATAAGTGACATTTAAGAGAGAACCCAGTGGACAAAAACTTCGTCAACGATATCTTTGTTAGGCGAGACTTTTGCGGATAAAACTATCGTCACCGGATCCGAAAACGATACGAAATTGAATCATATGTCGCTCAGTTTGTGGCAGCAAAAGTTTCGTTTACGAAACTTGCAAAAGATATCATTCGCGAGCTTATTTACGAATCGAATTGAGCGAATGTTTAAGCAACGCTAATTTTTTTGCTTGCAAAACTATCGTTTGCGAGTATTAAGCGAATATTGAAGAAATGCTCGCGTTTTTAACCGCTAAGGCTCGTTACTAAGCCCGTTTTTGATAGTTTAGGCGAACGTTCGCACAACATTCGCTGCTTGGTCCATTGGGAAGCTATAAATAAAACAATTTGCTCTGCAAATAGTAGTGACAGAAGAGTTAAATTATCATATTTGCCATAATAAATCATGCCATAATATCTCTATATAACAATATAACAGTATTTTTCAACACAATCAATGTAACCAAAACAGACACTCTCCTCCTTTGACCCACATAAACATTTAAAAACATAATAGGTTCCTTGCAATATTTAATTTTATTTCAGAAAAGAAAACACGAAAATATTTACTAAATGCATTTACTTCTTCAATAGTTTATAGCAACATCAAATAAACATTTAACTATAATGACAATGAAAAGAAATTATGGCACATACACACAAAACAAAAAAATAAAAAAACCAAACGCAAAATTTAATTAAAATAAAAAAAAATAAAAAAATATAAGAATGAAAATGAAGAAAATTAATTGATATGCAAAATTATTTAAAGATGCTTCAAATAATGGGTAAAATAATTAATAAAGAAAAAAAACAAAACAAAACAAATATGTAAGTAAAAAGAGCAGCAATAAAAAAAAAACAAAAATTTGAAAATAAACTTAAAAAAAAGTTAAATCACTTTGTAGTTTTTCATTAAATAAAGAAGAGCAGTTTTTCATAAATCGCTAACTACAAAAATAAGTTAAAAAATTATTACAAAATAAATATGAAAATGGAAATAAATGTAAAATTTAAATGCACGTAAATAAAATATATTAATAAAAATGCAAACATATAAAAAGAAAAAATAAAGAAAACCTTTGCAATTATTCATTTATTTATTTTGCTTTCATTGCCAATTAGCGAGAGAAAATGAAAATACGTTAAAAAAAATTAGACAAAAAAAAAAATATTAAAAAATAAAAATAATGAATATAAAAATTATGCATAAATATTTGTAATAAATAAATTAATAAATATATAAAAATTCATACACATACTACAATAAATGTATGTAATTAAAAAGCTATAGAAAAATTATTATTAAAAGAATATAAAAAAACAAAAAATATTTAAATAAATAACAACAAAAAACACACATTGAAACAATCATTTAAGAAACAACAAAATCAAATCAAATAAAATAAAATGCGTTTTTCTGCTGCATTTATGTGAATTTTTTCTTTACAAATTATAAATTATTTCTAAATTGAAATGTATTTCAACAATTCTATATCTCTTTTTCTTTTCAATTACAAAAAAATCAAAAATCTACACTTGCAATAATCATTTATTTTTTTTTCTCTTTTTTCAATTTGCCATAAAATGCATTCCAAAGTTAATTAGTGGGAATACTTACATACACATATATAATATATAGTATACCTAACCACATTTACACACATATACACAATCATCCACACTTCCATAAAATTATAATTCCATGTATAAGAATTAAAAAAGAAAAAAAAATCCTGTCAATATTGAAATTAATTGTGTTTTTTTTGCAAAACTTTTTCAATCATACTATTATAATCAAAGTTGAAGAACAACAAGGAAAATAAACTGAACAAAAAATATACAATAATTAAATCTTCTATTTTGTAATTAAGTTTGATTATTATGTATATGTACTTGATATCAACCAACATAAAATAAATACTAATTAATTGTGTATGTTTATTATTTGTATGAACAATGGAAAAATGAAATCAATAAAAATTAATTTAAAGCTATAAACAACAAAATATTGCACTTACGTGTATTTGTTTTGATTTGACAAGCCATATTTGATTATTATATGAAAAGAAATTTGGGTCTTATCTTAAATTGTAAATACTTACAAGAGGTTAACTGAGGAAGTTTCTTCAAACAAGGTAAGAAATTAACATCCTAGCATTTTGGAGTTAGGTGAGAATACAGTGATGTTAGCGCACAGTAATATAATGCAAGACTAACCATATATAAAGTTTTAAAACGGGAACTACAAATTTCTTAGGAACTACAGATCAATTGTTAGCAACAGTTTTGTAAAAACTTTGTATTGTGTATTGTACATATAAACTTTTCAGTTTGAAAACTTGAAACACCAGTATTGAAGGTCGGAGCGTTTTTGTTTCAAACCCCCCATTCATTGATAGGAATAGAAAGAATGTGAGCATCATTGCATAGCATTGACTTCAAATGACTTTGTTTGCGAACCTAAGGTCACTTCTTGGTCCCTTGTCAAAACAAACGATCAACACAAAGATTCCCAAAATCAAATGTAATACAATATTTTGGAAGTTAAGTCACTTCTCGATCAGAAGACGAAACGAACAGACATCCTTCTTGAGCAAAAGTCAGAACGAACAGGCGTTTTTACCCATATTCTTTGTGAATATTCTGCAGCAGACTCTTCGTTCTGGGGGCAACTTAAATGCCTACATTACAGATTGAGAATTACAAACCTTAATAAAGAAATTGTTGGTAACAAAAAGACGGACACTACAGCTAAATTAGTGGCGCAGTCACCTTCTATTACCATCTTAAATTCTAATGAGAAAGATATGCATCGGACAATCATCACCTGTTATATCGTAAATCTTAGTTTTGTCTGTCTTATCCACACAGGTATAAAGTTTTCAACTCACGCCTTGTGAAAACACACTACCCGGATAGTAGTTGCTCTAGAAAAAATGTACCATCTGCATTTGTCTTCGAACTGGTTATTTACTCAATGGGAATAGACGCATATCTTGTCACCTATGCGGTCATGCAGAGGTTTCTATTAGACCAATGCCCCCATATTCAAATTATCAGAAATGCCCCCTTTCTTTACTATGTACAAACATTCATCATCCCTTCTTACTGTATCGAAAGCCAATTTAGAGAAGTTATTCTTACTAAAAACTTGTGACCTCTTAGATTTAATCTAATATTATAAGAATTGCTTACAGTCGAATGCCTAGTAGCTAGTGATTTAAAGATAATAATAAGTTATAGTAATATTATCATTTGTAGTATTTCTTTGAAATTCCCATTCTCTAAGGTTACCATATATTTGCTTTAAAGATTCTAGATTCATTGAATTTCTTCTTGGTAGTTCTAAGTTTATATAGTTTTGATTGAGATGGACAAGAAATACTCCTCTTTGTGTATAATATAATAGATGTGATGATATGACTGGCCATCTGTTAATGAATTATTCAAAAATTCATAAAATGATTCAAGTCTTATATTATAATTTCGTTCAATTCAATGATTTTTTGATAAAATGAGAACCTAAGTTTTACCTTACAGGTTTTTCTATAGTGAAATTTATTTCTGAAACATAAGCATTTAAGTATTAATCGATCAATAATCCATTTTTAGTCAAATCTATTTCAATTGCTTCAGACAGTTATGACGAATACTTTAAATTTCTCCAGTATTTGCCATTTGAACACTGCAGCAGAATAGAAATATTGACAAACAATTATATAATAAGTTATTTTTGGCAATGCTACCTAATGAGTCAACACAAACCATACTCAACAACAAAAGCTTAAGCCACATCGATTTTTGTGTTTGATGTCCTTCAATGTTGCTGACCGAAAATATTTGGCAAAAAACATGTTTTAGTATATGTTTCACGCCTCTCCATGGACTTTAATTGCAGTAACGCAAATACGAGTATGTACATAAGTATAAAAAATGACGCAATGAACAAATAAAACAAAACAGAAAACAGAACAGAACTGAAACAATATAAAAATAAAGAAACAAAATGAAACAAAAAGGGTCAAACCAACCAACAACCAACACAATAATAACAATGACAGCAGCAACAGCAACAAGAAGAATTATTAGCGTGACTTTTGTACAATAAGAAGAACAAGAATAAACTGGTAACAATTAAAATGGTTTAAATGTTGCAACAATGCAGTAATAAATGTCACAAACACATATGCACTTATCATACATACACGGACAAAGAAACTCATACAGAGAAAAGTAATAAGTATCTAAAGTCAGTGACGACAATAAGAGCGACAATGGCAGCAATGGCGACGGCAACTTCCGTCAGACCAACAAAGTTTAGCATTTTCACCTTGAACTATAAAATGTTAAAAAAAGAAAAACACAGAAAAAAATACGCGTGGATTTATAACAAACATATACACCTTATGAGTGACTATATCTGAATGAATAAATGAATGAATGTATGTACATATCTATGTGAGGTGAGTACACATAAATAAGCTCACAATATAATATGCAACACAAACAGCAACAGTAACAGTAACAACAATGTGACATATGAATGAATGACGTAGAAATAATAATAAAAACATTGCATAAACCACAAAAGTTAACCTCCATGGCAAAAGTTGCCTAATTAAAAATGCCAAAAAGTCATCAAAAGTAGAAGCAGCGACAACAGCAACCAGTAAGTAAAAAGTAGCAACAGCAGTAGCAGCAGCATCATCAACATGAACAACAAGAGTAGCAACAATTCATATGTGGCAGCATGTGTAACTAGTCTAACTTTGTCTTCATATATGTATGTGCCTATGTGTATAGAAGAGTGTGTACCAAATGTGTATGTGTGTGTATTTGTGTATATTTATTGTGACATAATCTAAAGTTGCCCCATAAAGTGTGCTTCAATGATGTTGCGGCTGAATGCTTTTTCTAAGGCAACATCGTCTAAGTACCAGTGTAAGCGTGAGTCAGTGACTAAGAGTGAGAGAGTACTAGTATGTGTAAGTAAGAGTAAGAGTTAGTTAGTAAAAGTGAATGAGTTAGAGAGAAAGAAAGGGTAAGTAAACAAACTGAGTGAGTGAGTGAGTGGTCCAACTTTTATGTAGTATAAAAAGGTGTGCGCACTCGTGCGTTGCATGCAACATGTCACATTGTTACTGCTCTTGCTGTTGTTGTTGTTTATTTCTACGAATTATGCAAATTTTGTGTGTGCTACTGAAATATATTCAAATACTCACACATTCTATCACATATTATTTTGCATAGCAACAACAACAACATCAACAGTAGCAACAATAACAATTAGTAACTACTATATGATATACAACAACAAAGTGTCAAGCTACTAAGTTTGTTACCTAAAAAAAAAACACTAAAGCTCACTTAATTGTTACTGATATTGTTGCTGCTGTTCGTCTAGTCACAACAGACTTCCGCTTTTGTTTTCGAGTTGCACAGCTTCATTGCTATAGGGCTCCATGCCTACTCTCTACTAAGCCACTTATCTCAAGCTTTGTACCCTTCAGCTTCATCATCGCTTTCGCCTTCTTTTTCTATTACATGCAAAATGATGGTAAAATAAAATTATACAGAAATACCTAAGTAACTCACATGTGAAAAATATACTACAATAAAAATAAAAACTATACTACAATCGAGAGGCTTGCCATGAAAATATTTGTCCCAACTTTATTATCGTATCAGGCATTATTGTCTTGAATATATCAGAACATTTAGTCATAAGGAAAGTAGGAAAAGACGAAAATTAAAAGATCCAATTAGATCAAGAAAAGGATTCTCTGAGTTTTTGTGATACGTTAAGGATTTTGGTTATTTTGTGTTTTGTATTTCCAACAGTCTCCGCCTGTCGCCGTTGGATCATCACGTCGAATTGCAAGTAGCCGTTGGACCTCCACGTCACCACCTATATCCTCGCTGCAGCCTTTTGAGCCCCCGAATTGGGGTTGCATTGATCAATGCTCTGACCCCCTGGTTGTTGTGAGCCAACAGACTGTCGTTATATCGGCATGTGTTTAAGGCGATCTGGTCTTCTTTTACCGCCAAGTTCATATCTCTACGAATGGTTGATTTCCTGACGAACCATGGACATCCAATAATTACGCGTAATGTCTTATTCTCTAACACTTGCACTCTCTTCCGTTGGGATGTCGCAGGAGTTCCCCATATCTGGATGCCGTATCTCCATACAGGGGAGTGATAACAAATTTTAAGATTTGCAACAATATTTTCAACATTTTGAAAAAAGAATTGATGACGAGTGTTTGATTCACCAGTATATTTTCGAACCATCAAATGACAAATATTGTAATAAGTCTTGGTTCACTGATTTCTGCAGTCACTATAAATAAAATTCATGAAATATGATTCAATTTTATTGACCATGAACTTTATTCGTCAGATATGTCTTTCAGCCACTATTTTCTGTTGTCAAAACTTAAAAAATAGCTCAAAGAAAAAAAAAATTTAAACAATGGTGTGTCAGTCATACACCTGTTTGCTGATCTAATTACTATTTACAAGGGCTAAAGAAGTTGGTGAGCATGACTGGTAATGATTTATGAGTCCAAATGAAGATTGCAATATAAATTATGTTTAAAATGGTTTCTTAATCTCCTGTATGTTTGACCAAATACTAATTAAAAGTCCCTCGTTTTATTTTATTTAAGAACTTTTATATATATTATTCTTAGCATTGTTGATGTTATTGTTGCGCATAAAATTAACACTTTAAAGTAATTAATTTTATTTATTTTTTATTTTTTTTCACCCGGTGAGACTTGATCTACTATGTGCTCGAAAAGTATGTTAGTAGTTGTATTTTACTATGGCTAACAACAAAATATTGTACATACATGTAAGTACATAATTATAACGTGCCATGGCTAAATGTCACTCACTCTCAGTCAGTGACAAATTTGTTTAATGTTGTCAACATGTCAACGAATAGTGTTGGATGTATAATTTTCTCATTGCTACTTACTATTATTGTTATTGTAGTTGTTGTTGTTCTTGTTGTCATTGTTACTATTATTCAACAAACTCATCAAGCATCAAAAACAACCAACTCAACCTCATTATGTGGAGTTTATCATTGAATGATAGTAACAACAACAACAAAAAAAAAAAACATGCATACTCCCATAAGTGATTAAGTCCCTTTGGAATTACTTTACTTTTACTTTCATTTATGTAGTTCTACTACATTATAATGATGATGTGATGTATTTTCCACACAAAAATAAGAAAGAAATCTTAATTTGGCCTAACTAAAACTTATACACACTTTACATATTGTAGTATGATTGCTATGAAAGTATATAATTTGAAAGGTCATGTAACAAAGTTAAGGCTTTCTACAATACTTCAAAACAAAGTATGAAAATTGGTCAGGTCTCCAGGACAAAGCATGATGATAATCAATAACTGAGTAATAAGTTGTATAGAAAATGAAGGACTAACAATGCCTAAATTGATGTTCATCATCGCCCTGATATTTTAAGGGACCCCCATCCACTGTTGTTAGCAATATGTACATATAATCACATGAAGTATTTCCATACTGTTGTGAAGTAAACAAATATATTCAGAAATAAAAGCACAGTTAAGTTAACCAAAATTCTCTGCATACATTACACATGTCAGTGAATTTATCAATATCAAATTTTTTAATTGACTTCCAATATTTTATGTACACAGTAATTACGAAAGTAGGTTACTTGGTTTCTTATAATACTTGGAATTGAATGACATTGAATATCATTAATTTGAAGTATACAAATTTAATGATAATTTTTGTAATTTTACTACTCATTACTTTCAATGACAGAAGTAAATTAAATTTGGTCCACAAATTGTAAATGAAATGAATAAATGAATGAATGAATTTTGAGGTTTTGGGAACAAATAAAATCACTGAAAGTCAAGTGCCAATTGAAAGCCATTTATATTATTGTTTTATAAATAAACTTGTGTATTTTAATCATTATTAGTTTCAAAGATGCTAGACTGCCTCAATTCTTTATAGAAGATACATACATACATACATTTTGTTATATGTTTACCAACAATAAAAGATATACTAACGATACCAACCTAAAAGGTCTACAAGAACTAGTAAACAAAGAATATAGATCAATAAAACCAAGTAAGCCGAAAAACCATTTATAGTAACGAACATAATAGTTAATGGTAAGAGTGAAACATTTTAAGTATCTATGATGTCTTATCAATGAAAATTGGGATTGCTTCAAAGTTATAAAATGCCATATAGAAACTGCGCAGAATACTTTTCTCAAGGAAAGAAAGAGGTATTCCTCCATACGAGGACCAAAATCAAAGACCATTTACTACTTAGACTGGACAATTTGCTCTTAAAATTGTTGTTCTTTCACAATGTTAAGGTTCCACTCCAAAATCTAAAGATTACAACAACAATTTCGTTGGATTTAGTTATTGGAAACCGTACAAACTTGTTCCAGACTTACTAACTCAGGACTCCAAAAGAGTAAAATGAAACGCGATGCGGGCTAATTGTTAAGTCTATGTAATGAATCGTCTTTGCTAAAATTCGCTTTATAAAATGGTAGATTTTGTCAATAATGCTCTATGCCGTGAGAACATGGACTCTGAAAATAACAGACATCAACAAGCATAAGTCATTTGACTTAGTGTTCTTTCGAAGAATCATAAAAATGCCAGTGAAGTGTTACCAACATTGAAGGTTTAAGAATAATGCGATGCGATCGAGAACTATTTGTTAACAATCGTAAAAAAAAGAGCAGCCTACATGGTATTGCTTGAGAAATGCTAAATACGAGTTGATGCCTTTTATTATATAATATACTGGAAAATAGATGGGATGCGGGGAATCGTTCCGAAACAATTTTCATGGATACGAAATATTCGACAATGGTCTGGAACACAATATGGTGGCAACCATATAAATATGTACATAAAGTATCAATAAATAAAAAAGTCTGTAAGAAAAACTGCAATATGCACTGACTCACTATCAGCAATAAAATGCAGAAGAAGAAGTGACATCACGGCAATGCTGGAAGATAACCTGAAAGCTAGGAGAGAACTATCATTGATTATACCTGCCAATGGTACCAAGGGGACAAGTATTAATAAACTAATACTACACAATTATGCAACAGAACATACTAACATGAGTTTATTTCGTCTGGATATCACAAAAATCATCATCCATACTCAGGCTAGGTCGTAGCATCGAATTGGTAAATAAAGAAGAATATAATGTAAATCAATGTAAAAATATAATAAAAGTATGAGATGATTATCATTATTATATATAGATAAGTAGTTTAGAATGACAAAAATTTGAATTAAAGAGTATGTGAAATTGATTACTAAAATTTTCTGTCTGAATCAAAACAATACTAATTAAAGTCAACCATAATAAATGAATCCGCATTGGTTAAATAATATCACACTTTATTAATGATATTATTTGTAGTGTTACACTACAGCAACAACAATAACAATAACAATACCAAGAATAATAACAGAAAAACCTTCATACAGAGAAATAAAATATATACAATATGTATTTATTTTAATTAAAGAAAGAGATCACAGTGCGTATAATTTATTTCTGCAGAACAGCAGTAGTAGCAGCATCAAAAGCAAAATTATGACCTTGACCAATTATATTATGCACTAATTAATCACAAACTGCGACACGAAATACAACTAAGAAGAAATTCAACTAAATGAAAATGAAGGTCATCAGCAATAGCAGCTAATTATTGGATAATACAATAAAATTTCTTAATAATTTATTTATTATTTCAATAAACGAAGCGAATAAGAATTTTATTCAATTGAAAATGGAAAAAAAGTGGCAAAACAATTGAAGCGTTGCATTTTTCAAATATTTCTTACCAATAAAGCTTAATGAGATAATATCAATTGCAACAATTGATGATTAAAATGAGAAATACAGCAGCTGCAACAACATGTCTATCTACTTATGTGTATCTATGTATCTGACAAGGTACAAAACAAAACACAAATAAACAAATACATATTGTCAACGTTTAAAAAACCGCTGAACTGTTAAAAGTATCATTGAATATTTGAAAGAAACGAAACAAAATAAAAGAGTCGCAATTGAATAAACATTGATCTGCCGCATCTCATTTGGTTTTCCATGTTCCCTCTTATGAACATAGATACAAACATAGATACAGTTGTAGATAAAAACAGTAACAACAACAGCACCATAACAATAAAGATGATGATTTCACATGAAAACGCATTGAGGCACGTTCCAAAGAATCTACAACAGCGGTAAATAGCTTTGTTTATGCCCAATGCTTTGATGAGCAAATGTATCTACATATATTGTCATACATGTGTATATAGGTGCGTACACAAATTGCTACACCCTGCACTCATCATAACCATTATTATTGTATATTAAGTCAGTAACGACGACGACGACATAAAATTTCTCATACGTTCGCTTAGCGTAACCGATCATCGATCAACGTTATTCAAAGGTAATAACAAAATAACTCAATATCTGAATATTATATTGTAGTTCCCATGACATACACACAAAGTCAGTCAGTCAGTTAACCAAGTTAGTTAAGAGAGACCTAGTAGGGAGAGAGTTTGAGCTCATCTAAGACAATCATCATCAACATGAACATCACCAGTTGAATTTGAAATTTATTTGAGCATGAAGCTCGGCAAAAGTCTCGTTAAAATTAGTATTTGTGTGTGAAACTGCAACGCCACCCTCTGTACAAACCCCTAATCTAACATGATCATCATCATCATCTACACCATCATCATTATCTCTAATGTGTTCATTTTGTAAGTTAACTCGCTCGCTCGCTCGTTGGCTTGTGATCTCAAGTGGTCGCGATTTGCAAATGAAGTTGAGTTGACAGTTGCGTTTGAACGTTCGATGTGCTGCCGTGTTTTCTAATACTTTGGCTTAAAGTCATAACAATAAATAACAAATTTGTTAAATAAATAAATAAAATAAATATTGTATGCCATTTATAAATATGTCAAGTGAAAAATGCATTTAAATAAATTATTTATGCAGTGTTAATTGATTTATACTCACTGCTGCTGCTGCCTTTTCTTTTTCACAAACATAAATTTATTTAAATTGATTTAATTTTTTTGATTTCAAATTTTTGTTCTTTGTGGTTCAAAAAATGTTGCAAGTGCTAATTGTGCCAATTTTTATTAATGAAATATTTTTTGCAAAATATTCAAAATATTTTTATTACTGTAATGCTGCCAAATTGGCGCATTTGAACTCGTGCATTGTTTCATTACTAAAATAATAATAAAAATAAATAAATAAATTTTCTGTTAATTGGAAAGTTAAAAGGAAAAACATAAAGGAAAATCCAAAAAACAAAAATTATTGATATTGAAACACACACATAAAAAACAAAAAAAAATACAAAAATGTTATTGCGGCAAAACTTATTTAATCATTTTGCATTTATAATATTTTTGTTAATTATACAAAATTTACAATTTGAATATTGTGGTGAGTGAGTTATGAGCCATTTGGTATAATAATAGTACATAAGTATAAGTAATTGTGCATGTGTGTTCCAGAGTACTTAAAATGAAAATTGTTAAATAGAATTTAGTAGAAAGTGATTGAGAGTAACTAGAAAAATATTATAAGTGAAAATAAGGAATAAAGTTTTATTTAAAAAAATACCAGAAAAATCAAGAAATTGATGCTATGATAAAATTGATATACATATGAGTTACTTAAGATTCTTTGAGAATACTCGACCTTTGTATTGAAACTAGGGATGCCTTTTCTATGTACAGAAAATCCCGGGATTAGACAATGTGAATCCCGGTATATACTCGTATTTCAGAAAATTTAACCACCCAAAAAATTTGCAATTCCATCTGACATAAAAATATTCCCATAAAACGTTCAAAATTGACAAACTTTACTGCACTCAATGCAAAGTGTAGAGTTTGGCTTTAATTCTGTAATTTGATCTTGAAAGTAATACGAACTCCATGTCAATTGCTTTAAATATGTTTAGTTAATCTTGTACGTATTTGTGATGTGTAAATAATGTTCCTTTAAATATGGCAATAGCACTGAAAATTGGCATCCCTAATTGTGTACACATCTTGTTAGGTGACTTTCACTGAGAAAGACTTAAACCAAGTATGGATCCTGATTATGTACGAGTATGTGTGTGAATAAGTTGACAATCAAAACAGAAAACTTTGTTTTATCCTATCCTATCTAAATTTTTAAGGTTTAAGGCATTTATAACAATTAAAGATCTTTAATTTGATGTGAAATGATCATCCTGTGTGAAATTTTAGTTTAAAAGTTAAAAATCTGAGTGTTGTGTGTCAAAAACATGTGAGCAAACTGATAAAAAGATATGGATACTCATGTATTTGGTTCGCTATGTTTAGGAACATATTGCATTTTCTTTAAAATATTATTCTATACATTTATCTGTACTTTTGATGCACTTTAATGCTTTTTAATGCGCTTTGTTTCTGCTGTTCAGACGCGTATTATAGATACGCCACTCGCACTTAAGACCGTTGAGTGTCCCGCTACATAGCGGACATTTGCCGCTACCGTTCGGCAGCTGATGTTTGCTATGCAGCAGGCGAAAGCTCTTCCAGGAGGCGGTAGCTAAGTTGTGATATGCACAATTTAATTATCGATGAGAAGTCACTGCGACAAGTATTGTTCTGCCCTGTGATCTATAGTAAATTTTTAATATACAGAGGACAATTCCATACTTTAAAGCAAATTCTATCCCAAATTAAAATCCATCCCATATGGATACACATTCTTATTAAAATTCATCCAAGATTTGTACAACAGTATTCAACAAAGGATAAAATATATTTATAAAGTATCAATGTGGTAGCTTTAGGCTTGGTGTGCCTCATGCGCTGTCTACTCCATTGCAGTAAAGAGCCAAAATGTAGCCTTTTGAGCATTCAGTGGCCTGATCAAGTGATTGTTATGTGCTAACAAATGGGCGTAATATCGGCTACTGTGGAAGGCGATCTAGACCTCACATACCGCCCGGTTCATGTCTACCATGGGCAGCTTGTCAAGAGGCACAATTCTTTATTCTGCAATACTTGCACTCTTTTTCGTAGAACATATATCTGTGATCTTTTACACTCTATTATAAGCTTTTACATAAACTTAATGTATTATTCATTCGGTTAACATCAATACATTGCAAAGGTTTTTTGTTGTATTGCATAATAAAGAAAAATTAAGTGCAACAATGGCACCTAGAACTCGCTTGCAGTGTCTACTACCGACCATAGTTAAGCTGAATGTTTTTAACTTTTAATAAAAATGTACCAAAAACGTAAAATAACAATAATGTTTATAAATTTAAAGATCCATTAGCAATTTGTAGTAGATGCAGGTTTTTTATGTGTTATATGGTTTTGGGATAATTAACGATTCCCCATTATCCAATAAAATAGTATTTGACTATTGAATTTATTGAGATACTACAACATTACAGATATTTATTGACTACTTTTTAATATTTATGATTTAATTAAACGAATTAATTAAACCTTTTCTATTTTCAAGTTCATAAACTAAGTATTACAAAACAATTCATTTAAATCTTAAACAATGTGGTTTGTATACTACAATTTTCTATACGTATGGATAAGTATTATCCATTTACTATAGATAGTATTTCAATACATACTTTAGAATAGCATGCATTCACTTGTTTTGTATTTATTTGTTGTACACTATTCAACAAATGTTGGGATCATAAAAAATATTTATTTATATGAGGAATTGAAGAATATAATAATATTATATAAATATTACATGATACGATTATATGACAACTCTATGAAGATTCTCCACACATTAGATTCTCGGAATCAAGGTGTTATGGCGAATATATTGGCGTTCGGATATTTGGCCTCTATATAGAATATATGGTCTCATACCAAAGTATAATTTTATATATAACTTTGTGGACGATATTTCGATATTTTATTATCCCAAGATTGAATAGATTATCCAGCCAAAGCATACTCCGCGTAAAACTTAGAGTTAGCTGTCAGAATCACCATTTCAGTTGAATGAGTGACCGGCCCAAAACCTAGATCTCAATCAGAGCGAGAATCTGAGGCTATTGCAGAAGGGAAAGCTTCCAAAGAACGACGGAGCGCCCACTGTAATGAGTTGAGAACGAACTACTGATGGACAAACAGTTGGAATAAAGTTGGTAAATCATATGCGCAGCAATTGCTGTTGGAGTTTTAATACTTAATAATATTTCAAAGTATTAAACCCTTTTCTGAAGTTTAACTTTAGGAGTTCAGCATAGATGGTATAATATTCCTAGTACCCTTGTTTTGCTTATGAACTTTGGAATGTCTGGTATTTTTTTTTAGAATTATCTGTTGGCGTCCTACAAGTCTAAAAGTGTAATAGTGGCCAACATTTTCTCAATTTCGATCGCCATTGTATGTGTCTGGACATCTTAAAAACTGTGTGACAATTTGGAAATAGCTTCGAAACGGGTGAATCTTGAATTAGTTAATTTATCTATTATTATCATTCGTCTCAAGATTTTTGATAAGAAACTTCCCTTTCAATTCAAAATTCAGACTCAAGTATTTGTATTCATTATAATGAAAATTTGTTTTATCTGCTGTTTAGTGTAAAAACAAATACAAAAGTAAAACACACAACAAACATTAGACTGCTGAGAATTGTGAATACAAGTACGAGTATAGCATTTTGAAACAAATTGTTGGTTTTCAATCATGCGAATAATGACGTTATGGTACTTAGTATACTAGTAAAAAATACCAAAGCATGCAGTTTAAAAATAGAAAAAATAGAAAAATACATATGACAAAAAGCAGCAATACAGCGATAACAGCACGACTGCAGTCATACTTACAATAATTTTTAACAAAATTATAGTATAATAATAATAGTAGTATGTTTCGATATCCGTTGCAATTATAATAATTCATAACTTTTCCCCTCTTTATCAATTTAGCTGCATTGATACTGAAATGTCCACTTTATCAAATGCATTTGCAAAAAATTGTTGGCTTTCGACCGCCCTTGGATTATTTAACCGACCGTAATCTCATATATGCTCCACCAGAACATAATTTCAAAGATCGTAATCGAATAACACGGACTGGAAATACTATACAACAGGGAGAAGGAACATTGCCAGATCGTGATTATGTTCAGACAGCACCAGCGAGTATGTTATGTTGGCGCATATGCAATGAAGATCTTGATTGTATGGCATATGTTCATCTACTGGATACAGATTATTGTTATGGTTATTCATATTTCGAAAGAAATCCACGTTACTTGGCAATTGGAGGTGAAGAGTTGCCTTTGGTTGCTGATGCGGAAGCAATATTCTATGAGAAAACTTGCCTCAAAGGTGTGTGTGAATAAAATATATTTTAGAACAATAGATGAAATTCTAATGAATTTTCTCTCTCTCTATCTTTATTTATTATGAAAATGAAAATATTTAGTTCCCGCATCATGTAAAGGTCGCTTATGGACCTTGACAAAAATTCCCGGTACAAGTTTGGTGTTTCAGAGTAAGAAGACAATAACAACGCTGGTCACGCGTCGTGAGTGCTCCGAAAAATGTCTCTTCGAAATGGAATTTAAATGTCTATCTGCTTCGTTTGCTCCATCCTATCGAAATAATCGTGAAAGGTGGGTGAGTGTGTCTAAGTGAGGTTTTGAAACGAGCAAAATTAATTGAAATTGAATATTGTTTATTTTTATTATACCACATAATCGTACAATACTATGTATGAGCGTATGAGTGATATTAAGAGAATAATGATGATGATATCATTGTATAGGAGTTATTTAAATAATAATTAATTTTTGTATGGAAGCGCATTGCTCAATAATGAAGTCATAAATCTTGTATAATCATTATGATTTAATCTAAACGAGTGACACTACTAATCCACCACGACACCGCACCTTTCTCTAGATTCCTTTCTCATACTCCAAAGGGGCCTCACATTACTCTGGGTCGTTGTATGCTTAGTGATAAAGATAAAATGATACAGCCGGATGCCTTTCGAGCTGCGCCCTATGATGAGGAATACATTGAAAATCAATGTTATGAACGAGCAATTGAGAATGACAACTGCGCCTATGAATTGTATGCAAACAGTAGCTTCATCTATGCGGAAGCCAGATATTTGGGTCTAACACAAAAAGAGGTGCGGTAACAATGAGATTGATGAGTTCAATGTGATATTGTCACAACAGATTTTACAAAAAAAACAATTACAAACAAAAAATTAATTACTTACCTCATGTTACTGTTTGTTGTTCATTCAAATGTTCCAGTGTCAAGCACTTTGTACCCATGAATCCAAGTTCTACTGCCAGGGTGTATCATTTCATTATGATGAACATGAATACACGCGCTCTGAGTGTTTGTTGCACTCTGAGGATATTATATCGATGGGACCGCGGAGTCTGAAGTTACGCGACAATTCGATTTACATGCGGCGTGTCAAGTGTCTGGATGGTAAGTGTTTTCACATACATGTATGTGTGCGTGTGTGTGTTGGTAGGTGGCACCATTCATTAAAAAGCAAAGTGTGGGACCCACCCACCCTACGGTGTGTTCTGTTACATGTATTCCAATCAATCAAAGTATCATTTAACCGTGACTCATTTAATTTATAGTTCAGGTGCTTTGTACACGTGACGAAATGTCCATTAAGTATACGCCAAAGGATTGGTTTAATGGCAAAATGTATGCTAGCATGCATTCAGAAGATTGCATTGTACGTGGCAATGGCACAGCAACAACAGAGTTACGCCTTACTATTGGCACTGAATTGCAAGAGAATCGTTGTGGTGTCATACGTGCCTATGAAATGACAAAGACCTATCAAAGGACATTTATATCAGCTCTTGTTGTCATACAAAATAATCCAAATGTTCAGACGCAAGGTGATCGTCTTATTAAAGTTGGTTGCATAATGAGTAATACCACCACATCAATGGTTATACCAATGGATCGCACAGATATGCTTGGGGACAGTGTTGAGGGTGCAGCTGAGCAAGTACCAAATGCTATAGCTTTAGAATCAACATTGGAATATGCAGATAGGTAAATGAAAAAAGAGGAAAAATACAATAAACAAATCATATCTATCTATCATCTATCTCCACAGTCTCGTGCCATCTGAAGGAGCAATGCATATCAATGGAAGCTATATGCCTATAATGCCAAAGATCACTTTGCAAATTGTCGATTTGTCACATCAGCAAGAAACAAAGGATGTGCATATTGGACAAAACCTTGAGTTGCAAATCGTTGCCGAATATAGTCCAAATCAATTGACATTGGAAGTACCACCACTGCCTGATTTTCGTGCCACAACTTTGGTTGCAAAGACACAAGATAATGCAAACTATGTATTGCTCATCGATGAACGTGGTTGCCCTACAGATGTAAGCGTATTTCCTGCCCTAACACGCCTGCGTACTCAATCGAAAAGTATATTGCGTGCGCGCTTTCATGCATTCAAATTCTCTGGCACTTCCAATGTCAATTTTGATGTGAAAATTAGATATTGCGCTCAACGTTGTCCGCCCACCAATTGCTTACAATATGGTGGAGGCGGTGGTGATGATCATTTGGCTGGATGGCAACGACGACGGCGACGCAGAAGACAATTATCACCACTAACAGAACAAAGAAATGGCGAAGGAGACCAACAAACTCAACAATTGCCTCAACTACGAAAAGTACAAAACCCAGTTTATATATCTACAATTGTAGATGTTCTAGATGAACGTGATAATCTGACAGCAGTCACTAATAGCAGCAGTCATGGTGTGGCGACCCAACGTATGCTGGACTATGGTACCATGCCTCTCAATTATAATTTACGTGTACATGGATCGGATCAAGTGAATAGCAATAGTTTATTATATGGCGAACGTGGTGTGCTACTCATTGCTGGGATAGGTTAAGTGTTTTTCTTTCATATCCCCCCATATAATTCTGTAATACTCTAAACTCTTTCAGATGATCAACTCCACTTGGATAACATATGCTTGAATCAAAGTTTATTGATTGCTATATTCATATTTTGGCTCATCTTTCAAGTGGCTTTGCTTTTTGGTTGCTGTGTTATGTTGGCCAAGTACAGAAGATTGTCGAAGCAGGAAAATGAACGTCGTCGCTTACATGAGGAATACTTAGAAGCTAGACGGGTGCATTGGGCCGATCAAGGCGGTTACACTCTTTAAACAAAATAAAAGAAAACATAATTTCAAGTTCTTTTTATGAGCCACGATTGCTTTTCATTTCATTTCATTCATCATCATCATCATTATAAAGTAATAAAGTAATTGTCTGCTTATTTATTTTTGTTAACAATTAATTAAACTAGTTAGTTTATAAGTGTATGTGTAAGTGGGTGTGGTGTATCTAAGTCTTTATTTCTGAAACCAAAATGACTCAATGTTTTGGTTGTTTATATTGTTCCCATTTACGATGATTGAGCTTATTGAAATCCTTGCAGTGAATGGCAATTGCACGTAAATATTCCGATAACTTTAACAACTCTGTGTCCTTGCCACGATTAACATGTGCCTGGCGAAATGGACGAATACGTAGCCCAGACTTGGGATTCATTATGAAATTGCGACGTATATCATCAAACATTATTGTATTCTCCGAGCTATACTGTTTATATTGACCCCAAATAACACCAAGCGGCTTTACATCGAGTACTCCACGTTCTGGTGTATACACAGAGATCATAGCATTCGAATCCAAATAGAACATGATCTTATAATTTGGATTTGTCGAAACGCCCAGCAAACGCATTTTCTCTTCAATCCAACGCATACTTGTGGCAGACCAAATGACAATGTCATAATGTTCATATGCTGACGTTAGAAATTCATGTAAATATGGACGCATTAACTCATTACCAGTTTCAGCTGAAGAACGATGATCGAATAGAGTATAATCAATGTCTAAAACCAGTAATTTTTTGCCTTCACGTGGTGGCACAAACTCTGTGATTGAATAATTGTGTATACGTTTCTCAACTTTGGCTAAATAAATAGCTGAGTTCTCCAAAGATTCTTCCCGCTCATCGTTATCATCCAAATCATCGATAACTTCGCCAATATCTTCGGGACGATTGCAAGCATCTTCAATGGATTCCTCAGTTGAACCAACCATCATAAGTTTAAAATTAGGTTTCAATTCCAAGCTACATAGCTTTAAATTATCCGCAGCTGCTTTGCCTGCAATAAAGTAAATTCTATCAACTGTGCAGATATAACAAAAATGATTAAAATTGAATTTACCTTTATATTTGAGATTGATTAACTTCTGGCGTTGCGGCCGCACTTGTGTTTTACGGAAGATTTCATGACGCAATACTTCAACGGTATCTTGGTCTGTGAGATCTATTGGATATTCCTTGCCACTCCATTTCACAACAATAACCATATCATTAATACTAAGTTCACTCATTTTATTCAATTTTGTCTTAAAAACACAATTGCCGGCTGTCAAAACTATAAATAGAGAATCTCAAACAACAAAAGCTTTTCATTTTTCTTAATAATCCAGAGCTGCCAATCTAATTGAAATTACTTTGACAGAGTGACCATCATTTGTTGAAAAATAGTTTCCAATCAGCTGTTTTGTGCCCTTCTTTTGATAATTGTTGTTGTTTTTGTTTTGGAACTTATGCGTTGGCGTGAGAGAAAAATTAAATTATAAACTTTGAAAAAAAGCGTGAAATTTGCAAATTATTTAAAAAAAATAAATAAATTCAAATGGCTAGGCTAGAACATCATTACACAGTCATGGCCAAATTTATCAAATGAATTAAAAAGAAAAGTGGAAACTGAAAATTAACCAACATAACATAAAAGTGTGAAAAACTATTCTGCTTTGCTCTCGCTCAATCTACGCATTTGGCATTTAATAGTAGAGACAAACTACCGGTGGCTTACTACAGATAAGAATAGAAAATTTCACAATTCCATACAATTTCTTATTTCCGTACAATTTAAATTGTTGGTTATCAGTTACGAGTCAATTAGGCGTCAACCTATAATGGCCAAAAGTTGCATGCTTCAACACAAAATATCGACATTGCCATTTGTTATCGCTTCACAGCTAAAGTTAAAGTGCCACACTGAACGCCCACACTATCAGCAATACTCACGTCCCTTTATCATAAGATACACTGACCGTGAACTAGACGGTGAGCGTTACTAAATCGTCTTTCTATTTCAATTTAACTAAGATTAAAACAGCCGGCAAGAACTTAAAGTGCCGACACTACAACAAAAAACAGGTAGGTTTCACATCTGAAATCCTAAAAACAGTTAAATAATTGCAATTTTCCATTCCAAATAGCAATCATGTCGGAGGCACCACCGCCCCTAAACATCACTGATGATATCAATTCAGAAAGTTCTTTACAAACATTTGCCTCCGACATACGATCAGCTCTTGAAGAGTTCCGTGAAAACTGGCAGCGTGAATTAACGACTGAAAATGTTGACGAACAACATCAGCAGTCCATAAGTCAACAGCAACAACAGCAGCAGCAGCAGCAAGAGAATGAGGAAGACAGTGAGGCACAAGATGAATTGTGTGCTTTGCCTTCCGATCCGGAGCAATTGCAAAAACATGCTGAAAGTCTTTTTCGTAAGGCTGTTGAATTAGAGCAACGTGGCAAAGTATATGATGCTTTACCTTATTATCGCAAATCAATACAAATTGTCCCAGACATCGAATTTAAATTCTACGAGCAACAGAAACTGTTAAACAGTGTCAGTACCAGCTCTGTGGATGCAGCAAAGAAGACGCAACAACTATTGACAACCGCAAATGAAACTAAAACCACCGAAGATGAACATAAACAAGACGAATGTATTGATGATTTGTTTGAGAAATTTGGTCAAGATTTATGCTCTGAAATCTATGGTGGTAAATTGTTACTCAGTAATCGTGATGCTGGTGTCATTTCGACTGAGTTGCATATCTCTGATTTACCACCAGAGATACTTATATATATCTTACGTTGGGTAGTATCAACACAATTGGATATGCGTTCCTTGGAGCAATGCTCAGCTGTTAGCAAAGGCATGTATTTGTGTGCTCGTGATGAGGAACTTTGGCGTTTGGCTTGCAAAAGGTAAATATTGGACAAAAAGTGAGAATAGAAATTAACTTAATTTATTTACAGAGTATGGGGTCATAATTTGGGCTCTTTGCAGACACCCAATGATAGTCTAAAACAGCAGACCGGTCTCAATGGTGAACCGGTCTATTATTCATGGCGTGAAATGTTCCAGCAACGTGAGCGTGTTCATTTCAATGGTTGCTACATCAGCAAGACTACATATTTGCGTATGGGCGAGAATAGTTTCCAGGATCAATATTATCGTCCGGTACAACTTGTTGAATACTATCGCTATATACGTTTCTTGCCCGATGGCAAAGTCTATATGATGACAAATGCCGATGACCCGGCCCAAGGGGTCAATAAACTAAAGCAATTACATAATTTACGCTCGGACGTATTACGTGGTCATTATCGTCTTTATGGTGACAGAGTCACTTTATGGTTACATAAATCACAAGCAGTACAAAATCAAAATGCATCACAAGCTTATGTGCGACAGCGTCGCGGTAGTTTCCTACATGGTGCTGCTGCAGAAGATACTAACACTACACAATATGTCATTGAATTCCGTATTATAAGTACACCAAAGCGACGCTTTGTACAATTGGCTTGGCTACTCTATTCCATTGTACAAAAGCGTAATAAAGTGGAAACTACAACGGAATTTGATATGGTACCTGCTAAGTATCCACCGTTATGGTTCTCACCAGTGCGCAGCTATCATCTTGATGCTGATGCTCCATTAACTTAAATTAAATTACTAAAAAGAAGATATAAAAACTATTAATTAGAAAAGAAAAGCAAGCAAAACTAAATGAATGATCTGTAGTTTTATGGATTTAAAAGGGTTTGGGTTATTTTATTCTAATATGTAATCTATTCTCATTATTCTCAAATTTAGCTTAACTGTGTAATATTTTAATCTTAATAAACAAAAATAACAATAATTATACGACGAACATTGTTTTTATCTAATTTATTTATTATTTTTAATATAATATTAAGTTCATTTGAACATCAAAAAACATTTTAAACTGGAAAGCATGTGTCCATTGTTGTTATTACAATATAATAGTAGTTTAGATGATGATTTTTGGATCTTCTTTAAACTTAATAATTATTTTTTTTTTTGGTTTTTAGTTAAAAAATTAGAATTTCACTAAGTACAACAACAAAGATATTGAAAAATATATATGTCTATATAATATATAGTATATTAAGTTGTTTGTTTCTGTATGTAATAGTCACATTTATCAAATATCAAAGAAAAGCATTAGGGTGCCTTCTATACTTTTATGTACTTCATTTTGTATAAGCGTCTAAGTTCTCTCATAATTTCTTTTTCTCTATTAAAACTCACCTCTCTAATTAAATGTCCTTAAAATGCTACTACTTAAGAGAGATAGAGAGAGAAAGAGAGGGAGTAGTATATAATTTTAAAACTTAATTACTAATTATAATTGATAGATAGATATATGTAAATAATTCTGACTTAATTCTAAAGTTAAATCTTTTCAGTGGACAATTGACAAGCTTTGCTTCTTGGTTTCACAAAAAAAAAAAATATCCTTTCATTCGTTGCCTTGTTCATTGTGTCATTCCTTCCTTACCTTCGATTTGACCTTTTCTATTTGGAAACCTAACCCTGCAAAACAACAACAACATGGTTCTCATGCTTTCATTACTATATACTAAACTAGTTCAGCCTAATAATAATATGCAGTTACAATACTACAATAATAAAATGTTTCTTTTCTGTGAGTTAAAAACGCGTGGCGTGTGTGTCTGTGACTTGGAATTGAATAATTTAGCCGCAGCATTATGATCGATTGCTAGTAGTAGGTACAATTAAATTTAAATAAACTTTTCTTTCTAAGACAAGACAATTTGTTGTTGCTGTTGTTGTTGGAAATTATCTAATCTAATTATATAGTTGCGTGACTAGAGTTCTGCCTGTACGATGACACGCTCAAAACGCATTTTATCTGGTGTATCCCAACAACTCTTCAGACAAGTGAAGACCAATACATTGCCATATTCAATAGGCACTGGTTCAGAGTTTTGTTGTAAGCGTAATTTTGGTATGAGTGTCGAAAGTATCTGAACCTCACAAATAGTATCACCATTACAATTCTGACACTTGGGTACTGGTTCAGCTAGGGGTGCAGTGAGTAAAGGAAGTGTGTCACGTGAATATCTGCATAAGAAAGTCAAAATATGAACAATTGTTTTTTTTTTGAAGATATGTTGACTTACCTTAAAATTTGTCCAGGATTTTGCTGAATAGTTGTTAGAAAATTATGAAATACAATATCTCCATGTGCTGGAATGATTTTCTCATAGGTCTCTTGTTCACTTCCAGAACCAGCAGCAACAGCAGCTCCATCACAAGCACCACTGCCACTTGCTGATGCACTATTCGGAGAGTGTTCCGAATCATCTTTTAGTTTATATTCCTGATATAAATCACGTATATGATCCACTGATAAAGATCCACCATAGTTTTCGTACTCATTTTGTACATTTCGTTGTTCTATTTCGACAGACATGTAATAGGGCTTAAGAGTTACATCGGTTATCTTGGCTAAGGGTCCTAGAGCTGCTGGCGTTGATGTATGCTTTAATAAAGCAATTAAATCACGTTCAGGTTTCTTTGGACTTTCCACAAGCACCACATCTGTCTCGCCTCCTTCGATTTCAGCACAAATTGTTGCAGTAGCACCATTTCCACCATTGCTTACATCGCCAGCACCTGCAGCAACACCAGCGGCACAATTTGCATTTGGATCTTCAGCAGCATTTTGTGGTGAATTCATATCAAAATGACCAAAGCCACATATTAAATCATTCTCCATCGAAGTGCTTTCATCATCATCATCTTCTTCAGTTTCCTTATCGTCATCGTCAGCCAATGCAGTCTGCTGCTGTTGACGTACAAAACTGCCAGCAGCAAGAAATTCTTGTGGTGCATTATTTTGTTTGGCCGCCACCACAACCACATTGCCATTCTCCTCGTTTTCATCATCAGCCCCAGTGTCCATATCCTCATAGCCATCCAGAGGTGCCACTGAGGGTATATCTGTACCCCAATCATCTGCTCCACTGCACCAGTTTATCTTTTGTGGCTGTTTATTGTGTTGTTGGTGTTTCTTTTTATGTTTACCTCCACCACCACCACCCCCACCATTAGGCGGTGCTGGTACAGCACTTATAAAATCTGCAGACGCCTGCGTATCCAAATGTTGTGTCCTTATACACAGCCAACTCTTGGAATTTTGTGAACACGCAGGATTCAAGCATGCAAACAAATAGAGACTACGATGAAATTGCGAATGATCCAGCGGCGCATACAATTGCACAATCAAAGGTCTCGCAGTGCCACAAAGTGGACATGCAGGTACTTTTACGTCACTGCTAGGCCAATCCTGTGTGTCATCAAGTGGTTAAAAATCAATTTTAATTATTGACAATCAAGTAATGAATTTTTTATGCGTGTGTGAAGAGAGTATAGTAGAGAGCGTGTGTATGTGTGTATATTTGTTACTTACTGGTATGCCACCGATTTTATTCACATTACTATTCAAATGCTGGACATGCTTTGGAGGAATCTCTTCATCTTCGTAACCCAAATAGACAGTACTTTTATTTTTAGCCATTTTCAGTGAGTAAAATTAGAATTTTAAGTTAATTATTACGAATTCTATTGAATTTTCGCACAAAACAGTATCTAGCATCTTCTTTTAGTTTAGTGTTGGTAAACAGTCAAAAGTGAGCACATTGCACATTTAGTGCTGTAAAGAGAGTTTAGCAAACAGCTGATTCACATTTATCCAAAGGTAAATAGCTGTTACATTGAATTTCAAATGAGAATTTTATATGAAACGATAATAAAATTAATAAAATTATATATAATAAATAATATATTTTGTGTTTTTATTAAAATAAATGAACTGTAACGTAATTTCTTTAAAAATAAATGAGCAACAGTTGTTCCTGCACTGGAAACTAAGACATTTGTCAATTTGAAGCTTTTTGGAACGATACTAAAGCTTCTTTTTACTATGTACTTATGTCCTGCTTAAAAGGGACATGTATATGCATAGTAGCAACGCAGCACTGACACTGACTCACACGTAGTAGATACCATAACCCAGTGTTCGTTTAGTTCGGAATTTATTTTATTGCAATTTCAATTTTCAATTTAAAAAAAAAAATACAAAAATTTCAAAAACCCAAAAAATTTTAGTTAAACATTTGTTCATATAATTCATTTTGAGTGTAATCAAAAGAAAACAAAAGATAACAAATGTTACGTGCTCAGCTAAATATTCAACAACGTGAACCAGATTAAATAAAAAAAAAAAAATAGTAGATAATTTTAATTTTGTTTCTTTTTTAATTTTTATTATAATTTTGTGTAATTTTACCCCAACGAAAACGAATACAAAGTGTTAAAGTGAAAGGTATAAATAAAAATTGTAAATTACAAATAAAAATATTGTTAAAAAATTTAATAGAAATTTTTGTGGAAAAATCGATTACTGTTGGTTGTTTTTTTTTCTTCCTTGCTTTTTTGTCTTTGTAACCTAACCATATCCTTTGATGTGTGTACGCGCTTTTATCAAAAGAAAGGAAAGCTTTCACTTTCCAGTTTCTATCATTATATGCATTTTTGACAATTTCTTTGTTATGAATAATGTTACACCAAAAATAATAGAATAGAATTGTGTAAACAAAGGAATTCCAAACATCATAAATCATTCATTCATATGTCTATATATCTTTTGTTTCTTTCAGTGATTTGTGTTGTGTGTGTTTTGTTGATGAAAGAGATTTAGTGCGTAAAAATTTGTAATTTACGCACTTATCCGGTTAACTAAGATGATAGTTACATCCGGTGTGGATAATTATAATTTAAATGGTAAGTTAATTAAATCAAAATTCATCAATTTCTGTAAATGAGTCCCTCCTCATATACTTATTTCTCACCTTTTTTGGGGGGCTCATAAACTTAGTTAGTTAGTTAGTAATTTTGTATATGATTGTTTTGTCTGAAAGTTCTAACTATTTATAATGAATGTTATTACCCCTTGGAGATATATACTTAATTAACTGGGTAATTCCCATAGACACACTTAAATACACACATATATACATACATATGTAACTAGTATATTGATTATCCTGGTTAAAACGCAGGGTTAATGGCATTTGGGTGGTCATAAAAAAGTAAAAAGTAAAGCACGCACGCAATGTCAGTCAATATCTTATTATTAATGACTCACAAAACACTCAACTCATCTGGCTCAATTACTCAAAACTGTAATTTTTGGTAATTCAAAAGTTCAAAGGACATTCGATTGACATTGAGTGGTGTTAATTCATTCTTCTATAGTCATTTTAATGTGATTTCTTTGTTCGCAGGTACTGTCGAGATTACAACGGTTTTGTTTGGGATCTTTTGTGTGTTGGTGTTGTTGCTATTGATCTTTTTGTATGTCAATCGCAAATGGTGTTTCCATAAAAGACACGGCTTACATTGTTGCGACGATAAACATTTGGCAGTCAAGTGTGTTCAGAAGATCAGTAAGTATTCTTATACATACATATTACTTAAATCTATGACTTAAATCAATGACATTATATATATTTTTTAGCACGCAAACGTCGCTACGATAATACAAGTTCTGATTCAGAGGAAGATATTTTGCGTCGTTTGCGTTTGCAGCAACATGCGCGTAATTTACAAGCCAATAATCCTCAACCCCCTGGTCAGAACTTCAACAACTATGGCCTAAATATCAATCACGTAAATCCACTCACCTCGCAGAGTTTCAATTATAATCACAATGAGTTGCAAAGGGTGACAGTGTCACCGCGTGAATCATCGCGTGACCCTTTGGCAATTGCCGAACGTGGCAAAGTCGGTATACCATCGTCGCACAGTGAATGTAGTTCCAATGATTCAGTTGAGGCCTCAATTGATAGTCACACAGGCATCTTGACAGGTGAAAAGAAAGGTAATCAATATCAATCTTTGTCAATTAAAATGAAAGTAAATCAAATTGACATCAACATCATTCTTACTTTGAACTTTGAATTACAGAACGGCTAAGTGTAAAGACAGGAGTCATAGATGCCAGCCAGAATTTGACATCCTCACTGAAGGATACACGTATTGAAGCGAATCGTTTAGCCACAGATGCAACTGCCAAATCGCTTAAATATCAAAAGTTCACAGCAACAAATGGACAACGTCAGGATAGCTTAGATGAAGTACAAGTTTTGGGCAATAATAACAACAACAACAACGTAATCAGTGAAGATGTAAGTCATATAAATAATAGAATATTTAAAATTAAATAACTTTTTTCTAAATTGTGTAACAGGAACCACTTTTTGATACAAGCGATTTGCGTTCCGTCAAATCCGATGATCTTTGTTTACAAAATCAAAACTTTGTTAAATCTGAACCCATTGAATTGGAGATTTCATTGTTATATGATGCACCCATGCGTAAGATGACCGTACACGTGATGCAAGCACGTTGTTTGCCTGCTCTAGGCAATGGTCAACAGACCCACACTCAAGTCCGCCTACTAATGTTGCCTAGTAAGAAACAAAAACACAAGACCAAAATACGCAGTGGGGAACATCCGCAATTCTTTGAGAGTTTTCTATTGCACCGCGTTACGCCTGAGGAGGTGAATAATATGGGGCTGAGGGTGCGTTTATATGGTTGCGAGAGATTACGTAAGGAACGCCTCATTGGTGAAGCCTACGTGAGTTTTGCAACAATCGATTTGGAGCTGGAAACGAATTTGTGGCTGCCTTTAGAGCCAAGAAATAATTCATCAGTAAGTTAAATGTTGTTTTTGAATTGGCATATATGGGTTAATGGTTTTTTTTGTATAGATTTTGGGTTCATCCAGCGATTTGTTGAGTTTAGCTCGTTCCGATAGTGCCGGCTCGACCACTTCAATGCAACACGGAGGTGTGCCTGAGCTACTTTTAGGTTTAGCTTATAACGGCACGACGGGCCGTCTAACCGTCGAAATTGTTAAGGGAAGCCAGTTCCGTAGTCTGTCACTGAACAAGGCACCCGACACATACGTTAAGTTATGTTTAGTCAGTAGCATTGGACAGGAAATCTCACGCGCCAAGACATCAACGAGACGCGGCCAACCAAATCCTCTCTTTAAGGAGACCTTTGTTTTCCAGGTGGCACTCTTTCAGCTCAACGATGTCACGCTAATGATTTCCGTCTATGCAAAGCGAAATATGAAAAAGAATGAAATGGTCGGTTGGTTTAGCCTTGGTCTAAACTCATCCGGACCAGAAGAAGTTGCCCATTGGGCAGATGTTCGTGAAATACCCAAAGGAGAAATGCTTGCACGTTGGCATGTGCTTGTGGATTCCTGATTCGAGCAACTTGGACATTCCTCAAGACGCAGCAGTGCCCTAGGTATACTAGGATTTGCTGTGTCCTCGATGTCATCGTCCACATCAACGACAACAACATCAGCAGCAGCAGAAGCAAATGTTGATCCAATGACATTGAAGGGAAAGTCCAAGGCGAAAAAATCAAAAAATGAACAACATAAGGATAACAGCACAAGGCATACACATGACGACAACAATCCCAATACTGTTGCCGTAGACATAGAAGCTGGTTTGGAGCTCGATTTTGTCTAATCCACATCGAGAACATTTGTAACTTAATGTTAGAACTTAGAATTTTTCTACGATAAAAAAATTAATGAAACACAAAACAAAATCTTAAAAAAAAACTCTCTATTTGGTACGTAAACACACAGGATGATGCCCCTACATATAGAACATTTGGTAGGGCTGAGCATCATTCCCTGGATTGTTTACAAGAGTTTCGTATATTTTCCAATAGAAATTTACGAAACTTTTTTGTATTTTTGAATTTGAAATGCAATTTCGCATTAAACAAAAAATAAATAAAGAAATCTCTTTAAAAAATATTTTGTCACTAAAAAAATAAAACAAATTGCGCACATAAATTTAGTAAATAAAAAATGAATCTATTTAAACAAATAACCAAAAAAAAAAAAAATAATAACTAAAACTTTTGAAATTTTGTACTTGAAGCAACAATTAATGATAAACTTAATTTTAAACAAAAAACAAAACAAAATAAAAAATATATTTCAACAATTTTGTGATACATAAACTTCAAAATAATTAATAATAATAAATTAAAGTGAACTAAACATAATATAAATTAATTAAATAATAATAATAAAATAAAAAAGAAAATATATTGTTTAAAGGAAACGACAAAGGCAACATAATTGAGGAAACCTTTGAGGCGGCAGGCTGAACGCTAATCTACCCATTCAGTTGTACTTAATTATTAAATACATATATATTTTTTAAATCTAAAAATCATAAAATTAATCATTAATCAAGAAATTTTATATATTTTAAAGACTTTAAATCATTAAAAACAAAAAAGGAAAAGAAATTACATTATACAATATATAAGAAGAAAGAAATTATAGAAAGAAGAAAGGAAAAGTTAAAGATTTATAAAAGAAAAATATACTCTTAATAAGAGAGAATTTATAAGTATTAAGATTTGCTAGAGTTGGCTTTAAGAAGAGTTGTTAGATTTGAATGAAAAAGTCAAAAGAGTTTAAAGTTTTCTAATGATAATGATAATGTCAATGGAGAATGTATCTACATAAACTGCATACATTACATTTCTATCATATACTACAACTATTTATACAATACTACTTACTTGTTACAAAACTAACATCATCAATCAAAATTTGCTTAATTCAAATAATATTCTATAAAAAAAAACAGGAACCAAAATCATTCATACTAAAATCATAATACACTAAACTACCTACATAAGAAATTTTATCAAACAATTTTATTACAATCTTAAAAGCAAATCATGGAAAGTAAATAATTTGTATGGTATGAGAAAAATTGTTAATCTCTTTATGGAGAAAAAATATCTAAATGCTCAAATTTAAAACAAATTTTAATTAATTTTAATGACATCATTTATTGAAATTTTATAAATCAAAACAAATGAAGCTTAAAATTTGTTCCTTAAGTTACTATTACAATTTTCATTTATGATAACAAAAGTACCTTATAATATCAAATCCTTAAAACGCACAAGATAAAGTACTTGAATATTGTTGAACAATTACAAAAAAAAAAAAAAAGAAAAACAAATACTATTAACTATAAAAAAGAAAATATGACATATATGTATAAAAAATTATTTTAATTTTTGTTTAAAAAATATATAAGAAATTTGTTAAACATGAAATACAAAAAAATATAAATTTCGGTTCTATCGAAAATCATCCTACCACACATAGTCTTCAATATATTCTCAAATGAAACTAATGCTAGATCCATTTGCGGATTATAGTTATAGTAATCCGATTTTTCCGATTGTCCTTGTAGTCCTATAACAACTTTCAGTATTTCACTATTCAATACCCATGAAAAGAAATGAAGAAAATTTTCTATACAAAAAATTATAAATATAGAAAGTGTTTATTGGTGGATGTAATATTGATAGTACTGATCTATTTTTTGTAGATTTTTGGCTTTAATTATGCTATAGAAAAACTGCACAATGAGATCTGATTTAATTTATGATTATTTTCAGTATAGCAGATTACAAAAGAACTGCGTTAATTCTCTATACAAATTGTTTAACTTTTCAGCGTTAAACGGATAGAAGTGTTCCTTTCAAAGACATATATTTTTAAAGGTTTTCGGGGTTAAAACATTTGAACTTCATAGCAGTAGAAAAGGCCATCCAACTGTCATGGATATCAAATGGCCTAGTTTGCTTGGAAATGTCTAAATGAGGTTCAATTGAAGAGTGTTTTACTATATTTCTTAAATACACATGTCTTCTTTCAATCATCAGAGAATTTCAGTAATATGTTGGTGATAAGATATTAGTCTTACTGATCCATACAAAAATTAATTTTGTTAGTTTAAATGGATATGTATTGTATATGTTTCTGCCTCCTTCTGGTAATCAATGAACTTCAGCTTAGTTTTTAGACTGTATAGATTAGAAGGCAGAAGGATCTTTAGAAAATGTCAGCTAGATATTTCAAAATCCTAAGTCCTAACAAAATTCTTAACCTGCTATTAAGAGTTCTAGCTACCAAGACTTTTAGCTCATCTTTCGAAAACTAATTGGCTTGTTTGCATTGAAGTATACCTATAAATGGTTTACCAGACTATCGCTCAATTTAAGTGGTGCTTCTTTTTATTTCATATACAACAACAATAAATTGTGTGTAATCTCGAGGACATCTCAAGGAAATATACACACAATTTGTTGTTGGGTTTCAAAATTAAGAGAAACACCGCCAGTCTATATATTTTAATAGTCTTTGGGATTACTCACTTACAATAGAGAGTGTTCTGTACAATACCCAGCTGAAAAACTTGTTTCTATGGAAATGTCTTGTTAATTTTTATTCTTGAACACCTACAATAAAGAAAGCTCTGTACAAAAAATCAATTAAAAACTGAGTGTATAGTGGGCATGGAAATGTATTGATTTTTTTTATTTTTGAAGTCCTACAATTTCTTCTATAATAAGCGCTATGTGTGAAAGGTATTACATAATATAATTACAAATATTTATAAAAAGATATATAATAATTGTTGAGCATGCATCTTGAAGCTATCAAATAGTTGGCATTGTTAGGCAGAAAGCAAATTTAAAAAGGAAAATTTATTTAAAAAATAAAAATATACATACTATTGTACTACAAAGAAAATACAATATAAGGAAAAATATATCCATAGTTAAATATACAAATCATAACATAAAACAAACATACAAAGAGTGCATAAAACATACTTACATAAGAAATACAATGGTACATAATTTTTGGCCAATCTAAGCTACCTAAACTTACACATCATAGTACATTATACTCACAAACATGAGACATTATAGGTACATATTACATATAATTACTCGTACTCGTATACCATAGATTAATATTGGTATAATGAGAGATGATCTTAACAAAAAAAAATGGAAATAATTTTGACTTATATTAGGGAGAGTAAAGTGTTTTTGAATATTGGAGCGAGAATTTATATTAGCACTCTAACAACTAACTATTTTCATAATCAAGATTTAAAAGATATTCAAACATGATTAAAGGAGATGACTAAAAAGTCATCTCAAAATTATACTTAGAATTTTATAATGCAAAAGCCTAAAGCCCCTTGTCATTTTCAGTGAGTTTGTTGAAATATACAATTTGTCAAGAATCATTTTTTACACTAGAAAAAAAATATTTTCTTTTAACATTACACAAACAGTAATAAATATTTCAAATTGATTTTTCAAGATCAAGTTTCTCTTTTTATAAATGTGACACTGCTTGTTTTTGTGTTATCTTTAGCATGTAACAATTTCAATCCAATCTTTCGGTATGGCATTTTGAAGGACTGCTTGGTTTTTGGCTGTCTTTTTGCCATCAAAGGCACCCACAAATTGGTTAAAATTGTGTCAGAGTTAGCAAAATGTTTTTTGTTACCCGACAAATTATGTACAATGGGCTAAAAACGATCGCAAATTAGTCCCACGTCCTAGAATTTGTCCTAAAATAAAAATAAAGGGACATATTGAGCGCTTATTTATGAGAAAACTCTATGAAAAGCCGTTTGTTTATATGAGGGAACTTACCAAGGGCCTTAATACAACGTTCATGCTTCACGAAACAATTAATTAATCAATCAATCAATCAGACACAAACACAAATCAAACTACGACATATGATAAATTGAGTTCAGAATTTAATCTTTAATCCAATTTTACTTTTATTTTAAAAAATAATGAACCAAAGTTATGGAAAATTAAGTTCATATTTGTATAAATTTTGTTGCATTCATGAAAAGTTGAGAGTTATATGGCAATGAAGAAGATTTCATTACACTTATGTATGAAAAGATCATTAAAAATACATTTATTTTAATTACAAATTATAAAAAAAATTAAAATAATTTGCTTATAGAAATCAAATCTCAATTGATCCATCAAATTATGAATTTATATACATGAATTTATATTCTTTTCTTTTTTGTTTTAAACTTAAATCAAAACAGAATATTATTTTTAAAATTACCGTATTTTCAAAACAATCTTTTTTCTAGTTCGAATGAGGTAGAAGAAATTAAAAAAAGTTGCCAGAAATAATTACATATATAAATTATTCAATTCAATTTATATTATTGTACTTACTTAATAGTTAGGAAAATTACGCCCTCCATAAAAAAAAAAAAATAAAATGAAAGAAGAAAACGAAAATACAATTAATTAACTAAAATAAACTAAACTAATTTAATTTAATTAATAGGCGAAAAAACCAAAACAAAATTACTTTAGAACAACAATTATTACAATTACCATATATATATTTTAATTAATTAATTAATTAGTAAATTTTGTAAAACAGGATATACAGAAAATATTCTGGTAAATTTAATTTAAAAATTGGTAAACTTAAAAAGAGAAAAAATCAATTAAAAAAATTAATACAATATTTTATATGTACTCGCTTATTGTAATACTTTTCAAACTAAGAACAAATATAAAAGCAAAAAATAAATCTTATAAAATGATGAAGTAAGGGAAACATTGCCTACTTTCAGGCTTAATCAAACAAAAGATCCCAAATTAAAAAAAAGCAATGCGATCATTAAGTTTGAATTTGAATCTTTTATTATAACAATATTCGATTATGAAAGCGATGAAGCGAGGAATATTTCAAAAAATTATATAAAAATTTAAAAGAATCACACAAAAGAAAAGCTTTAATTAAACAGAAAATATTATAATAAATTAAATTAAATTATATGAAAAAAAAATACCATTTAATTAATGAAATACGATTTTTTTAAAAATTGTCATTTAAAAATTTTATTCTAAAAAGAAAAACGCGAGAAGACAAAAAATTAATTATTAAAATAAAAATAATAAAATTATTAATTTATTATAATAATAAATGTTTTTTATATATTAATAAATAAATATTTGCATAGACACACATACAAACCCCAACATATATAAATGCATATGCATATATGTATGTGTATGTGTGTATGTATGTGTGTTGAATTGTATAAGTATATTTAAATATTTTTTATAACTCAATGTGTTATTTTTTTAACAAGAATCTCAATGTTTTTTAAGCAACTTTAAAAAGAAAAACAAAACTATAAAAATTTATTTATTAAAATTACAAAAAAAAAAAAAGAAAGAAAGAATATCTAAATGTATGTGTATGTGTGTACCTTAATAATTATTTATTAATTAATTTATTTATTTATTATTATGAAGATGATGAAGTGAATCCTATAATATATTTTTTGTAACGCGCTCTTAAGAAAAACAAAATAAAAACAAAAAAATATTATAATTATCAATAAATAAAAAACTTAATTACATATTAATATATTTTATTTTTGTCATTTCTTAAAATCAAATGGAAATTTAACTAAAAAAAACATATTCAAACATTTTCAAATTAAACAAATAAAAAACAAAAACAAAAAAAGAAAAACAAATTGCATGCGCATATTTTGTTGTTTGTTAAACAAAAAGCTGAAACAAGAAACTTTGAAAAATATAAAAAATAAATGTAATTACTTATTTAATTAAGTAAGTTTTTTGTAACAACAAAACAAGAGAATGAAACAAATCCCAAAGCATAATCATTATTCTATTTAACTACGTTTGTTACGAGGCGTGTTTTTTTGAGACTGTCACGAAATTGGTAATTGATAATTGAAATTTAAATAAGAAAGAATACTTACTATGGTAAGTCATTAGATTCGATTCTATCGAATTTATTTATACCTTTCACACGAACAGATACAAAATACTTTATAACAGTAAAATATACTAAACTTCTGTAGTAATCAAATTATTCTGAATTTGTAGTTTGAAAATGAAGAGCAGAAGACAAAATATTATAGATAACATATTATAAGACAGATGTACTATTTACTATGTGCTACTTAGTAACAGTATATTGTTCCGATTATATATATTGTCGAATACGAGTATTATGGATTGGGGGAAAAAGAAATCCATTTGTTCCCTAATTTATTTAATATGGTTTGGATTATCCGATTTATGTCCAATATGTCTCGTTTTGTTCAAAGACTTGTTGCGATTTTTTGGCTAGCTTTCTGATGATTTCTCTCTCATAGAATCTCTGATCCTTATTGTTCAAAAAATCGTGTAAACGATTTCGCAGTCTTCCATTGATGATATTTTTTTTGTCAACAAGGACAAGTCGTTTAGGTGGATACATTAAAATTTCACAACCCAACTCCCTGAGTTTTCGGCTAGTTATAATTGGATTGTGTTCAGGCATTGCCCTGGCAACACACCACGCCTTTCCTTTTGGCCAATCCTGATCGATTTAGGGTAATCTCTATCTTCAAACGGTCCATTTGTTCTAGGGCGTAACCAGGTACGCGCTGATGAGGCAGCTGCCCCCATAGTAGCGTATTAAAATTGTCTCGAAAGTCTATTGCTGTATCTCAACAGTTAATACGATATTTTGTGAATGTCCTCCAAGATTACTAGTGTAGATTATTAGTTTAATTAAAACCTGAACAAAATCCTGGCTTCGCCCTTGCATTTGTTGTGAGTAGAGGTCCGAGTTCAGTGTTTAGCTATATGGAAGCAACTTGTGGTAGATAATGCCCTTTCAGTCCCAACAAATGCACAGCAAAACTTTTGGCCATTAGTCATGACTTGGATACCGTGTGGGCAGCTTCACTAAGCTTTGACCAGTATGGTTTTCGCACAAAATTGTCGTATGAGAGCTATTTCTTAATACCAGTCACCACCCATTTAAGAAATGGGTCTATTTCATTCCGTTTGGCGAAAGATTCTTAGATGGAAATTCAATCTATTATGTCTTTTTGCACCCATCGTTAAATCCAGCGTTATGACATATTGAATTTGACTAACTATAAAGAAGCAAGTCATACTGAGAGGACTGCAAGATACATAAGTATATTGAATCGATTGTTCTTTATGCTATACAAGCTTATTTACTGTAATCATTTGATATTTTATTTTATTTCATGAAGTTTCAATTATAAACTCAAAAATTCAGGAGATCAACTTTCATATAAGAAACAAATCTACTCTTTTTAGAGATTGAGGAACTATTCATTGTAGAATAGATTTAATATTCTCTCCTTCATCATCTGCACTCTAAAGTTGTACTGCCATTTATCCATTAAAGTGTGAAAGGTATAAAATTGAAAGCAAAAATTGGAAAACTTCTCGAAAAACTTAACTGAATTGGCATATTTTTGAAACCACCCAATTTTCTGTTAAACTACTTTCATGTTTTCCCAAAACCTATAAAACAAAAAAAAAAAAAAAAAACAAATCCTTTTGATAATTATTAATATAAAAAAAACTTTTAGCACTTGAAAAAGCAAAGAAACAAACAAACAAAATACATTTTTTATATGAAATTATTATTAAACAAAGAAATTATAATACATTAATATAATAATTAAATAAAAACTCATTTTTTTAATTCATAAATTTCTGTGTAATTAAAAAAAAAAAAACCAAAAAAAAAAAAAAAGAAATAAAGGCCAATAAAAATACAATTCCAAGAAATACCTAAACTAATAAATCCGAATTTACATTTAATTTATTTTATTAATCATACGCCACAATGGTGCGAATGTACCTCATGCCAGTGTTCTTCAACAACGCTGATTTGTCAGCAACAGTCGCCGACAATATATTTTTAGCCACATACTTGTATGCTGATGACATTGCGTTCATAGCCAGCTCATTCAGTGTTAGCGAGGTATCGGAGCTCACTTAGGTGTTCCTGCATGGCTCCAGCAGGTGAGCAGATTGCTAAGCAACTAAATAATGATTTATAAGGCTTATGAGTAATGAGTAGATCAACCGTACGTATGACCGACTAAAGATTCTTGCCAATAAATACCTCAGGAGGAGACTCAAGCGCGTTCACCCTAATGACTTTCGGTTACATGGACCCCAAGGAATTAAATGTAAATTTATTTTATAAAAAAAATATTAGATTATTATAGATCCGAAATTTTAAGGCAGATCTTATGGAACTACAGAACTGCAATTGAATTCGGATAATTGGGTGCCATATGACTTATCAAAATAAAAAAAAAAACATCCACTATGAGTTGGTTTCATCAGGCCAAACACGTCATATTGAGCGATACATCATAGAATTATATCGATTGAAGGATGTCTTTGACCAGAAGCTGTCGGAATTCTTCAATAATTAAGTTCTATCGGGACGCCTCCAGATCACATATATGATGATATTAATACAATTTAAGAGAAGAGATTCTAAGACACAAGTCCTTAACAAACAATCTAGTATATTATTGGGTAATCTATATATATAAAATTGGACAAGAAAAATAGTTTGACGGCAATGGACTCCGATTCCGTTTGACCGATCATAATGAAAGTTGGCATATATATATATTTTTTCATGGAGAAGGTTTTTGCATACTTATTTTTTTTTCGGACCCGTTGTTGTCCAGGAATTGGTGGATAATATTTATCATATAAAGTTTAGAGAAACTGAGTAATCGCTCACGAAATAGTGTTCCGGTTATATGGCGAATAGATTATTAAAATATGTTGTTTATTCACGTGAACTATTAATAAAAAACAATGACTATAAAAATCATGCTGGGACGCCTGGTATGCTATTTGACACTTCAGCCCTTTTTGTGAGCATTGGCCTGCTGCACAAGGGATCACCATATGACACGGTCCGATGTAGTCCCTCTGTGCTGTTTTGATAACAATTATGTCATAGTTTCATTGAGTGGGTTGTCAGTCCAAAGTCGCTAAGGCCTATTTTCAGCCGCGCAATGTTTTACAGCCCATACTACATACATGATGCACCAATTATTATACTGAATATCCAATAATATTGATTTTACAACTTCATGATAAATTTATATATTATCCTGTATGTATTTTCTTAATTTTTTGTACACAATCTTTTGCTTAATAACTTAATTTGTTTTGAAAAATTAACAATTACATAATAATAAAATTTTGTGATTTTTAAAACAAATTTACAATTAAATATAATTTTTTTTCGTTAGCTACAAACAGAGGAAAAAACACTTTGTAGACTTAAATTTAACTAATTGAGCTGCAATTTGTATCTTGTATCTAGTACATAATGCAGCAGTCTAAAGCAAGGATTGATTACTAAATCTAAATCATCAAAAACACATCATCGATATTACTATTTCCGACGCTTTCGACGCATTTTCTTATAATTGCTAGATGAATCTTCATCATCAGTGTCATAACCTTCACCTTGATGTTGCTGTTGACTCTGATTTGATGAAGATGTGTCTTTGTTGACAAGCGTATGTTGCTGGGCATCCCATTCCTTACGCAATTCACTAAGCATACCCGGCGTGAGTAAGCCTTGAGCTAACAAACGTTCAGTAAGACGTCCTCGTGATGTTGAGGGTATGCGCGGTTCACGAACATGTGAGGCACGTCTCATGGTATAACTAGGTTGTTCGCCATCCATTAAATTCTGACTGGCTTCAGTGTTTTTGAGCAGACGCGTTATTTGAAAGACACCTTGTTGGATAATCTCATCAAGATCTTTTTGGGCAATACGCACACTGGCAGCATCTGGAAACAAGTCCATGAATCGATAGCTAATAAAGATTGGAAAAACAAAGAAATTTCATTAATATTTGTGTATTAAGTTTGTTGCTATTGCATCCTTACCTTAGCCACAAGTACAAGTCCATGACATCAAATACCGATTCCAAATGTACCAAATCAATAATAGTTTTTGGTAGATTAAATGGAAAACCACAATTCTTGGTGATGAAATCAAATGTTATTGGTTCATTTCGACTATATTGACGTGCAATTTTCAAAAACATGGAACACACAAAAGGCATTTTCCGATTGATGGGTGCACAGCAGAAGACATAACGTGCTCTGAGTGGCAACGGTACATGTTGTATCATTTCAGCGAGAAATTTAAAATCCTCAATATTGCACATGAAATACAATGAATCATCCACAGTGCAGAGATTCACAAATATATCCATAAGATTGCTAAGTGTTGAGTTTGGCAAATGATAAGCATACAATTCTATTTGATCAGCTGTTGGATGGAGGCCTGCTTGTTTAAGTGGCTCTGGTAATTGTTTAAGAAGGCGTTGCAATGTTGTTAGATCATCAGGCTTGAAGGTTGTCACATAACCATGTTCCCATTGAGTTCGAAAGCGTCCTGCGCGTCCTGCTATTTGCAAAGCAGATGACACTGAAATGGTATCGATTTCACGTTCACCTTTTTCATTCATTGTTGGCTTCACTAGAGAATAGAATATAATACGACGTATGCTCCTGCAAAGCCAAGGAATTTTAATTATCAAATATTTTGGTATTTAGAAGGTTATAAACTTACAGATTTAGACCCATGCCAATGGCATCTGTGGCCACCATAACTTTGCAACTATTTTCTGGATCATTGAATTTTGCTGCTTGTGCAAGTTTTGTGCCCGGTGGCAAGCCTCCATAGATAACAGCTACCTCTTTGCCACTTTGGATTGTTATTAAAATTAATAATCATCATCAGATCATGTCTTTCAGTATTAAAAATCTTACCGTGCCTCAATTTCACGTGATACTGTATAAATATCATTTTTACTAAAACAAACAATACAATCTCCTGGCATAACATTGTCTAGGGTACCCAATGCCGAATCCTCAATAGTCAATTCAGTCAAACGTTTGTAATCCCGCACTTCAACTGTTTCATTTGTTGTCTCACAGATCTTTTGCAGTAGTTCAAGGGCACCAGCTTCTCCGCAAACATGAATTTCTTCAGCTATAAGGCCAAGAAATGCACGCGTCCATGCCCAACCACGTTGAGGATCACGCATTTGTTGAATTTCATCAATAACTGCCACTTCATCTATTGATTAATGTGATTAGGAATTTCTTTGCGAAGGTCTATGAAGTATGGAGACTTACATGGTGTATTAACAGATGTCATTTCTACAGTACAAGCTACATGATTTGCTGGTGTTTGTTCGTTGATACCAAATTTACGTTCTTCTCCTGTGACCAGATCACAAGGGGTGCCTTCTTCATTTGATTTATTATACACTTCAGTGGCCAACAGCTTAAGTGGTCCACAGTAGACACCAGTTTTAGCTGCCTTAAATCTCTCCATGGCATGATAAGTTTTACCTGAGTTCGTGGGACCAGCATGGAACACAATTTTTCTTGTTATAGCTCGAGCATTTGTATACCAATTGGCAGGTTGACGTAAATCAGAGATTTTCTTCAAATCATCCATACATTCGAGATGGGGGAAAATGTTTTTTGCATGACGTAGGAAATAGGGAAAAATATCATCGATGTGACCAGCATCTTGTGATATATCACTAAAAGTTATATGCAAATCCACTGGTAGATTCTCAGATTCTATGCAGTAACGTCGAAAAGAGGCAAACGCTTGTTGTTGTAAGTAGGCTAAAAAATGATGATAAAACATGAGTCAAAATCCCAGTTCTCTTTAATCAAATGATGTTGTCTTTACTTACAATCTAAACCGTTTTCCACACACAATGATTTGATTTCACGTCGCTGTGTGAATTTGTTTAATATTTTAAGTAAATCCGATTTCTCCAATTTTCCAACCAATTCCAATCCAACATCTTCTGAATCGCCACCAATGTTGTGTTGAACCGGCACAGGTTTGAAAAGTGCCGACACATTTGTTTCATGTTTTTTATTGCGTGAACATTGTGGCGTACACACATGTATGAAACGCTGGCGCCAAAGATCCCCCACTGAAGCAGCAGCATAGATGCTAGTTCTTAAGTTCAAAGTTTGTGTGGTGCTGCAGAGCAGATTAAGGCAACGTCTCGTGTGGAGCATGGCATTTATATATACACTTAATACTAGAAAACTTTTAACTAAAGAATTTGGTAAAAATGCACCGAACAAACTAAATACTAGTTTACATCACGTTGTGAACGTAATGAAACAGCTGATCCAAAAAGATATAACCTCAATGTCCGAAATGATAAGAAAAAATGCACTGTGAACAGTGGTATGAAATATAGAAAAAAAAAACAAAATATACAAAACAAAAATAATCATACAATACTAATAAATTTACATTGTATTTTCAATCATTGAAAAATTCAATAAAACACAAATAAATAAGGAAAAATCAGCTTCATTTGAATATTGAATCAGCTGTGTTGAAAAGTTTAGTTTTCTCCACACAGATGTCGCTGTTTCACCACACAACCACTGTTGCCAACTAATTTCTTTTTCAGCTACTCTTCATTTGATTTGTTTTTCTCCAAATTTTCCAACACTACTTGACCAAAACAATAACAAACGCATTAGAAAATTGGCAAATGACTCATATTTTGTAATAAATTGAAAATAATTCACATATATTAATAATAAATATTAAAAAATTATGGGCTTATTCGGCAAAACACCAAGCAAGGATCCCAAAGAACAGGTAATCATATGATATAGCAATGTGACGTAGTTTGGCTAAAGCTGACCTCATTCTGTTGATGTTGGTTCATGGCCAAGGCAAACCGAACCAGTTTCTTTTATGGCTTGCCTACGTCATAGTGTCAAAATCATTCATGCATTCATTGCAACTGCACAAGTTTGAGTTTATACTCATTTAATTCATTTCCCCTTCCATAGGTTCAAGAATGGACGCACAAAATACGCAAAGAAAGCAATGTATTGGATAGGCAAATACGCAGTATACAACGAGAAGAAGACAAAGTGAAACGTACCCTAAAACAGGCAGCACAGAAAAATGATCGTGACACTTGCATTATACTGGCCAAGGAAGTGGTGAATGCACGCAAAGCAATTAATCGTATACACACATCCAAGGCCCATTTGAATTCCATACAATTGCAAATGAAAAATCAATTATGTACGTAAGCGAAAATGATGTCAACCACTTTATCGAGTGTGTATGTTATTTATAGTTTTATTTTAATTTTAGCAACATTACGTGTTGCTGGATCCCTGCAGAAATCCACAGAAGTCATGCAGGCCATGCAAAATCTGGTACGTTATCCTGAATTAGCCGGCATAATGCGTGATATGTCTAAGGAGATGATGAAAGCTGGTATTATTGAAGAAATGCTTGATGAGACCATGGATTCATTTGAGGAAACTGAAGAAATGGAAGAAGAGGCTGCCAAAGAAGTTGATAAAGTTCTTTGGGAAATCACAAATGGCAAACTTGGTGAAGCACCATTACCACCGGAAGGCATTGCCTCTGATAAGCAAGCAACACCGGCTGCTGCGGCCACAGTTGAAGCTGAATCCGAAGAGGAGGAAGAAGAGGAATTGCAAGAAATGCAAAATCGTTTGGCATCATTGCGTTCGTAGAAGGCTGTGTTTGCCCGCCCACTCACTGGTTAACTGAACATTACCAAAACACAAAAGAAACTACTTTGCATATAGACAAAAATAATTATACATACTACATACAAAATTGTAGTTAACAAAAGATCCCTATTGTCGCCTATGGTGGTCTCTATACTTGTGCTCACCCAAATGTGTTGACACTTCTGCAGCAAGTGTTATGCTGTGTGCGCCCAGTTCAGTTTAATTGAATCTGTATTCATTTAACCCACAAAATTATTTAGGCTTTTCCAAAATTAACTAATTTATTTACTTAACAAACCTGCATCTGAATTTTATTTTAATTTTTAAGCTGAAAACATATTTTTAATTCTGTTTTTTTTTTAATTGTTACTCTTTTACTATTCTTATTTAGTTGCTTTACACACATTTTTAGCTTGACCTCTACTTATTCTGTTCTTGTTGATTTTGTAAAAAGTAATTACATATATTTTAATTTTTATTTAATGATATAAATTAATATTTAAATTTACATTAAAAAAAAAAAACAAAGAAAATTATATAATAATAAATTTTGTTATTAAGCTCAAACTCTTTCCCATTGATTGATTCATTCATTCATTCTTTCTACTTTATCAAAAAGGGATCCATCCCATTCATAGACCAACCGGGGAAATCCTCTAAGGCCAATTCAATAAGACAATAAGACGACTTAAAGCCCGCCCTAATGCTGGCAACCATACTGTCAGCCACCAGCAGCAGCAGCAGCAGCAGCACTTGAAGCTTATTGTATTGTCCTGCCTCTCCTGAGATGTGCCAAGTTAATTTGCATTTAAATTTTTTTTTTAAGCACGGACACAGGACACGGGACAGAGCACTGGAAATAGGAAGCTGTGTGTCTGTGTATAGAATAATGAGGGCGGTCGATGAGTTGAAGCTTATTATGAATGTCAATGTGACACGCGCCAACAACAGCAAGAACAGAACAATAGCTTCGTTTAAATTGTGGTAATTAGGTAGAAAACATAGAGTGAGGCTCTGGAAATGAACAAAACAACAACAAAACTCTAAGCTCTTGCGGGTTGTTAGATGATGGACAGACATTCAGACAGACAAACAGATTCAGTTCAGTCCTTCCCAAACATATAACTTTTAAATTGACAAAGTGTATTATAATTTTTTGGCATAACTTTTTATTAAACACATAAAAAAATAACAAAATACCTAAAAATTTGAACAACAAGAACAGTAAGGAGGGAGAATGAGGATAAGAAAACAAAACAATGGCGTCATTGAAACAAGTTAACTTTGCTGTTAATAAAAAATGGCCTCCTTTAATGATTCACATTTACATTGTTAATTTTGTTTGGTTGTGTCAACTTGCCGAAAATTCTAACCACAAGTGGATGAGATGGATGGGGAGGAGGAGAGTATTGAAGACAATGGGACAACAATGAGAATAAAAGTAGTAAAACCAAGAACCACAACAACATTTATAGTAGTTCAGTTTTATCAATGGTTAAGTACCCTTTAAACAAGCTTTAGATTTAGATTGGGGGACATAAGTTACACTCTTTAATTAAGTAACATTTTGTAGTTCTGTATACAAATATAATTATAATGTAAGGGTGGTTATGCCTTCTAGTAATTGGGTGGGTCTGAATTAAATATCATAAGTATCATAAGTGCATACGAAAATATAAATCTATTTCTCTGTGGATCGTTTAAAAAGTCCTTAGAAAAGCACTTATTTTTTTATAATTTTCTATTTATTTTTTAATATAATCCTCTTCTGGTTCTCAAATTTTTTTCCGAATTTTTTAACCCTTCCAAATATCAGGTTTAATAAAGTTTTCAAAACAGATGTTTGTTTTTGTGATGACATCTTTATTTGACCGAAATTTCTTCCCGCCGAGACATTTCTTCAGGTTTGTAAACAGGAAATTGTTGCATGGGGTTTAATCTGGAATAATATTCGCCAGTTATAGTTTTACCCATTCCAAGGTAATTGATGGGAAGGTTATCAAACGCCATGACCTTATTACCTGATAGACTGACCATGGTTTTCTCTGGGCAAGATTCTCCCGGATAAGTCCACTGCATTGACTGTTCCTTGGTCTCTGGCGCATTGTGCAAACCATGATTCGGTGAATATAGCCAAACACTACTTTGAAGTGGCCACACGATTGCGCTAATGGTCGACTGTAAGCACTCGCGCGGATACCTTTGCATTTCCAAATGTTTATGTAAAATAAGAGGTAACCGCTTAATTGAGAAGCCTATAGCTCCTGCCACCTAACTCACTTTCAATTTCCGAACGTCCAATAGCATTACATATATTTTATCGACGAATTCTGGCGTGAACATCTCCTTTGAGCGAACTGAGCGTTCGGTGTCACTTGAGCTGTTACGAATTCAGTGAACCTCTTCTTAACAATTTAAATTGATGGACACAGTATTTATCAAGCTTTTCTTTGGTCACTACAAATTTGTTGCTTTGATTGCTAATCAAATTGAAACCATGTGGTCGACATTCTTGACCATTTCATTTTTTTACTACATGTACATATGTATGACCTATGGAGATTACAATATCTACTTGATTGAACCACAAACCTCCTTATGTTCTTATGTCCTTATGGCAAGTTTATATAAAGATCCATAAGCTCAACACTCTCTTTTGAATGAGAAGAGTACAAACAAATCAATTGTTTAAGTATTTATTTTGACAATTGGCAATGAAAGTCAATGAAGCTTGCTGTCAATAAATTGACATGGCTTAAGTGATACAAAGTTTGTCATTAAATTATTGACATTCAAATCAATTGATGTTATCAAATATTGAGACAAGAATTCTGCAGGATGTATTAAATGCAATCAAATCGGTGGAAACCAAATTAGTAGCGAAAATTGAGGCAGTCGAAACAAAACGCCGAAGATATCAAACCCATTGTAAGAGACACAAACAAGGAGAAAAATAAAGAGGTTATAGATAAACTATCGTATATGGCCGAAGATATGTATGTCAAAATTAAAACAATAGAATGATGAAATGAAAAGCCAGTTAGAGCATCAGAAAGCGGAGAAGGAAGCTGAGTGTAAACGGATTACAAAAATGGAACAATAGATGAAATGCAGAAACTTCATCCACCAAACAAGGCAGTCCATGCCATAGGAGAGGGGCCGTAAGGAAGTCTGATAAACTCTGTGGTCAAAACATCAACATTCTGTATAGCTAACAATATTATATAATTTCTTTAGTTTTAGAAACTTTTAGTCCTCATTTAAACTTGAAGGAGCAATAAAGAGATTTCATATGAAAAATTCCATTCTTTTTAATTTCAATATCTAAACTATCATAAAGAAAGAAATAAGGATAAATAAACATAAGAGTATAAAATTGTTTCAGCTTCTTTATGGTACAATACTTGTATTAGAAATGCCACCAACTATGTGGAAAGTATATAAAAACAACTAAAAACATGCCACAACAATAACATCGTTGTCGTCGTTGACACCAAATTGAAATTGACAATTATCCTTGTGCCACTAGTACTCGTATATACATATGCACATATGTATGTATGTAGATGTATCCTTTTGCTTATTGCTACTCTATATATTCTTATTAGGCGTTAGCATATAAATAAGCAATTTTCATGCAACCAACCAACCAACCAACCAACCAACCAACCAACGAAGTTTGAGATGCCGTTTATAACTTGATAATAAAATTTACTACAATAATTGCACTATCAATGGATGGGCTTGATGGTATGATGATATGTATCTCTTGTTATTGCTATTGTTAGTATTGTTGGTATTGTTATTATTGCCACGACGACAACAACGATGACAACCGGAGTAGTAGGCAACGACAAAGCCGACAACGACAATGCCAAAAGCAATTTTTGTTGTGGTTTCTTGTGTATTGTGCCTCCCTCACATGGTGCATGGTGTGTCAGGAAACGATGGTGCCCGGAGTTAAGCAATAACTTTGTATTTTCTTTTAATGCTCACAAATTGATATAAATTTAAAAAGGACAACAAAATAAAAGTTTTACATACATACAAGTATTCGTATTTTTATTTACTAAATCTTCCTTAGGGTTTAAGTAAAGCCAATATCCAATCGATATGAGCACCCACACGAGTATAAATCCCAGGACCATTTAACTTACCATAATCAAGCGGTCCATATGATCTAATACCAATAACATAATGTATTACCCTTTTTAATGTGGTATTCATTTCTGCATAAACCAGAGGGCCACCAAAATCACTTTGAGGCGCTTCATTACCATCTTCGTTGCTCACACAAAGTTGTTCTTTACTTCCTGTTCTGCCTAGTTCAGTGTAGAATTTATCACAGCTTACATCAGATTGTACAGTCATATCAGCTTTACCTTTAATATAATGACAAATTGATACATTCCCCCTAATCCCCCATCCAATGGTTGTAACAGTTTGATCAAACAATTGATTATTGCTTAATTTTTTGTCCAAAGGCAAGCATATAGGTTTTATAGATACACTCGTATACTGCACATGTTCCCTTAGACGTAATAAAGCAATATCATTGTCTGTATAATTTGTTGAATAACGAGGATTCAAATGAATATGTGAAATAGAAACTTCTGTAAAACGTGGTAGACATTCATATTGCTGATTTAATATAGTAAAGCAATCTGGATTGGTTTTTAAGTTCCATTCACCAAGACGTACACTTCTTAAACCTTCTTTAAGGGCACAGCTAGCTGATGTGAGCACATATCGATGACTTATCAGAACGCCACCACAAAGAGGTGCCTTGGTATTAGCTATAAAGAAATTTCTTAGAAATCTTGCATAAATCTTTAGTTATTTTACCATATAAATTATTACCTGCAAAATTTCGATAAATCAATAGAACTGACCAAGGATGTTCATCAATTTGGGTTTGGTTGTCATCGAACATCTTATATGGTGGTGGATTTTGACCACATTCTGGTGGTTGTGGCAATAAATATCTCCATAAGCTTACCACTTTAATGCTCTGATAACGATGAGCACAACAAATTTCACCAATGCCATTACACTGTCTTTTAGCTAAATAGTTTCTTCGATTGAAGGCAAGATTGTCGCAATCTTTAAATTTTAGGCAATTTCCTTCTTCATTGTAGGCTGTCTTGCATGGACCACGTTGTGTCTTATCTGTTAAGATATTTGCAATAATAACCACATTATACATACAATACTATGTATTTATAAGAAATAAAATAAAGTTTACCGGCTTGGATTCGTTCAATTGTAAATGCAATAAAAATTAGAAATTTTAATAACATTTTTGTGGTTTAGCTGGCAACAAATGACTGAATGACTCTCAGACTAAGCAGTAAATGTATTGTAGTTTATAATATAATAAGAAATATAATACTACATTAAGAATTTTCGTTTTATCAAGTTCTTTCTTAGAACATAATTCTCAGAAAATTTTAACGATATCTGAAGCGATAATATTCATTAATAAAAGAGTCAAAGTCTTATTCGTTATTATAATCAGCAATTTTTCTTTAGCAAAATTCTTTTGTATGTGATGAGTCATATAAAATTCTTAGAGTTTTTAAACTTTCTGGGTGTACAGATAAACATTGTGGAGGTTTTTTTTTAATGACTTTAATCGGCCCAAGTAAAGTCAGAATGCGAACCAAAGCGGCCCACTGTGGAAAACAGAAACTTCTTTGGGCCGATGGTCAGCGAACAAGTTGAAGTTGTCATAGTAAATCCACTTTTCGTCCCTAGTCACCGTTTGGTGCAAAAAACCCTTTCATTCTTCTTCGGCATGAATTTTGGCGTATTGGGAGCGTTTGAGATTCAATTCTCGGATCGTTTCCATCAATTGATATTGGGAGCGCACCTCAGTGATAGTTTCGTTAGGCTGGATTAGCTCATGGTAGATGACTCCTAGCTGATCTCATCGGGTTGGCAAATGAAGTTGATGCATGGCCCGGATTAACCCACGAATTTTTGCGCTTTAGTTTATCGCGGTGTATCCACTTTTCATTTCCCATCACGATTCGATGCAAAAACCCTTCTAATTTTGATAAAAAGTCAGGGGTTTCAACCTTTAGAACACTCCCATCTCGTTCTTTGTCGCTGGTGGCAAAATCATCACCTTTAAAACGGAGCATGTTCCCCATATGTTTTACACAGCAATTGGTGTTGCTCAAGTGTTAACTGATACTGACATTCGGAACATGATGGTCCTATGCGATTCATTGCTAGTTATGCGAACTTTTGTAAAAGGCTTAACACTTATCTGTACACCCAATAAAATTAAGTGCATTCCAAAGGATAATAAGTATATTCCGTAGAAGTTTTGTGGCTTTTATTAAGTTTATTATTTTTTTTAATATAAATAAAAATTATATTTAATTCATGGTTCAATAATACCTAGAATCCAACTAATTTGTGATCCCACATGAGTATAGACAGCAGGCCAATCCTTTTGACCACATTTCTGTGGACCATAGGATGTTATACCCACTAGATAATTTATAAGTCTTTTTGGTTTTCCAATGAATGTAGCATACACCAAAGGACCACCAGAATCACCTTCACATGTATCAATACCTTCTTCACCACCAGCACATAGTTGATCTGTACCCAAGGGATTATTCATCTTAGTTCCACGATATTTTTGATTGCATACAGAATTATCATTTATAGTTAAGTCAGCTTTTAATTTACGATCACTGTAATAACCATTTTCGGTACGACCCCAACCGACAACTGTTACTTTCGTATTGTTCAATTTGTTGTCACGCAATGAATTGTCTAAGGGTAAACAAATTGGTTTTATATTGCTTCGGGGAAATACATTTCGTTTAAGTCGGAGCAATGCAATATCTGGTTTATGCGATGAAGTGTAATAACTCGAAGGCATTGAAATTGTACTAATTTCAATTTCTAAGTACTTATCAAAACAGGAACCGAGACGATCACAATCTGGATTCACTGACATATCCCATTCGCCAAGACGAACACGTTCCAAACCTTTCACGACAACACAATGTGCTGCTGTAAGCACATAGCGTTCGTTAATCAAGGATCCACCACAAATATCTACGTGTATAAGAAAGAATTGTTAGATTTAGGAATATTTTTACTGTAACTATTCTACTACATACATGATCCATTATTAAGTATCAATTGCACTGTCCAAGGATGTTCATCCATTTGTGTTTCTTGGCCTCCAAGTATGGAATAGGGTGAACCATTTTGACCACAGTTCGGTGGTTTTGGTAATAAATCAATTGAATTAAATGTATCTAAAGATTTAGGTTTATAACGTTCTGCACAACAGATATGTTCTTCTGCTGTGTAATCGGTTTTACATTTACTATTAGCAATATAGTCTTCAAGTTTATCTGATGGATCACCTTTTTGCAAGATTTTAAAAAGACCCGAACACTCAATTAGTTTGACACAAATTGCAGTTTCATTATAGGCAGTTTGACATGGTACACTCTCTTTATCTGGAAATATTTTAAAGGAAATTTCTATCCATAACTTATAATGATTCAATCTCAATCTTACCCACTGCAATTGTTCCAGTTCCAGCAATTGAAAGAAATATTATTAAAAATATATTAAACATTTCTGTTCGTCGTCTGTTCTTTATGAAGCTCAAAGAGAAACTGATATTTTACATTATTTTTAGAGAATTTTGTGATAAGCTTTTAAAGAAAATATAAAATCTTTTTACATACTCATACTTGTGTATTATTACCATATATGCTAATAATGAAGTGATTTTTTTTATCACATACAAAATATGTACTCTCTTTTCATAGGTTGAGCTTGCAGTTGAAAGTATGACAAATTTAAATGAAGCATAGCTGCTGCCCAATTGATATCCAGTTCTGCTGTTCTGCAGTTCATTTTCATTCCATTTCATCTCTTATTGCTTATCATCATTCCACGTTTTCTACTTAGATTCATTTTACAGAATGTTAAAAATTGTAGGCAGCTTGGAGAACTAATTAATTAGTTCATTACATTGAAATATTCAATTTAACATCAGAATTTATAATGCAAAATTATAAATTGAACTTAGATCATATTTTTTTGAACATGACGAGGTGTCATATTCTTTTTGTCATATTTTAAAAATTATGACAACAAAAGAATGATATTTATTTCCTGTTTAATATCATCAATCCATTTTAGTGGTGAAATCATTTCAATTTCCACTTGGTCTTGCGATTTTTATTTGATTTTGACATGTTGTGACACATTCTAATTGCGCAAAACACTTGAACACTGAATACTGCTGCTATCTTTTGTTGTTGTATGTTTCTATAGTCCTTGATGTTGTTGCTGCTGTTGCTGTTGCTATTTCCTGTTTCAGTGCTGCAGAAGACAACTTGATTGAGTCCAAGTGTTTTCCAATTGGCCAGAAAAATAAATAAACTTCACAAAAAAACAGAAAAGAAATGTAAAGAAATAGAATTGTGTGAGAAACTAAAAATAGAACTATTTAATCGAAGAATCACAACTTCAGACATACCAACACAACTCAACTCAACTGAATTCAACTCAACTCAACTGTACTGAACTCAACCCAAATGAACTCAATAAAAGAGGTTTAAGTGTTGCCAAGGGGGACAGACACTTGCTGTTAAAGTTTGAGTTGATTTTGCTTTGCCTTGCTCAAAAGGCGTGAAAACTTGTATTTGTTCATCATGAATTTGAACTCAACTGAAATCTTGTGGTTTTTCCTGTCTTTTCAATGCAACGAATTGCATACGAGATGAATGCAATTGGAAAATGAGCAGCAATATAAATTCTAATCCTTGAAAAATCTCCACACCTTTTTCTAGATATTTCAATAAAATATTCATTGACTTTTAATAAAAGAACTATTAATAAAAGAAAGATATTCTTCTATGTGAGTGTGAGTGTGTGAGAGTGTGTGAATGGGTCATTATCAGGAGAAAAAATTGGAAAAGGAACTGAGAAATAATGGCTTTTGGTGAGGAAAATCACAGTAGATCTTGAAATCAAATTCAATAAGTATTAAAACAAACAAGCACACACACACACATGGATACTTAATACAAACACATGTATAGTTAAGTAGGAAAAGAAAGTATAAAATGGGAAATGAATCCTGCATGTGTGAAAATATATACACAATAAATAAACACATTCTTTTAGTTAACCAAAAAAAAAAAAACCCAAATAAATAAAAAATAAAAGAAAAAAGAAATAAAAGTGAAAAAACAATTGATGGGAATAGATGGGAGAGAACATTGGTATATGTATTAGAAACTATTTGACCTGGCCATGGATGTAAGCAAACGTATGACTGAGGATTGCAAATACCATCCTGGTCCTGGTGCTGCTGCTGTGAAAAGTAAGACGAATGGATTTCAATTCGTTTCAAGTGCTTTTAACTTAAATACACTGACAAACACAAATGGACAAACTCCAACCAAAGGACGACGACTAACTAATACAATCAGAATCACATATAGTACACATATAAATGAGTGTAAATATGTAGGTATTTGTATACAGTGTATTTGTGTTTAGTTTGTCTTTGGTTTGTCGCTGAGTGTTAACACTTTTGTGTATATTGTTGCTTTTGTTGTTATTGTCGCTTTAGTTGTTGGATACTTCAGGCTACAGGCTAACAAGGACAACGCCAATTTTACTATTACACATACATTTTACAGAATGCATTTCATTAAATACATGTAGGCGGGTAGATCTTTCTACTAGGACACTATACTATACTATGTGATGTGCTGTGATGTGTGAATGAATGGAGAATGTAGAACTTAAAGAAAAACACTTGTAAAAGAAATTTACGATTGGTAATTTTTATTGCGTTTAACAAATGTGTCATCATCCTTACATTTAAGGATGTAAGAATGTTGTATCCCTTTTCTTAATGTGATTGTGGATAAAAATGGCATCATTTAAGTTTGAATTTTTATTAGTTTTGTAACTGGATTTCAGGAACTTCTAACATGCGATTCGAGAATGTAGAAGTGCTAAAGTTTAATTTAATGGAGGCAATTTCTTTACTTTATTTTGTGTTAAATTAAGTAGTTATATGAATATAAAGATCATTTACAGTAGTCTGATTCAGTTTGTATAGAAAACATTGTTTCATAATTCAGTTCGAGAACTAGACTTGGACACGGTAAAGAATATTCGCGGCTTCACTCAAACGTGTAAGAATAGCAAAATGGAGAATCAACAAAAATCTGATGAAATAATTTCATCTGCATTTTTACCAGATTTTTCTTACTTATGGTTAGTTTGAAGATCAAATGACAAGAAGAAGTTTTGCAGAGTTCAAGAAAATTGTTCAGTTGTCAAGTCATTTTGTAAACAAATGAAATATGTACTCACAGCTGCCTCAATAGTGATTCACTTTGAAATTAACAGGCAGAGAGTAGTACTTAATTTGGACGGCTGTCAACTTTTCTCGTTGTCATGTTAACACTCTACTTGAAGCAAGCAAACATGATTACAATGGACGTGTTTGCTTGCAATTAGCCAACTCGCTGGGTTTTAGCTCGCCAACTAGTCAAGAGTAAATGAGCCTTTAGGTTCAAATGCACTAGTAGACTTCACCCGCTGACGATTCTGCATCATATATTTTTGAGATTTGATTCTTAATGTAGACTATAGTAGATTGTGTTTGTTATTAATCTAAGCTATATAATATTGTACATTACTTCTTCTACTTGTAAAATGGTTAAGTTCATCAAGACACTCAGTTAAGTGTGGATCTTTGGGCATTTCATATTCAATCTTACATTGAAACAATTTTAGATGCTTTAAAAGTAAAAATGGGTGACACATGCAGAAGGCAAACAAAAAGATGAATAAAGTAACTTCATACTAACTCTGTGTTAACTCCAGTAACCTTAAGTTAAAGTCAGTATTAATGTTTCTGTTAAAAAAAAGATATTCTTTAGAATTATAACATTTCCCATTGTAATTGAAGTTAGTTAACTTTAACATGATGACCAGAACAGGTTTGCAAAATATTATACAATTTTTAATGGATTTTACCAAATTTAACGACTTGCATACAATATTAAATGTCAAACTTTCTTACTTTCGCTCATATTGTTACAGCCCCTAAAAGTATATTTTCTATATAGAAGAATACTGTTTGTTTTTTTTTTGGTTCGTTGGTTGTCGTGAACACTTAAAAGGAAATCACAAATGCCATATAATATTGTACATTAACTTTGCTTTTCGTGTTCAAAACGAAAAATGTCCTTTATATTTTCTAACAAGACGCGGATACTTTTGTATATGGTTATGTGAATAAGTATGTATGTATTTGTATTTGGAGAGTATCCGTGTGTGTGTGTGTGTGTGTGTGTGTGTAAATGGAAAATCAAACTTAAAGAAAAACGAACAAAATATTGGAGTGGTCCTTGTAATAAAATGGTGTGTAATGTCGCCAATCGCATGGGACAAAGAGTACTTACTACATAGCCTACTCATATTACTTGTTCGACTACTATGATTTTGACTAAATTCATGCTGGTATTGGAGAGTGTTAGAATACAAGAGCATGACACTTGTTTCTGTGAGTGAGTCTGATTGTATTTGGTTGTTTATGTTTTGCTGTGCTGAACAACATTAAGAAGGGGGAATTTATATGTAATATAGTAAATTGCCCTTTTTTAATTTAAATAGGGAAAAAATAGAGAAAAAAATAATGTAAAAACTCCGCTATGAACTCAATTACGTTGTGCCTTATTTTCGTTATTCGTTGACTACTTTCTCCATCCTTGCTTGGCATGCAAAATGTGTCAACCCACCCCACCCAATGCTTGTACCTAATAGTACCATCATCAATACCAGCCAGCACTTTGCATACTGTACATATCTAATTTTCTTCAAATGCCCACCCATTCCAATTCTATTTGCTTATTTAATTTTAAATATTGACTTTGACTCTTGAATTTAGAGCAACCGCCTTGTATGATTTTTTTTTGTTCTTTCAGCTTTGATATCAGAGTCCTTAAGAGTTCGTTGTAGCGAAACTTACAGAGAAGTGAGAGTCAGTTAGTCAGTCAGTCAGTCCTACTGTGTTTAGGGCACCCAAATTAGCTTTGAAAGCTTTGCGAAATGGCATGGAAAATGAAAAATAGTAACCCAAATTATAAAAGAGACACCACTCACTCACTCATTCATTCATTCATTCACTTAAGCGCCAAAGGACGAAATTCAATTAAGAATGCTTTCTATGTACAATTTTTTCTTCCTTTTTTCTTCAAATGTGCAAAACAAAAATCTTTCTTCGTTAAAAGTAGAAGGAGAAATTTCCTTTGATTAACGTGCTTAGAAAATCAAGAAAAACATTTAAATACTCGAAGGAAACACATTCATCCTGAGCAGCAGAAAAAAGTGAGCAATATTTAAACCATGAATAGGAGAAAAAAAAGGATAATAAATAAAAGTCTCAAAATATTCAATTAAATTGGAGAGCAGAGTGAAAGAAGAAGATGGAATGAGAGATTATGTTATACGAGTATGAACGTGTTGAAATGTCAACGATGTCGTTATCGATATCGAGAATCAATTGTTGTTCCCAAGAAAGAAGGAACGATGACGACAACGTTGAATACAAGAAAAAAACTTTTTTAATTAAATAAAATATTGAAGATTGAAACGAACGACAAGGACATACATACTACACATAGACAACAACCATAAGAACAGCACCAAAAGGAAGAACAACAGGAACTAAAATGACAAAACTTAGTTGTGTTGATGATGTCAACCGAGGAGAGACCTTGTCGGCATAAGAAGCATAAAAATGTCGAAGACAATATATGCCATGTTAAATGCTCCTCCACCACCACCACAAGCCTTCCTTTCTTCCTTGCCATGGCATGCCTGCCATAGCAAACCAAGCATCCGAACTTCACCATTCATCCATAGCTATTAACTTTGCGTTGATGATGTTGATAATAATAAAAATAATAATAATGGAGGCAAGCGGTTGCTCCGATGGTTCGGTTCTTCTTTGGTTTCTACTTATACAATACTTGAGTTGACTAGACTTGGATGGTTAGATGGTTGGATGGTTGCTTCATTGGTTTTGCCATTTTGCCCATATTTAGTGCGTATGTATGAGGGTGTGAGATGCATAAGAAATGTCTTTTCAATGACAGCTACCAATGATGATAGAGCAATAGCAATAGCAATAGCAACAACAATGATAATAATAATACCAATAATAAGCGCAAGGATAACACAACAACAACAACAACAACAACAACAATAAGAACAGCAGAAACAACAACAAATTGTAGCATAACTTTTCTGTTGCTTCTGCTGCTCCGTTTCTGTTTCCAACATTAACAAAGTCCTGAAATACCAAAGTTGTGGAATTTTATTTCTTAACAATGCATGTTTTTTTTTCCTTTTCTTTACTTTTCTGACTTTCTTTTCTCTAGCATTTTCTTGCACAAAATGACAGCAAGCAACAAAAACTAGAAAAGGATTCGAGTTGACTTTTGAACAGAACCAAACAAGAACGAACCAACGACACCATCATGAATGCATAAGAAAAACTAGACAGAAAAATACTCCAACATAACATACACATAGATAGGAAGCGTTAAAGTACGAAGAAAGAACAATACAAGAAAATGGGGGAAACACAAAGAGAAGGAAAGAAGTAAAAGGAAGAAACATGAAATGCTAAAGAACACTAAACTAAAATTCCAAATGAAATATTATCGTTTCGATGATGATGATGATGATGAAATTGGAGATGAAGATGCCTGATAATAATGAAAATCAAGATGATTTCAATATTGAAGAAGAGAAAAATGTTGCTGTTGATAATGATGATGAAATGATATTGATTTGATGATGATGCTGATATTGAAGATGCGGAAATTATATGCCATGAGAATGTCAAGTGTTCATTTTTACCCTTGCCCATGTTCTGTATACTCGTATTGTTTTCCATTTTCTTTTTGATGATGTTGTTGTTGTTGTTATTATTGATGTTGTGTGCTTTTTATTTCAATTGTTCTTGTTTTTGTTTTTGCTTTTGTTATTGATTCCTTTTCCTACTATTGTACTGTCATTAATGGCATTATCAGTAACAGGAATCTAAAATATTTTGCCTTTTATTTAAACCACAAGTATGACTGACTATCATCTTGGTTGGTCTTGGTTGGTTACTATTCATTTCTATGTATGTATTTTGTTTTGTATTGTATTAGAGATAATTTTCCAATAAGAGAAATAAATGTTAAAAGTTTATGTGTACATATACTTTAAGAGATATGTGTCTGTATAAGGATATTAATTTATAAGTAAATTGCATTGTACCATTTATGAAAAGAAACAAGTGAAATGGAAACTTAATAGATCATGGCCTGAAGATTTCTATGGTAAACTCTGTAATTGGCACATAATGTTATTTTCAATGCCTCAAAAATCCAGACAACTGATTATGTTGCCGTACAATCAACACTATTTTGAAAGAAGCTGTCATCAAAAGGCCATTCATTGTATACTGAGATATCCACATCTGGAAAGAAATGATACTTTTGCACCAATGCAATTTGAGAATATAAACTTAAATTCCTTATGCTCGAAAAACTCAAAAATCCAAGGGTGTTAGAATATGAACTCCATAAATGCTTGATGACTTAACTACTACTATATAAAAATTAGTTTGAGATAAAGTGAATTTAAAAGAAAATAATTTCCCACACAAATCTCTTCTACTGCATGACAATGCAACTTACCATCAATATTATTATCATATATCAATAAGCCAGCAAACTGCACAGCTCTTATCCAACCTACTTATGAACAAAAATGCTAGTCGAATTGTGAAAATGAAATATCGAAAATGTTTTTTTATCCCTTATACAGCTTATGTCCCAATAACACATCTGAAATACAATATGTAGTTGTCCTACTTGTCGAAAATTCCTTGGTTGTATACATAATAATTATAATAAGATGGACGAGTGGCAAAATGTCACCACTGAATTCAAGAGAATAATGAAGACAATATCGAGATCATCAATACCAATGAAAATGAAAACGAAGATTCACGAATTCTCCGATCTTAAGCTATGTATATGTATCTGCGTTAAATACTTGTCTTAAATGTCAAAAAATTGAACTTTAATGCCGGATAAAGAAAAAACATTTTCAATTGAATTTTAATCATATTTTTGAACATTTCGAGGTGTCATATTCTTTTTGTCATGTCTTAAAATTTCTGACAACAAAACAATGATAAATATATATTTTCTATCAACCACCTCTTTCATTTCAGTGTTAAAATCAATTCAATATCCACTTGGTCTTGCGATTCTTATTTGATTTTGACATGTTTTGACACATTCTAATTGCGCAAAACACTTGAAAATACTGCTGCTATCTTTTCTTGTTGTATGTTTCTATAGTCCTTGATGTTGTTGCTGCTGTTGCTGTTGCTATTTCCTGTTTCAATGCTGCAGAAGACAACTTGATTGAGTCCAAGTGTTTTCCAATTGGCCAGAAAAATAAATAAACTTCACAAAAAAACAGAAAAGAAATGTAAAGAAATAGAATTGTGTGAGAAACTAAAAATAGAACTATTTAATCGAAGAATCACAACTTCAGACATACCAACACAACTCAACTCAACTCAACTGAATTCAACTCAACTCAACTGTACTGAACTCAACCCAAATGAACTCAACAAAAGAGGTTTAAGTGTTGCCAAAGAAGACAGACACTTGCTGTTAAAGTTTGAGTAGATTTTGCTTTGCTTTGCTCAAAAGGCGTGAAAACTTGCTTGGCGTTTTTATATTTGTGCATCATGAAACTGAACTCAACTGAAATCTTGTGGTTTTTCCTGTCTTTCTAAAGCAACAAATTGCATACGAGATGAATGCAATTGGTAAATGAGCAGCAAAGTTAATATAAAATAATGAAAAATATTCATTGACTTTTAAATAAAAGAACTATTAATACGAGTATAAGAAAGATATTCTTCTATATGAGTGGGAGTGTGAAGAGGTCATTATCAGGAGAAATAAAACTGAAAAAGGAAGTGTGAAAGAATGGCTTTTAGTAACGAAAATCACAGTAGATCTGGAAATCAAATTCAATAAGTATTAAGACAAACAAACACACACACGCATAGATATACAATACAAAGTTAAGTATGAATAGAAAGTGTAAAATGGGGAATGAATCCTGCATGTGTGAAAATATGTACACAATAAATAAACACATTCTTTTAGTTAAAAAAAAAAAAAAAAACCGAATAAATACAAAATAAAAACAAAAAATATAAAAATATAAAAATAAAGAAAGGAATGGATGGATGGAAGCCAGGAAGCAAACAGTCGAATGACTGAGGATTGCAAATACAATTCTAGTCCTGGTGCTCTTGCTGATGCTGTGAAAAGTAAGACGAATGGATTTCAATTCGTTTCAAGTGCTTTTAACTTAAATACACTGACAAACACAAATGGACAAACTCCAACCAAAGGACGACGACTAACTAATACAATCACAATCACATACACATATAAATGAATGTAAATATTTGTGTGTATATGTGTTTAGTTTGTCTTTGGTTTGTCGCTGAGTGTTAACACTTTTGTTGTTATTGTCGCTTTAGTTGTTGGCTACTTCAGACTACAGGCTAACAAGGACACCGTCAATTTTACTATTACACATACATTTTACAGAATGCATTTCATTAAATACATGTAGGCGGGTAGTTCTTTCTACTAGGACACTATACTATACTATGTGATGTGCTGTGATGTGTGAATGAATGGAGAATGTAGAGCTTAAAGAAAAACACTTGATAAAACAGGAGAAAATTGTAGACGAAATTTACGATTGGTAATTTTTATTGCGTTTAACAAATGTGTCATCGTCCTTACGTTTAAGGATGTAAGAATGTTGTATCCCTTTTCTTAATGTGATTGTGGATAAAAATGGCATCATTGAAGTTTGAATTTTTATTAGTTTAGTAACTGGATTTCAGGAATTCGTTTTAAGAATGTAGAAGTGCTAATGTTTAATTTAATGGAGGCAATTCCTTTACTTTATGTTAGTCATACGAATATAAGGATCGTGTTGTCCAGTCTAAATTATTCCTACCAAAACGATGGAAGAAAACATAGTTTCATAATTCATTTAGGACCTTATAGGCATGGGAGCGATATAGATCGATACCATCTGCAAAGCTCTTAGGTTCCCTACACCTTTTGAGCCATCTTACTGCGACATAATGGCAATCCAGCAAGTGGAGATTAATTATTATACTAAGTGTTAAATTTTTAAAAAAGTTATGCATTTATTGTAATTGTAAAAAATAAGAAACCCACATTCGCGCACACACAACGACAATTAAAATGCAGTTTCTTACATTTACGCACGCACATGACGTGCAATCCAGTTTAAGTAGGCGCCCACACGTGTATAGACACCAGGCCAATCACGTAGACCACATGGTGTTGGTCCAAATGAAACGACACCAGATAAATAGAAATTCTCTTGGAAATCATATTTCTCCAGAACAACTAGTGGGCCACCGGAGTCACCACGACATGAATCAACACCTTCTACTCCACCGGCACACAATTGATTCGCTTGCAGCGTAATTCGTTGCGAAGTATATTTTCGAGCGCAGTCTTGCAGATCGCGTACAGTTACGGTAGCCTTCAATTTTCGTTCACTATTACTACTTGATTCCGTACGACCCCAACCAGATACATCCATGAATTCACCAACATACAAATTGTCACGTTGTTCATCATGATAGGGCAAACAAACCGGTGATACTGTTTGGGTGAATGAAACACGATTTTGTAGGCGTAAGAGTGCAATATCATTGTTTTGATCGCGAGAACTTGGATTATATTCGGGATGAGTTATAGCCTGGGCGACAGGTATATCAACATATTCATCGGAACAATCCAGGCGACCATTACGTTGCTGTACACAATCGGGATTCGTTGCTGTATCCCATTCACCTAGACGAACACCAGTGAGACGCCAATCCGAGGGAATTGCTGAGACACAATGAGCGGCTGTGAGCACATACCGATCGTTGATAAGAGAGCCACCGCAATGATGACCTTTGGTATTACCAGCTGCAATGTGTAGAGATAAGCAATAAAGATTTAAAGACTCAATAGGCATAGGTTAAGGGTGAGTGTGTTGACATACGTTTTGTGTATTCTAGCATTGCAAGCCATGGATACTCTGATCTACCAGTTACATTACCACCATAAATGCGATCAGAAAAGACTTCACCACAATTAGGAGCCTTTGGCAAACTATTTGGATGTACGTAATTTGTTTGTTGTGAATTAGAAGAGCCTGGACCAGGCACTGGTCGTGTCAAGGGTTGAGTGACTGGTCTTGTAGGCCTGGTTGGCCTTGTTGGCTGTTGTTCTTGTATGTATCGATCCGGACAGCAGAGCTGAAGTAGTAAGTAATAAAACGTGTTAATCAATTGATTTGTTTGAATGATTCATTCATTTAATGAACTCACAAGAACTTGATTGTTCTGATAACCACATTGACTGCTGCGTAAGTAAGTGCGCTCCTCGACAGACAATGGACTTTTGCCCATCAACTGATACAGATATGTGCATTCTGTCAGATAGATACACTGTGCAAACTCATGATTGGGCGTTGTACAAGAACCAAAATTGGTAGCTGTAAAAAATATACAAGTATTACATGAAGTTTTTCATCAATCATGTCCATTAGTCTCTGCGGTTGATATGTGTTGATTTCCAGTTTTCCCTTTCAATACTCATCGAATCATCATTACCGACAGCACAAAGTGAAATGCCAAGCTCACGTGAACAAAGCCTATCGCATTGCCCTCAGTTAGTCGCTCATTAATTAACAAAATTTCTTTGTTTCATTTTTATTACAATAATTGTAAGAATAATATTTTTTGGGGTTTTTTTGTTTGAAATTTAATTGTACATATATTTTATTGTATTGTACTTGCCTGCGTATGAGAATTTTATGAAAATCCCAATGACTAATAATATGTTTATGTATAAATTCATTTTATTATTGTAGATTAAATGATATTACAATAAAAACAAGTTAGGATGAGGCTGATACTAAATATTCTGTTTTCATAGATCGAACTTGCGGTTGAAAGTAGTATAAGAAATTTAAATCAAACAACAGCTTCTTTGTTTGGAGGCTGCTGGCAAACTGATTTGCAGTTCTGAGATTGAGTCTCATCCTCACCATCACATCTTTTTTTGTTTCTCTTTGTGCTTATCATCATTCCACGTTTTTTACTCATAATCTTTTATAGTATGTACGTAAGTAAGTTAGCAGTCGGGGTTTTGAACGTTCAACAGGTTCGTGCACATTAAGTAGCGGCATCAGAGCATGCATGGCTCATACTAGCTTTATCATGAATGAAATTTAAATCTTCTACTTGAAAATCCGGTTTTCGTTTTTTTTTTTTTTTTTAATTCAATTTGTTTTGAATACAATACATTGAATTACTTTACAATGATGAGTCAATGAAGAGAAGGGGCTCTAAATACTGTACTAAATGTATAATTATTTTAGTGTGGCGATGCATAAAGAATTTTTATTTATGTATAATGCCTTTATTCACCAGTGAGTGAAGTTTCAAGAGATTCACTAGTATTAGATGCAACTATACTCTTTGTAAATAAATTTAATTTTCATTTTTAAGACTTGTTGAAAATTTAAAAGAAATTAATTTTATATTTAATTATTTCTTAGTTATGATATTAATTTACTTTAACTTAGTTCGATTACAATACTATACTCGTATATGCAATGCATGGCGTTGTTTTTAGCAGTATACTTAGAGAAAAAATTGAATTGTACATACTTATGTATAGGACAAGAAAAAAGCTGTAAGGAGTATCTGATTTTGGTCTGAAGAGGTAAAAGTATTTGAATAAATATGCATGTAAAGTAGAGTACTTTCGGTGTGAGATAGCAAAACCGTAGGTGACAACTGTAATATCGTATCAGTGACGACTAGGAGCACACCAGCGAGGACAGTTGGAAGGCAGAAGTTAAAGAGTGAAGTGATCAAAAGGAAGTTGAGCGTTTTTTATAATCATTTTAATATTAATAGACCAATTTACATGTATTTGCCTACAGAAAATTGAAGAAATTATCAGAAAAATGTTGTCTTTATTAAAATGTACTCGTAAAACAGGGTCCCATTAATGTTGAACAGAATTATAACACTTTTTTTTTATTTCATGCTTTTTTGTATAGAAAATGTTATAAAAATAACATAACAATTGTTGATATTATAAAATAATCTTTTAGAAAAATGTTTCTTTGATATTTCAGAATATATTGTACTACATATAATGATAGAAAACTTTTACTGCACATAATCTCTAAATTTAATTTTAAAAAAGAGTTTTGAACTGAAAAGTAATGGTTGACGACATGCCCTTGACCTCAATATGGCATGTATATCAATATAAGTTCACTATCTTTAAATAAATGTGTTATACATATTCACTCTAAGCTCTGCTACAAATGTATAAAAGTTCAAAGCATATTAATATAATAATTAATGTACAATAAGCAACAATGCAATGTGACAGTCGTGTGGTATGAAGAAATGAAGAATATTTTTTAATAGCTTTGAAATATAAGTACAAAGTCACAAGGTGCATGCTAAAGTTCACCACTGACCACAGTCAACGCAATGAAACTTTTATGATAAACTTTCAATGTCTTTCGAAGCTCGACAACAGAGGGAGCTGCGGTTGATCTTGGCTTTCCCATTCATTGTAAGCTTACATAGCTTAATCTTGTGATCATGTTGTTTAGTTGGTTTTGATTCGTTGAACGACATGCTAATGCGGAATCGATCGCCGCGTTGTTTGCCAAAATACATACATGAGTATGTATAAAAACTATTACATATATTGATAACTGTTTTGTTGTGCGTGAGTGAATAGTGTAATTTAAATAGTTTTGTGAAGTTGTGAAGTGTTAGGATAAATTAAAGTGCCTGAAAATATGATCTGACTAGAATTCTATTGTGACGGCGGCAGTCGCTCTACTTACCATTGCAATGTAAGTACTGATTAAAATTATCTTAGTAATAATGTCTTATTATGAACATAACTTTTTACTTCGATAAACTCAAGAAACAGTTTTCTGAAATGAAAAGAAATGTTTTTAGTATTCAAAAGTGTTAAAAAACAAAAACAAATACCGTATTTAGTTTTAGAAAATAATAGCATAGTTGTTGCATATCAAAGTTCAGTTTATTTTTTCGCAGGCAGCGAAAACAATGCACCTGCATTTATCAAACTTTTACAGTTATAAAAATATGTATCAAACGTGAACTATCAAAACAAATCAAAGCATAAAAGAGAATTGACAAAATTAACTAAGTTGAGCAACGGTAAAATAAGCAAACAAGCAAAAGCAATTGATATTGTTGCTTCTCCTAACAATTGATATTTCTTTAATGATCATTATTTCTTTATTCTTTTCTAAGATGTAAGAACTTTCAATGAAGCATGCAATTCTTTGATTATATTTATTTATTTACACATGCATACATAGACAATATAATGCTAACTTATAGTTAAAACTATAAATTAACAAGAGTAATTTTAATTTTTATATTAGTCAAGGCTGCCGGGGACTTTGGCAAGTGAAGGCTAGGTACAGGTACGTCCATACAATTGCACTCCAAATAATATTAGTGATACTCCTTACTAAGTTTGATCATTCTTGTTTTTATGATTCTCTTTATTTGTAATTCTTTTTTGGGTTTTGTGATGACAACACAATGTCCCGTTACTTTTGAATTTTTGTACGCTTGTTGTTGTTGTTATTTGACTATACACATCGTAGGCCCTGGTATCTAGTACTGTTTCTTAATTGAAGGTGTATAGTTAAATATTAGAAAACCATTTTTGCATTACCTTTTCATTTTTTTATTATTATATTCTTTATTTGCTTCTGTCGTCAGACAAGCGACAACCAGCGAATTTTATCGTATGTTATAAGTCACTTAAGCAAGTTTGGATGAGTTAATCACTCATCCGGGATGTGGAATGGGCCACAATTTGGAATGACATCCCCGGAGATGAAGTCGGCAGGGTAGTCGAGTGGTTCCAAGTGAAGGTAACATGCATAGATTTATCAGCATCGAAGCAGATGTTTCACCTCTAGCCACGGCACCATGAGGGCCAACTGGTCTTGCAGGAGAGTAGAGGCTACAGGGGAGTCTCATCCATATATGTATATCGCTGTTGCGAGTTTTTCGTCTCTGAAGATTGTAAGGTCCGACATATACAGCGTGTATAGGATGGGCCTTAACACACTGGCTTGAGGAACTCCAGGTCGCATTATCTTTATGTTAGAATCCTGGCCTTCGTATCTGACATAAAAGGTCGTCTTGTACAGAAACGATCTTAGAATCAGATAATATAGTGCCGGCAGTAACTTCTGTAGCTTATACAGGAGGCCAGGGTGCCAGACTCTGTCAAACACTTTTAGGACATCTTGGAACACGGCAAACCAACACTCACCATGTTCGAAGGTATTGAGGATTTTACCACCACTTGGTGGCTCTGGGGTTCCGTGACATTTTCTGAAACTGAACTGGTGGTCTGGGACCATTTCACCTACGTTTATCAGTGGCAGAACTCTAGCCAGAAGTAATCTTTAGAGAGTATTGCCAGCAAGCTAATTGGACGGAGCATGGTTTGTGTTCAGGTTTTCCAGGCTTGACTATCAAGATTATCTCAGCATACTACAAAGTTAATTTTAGGGTTCATTCATTTATTCATTTATGTGGTTTAAGTTGTGATTTTAAATCTACTTAGAAATCTCAAGAAAGCAGAAAGAATTTCTAAAACATTTTCGTTAATTTTTGGAAGAAACAAAAAACCATTATCATGATCATCAATATAACATTGCATTCCATGCAACCATATTTACTTTCACAGAAGCGAAAATATATTTTTAACTAATAAATTAAAAATACCATTACCCTATTTTCTTTTATGTAAAAAATATTTAAAATATTTTGCACGAAAATTTCCAATAATAAAAATAATTGTTCAAAATTGGCAGCTGGCAAAAAATGAAAAATGTAACAGGCAAATAAATAAAATAATATAAAAAAAAAGATCCTTTTATTTTTCAACAACTTAAAAAATATTTAAATTTCCATGTTGTTGTTGTTTGTGTTGTGTTGTGTTGTAATAAATTGAAGTTTTGAAACAAATTTCATATGTTCGAAACCATAAAACTCATAAAAATTTCATATGGAAAACTCAGTCAGTCAAACAAAAGGAGAAAAACAAAATAAAATGTAGGTAAAAGGTAAAAGTTTTTCATGACATAAAACGAAAGGACAAAAGTTTTCTTTTTTCTCTTTCGCATCTCTCGCACATGCTTCAAATGTTTGATGTTCAGTTGTAGTATTTGTACTATCTGTAACTTGTTTTTCAATGGGCCACATACTACCTAGATACTTTTATGAATATGCATATGGTACTACCTACAAACATATATAGTAGTATTTGTTGTGTGTGTGTGTTGTGTATATTTGAGTGATATATGTGTGGCTTTTGAGCAATAAGTGACTTTGTTACCCTACAAGTGCGTTCGTTAACTATACCCAAACATACACCACACACACACACACACACACACACACACACACAAGAAAGATACTTTTATGTTCCTAGATACAATATAGTACAATATATTTATATGAACAATATATGTATGTAAGAGTATACTATAGTATGAGAGATGTGACTGATTCTCAATGGTTTTCAAAATGAAAAGATTTTTATTTTTGTTTCATTTTCTTTTCTTTTTTTTTTCTATTTTTTTTGAGTGCGTCTAGTGAGATATTGTGTGATGATGTATTGATGCTAGGCGAGGCATTAATAATAGGCTCAAGTTGAAATTTGCTCTTGGCAAAGATTTATTATTGATGCTCACATGGGCACACACATCCATGAGTGAATGAGTATGTGCGTGTTAATGTGCCCAGATATCTGATGGGCGTTTGTTATTCCTTTCCTTTACATTTTGCCTATTTCGACATTTGAACTGATTTAAATCTTGATATTTTATTCTTTTTTTTGCATTGTATTGTATTTGTTTATTTGCTTTCTAGCTTCAAGTCCTTAGTTTCGTTAAGCTTAAGGAGTTTCCATTTTGGTTTTAAGACCCCAAGTCACTTTACTTCTCCTTGTTGCGTGCCTCATTTGTGAGCTGAAGCATTAATTTTATTTATTTATTTATTTTCGTAAATTTCCATGCCCATTTTAGGTTTCGTTTGTCGTCTTTCAAGTGTTGACTGTTCTGTAAAATGGTTAAAATGTTTAATGGGTTCCTTTCCACACTCTCTCAGATTCTCGATGGCTTTCTTTCTCGATAACAATGAAGAATGAGTTCTGTAAATTGTTCATACAACGCGTTGACTCGTCATTGTATTGTAGTTTACTATGCTATGCCCCTATGGCATACCATACATATGTACATATATGTATATTTTGTGTTTGTTTTTTGGTTTTTTGTAATTGTTTTTCCTTCATTTTTTGGTATGCCCTTTGCCTCATGACTCATGTCTCCTCATATACCATACATACATATTTGGTTTTTCGGTTTGTTGCACACTCATTTTACTTTGATTGATTGCGATTTTCAATTAAGAAATTGAATTATATAATATTGTATGTTATATAAAATCTTCTATATATTGTTATACATGTTTCATGTTGTTTTATAAGGAAAAAGTTAGATGATATATGTTAGTAAATTTGTTTGTAGTATTTTAATAAATGAATTTCATAATTATTTTTAGTTGTCACAATAAATGCTTTAATAAAAGTACAAACAAAGAAACTTATTTAGCATGAGACCACAAATAATTTGCGGTTCTTTTGTCTGAAATGATTGATATTTCAAGAAACATCAACAGAATTTTTGATTTAAAACTGAAGACACATTTGATTTATTTATTAATTTATTGAAGCTTTGTATTATATGAACAACATCATGAATGCTATGTAGTTTATTGAACTTTGGAAATACTTATTGTTAAAAAATGTATGGTATAGCAAAACTATAGGTTAATATAAAAATTATAAAAATGCTACCCCTAAAACTATACTTTAATTTTTATTTATTCAAATTTTAATACAAAAAATCCAAATTTGTATAAATTTTTTAATTTTTTTTTTTTGTAAGGTTATAAGAATCATTAAATAGAATATCTTAGTTTGTTATCAATAGCAGAGTTGTTCTATTATAGCATTTAAAAATCAGAATCTTAGAATATCGAAGATTTTATCTGTGGCACTCGAAGAAGAACTAAGGTGAGTTGTTGATTATCTAGAAATTCTTAAAAGTACCATTATGTCGAAAACTAATTCACTTTTACTGAGGTCATATTCACTTACTCTGGTTAGTTATGAGCTGGTCAATCAGCACTTCAAGGGATATTGTTGTTTTTTGGTATTTTTTTAGTATTTATTTCATTTGCAATCTATCGTATATTCAGCGAGTTTGATTGAATATTCTTATTGCGTTTCTTTTATTTAAATTTTAATTATCAGCTCTAAATGCCAATGGCAGTGAGTGCAGCCGATTCAACCTTCGGGTATGCTGGCTGTTGTCAAGCAAGTTAACTGCAAGGGGATTTTCCTGACTTTCCAGCCTGGAGATGTTTTTGTTGCTGATTCTTGCGATCTCCTCATTGATCATGGGTGTTTGAAGATCTCTGTGCAGAACTGAGTTACTCACATAGGTGCTCCAAAAAGCCTACGTAGTAGTTTTGACTGAAACCTTTGAATAATCTCAATGTTTGAGTTGAAGGCAGTGCCACAGAGCTGTATTCCATAAGTCCACACCGGTTGGAGTTGAGACTTTTAAAGTAACAAATTGTTTCTAAGTTTCTGCGAGCTTGATCTTAAGAGCCACATAATTTTTAAGATTTTTAAGTCAAGCTGTTTCCTTTTTAATTTTATGTGGGGCTGCCAAGTTAACCTTCTATCGAGAGTTAATCCAATGTATTTCGCTGTTGAGTTTTCTGGAATGGTGTCTCCATTAAGACTTATGGGAGGGCAGCTCTTGTGATCCATGGTGAACGTTACATGTGTAGATTTCTCTATGTTCACGGCAATGTTCCATCTTTTGAGCCTCGGTTCTATATCATATCTGGTTCTGCAAGATGGTTCAGGCTATCCGAGGATCGCTGTCAGTAGCCAAAAAAGCGCTATCATCCGCATATATTGCAACCAAAATTCTTTCATCACCTGAAATAGGTAGGTCAGCAGTGAAAAGCGTGTGCCAACACACTACCCTGGGGTATTCCAGCTTGGATGGCCTTAATGTCTGATTGTTTGTCATCGTATCTTACGTAAAAAGTGAAGAAGGAAGGACTTTAATACCAAGTAGTAAGGAGCCAGTAACAAAGAGAATATAATGTAATACAAAATTGAGCTATTGTCACCAATAATCAAGAATTAATCAAGTAACAGTGTAGCTTCATTTGGTTTCTTGTTGACTGTATACTCATTTATGTATATAACATTATATCATTTTATAATTCCTTTACATTTACATGTATGTATAAGAATCTAAACATTATTAGTATGCTTAACAAATTGTTCACTTTTTTAGTCACTTTTCATCATGCAAAGCAGGCTGCCAAAAGCAATGCAGCTGCCTTAGTTGTTTACCATATTCTAAACTATCAAAACAAATCAAAGCATAAAAGAAAAAAAAAATAAAAGTTATTAGCAATCAACGGTTGAACAAATATTTTATTTTGTTTTTAATTATCCTTCTTTATTTGAAATCTATCCATCAATGACAACGGTAGGCGAATTTAAATGAAAAACTGCCTTAGCAGGAGACGCATCTGTCCAGGAGGTTGATTGCGAATTGATTATCATGGTCCTTGAGTTTGACGATCTCCTCTCTCATCGTTAGAATCTTCAAGTCTTTGTGAGTGAGTTATCGAGTTTCTGAAGTACTACAGGGCACCGTAAAACTTTCGTAGCTGTTTGGATTGGAACCTCTGGAAAAATGTCCCAAAATTGTATACTCGTCTTGGTATACTGCCTTCAATATGGTCTTATACAGTAACAGCTTATTATGTAGATTCACTTTTGTTTTCGGGTTGAGGAGCCAACTCATTCTTAGAAACTTCATTTTCTTTTGATGCTTTGATTTTGATGTGTGCGAAAAAATTCTTTAAATGACAATGAAAACCGCATCAAATCTGTTGCTTCGTTTAGAAGTTCTGAGTATCCAAACAATCAGGAATTTCGACTTTGCTTTATACTATGTAATAGTAATAATGATGATGGCAAGACTATTGCTAAAAACAATGGGCAATTCGTTCCCGAAATTGTGTTCGCTCTCAAAATGGATGTTGCGACAGCTAATATGTATTTTATGAAAAAAGCATTTACTGCCAATGACAAAGAATGTTTTTAAATGTTTCCATCTAAGATGTCAAAATTGCATACATTAATATTAGTAAAATGGAATGGATATAAGAAATAAATTGCATTTTTATGAATTTAAAAAATTCTCTTCTAAAGTGTGAAATCATGTGATATTAAAGTTTGCATTCTTTTGAAAATGACGAAATTTGGATAGAATTTAGTAAGGAATTTTTTTTTTATTTTTAATAATTTTGATTTTATTGTTTTGTTCTGCAGCAATTTTTGCAGAAAAACTCAATCGGCGAAAATATTTGTTTTTCATTTGAATTTTCTGTCATTTGAATTTGTCTTTTTTTTTTTTTTTTTTTTTTGTTTTTAGTAATTCTTGTTATTATTTAATTTTGTTTAATAATTTTGACAATGAAAATATGTTAATATTTGTTTTTTTATGTTCTTTTGTGCAATGGAATTGTGTTCATAATATTTTTCCTCCTGGTTTTAATATTTTTTTTATTATTGAATTGTAAGTCTGCCGAATTGAATTAATCGGGAATATATGTTTTTAATATTTTTTATTTTATATTTTTTTTGTTTTTATTTTATTTTTATGTTTCTATTGTTCCGACTATAATTATTATTATTTTATCATGCACTAGGTATGCATACTGCATTCGTATACATTACTTGCACTGCATTTTTAAAAAACTTAAAATGTTAAAAAAAAAAATTGCATGTGTGCCATCGTACACGTGATAGAAGTGAAACTTAAGATCAAACAGAGAGAGAGAGATCATCTCAAAGCAAATACAACAATACAACATTTGCATACAAAATATTCTGTCCAGTTAATTTAGTTATGTCTGTCTTTCAGTCTGTCCGTCTGTATGTTACTTTTGTTTTCTTTGGCGTGTGTAATTGATGTTGTCGTGTTTACGTTTGCTGTCTATTCCCTCCTGCACAAAAATTAAATCAACAGCAAGCTTCTGTGTTTCTCGTTCTCATTTCTTCGTGTATTCGCTTGTTTTTGTACAACACACAATCCGATTGCTTGCATGTTGTTGCTATAAATATTTTTAAATACACAAACTGCATGTTGTTGTGGAAATGTAATCTCTTTTTTGAGAATTTTCCGGTGGATTTTCACAAATTTTATTATTTTTTGGGGATATGGCAATAGAAATGCTATTTGTGCAAAGACTTCTTTGAAATGATTAATGTTGGGTTTTGTTTAAGCAAAAATTAATATATATCTATGGTGGATTTCATAAAATAATCAATTTCATCAATAGTAATCTAATCTATTAAATTTATCACTTTATTAAGCTTTCCATTGTGCAATTTACTATAAGAGTCTTAATCAACTTTATTTTATTTAACTTACTTATATAATTGATTATTTTATGAAATCCACCAAGTCAAGCGAGATTAAATTTTAACTGATTTCATACCCTTTCCATAGGACAGTTTCTATTGTCATTTGCTCCTATACAACTTAAAAACTTAATATTTATTTTGAGTTTATAACATAAACAAAACATGGTATGCATAGCTGAAAAATTTTACACCAAGCATTTCAGATAAGAGTGAAGAAATAATGACATGACACAAAAAATGTATCATGTTGTTTAACCAGTCATAAATGGGAGTACCATTCCAAGCAGTTTCATAGTGAAGTATATGGGTTAGATCCTTGATGTCTTTGCAGACCGCAAGCAGTGTTGTTGTCGTTAACTGCGTAGCTTCGTATGGCGCAACCCACACCGCATAAGTCAGAACAAAAGACAAGACAAAACGGAAAAACATATCTTGTTGTCGATAGCTGACACCCTTTCGTCTTTTGAAATCAAAATTGAAATAGAACACATTTTCTTCCCTTATTAGTCAAAGACCTTTTGTCTGATCCGATGTGCTCTTATCCTAATTTTCTGACAGGAACAGGCTTACCAATTTAGAGGTATTTTCAAAAGTCAGAATGGGTAGAAAACGCAATTATATTTAACAATATTAAATTAATTTAATTTAAACGCAATTATATTTAAAATATTAAATTAATTTAATTTAAATATATCTGTGGCAATAAGTAGCTCAAGTCGAAAATTTAGTTTGAACGCTATCATTATTAATGGCGTCGAAACGCGTATTTCGACTAATTAATTTTCAGAAAATACAGCTTAGAAACATATTTCTATCTTTTTACTTAAATGTATTTGAGATTAAAAAAGTTTAAATATGTAAAACCAAAAAGGAATTATTTTACATAAAATGGACAATACCTCAAAACATAGACTTTCGACTTAAGCTACTTTGACTTATTGCCACAGATATGTAATTGCGTTTTCTTCCCATTCTGACTTTTGAAAATACCCCCAAATTGGCAAGCATCGACAGGAACCATTGAAAATTTACAAAAATCGATTGGATTATTTCTTTCTTTTTTTCAAGTGAAACTTCTTTAGCGGCGTTGCGCAAAAATTGAGTACAAATTTTGAGTGAAAAAAAACAGATTGTAACATTTTTCGGATTCTGTATCTCATGAACCGCACTAGGTAAACACTTGAAATTTTTACAGAATGTGTATTTCTATTGCCATATCCCCAACAAGTAATAAAATTTATGGAAAATCCACCGGAAAATTCTCAAAAAAGAGATTACATTTCCACAACAACATGCAGTTTGTGTATTTAAAAATATTTATAGCAACAACATGCAAGCAATCGGATTGTGTGTTGTACAAAAACAAGCGAATACACGAAGAAATGAGAACGAGAAACACAGAAGCTTGCTGTTGATTTAATTTTTGTGCAGGAGGGAATAGACAGCAAACGTAAACACGACAACATCAATTACACACGCCAAAGAAAACAAAAGTAACATACAGACGGACAGACTGAAAGACAGACATAACTAAATTAACTGGACAGAATATTTTGTATGCAAATGTTGTATTGTTGTATTTGCTTTGAGATGATCTCTCTCTCTCTGTTTGATCTTAAGTTTCACTTCTATCACGTGTACGATGGCACACATGCAATTTTTTTTTTTAACATTTTAAGTTTTTTAAAAATGCAGTGCAAGTAATGTATACGAATGCAGTATGCATACCTAGTGCATGATAAAATAATAATAATTATAGTCGGAACAATAGAAACATAAAAATAAAATAAAAACAAAAAAAATATAAAATAAAAAATATTAAAAACATATATTCCCGATTAATTCAATTCGGCAGACTTACAATTCAATAATAAAAAAAATATTAAAACCAGGAGGAAAAATATTATGAACACAATTCCATTGCACAAAAGAACATAAAAAAACAAATATTAACATATTTTCATTGTCAAAATTATTAAACAAAATTAAATAATAACAAGAATTACTAAAAACAAAAAAAAAAAAAAAAAAAAGACAAATTCAAATGACAGAAAATTCAAATGAAAAACAAATATTTTCGCCGATTGAGTGTTTCTGCAAAAGTTGCTGCAGAACAAAACAAAAAAATCGAAAAAATTATAAATAAAAAAAAATATTCCTTACTAAATTCTATCTAAATTTCGTCATTTTCCAAAGAATGCAAACTTTAGCATCACATGATTTCACACTTTAGGAGGAGATTTTTTAAATTCATATAAAATCAGTTAAAGTTTAATCTCGCTTGATTAGTTCATTACTTGCCTTACGGCTATTTGTGCAAAGACTGCTTTGAAATGATTAATGTTGGGTCTTGTTTAAGAAAAAATTAATATATATCTATGGTGGATTTCATAAAATATTCAATTTCATCAATAGTAATCTAATCTATTCAGTTTATCACTTTATTAAGCTTTCCATTGTGCAATTTACTATAAGAGCCTTAATCAACTTTATTTAATTTAACTTACATATAATATCTTAAGAAAGAAATCAACTACATTAAGTCAATCAATTTTTTCTCAGTTTCCTAATTTAGAAGACTTCGTGACTTAGTCAATAATCATCATCATCATCATTAAATATTTAAAATGCTTGAATTGATGATTTATTTAAATTACTGACTAATTAAGTTTCTTGTTTTGAGCAATCATTGCATTGTTATACGGATAAATCAAATAAATTGGGTATTTGCCAAAATTTTTCCCAAGCAAAAACCAATCCTTCAAATGCTTATTATTAAAAAATATTTTTGGGTAATTTGACTGATTTTCCATTCATTCGCTTGATTGCACAACAAAAAGCAAACTGAACAAAGCAAAAAACAGCAGGCAATCAAATCATGAATATCAGAAAAACAAAAAGAAAAATACTGCAATTTTGGTAATTTTCTTTTTGCAAATTTTATGATTTGATTGATTTTCATAATCAGAATCAGAATTTTTTTTTATATGTATGTGTATATGAAAGAATAGATGTGATTAAATGTGTATGATTGAATGTGTTTTATGTGGACCACCCATAAATTCTACAAATGTGGAAAATTGTTGAACAATGTTCAAATGTTTTATGGTATGTATGGTATATTGAAAGTAACAAAAACCCAATCAGACAGAATCAGTTTCAACAGATGAAAGAAATTTGAACATATACATACGTAAAACAAGTAAAGTAATTGTATCTCATAGATATTGTAGAATAAATGAATGTGTGCACACAGAGCCGCAAACATGTAAAATTTAAATAATTTATGTGTTTGCCATTTATCGTAGTACGACGTACTCTTTCTTCAATTTGCTTCCATTCGTCATTCGGATGGTTTTATTTGAATTTTTTTGTTTTATTGTCAATAAATGAAAACACAAAAATACCATTTCAATTACAAAACAATTGATTGAACAGATGCTCATTTGCCCTATGCGGAACTTATATAACCATAGGCATGGGCTTTTTGTATTTGTTTGATTCTGTGTCATAATGTTATATTTTCCTTTCTGATGTCTTTTTGTGTTGAATGATTTGAATTGTAAAAGAAAAAGTTAAAAGCACCTGATGCCAAACAAATCAAATAGTGTATGGAATACAAACGACAAGTCTTTCGCTAGTGGAGATGAAGAGTAGGAGATGAGTTTAGTTGAGTTGAGATGACGGAAATTAAACTCCAACAAAGTTGCCTTAAACCATGAAAAGTGTCACTTTCCATCCCTCTTTGGGGTTTTAGTTACCTAAACAACTTACCCAACTACAATACTATTCACCTTTCTACCTTTGTTATTGTATCTTTGGTTAGAAGTTTTCCCCTTAGCTGTTGTAAAAAATAACAAAAAAATGAATGCAAAAAAATCACAAAAAGGTTAGGAAAAATGATACATTTTTATGATAATTTGATTATCTGCTTTGGGCATTAAGGAGCAAAAACAAAAACAGAATGAGATATACTACTACAATATAATATCCATCGCGTACCACACGCGGCGGCGGTCTCAGTTTATTAATCTTAAGCGGTTTAAGCAACTCAATCTCAGTCTCTCAGTGTCTCAGTCTGAGACTGCCAGTCTCATATTGAAGTTTGTCTTCATCTACATCAGGATCAGGATCAGTCTCCCTTGGCTTATTTAAGTATTCAAAACTTATTGTGAGTCTTGATTGTTCTTGTCTTTTGTATTTTTTTTTTTTTTTTGTTTTGTTTTGTTGTTTCTAAAATGCCTATACAGGTTTAGTTAGCCCTCGGGTGTCTTTAGGAAATAGTCGAGAAATTTTTACTTTTCTTTTCTTTTCCTTTATGAAAAAAAGGAAAGAAAGAAAGAAAAACAAAAATTGTTCTGCTTTGCCTTTGTACTAAGGTTCCTTCCGTGCGTTCCGGCATAAAAGTTTATTCTTATGACTTTTTTTTTTTGTATTGTTTTAAGAATTTCCCTCTGTTCTTCTTTCTTTTTTTGATGAATACAATACTCATACACAGACACACAGATACATGTATTTCAGTTACTTGTTGTTGTTGGTGTGCCTCATTTTGTTTTGTTTTTAGCCTCGGCACACGCTTTTGCAATAAAGCATTTTATTTTCCGGTCGGTCTCAAGGCAACTGAAAAAGCGAAACTTTTTACGCGTTTTCCGCTCCTGTTGCCGTTGCCTGTTACCGTTTCAACTTTGCTGTTGTCTTCTATTTTGCAACAATTTTCTGCACATAGAATTCTATGAGAGGCGAAAAAAACAAAAAACTTTAGGCCTTTATAGCTTAAAAAGGCGAAAAATAAAAATAATATATAGAAAAAAATGAAAAAATATGGGAAGCAGAAACGCTGCGGGAAATTTAACTTCCGCTAATACGTCGGAAGGTTGGCAACATTTAGCTTTTTTGTATAGAATTTTTATGAAATTTTTCTCTTCTATCGCATAGCAATTTTTTCCTTCATTTTTATTATTTGTAACTTTTTATTTTTGTAGTTGGTTTCTCCTCATTCAGTTTTGTTTTTTTTATGAGAGCGAGCAACAATAAAAACTCACATGAAATCTGCGAGGACCATTTGAATAGTATCGTAAGAAGCATTTGTCAGGGTGTTTGTCTAATATGGGTTAAGAAAAAGAAAGGGAAAGGATAATGTTTAGTTTTAGTGAGGCAAAAGGATTGAATTGGATCTACTTATATATGTAAACGAATACAAGTATACCCATATAAGTTTTGTTTATTATTACTGTCAATGATTTAAAGTAAGACCAACTATTGCAAGTTTTTTGTTGCTTCTTCATTGCGACTAGTTACATTTTTATTAGAACCAATGAACAATTTACACAGGATATAAGTAATGCTCTTCCTAGTATTAAACAAACTACTATACTGAGCAGGGAGAAATGTGCTACTGCTGTGCACTTCAACAGCTACACCGGCAGCAAAGCCTTGTGGTTTTCTTTTCATTGCTATTGCTGTGCTGGCGTGCTGCATATACACAACAGCACATACGACAGCATAGCATTGGGTTTTCGTTGTGCTGCCGTGATGGAAACTTTTCGCAGTCACAGCATAGACACAGCAAATGAAAAAACTACACCATTTTTACACCCTGGTACTGACTTTTTAATGCGAAATTAAATATTGTGGTTTTTACGTTTAAGTCTTTTTGCCCATAGGGTTGAGACTGCTAGGGTAGAGGCTTCATTATTGATATAGTTCATCAGTCTCTCTTTGTGGGGGAGATAATAATTAATTGTGTCCCCAACTGAATCGATTCCAAGATCACGTTCAAAATCGGAACAGCGAATGTACCAAGGAGTACCAATAGCACATTTCAACACATTGTTTGGATTTGCTGCATATTGTTTAAGCTGCAACAATCCTATATCTGAACACAGACTTTAATACAATATTTGTTTGTATAGGAGCATCTTATTTTGAATGGATAAACATGACTCATAAGCCATTATATATTTGTATATTTTAGTTCCAGATCCTTTTTCTTTTTTTTTATGTGAGCGCTAAACCTGAGCAGAGCATGTAAAGGTATGCCTGAATATTTTGCAGTATTCGAATAAGGAATTTTGACACCATTTATATAAAGTGGAAGATATTGCACTTTATTCAACGTGATGTTCAAAAGCACTGAATCCGTTTCGTTTAGTCCCGTCCCGTCGACAAATGTTGCTGTGATGCAGTTTTGATTGCATGGCGATCGATGGATCGATTCAGGTAGATTCAACAATGGAATCGGCTGTGAATCAAAACAGGGATGACAAATTTCTGATACTCGTAGTGTTGGAATAGCTTATTAAATTATTGTAAGTGAATGCAAATTGATAAGCTTGGAAACTCTATTGTCGCAGGGTTGACATTACATTTTGTGTGAAATTTAACAACACTGATTTGCGGTTGTCTATGGTTCTATGTTCCTAGGTTTGACATATGTAATATTACAACCCTGTCGAATTCACTCTGCTTATTGTAGATGACAAAAATAGAAATCTAGTAGTCATTTACTCTTTACACATTGTTTCCTTCCGATTGGAAGTCTGAATAATTTATTGTCTAAAATATTAATACATACAAATTTGGGTTTCCTTATATTAAAAAATATTTAAGCAGTTCAAGGGACTCTGAATAGCTGCAAGAAAATGCCGAAGCATGCACATAAAAACCCAAAATTGAAAAATCTTGCTACTGGTGGGCAGTCAGCTAATGTCTCAGGTCCAATGGCTGGCAATGACCAACTGCCCACCACTTCGCATTCGCCAATTGATTCAGCAACAGAACCGGGAACATCAATGAATGCTGCTAATATGGCCAAATGGAATAATCTTCAAACTAGAGAAAGTGCTATGCGTCACCATAATGACTCGGCTGTCATTGAAACTAATGTTGCTGAAAATTCCATGGACATAGAACTAAAGACTTTGCATGGCAAAAAAGATGAGACACAGACCAATCAGGATGAGCAGACTATCGAAATGGGTGAGCCATCAGGGCAGGAAGCACCAAAACAATCACGTCTTAGACGTGCTGCTGATATGGTTTTTTATGGTGTCGAACAATTGGGTAAACGTGTCGCTTCAGCTTTTGGTATGTCTTCGTCACAATTGTCTTGGTATAAGAATTGCTGGACTCAACCAGGTCCACAACGTGATCAATTGGGTTTCTTGGAGCCAGGAAATGGCATATAGTAATAATAAGAATATCTTCAATATCAGCAAAGGTAAACAAGAAGTAAAAATATAACATATGATGGTATGATCAAAACAAAAACACATTTTAATTAACTTTAAATTAAAATTTGGCAAAATTATGGTAAAAAAAAAAAAAAACATTATGATGAATACAAATCAATGGAATGACAATTTTTTTTATTAAATGTTTAATTTTCTGTTTTCCATGGTTCTAATAATTTTAACAATAAATAAATACTGTTCTGCAAACAAGAAAGATGTTTGTGATTCATTTAAAAGTTTTAGAGGAGGAGATTGACTCACAGTCCCCAAGGCATAGATTGACACTCAATTAGCTGCTCTTGCCATTGACCCTTATCACAAATACACACATACACATTATGTGAATGATGCCTCGGACTTTGAACCTTTGTGAAATGAGATGCTTTTTAAAATGTTTTGTGTGTGTTTTTCAAAAATTTACTCGTGCAGAAGTTCAACTTATGTAACAAAGATAAATTTTTTGTCAAAATATTCTTTTTTGAGACAATATTTGTCTTTCCCTTTCATTCTTCCAACAAAATGATTCAGTGGACGAAACCAAACATATGCAGATGCTTTCAAATTGATAGTGTCAGATACAAGCTTTGACTTGTCTCTCACTCTCTCTCTCTCTTTCCCTCTGTCTTGAATTTGAGTTATGAGTTCTTATCGCACACCACAAAGGAAAAAACAAAAGGGTTTATTCAACTAATCTGGCATTAAAAATTCAAGTCAAATACACACAAAAAAGAGAGGTGGTTTTGCAAACCAAAAAATAGGAAGAAACCTTTAAATAAAACACAAAAAAATAGCAACATCTTCTATGTAAATTCGTCTTTTCTAATTTTGGTTTGGGATTGGAGAATGTTGTAAGCTGTGTGAGTAAGTGAAAGTGAATGTGTAAAAGGATGTGACAGCCGCAAACGCATTTGAAAGCTGAGTAAGCGTATGGATCGTTGTCCTTGTTGTATTTAAATTTCCGTTTTTGCGATTAGATCGATGACAATAAAACTGAAAAATACAATAGTATCTCTAAGCTTAATAATGATGAAAAGCATATCTACATAGTACTATGAGTGTAAAGGGTGTGAAAAGGTGTGGCACACAACCCACTGACTGATTCTCTGATTCTATGCTATGTGATTCGTCATCATAAAAAACATAGTAGTAGAAAACATAAAAATAGAAAGAAAGAAAATTCCATTAAAATTCAAAAAACGCAACGAGCATGAAATTGATACCAAACAAAAATATTCGCTTTGGTGTTAGAGTTGTTAGTATTTTTCTTCTTCAAACACACACAAACACAAAGGCATTTATTTTGTTAAACAAAAATAGAAAAATTTGAGTTGAATTTTGCTGTCAAAGGGTTTTTTTCCTATTTATTTTTGTTGGTTTGTGTATTTTTTTGTTTTGGCATTCATTTTTCTTTGTTTTTTTTTTTGACTTAATGCTTCCGGGACTCAAAGCTTCTTCGCTCCCCGAGGCCTTACATACATTTGTAACATTTAAAAGTTTGTTTCTTTCATTTAGAATTTTTGGAATATTTTTCCCCATTTTTTGTTTGTTGATGATGATTTTCCAATTTGTCTAATTTCAACAATTTTAAAATGATTTGTGTGTGGTTCTTTGAATTGTTTATGCTTTTATCCTTATGTTGGTTATTACGAGTATCTCACTTGCACTTGCACTTGATTGCTTGCTTGCCAATGGATATTCATTTGCATTTATCATATACTAAATATTTGATTAGGAAATTAGTTTTGCAATTAAAACAATACAAAATCCTTTATGCATTGCATTGTAGTATCTAAGTATTTATCTCATATGAGACGAGTGGGGGAGTAGTATGTGTAAATATGATTGTGTTTTGTAGCACTCGTATATTGTATTTGTGTATACATATTGCGTAAGGCTTAAGTGTCATTTTAATTATGATTTGAAGTGATGATATTGATGATGATGCTGATGCTGATGATTGTTGTTATTGTTTTTAATCACATTTGAGCGCGTGTTGACTCAATCAATGAATGAGTTAAGCCCATAAATGAAATCAAAGAGATGCTTTTGAAAGCCTCTTGGCATTTGGCAATTTATTAAACAATTCAATTAAGAATTTAAGTAAATGTTCGAAGGTGATGAGTAAGTGTGTGTGTGTGTGTTTGTGTGTGGGCAAGTATCTGTGGTTAGACACAAAGAGTGTTGGTTAGTGTTAAGGAGTTCATAAGAGTAATAAATAGTTAAAGGACCCATCAGTTTAAGAATTCCAATTTATATTAGCAAATTAAACAAATGACATAACTTTAAATTTTTACAACCAAAAAATTTGTTCAAACAACACTTTTCCCATCCATCGAATTCTTAGTCGTCGTAACCCAATTCCTTTACACTAACTTCACCGGCATCGATATAACCGGTTCCAAAATTTGAATTTCTATAATTCCTGAAACCATTATTCATATAGCTCATCTGTTGAGGTTGGGGTTGAAGCATCTGCTGGTATTGGTATTGTTGATATTGACTGAGTGTGTTCCCACCATAACCATTTGAATTGTTATAGGAATTCATTGTGGGATTTGATTGATGACTGTACATTTGATTGTTGGGCATAAAACCTCCTTGTTGTGGTTGTCTGCTATCGATGAATGCTCCTTGAGTTAAATAGTCAGCGGAACCTGCGGTTTTATATGCCATTGGATTGTAGGGAATATTTGAATACATCTTTGTAAATGTAATTTTATCTTTTTGTTTAAAGCGAAATGGGTGCGAATTTTGTAAGCCGAAATTTAAAATTTTTTGTTTTTTCGTTATGAACTTGGTGATTTTATTTTTCCAACTGAAACTTCTCATTCGAGTTAGGTGACAGGTAAACTTTTTTTTAGGTTTAAATGCCTACTATGATAAAAAAAAACACTTAAGTATAATTCATGAAAAAACACTCAGCTTAACTGTGCAGCTCTACTGTACAAAAAAGGTTAATAAATTGATTTGAAAGTAGGTGGGATATATATTTTCAATTAGTTTCATGTACTGAGCAGGGCCGAAGTCAGGGGTATCGGGGCACGGGGCAATGAAGAAAGTGGAGGACGTTTCATCAAAAAACAAATTTAAAAATAATACTTTTCTGATGAGTGATGAGCAATGACGAGCAGTCGATAGGTTTGAGCCCTGTTGCCACATAGATCAGAACCAGATTCCAGTACATCTGCTCCAGTAATGGCGCTGTGTCGCATAGACCAGAAACGGCACCAGGATCAGATTTCAGTTCATTTGCATCAGAAAACGAAAAAAGCAGGGTCGCATTGGGAAAACAGTGCAGCCAGGTTGCATAAAGAATGGCATCAGATTTCAATGTATTAGCACTAGAAACCGTTTTTTCCTTTTGTTTTGATTGTTTTTCGTTAATTAATAAAAAATGTCAAAAAAAATATAAATTTACTGAAAATGACGAGGAAATGATCATACATTTCGTGAAAAGCAACGAAATTTTGTACAATGTTAAAAATGTGAACAATAATAAGCATTTCTGGTTCCGTTCTACGTAGCACAGTCTCACATCACTAGAAAAAAAACGGTACCAGAAAGTCATTGCTGGAATCTGGTTCTGGTGCCGTTTCTGATCTATGCGACACCGCGACATAACTGACCAGAAACAGGAAGAGCAATTGCCATTTCACAAGGTGATAGAAAATGCAATCAAAATTGTTGTTGTTAATGTAAATATGATTCGTATCTACACATATTTTCCGAAAAAACACGATACTCGAGCAATGCACGGTCGTCTGGTCTTTATATTAATACTGCTTATAGTGGTTAAAAGAAAAATAGGGCGATTCTTAAAAAAGTTTACAAACTAATTGATTTTGATTTCATGTTGAGTGTTAACTTGTTCAGTTAAACTGAAAGTGTATGAGACGCTTTAAACATAAAAGACATTTATGTTCTTAGTTAAATGCATTTTCAGTTTTCTAATTAAAAACAATCATATGAAAAGAGGAAAAATTTCATCTCAAAGTAAACTTTAACCAAAACCAACTCCATACATATATATGTAGATACTATACACAACTCGCATATCCTTGTGTTGATGCTTGATGATGTTGCACGTTGTAACACGGCAACAATAAAAACAATGAACATCAAACTCGAACCAAATGAGATGAGTTTACGATTAGAATATTGCATACAGTAGCATAGCAACATCATCTCTAGCACCATCAGCATCAGCATCACTATCATCATCATCATTTGGAATAGCAGCCCAGAAGCATCAATAACGGAGCAATGAACCACGCCCAACGCCCTACGTTTGTTATTTGCAAAATTTCATTACATTTCTTCTCTTTTCAATCATCTTATTGGCAAAATAACGAGAGGTTTTGTTGATGAGGTACTACTACTATCTACTACTACGCTGGCAACATGCAACACGCTTTTCAATTTCGAATTAATGGCAGCTCAACGTTTGGTTGCTTGGTATATTTGCAGCGCGCAATCAGTGTACTGTTTTATCTTTGTGTGTATCTTTGAATGTTAGCACATACACACACACGTGTGTGTATCTGTGTTTGTGTTGTCAAAACCTAAAAAAGGATAATTCGCTAATTGCATTCTGAACATTCACATGCACATGAACATACATATGATATGATAGGATAGGATAGAATAGGACAACAGAAAGAGAACATGTAACATGAATGACGACAACGAAAAGATAATTAAAATTTCGCTTGCGGTTGGCTACTTGATATACTCAAATGCCTTCAATACGCTCCTCTTCACTCTTACTCTTCTCTGGGCATTTCCTTCCATTGGATTGGATTCAATTCAATTCATTTTGATTTTATTCGATGCCATTGGTCTTTTATCTTTTGGCATGTTATTCAAATTAATTGGTAACAAATTTAAAATGCAACCAAAACAACTGCCATCGATATCATCATCATTATCATCATCATGTTCTACGTTTTATGTTCAATATTTGATTTGCTTAATTCACTTCAGAATGTTCAATCCCATAGCATCCTTAAAAAAAAAATCCATGACTAGTATGGCATAGCATGACATGGTCATTAATATCCAATGAATTCAATCGATTTGTTGTACTTAGTTTCAATGCGCTTTAAAATGCGCATTTTCAATAAAGTTTTTCTCTTTTATTCTGTACTCCCACTCTACTATCTTCCAGTTCATAAAACTTGTGCTCTAATACTATGTGCATACAAGGATATAAATACAGGATATGTGGGTGTATTTGTGTGTTGTATGTTTGTGATGGCCATTACAAGTGTTAACGCTTGTTGACAGCGCATATCAATATCAATATTGGCCAAAGGCTGATAAAATGACCAACCAACCGTCCGTCTTTCCGCTCTTTCACAAAGTCTGGCGGTTGCCTTTAGCATTAGCACACAATTTATTAAGTGAAAGCAGTGCAAAGTAGATTAAAAAGAATTATCCCAACAGTAAACGCATAAAATATGCTATGCTAGCATATTAACAGGCGCAACTACATGTTTATGCGGGTAACTACTACATGCACACAACTACAACAACAAACTGAATGTATCTAAGCATCATGTGTATTAGCAATGATCGTTTGCTATTGATGCTGATGCTGAAGATAGTAGTATGTATTGTATTTCTACTACTTCTACCATAGTCTTTCAGCTTAGGTTGCTTAAGCTGTATAGTAGTAAGTATGTTTGAGTGTTCAAAGTCCGGTCCTATTACCAATTCGTAAAAAGGCAACATAAAGTCAGTTAGTTCATATAGCATAGTATCAACCAATCCATGGTTAGATATTGTAGATAGATAGATGGATATATATATAGGTAGATAGATAGATATATGGTTGGATGGATGGATGATTGTAGTATTTACTTGGGATAAACTGTTTGAATTGCAAATCAGTTGGAAAGGATAAGAGAATGTGGCGCATAAATTTATTAGACGATAAATGAGAAGAAAATGCGGCAGGAAGTTAAAGATACTTTTCTACTATTGCTACTACTACTTCTACTTATACGAGAGAGTATTTTGCTGTTGTTGTTATTGTTGCTATTGAGGGTCATTTGTCATCGATGTAGAAGCGATGAATGACTACAAGAACACAAACCAGCATAGTAAGCAATACATCTTCAACATAGAAAGACAAATACATATTGAATCCTATATATAATGTTGCTTATTCAACAAATACGAATATCTAAAGCCACACAGTCATGTTGTTCCTACTGCTATTACTAGTATTACTATTGCTACTGATGTCTGTTGTCCGTTGCCCGTTAAAAAGGGATAAGAATCGAGCTAACAATCCTTACAGTTATTGTTGTTATATGTATGTTTTTTTTTTCTTCTTGCAGTTCATTCTTATTATTGTTAAAGTTGATTCTGCTTACTTTTGTGTGCAGTTGTTTTTTTTTTGTATATGTTATCTTGTAACTTGGCCTGCCTTGTTTTGCTTTGAGGAGTATCCTTTGCTACTTTGTATGTGTATTTATCCCAAAAGGATAAGCAACAATATCGTTAAGTTGGCCTTTTAACACGATTTATTTTAGTATCACACATACACTTACTCCCTCAGAGTTCTATAGATACAAACACTCATATAAACAAATATACAAACAAACACTCATTCTGTTACGTGGCAGTGTCGCTTTACTTTACTCTATACTATTCTACTTCTGTTCTGTTCAGTTCAGTTCAATCCAGTCTAACCAAGTCAAGTTGACTTGACTCTCATTGAGAATCATGTTGTATATGGTAGTAGTTGTTGTTGTTTTGGAATTGTTCGTGTTACTAAGTACATTATGGTATACTAGTAGAACTAGTACCTACTACCTTTGAGTGCATCTGAGACACAACTGGACACAACTGCATATTATTGTCATAGTTGTTAGTGCTAGTATTAGTTGTGTTCATGTTCGTATTGTTGTTTGTATTAAGGTTATGGTCTTTGTTTTAATGTGAGTCATTAAGATGACTGTCTGAAGTATAAGATGAGATTGTCCACTCTTGTCTCTTGGAAGTAAATATATTAAATTTAGTTGGATTTGAAGTAAATGTGGTTAAGATGTTGCTTTTTTTTTAAATTAAATACATGATTTTAGAGATTAAAATCTTTACAAAACTATAATATTAGATTGTTTAAAAAGTTTTTGAACAACATTTTCTTTTGCTTTGAAATTTTTATCTGTTAGTTCGTTTATTTGTGCGTTCATCACGTAAAACCAATGCATTGAATCCATAATCGAACAACTGAAAGATAAGAAGTTTTTTTTGGGAGTAACATTTTGCGTTTATTTCATTAAAATCGACCTATATAATAAAAGGAAATTAATTAAAAATTAAATTAAATCAAAGAATAAAAACAATCTTCTCTCAAAAAAAAAAATAAAAATTTTTTCGATGTTTTTTACATGTATATTGTGAAAAACTGTACTTAATAAATTAATGTACCAACGTGGTTACTCATGGCCTGGGGAGGCCGTGAAGTAGCCTAGTGCTCCTCCTGATCGGGTTGGATTGATCAGTGGTGTGACCAAATGGTTGTTGTGAGCTAACAGATTGTCACTATATCAGTTTGTGCGAAAGGCAATCTGGTCTTCAACTACCGCCAAGTCAATATCTCTATGCAAGGTTGGGTTCCTGATATACCATGGACATCCAGTCATTATTTGCAGTGTCTTGTTTTGTTAGCAGCAGTTTCCCATATCTGGCCAATGATTTGGGCATAGACTGTATACAGAGAGAGTGTGCTTCTCTCATTAAGCAGCCAATGAAGCCTGTTTAGTTTGTTTCACCAGCTAAGTAACACCGACGTGATGTGGTAACCGAAAGTAAGCATTTGATCCAGGATGAGTCCTTGGTATTTCACCTTCTTTGATTGAATAATACATTAAAAACTACCTATATATGTGTTCACTGAGAGCGGGGCAATAGAAAGAGGCAGAGTGTTTCCTTGTTCATGCTTTGCTGCCTTTTGAATTTTGAGTTGCTGTCGTTGTTAATTTTGAATTATTTTCTCTCACTTACTAATAACTGAGTAGCACAAGAGTATTGCTCTATTTTTGTTCCTTTCTTTCTGCAAATATTTGGGCGACAACCAAAAGATAAACGACGATTTGCAATGCATAGAAGATAAGACAACGTCTTCCCTTCAACTAGTATATTATATAGGAAGAATCAACCGATGATCGGCCAATCATTTGTTTTTCTAGAAGTCTAGGAAATCATTTTTCTATCGAGTGACCAAAATTGTTTAACTATGGCAAAATGAAGCATCAGAGGAACTACAAATACAACTAAATGATGTTTTTTTTTGGTGACTTTATTTCTAACAACAGATCAGAATAAATCAATTTTCCCTTTGGCAAATTGGTTTCTTCCAATTGAATCAGATTGACAGTATTATTTTCTCTTGGTTCTTCATCTAATATTTTCAATAATATATTATTAAAAATCCACAATTATTTAGCAATTGAAAATATGATTCTTTTAACATTTATTGAAGAATCCTTAAGGTATGCAACAGTTTTTCTTATATTCGAAATGAGCAAGTAGAAATTTTAACCTTCTCTTTCTCTCTATATGAAATCAATTTGAATAAATGGATTGTACAATAGATTAACAGGTTCTTCACTCTCCAATTTGTAATTTTGCAATTTGCTATAAAATCATTATATTGTAAAATCACCTACTTGTGTTGAATTCAATAAGCATAGATCATGATGAATATTAACATAGTAGTTGTTGAGAAGAAGCAACTTACGTTATCGAAACACATTTCAAATTAACATTTATTGCCACTTACACGAATATACATGATAATAGCCATTAAAGATATGTATGTGTCTTGGTTCCTTTCTACCATTCTATCTAATTTGTCCTTTCAGTCTTGTCTGGTGTGGTCTGATTTGATGTGGTCTGTTCTATTCTGTCTACCTATCAGTCTATCTAATGTTGTGTTTAAAAAGCTCTTACATTAAATACAAATCTATCTCGTTTTACTACAGTACAATATATGTGCGATATATGCTTAGATACAAATGTATCTAAAGACCTTAGACCTTAATGAATAGCAAAGCAAAAGCGTGGCACATTCTCAATATGGCAATTACGCTATAAATGCGCACACAAACACACACATGGACGCATAAATGTATCCTAGAGAAACGAAGCGTTAGAATTAATGCCATAAAACGCATATTTAGCAAAGAGATTGTATCTCTAACGTGAGTCTTGAATGAATGCGTATGTGCGTCTTGTACTATCTGCTGACAACGCATACATACAATGGAGCTTAAGTCGCATCTAAGCAAAACCATAGAAGCAAACCAAGTAAAAGATGGAGGATATTTAATAGTAGACATTTGAAGGCAAAAAGCAATGGTGTAAAGACGCGATTGGCATGGGTGATGGGGGAAGGAGGTAAGTGGTGGTAAATAAGTCTGTTGTTGGGTAGCAACTGGAACACCATACGGATGGCGCCTGTAAGCTGTGGTTATTGTTGTTGTTCATGTTGCTGTTGCCATTGATGATAAACAACATACATTCACACACTCATATAGATACACTGAAATCTACTTAGTGGCGGCATTGGCAACAACAGCAGGAACAAGTGAAGCAGTAACAACAGCAACAGCAGCATCAACATGGTTGGCGTCAACGTGTGCATTTGACCCACTTATCAAATTAAGTGTGAAAACCTCTTAAACAATAATATATGTATGTAGATACACATACAAAGACCAGACCCATTTACACAAATACACTCGCGCCTTTATTGTCATCAAAAAAAAGTATAATGGATAGAAGAAAAAACAGAAAAAGAAGCAGCAACAGGAGTAGAGGAGTCGGAAATAAAAGGTTTCACATTAAGCGCCTATAGAAGTTGTCAGTTTCCCCTTCCCCTTCCCCTTCGCATTCTCACATATTCACTCATTTTGTGATGTGCTTTTACTTCCCACACACTTCACTTCACTTCGCTTTATTTCCGCTTCATCTTTTCCTTTTTTTTTCTTTGTTGTACTATTTGGTTTATTCTCTCTCCACTTTCTCATGTTCATACCACTTTTTTTCTGTGTGTGTTATTGTGTGTCGTTGCTGTCTCTAGCGTTGAACAATAAAACATTATAACATCGTTATCGCTTTGACGTCAAAGCCAACGAATGTAGCATGCCCCGTGTCTGTTTGTCATGTCTTACACTTCTCACAACCCGAACACACTACCCCAACTCACAATGTCTTTCTTGCAACACCTTGCCCTTTTGCCTTTTGCCTGTAAACACGCACTCGTATTACGCCAGCGGTTGGTTAAGTGGTTTTTTCTTTTTCATTTTCTTTGCTTTGTTTTTGGTTTCAAATAAATGTATTTATCTTTGTATCTTTAGCTTTGATTTAAATTTTTTTTGTTTCTTTTTTCTTAATACAAAAAAAGTATCTTTTTCTTGGCAAAAGGTGAGTGATATCCATGCCTCGCGGTCAATTGTCGAACAAAGTAAAAACAGAAAAAAACGAAAGCTGCAAGGAAAAAACATATTCGATTCGCTGGCTTTGACATTAAACACTTGGCCTCTACAATCATCACCTCTCCATCTCCATCTCTATCTCTCTCAATTGTCATCAACATCTAAAGTCTAAGGGGAAAGTGGATATGGATAGTGTGAGATATAAAAGTAAGGAAAAACTGGTAGATAGATGTAGATTTATGGCATACAGAGAGTGTCGCATATTCACACTTCACTTGCCATCCATCCTTTATCCATTTTTTTCTACGATTTCTTGCTTGTGCTGTTTCCATTCCTTTCCATTCTTCTTGGTTTTGAATCCCTGGCTAAAGCGCACTTTCATGTTCAGTTTCAGCGTAGATGCTGCTGCTGCTGTTGTTTGTCTTTCATTTAGTGTGTGGCCTCTTTGATTCCACCCATTTCATTTAGTTTTTTTCCATCTATTTTCCTATTGTTGTCCGAGAGTCCACCAAGTGTACTGAGCGGGTGTTGAGGTAAGATATAGTGAGGTTAACTCGTCTGGGTTTATAGTTCGGTTTTGGTATTCTATGAGAGAATGGTGAGAAGGAGTTAAAGGCTTCAGGGTGACATACAACCGCAGCACGTGTGGTTAATTCAACCACAGATGACATTCGTATTGTCTTACCATATATATATATATATATATACACACACACACACATGCATAGACAGAAACCCACACTTGGAAAACCACTTACCAACACAAACACAAACTCTCATCCTAGCAGAGTAGTATCAGCAGCATCAGCATTAGTAGCTGAAGCAATTGAGGTACACATGATAATGATGATGACAATGATTATGAAGCTGATAATAATGATGATGATAGTGATGATTATAATGCCAGCCATACTATTAAGTATTTCTGTGTACTCTGTGCTTAACCCAGGCCACTTTCATTCTCCTACTCATTCCCACTTTCCATTTTTTTTGTTCATAGAGAGTCACCCGCGTCAAGCACTTTGGGTTTTTATTTCGTTTGTTTGCAGATCAGAGGATTAGAATAACATATTGGCGTCCATGCTAAGTGGAATTTTATTGCGTGGCAATGTGTATCCTCTTTACTATAATACTATACATTTGGTGTGTGGACTGTGTGTTTGTGTGTTGGTGAGTGTCAACTTAATGTTCTTTCTAGTCCTCACAGCTATAAGTTTCTCCTATTGTTATTTCCTTTCTTTTATTTCTTTTTTTTGTTTATTGTTGTTGTTTTTGTTGGTCTTGCATCTAAATCACAAACTTATATAAATATTAACACCATGCATTCTCACTTGATATCATTGGTGTCATTGGAACCTGTCATTTCCTGTCCTGTCCTTGCCTTTTCTATCCTATTCTGTCCTTTCTTATTCTATTCCATTCCATTCTGTTTAGATTTGACTTGCAAATCTTAGATACTTTTGTTCATGTTTATTTTACTCATTTCATACATGTTAAGTTAATGGATTTTTTCTTCACATTCTCAGTTTTATTTTGTTTCTGGAAGATTGCGACATTGGTTGCATAGAAATTAGTTGAGTTGAATTTAATAGGTTTTCAATTAAGGAAATTTTGATTAAACTACTAAGTCAAGTGGAAAATACAATAGGGGAATACATATATACCATAAACAAGTATTAAGAGGACTGTGGTTATCCATTAAAGATATATTCATTTCTGTTTAGTTAGTTAAATTATAGAAAACCAGGATTTATAAGAGAAAAGAAGTTTATTTGTTTAATTGTTATACTTATTACACATATCCAGGATTTATAGAGAAATGAAGTAAGGAAAGAATTGGATTTGTTGTTTCACATGATTCCATTTGGGTAAATTGTAACCTTTTCTAAAGTGAAGAGGCTTTTCGTGTCTAGGAAAACATTCGCAGAACATGTGTGCAGGTCTTGTTCTTAAAAGCAGCGTTTCTTAAAGTCTGATAGACCTTTTTTCTTAAGATTCAAATATCATTCGAGGAGATAGTTTCTGGAGGAATCACTGGGCTTGTCAGTAACATTAAAATTTAGTTTATATTTGGAAAAGATGGGTTAACACACAGAAAGCGTTGAGACTCATTAAGTGCTCATCCTTAGCAAGACAATCAGCTCATTTAATTTCTATAATAATGGAAAAGATTTACTACAATCCATATGATAAATGTGGATTACTAATGTGTTGAACAACTTTAAAAAAAAAAAAACAAAAAACAATTTTTATATGGGGTTTTTTTATTCAATTTGGTCCTTTGCAATTTATTTGGACTAGTTTTTGAATACAACATCAAGTAAGTGGCCGCCTCTATTGGCAACAGTAAAATGTGACCTTATTTCTGCGTTTTACATTACTTTTTCGACCATCTCGGGCGGTATAGCGATGGTTTTGACACGAATGTTTGCCATGAGATCGTTAATGGTCTGAAGTTTTCTGGCGTACACTTTGCTTTTGAAATAACCCCACAAAAAGAAGTCTTGAGGGGTCAAATATGGCAATCTGGGTGGCCAATCAATGTCGCCTTTTCTTGACATCTGACGTCTTGGCCATATTACAAGCAACGTGTTCGGTCTGTCGGCACTATTATTTGTGTTAATTGTACTTTATACGAAAATAAATGCAAATCATCATTCAAAATTCACAGCAAAGTGGTTCCACTGACGCCAAAATACTGAGCGATGTGACGATACGTCACTTTTCGGTTCGCTCCCTCTGATCACTTCAATCAACACATAGGAACGTCTTGGTCGTTGATGAACGGCATGTTGAAGATCTCTCATTGTCCCGGCTCAAAAAAATTCGACACCAAACGACGAATAGTGTTGTCAGATGGTGCCTGTTTGCCACGATATTTTCGACGATAAGCACGTTGAGTTAAGACAACTGAATGACTATTTTCAATGTAGAGCTTCACTATTTCGACTCGTTGTTTCGTTGTGAATAGATGGTCAAAATTGTACTGAATTGATGTTTCAAGGACATGTTCACATTTTTCTATGTTTACACATACCGATGGCGCACCTTGTATATATAAATTTATTTCGCGTACTTTGGAAACGGATCTATCGATTTGGCACTGGGGTGGTTGAAAGGAAGAGCCAAAAATCCAAATCAAGTAGTGCAAGTGGCATAGTTGTTGATATGAGTAATACTTTTGCTTTGTGTATTGAGAAAGTGAGTAAATGAATGAAGAAACTTTGGTCATGTATGAACGTAAATAGTCAAGTGCAGTGTATGCACATAGTTTTTTCAGTTTAAACAGCAATTTTACAACTTCAAATCTACTTACAATTGTTTTGTGCTATCAGGTTGAAGCTCAGTCGCCCGTTACTGTATATTCATATATGACTAGCAATGGTAAATTTTTAGAAGGATATTTGACAATTTAATGTGGTACCGATTTATGAATTTTTCATACACATATAGATCAATCTAAATGATGAGAATTTATCCAATTATGTCCGTCAAAGAACTATAAATCAAGAGATTCATCAATTAGTGGTCACAATTAAGCAACCTCTATTTGCAATACCATAGTATTATCCTTTTAAGTCTTTTCAATAGCAAAAATCAACAAAAAGTGATTGCCGAAAAATCAAAAGTCCTAAAAGAAGACTAAAGGTAAATGCATGCAACTGCACCTTATAGTTAAGTCAAAGCATTTCTGTGGCCATCAATCCATCCAACCCAGTATATGCATCTCTAATTATGGTACTAGTGCTACTACTACTACTACTAGTCTCGATCCTATATGCCCTTTGCACTTCTTTTCATTCAATCTCTCTATGCTTTCACTGTTTTGTTCCATTACTGTGTTCTGTCTGCTACCTCTACCTGTGCTTTTGCCTATGATTGTGCCTATGCTTGTGCTAGTGTGTCGTTAAGCACAAGGAAGTCATTAGACCGTTTTAGTTTGCATTTGGCCAATAGCTGAAAGCAATTTACGCTTAACAAGCTCACAGAGCAATAATGACGACACAAAAACGATGACGATGAAGTCGACTTATGGTAGTAAAATGCGTTAATACCGTTGAAGGATATTGACAGGCACTGCATGGCTTATGTGTAACGTAACAACGGCAATAAGAACAACATTAAAACAAGTCGAATGCATTGAGGCATATTTAAAAGCGCTTGACTACTCGGTCGGTCGGGTACAAGGATATTTTCTCTTTGTATTATACTAGGTAGGTAGGTAGGTGGGTGAGTGAATAATGTGTGTGCATGTGGCATTTTGGACAAAAATCCTATAAAGACAAAAGCACAAAATCACAAAATCTTTTTAATTTGCTTTCTTGTTCGCAGTTCATAGTAAATCACCTTCAAATACAGTCGCCTAACCATAAACAAGGATTTTGGCCCATTGAAATGAATTGAGTGAGTGAGTGAGTGAGTACAGTGAAAGCTAAATTTGGGAACAGTGGAACAGTACTTACTCTTCTTTATTGGTTGAATAAATGCTTCACTTCATTGTTTGATCGTTTGTTCTCGTGTTCATTTACTAGGGCTGCATGTTTAACAACTTTGGCGGATATCCGGTGTTCATGTACTATGACATGTTCTTGCGTGCTGTTGTGGCTTTGATTCATGTCCCAATTGTGGCTAAATTTTGATCAATAAAACAACTACCACAGGAGAGTTGAAAGAAGGAAGGCCTCTTGTTAAGGGCGCTCATGTGTGTTTATGTTGCATACTGTTTAACATGTCAGGTCAGTTGACAATTCTTTGGTTGAGAGTATTTAATAAACTATTTAGATGCATCTCCATGATCATCGTACTAATTATTTTACAAAGTCCACAAATTCTTTTCATATGTTTCGCGTTCATGGGCTTATGCAAGCCATTTGTAGAAGTTATTCTCTTAATAAGCGCTAAGTAAGCTTTGCTAACTGTTTGCTTCTAATTAATTTAATCCTTCAGATACATGCTTCCCACATAATGTACATACATATCTGAATATGTTGATAATAATACAGTGTGTACTATAGTAATACCAAGAAAACCACCACGTAAATGAGTGAGTGCGCTTAGGTGTTACTTTCAGTGCCTTCTACTAAAACCAAACTTAGTTACAGCAACACCAACAATTGGCCCAGTCTTTGTTGAAGGACATTAGCGATAATGAAGGCAGTGTGGTGCATCATTCTGAGGGGGAGTGTGTAGGAGCAAGTGTGTGTGTTATTAGCCTTAAGTTATTTTGATATGTTTACTCATGCGTGTGCGTTTATGTTCACTCTGTGTTTATGTGAGCGCCTCGTGTGTTTATGTATTTGTATAGACTTCATTGTAGTACAACATATCTGTGTGAGTGTATACAATGTGTGTCATCCTTTCCGCTACTTAGTGTGAGTGTTGATGTTGTTGTTTAAGCTTAAGTTGGAAGAAGCCTTAATAACTTAAAGTTTTCCAAAAACCCTTCAAAAACTACCAAATACTCGGTCCAGGACTACTATACTAAGTTGTTCAGAAAATTCAACCTGATCTCAACTATTCAACCATTCAAAACTTTTGGGTTTAATGTTAATATTCTTCCTCTTTCCCATCTACCATCTTCTTGTTGTTGTTTTCCTTTTGTTTATGTTTGTTTATCACCACAAGGAAATTTGATATACCGAATCTAAAGCATTCACTCGCGATTCATAATTCACATTCGTATCATCTACATACTCCTTCCACTTTTTTACTCTTAGTTTTCCAGCCATTTCAGTTTATTTGTTTTTGTTATTTGAAGATTTTGACAAAACTTTATGTTTGTTTGTTTGTTTGTTATTGTATTTATTTGTTTGTTTAGTTCCATACATGGAACATTTGCATAAATTGTACTAATTAAAATGAAATGTATGCCTTGCAGTGTTAAATTTTAACATATTTTCTCTTGTCTCTGGTTGTATCTTGTTTAATTTGGTTTTGTTTTGTTTATACTACTATTCTCTTCCTTTGTCTTCTTGATGGCAACATACTATTGTATGTACATGTATATGTATAATTTTGTAAAATGTTATTTGTTCATTTTGTCTGTCTGATTTATTGAGTTTGAGGGTCAACTAATTAACCTTTTCATGAAATCAAGGTGATAGCATGCAATTGACAATGTGTAATGTCGAGATTGATTGTGTTTTTGTTATTTTAAGAAAAAGGTTGCTTAAAAGTTAAGCGGATAACATAAAAGGAAGGTGAATTATTCATGGATGTGATTGGAATGAGTTTCTGTTGTAAATTTAAAGACATTTATTGGAATAGTAAAAGGCATGTGAGATTTTACATTACCTAAAGTTAGAGAAATGATGCCATGAAATATTAAATGAGAAAGAGAAATATTTTTAAAGAAGGTTTAGTTTCTTTAGTAGAGGAAGTAGTGAAGAAAGTCTTCATATAAATTTCTTATCCATTCATCATATTCTGAATGTTTTGGAAGTTTGAGGTGAATGGAATTTGTATAAAATGGACTATAAACTAGTGTTTCTCTGCTTTGCATGAAATGACTTCATGCCAAAATATTGGCTAATACGCCACGTTCTACAGATCTTTATTTGTCAATTGGAAATCGACAGTTTTAAATCTTATGTTTTTTTTATATAAGATGATCTCACTTTGGATATTAAGATATATTGTTTTCCTGTGTACTTTTTCAGAGTAGCATTTTTAACAGCTGACGCTTGATTTGTGACATATGTCAAATACCCCGTTTACACGATAACTAACTCGTTGTTTCGTCAGCTCGGTTCGTGTGCTTAACTCGAGTTGAAAAGTCGTTTACACATGCGTGCTAAGATTAGCCGAGCTGACTAAAAATCGATTTAGCTATCGTGTAAACGGAAGTAAAAGTCAAACATTCTCAGTTTGCAGTTTGGGAAAATTTACACTTGAACAACGCTTACAAATTATTGAAATTTAGATTTTTTTTTTCGAAAAATTGTCTTCAGCAACGAAGCTCATTTCTGATTGAATGGATAAGTTACTCGTAATAAACAAAACAGCAATAAAAGTGCTGCCAATTCACCCAAAATTCACTGATTGGTACGGTTTATGATCCGGTGGAATTATTGGCCCGTATTTCTTTAAGGATAACGATGGGAACAATGTTACCGTCAATAGCGCCCGCTATCGTTCATTGATTCTGAACTTTTTTTGTACAAAATGCACGAGCTGAACCTTGTCGTCATGTGGTTCCAGTAAGATGGCGCTACAGCCCACATTGCACGTGAATCAATGCACCAATTGAGAAATATGTTCGATGAGCAATTTATGACAAGTCACAGCGACAAGTAATTCGAATTGATCAGTCCTGTTCTAAATTTTTATATGCCGGATAAAGACAACCTAGCTTAAATATTTCAGCATTCCACCCCAAGTTGACCATTATAAATAAAAATAAATTAATATAAAATAAAATAATTTAAATTCCATCCCAAACTAAATCTAATTCCATTCCACATTTATTTGTTCATGTTATATTCCAGCCCATATTTATACATTACTAGTGTGCTCGGCGTGCTTTGCTACACTCACGACGTGAAACTTAATAATAAAATAAAAAAAAATATGCAACTCTCTTCATTAGCATTCATTTGTTGAAAATGTTAAAAATTTGGTAAAAAACTGCCTGAATTGATCGCCTAGATCGTGTGAAAAATACTCAGGAAACTCTTTTCTCACGTAAGAACTGAATAGATGACCAATTAAGTCTGTTCTTACTAATCAAATGGTGTTCATATTCTTGATATGATGACATTTTTCGATTTAGCGATCATAGTTCGTATACATTTCTTGTTGTAAGTCTCCTATGAAATTTCTTTGGTAGTGGAAAAATTCATTGAAATAGCTATACAAAAATTCTTCACTGTTTTTGGTTAATGAAATTTGTCTCCCGAATCCCTTATAAGCTGACAATAAAAACTTTGAATACAATTGAAAATTTTTGAATGATGAGCTCTGCAAGAGAATTATCATTGTCATTGTCATCAAAAAGATACACAGACATAGGCAGCATTAAGTTAAGTTGTAAAGTTTTATCGAATTTAACATGAAAAAGAAATAAGAGAAAATTACAAAAAAAAAAAAACAAAAAAAAAGACAGAAACAAAAGAAAGCTTCAAACTTTTGTATCTTAGCGTTGATAGCAATCATCATGTCGATGTGTGTAAATGACAGAAACATTGACTAGCTGATTGAGTGAGTGAATGAGTGAGTGAATGACAGTTAATAGTAGAAGGCTTAATATAACCTCTGAAATACTTATACAATACATATAGTATATGATACAAAAGGCCATAGGATGTTGAAAATTAAAAGGCTTACGATGACATTTGATGTTATATAGTATTTGGTGTTTCTGCCTTGTCTCTGTTACTGATTCGTTGGCATCATCACCATCATTATCATCATCATCAATCGTTTGTCGTATAGTAGTCCCTCAGTTCTTTAGTTCATTCATTGTCTATCCACATGACTGACTGATTGACGTATGTGAAACATGCTTTTTAGTCTTTCGTGTGTTTCATTTTCGATAGCTGATGAAATAATCCGCTTTTTGTGGTAAAAATAAATTAAAATTGACAAAGCACTCAACGCGAATAGAATTTTCACATGTATTCAAATGAGAATTGCTAGTAGATCTGTAACGTAGTCTCCATAAATAGGCCTCTGTCAACCCAACCAAAGAGCAAGGGAACACAATGATGGGCATGATGATGATGGCAATAAGACTGAAGGAGATTAAAAAGCAAAAAGAAAAAATAAGAATCCACAAAAAAATGCCATTGAAGTAAATTCTGTAAAGGCTCTCGTACAATTGGCTAAAATTGAAAAAGAGCACACAGTAAATTAAACCGATTTTCGTGTGCATTTTTGTGGCAAATAAATTTAATTAAGCGCAGTAAAGCCAAAAGAATAAAAACAATACCAACAAAAATGAAGAAGAGAAGCTGCAAAAAGTACAGAACAAATGAATACCCCGCCAAAAAAAAAAAGAAAAAATATTTTTATGCAAAACATTTGGAAATGCAGTAGAATATTTGTAGGTGTAAATGTATCTATGTACAATAACTGTGTGTATCTATGTGCATGTGAAGTGTAGCTATGACAACGTCAGTGGCAATTGTAATAACGGCAGCAATAGCAATAGCAACAGCAACAAGAACAACAAGCGTAACGTTATAATTTCCAATTAGGAAGCTGTGCCACTCGCTTAAAAGCTTTTTAACAGCTTCACTAATTGAATTGCTGCGGCCAAGCGGCAGCACATCGGTAAAAGGGGCAACAAGAAACGACATTTTCAAGCAACACAACAGAAGAATTGCAAAGTCAGCTGCAAAATGCTATGGCTATCAATGATGTTGGTGGTGGTGTTGATGCCTAAAAGTATACCAAAGGAAAAGTACAGCACAACAGAAAATCACTATGACACACACACTCACACACACACACACACATACACTTTCAGCAAATGTTAGAAAAGAACAAAATGAATTTACTTTGAAATTACAATGATGGCATGAGAGTGGAGAACGGGGTATTGTGGTAAGGAAAGGCGTTAAACATTCACTGCAAGAAAGCATTGTGACAAAAAGTGGTAAAGCTAACAAAGTGTCAGACTCAATATGCACTATTCAAAACCAAACTGAAGGCGAGACTTTTGTAGAAAATAAAGAGAGCGGCAATAGCAAAGAAAACATAGTAAAATCAACTGCATGAAGAACCTTTGTGTTACATTCTGTGATGACTGGCTGCTTTTATTTATTGTTGTATTTATTCTTAGTGTTGTTGTTGCTGTTGCTGTTGTCGTTGACGTTGTTTGTTGAATCAAGTCCAGTTGCAATTTACTTAATCAACTTAAAATTGAGTTGCCCATAATAAAAACAACAAAGTACTATACCAAACTGGTAACGACCCAAAAAGCCTTTTCCAGTCAAGGCAGCCAGTAAGTAAGTAAGTTAGTCAGTCAGGCAACAACAACAAGAAAATTGTCGCGAATATGGCTTTTAAGTTTTTAATTATGAAACTCGTACGTAGCCTTGGGTCAAGTTTCCTTTTTTTCGTTTCATTTATTTATTATATTTACTTTCATGACAATAAAAATAAATACAAAAAAGGTATAAAAAAAATAAGAAAAAATATCATCAAATTGGGTTGCATTTACAGTTTATATACACTTCCATGATTTCTTGTAAAAAAAGTGAACCAAGTTCTTATAGCCCTGTAACTTGAGTAATTTCTTCAGGTAAGTAAAATAACTTGAGTTTGAATGATCATTTTATATGGTAGCCATGTCAATCAGTGTTCAGATTAAAGAAAAAGAAACGAAGAAAGACAAGAAGAAAGAACTTCTCTTTATGCCTTCTATAATAGTCCATTCTAATGGGGTTCCGATACGCAGTTCTATGGGTTGCAAACTAATCACCGAAATCATTTTACTAAGTATATATTCATATATATTCTTGTGAAGTGTATAAAATATATGAAAACTGGAGCAACAATGACAGGATATAAAGCAAAAAAAGTATTTTTTCGGAGCAGCAGCAGCATTCAAAAAAACGATAAATTGAACAAAACACTATCTTTAATCTCACTTAAAACTAAATACCTATCTTATGGACATAAGAAAAGTTCTATGGTATATTAAGATTAATTCATTACTAAACTCATCTGGAACTTTGCTATCTCTATGGAAAAGTCATACAAAATTTGGTATAAGAACATTTTTGTTTGACAAACATCTTGGAAAAGTCTTAGTGACACTCATGCTAATTGTAAGGGATATAAAAATAAAATAATGAAAAAAAAAAAAAAATGAAAATATTGTGTATTATAATTCCATGCAATTAGCAAGGTTGGTAAGAAATCTTGTGCAGTTAAGAAAAGAAACCTTGAAGCAATTTTGTGTTTATTAAACCGTAAATGTCCGAGTAAACGGAAATACTTTTTCACAATAATTACCTGCATTATTTTTCGCATTCTACACTGTAAAAAAAGTTAACCACAAATTATAATAACATTTATCAAAGTGCTCACACTTTTGTGGTAAAGTATAAAAAGTATTAAAAAAAAAGGTATATTTATATCAAAGATATACAGAATTGGATAAGGTTAGATGGTGAAGGCAGCACTATGATCAGATCATTTAGTTGTGGTTATTGTAACAGAAAGGCGGCTGTAAGTTAGAGTTATGTATTAAGTAGTAGTGAGAGTGGATGAATTCAAATTGGCTTTTGAATGGCTCACTCTAAAACGCATACATGTTTTGCTATATCTATTTGTAGTAAATGTGAATGTATGTTGTAATTCGTTTTTATAATGTGAATGTTGTATACTGAATTATGAATATAGTATTTCATTGTACAGCATACCCCAGTATTCATTGTATCATGTCACTAACGTCGAAGATAAAAAAACAATTAATTAAATTAAATTTATATTATGTTGACTATATTAACAATAAATAAATTAGAGAGTAGAGTGTTGTGCGGAAAACCACCTTACTGCGGAAATCTGAATAGCTTAAGAAGTAGCCACTCAAAACGGCTATTGACTGCCTCGTAGCAAAAAGGAATGAGTGAGTTTGAGGAACACGTTCAAATGGAACGATTGGATATGATATTGTATGAGCTAAGTATTCATTACACCAAAAACAAAGCGGAATGGATGAATAGATAATCATACAAAAATTTTGAGTGCTTTGTATGCATTCTATCTATTCATTTTGTGAGTATTCGCTTTTTTTTATGGCTAATGCAGTGAACAATGAAAGGAAAAGAAGGTGCTCTTAAAAAAGGCAAGAAGTATGCGTGCGGTATTTTGTATAGAAAACAACAATAAAATCAAACTGAGTGGATTTATATGCCCAACATATTTTCGGATAACTCAGTACTAACTCATATCTCACTCAACCAAACGGAAAGAAATATATATTCAAATCCATTCGTTTCGCTTTGGATAAGCATGACACAAATACAATTATGTCTCAAACACTCAATCACACATGACTCACGGCTTTTGTCACTGAAATATTTCTGAGTAGCAACTCATTTGAGTGAAACCATGCAGCTCTCAATAGACACTTGATATTTATGTCATTCATGTTAAATTCATTGAAGAAGTATGATAGTGAAGGATATGAGCAGAGTAGGTGACTGATTGATTCCTCTTCCTTCTTTACTACAACTTCTGCTTATGATTGGATTGTTTGTATCAACATATCGTTTATTTACTAAAAGACTGTCATAGGTATTGTAAAAAAATGTGATTACTGAATTAATAATGTAGAATTATCCGTTATAACATGCTTCATATTGTGTCAAAAATTCATATTAATAAGAGTATGTCCTCGTTAGAGTACACCCAAGGATAGCCGCACTCTGCATTTCTTGAAACTTTCAACTTTGGGGTCTTATAACTCAAAAAAATTGAATAAACGTATACAAACTTCGACTTGCTTCGAGTTCATAGTGCATTTTATAATACGAGTATAACTGTACATAATTTCAATTATTTTTTTTGCGAATCATTTTAGTTTTTACAGAAGGGAAGGAAAAATTAATTTTAATTAAAAACGAGCATATAATTAATAGAAACCATTTGTTTCTAAGTAATCAGTTCGTTTAAAATAAATTATTTACATTTTCCTTGGGATAAAAGGTAATTAGTATTAAATCTTATTTAGTAATAGGTACCTTTGGCTGTCATAAAGCATTTTACTCTATTGGGCATTGATTCATTCAAAGCTATCAATTACTATTTTTCCGATATATACCCAAACCACACTATTCTCTATAGTTTCTCTTAATTTAGTCATAGTTTTTGGTTTCCACTTTCTTATTGTGGCAGTCATAAGGGCTCAAACATTTTGTTATTATATGATTTCCTCTATAATAAGCAATATGATGTGACTGCTAAATAATTTTCCCTTTAACTTGTTATTTCTTAATTATCATCAATGAATTTCATCAACTGGAATGCACTAAAAGGCATTCAAGCTTCCGTAAGCCAAAGTTAATGAATGCTTTGCTTTCTTATTTCTATTCTAAATATTGTGTATCATATACCGACATATTACAAATTTTTCAATCTTTTAGATAATCCACACTAGTATACCATACTGTAGTGCCACCAGCATGCATACTTCATTCAACATAAAATGTTTTAATTTCATTATTTATGAAAAATATTTTGTGAAAAACTAAATATTTTCCACATATTTTAGTTAAGAAATTACATAATATTAAAAATGCATATATACACACACACACACATGAGTGCATTTTACTAAAAACTAATGAAGAGTTTTGTTTGCATTTTTTTGCATACATAAAATATTTTGTAAAATATTTATTTATTATATGTTTCGAGTTATTTTTGTAATACTGGTGTTGTTGATGTTGCTGGGGATGTTGTGAACAAATTTTGGCGCTTGCAAACATTTTAAGTATCATAACAATTTTTGATTTTATGAAAAAAATTCAATATTTAACATAAAATGCGAAAGAAAGCATATTTTTTTTCTTTTAAAAATAATTTACACAACATTTTTGTTTTTGGTTCATAAAATGCAAGAATCAAGAAAAACAAAGAACTAAAGAAACGAAAAAATGCTTAAAGCGATTTACAGAGTAGTAAATTGTTGTTGCATGATTTTGATTATTTCAACATGCGTCTTGCATTTGTTGCAATTTGTAAATGCAGCAACCAAGCGAGAAAATAACAGAAAAAGAAAAAAGAAAATTCTTTATAAAAATAAAGAAGTAAACAAAATAACTTTATTTCATGGAAGCAGCGGCATGAAAAGAAAGCAATAAAGTGAGGGTGTTTACCAAGAAAATAGCTATGAATGCAATGCGTTGCACGCATTGTGGAAAGCCATAGGATAAGGAAAAATACTAGGAAGAGCAGCATCTAAAATACTAAGAAAGTGTCGATTGAAATTGTTTGCTTCATTTACTCGATTGTCACATACGCGCTCGCTCGTTTTAAAATGTCGGAAAGCAAACCAAGCCAACCGCAAGTTTGAAACAAATCGAAAGATGCATTCAAAAAACTATATATATATAAGATACTCTCACTGTATAACATGTTCATAGTCTTATGCATGCATTAGCATCGTTAGTGGGTGTGCGTGTGTGTGTGGCAGCAGCGGATTTGTATCTTTAGGGGCATTAAATATGGCAAATTCTTGAGCCAAGCTAAGCCAAGTTAAGTCTTAATCACATTAGATGCGCATCTTGTGAATTTCTTGTACAATATTTACCAAGAGTATCTACTTATGTGTTGCATATTGCGCACATTGCCTTTAAACTTGAATTTTTATATGCATCAAAATGAAGTAAAATGCTACAAGCTACAATACTAAACGACATACTTATTACACAAGATAAGTAGTATGAGTACAAGGCAAAGATGCAAAGGGCAACACAACACTTGGCTATTTCTAAATATAAATTCATTTTCATATTCATTTTGCTTTTTTCTGTAAGAATTTTCGCGTTAGCAACAATCAAACATTCTGACATTCTGGCTCTATGATGAGTTTTTGTGGGAAGAAAGTGTGTGTATACAATATTATTCTTTTACATTTTTAATAATTTAAAATTCCATGCATATAAATGTGTGGAATATTTTTCTTGTCTTCATTCATCCATTAATTTTTTTTTCTGCTTTATGATGGTAATATTCTTTTAATAATTTCTCGAATTTTAATTTACTTTGATTTATAGATAGAGAAAAGAAATATTTTTTAATGCTGAGTGCTTTTCATCAAGAATATTAAAGTCATATGATAAAGTAGCAGTAGCACATGTGATAAATGCTATGAATTGAGAGCACAAAGATATATATGCATACATGTGTTCAAAGTTTATCCCATATTATTATCAAAAAGGAAAATTCAACCACATTTAGTATAAAGAAGAATTTAAAAGTAAAGATATAAAATATGGAATAATAATCAAATCAAATATTATATTAGTTCCAGATATTTTATAGATTCGTTTGTTTGTATTTAAACTTTGAATTTTAATTTTCTTAGTAAGAAACAGGACAGGACATTTGCTTTGGTTCTATCGATGATGAGACATGAATTATAGAAATGTGAAAAAAAGTGAATAATAAAAAGTTTTATAATTTTATTCGTTTCATTCATAATCCTAATTTAGCAAGTTTAACAAAGAATGGGTGTCTATGCTAAGCTAGCTAAGGAACAAACACTCTTGGATGGACCCTTCTATCTTTGTTATAAAGTCTACTTTTTCTAGAAATCTGGGAACTATGATGGAATTATATTCTACAAGATTGCATTGACGGATGAGCTGACATAGTGTTCTGCCTCAATGGCGCTGGTGTCAGGGTGTCAAAAAGATCATGAAAACGAGCCCAAACCGTCTCGCACTGAAAACCAAAATGAAGACTTTCAGAACAAAGAAAATCTGTTCGATAAGTCTCCTTTTCTTCTTAATAAGGAGGAATTTGTTGTCCACAACCATTGTCTAAAGGAAAACACAAGTAGTGGCATGATATTCGCATCAAGGCCGCCAGCAGAATTACTGGATCCACATCCAACTATCTGGCAGTTTTCAACCACAATTGAGAAGGAACAAAATCACAATACAGTAACAATCATAACTGAGTACGAAACAGTACAAAACTAAAAGTGTTTTTATTGTTGGTTCATACTCACACTGAACAAGAACTTATTTCTGTTCACATTGTTGAATTTTGAATCTCTTTCAAGATCCGAAGACCATAGCAGTCAGTGCTGCCCCTTTAAGTTGTTTTTACAATGAAAGTAACTGTAATAATAAATAAAAATAAATAATTCTCTTTCGATGTACAAAAATGCTGCCCCTAAAAGTTTACTATATTTTTTTATTTATTCAGATTTTCATACAAAAATTTAGATTTTTTTACTTTTTTTTTTTAAAGTTATAAGAACTTTTAAATAGTATGTCTCAGATTGTTATCAATAGCAGAGTTATTCTATTATTGCGTTTAAAAATTAGAATCTTAGAATATCAAATTTTATAGCTGTGGCACTCGAAAAACTAAGGTGAGTAGTAGCTTTTCTAGAGTGCCATTATGTCGAAAACTAGAGCACTTTTACTGGGGTCATATTCAGTTATTCTGGCTAGTTATGAGCTGGTCTATCAGCCCTCCAAGGAATATCATTGACTTTTAGAACACCATGTATATTTTCTATTTAGTTATTTGGAATGTTTTGGCCAATAAAGAATTGGATTGATACCTTATTTTGAAATAAGGCAGAACATTAACTTTGATTTTATCGATGATAAGAAAAATGTGCAGAATAAAAAGATTTATCAATTTATTGGTATCTACATATACTTTAGAGAAATGTCACTGGTCTGAGTTTATCAAAAAATGCTTAAAGTATTTACTCTTTTGATTGTGTTGTCTTGTATTCATAAGCACCACTTCCAACTCTCAAGGAACTTAATCGGTATTAAATTATCACTAAATGGCAATAGTAAACTTTTTTTGGAACACAATGCTTCGTTTTCTCAGAACAAGATACACTCTTGCCAGATGGGCTGACATAGGTAAATTTTAATTCTTTTTCCAATGCAAATCATGCATGCAGAAATTGTGTATGGGATCTTCAATGATGTGTACCAAATATCAAGATAAAATGCTAATACCCACTTATATGTACTTTGTATGTGAAAAGTATAGAAATGCAAAAGTTTTTGACTAACAAAATGTGTTCGTGTGTTTGTGTGTGTGTGTGTGTGTGGTAAGCTCTCCTAATAACAACAAGAATTTATGTCCACAAATATTCATATATTTATACTAATGTATATAAAGCTAACTTTAAAGTTTAATAAGCATGAAAGAAAGGACCCAAAATAAAAAATAAAAATCAAATAAAATGCTTTCGTGCATGACAAAAATACCATACACATTGCGTATACGCAACATTAGCACAAAAGTAAAATTTACCTAAGCAAAGTGACACTTTTGAAATTTAACTTAATTTTTGTTGTTGTTGCTGTTGCTGTATATTGTTGCTGTTGGTTTGTGTTGTTGTATTGTGGTTTTATTCTTATATTTTTTGGTTTTGTTATGTCCAAAGTAGAATACGAAGTATATGGTATATAAAAACTGAAAGTTATACTCTTGTTTTGCGCTGAGTTGGCCAAAAAGCAATTTGACTTTGCTTTGATGAGTTTGGTGTGGTTTAACTTGCTTTCGTTTGGGTTTGGGTTTTGGGTTTGTACAAGTATTTTTTTTTTCATAATGTTATTTGTGCTGTGGTCTTTGGTGATTGTTCATATTTGTTTATGCGTTTTGGTTTTAACTTACTTCCATTTTGTTGTGTTTTCTTGTTTTGTTGCTGTTTGACTATTTTCTTCTTTTTTACTTTGGTTTGGTTTTTTGAACATTTTTTCTTATTTTAAAGTTTGCTGAAGCACGAAATTGCAAAAATTATTATACATAAATATATATTTTTTCCCATGAAATTCCTTTTTTTTTTGTGTTATTATAAGTTTTGTATTGTATATAGTTTGCAAAGGATGTGTCACTATGGTGTAATGTTTGTTACATCCAAAATCTTTTGAAAAGATTTAAAATTTAATCCGTTCAGTATTCCATTTCATTGCAATTCAGTCACTCAGGTGATGATGCTTCTATTTCTTGGTTTCTTATGCTAGTAATAACATATATCCCTGTTTACTGGAAGAGTTAGCTACACACAAGCACTAAATTATCCTCCTCTTGTAATATGTGTTTCTGGCAATGCAATTTCTACATTTTGTTTGTTTTAGAGTGTGAAAATATACAAAATTATTCAGAAGAACTTACCATCAGCCTTGTTATAACATATCCAAATTACTTTTCAAAATACTATTGTCCGGTAGAAGCTCAAAATCCACGATTCCTTTCAAATCCCAACAAAATGAATATCAGCTTTCAATGGTACCAACCAAAAACTATAGCGTTTAATCAATTGATTTTTTCACGGAAGCTTTGCCAGATCAGCTGTCAAAATATATGTAATGATTTGTTTGTTACGAATAAACGAAATCACTTTGCGAACCAATGCTGGAAAAGGTATCTAAGCTTCGCCTTAAACCAAAGTTACTGTTCTATTTTGTAGTTCTTTCTCTTTGTTTTATCGATTGTTTGGTATAACGCATCGTTGAACAAAAATAGCAACAACAAATATTGAACAACAACAAAAAAAAAAAAAACATGATAAATATTCAGTAAAAGGAAGTGAACAATTTTATGCAAAGAGATTAATTATAAAATGTATTTATGATATCTATTTTTTTTTCTTAATTTATTTATTAAAGTAAATGCTTTTAACATTTTAATAAATAATAAATAAAAAAAAAAAACAAAAATTAAATGAATGATAGAGTATTATTAACAAGAAGGTACGGGCAAAAACAACATGAATATCATCAACTGCATTATCAACATGAACATCAGCATCAACGTCAACGTCATTCATAACAACATAACAACAAGTACCACTAAAGTAAGTAAGTAAGTATCTATGTACCATACAAAGACAAAACTGACAGTTAACAGGAAAAGGAAAAAGAAAAAATGTCCATCAAAAGATATGTATATAGAAAGGGCTGCATAAAAAAAGCTCTGCAGCTCAGCAACTCGGTAGATCTACCAGCAGCAGCATCAATGGGTAACATGCAAACACACAAAATAGAACAAATGGAAAAATTAAAACAAAAAAACAGAAAAGGAAAGAATGAAGTTACAAACATGTTAACATCGCAAAAGCGGCAATAACAAAATAACAACACATCCTGCATACATCCTGCTGGCCCCAAACAGTCAACAGCCAACAGGCAACCAACAAAATCGACCAAACGACCGCCAGACCATCATAATATGAAAGAACGACCAACAGTAGTTACTGCTACTACTACTACTACTAGTGCTGCCACTACAACTGCGTTTATTATTACTCCTACTAGTATGGTATAACATCACATCAGCAGGAGCATTGTTGTTCTATGGCCGCTGATCTCACTCCTTCTGAATTTTTTGTATCTGATTGTATGTGTGTGTATGTATGTGGCCTCAGTTGTGTTGCTGCAACTTCCGGTTGAGGCAGCAGCAATAGCTTATAACAACACGATGAACAACAGTAGCATCAGCAGCAACAGAAACAACGACAAAGCATATCCGGTACATGTATTTGATAAGTCTATGGTATATGTGTAGATCTGAATATATGTGTATGTGTGTGGGTAAGTGTGAGTGTTACTATCTATTTTTGTTACTGTTCAATGATTTTTTTTTCTGTTGTTGTTCGCTTAGTCTTGCTTGCATATGTTGCACGAGTTCATATGCGCGGAAGTGTCTCTTTAATTTGGTTTTTTTTGGTTGCATTTTATTTTTGTTGGGGTTTTCAATACCCTACAGTGAAATGAAACAAAAAATCCATTTGATTATAATTTGATTTTAGATTGAAACAATCTATGTACATTTTATTATATTGAACTTTCAAAAGGTTGTCATAGTCAATGGATTCTTAATGTCATGGAAAATTTACGATTTTTTTTCTATGCAAGTTTCATTGTTTCATGTCACAACTATAAGAAAATCTTTGTCATATATTTATAACGATATAAATACGAAATTTCATACCATGTGCAAACAATCAACCTTTTGCATAAGAAGTTTCCTGATAATGTGATTTCACACTTTGGAGATATCAACTGGCCTTCCAGATACTTAGAATTTCAAAGTCTTATGCCAATATCTCCATCATAATTGTAAGATTGAAGGGACTCTACGATAATGTGTGGATTTCCCGTTCCCCAAACTCTGTAATTTAGTTTGTTTACGTAGCCGCCGAGATGAAAATGCGCTTAAACAGAAAAATTGAATTTTCTTCCAAAATCTTGGTGTTCCAGAATGACGTATTGCTGCGACAGCCGTGGCTAACATGGGAATGAAATCTTTTTTCATACTTAATCGGAAGAATCATTCTATCAATAAAGTAAAATTCATTGCAATGATGATAACTTTTGTTCATTTAATGAACAAACTAAAATGGCCCACGAATTTTCCTTGTCATAGTAAGAATACCCCTTATAATACCAAAAATAAATCAATAGTAACAATTATTAGGTATGATTGTATCCTTAGATTGGTTATTTATTAAAGTGTCTATCTAAAATTCAAACCTTACTATCAATTTGCTGTTTCTAATTAATTTCATTTGAATTTTCTATGAAAAAAGGGCATCTAAACTTTGTTATTAACCCAATGTGTAGATAGATCCCTTATTCCTTTGCCCTTTCTTTAACGTATTTTTTATTGTCGTTTATTTTGTGCAGTTCCGCTTACATGAACTCGACCAACTGTGGCTCCTATTTGCACCCACTTAGCGTGCTTCTGTTGTTGTAATTATTGTTGTCCTTTAACTATTCCTGTGTGCTTCTCTTACTTCCTTTTGCTTCTGTTACTGCTACTGCATAAAACTGATAATAGTTGGTAAAACAATACACAGACACTCAAACAACATAAGCCTTTTCATATATCCTCAGAGTAAAAAAAATGGAAGAAATGGGAAACAAAAGACACAATTCTCGTGTTATATTGCAGGTAGACCAACCTTACACCGCACAGGATCTCTCATTTGTACTAGTACGTATATATGGTATATGGAATATGCCATTTCTTTTAATACTTATGTGGCATTGTGTCTTGCAAAGAATGTACCATGTTTGCCTTGTCATGTTCTTGAACATGTCCTTTGACGCTTTACACCATTCACCATTCACCACACTCTTATGTATGCATGCATGCATGTAGGAACCATACTCTGACTGTATGGTGACAATGTACTATACCAAGAACTCACTTCCATCCTCCTTACTCAGCCACACCACCAAATAGTACAACTTTGGCTTCAATAATTTTAATTAAGTTTGCTTTATTTCATTTACATGGCATTCGCTGGAAAGTATCTCTCTCTCTCTCTCTCTCTTTGGCTTCTTCTTCGACTACTGGAGGACATCATATGCTCCTTTCGCTTGACTACGTTTTTTGAGCTTTTTTAATGAAACATTCGACAGTAATTCCTTTTGGGCTACTTCACTTTGTTTGCATGAATATGTGAGTATGTGAGTGCGTATGTCAGTCCTACTATATCCTCTTGAGGGATTCATGTGCATTGACGTGCAAGGAATGAAAATGCGTTAAAAAGAATTGGTTATTGTTTGAGGGCATATAAAGGACTTTTGTAATTTGTGTTTGTGTGTATGTAAGGATACCATAGAGAGAATAAAATAAACGCCTACGTTAATACACAACTCAACCATCAGCATCAGCAATCATATAATATATAGAAATTTCTTTTATTATATCTCCTTTTTTTTGGATGTGTTCTAAAAGGAACAATACAAACTCATTATACTCACTAAAGTCACGGAAGCAAACTTTCACATTTTAATACTACTCATATATGATGAGTATGAGGATAATGAGAATGAGGATGTAAAGTTGAAGATGAGGAAAATAAATGAGGATCATAGTTAGAGTGATGCCATGTTTAATGCGCAAATAATACAGCTCAGCCTGCAGAATTTTTGCTTGTCAGTTGGAAAACATTGTGTCCTTGTTGGGGTTTTTCTTTGATTTAGTGCAAATGTAGCGTTGCATGATTGCAAACGACGTTAACAATTCTCCTATGCAAGATGAACTGTGTTGAGTTGAGTCGAGTTGCGTTGAGTGTGTTGAGTTAAAGAACAATGGGGCAAGCATTTTGCGTTCTGTTTTTGAGTAGCCTTCAACCATTGTTTGATGCAACTAAGCGCAACAAAAATAAAAAAAGAAAGAAATAAAGTTGAAAAAGTACATAAGATGTAGATTTTGCAAACACACACACACATACACACACAGCGAAACATTAATACTCACATATATTTACACACTCATTACCGCAGCGTTGCTGCATTGGGATTTGCATGCGAGACGACCCATGCGTGTATTTGTGCTTAAAACTTACTTACTACATACAATACAATACACAATGCTGGGAAAATACTCATACTCACGGTTACATACGCACACAGATTTATATAAGAAAACAAAACATAACAAAATGCAAAGCATAAATTTTCAAAACATGGTTAAATGTGCTGTGCTGTGTGTTTTGCTCTGCTATGTGACTCAGTTTGTGGAAAAGTTTAATTGTATAAAACGACAACGTCCTCGTACTGCAAATGTATGCGTTTAACTAACTAACTATGTATGTACAATATGTATTTGCATCTGTGTATCTAGTATGTATCTGTGTGATAAATGAGTAATTAACAAAGAGGAAATTCATTTGAATCTGTTTGCTTGCGTGTGTATGGTATGTGAGTTGACTGCGTGTAGGTGTCACGGTTGAACTAATTACAAAAGTTTGCATATTTTACAAAGCAAAGCGAATTTATGTGGAAATTCTGCAAACGATTTAACACATGACACAATGTTACTTCATATTACAACGAAACAATGAAACACCGAAATAATAAAACACCAAACAACACCCACAAAATTAAAATAGTCCAAGGGAAAATTATTTAGTATAAAACTTTGTACATTTTTTGTGTCTAGTACATGTTAATTATTAAGATAAATCGGATTTGTTGCAAATGTAAATGTAAAATTATGAGAAATTATGCAATACAATACAATAAGTAATAAAAATACAAAGTACATTTCTTTTACCAAAATAAGATTCTTGTAACTACAATACTCGTAACATGATATTCTATGAACTTGAATGCAAGTGATTTAAAATTATGAATATTAAGTTGAGATAAAACATTGCAAATGATGTGCATTTCTAATTAATTAAATACATATACATACACCTATGATAATATGTAGATACAAAATACATCATCAAAAAGGTTTTAAGGATTATTGAATTATTTATTAAACAAATTTGGCATTATTAAATAATTTTCACTTATCTGTGCTTTCAAAGCATATTATTTTATAATTTAGACAGAATTTCATTGTCAAATAATTGATTATACGAGTATCAAAGAAATATATCAATTATTTAGAAATTTTGTTAATGATATGACATATTGTGAATTGTTAACAGATTTTCTTAATTGGATTTTGATGCTTTGGATAATACTAGGAGAATAATTCAATGTCCTTTAGAAAAGATCAATTAATTAAAATTCTATTTGTGGCATAATAGTATAAATTGATATTTTAATCTTGGAATAGTATGTGGCATACATTTGATTGAAATGTTAGTACAACTTAATTGATAGTAGGACAGGAAGTGTAGGCTGCTTGCCACAGAGGGTGAGATTACCCAGGAGCCAATAGTTCAAGATTATTGCTTCACTACAGAGGGGTTGTGTATTCATAAACATGCTTTATTTTGATAAATACTTATATTGTGATATTTCATCTTTTCACTAAGAATATCAGCGGTTCCAGCCTAAAAATAGATGAAAAGAAAAAGCCTTCTTTGCAGACCAACACAAAGTTGAGGGCATTTATAATATTGTTCTACACACAACTTATTGTGTCACATATATGCTACCAGCGGTAGTGAACGTGTTAATTGGAGTTGGGGGATGGGTATCCCTAGTTGGTCTCACAGGCTGCCTCTGTTCCTTGAAGCCAACCAGCAGAATCAATGTAAGGACTCTAGTGCCACAGTTTCAAAGGAAAGCTCCCGACGAAAATGTGTTCGTCTTCATAAAAATGCAGAGACCAGTCACATTGGAGTGTATGCATAATTTTTGATTTATAATCACCTCCACATCTACGATGGAGTCATTGATTTTTCCACCAATATTTGCCTATTTTAGTTTTTTGATATCAGAAATGGTAAGACACTATCTAACCTTTCTAGTCTCATTGCACTCACATACTATGGAGATTCTTAGTGACTTATATGCTAAAGGCCAAACTCCATACAACGCTTTTTAATATCGGCGTTTCACGTCTCCTATGCTTTTAACTCGTTTCAATGACACAAGCTCTACAATACGCGTAAGCAACGCCAGCTTCTTGATATTAGCAATCTTAAGAAACTATCATTTCTTTTTATATAAATTAACGTCAGTTTTGAAATGTGTGATAGAGATGAGCTAAACAGTGACACAGTGATTCTAAACTGTGACTGAGTCACATTCATTTGATGGGAGAGACATAGTTTACTTTATTGATTGTGACTCACATTTCGATTCAGTTGCTCCCTAAACTGTGACTACCAATCACAGTTTAATCGAATTAAGCTGTGTCTCTCCCTTCAAATGACTGTGACTCAATCTCAGTTTAGAATCACTGTAATTTTGAAATCACTGTTTAGCTAATCTCCAATGTGTGATTCGTGAAGTCGCTACGTGTGTTCAGAACGAACTTGAAAAGTGTTTAGACATGCGTGTTGAGTAAAGCTGATCTCAGTGAGAACCATTTAGGCTGTGGTAGTTCAATTTTTGACGCACTCTAAGTAAGTAATGAAAGTAAGCATTCATTAAGTAATTTGATTTAAATGTTATTTTCAACTTTAATTGAAAACAAATTCAATGACTTGCCTCTAAATATCTTTATTTTCAAGATTAAAATGTTAAGCAAATCCAAAAAATCTCTAAAAAATAATCACCCATTTTGATAACATTTGCTATCATCCACTTTAACTACTCTCAAAGCAAAAGCTGTGCTAATGCTTCCTTAAACCGCAGCTAATCGCTAGCAACTAATTAAGACTTGCACATTTATAAATTTCATGCTATAAAATTCTCTCACACACACATACACAATTAAAGCTTTCAATGAACACAAAAAAAAAAAAGAAAAGAAAAAATAAACCTAGATATAAAGAGTGAGAGAAGCGGAAGTAATGCTTAGTGCATGAATTCAGGAGCGCACATCCTGCACCATAAGTATGCTATAGTATTTTTTAAACGAAAGCGCATTAAACGCAAATAAATTACCAAAATGCGCTGAACTTACATTTTTTTTTCGTATATTTCTTTATTAATAAAAAGAAAAGAAAAAAATAAATTTTAGTAACATTAAGAAAATACTGTGTGCAATTTAAAAAAAAATAATATTGTAATAAAAAGAAATTTAAGTAGGGGGAAAAAATTGAAGTAAGCGGAAAAAATGTATAAAATGAATATAATCCTTGAAGGGAATGACATAAGTCGAAGTAAGTCCATTTAATTAAATGGAATTTGTGCGTAGCATTGAAGAAGATGGAAGCAAAATAAGCAAATAATACAGAATGTAAAAAAAATACAATATAATAATAAAAATAAAAATAATGATTGTGTTTCTTGTTGTTGGTTGTTTCTGTTGTTTGGTCCTTCGACAAATAAACCTCAGCTTTATCAAAATAGTAATAACGATTAAGAATATGCGAACCAAGCTGATGATGTTGGTTGATTCTATTTTATTCTATTTTATGTAGTACTGCCTGCCCTCCCCATCATTTTGATTCACCCTCATTTGGTCTTAACTTTCCCTCTTCTACACATACCAAAATATTTATTTATCTTTATTTTAATATTAAGGCAATTTATTAAAGGAAAATAAAATTGAAATGGGAAATATAAAAAAGATTTTTATCCTTCTTAAGTTTTTTCCGTTTGCATATTTTTATTTCTTCTCAAGAACCAAGCAAAAAAAACAAAAATTCAGCAATAAGAAATGATTAAGCGTCTTTAGAGTTTTGTTTCTGTATTCTTGCAATAAGTTTCTCATAAAATGCGATTTAAGCAAGTTGGAATATTGATTACGGCTATTTTGCTATTTGCCATTCAAGAAGGAAGCCAATTTTTGGTTTATTTCAATTGTATTCAATTTTGTCACAAAATTACTTAAAAACTAAGTTAAAAGGGAACAAAGGAAAATTGTTGGTCGAGAACTTGCATAGCAACTTCATTTAATATTCAAGTCAAACTTTTATAATTACGACGCCGAGTTCTTTTCCTTCTTCATCTTGTTGGTGATTGGTGTTTTACTGTTACCATTTCAAAGAAGTCGCCGTTACCTAGGGCTCTTCCTGCATTCGTACTAGTAAGCGAGGCAATATACCTGTTCTGTCTAGGAGGATCTGCATGCTACCTACCTGCCTAGATTCATGAGATTGCAATGATGCCATGCGCATTTCATAGCTTTTGCGTTGATTTCTCATGATTTGCTATTCGATTTGTCACTGTTGTTGTCGGCGTCGTCATCGTCATCACACGCAATTTGCATGCAATCATCATCATCATCATCAGCAGTGGTAGTAGTACTCTATTAGTAGTTGCACCATGATGTGGCTAAAAGTCTGTATCTTTCTATGTTATTTTCTCTCAATTGTATGAACTGTATGCATGGGTGTCTGACTGTATACATAGTTTCGGGTTAAGAACTAAAGAATTTTCCATATTAAATAGTAGTAGTATGCAGCTTCTTGTGCTCTTTGCAAAACGATTTGAATTTGCAATGTAACAAACAGTTTGAGCAGATGGTTGCATGGTTGTGTGAGAGTTTTGTGGTAAAAATCAAAGTTTTATGCAGTCAAATTGATTTGACTTGACTTGATTCTTTTGTATACCCTTCACTTGTAAGTTAAAAGAAGCTTTTGAAATAGTATAATACATACCGCCAATTCTTTCTTTCCAGGCATCACAATGGATCTCGGTTCCAATTTGACCTTGTGGTTAGTATTCATGTTTAGTGTATTCTATTCTTTAACGTGGAAATGTTTTTAAAAGGATTCCTTAGTTATGTCAAAATGTAACGTTGTGTTATATTGAAACTTTTTTCATAGCGCCAAGTTATTTATGTATTCTAAAAATAGAGGAATGTACGTTGGCTGTAAAAGCATTTAGTCATTGCGCGCTTACGTCATCAACGAGGGAGAAATGCTGTTCTTTGTAAGCATGCATTTCAAACAATAGAAGTTTTCACTTTAAGTTGTTTTCCGACTTTAGACTCGCTATTGTTCGCGAGTTCACCCAGAAGCCTTAAGTCCCATTGTGACATCCCGAAGAACGGTTTCCGGAGAAACTGGGTTTGTCTACTTAAAAGAGCAGGGTAGTCACAGAGGAGGTGTTGTATGCTCTACGGTTTCTCCTCATAATCACAACTACTATAGAAGTCATGATGTAGAACGTGCATCCTCAGGGCCATTATAACTCTAGTCAACGTCCGAATCCTTTTCTTGTTGAAGTGTAGAAGCTCTCAAGCTGCCTGCTTGGGACACAGGTAGTGCTAAGCCTTTCTTGGTACACTCGTCCGTCATATGATTATCTTGGATACCGAATGACCCGGCACCCAGATTTAGATCAAGATATGAACAATATATGTAATATGGTTGATTTCCTATATCAGGAGGTATTGTCAATGCCATCCTTATGAACGTCTATTATCCTTTGAAGAACTCTTGATTTCATGCAGCGTATTTATAAGTCATATTGACTCTCCTAGATTTCCTTTTCCATTTTTTTCATTTTCACTAAAAGTTCGTTATTTGTCTTTGGTTGAACTCGTACTGAATGTTTCTATCTACTCTTTTGGCAAAACTTTTACCATGGAAATACCATTTTAGGAAAGCAAATGCAAAGGCAAAGGCAAATTTTGTGTGTGTATTGAATCGATAATACAATAGTTTTTTATTTACCAAAAAATGAAATCATACCATTGTGGCTTTTTGTAGTTTTTGTTTTGGGAAAAAGTTATACTTTCTAATATGAATGAACTATGTATAACTTTTGACTTAAGGATTTTTATACTACATACATATTTTATCTTTTCCAATTTAATCAAATTTATTTTCAATAAATGTTTCCATGGTTTGTAATCGCATTGTGAAAATGGTTAAGAAACATTTCGAAACATGCAAAATGGATTAGTTGTCAAATGTTTTATAATTACTATATTGTATAGGGTAATGTTTGAGAGACAAAAACATGATTTCAGATGCTTTAATAATGACATAAAACATTAACAACAATTATGTTATTGCAGTAAATCCTCTTCATATGCGCCTGAAAGCACACAACACACAAAATGAGATTTACTTTAAGTCACTGCAGCAGCAGCATAGAAGTGAAGCCAACAAACAACAACAACAACTTATAGAATGCGTACATATCAACATGGGTACATGGGTGCTAGTGTGTGTGTGTGTGGGGGAGACACACCCAACAATAAAATGCTCTTGAGAATTTCAATAAAATGTTACTGATATAAAACTCACTCAACTGGGATTGTCAGTCTGTCTATCTGTCTGTCTGTCTTTGTGTCTGTTAAGCAACAGGAGGGCAAGTGAGCAAGCGGTTGGGCGGATATCATGCAACTTTTAGTTCTGTCATCATTGTCACAACTCATCCTGCTGCTGGATCTCTTATTCGAGCTTCATCTTGATAAATTTTCTATCATTTACAGTGTATTTGCACGTACGTCTTGACAAAGCCTCTTATAACTAAACCAAACCAAACCAAGCCAAGCCAATCCAAACCAAAGCAATGCAAAGTATAGTAAAGCAGAGCAGAGTAGACTGAACCAAAGCCACCAAAACCATAGCGAATCTAACCAAAGTAAAGCCGCTATGCTTAGATTAATTTCCTCATATGTTACCAACATTGAGTTGTCTAAATGCGTGTGTATGTGTATGTGTAAGTGTGATTGTGATTGTATCCATGCAACATTTACCATGCCACATCAATTACAAGATATTTTGCAGCTTCATGCCATAGAAAAGGGCTTTATTAGTTGCCTGCTTTTAAGCGTCACTCATACTTGAAGGTATAAAGCACAGGACCTTTTATGTGTCTAACATACATATCCTTACCCAACCCAACCGAATTCAACTTATGTATTTCCCCCCTCCACTCTACATATTCACATATTCAACAGCCCGCAATTTAAACTGCTTTTTCCGCTTCGCTTGGCATTTGGTAATAAATCTTTTTGTCATTTTTGTTGCTGTTGTCAAGTTGCTGTGTAAATTTTTCATTTTGCATGATTTTACAATTTTCATACAATCACCCTCTTTTCCCCTTCTTCTGCTGCCTTCTTTTTGTTGTGATTTTCTCTTATCAAACGAAAAAGACTTTTCTTTTCTTTTGTCGTTCTTGTCTATTGAAGAAGATTTTTTGGTTACATCGTCGTCACCGTCATCAACATTGCGTTGGTGTATTAAGCGTTGAGGAAAAGAAAAGATTGTGTTCTTAAGATTGTTTTCAGATTTCACAGATTGCTTAGCATCCAACAACCATCGTAAATATTATGCATAAAAATCTACCAAGAATATTTTGTAGAAGAACATAGAACATTTTTGTAAATATTTCTTCATTCTTATATGTGAGTGCAGGAAACGTGATTTGTTGTTCTATTGTATAAAAGATATGCTAATACGGAAATTACTTTATATGTAATATGTTCATTCCCCATAAAAGAAAAGAAATCATTTTATGCACACAAAAAATAAAAAAAAAAAACAAATTTTTTAGTGTTCATTAAGTTAAGTTGAATGGTTGCAAACAGATTGGCCACAGTTATCCTTTATTCCTTTTGTAGTCTCCTGAAAATATTTTATTCATTGACAGAACGCTTGTACTTTCAATCTTTGATACTTTATGCAAATTTAAAAAGAGAAAATAAATTTTCTTTATGCAGGCATATGTTTAATGGTTCCCCATCTCAATGGACATGTGAAAGAAATTCATTAAAAATCAGTCGATTATGAAGATGATGGATGATTGATTGAAAAGCACTCAGACACAAAGATTTCTTGTAAAAAGATTAACATTTCAATGTGATAAGCGGTTTTATAATTAGGTTAGCAGCATCAACTTGTAAATGCAACACAGACAATACATTTTCTACTTCCTTCAAACCTGCTATGAATGATTTTTGTTTATTAATGTTCCTCAATCATAAATCTCCATGGGTCTTGCCCAAAAATTTGTATGTTATCCACTTTTGTATAGAAATTGTCTGACAAATTGGACTCAATGTTATCAGTGTCAAATTGGACAGTACTGACAACTTGTATAAAGTAACTTGGTTTATTATCTTTTATAGCCTTTCTACCGTGAGTGAAAAGTTGAGAGTTCTGATTTTGCGTCCACAGTATGCTCTGTTGTGTTCTGGTGAGATCTGAACAGCAGTTTTTTGTTTTGGTTATACACACACGTGCAACTGAAGATTTGTGAAAAATTCTTGATTAAGAACATTGTGCAGAATATGCAAATAGTTCTTGCAGTTCCCTTTTTCATTCCTGTTACTTATTTTATTAAAATTATAAAAAATTAATACTATGCTTTTTACTTAAAAATATCATCAGCTTTTTAATGATCCCGTGACCGAAAAAGGCATTAACTAGGCAGCTCTGCCTTAGAGTTATCAGCCTTAAGAGTAAGATCAAGTTGGGTTCATCGAAAACACAACCAGAACCCAGAGTTCTGTCTACTACAACAATTCCTCAAGTCCCTGTTGTTGTCGTCAAAACACAAAGTTCTGCTTGTGTTCTCAGAGTAAAAAACTCACTGTAGAAAGGCTACTACTGTACCATTTATCATTTTTGGTACTATGGCAAAGCAGGTTAGCTGGTTCTGTAGTAAAATATAACATCCAACTAAAAATCAATGTGAATTGCTAATGAATTTCTATTACTTGAATACCCTACTTTTTTATTAGTAATTACGACGACGATCAAGTCAGAAAGTGTCAATGAGAAAAATGACCTAAACTCAGTTCTCGTAGCTAAAGCTGATCTATTACTCTTAAAATTAATGCAAACCATTTTAGAAGGAACTTTTCTTAAATAAGGAAATTGGAGTTATCATTAATTGAAAAGTGGGAAAAGTGAATTTCACTAAACTAATGCCTATACGCCATACGTATGTATTCTATCTTTCTGAGCGTAAGTTGGCAAGGGATGATTACCCGTTCTATGTTTAATATCGTCTGAACGTAGCATTACGCTTGTTAGTGCTGTAAACTTCAGTCAAATTGAACGGGTGCGAATTGCTTCAGCACATTTCGGAAACTGGGAATCAGTGGAAGTTATAAACGATTAAAAGTTTCCATATACTTACATAAATGATCCACAGTTTAAAGAAAAAAACAATAGTGTGATTTTGTTTCTATTCGAATTTATTATATGAATTCGTTATAAACATTTCATTTTTTTTTTTCAAATTTTTTATATTTTTTTTTTTTTTTTTTGGTATTTCAAATTCAATTTAATTCATTTTAAATTTTTAATAATATTTCAACAATAAATACAATACATTAAAATACAATTGTCTGTTGTTGTCTGTCTATGGGTCTATGTTATTATGTCCTAAAGTCCTGTTTTATATTATTGTTTGTTGTGTATCCAAAGAAGTGTCAATATGACAATTCGTTAAACTCGTTATATTTGTCCCGAAATAAAAACAAAAAAATTAACACACACACAGATTTTTCTTTTATTTATATAATTAATTATTATAACATGTTTTTCTTTGTGATTTTATTAATTTTTTAACTTTTATATATTTTTATTCAAATAAATTAACGCAAACTTTTTGTAACGAACTCTCTATTGTTGAAGATTAAATACTTAATTTATTTTATTATTACTTTAATACCCTTCATAAGTATGTAGTTTACATAAAATCTTTAAAACAATGCAATCGAAGATCCCATTGATGAATGATAATCAGTTATTTCCTAAGTTAAAGTGACCCAAGTTTGTTAGATTAGTTTTCATCATTTATAAGTAGAACATGGGAATAAACAATATGTAGATCAGCTTACTTGTAAATTGGTCTTACATTAAGTATAGATCTTTTAGAAAAATCAAATATAACACTAATTGGGTATATTGATCATTTAGTTGTCATATAAATTGTCAGTGATAAGAACACTACTAGCATCTTTAACTTTATCAACATAAAAGAAGACCATGTATTTAACGTCTTTATCAGGCATGTACCCAAAATCTCTTTCAACCCCATATCAACCTAACTAAAATTCTTTGGGTGCCAGAAATCTCTTTCGATAGTTTTGAAATCTGGGCTGTTAACTTAACTTTGTTTTAATATTGCGGCAAAAATTACTTTGAATTAGCAAAGTCTTTGTTATGAGTCGCATATTTGACAATCACACAAAGTTGCAAACACTCTTTAATCAAAGTTCGAAAAATGAAATCTCCTCGTTTTCTAGCACAACTACGGAGAAGTTGGAATCAATCGGCATAAAAACGTCTTCGATTTCTGGCACATGCCTGTATATCTCCCTTTGTACAGATGAATAACCAGTTAAACTAATAAAAGGACAAGGTTACCATAGGTTAGTTTAGGTTGTGGTGTTTGCCTTTGTCGAAGCTATTAAAGTTCATTAAAACGGACCCAGCGTGACCTACTTCCCTAGAATCCCACCTGAATGAATGTATTAGATCGATATGATTCCACTCTCAATGCTGATCAAACCCATATCAAATAGTACTTATTACCGCATATGGCTTGAATAAAAGAGTGTGGTTGGTTAACGACCTCAAAGATTTTTGTTTCCATATTGAATATGCTGATTGCTGACAGTCACCTTAATGTTTCAAATTATTTTCATATGCTTTGCTCAATTAGTTCCTTGATTTCCTTTAACACTATCTATGACATTCTTTCGACCGGCATTTAGTACAGTATGTAATCATTAGTGTGTACTGTATATGGATTGAATAAGCGAGTGACATCAAACATTAAGAAATTGATATGCAGCCACCACCTTAGAACTTAAAGTGTTTCAACTTGATTTCACATGCTTTGCATGATACTCTTGCGATCAGCATTGAATACAACATACTATGTATTAACATTGGAATGATCAGATTAATATTTTGTATATATACTGACATTGAAATTTTTCACAATTTTGTGTTTCTGTGAAGAGTATTTAGTTTTCGATAGAACCGAAATGAATATATTTAATATTATGTTATAATATTGATATCGATTTTCCTGTTTTTGTCGTTGTTGTTGTTTTTAATGATTACTCTGCTTGTTGTTTTAGTGGTTACTTGTCCTTCTTCATTGTCTGTTGTCCTGTCTATTTGTCTGTCGGTCTTTCTGTTCTGTTATGTTTCTGGTTTTTGTGTCTGTTAATTCTTTGTGTTAATGTTGTGATTGTTTATTTGTATTACATATTTGTTTTTATGATTTTTTTTTTGAATTGTTATATATTATAATATATTTTATTTCCTTTCATATGCAACACATTAAATACTTGAATAAGATTTAAACGCTTAGAATTGTGTATTTTTCCTTGTATTATTTTTATGATAATTTTATTTGATTATATCAATATATATATGTGTATGTTATATGTTATATATATATATATATATTTGTGTAATTATTTATATGTATATAAGTATGTATATATGTATGTGTTTATATATGCAAGTATAGTTCACAAAATGTTCATTTTAACAATAATTTCAGTCGGTCATGTATTTTTTCTTTATTTGTTCTCTTTATTTTATTTTTTTTAATAATCTTCAAAGAGATTTTTTTTATGCTTCTCTCACTATTTAAATTTTTTCTTCTTTTATTTTTTGTAATATTTTTTTTTATTTATTAATATTTCAATTAAATTTAATTCATTAAATTTATGTTTCTCATTTGACCTTTTCGGTAAACAAAGTGTGTTTTTGTTGTTGTATGTAATTTATAATCATAAATTTTCTTTTTCCTTTATGTGTAATTTTCTATGTATATAAATATATGTATGTATATATAATTTTGAATATTTTTTTTTTTATTGTTTATTGAAATTGAATATATTGAGAATTTTGAAAGTTTTTTGTTTTTGTTTTTACTATATGTTTATCCATTTTATATATTTTTCTTTGTTTCAATTACAATAAGTTTATTTAGCAATAAAAAACTTGAGAAAGTGTTGTAAAGAAAAGAAGGAAAGGTGAGTAAAAGTATTCAGCATATTGTTTTGTTTTTATGTTTATATGTTTTTTGTTTTGTTATACAAAAATTTAAAGAACCTTAATCTAACTTCTAAGACTCCTAGAGGACACTAGTGAGTCCTTGTGGAAAAATTCAGGTACCTTAAAAATTTTATGAATCATTTATTTTAAAAGTTGAAAATTCACACAAAAATGAAAAAAGTGATTGATGTGGAAAATAGAACATAAAGTATAGTTGATCCTGCGCATTGGGAGCCAATATTTTGTTTGTTAAATAGACTCACTAAACGTGTGTATTACCGGAATAAAAGTTGCATATTCAGTGGCAAACAAACTACACAAACTAGGCACGTGCCTAGGGGCGGAAAGCTTCAAAGAGGCGCGAGCGTTGTTAAATAAATTTCCTATGAAGAGATATTTTTCAATGGAAATAAGAGAAGTGTCAATGGAATTGGTTGACTGGCTTTAAGTAAGATACAAATTCAATTAAAATTAATAAGTTACAATGGTGTAAAGAGCTCTGAGACTTACACTGCCTAGTAGCCCATACATGACTTAATCAGGCTCTAAGCATGTTTATACATATTGACTCGTTCTGACACTCAGCAATAAAGAATTTTTCCAGCTTTGTTTTGAAATGAGTGAAGAAACCAATCTTACTCTAATAGAGTTTTAGAAATTGACTTCCAAATCAAGTCTGTCTCAAGATTATTGAAAAGTCAAGGAAAGATTCGCTCACATCTTCCTAGAAGTAGCAAATGACCAGATAGCTAGACAGGTTATGTGTACATGTCATAAAAAATCATCACTCTACTATTTTAGAACTTTCATTCAGATTGAATGAATCGTGGATTATGAAATTAATTGTAAATAATAATTAAAGGATCTGTTGATTTGTTCAAATGTGATTAATTTCTTTTCTGTGTTGTTTTTTTGCTATATAATTAAATATATCATATATTTATGTTCTTTATTAATGTTATTAAATTCTATATTGTTATCATTTTCATATATAATATTTTTTTTTTTTAAATTTACTAATTGTAACTAAACTAATGTCGTTGTTTATTGAAGTGTCAGTTTTTCTTGGTTGTTGTTGATTTAATTCTTTTATTTATTTTCCATTTATTATATTTGATTTTTTTTTTTCTATATTTTTTGATTAAAATTATTCAATTTCAAGCGCTACACAAATTTGTAATTATGATTTATTTAAAATAATAATAAATAATTAAAATATTGTATAGTAGAAAAGAAAATATAAACTTGCTGCTACAATTTCGCTTCATTAACAACTATTGATTGCTTAATTTTCTTTTTGGTTTTTTTTTTATGTAATTTAAATATTTATATTTTTATATATACTTATATGTTTTCTTGATACATTATATAACATTATTACAATTACAATAGTATAATATTAATACAATAAGTTCATTTAATAATTATGTATTTTTAATTAATTTATTCATTTATTCTTGTACTGTAAACGCTTAAAAAAAATTTACAAAAGCTTAAATTCAGTTGAATACACAACAACAGCGCAATTTTATTTTTATTTATGATTTATAAGTAATTTATATATGATTACATTAAACTTGATATATATTTTTATTTATGCTAAATGTCATTTAACTTGAATTTGCCATTCAATAAATCATACTTACTATAATGATAATTAAATTGATTATCATTAACACATATTTATGTATGTATGTATCTTTATTAATTTTTCATTTCTTTTTATGATATTCTATTATTATTATTTTTCTTTGAATTTTGAAACCGCAATCAGAAATATTATTTTTTTATATTGTATTAATTTATCTTTCTTTCTTTCTTTATAATTTTTTGTGTTTTTTTTTTTTGCATGCGAATTTTGAAAAGTTTTTCAATTTTGTTTGTTATTGTTTTTAAAATAAATTTTTCAATGGGCAATTTTTGAAAGCATCACTGAGTCGTTTTTTAAATTTTGCTGAAAGTATAAAATATTGATGAGCATCAAAATGAAATTAATAGAAAATAATACCAATTTAAAGTTAGATAGTTTGCTGACAAACTGGAAATACATAATAATTATAAAAATAAATTAAAAAATTAAAAGAAATCATAAGATTTGTGGTGCATGAATTGTTTATTGAAATTGGTGCATTTCTACATACTAATTTGAGTTGTTGTCACTTACTAAGTATTTCTTAAGAATCATTTACACTAGATTACTAATACTTAATTATTATTATTTAGTATTCAGAACTATACGGTATGTATGATATCCTTAAAGAATCAATTCAAAACTAACATTTAAGCACTTTTTATGTGTCAAAAGTATTTCTTAGGTATTATAAGTACTGATAGAGTATCTATCATTTAACCATCACTGTTATGCCAATTTAATTAAGGTCCAATTAAATTTTATGTATATAATAATATTAGTACTAGAGTAGTAGTAATAGATCACCATAAACTCCACAATTAAGGTTCCTTAAAAACCATAAATTGGCAATGTCAGAAAAATAGGAGCTCCTAGTTCCCAACTAAAAGTTAGTCGGCAATGAAAGTGTTAGTACTCATAAATTATATATATAGGAAGTTAGACAATGTAGAATATTACGTAATATGATAGTAATGTTGCAACCTGAAGTAAGTCAGCAATGAAAGTGTCAATTATTATATGGTATGTAAAGGAAGTCAGAGAATGTAGAATGTTATGTCCTATCTTGTCAGTTTTCAGTAAAATAAGGAGATGTTGAAGTATTTATATTCACAAGTGATCAATTATGTATGCTTGATCATTTTAATGGTTTTTTGTGAATATCCTTATTTATTGACTATAGGACGCTGCCTAACACGACTGTTGTTTCAATGCCTGGCATGGGAATTGTGCAATTCGAAACCTACATGCTATTGAAACATTTTTAAGTGCACTTCAAGTATCTTAAGAAATACCATAATACTATTGACTTCTCTTAAGCATCATTAAAACAGTTTATTAGTGTTATACTAGTAACAAGTGAGTAATAGTGCATCTAAAGTATAGTGATCTGCTCTTAGGCATTGATAAAATCTTATGTAAGTTCTATATGTACCAATAGATTACAGGAATTTCCATTTGGAGTCATTGAATTCAGTTCATTGGTATAAACACTACTTAATTATTGCTATACGAGAAACTCAAGGTTCTTCATAATGCCGCAGATGAGATTAAATCAGAACCAAAAAAGGAAAAAGACCATAAAATGATCCTTCGATCATATCAATCTAATTACAATTATCTGGTGGAAGAAATCTCTGAGGTTTATAAATACGCTTTGGTTAAATTGTCCCTTATTTGTAGTTGTAATATACCAACAACTGTAGCTTATTATTTTCATTGGTAGTCTTCATTTAAAAAATTCATTATTTCAGTTGTATTAAGTATAAATTTGTATTTTAAACATCTAAGTTCGAAAAAATTAAATCTCCGGATTTTCTAGCACAGCTACAGAGAAATTGAAATCAATCGGCATAAAAACCGTCTTCGATTTCTAGCACATGCCTGAGACAGTCAGAAAACAGAATGGAGGAAGATTGAAAGATGAATTTTTAATTAATTTAAAGTAAGAAAGTCGAGTTGACTTGCGTTCTTTTCATAGTTGAAGTCACAAAGTATACTCTAGTTTTAGAGCTATAAAATTGTTTATTAACTAAAACATTAAATAAAGAACAAGAAGACTTAAAATTGCACAGGTGCGGTGGGATGTTGGTTTAAGCAAAATTGCCTTTAACACCAGTTGAATTAAGTAAGGTATTCACTTATGGTTCATAGAAAGTACTTTTGGTAAATTGCAAAAACGTTCACATACGTGAAGTGTAATAAATGTTAATCAAATGAATTGATTTTAAAAGAATATTCACATGTCCGATGGAATTATAACAATTGGTTTTTATTTAACTCTATATATTAACGGCGATCTGCCTGACTTTACTATTAATATCTATGGAATCTAACGTATTATATTGTATGCTTATATTTATTTATCTATATCTAGAAACTACTAAACTCTATCTTGGTTAAGAGATCTATAATTCTATAATTTCTAAATGGGTCACATACCTTATCTATATTATATTATATTTTTTTCGCATTGCCATTTACATAAGCATTGTTTTTTTTTAGTATCTAAGTATGATAGGATGCAATATGATAAAGTATAGACAAACATTTAATATACTCGATGACTTGACACAAACACATATTTACCTACCATTCAAGTTTATACAATATATAAATTGTAATTTAAGCTTAGAATTTGCTTAAAAGATAACGCCATATCCAGAGACAACCTGAATCTGTAAGAGGCATAAAGAAATGACAACCGAACTTACCTCATATTTAAATCAATTAACAAAATATGCAATTATACTTATTATATTTCATAGGGAAATATTAAATTATTTTTACATATGCATATGTTTGTTATTCATTCATTCATTCATTGTATTGTAATTGAAAAGTTATTTATGTGTGCGCGATAGAACGAAGAAGTAGAGGGTAGATAGCATATAGTAGTAGTAGACAGATATAGACAGAAGAAAGTGCTATATCACTAACATACAATAATATTAAGTATAAACATGCCGACACATCAGGTTTACATACATACACATATATAGTACATCTAAAATTATACAAATAATGAATACATAAAACATTTATGTTCTATAAATAGTAGAAATTTGGATGCAGATACAGGGAGAAATAGATATTAAAGAGTTTTAGATTAGAATAGAGTAGGAGGAGTAGAATAGTAGTAGAGTACATTAGTAGAGTAAAGTAGTAGAGTAGAGTAGTAGAATAGAATAGAATACTAGTAGAAAAGTTTGTAGCACTGAGCTGTTTGACACATAGTAGTGGTATTCAAAAGTTCCAAAAGAGTTGTAGGGTTGCATGAGAACTTTGGTGATGGTGATGAAAATTGTAGACAGAATTAGATAGAAAGATATATAGATAGATATAGAAACATAGATAGAGACACATAGATATAGAAAAAGAGAGAGATAGACAGTTACAGAGGAGTAAAAGCTGAGCGAGCTAAAAAGAATAAAACTAAATGTTATTTTTGTGTTTATATAATTTTTTATTTGTTGAATTCAATTTTTCAAAGTAACAATAATTTAATCAACATGTTTTTTATTTATTTTCCTTTTTTGTTTTCGTGTTATATATATTCACTTTTCATTGTGTTTTTTTTTTATATATATATATTGTTTTTTATTTATTTTTTTTTTTTGGTATATAACTTCATTCAAACATAATTAATAAGTGTATAATTCTGTAATGCAATTCGGTTTAATAATTAATTAATAGTTTCTTCTTGCATTTTTAAATTCTTTTCCCTATTATAATATTTATTTATTTATATATATTAATATTTCTCTTCTCTTCGCTAAATGTCAATAATAATTTTATTTTTTTTTATATATTTGTTTTCTCAATTAATTAATTGAGAAACGCAAAAAATTAAATATCTTTGCATCAAAATTTTGCATTTTCATGTTCTTGAAATATTTTTTTGTATTATTTTTTGTTGTTAGTATTTAGTACAATATTTTGAATGAAAACAATCTAGAAATTTTGTTGTTGTTTTCAATATTAAAAACTATTTTTTTTTTCACAAAAATTTAACCCATAAAATGTTGTTCTTTTTGCTAACTTTGCTTTGCTTTGTTGAGACTATTTGTAAACGTAGAATTTTCACTACTAATAAGAGGAGGAAAAAGGATAAGCAGTTACTTGCATAAGAGATTAATCATAATACGAGTATTAGTTAGTAGTATTGTAGGATATTGTAAATATATAGAGATAAGTTTAGGATAAAGTGGGAATTTCTGTCATTCCAATTGAAAGGTTTTGTTAAGGAAATGATTTTTCTTATTAGTTTTATTAGAAGTTTTTGGGTATTGGTTATGTTGTTGTAAGTTGTGTTACTAATTCATTACTAGTATAATAAAGCTTCGTGCCTATAAAAGGTATGCATTCCTTCCTTCCTTCCACGGCTAATATGATTCTAAGAAATATTGTAGTTGGGAGGAAAGGAAAAATCTATTAAATAGTATTAGAGACGTGTCATGTGAACACTTTATTTTTATTTAATTAATAAATTTTCATTTCAAGAATATTGATTTCTTTTCTATAATATGGAAAATATATATAGATATATATTTTTTTTTTGCAAATGTGTGAAAATATTTTGAGACAATGAAACAGATCATCAACCTCATATAGAATCAGAACAAGAAAGTTTCATTATCTCTATTGTGTAACTATTGGATTATGAGACATTTGACAAATTGAAATTTAATTTAACTTGATTTGATTTGATTAAGTGGGGGCGTTCTTTGGTTTACTTTGGTTTAGTGAAAAGCTTTAGCGTGTGGTGGGTTGTGTTATATAGAGTAAGAAGTTATTCATGTAGTTATAGTTGTTGTTGATTTTCTAGAAAATGTTTTGCTCTAAATTATGCATAGAAGAAGCGCAATCCATCATTAATTGGCATTTAACGGTAGCCAGTTACAGTAATTAATTAATTAACAAATTTTCCTATTTTCTTGCGTGAATAAAACTTAACAAAAATCACATGAACTCATAGTTACTTACATATATTAATAGTGTGTATTAAATTTATATTTATATGGTTGTCGTATGGTTGTCGTTTGCTTGCGTTGTTTGCTTGCCTAGTTAACATTTCATTGTACCATTCATCTTGTATCAGGCGGTACAGTTGCTTCAAAACATGCAGCATTTCCAGGTTGTTGTCACTCTCTCTCATCTTCATTAATGCTCGTTCTATTTTTGTTTAAATTCTTCTCTTATAATTTTGTTTTGTTTTTTTTTTTTTTAATTTTATTAGGCAGTTTCCAGAGCAGCTTTTGGACTATTTGAAATGTGTTCTGTGTTTTTTTCGTTTTTCTTTATGGACTGTGACTACTAACTGGTTTTTTCATCAATAATAATCAATTTTCTTACTTAAACTAATGACTTATTGTTAACTGCATTAAACATTTATCAACACTGAACATTTATTTATCTTATTGTTAAAACAATTTATGGAGACAATTATTCTTTTTGCTCGAAACAAATAAAAGGAAATTTTACACTAATAAGAGACATCAATCAACATTCATTCAAACATATACATATATTTTATGAAGAGAAGAATACATTCAAAATTACAACATATATTTATGTATATTGTTCTATATTGTAAGTATGTTTATTGTATATTTGTATAATCGGGTAGTATTCTTATTGAAATTATTGATATCAGATTTTATTGTGTATTATTTTTATTGAGTATGAAACGCAATGATTTATATACTGTTGATGTTTTAGTACATGCTGTTGAGTTATAAGTAGTATTTGATTCGTATATATAAGTATGTTAATTGGATTTGTTGTTTTTGTTGTTGGTTTTGTTGTTGTTAAGATCCATCAAGTTATAGTTGTATGGTGATGTTTGTTTTGAATTATGATTTGTAATGATCGCAGTTGAGCGTACAGTAGTACAGTAGAGTTGAGTTGAGAGAAAGATTGATTGATTGATTGATTGAGTGATAGACAAATGTATGTATAGATAGAGAGATAGAGTACACAATAATATACACACACATATATATATATATATAGAGAGAGAGAGAGCGAAAGAAGCACAAGTAAACGAGAGAAACAGAGAGAGAGAAAGATATAGAAAGAAAGAGAAAGAAAGAACACAATGTGATTAAAAACATTTAATATATAATAATAATAAGTATTTATACATATGCAGATAGTATTTAATTTCAATTGAAATATACATAAAACGACAGTAATTAAAAAAAAAAATGAAAATTATTAAATAAATAAATAATAATTAAATAATTTTTATTATTTATACACACAACATCCACCTCAACATGCATTTCTTGATCTTGATCTTCTGTTTTCTATTGAAGAAAGTTTGATGATTTTGTTGTATTGTATAAGATGACAAAGATGACATTTATCTTATATCTAATAAGCCAGGTTCTGTGCCATATATTCGTTGTTTATATATACATGAGTACCTATTGTTTTTATTTAGTTAGCCTATAACATCTTAAATACTTTTTTTATTTATATTAATAATAAATTCGCTTTCGCTGGTAAATGACTTAAATTTTTCTTTAATTTTTTATGTAGATTTTTTGTTATTTACAGTGTCAAGTCATGAATGTATTTAAATAATATAGAGAAGAAACTACATATAGAAGAAAGTATACTCAGCAAAAGTAGGAACTATCAAATGTTAGGCAAAACAATGAATATTTCAGAAAAAGGTTAGAAGATTGTTTTTTATTGTTACAATATGACCAACTGGAAGTAATAGTTGGATGACGAAAAGAATATTAGTAAAACTATCAGTGATTGAGAAATCATTTATTGTTTAATGTTGTTATCAATGACAGAAATTGAGGCATTACATATATGGCTCTGAATAAAACTGATTGTTTTAAGGAAACTTAAAGCCAAAAAATATGGATGTGTAAAGAAAATCATGGAACAATGAGTTGTTATGAAATTAACATAATACTCGGTTAAACTGCATCAGAAACTTTCCTGTTAATGCAGGAAGTTTGTGGCGCTGATTGTTTATGCAGAATAACTGATTTCATGTGGCATAAATACTAATTTTGGAATGGCAGAATATCGCTAGAACACAACTTACTTGATGGGAGACTAATGTCAGCTCGCACTCCCGAAATGATCCAAAAAGTACGTGATTTTTTAGTAGATGACTATTTACTATAGACTTGTACTAACCCAGTGGACCATGTTGAGCAAACGTTCTCCTAAATTATTGTTCTCCTTTTGCGTAAATAACATTTCTTGAATATTCGCTTAGTGCCCGCAAACGCGCTCGCAAACGATAGTTTTGCGGGCATAAATATGATTAATAAGAAATAATAAGCCAGAGAGACGACAAACGGTTTCTCTTGCTAACGACACAACAAGTGAAAAACTAGCGTTGCTTAAACATTCGCTCAATTCGATTCGTAAAATAGATCGCAAAATGCTCGCTAGTGATATCTTTTGCAAGTATCGTAAACGAGACTTTTGCTGATACCAACTGAGCACCATTTGATTTAATTTCGTATCGTGTTCGAATCCAATACTTTTGTGGACAAAACTATCGCCAAACTCTCGTAAAGATTTTGTCCACTAGGAAAGTAGTGAGAGGAGAATATATTGAATAATACATACTATACTATTGTTTAATATCTCTGCAGTATGCTTGGTGGCAACAGTCCCTGTTTCGTAGTAAGTCACTATCCCCTTTTCTAAGTGGCTAGGTTATGCATAGGCGAACCAGTAAGTGCGCATTTCTATAGTAAATCAGCAGCCCCTATTCGCATTAGTGGTGGCTTAAGAAATTAATTTTGTCCCCACAGTACATAGGTACATATTAGTGGAGATGATTGCCTTAAGGTATGCAATAATATATTTCAAATATCAATTATTCATCAGTTTTTGTATAGAAATGTTTTGAAAACTAATTGAAATTTTTAAATACAAAGCTTTCATATTATTTGATATTTGTGAAAAGGATTTGATAGTTCCCTGGTAAAGATTTTTTAAATAGAAAATCAATTAGCTATAAAGGGAAAAAAATGTACGATTGGCAGATAAGTTGCGGAAAAGTATGATGCACATTTAGCAGTATTTTTTTTCTTTTAAAACTATATATTTTGACTTATTTCTTTATACTAATTATTAAGGGGCATGAGGACTGACAATGATCAATGTAATTTTATTAATTTGTAATTTAATAAAATAACAAAACGTATCTACTTTGTGGTTGGTTGGTTGGTTGGATGGTTGGTTGATTTGATTTTTGTTTTAATTGTGGTTGTGGTTGTTTTGTTCCTATTGATCTTGTTGAAATACGCTAAAAGCTATCACAGCATTATGCTCTTGAACTTTTTTAAATTTTCTTATGAACTACGACACCGCTGATCTGATTTATTATTACCATACTATGTAAGATTGATTTTCCTTATGCATTGTTTTATTTTGCTATTATTTAATTTTAATTAATCAATACTCAATTCAACTATTTATTTATATAATTTATTTTCCTATTTTTATTTCCTTTATTATTTAATATTTAATGTTACTATAAAACTGCTTAATTGTAATTTTCTTTTTGCTATTTTTGTTTCTTTATTCAATTCAATTCAATTTTGTAACTTGTGCTAACATCAATAGTAGTTGTTAAGAGTGCCACTAGTTTGGAAATGGGGGTGGAGAGGGTGCAAAAGTTTTAAGTTAAGTTCATAGAAGAAATAGAATAGAACAGTACTTAGAATAGAATATAAATTTGTTGTATGTTTTCTGTATATTTGGTGTTGTTTTTTTTTTTATTTTCTTTATAATTCAATCAAAAATCAAGAATCAAAAATCAAATCAAATCAAATCAAATTAATAAAAACAATTAAATCAAAATAAATAATAGAATATAAATCATTTATTCATACATGATAATAAAAATTTGTCTTTTACTTACATTTGCTTAATCATCGCTTTCAGTGAAAACTCGCAAAAAAATCTTTGAAATTTTCTTTCCTTTTCATGTTTTTCATAATTTACTCAATTACAAAAAAACAATTTATTGTTATTGTTTTTGTTGTTGTTGTTGTGTATAAGAGTATATTCAGTTTTATAAGAGAGAAAGAATTAAAGAATGTTAATAGAGTTTGATTAAATGTTGCTGTTGCTTGAGTATTTTTTATCATTTTGGTTTTCTAACAAAAAAACAAAAAAAAAATTAAACCAAAAGTTTTGCTTGTCACCTATTATTTTGGCTAATATAAATAAAGGGTTTTACGCAGTTGTTGTTGTTGTTATTCCGTTTAATAATTTTGACAGCCATTTTGTGTGTGTGTATATAAAGAAATAATATTTCTAAATTTTTTATATTTTATCAAATTTATTATTTTTAAATTTTCTTAATCATTTTTTTTTTCTAACAAATGCGCCGTTTGTTGTTTTTATTTATTATAATTTTAAATTTCTTTATTCATTTTTATTTTAATTTTATTTTAATTAAAATTTTTCCAAGGCATTTTCAGCAAAGTTGTTTGCATAATAAAAAATATTTTTTAACGGCGGCGACTGTAAGAGAAAATTCTATGTGACGATACTGTAATCTGTTATCCTTATACCAAAGACTTCATCAATTATCATCCTTCTCAGATATCCTTTAAATTTTCATTTTAACTTCACTTTCATAGCAGCTTCTTCAGCGTAGAGAGAGTATTTTTTGTTGTTGTAGTTGTTTATTTATTGAGTTGAGTTGTGAATGCTTTTTTGAGTGAGTATTTTTATGTTTTGCTTTGAGTATTATTTTTTTTTTTTGTATATAATATTTGTTGTTAATGTTGTTGTTGTTGTTGCTTCTTTTATAGCTTAAGAACTCCAATGAAGAATAAGATATTGAAAGGGATATTTGTTGTGTTTGTTTCCTTCTGCGATTGCTGATTTTGTTATACAATAAGTGCTTGGTATATAACTAAATATATATTCTGTATATTATATACATATGCTTCTTTTATATATAGTATATATTCATATATATGTATATATATGTGTGGAATGCTTATTTTCTTTGTTGCTGCACACATATTTTCCGTATTAATTGTTTTCTTTTGTTTTGTTTTTTTTTCCATTTATCGTGTATATATTTATATAAATTATATTAATCAGCATTAATCATCAACATCTGCATCTGCATCTTGGCATTGCTGTATTTGTTGTTGTTCTTGTTGTTCTTGTGTATTTGTATATATATTTGTTGTATATATGTTGTTGTTGTTGTTGTTATTATTGTTATGTATATTTGTATATATATGATTTATATGTATATATATTTTTGCCTGCTGTACTAATTAGTATTATTATTTTTATTATTATTATATTTATATTAATAATTTAATTTTATTTAATATTTTCCCATATTTGTTGCTTGCTTTCATTTTCTTAGCTTTCCATAAGCAATTTGCTTTCGGTTTGGGTTGGGGGGCAGAGGGGTGAATGATTTTTCTATTTTTTTTTTATATATTGATATCTTTTATTATTGTGATTCGTTTGATTTCTTTTACTGAATTGAATTATATGCCATCGCATTCCTTATTTTTTTCTTCATATTAATTTGTTATATTTATTATAATAATATTGTTGTTATTTTATTATTATTTTGTTGTTGTTGATGTTATTTTTTGTTATATTTTTTATTAGTTCATATGATGACATATCACTGCATGACACATTTTCCCTCTATTTGAGTTTTTAGCTCATTTACTTGCGTTTCTATTTGATTTTTCAGTTCTGTAAAAAGAAATTGAGTAATGGAAACAGCAATAAATAAGCGTGTTAATTGTAGGATAGACTACAATTCGTATACAAGAAATTTAATGTATTTTGTATATAATAAATATATATGTATATCGTATATGTATTGTTTGGTTTTGTATTTTCTAATTGTTTTTTTATGTGTTTGTTTGAAAAAATAAATATTAAAAAAAAATCAAAAAAGTGTAGTATACTTTTAAGGGTGTACATAGTTTGGTTGTTTATACTATTCATTTTTGAAAGAGACTTGAAGGAACCCTTAAGGTGATCGCAAAATGATCAAATTGATTTAGCCATTCTATCTAGCAGTCTGTTAGTAAACAAACTCCGTTGGATACCTTGATTATTGAGAAATGGATCTGAGATTGGGTCCTTTGTTGAGACTCGGAGAAGTATATGTATTTACTTTTGCTTGACAAGATGAGAAAAATGTAAGAAGCAATCATTAATCTAACTATTTGCATATAAGACATGTATCTTGACTCCCTTTGCCATACATTTTACAAAAGGTGCTTCTTGTGTTGAGAGTCAAAGAGTAACACATAAGGAGTATGTGTTTTGCTTGTCAAGATAGGAAAAACTTGATCCCACTGTTTGTGGAAAAACAAAGTCTCTTGATCACTTCATTATTGGAATTTGGGCAGACATTTTACATAGGGTCGGTCCTTCTTATGTTGAGACTCGGAGACTAATACTACATAATAGGTATGTATTTTGTATTGGCAAGATGAGAAAAATTGATTTAGCCATCTCTAATTAGTTGTACGAGTGGCTCGTATATACATCAAATGTATTGGAAGTGTTGAACTCAAATTGCATTTATTGAATATTTGTCGGACTAAATAATGTTGGATAACTATTGTATTACTTATAGCTATCATCTTGAATCACATTTTTTAATTCTGTTTAAGCTTTTGAGATAAATTTAACTTCCATAGTTATAGATAAGGCTTGAAAATTTCGACTGAAGATTACTAGCGGACCTTGTTGCCAACAGAATATTCCGCTCTTCACTGATCTTCGCTATTCTGCCTTTGATTTAGTGCAACTATCAAAGTTTTTAACAACAATATTCATGGCTGTTTGATCTGTATGATGTCAAACAAGCTATTCATGCTTTCATGAGCAGGAAATTATCCAGTCTAGTGATTTTTTTTGTGTTTTTTGGTTGTACTTGTATAGTTGGGCATCTTTGAAAGAAATGAAAGTTTCAGCATAGTCCAAGCGAAAGTTATTTATGGAATATATATTAGTCTAGGCAAAAATTTTGATTGATTCTATTTCACTATAGAATTTGCATTTGAAACAAGTTAAGTATCCATGGTTAGAGTTTATTCATTTTGAAAGGTATGAATGATTCAACAAAATCGAAGTAAGAGTTGACTGCAGTTTCTATATGAATATCTAAGTATGGTTTGCTTTGATCGGACGGTTTAAGATCAAGCAGCACATGCTGTTTCGATGAATGAAAAGTATAAATACTTTGCCATAGGCAAATTTGAAATCCTTGTGTAATAATTGTGTGTTTTGGTGTATTTTTAAATAAAACATTTATTTGTGTGAGTAGGTGAATGTGTGTTTGTTTGTTGAGTTAGATATTTTTGTGTAGTGAGTATCAAGTAATTTAGTATGTTTTGTAGTATGTTAATTTGAATTGAGAATTTAAAGGAAAGTAGATATAAATTAGAAGTAAAATAGAATGAAAGTTTTTAATTTAGCATGAAAAATAGAGTTTTAGCAGAGTTAGAGTGTCTTAGCGTATTAGTAGTAGGAGTAGTAGTACACATACATATACAATAATATATATTAAATTGAATATAGTAGATATAGAGTTTTGAATGCAATGCTGGCATTACACAATTGTCTCTATATGTTTTTATATATTTATCGAATTGTTATATAGATGACACTTCTGTGTAATGCAGGCATTGCATATTTTTATGCATTGCATATTTATATTTGGTCAAGAGCAAAATGACAACAAAAATTCATTCAACTATACATATATGTTATAGTAAGTAATTTTATTTATTTATTATAAATTAATATTAATTTTATGAGAGCCATAAATTATTTATTTTGTGCTACGAAAGTTTATGTTAGCATTTTTTTTTTTTTAAATTAGCATTTTTATATCCAACGTTGTGTTGTTGTCCTTGTGAAAATAAAATGCTCTCATTTTCTTATATTTGTTTTTCTTTTTAATTGAATTAATTAAGTTTTTATTTTATTTTATTTATTTATTTAATTGATGCATAAATTAATTGGTGCATTTGTTGATAGAAAAAGAAAGAATTGCAAAAAAATCAATTAAAATAAAAAAGAAATGGTGAAAATTAAACAACAGTTAAAGTGCAGAGTGTGAATGTATTTGTTTACAGTGCCAGAAATGATCAAATGATGTGGTTTGATTAAGTATACTTGATAAAATCTCTACCTCAGTACAATCATCAGTTTCATAAGTTTAAGATATACTCCTCTTCTAATAACAATTAAGAATGTTAAGTTTTATTAGACTTAGTTTATCAACACCTGATCATTGGTAGAACCTAACTACCTGTAAGTGTTTGTTTCTAAAAATTTGGTCTTTTGGATATAAATTTGTATGTTGCCATGAATATTTTTTTCATTATTTTACACATTCTTCTTGTTACTTGGAACATTTTAATTATCACCAATAAGTGGAGAAGGCAATTTTATGAAATTTTGTATTCATATAAAAAGAACATTATAAACACGCGCAGGATACCATGATTTGATTTAATTAGGCTGATATACTGGGGAAAAAGAAAGGAAAAAAACCGTAACATACTTTATGGCACCAGCAATTTTCTAGTCCTCTAAATTACCATGTAGATTGTGGAAGAGAAGCAGTAACAAAAGGTAGTGACAAGGTAGTGAGAAGGTAGTGAGAAGGTAAGAAAGTAGGGTGATTCATACGCAATTAGTAAGTTTCTCCTTTTGCATAAATTGTGCGTATAATTTAGCAAGCATAGAAAGATATCCACCAAGCTTAGTTAGTACCTTCTATGCAAGTATTGTACTTTCATATTTAGAACCACAAAGCCACAAGGATAATTAAAAACCTTGTCCACTTAAATAAGAGTGTTAAAAACAAGAGAAGATAATGGGAGTAAGGAAAAAAATTTAGATAAAGGTGAAAAATTGGTATTATATATGCAAATGTATGCCAAGTGGTCTAAAGCCCCCAAAAAACACACACAAAAAAGAAAGTACGTTGCATCGTCCTTTTGACCATGTCGTGTTTTCTTTTTTTCCTTCTTTTTCTTTTTCTGTTCTGTTCTATTCTGTTTTGTATTGTAAACTGAAATTGAAATCTGTGTTTTAATTGCGGCTTGTTGAATTTCATTTAAGCATAAAACATTTAATTTATACGACAACGACTTTAGAGCTTGGGTTTCTCTAGTCACTCAGGCAGCCTAAGTCTTTATGTGACAACATCAGGTGAAACAGAATGAAACTACAACCCACTGCATGCATATGTATCTGAGTATCAGAATAGTATGTAATACTCATACGTTTTTATTATTACAAAGGACATGCGTGTCGCCATTCTGTTGCATTTGCATAGAAATACTTTCTTGTGGTATATAGTATACTACAATACCTTTTTCTTTTACTTTGCTTTTCTCCTTTATCTTTATATATGTATAAGTAATACTCGTAGAATGTCTATGTGCTTAAATTTTCAATTTAAATGCATATAAGTTTTATACTTGTATTCTTTCCTTCTATTCTGTTATTTTTTGACCTAGAGATGTACAACAAAAAGTTAGCCAGAGCCAATGAATGTACTATGTATGTTAGGAAGAAAGAGGAATTTCTTAAATTTATAGCCAAAGAAGAAAATCTTGTATTATTTCTACAAATTTATTTCTCAGTTTTTCATATTTTTGTGTATTTTTTTCTCATTTATTTCTTTGGAAAATCTTTTCACATTTATTTCTTTATGCAAAAGATTTGAAAGCGCTTCTCATTAAATTATCATATTCCCCATGCTGTAATTTTCATAAAATGTACGCGTTCAACATAATAAATCAGCAATGCTGCAGCTTGAGTTGCTATGCTATGGTTGGTATAGTCATGAGCAAGTAAATAGAGCAGATACTTGTGATAGAAGGGCAAATATACAGCATACTAGTATATAAATTTTATGGAATTTCATTTTAAATAGGTGGAAGATATTAGAAAAGATTAATTTGGAATGAAAATGCCAGTCTTTAATTTGTATATTTTAAACTAAAATTAAATTGAGACATTGATTGATTGTTTCTTTGGTGTCTAGAAGACTATTGCTGAAGAAGTTCTTATTACAATTATCAATGCCTGAAGAGTATTTATATCATTATACACAAAGTTTATAAGAAATACCAAGAAGAAAAGTCAAGCAAGAGTTAAGAAAGAAGTAACTTATGGGGAAAAGTAACTAGCACTCATTCTTATGATAAGAATATTTAATGAGAAAATGCTTAAAAATTGATTTTTGATGACGAATTCATATGAAATATTGTTGACTTTATCTATTTTCTTTAACTGTCCCTAATAAAGTGTCCATCATCTTAAGTTGATTTGCTTATGAAGCAATAATATCTTGTGCTATTTTTCTTTCTTTTTTACATAAATATTTTGTTTTTCCATTTCTTCTGTTTGAATAATTGCCAAGTACAATTTAAGTTATTGTCTTTCATTTATCATTATGTGTGCTGCATCTATTCTTTATATTGTATATTTTTGTGTATACCATATATAATTTATAACATTTGGCAAGAAAAACATTCATACATAGGTACAATAGAAGGCAACCTTAGTTGTTTTATATCCCATCTTCATACTTCATCATTCTATGTACAAGACTTATATACAAGTCATATATGTTGTACTTCTTTGTTTTGTGTATTTCTTCTTTTATATCACAAAAAAAAAAAAAATGTCTAACTGAAATAAAAATTGTCCTCAATTTAACGAATCATGTTTATCATGTCCTGTGTATCTAGTATAGTAGTATATGGAATATTGCTATAGTCATAGGATGGCTGCCTCAATGTGTATTTTGAGCACGTTTCGCGTCTGAAAACTAACTTTGTGTTTTTGAAATGAAATTTTTATTTGATTAGCAACAAAGAACAACGAGACGTGAAGCCTGTGTGTCTGCTTGTAAGGATTCAAAAATATTTGGTTCTATAAAGTTTTGCCATTTGCCAGTTGAGAATTGAGGCAACATAAAAGTTATACCATTTCTTACAGAAGAGACAGCTTCGAACTAGTAAGTATGTTCATGTCTATGAAAGTAGATTTTGTAATTGAATTTGATATTTTGGTTTTGATTTTGATTCTTATTGTTGTTGCTTGTTGTTGCTGCTTGCAAGTATTCTTAAGTCTAACTTTTGTTCTTAGTTGTTCTTATGGTCGAACTCTTATATCAAACAGGTAACTAAATTAGCGTGTTCAGAACACATTTCATAAGTTTTCCTATCTATAGTTTCTCTAAGTTCTGTTAAGTTGTCTAAATAGAGTTTATTTTAAAGAAAATTTTAGTTCGTGTACTTGTTTTTGTGTTTGAAGAACAGGAATTAATAGGAAGAGTTTATGACTTTTGTAGATGTTTGTTGAGATATAAAACAGACAGACTTTATTTTGTTAATAGAAACATACACATTTATTTTTAAGGTTTTGAATTAGTTTAGTATTTAGTATGATGAAACGAGCACATAGTACGAGTACAAGACAAACACGCTCACATTGAAGAACTTACCTTGTTATCAATTGTTTAGCATTAGCAGTTTTCATTTCTATTATATCTTTGATTAAATTTTATAAGTTATAAATTCTAGATTCTATTGTAAAACAAATCCTAATATTATTGTTAGGTTTACTTATCTAATTTTGGGAGTTTTATCATTAAAAACTAGTTAGAAATTCATTTAGAGAGAGAGAGAGAGAGAGAGCTAGATAAATATTTATGGTAGAACTAGTGGAATTTATGGTGGAATCTTGGAAATATAGTTGTTTATATTGTACTTATAAATATAAGGGCGACCTAAAAGTAGACTACAGAATATTGTAATTCAAAATGTTGTTGGAGTTGAAATGATGAAGAGATTTTAAGTGCAGTGAAATTAAATAGAAAATAAAAGAAAATTTATTAAAAAATAAAAACAAATTGTTCGATAAGATGAAATTTGCTTAGGAGATCTGAATATTTCGGAGATTATAGTATCAGTTAATAAAAAATTGTTACATATATGAGAATAGTTTTTCTAGTCAGAACCACAGCATGCCAATGGAAGGGGCAGCTAGCCAAATTGTGGAGACAAATATTTAATGCATAAAGGCAATCATGAAGGCAAATGTTTATGCAACTCCTCATGGCTCAGTTCACTGAGATATTTGTCAACAAGGTGTTAACAACTTGACGTAAGTAAGTCTTCACATCACTATCGGGAACCCAATAGAAATAGAAAATATTCCAATATTTTATCCATTCAAGTTTGACTTCTGTTGTCGTTGACAAATACAAAAATTTTGGGTTTCTTCAGTGGCGTAGAGTAGTTAAAACAGTAAATGACTCATCATTTTTAGACCATTAATTGAGTATACAGACTCACTTCTTGAGAGCTTTACTTTGACCACGAACTACTTGGAATTAAAATTGGTAGTACCTCGGGTACGAAGTCTGACCAGAGGCTTTTTCTGCTACAATGGGTGGTCATAAAAAAGGGCTGCCAATCTTTGTGAAAAGGGCTGCCTTACACAAGTTTCTTGTTGTCGAAAGGACATATGCTGATGGCATGAAAATATAATAATAGAGAGATAGAGAATGCAGTTCTTTTGTTATAAGGATGAATAGTTTCTTCTTTTAGATTTGAGGATTCAATTAAATTTGATAGATTTTATTTAATAGAAATAAGTAACATAAGTAATGATGAAGATTTCCAAAGCAAATAAGTGAAGTCATTAATTGGTGTAGTAAAAAAATAAAAATGTTAAAGTAAATAAATAAATATTAATGCAAGGCACATGAAATTTATTATTATTAATTATTATTATTTGAATTAATTAATAGTTTTTTTATTAAAAATTTACTACTAAAGTTTATTAGAGCTTTAGTGCAACATAGATAGAGACAGATAGATAATAGATAGAGATAGTTACACGACACACACACACATAGTAGGAAAATTGATAGCGATAGTTTTTAGATTATTTTTTTTTTTTGGTATTTTATTTTTTTGTTTGGTTTGGAAGGAAGTGAAAGATAGACAAACGTTGATAGTAGAATAAGTAGCAGTAGTAGATAGTTGATAGTACATAGTAATGTAGATAGTTAATAGATAGTATTAGATAGCGTAGAGATAGTAGATAGTAGAGTTCACTAGATTTATAGAGTTTATATGCTTAGATAGAGCGCTACAAATAGTTTAGTTTAGTTTTTATTGTTGTGGTAGGTTTATGTTAAGTTGTTAGTAGTAGAAGTATTTTATTTCATTTTCATTAAATAGGCAGGCAGTTGTTTTATTGCTCATCTGGTTGTTGTGTTAATTGTTTTGTTTGCTTAATAAATTTGTAGTTCAGTTTGAGTTTTCATTTGTTATTATGTTTAGTTTCTTTTAGTATTTTGCTGGAAATTTTGTATTTATTTGTAGTTACGCACTCGACTAGAAAGGGGAAACTTAACAACAAGCGATAGACAGATTGATAGATAGATAGATAGTTAGATAGATAGATAAGTAAATAGATAGATAAATAGATACATATAGGATAGAGTTACACCGAGTAGTTAGATAGTAATACATATAAAATAAATATATAAATATATAAAATAAGAAAGATAGTTTTATTCATTGCTGTACAACAAGAATCTCTAGAGTAGCACACATTAAAGAAATATTATTTAATTAGTAGTTAATTTAGCATTAGAAGTTTATTAAAAAATGAAATGATAATTTAAATGGAAAGATAGTTTAGATTTGTTTGTTTGTTAGTTGAAAAGTTTCTTTGTGTTTTAAAATAAAAAAGAATGTGTTTTTTTTTATTGAAATTTTGTGTGTTTTGTTTTAAAGGTGTTGATTGGGTTTTGTTGTTGTTTTGGAAAAAGAAAATGTGTGAAAAAGAATGTCTGTTGTTTTTCATGTTTAAATGCACAACTCACTTGTAAAATCATCAAGCTCTTCTTGCTCCGCTTCAGCAGCGAGTTCCTCGGGTGTTTTCTTCTTTCGCATCAGTGGATTTGGCTCCTCTTGCGGCATTGCTTCAACAATTTCCTCCTTTTTCTTGATGTTGTACTGCATGAACAACATGAAAGAGATGAAAAAGAAGAAAAGAAACAAGTTAAGTAAAAGTCAAGAAAATGAAATGAAAAAAAAATATAGTTAAATAAAAATGCATGATTAAGTGTGCTCTTTCAATCTAAGTAAGTGTACAGCAATGCTGCTGCTGCTGCTTAGTCAGGTAAGTGAACTAGAGCACAGATAGATATACTAAAAAGCATTACACAGGACTTGAGTCAAGCTGAGTTGAGCAGCAGCATCAGTAGCAGCAGTAGCATTAGGGACATTGCCTTGGCAATGCGCCTAAGTATCATCAGATCTTAATAATAATTTCCCCATTTCATTTTCTATATTTCTTTTATTTTTTGTTTTTTTGTTTTGGGTTTTACAGAATTTCTGTTCTGTTCAGTTCATGGTTTCTTCTATTTTTTTAATGCTTTGCCTTTCCATTTTCAACTTGCGCTCTAAATTGAATTACACTCGATGTTGGCAGTTTACCAAAAACAAAATTTGCTATATTCTTAGACTTGCCGTTATTGCTGTTGCTATTTTTCTTTTCCACTTACTGATTCGGGTAACTCACAAATGGGATTAGGTGTGCCACATAAGCCAAAGCCAACTCAAGTCAAGTTAAGTTAGGTTGAGTTGAGTTAAGTTAAGTAAAATAAAAAATAAAGTCAACATGCCGTTGACGTTATCATGCTGTGATGCTCATCACATTTTCATTCTCTATATCTTATATTACAATCTTCATGTATTACCAAGCAAGGATTGTATATTTCTCTTGATATTACTCTGATCCTTCTTTTTTTGACAATTTTCTTAATGGTTCTTGGCCAACTTGGCTTGCCTAAACAAATAATGAGCATTTAAATTATTGTTAGTTCTTGAGGTTGCTTGATAAACTAGTTTTAAGTGAACGAAACTATAAAAGAACTTGTTATGTGAGCTGTGAGCTGCAATTGATGTTCTTTTGGCTTTTTGTAATCAATTTATATTGAATTTCATTTATTTATTTAATAAGGTCAAATGTAGGTTGAATTGCTTTCAATTATGCCTAAGCTTCATATATTACGTATACGTACTACAACATATGTTTTTGTATAATTTAACAGTTTGTACTCATATTATAGCAAAAGCACAGAAGCAGCAGTACTACTTAGCAACTGAATGCACTAGGACACGCAATACCTGCTTACCATCATCATCATCAATTTATCCTTACCTACTCCACTTCCTCTATGTTTTGCTCTACTTATGTAAGCTCTGAACATTGAGAGGACTACTACGCTCGTTCAGGTGCTTAAAGCTTAAAAAGTATCGATTACCGCTTAAGCATTAAGTTCCTTTAGATGATAGATGGGTGGATGGCAAAGCAATTGCCAATTGGCCAGTTTGTTTGTAGTCAATCATCATCCATGGTGCCCCACTTAATTCTATATTCATTCATATACAATACTTGTACATACTCATTATTATTGATTCCCTTGTTAAGGATACTTTAAGCTTTAAGCAAACGATAATAATATAGTAGAATAATGTATAGAATACTCGTAGGCTAACTTTTCATTATGGCAAGTCTCTTTTTTATGCTTTGTTTTTGTTTGTTAAGTACTTTTCTTTGCTAATAATATCGGAGGGTGGAATGAGATGAGTTGGGTCTGTTTATTGGTTTATTGGTAAGTGATACATGGTAATGTAAGGTGGCAAGAGCAAACGCGCTTGGTTCAACATGATCAAGGCAATTAATTTAAGTTTTATTGAATTAATTGAACATCATCAACTTGTTTGCTCTTTTATGTTTTTCCCTTGATAGACAGACACTTGTGTGTGGTCTCTCGTTGGTTGGTCCATGAGTCTTTATTATTGGTATGCTATGTATTTCCTTCCTTGGAACAAAAGTTTACTATGAGATAGAAATTATATTGCGTATAATCATTAATCGTTCTGAAATACTTTTTTATAGCTATGATTAGTCAAAATTAATCAAGTATTAGAGGACTTTAGTTAATGTGTTACATAAAGATATACATTTCACTTATTTTTTTTTTTACAAATTACAACACTTCACTCTTATTTTACACTCATTTTTTTAATGGTTGCTTGCTCCCCCGTAGTTCAATCTGACTCCGTTAGGGAGTCACTCATAAAAAGGACTCCCTACTAGAGTCAATTTGAGCTCCAGCAGGATATTTTGTAATAGTTAAACACACATGAATTATTTAGCACTTATAATCATCACATCACATCACATAACATACTCGTATAAGCAAAATGAGGATGTTAAACACTTTTTATAATATTTTAAATTTTGTTAATGATTTACAGCAGTTTAATATTTAGTTTATGGTTGTTTCCCAAACAAAGTATTAAATTTTACTTCATGTTTAAAAAAAAGGACATACACAGTATGCAGCATGCTGAACTCAAGACTTGTGGGGTAAAAAGCATGTAAATTGTAGCCAACTTGACTAACTTTAGTAATAACAACATCATATAGGGTCAGTTTTGTTGTTCTTCCTAGGGATACTTGTAATACTTGCCCTGTTGCTGATGCTGTTACTGTTTTTACTCTTGCAAAATGCATGTTGAACTTTTCTTATCCCTGTCTAAGTGTGTATTGTTGTTGGTGTTGCAACTTTGTCAAACGAGAAATTGCTCTAGTTGTTTGGTCATGTTGCCGTTGCTTATGTTGCTCTTGTTGTTTATGTAAATAAGCGTAAATTTTTAAGAAAAACTTCATTTAGAAAGTGCAACTAACTTTGTTTTATACCAATTTTATATGGTTATTCTTGCGTTCTTATCGTTCGTTCTTTCTTTATAAAAATATAAGTTTCTCTTGGTACAGAACAGAAAGAGAGCAATGAAAGGGGAAGAAGAGAAATTCAGTCATCATCATATAAGCAAAAGTAGGTAAAAAAGTTTTAGTAATGGAAAAGTTTCACGATTCGTTAGAAAATGTTTACTTTTTGTTTGTACTTCTTTCATATTGTTGCAGCTCTACTTCTCCTTCCATACTTATACTAGATCTCCTTCATAGTTTTGTTATTGTTGACCATTTTTGATTTGACTTGGTGCAGGGTTAAAGTTTTTCCAAGCAAATCCACCAAAAAAAAAAAAAAAACTATATTCCTTTTAAATATTTAAAATTGTAATTTGTTTTTATTTTTCTTGTTGCTTTGGTCACAACGAACGCAACGCAACGTAATAATAATTTTCTATTAGTTTTTCCAACTGATTCTCTAGTTCTTTTCTATTTTTTCTCATTCATTCACAAGCACAAAGGACACTTTTGTATCCGAAAAAGAAAACATTTCAATTCAAACAAAAAAATCAAAAAAACAGAAATATTGAGAAAGGTTCTAAGCAAATGCCACAAAACACAAAAGCGGAAGTTGTTAAGCAACAAGAAAAATAACAACAAAAATGTCCAAAAGAAAGGAAAGACTAACAAAAAATAAAACAAAAAAATTTGAAAACCAATAAGGACACTGAACATGAACAGGAAACAAGTTTAGGTTTTGCAAAATTTTGTTAGTCTTCAGTCTTTTTTGTCTGTTTTTAAATATATTTTTTCTTCTATTGCATAGTTTTTGGCAACAAAAAAAGTAGATGCAATATGACGAGGCCTGAAGCAAAAGCTGTAGAACTTTAGCCTTACGGTCAATAGCAACAGCAATAACATCATGAAGGATAATAACACCAATGTCAGTTAAGGGTACAGCAACTGGGGATAACAACAACTGAACAATTGCATTTCTGTTTCAATATTTTTTTAGATCTTCCTCACTCACTCACATTTTTTCTTATCTTTTCATTTCATTTCATTTTTTTTTTGAAGCCTACAGAATTTCGTGGAAAAATGAAGCTTGTTTGTTGTTTGCTGTTTTTCAATGGAAATTTTTGTTGTTCTCGGTTCTAGGTTTTCGTGTCCTATTTTCACAGTTTTTTCTTAATCCTTTTGGTTGTTTGTCAAAAAACAAGATTGTTTTGTTGTTGTTTAGAAAAGAAAGAGCTGCTTCAAAAGAAATTGAAATTTATGGACATATCTGTAGGGTTAGTTCAAATAGTCATAACATAAAGGTAGGGAAACATGTACATAACAGAAGAGATAGTTAGTGAGATTGTATATACTTTGATTATGGCACGTCCCATAAGTGTTGTGCAAACACACACCACTATCCTGTGCATTTGGCGTGTGTCAGTGATAAATTTTTGTTAGTTTTAATGTTAGTAATGTAATTCGATTTACCTAATAAGATTAGTTTCATAGAGTTTCTCTTATACTACAATTTTACTAGAATTTCCAAATGGAAACATAAAACTTCATATTTATTAAGGAAATATTCTTATTCAAATACTTAAGGTAAGATTTAAAGAGAATTTATGAGATTATGAGGACGTTAAAGTTTTCAAAAAATTTTGATTTGTTCGTAGCATTTTAGGTAATTTTCTTCAAGTTCTTGTAAGTCTCTTTGAAAGAGTAGTGGCCATAAAATTATGTGGCTTATGCAATGCTGGAGAAATCTTCGTCTGTCAGCTCCAACCAGCAAGTTCTTTTATAGAAGTCTTGTTTCTCTTTTATACATGCTTTTCATTTTATTAAAATTAAGTTGTTACTATACTGTTACTTACCTTATCACGTATATCTTGTCTCATCTTTTCGCGCTCCTCTTCCATTTTACGATGCTTCTCCTTTCGTCGTTCTTCGGCCTCACGTATGGCCTCCTGACGCTCTCTCTCCTCTTCCTCTGCCTTTTCCTTATCATCGCCATCATCACCGCCATCACCACCTACGGCGCCTGTAAATAAAAGAGAGAGAGAGAGAGAGAAAGAAACATAATAAGTATTGTATATAAAATATAATCAATTGATATATTTCAAGTATTTAAATTGAATCTCAATCAACACACAGAAATTATCATGATTATCATTAATTTATTACTCGGAAATATAATACTCGTACTAACTAAATATTATTATTAAGTATTACCATATTATAAGCGTGATAATGAGCATTTTTCCGTATAGAAATATGCAATCAAATGCATTTCATGCTGTAATTAATAACGCCTACAATTTGTCTTGCGGTCATTAATGTAGGATTATATCACACACCATAAACCCAATATCATACTCATACTCACTGTATATGGTACAAATAAAAAGAAAAAAAATCAATTGAAATATTTTGTGGTCTCGATTGAATCAACTAATTAGTAAGTGTTATTATTATGCAAACTATGTCATCGTGGTGTTGGAGAATATTAAAAGCCCCCACCGGGCATCATTAAATGTACTATTTCTCAGTTATGCAAACAATTCATTGATGATAAAATAAGAATTTAATTTAATTTTTCTATACAGAAATATGTAAACAACCGCGGGGCAAAAGCAACGCCTGAAATTATGCTATGAATTTCTGCATTCCTTTCATCATCATACAAAATTTGTGATGGCAGCACAATTTTTATTTATTTATTCTATTTTTTATTTGTTCTTTTTGTTTTATGCTTTAGTGGCTTTTAGACTAAATGACTGTCTGAAGGACTAAGTGACTGACTGACAGACTGACTGTCTGAGTGCTTGTCATAAACAAATCAAGTTATCAAGCGACTTCCGTTTGCTCCATTTTATGTGAAAAGAAAAAAATCATCATCATCATCATCATCATGAGCAACAACAATATTTTGCCTTGTTAAATATGCCTTTAATTAAAGAGCAGACATGAAAGTCAAAAAAACTGTAATAATTTCATTTGTTTTCTGTTCCATCCATCAGCAGATGCTGCTCCATGGAGTTTGAATTGTAATATTGTTCTGGTAACTGTGAATGTGCCGGTGCCTGTGTCAAAGTTGGTCTTATTTATTTATAAATATAGCAGGCCATTGAATGCAGACTTTGTTATTTTGTATTTATGATTGTTTCACCACCACCACCATCAACATAATTTTGTTGTCACTCCATCCTATTTTTATTGTATATATAATTTAATTTTCTTTTCTATAAAACGTTTTTGCTACCAATTCATTTGAAGAAAACTTAATTAAAAGTTACGTTTCGTTCTTCATTTTTGATCGTTAAAGTTTTTAGAAACAGGACCAACTTCGAAGTAGAATCTACTACTACTTACAACAAGACGAACAAAAAGCATATGGCATAAACAATAATTCATAAATTTAGTTAATGACAAACAAACAGTTTTGAGTGCTTGAAATACTCAAGTGTTTTTAATTGACTTAATTATGGACAAAAGTTTTTCTTTTACAATATAAATAGCAAAATGGTTTTTGTGCCTTTCAGAAATTGTTTGTTATTTATTTTCTTTAACATACTCAGCTCTTCTATTTAGTAAATAGACTCCATTCGATTTACATTTGAAATTTTAATTGTCCTCAAAGTGAAGTGAAGTGAAGTCCAATGTAATTAAGTTTGAGCTCACAAGACTTTTAGAGTCCTTTTACATATATAGATATGCCTTTCTTCATTACTTGCTTATTTATGTTATATTGTTGATTTCATGTTTAGAAAGTTTTACTTCTTATACCTACAATAATGATATTAAAATAATTTAATAATCATGTTAGTTTTTCAACATGTTTTTTTTGTATGGTTTTCTAACTTAGAATTCTCTTTATGAAATTTACACAAAATTGTCAAGTTTTTTAAGTGAGTAAGAGTGGTGGGGAATCTGTCTAGTATCTTGGAAAAATAAGTTTGCCACAGCATGGTAAAATGGAAATTTTGTTTTTCATATAATCAAATTAAATTGTTAATAGTATAGTATATTTTGAGAAAACTTAGACATGTTTGAGGTTTTCATCTCTCTTTAGACAAGTGAAGTTTTAAACGTAATTATTTATATGAAACTCTTTTTCTAAAAAATTAGAATTAAATTAAATTATTTCAAAATGGTTTGTAATAAAATAGAAACTTTTTACTAAAATATTTTATTCTATTAATTTTATAGATGATGAATATAAATTTTACTTATTACTCTTTCATCCTCCAGTGAAGTCTATTAAAATGGAAATAATTTCTATGCATCATAAGATATTGAATGCAGTTTGTAATTTTAAAACTGTAGCTCATATTTTATCTAAAGGTTTTGCTCATTCAAATCTACTCTCAATAGATATTCTTGTAGTTTTATTTTTGATTTATCAATTTACAAACATTTAAAATCTTGACTTGGTTTCAATTAGTAAAAGTTTTAATGATGAAATATTCCAATAAGTATTTGATAGTCACTGGCATCTAGGTGCGTTCTATAATATTAAGAAATGGCTTTCTGCATCATACTATCTGATTCTTAAATCTTCTTGTATCTCATCGATTGCCACTTCGTTGTCCAACAATCGGGAGAACACTCAAAACTGTATGCAATGAATGCTGGGGAATCTCAAGAAAGTGTACTTGGCCCCAGTCTATACACGACATACTGCTGATATGCCAATAAGTAATAATGTTGAGGTTGCATCATAAGCAGATGACACAGCGTTAATTGTATTGAATGAAAACAGTGTGGTCGAAAAATGACTGTCATACACAAACAGCATTAAAGCATGGAGACTGTCCCCACATAATATTGAACAGTTTTACTTTCCCACAAAATCGGATAAAGTCAATTAACTCTGAGTACATGTGGACCAGACCCAAAAAGCAAAACAGATTGAACAACAAAAAAAAAAGCAGAAATATGTTCTGGCTCCTAAACCCACCGTCTCACTTATATTAGAAAACAAAGTTCGTCTCTAAATGGCATTTCTGAAGCAAGTGTGGATATAAGTTAAATAATAAGGGAAATGGAACCTATTGCTTGGAGTCGATGTTTAAGACTAGAATAAATTTTGTTATTTGAAGACTACGGAAGCTTAGCAAATCAATAAAACATGTGATTAGCGTTATAGTTGTTGTTTGCTAAAACTGTCCATATACCGTACCATTCAGTCGTTATGCCTTCCTCTCAGTCTGTTGTGACTATAATAACAATGGCAAGAAAGACCCCAAAGAACCATTTGTTAAGTATGAAATAAGAAAAATGAATGTCATATAGATACATACTACATCAACAGCCATAAAAGGTAGATTGATCTTTAAAAGAAATTAAGTATATTATTTATTGTGAATAATGTCTTTTTTGTTTAAATTACGAGTATCATTTTCTCCTCTAACAATCGCTTTACACAAAAAAAAATCACAAACAAAAACTAAACCAACATTTCAGTGGAACTCACTCAATAATGATAATGATAATGATGCATTTTAATGATGTGACAAATTAGAACAATGCTTAGCAATTAGAAAAATAATACTGAAATTTAATTTTGTCTTCTATTTTTTTCCAGGTTTTTTCCCACAACAAATTTTCCATTTTAAACAAAGCGGGTAAGTTAATGACAAAGTATTTTAATTCTATTTTACTGAAGCTCACACACACAATATTTTCCGAGTGATTGTGTGCTGGGTGCTATTAGAGTTGCCAACTAGTTGTCAGTTCTTGTTAATTTGTGTGGTTGAGCATTGTTTTTATGACAAAAAAAAAAAAATGTTTAGTTTTTCATTTTTTGTTTTCTGTTTTCTCTGTGCTGAGTTTTGAAATTTGTTTTTAGTATTTATATTGTTGTATCAACTTTATGTTGATTGTTCATTATATTTTATGAGTGTGTTTTGTTGCTGCCATCATCATTGTGGTGTTTTTATTGTACACAATGTTTTTTTAAATATTATATAGAATATTTTCCCGAGTTTCTTGTTAAGCACCTGTTTATGACAGCGTTTATTTCAGTTTTTAATGACTTTTCATGTCAATAAAAGCAAGAAGAGAGAAGTGTCAATTGGATATTTTTATATAGCAATTTTACATAATTTTGTTGTTGTCTTTGTTCCTTTAAATTTTGATGAGAATCAGTTTAAATTTTGAATTTTCTTACAGTAGTTTATTTTTACAATTTTTTCCTCTTTGGTTAATAAAAATAATCACCTTAATTAAGTGCCAATTAAGAGCAAAAATTCAAGTACTAATTATGAAAACGGAAAGAAAAATAATTTTCTATTTACACACTTTTTTCTTTCTGTAATTTCTGCTTTTTCTTTATACAATTTCAGCATTTTCCATATTTTTTTCTCATATTTTTTCTGCATCTTTATTTTGATTGCTTTAAGCTGCACAATTCAATTGAAATATGCCCGCATAAAGATTTCCCTTTGGTTTCGCTTGTTCACTATACAAATTCTGCAGTAGTTTTTCTCTTATTTTCCATTTCCATCTTGATTCTCTGTTTTTTTTTTCTTTTTCTTTCTTATTTTATAATGCCAACATCGTTGGCTCAAAAGCTTTAACACGCTGAGTTGTGGATACACGCTGAGCATGAATATTGAATTATGCGCAAAAGAAATCTTCAGGGCTCGAGACAGAGACACGATTTCGTCTTTCGTGTTTCCATATTTCAATGTCTATGAGTGAATGAGTGCTGTGGATACAACAAAATATACGTGTACGTGTATATGAAGTATGAAAATTGTGAGAAAAGTGTTTGGCGAAACGAGGCTTATTGAGGAGGAAATGCAGAAAAAATGAAAACGAATGAATGTAAAAAAGGAAAATTCAATGTAAAAGAATTATGTTGGGTATTTGAATTTCAGCATTCAGAATTTTTTTTCTTTAGCATTTACCATACTACTCAGTTATGGTAGCTGAAGACGAAATCAAACCGCAATGAAGCACACAAACGCAGATAGATTTAAGTGTGTCATAGAAGGGGAGAGATTGAATGGAGAAAAAAGAAAGATCAACAGAGACTTGGCAAAGGAAACCATTTTGTAAGGGTCTCTATTCCATCTATTCCATTTATCCTTGCATTCATTCACTGTGTCCATGTCCAAGTCCAAGTGAAGCCGACAAAACCAAGAGTGTTGATGAAGTTTCTGCTGCTGCCATATATTTTTTTTTAATATTTTATTTCCATTTCTTTTTTACATGGAGATTTTTTTCTTTTTTTGCTCTCTCAGCTCGTTAGATAGATGATAATTATTATTTATGCCATTTGCATAAAAGCAAATGATGGCAAAAGCATCTGACAATGTACATATAAAAAATAAAGTTTTATGTTTGAACATTTGAATGTTTTGTATGAAATATGCTGATGAGCATGCAAGATGTTAATACAACTTGAAGATGTAAAAATGTAAAATAAGCTACAACAAGACGAGACAAGGTAAACATGGGTTTAGGACTATGTAAAGGTGGCACGGATGGTAAATATTTTCTTTTATTTTCTAAGGAAAATAAGGACTATTTTTTAAGGCCTCTTTTCTTTTCACATTTTATTTTTCTTCTTATTCCTCTTCAATTTTCTTTTTGCTCGTTATGAATTTCAATTTATTTTTTTCTTTCTGCCTCTTTAAACAACAAGAGACGCCATGGACAATAACAACGACAACACAAAGTTCTCACTTCTCATCAAAAAAAATGAAATTGGTTTTCAATTTTCAGATTTATTTATTTATTTATTTCTTCAAACTATTTTCACTCAAGGCTTATCAGTTGTTTAGTTAGATGAAATATTGGTCAAGATCATTGTTGTGTGTCGTCTTAATCAGTTAGCAATGACTAATCTCATTGCAGAGCAACGAGGTTATCAATGTTCAAGTATCTTCAACTATTCTAAATGGAACTAAGCAGCATAGAGTGAGTAGCCCTGATTATAGAATTTTCAGTCTGCAGTGACAGTTAGTTGTTGCGACTTACAAAAAACATGGCATTATAAGAGAATAGAACAAAAAGACGGAAGTGAACTTGAATCTGCATTTGCAAGTGGGCTAAGAGAGACGACATAAAGCAAAAAGAATGCCTTGTGCGTTTATTAGTGGCAGTAGTAGTTTCCAATTCAAAATCCACAAAAACAAAGTCAATATTAGTTGCTAAAGACGCGTTGCAGACAAAAGTTGAACATTGCATATTGCAAAAGTGACAAACAATTTTCAATTTCAAACAATTTCAATTCTATAGAGTTGAGTTAAATTGTGGTGTGGTGTGTGCAGGCAGGAAGTTTTCGGTTGTGTCTTATTTGAGTGTCAAAGTTCAGTGAAGAAAATGTTAATTGTCATTTTGAAACTTTTGATGTTTTGCTTGGCCCTTAGCCAAGGGGCATCATCATCATCACCACCACCACGACCATCAACAACAACTCAAGGAAATCTGACAGCTGCGAGTATAGAAAATGCTGTTTTGCATTTTTCTTATGAATTGGAACGTCTATTAGATGTGGATAAAAGACCATGTCAGGATTTCTTTGGTTACGTTTGTGCGCGTAGTTTGAATTCGACAAAAGTGGTGCGTGAACAACGCAAACAACAGGAACAACAACGTTTTGAGAAATTTCTAAATACCGAAACTAGTGATAAATTGCTTGACATGGAAACGAAATTGAAACAATTTTATAGCACATGTAAACATGGACGCGGTAATCATGCTTTGAATAGTACAGCACTCTATCACAATGTAGGCGGTTGGCCAGCAATTGAGGCAACCAATTCGAGTGCCATCATGCAACGAAAGAGACGCAGCATGTCCTGGTTGGCTTTGCTGTCATATTTCCATGAAGTTGGTGTCACTTACTTCTTTGAGGCACGCATTGAGATCAAGTCAAATAAGCGTATCATACATTTGCAACCGGATGCATTGACAATGCGGAATACATTGCGGAAATACGAGCAACTTGTGAGCGATGTTTTGCGTGAATATTCAGTGGATGCGGCACGCAAGCCACTCGTGGCCTTAGAGACATTGAATTTTGAACGAAATCGACGTGAGATAGCTAAAGCAAATGTGCCGGATGATGAAGTAGAATTCAGTTATGCACAATTTCGCCAAACAAATTTACTAGGACAGCAGCAGCAACAGCAACAGCAATTGGATTGGGATACATATTTTCGTAAATTGTTGGGTAAACCATTAAAGCCAACGGATACCGTACGCATCAAGCAAATGCCTCGTTTAAAAAAATACTTTGAGTTGCTACAAAACACAACATCAAATCGCTTATACAATTGGCTATGGATTGATTATCTTTTAGGTAAGCTAAACTAAAGGAATTTATTTAAAAAAATGGTTTATTAAGATTGTCAATCTTTTAGATAAAACTATTAATGATTGTGAAATGCTTATGGAATCATATTTTGCTCCTGTCTATGAGCATGTCGTGCAACGCGTTGCCATTGACAAAGCACAAATGGCACAAATGTATGCTGACTTGGGTCATGTCTATGATGAACTTTTCCCACCCAGTACTTGGATTGATGAAATGTCAGCTCAGAATTCTAAGCAATTTGTAGGACGCATTATACATCTCACGCTAAATGGTGATGCTTCCCTAGATACAGACTATAAATCTGTGCAAATGAATGCCAGGAATTTCTATCGCAATCTTGAAAATGTGCAACGTTTTCATGCATATCAACGTAAGCATCAACGTCTAAGTACACCAAATCCAGTGGATGAAAATGCCTCAAATTATATGCAAATTTTTCGCAGCATTAATGCTTTACTGCATGGACGCAATCTAACTGCGCCTCTCAATTATTTGCTTGTGGCAGAGCATTTCTCGAAACGCATGATTGCCAGTGGCAGTAGTTCACATACCGCAGGCGCTTGGCGTAGCATGGATTCAGAATTGGATTTTGGAATCTTTCGTAATTGTACAAAACATCGTCAATTGACGGTTGGACAAGATCTTAATGATTTGCTGTTGCATTTGTTAGCGCAACGTCAGTCATGGAAGGCATACACGCAATGGTTGGCCAAGGATGTTGCTTTGCAACAACGTCTAAATACATTATTGGGTGCAGGCAAACTGCAATTGACATTGCGCCGTTTGTATTTCGTAGGTAGCGTTTTAGTGAATTGTCAACAGAGTACTACAACAACGGCGATGACAACATCTGGTCATCAGCAGCAGCAGCAGCAGCTTGTGAATAGCGCATTACGTAATACACCAGAATTTACTCAAACCTTTGGTTGTCAAGCATCCGATGAACTTTATACAGATGCAAGACAAACATGTAAATTACTTTAGTTATGTTACAATATTAAGCACTTGTATTAGATTAAGAGAATTATGAAAGTTCAATAATTAAAATGATATACAAAAACTTATGCGATACTATTTTCACGAACCTTGCATTTTTTTACGAAATTCACGCAACAACTTTGAAATTCTTTAAGTAACTAAAGCGCTTTGAATTTGTTGTAAGCCCAGTAAGCTCAGTTAATAAACTGATAGTATTTTCTAGTGACCACCATCTATTTACCTGTGAGTATATATATTATACTTAATCGTATATCCTGACATTTAGTAGTTGTTTGTGATGGTTAATGACAAATTGGCAATTTAAATGTTTATGATTAAAAATTTAAACGCAAATTACATATTGCAGTTCAGAACCGCACACTGGCAAAATAACATCAAACTATTAAGTTCATGCCTTGTCATGTTCGTGTACATTCTTGGCAGTTTAGTTGACTGTGAATTGAGTTTTGGTTGCATCTTTTTTGCTTTGGTCACACATATAAGTAGAACGCTACCAAGGCAACGAAGACTTGCGGTCGTATAAGTATAGAGGAGGATCCTAGTGAGTTAAGTTCGATTTGATTAGTTTGGGTCAATATGGAACTCATTTTTTTATAATTGCCTAGAGGATTCACTATTCACTATTTACTTTGTCATTGGGTATTGACATTTAATGCAAACAATTTATTGTATGAAGAAAATTACTTAAATATATCTTTTAGCTTGTCATGTCTTGATTGCAATGAACTTTTTCCTTTTTACTTATTCTCTTGGACAAAAACAAAAAAAAAGAAATTAACCATTCAAAATTGCTTTCTTATTTTTAGCCTTCAAATAAATTTAATGACGACAGCCAGCCAACTGCATTAGTAGTATGAGAAAAATCAATAATAATTATTATATGTTGCCTTTCAACTAAGTACAAAACATATAGAACAATAATAACCTCTGCCACAACCTTAGTGTCGCGTTCTTATTACGTTTGGTTTATTTTCTTATTGTTTCGATTTTTTACTTGGTTGTCTAGGGATTTACACATGTCAACAACACAACACAAAAGGAATAGAAATAGAAAAGGGAATGTGGTGGAACAGTAGAATCAGTAGAAAATCAAAGAGAAAGAGTACAAAATCTTATTGTCTGTCAAAGACAAGACTCGTAACAATGTCAACTTAATTTCCTATTTGCTTGCTATTGGAAATCTCAAGTCAAGATAAGTTCATCTCTAGTACTACTAGTTGTGAAGGGTAAGGATACAAAGAACTTGGAAGCCAATGGGGGAATAAATATAAAATTGTAAATGAAAATGGTCAATGCTTTGTGGCAATGATGAGAAAGATTCCATCACTAAATTCTTTGAATATCAGTGTATACAACTTAATAAAGCATGATGAAAGAGAACTAAACAAAATAGAAATAGTAGAACCAGCAAGAAGGAAAGGAGCAGAAAAGTGTTGAACTAAGTCTAGTTGACAGTAAAATGAGTAGTATGAAGAAGGTCTTCTGTGTGTAGTATATGAAAATATTATAGAAGCGGCGGCAGCTGTTTGTTGACTTGACTTGATAAAAGCAGGAAGTTTGTTTATTACTCTGCTTTCACCATTTCTCTTTTGCTTTTCATTTTCATTCAACTTGCAACAACACCAGACAAAAGCCAGCTGTGTCAAGTAGATGATTCTTTATATCCTTCTATTCTATTTTTACTATTATACTATTTTTGTTTAAGTTTCATACTTTTGAGTTACAGTGGAATGTGAAGTGTTGCAACTGTTGGTGGTGGTGCTGATGTTGCCACTGTTTTAAAGTGTTTGTTGAGTACTGAAAGATAAAAATCTTTTATACTATTGTTCAGAGATTTCTTGTTAGAAATGAAACTCAATTGCAGATGTTTACCAAGTAATATTTCATTTGCTGACAAATAACTTTCAATTTACAGATTTCATTTTTCTTTTTATTTTATCCTGTTCATCTTATGTTGTTAAGTACTAGTGTTGAATTGGTTATTTTGACTTCAATTGCTTCTACTTGCACTTGCACTTGCACTTCCACTTTACACTATGCAATTATGGCATGTAATTGTGTTGTGTTCTGCGGTTGCATAACCAAATATGTGAGTGTGTCAATTGAGTATGTATGAGTGAGTATGTGGTTGACCTTTGATGCACAAAAGTAATTAGTTGGTGTAGTATGCGCGTTTAAAGGCGTAAATTAATTAATAACTGCTCACAGAGGGAAAATACAATATTCTCTCTCATCCATAAAGTATTTCAATTATTTTATATTATTTGATTAAAAAAAATACTTTCACTTGATGGCATAAATAGTTTTGCTGCTGCTGTTGCCATTTTTATTATTAATGCTTTTGATGTGAAAGTATTTTAATTTTGTTGCTATTCAATAATATGAAAATTAATTTTGTGAAAATATTTTAATTGTATTTTTTCCTTACGCGTAAATGCATCTCAAAGCATATCATATCTTTTTTTGCAATTAAAATTTTTCATTTTTATATACAAAGAAAGGAGGATACAGCACAAAAAAACAGAAGAGAGTTTTGTGTTTAAACAAAAAGCAAATGTAATATTGCTGACCAGTACATGCTTTTAAAATTTAATTAAAGATATGCAAACATTTACATGGAAACAAGTATATACATACATATTCGTTTAGTCAAAAGGACTCACATAAACGCATAGACAGAGAAGAAGTGTTCATGCAAACAGGACTCATAGCTGCATGCTTCACACTTTTCTATAGCATACTTTTGTGCGTTAGAGTTGCTGGTGAATTCATTCGTTTTTTTTTTGTATATTCACTGCTAAAAGGGTCACACCAATTTACTGGTAAATCTAAGCTTTTTATATTTTTAATATTTGTTAACCTTTTTTTCTCATACCCTCTTTTCAATTAAGTGTGTGTGTGCGTGTGGCACAATTTGTTGAAAGAAAAAACATCTGTACTGTATGATGTTTAACTAAAGGGTTAAATGGGTTTTTGCTTCTTTTCTCTTTATTTTCATTTCAATTTTTCTCAAACTGTGAAAGCATAAGCAATTCAAATACATTTTTGTGTCGAGTATTTTTTCTCTTAATTAAAGCGAGTTTTTGACCACTTGAAAAATTTCAACAAAAATTTGAAGCGAACCAAAAAAATACTTGTATTTTTCATTTAATTTTTGGTAGCTTAAATTGAAGTTGGTGGTTGAGTGTCGTTTACGAAAATCCGATTTTTTTTCCAAGCAATTAAAACAACTCGCTCTGATTGCAGTCAATGATGGCATATATACACACACACATGCACATTTAGCATTGCGTATACATAAAGGACATAATGCGCTTAAAGCATAAAGCTGCCACTGCAACACATTGTCGATGATGATGTTGATGATGCAGATGAATAAATTGTTACTACTACTATTTTTGTTGCAAAATACATATAAATAAATGACAAAAAAAAACCCAACAATATTGTAAACGCTGACAGCGCCTTTTTCATGTTATTATAATTAAATGTAATTTTCTCTTTTGTATTTTCAACAAATGAATCATTTTTTTTCCTGTAAGCCTTTAAAGTTTTATATTTTATTATTGCTTTTTATATTGTATTGTTTTTTTAACTGTTTTTATTTATATGAAAATTCATGTTAATTTAAAAGCAGTTGAAACATTGACAGTTGGCCCAGATTATTTCTGCATATTACATTATATAAATAATGGCAGCTTAATATTGAACAGAAATTTGTCAAAAATGTAACAAAACATATAAAAGTTAGGACATTTTTGTTGTGATAAACACCAAATTACTTAAATTGTGTAAGTTAATTTTGTGATTTGTTATATGACAGAGGGCTAAAGAATACTTACCGAATCCACGAGATTGACAAATTTTGATAAAAACTTAGGATGTTTATTAAAATAAAGGAAAATGATTATCAATCGAAGTTAATTTGCGTATTTGAGTACAAAACTGATCATGAATGAATAAAAGAATTGATTGAAAAAGAATGTATAAAGTCGGGTAATTGAGATACCTTGAGAATAAACACAATAAACACAGGAATATATAGAAGAATCCGTTAATAGTTGATTGGCATCGGATAAGTTGATCAAATAAAGTTTTCATTGCAAGGGATAACCCAAGCAAGATTCTTTAAAAATTGATATTTATTGATTAGAAGGAGAAGAGGAGCATTTGCTTCGAGCAAAATGTCCCATAACACCCAACCTGTAACTTTGTCAAGTAAATACACGGCGTTGGAATCTATTTCTCAGGTAGAAATGTGACAAAGTAGAGTATGATTTTTGTAAGTCTGGACAAAGTCAAGTTGACTTGCATCTAGTCTAATCAGCTAACAAAACTAACTCAATGGTATCATGAAAGTATAAAAGAGTCTATGATTTACTCAAAGGCAGAGTACTAAAGATAATAAGCCAAAGTCAAGAAAGTGAGAAACTTTGAGAACAAACTCAATGAGCACAGGAAAGAGGCATCATTCAATTGTTGAAAGGCAAAATTTGCAAAGGCGAATCCATGCAAGATTCTTTTAAAACCATAGATTTACGATATTTAAAGATTAGAAAAAGCGCTTGATATGAAAGCAATCTTCAATAACATCCTATTTAGAGGTAGTCAGTGCGAGGTATGAGAGTATAGTCCTAGAACATCCAACTTGTAAGTTTGTCAAGTAAGGTCACGACATTTCGTGAGTAGTTATTCTCATGTAGAAATGTGAGAAAGTAGTGTTCGATTTTCGTAAGTCTGTACAAAGTCAAGTTGACTTGCGTCTGATCTAGTCAGCTTTAGTTGCGCAAGTGAAATACATTTATCTTTGTCAGATGTGGGACATTGCCTGGCGCTAACACAACATTAAACTTAAAATAGCAGCCAAGTAATTTTCTATTATAGTGTCTAACAAACTGCCACAAGACACCAAAGCAAAGAAAGCATAAACAATTATCTATATTTCTTTGGTGGTAAGAACTCTTATTACTTTTCGAAATATTAAAGATAATTCGGTTTGGTCCTGCATTTTATAATGAATAATGGCATTTTAATACTGTTAAAATGAAAAGGAGCCAATTTACGAGACATGTATGGTAAATGTAACGAAATTTCTTTGCTAAGGAAATTTGATTATCATTTGAAAGGGAGAAGTATTAATTCACGTTGGCCAAAGTCAGGAAATCATCTATTTAATAAGTTCAGAAAAGTATAGAAATATCTATAAATTACTGGAAGGCAGTGAACTTAGGAACATCTTTAGTGTTAGGAACTCTTATTTTTTCTATATCAAAGTGATTTTTGAAGCAAAGTTCTGAAGCCATGTGAGGATCACTTTTCGACGACATTTTAAACTTCTGCAACTGGAATGAATGCAAACATACTTTCTGAAATGTTTATAAAACTTTGCTTGTACACTATAAATTTGTCTTTTCCTAATGACGGTTATGTAATTTTTAATATAATCATACAATAGTTGATGGTATACTGTTATCCCTATTTCGCCTTTTATTTATTATACAATACATTATTTTATTTCCTGCATAATTTTTCAATGAAAATAATAATAATACATAATAATATATTATAAAATTTAATTCTCATTTTGGAGTATTATTATTTGCTTCGAGTAAATTTGCTCATTTTTTATAATATAAGTAGTAATTATTTATGTAAATGTAAATACATACAATGTTTTTCCTACAATATTTATTAATTGTATTTTCATGTAATTTTTTCTCTTTATTTTACAAAACAAAATAAAGGGTTAACTTAAGCGAAAAATGAACTATCAATTTGCATATTTAATAATGCAATAAAGTTATTTTAATAGTTTCTTTCTTTTCGTTTAATATTTTCATTAATTGGTTATTTTTTAATTAATTTTTGGTATGATTAAAAAGCATATACTAGCGAATAATTAATTAAATACGAAGAATATGCATGCATTTTTAGAAAGGAAACTATTTATGCTGTTTATTTTTGCATATTAAATGCATGCATGAAATTTGAAACAATTATCCAGCGCTACCAACGCAAGAAAGTATGTTATACTATTTTTTTCGTAATTGTTGTTTCAGTTTATTATGCTAATACATCAAGTATCGCATTGCATGTCATAAAGCATGTTTATTGTAACATTTTGTTGTGTTGTGTTATGTTGCAAACACACAACACTTGACAGCAAATAAAAAAGGGGGGCCGGGAGGCTTCGAAACTTGTTCTATTTTATACATTTCATTCTCGTGCTGCTGTTGTTATTGTTGATAGACATGCATGTGAGAGTACACACTTGGTTGCCACACACATGCAAATGATGTCATTCAGTCAGTGCTGAAGAAGGCAGTATTGCATGCAATGCTTATATGCCATCAGATACAAACGATGTGGCAAAGTTACGCGTTGACAATGAACGCGTAAAATAGGCACCATTGTTGTCGCCATCATAGTCAGCGTTAACATATTCCCTTATCATCACCATCATCATCATCACTTGGAACATAACCATGATCAATGTTAGTGACAAACTGGCGCACACTTGCTTAGTCTATTTCTGTTGCTGTTGATATTGTTCTATGACTTTACCTAAACCCTTGCACCAAATATTGAAATGTTATGCATCATTCGCTTCTCTCCCTCCCCCAATTTAGTTTATTTAACTGTTTTCTCTTGTATTTCTAGTATGCCACAAGCTGCTTGCTGGCATGCATGTATGCATTATGTATGAATATCTATGTGTGCGTCTGATGTTTAGTTGTCCCTCTTTAAAAGGTTTGTATAGAATATTTGCTTTTGATTTGATGATGCTCAACTCAGCTCAGTTCAACTCTATACAACTTGACTTGACTCTGGCTGTATACTACTGTATTTTGTGTTGTTTTCTTGCCAATTCTTTATCAACAGAGTTTTATTTTCGTATTTTCTTTTTGCTTATTCATTTTTCCCCCATTTGTTTTGTTGGCCCACTTTTACACTTTTATACTTCAATATCTATGTGTGAGTGTGTAAGAGTATCTGTCACTTGACATGCAAGTTGTGTACAACATTTTTGTATGTGCATCTTTTCTCTTCACATCCCATTTCATGACTTGCTTTTAGTATACTTTTATTTGAATTTTGCCGTTTTGCTTTCTTGTTTTGCTGTGTTTAATGTTGCCTCTGTTGAATTTCAATTCAGTTTCTTCGTTTTGTTGCTGCTGTTGTTCAGATTCGTGTTATTTCTCTTATCATTTTTGCTTTTCATTTCTTGTTGGATTGTCTGTTTGTACGATATATGTAGATGTATATGTGTATCTGTGATTGTTTACTTAGCATGTTTTTAGGCCAAAATTAACATTGACATGTTGTCTGTTCTGTTCTGTGACAGAAGTTAGCATGAATTTCGAACTCTTGGTGCAAATGAATGCTGCTACACCCAATCTGAATGCTTTTTATTCTATTTTTGTTTATTACTTGTTTTCATCTTGAAGTTTTGTATTCATATAAAAACATCATTTTTGAATCAAGTCGAACATGGGTATACTATACTAAATACTACATACTTTTGCTGTTGTTTTTATGTATAGAAAAAGAAGGATTATACATTGGAAAGGAAAACTTTTCTATTTTAATATGTCTGTGCAGAAGATTTTTGGTGTTTCGAAAAGGAAATGCAATTGGAAATCCATCAGAGTAGATTATACATAATCCTGTCAGTTTGTTAGTTAATTTGAATTTGAGCATAAGCAAGAAATGCTTACAATAATTTTTATTTAAAATTATTTACACTTAATTATGAGCACAAAACTATTAAATCGAAGAATAAATACGAATGGACTAAAATAATATGAAATTCAGTAAAGAGATGGAAACATCATTATACATATCAAAAGAAATACTATATTTGCGTATGATTTTAATTTATATGATAGAGCAAATTATTAATTGCTTTAGTTTTACAACTGAATGCATTTTGCATGCTTTTTATATTCACTTTATATCTATAGATAAATCTTTCTATTGATCAAAACGAATCTACACATATTTTTCATTCATTTATTTCAATTTCATATTTTAAGCTATAATTATTATTTTAATACTCAAATGGAAACAACAACCAACATGGTCAATTAATAGAAATATTTTAAAAAGGACAAAAAATATTTTGGAAATAAATGTGAAACTTAAATATAATTTGCTAAAAATTTTAGCAGATTTAGAAGATTATTTTCATTTTAAACAATTGGAAAATAATTGAAAAATGGCCACAAATGCATAAGTGACTCGATGTGCTGTGCATATGCATACAGGATAATTGTGTGCACGTAATTAATAAATTGTAGTCAAATTTTTAGTATTTTAAGCTGCATGAAAAAGAGATTATGTGACAAAGGGAGGGGAGAGTAGGCTGGCAAACATTTCGTATGCTTAATAAATAATGTGCATAATTAAAGATATTTAAATATTTTCAACAAACTTTATTCCCAAATAGAATTTAATTGTAAATAAAATAATATAAAAATATATAATCAATTGGCAAATGAATTCAGTAATTTGAATTCAATGAATGCGCTTAGTTGAAATGACTTAAAAAAAAAAAAACAAAACCAAATGAATATTTTTGTAATTAAAAAAAGAAAAGCCTTTGAAATGCTTACAAATTTCTACTTCCATTTTGCATTTTGCTAATTTTCCCCAAATTGTAATCAATTTGAATTGATTGACATATTTTTGTGTCACATTCAAATTTTCTACGAGTATTTTATATTTAATTTTCTCTATTTTTCATTTTTGGTGTTGTATAATTTATTCACATCACGCATCAATATTTGAATAAAAACAACAGCAACGCCAACAATAAAATCATTTGACATTTACCATTGAATTGGCAGCCATTTTTGCTATCATTGTGTTCATCAATAATTTTCGTGTTGCAATTTTCATATAAGCGTGGCATTTTAGCCACAAATGAAATTTTAATATGAAATAAAATCACGCTTCACTGCACCCAAACGCAATTTATGTAATTATAACACAAGCATACACGGTCACAGAGATATAAATATGCATGTGTGTTTGAGTGAGTGAATGAGTGTATCTGTGAAATAGTATGCTAATTTTTAGTTACCGTGTTCAATTTTCATTTGTGGTAAAGAATAATAAGCAAAGCATTTCAGGCTTTCAATTCTTCACTCTTTGTTTTTAATCGTTTGGAATTTATGTTTTGGAATAAAACAAAAATGCAATAATCATTTTGATCTCTACTCATTGAGTAAGCTGAAAAACATATTGTTGAATTGGAAGTGGATAGATATTAGAAATTATACGCAATCACTAGTTGGTTTTAGATTATATATCAGTTGTCATCTATATCAAAAGTTCATGGATTCTTAATTCTTTTTGCTCTTCACTCATTGAATATTCTGTAAAACGTTACACAATATGAATGAAAAGTAGATAAATCTAATTATGGTACTGTGCGGAATCACAAGTTAGATATGAGAGAGCCTATAGCCTCAATATGTCATTGAGATTTATCCTCTAAAACAAAAGATCATGGAGTTTAATCATTCCAAATTCTTTTTTCATAAAGGTAAAATAAATGATAGAATTATGTCCACAAACTTAATTTTGACTCATGAGATTGCTATTTAGATTTATATCAAAATTTCGTGGAGTACAATCATTCATAGGTTCCTATTTCTTTCCGCTCTTTACTCACTGAGTAATCTGAACAACGTTTTGCGACATGAATTACCATAGAAGTAAAGCACTTGGTATCAGAAAGGTCGAAGGAATGGTAGTTTAATACCCTCAAATTTGACTTAGACTTATGATGTAGTAAGATTTAGATAGTAATTGTCATTTCTAGATTCTTATTTCATAATATATGTTACTGATTATTATAGAGTAATGGCATACGTAAGATAGATAAATATATAGGCTAAATGAATGATAGAATTATGTTAACAAACTTAAATTACAGTCAGGACATTGCTATAGATTTGTACATACAATACAGTATAATAATTCAATATATAATATTTACCTTTGTTATTTTTATAGTATAAAATGGTAGAGTAAAATAATTGCCATTGCAATTTGATCTTTCTTTTCGCATATGAACAATAAAATATAGGTATTGATTTAAATGTATGCTGCCCAAAAGTATGCTATGCTATACTCATTCATTTGCTTTGTCATTTTGCCATTGAAAGTTTCGTTTTACTATTGTTTGTCCTAGCTAGTTTTTTAAGGGTTTATAGCATATAAATTATTTAAATAGTACAAGGCTAACATACCATGACTGCAAGCAAGCAAGCACCATGACAATGCCCCAGACCAAGTTAAAATTATTGTAACATACTTAACTTGGCATAATGCCAAAAAATTTATGCCTTGCAGGCGAAATCTACTTTTTTCTATAAGCACAACTAACTAGAAATTTTCCCAATTCTCATTGTAATGGCTAAGCAAAAGTTTTCCTCATTCTTGGCTGTCTCAGTGTGTTGTTGGTATAAGTGGGTATGTTTCGAAGTTTGAAATTGCTGAATTTACCATTTTTCAAATCTTAAATGTCAGATGAATGGGAAAAATATTACCCAAAAAATAAAATTAAAGCAGAAATTTTCAAAATAAATTACTTAATACGAGTGAGTGTGATGCGAGTAAGCAATTTAGATATTTTTAATGAACATTTGAGATTGCAAATGCTTTGAATAACACATTTCACGCCTCAAATTATGCTGGTGGCATTAAGTAAATAAAGAATAAAAACACACACACAGAACAGCAGCAGGATAAATACAAATCTTTTGTTTGGATATTTTGTGTGAGAAAAAACACACACAGGAATACTTTGGTATAAGTATTCAAAAATAAGCTAAAGGATATAGAGTAACAGTTAGTCAAAAAGAGGATAAGAGTGTCAGAGGAAATAAGGAAATACACAAATCTGTGCTTTTTATAATGTATTTCATTCTGTTTCTGTTTTTGTTTTTTTGATATTTATTTTGCATAAAAATCACACACAAAAGCATCATCATCGTCATAGCCCCTTTTATGCGGGCCAGACCTTGAACTTTTACGAAATGTGACCCACGTGGTCTTATTGTGTTTTTTTTTGTTTTCGTTCTTCTGCTGCTACGTACTACTTAGGGCATGTAGCCTAAAAGTATGACTGACAATGTGTGTGTGTGTGTTTGTAGAACAAGGAAAAAATAATCAATAAGAACATGATGATGATGCCCATGATTACGACAACTCATTGTGAGCTCAGAATAAATGCCAAATAGCGGCTTCGATGGCGTCGGCAATCACATGGTATACAATATACCAATTCTAAGTGTGATGTACATATATTACTGTGTGTGTGTGTGTATATTTTTGTAAGTGCGTGTTTTGTTTGTTGTGTTTTCTTCCATGTTTTCTTGCTTGTTTTGTATTTTAGCAACAGCAATTGATTTTTATTTATTTTTGTGTGTGTTTTCTTTGTTTTGATTTGTAATTTTTTAAATATTTCAGTTTCACTTATATTTTCTTGTGCTCTAAGGGGAAATTAAATGAAAATATTTATATTCTCGTTTTTGGGGAAAACAATTTACTTTTGCCATATCATCATCATCATTCATCATACATCATTTCATTTGCCTGAAGGGCTTTTGCTAACATATGGCAGAGAAAATTTATGGTTAAAATAATAACCGAAGGATAATTCTAAGAGCTTTTTATATTTAAGCACACAAATTTATGATTTTCCACACTGTCACACACTCGATTAGGCTAACATATGTTTGTTAAGAAATTTATGAAGCATACTTTTGGGCGTGTACCATCAAAAAATTCCTTAAAAACTAAGTTAATTAAAAATGACACAATAACTTTGACTTACATTAATTATATTCATCCAAAAATTAAACGTAAAATATTGTTGAATATTGAAGAAATATATTGTTGTGATGAAGTATTGTAGTGTCGATAGTAGTAGAAAAGAGTAATTAAATTATATTGTGTGTGGTTGATAGAAAAATTTCAAATCAATTTCAAATCAAATTAAATCAAATTGACAACACAAATTGTTAAAGAAATTAATAAATAATACTGATAAATTATAGAAATTTTGTAATTAATTTTATTTTCGTTTTTGTATAATGAAATTTTTGTATCATACCAATGAAATTCATGATTCCTTGGCGCTCTTAGCGACTACTATCTCGCCGTTTTTGTGGTTTTTCTTTTATTTGAACTTTAGTTTTTGTTGCACTTTTATTTGAATGTTGCACTTCTTCGACGTTTTGAATGCCGCCGCACACGATTCTGTTCCTTTGTCGCAGTCGTCTGTTCTATGATTGAATGAACACTTTTAGTTTAAGTTTAAGCCTTTTTGAACTGTTCTGTCAAATATCAAAGAATGAAAGACGACTTTAGTTAGGACTAAGTGACTGACGTTGTCGTGGCAGCGACAACGGCGGCTTTGGCGGCAGTCGTTGTTATTCGATTTGTATTTCTGATTTTTTTGCCATTTCTTCGACTATTAGATCTTCTTCTTGTTAGTCTTCTTCGACTCTTCGTAGTTATGATTGTTGGACTTGGTCTGAATGTTGTCGATGTAGTTGTACTTGTAGTTGGTTTGGCTGTTGTTTTTGTTGCTAGTACAAGATGCCACTTGCACTGGCGCACTCTGTGCACTGAATTGATGGAGACCATGGCGAGTGTTGTCAACTGCCAACGAGGAATTTTCAACGACTGCTGCCAGTGAATGCTGTGAACGCAACCACGAAGCATCGAAGTCACACACTCTGAATGCTGCTTGATGAAACGAACAAACGACGAATGACGATGATGTTAAGGATTGCACGATGCCGACACGATGTGCGCCACCGTAAGGATCAAAACTAAAGCAGCACACAACAAAAAAATAACAAAGATTCTACTCTACTCTAGAGGCACCACACACACTACTGACACACAGACAAATAGGCACGTAACAACAAAGTGTGTTGTTGGCCAAATACGAATGAAGAACACGACGAACAAATAAACGAACGAATGAACGACGAATGAATGTTTAACGATGAATCTTTAGGAAATCATTCGTTTCCATAGACGACTTTTAGGCGAAACGCACGTTTTCGTACTAGTACTACAAAGTATTGGACTAGTTTACGCACTTCTTAACTGATGCTGATGTGAATGCTGGTGATGATGGCTTTAGCTCTTCCTTATGTTGTTCGTTCTTGTATGCGCTGTATGCCTTTATTTTACTGCGTGTATGCTGTGTGCGTGATTGCGTTCGTGTTTGTCCGAGTGCGACACCAGAGTAGGAGTCATCAGCAAACTTCCTGAGGTTTATATGCGCTGGCGAATTGCATGCTGCGGCTGTTGCTGCCTCAGTTGACGTTTCTGGGAAGCTGCGCTGTTAACGGAAACGATGTTGTTGCTGCTGCTGCTGTTGCTGATAATGCGAGTGATAACGATGTGTTGATGAGCGCGGAGTGCGGTATGACCACGTTTGGTGGTTGATTGGATGGATGGAGTCAAGCAAGAATTAAGTAAATGGGAGAATGGGTGACGGAATGGTCAGGCAAATATTGACAACGTAGCGTAGTGGTGCTAAGGGATGGCCATCACACAATGCCTGCCTGCATGACGTCTGCGCATTGGCACACAGTCATAGTCATAGTAGCCGAAGCTTATAAAATAAACGACGACGCTTCACAATCGTGTTGCGTAAAGGCAGCAGAGCAGCAACAGCAACCAAAGTAGCAGCAGCAGCAGCAGCTACAATAGCAGCAGCTGAATTGAGTCTTCTGTCACATGGCATGCGACAAGCAAATTGTTGTTGTTCTCTTTACTTTTTCATTTGCTGCTTTACATTGAATTTGCTTTTGTTAGTGTTGCTGTTGTTGTTGTTGTGGAACTCGGCTAAAATCTTGTCATGTCGTCGTTGTTGGCATTGTAAGAGCTTCGTTTGAGCAGCAACTTTTGACTCATGAAAGAATAGCATAGCATACCCTCAGGCGCACTCTCAAATTGTTACTCATTCGCACACACACATACATTATTAGGCTTACTCACTCATGCACACTTACTCACTCAATTGCCATATGAGTTCTATGACTGAGTTTGTTATTTGAGTTGAGTTGAGTTGAGAGTGAGTTCATTTCATTTGATTGAGTGAGTGTATTCGTTTTAGGGGTAATGAAATTCATTTCATGTATTTCTCCTGCTTAGTTTTGAGTTAAATTCTGAGTTGAAAAGGAGAAATGCTGCGCGCACCACTCGCAAGTTAAGTGAAATTTATTGCCAACAATTTGTAGCAGCAACATCACAAGAAAACGAAAAAAAATGAAATGTAATAAAGGGTGAAAAAGGGAGGCAATTTCCGAACGTTTTATCGTTAGCTTAACTTGGTCAAAAGTGATTTTTAATAAAAAAAACAATAATAATAATAATAATAATCATAAAATTATAGAAAAGGGAAAAATTGAAAATTATTTTTAATGCACAAAGTTGTGGCATAAATGCCTTTCAAATTTTTCTGAATCTCAGCAATAAAATGCAATTATTTCGTTTATGAATTTTGAAAGCAACAATTTTCTATTCAATTTGCTTTTGATTTGATTTTAAAAAGTTTTTTCCATAAATTTCTTTTGTTCTTCTTAATTGTAATAAAAAATAATGGACGTGAGTTGTTTTTAATGGGTTCAAAAAGGACTTCAAATTGTAGCCTTTATATTAATATTACATTATAACTTTATGTGTTATAATTGAAGTAATTAAAGGTGTCATAAAGGGAAAAAATATTTTCATTAGAGTGAGAAGTTTTGCCTATGAAAAGAGGAATGGAAAATCTTCCTGTTGTTCATTATTTCTTTATGAATGTTTATCGATTACTGGAAGGTGTTGGTGCATCTGCTATTTTGACATACAATACAAGAAACTTTATTGTTAGTTTATTTATTATTTGTATTTTATTTTAATTTTATTTAATTTTATTTTTTTTTTTATTTTATTTCATATTTTTTGTTTTGTTTCAAGTATGATTGTTCTGCAGTAATTCAAAAAGCCATAATATACAGAACTTTATAGCAACAGCAAGGGAGCTGCAATCTCAAAAGTACTCGTGTTACTGATTGCAAGAATAACAAAAAAGGAAAGGAGGATGTTGGACAATTATACGATAAATTAGATAGATAACGTTAGATAGATGAGATCGGATTAGTTTGGGGAAAGGAATTGCCTTGTAACTGCAACATATGTTGGACTTACATACCACATAATTACATATACTCTTAGATTCTGGTATTCATTGAATATTTCATGAATTTCTTTAGAGTTTGAAATTTCTATTGAATTTAGGTATTGAAGTCTGCTGCATATTAGACCATTAAAATGGTATAGAATGTGCTGTTTATTACATAATTTACAGTCTGTGTAGTGTTCATTTCACTAGCATTATTTATTTATTTTATTTATTTATAGGTTAAGTACAATAGCTCACGAAAGAAGTTTATTTTCAAGCAAAAAGTCTGCATTTAAAAAGCTTAACAGGTAGATACTTTAGTATTAGGTTGATCACCTACATAGATTTGCATAGAAGGAACATCTGATTTTTATAAAAATTCCAGAATAAACAATTTAGAATTGTTTTTTATGATATGCTTGAAAAAAGATTCATTATAAACACTATAAATTCCAATAATTGTTTTGGATCTTCATCCTTGAATCACTTGAGTGTACCAATTTAATAACGAGGCTGCACTTAAGTCTATATCCTGACTGTTTAAACTGACTAAAATAATGCACTTTTAAGTATTATAGTTATTTTTAATGATTTTATTTTAATGACCCATTCCCTTTCCGCAACTCAGTGTAAAATTATTTGAATTTATAATTGTAAATTCATAATCGAAATTACTAGCAAATGATGATTTACCTTAATCCTTCTCATCAGAAAAGGATGCATTGTGGAATTACATTAAATTGTTGTAGTTGTAGTTGTAGTGGTAGTAGTAGTGTCTAGTGTTAATCGTGTTATTATTTAAATGATAATTAATACGTGTTCTCTATGCCATAGTGTAAGTGGGAGTATATTTTTAAATATATAAAAATATTTTAAATACAAAATGAAGTGCACAATTCAATTAAAAACTAATTACGTCCATTGTAATCAGCTTAGTAACGAAAATTCAATTATCCTGCCAACTACTACAACAACTGCAACAGTCTCTAGAACTTCTTACTACCATCCACCCATCCAGCTCATCTCATCTTATCACATTGTTGAGTATGATGGAGGATGGTGATGATGAAAATAGGAAAAAAAATTTACTTTCTACACTTAATTTTTCTTAGTTTATTCTTTTTCCATGAGGAGTATCTACGAGTAGTAGTAGTATAAGGGCAACACAAGAGACAATGACAGCTTAAAGTCACAATCACTTATTATCCTTTGGCTGAATAGTCAGTTGCTGCCGCTGTTATTATTGTTGTGTCTTCTTGAGCTTCTTCTCAGATGATTTGAGTTAAGTTGAGTAGAGTCGAGTTGAGTCAAATTGAACTCAGTTCAGTTGAGTTGAGTGGACGCTTTAGCTTGTTGTGCACAAGTTAATTGCTAAAAATAATGGTGCTGGTCATGCTGACAATAACAAAAACAAAATAAAAGCAAAATGAAGTCAAAATAAAGAAGGAAGAAAGGAAAGCATAAGAAAGCAGATGACTACGACGACAATGGGAGAAAGGAAAAGAAATAAGAAAATTAAAACTATTTTCTATCAAGATTTGTTGCTCATTATGCAGCCATGACTATGAAGTGATGGCAGTAGTAGTTCGTTATGTTATAAGGTTGGGAAGTCAAGCTTTGCGACCTAATAGTACAATAGTATAAGGTGGGGCCCAGTAAGCACAGGGTCACCACTTGAAGATTTAAGACTCTCTATACTAGTTGTTGCTTAGGCCAGGGTGCGGGTTTCACTCATTCGCCCATTATATGCTGCGTGTCATGGCGATGATGAGGTTACTTAATGCGTACGCATTTGTATGCTACTGCTGCTGCCACACATTCCTTAGCCACTTTTTTTTTTTTTGTATCTTGACTATTCCTTTTATTTTTTCATTTCTAATTTGACGCTAAGCTTGAATCTCACTAGTAAGGAAGTTGAAATGGAATTGTGAGTTGTGTGGTAGGGGAGGGATTAAAACCAAAAGAATGAAGACAGAAAATTGACTTGGAATTTGCGTGCAAAGCATGAGGATTTCTGTTAAGCCTAAAAAATGCGCATTAGTGTCCTTTTGTCTGATTTTTATTGCGCTCTTTGACTATTTTGAATACCAACACGTCATCATACTCACAATCACAATCATCATCATCATCATCATCAACAGCATTGTGCTGATGAGCGGTAATGATGCTTTTGAGATATGAGAAATTGTGGTGGTTTTGACGTTTATATGACTTTATGCTTGTACGCCATGGGAATATTAGAAAAGAATATCTAAGAGTAAGTCAAGGCCTACACAAACACACTCAGAGACACACACATACATATACTGTGGCATTTAAAAAGAGATAGAGATGGAGAAAGTGTCTTACTCTTTTAAGAAGTCAACAAAAAAGCACGAACTGCAAATTATTTTTTGCTTAATCCGTTGCGAGCCTGCTCAGCTCAGCACAGCCTTGCCCAATGCGCTAATGTTATTGGGGGTGCTGCTGGGATGCAGCAGTTGCTTGGTTTGCCTAGGGGGAGTGCGAGATTGATTCAAAGTCGTTAATAGCAACACAGCCATCTTGCTGACTGCTGAATGCCGTCATCTCCCACCATCGTCATCATTTGCTAAGCGTAATTATATTTTAACAGCCTTCTAGATACTTTAACGCACATATCCACTTCACTTATGAGATACTATGTACTATGCATAAGGAAATCATCAGCATCAGGAACATGAGTGTGTGTGCTCGTGCGTATATCTGGCTAAGAGTTGAAGTGTATAAGTGTCTGAGCGTGTGCCTGTGTGTGTATGTGTGCGTGAATTCGTATGTTGACAATTATTATTATTATTGCGTTAAAGACGAACATTTTTGTTGTTGTCTTCAGTACTTTTCTTTCTTTATTAAATTTGTGACATCATCTTAGACTTACAAAAGATAGATATTGTTGTCTTTATCATATATTGTACTCGTATGAGCTGAGTTCTACTTCGCTCTATACTCATCATGTTTTGAAGTCTTAATGTTGATGATTTCACTATGTCACTACTACAATATTCGGTTTTATGCTGATTTCATGTTTCATGATGCCCTCTGGACTTGGCTTTAATCATTTTATGTATTATACTAATATGCACAAGGAGCTACTGATGTTGCTGTAACTGCTACTGCTGCCACTGCTGCTGATTCTGCTACTGCTCCTTAATTGGATTATTTATTTGTAGATTTTCTTTGCTGCCGTTGCTGTTACTTTTGCTTCTATTGCTACTATATACTTTTACTTGTTTTCCTTTGAGGCAAGTATTCAGGCGTAATGCAAAGTAACAACAACGATGATGAAACATCTTCAATTTCTTGATTTCATTCATCAACTGACAAAATTAAGTTATTAAATTATTTAAGCTTTAACGAATTTCTTACTCGATTATTTGTATACTACGTACATATATAATATTTTCCTTGAAATTAGCTTAATATACTTATATATTTTTAACTTCAAGCAAAAGGCATACTGCAATTAGTAGTATACCATAGTATACTTTTTGGTGTTTGCGGTTGGTTTTATATTTTTCATTATTTATTTTTTTTTTGTTTAAATTGAAAAACAAATACTAAAATTAGGTCCTTGAACATCAACGAAGAAATTAAGTTGATTGAAAAAGTTTAGACTTTAAAATAGACAAGGATAAGTAAAAGAAAATGTACAGCTTTGAAAACCGTGAAGAAATATTCAAAGTTACTAAATTGATAGACATAATTTTTATTGAGACATGAAGAAAAAGATCTTGGACATGTGAAAGAGGCTTTTGCATCCCATTTGTATAGGTTTCTATTGTATTATTATGACAAATCAAATTAAAGCAATCGCCAAGTGATGACAAGGTGCTGATGGCTATGATGCATGTCCATGATATGAATAGATGGCGAAAAAAAAGAAGGAAGTTAAGTTATGCTTGGTTAAACAGGGTGCTAGCGTTGCATGCGATTTCCCCACTACTACAATTAATACACTACTATTCATGGTCGGTCACAGTGGTCTTCCTCAGCCTGTACAGCCAATCTGAGGAGTCCACGGACAGAGCCATGTCCCCCGATGGATATTTTGCCAAGCTACCCAACTCATCGAAGAACGGTTGCCCGAGTCCATCTACCAAGAAGAGCAGGACAGTCTCATAAGAGGTGTTCTGTCTGATTCTTCCTCATCTTCACAACTACGACAGAGCTCATGAGTACTCCCATCATCATTCGAATACATTTCTTGCTCAAGTGTAAAAGCTCTGAGCTAATTCGCCCACTTCATGGCTGATCGAAGACAAGGAAGTGGCAATGAAATTTTGAATGAATGGTCCTTTTAATTTTTTCATGATATTTGTGTCATGCCAGTTGTGCCGTAACATTTAGTAATATAAAACCACACTGAATTAAGTAATTTTTAACAACAGAACTGAACTGCATCACTGGGCCAAAAGTGGTTCTTGGCTAGTCCCTCTTGAATCAGTACTAGGTTCAACTCAATCCTCTTTTACTTGCAGTCAACTGGTAAATTTAACATGGTGATTTCATTGGAAGGGGCCAATTTCCTCTGCAAACATGCATAACCGATCACAACTCGTGGCACCCGTCATTGCCAACGCCTATTGAATTCACTAGCCACCAGTAATGCGAAAAAGGGCTAATGTCTCGGGATGAATGGAAACGACCACATACTGTTTCGCCTCCGCATTACATTCAACTAGTGAATTGACTAGAAACCAATAATACAAAAAAGTGGCCAGTGAATAACTATCGAATCGGTAGGAGGTATTGCCACCAAGTACACTGCAGGTGGAATATTTACAATTTTCATTGCAATTCTTTTCTAATTAAATGAAAATTTTCCATGCAATTATACAATTAAACTAAGCAATGATATTTTGGATAATGAAACCAATTAAAAATCCTGTATAACTTTAATTTGTATTACTCCTATGACAATGTCTAATTATTAAACCAATCGCTTATGTGGTTTTTTACTAAAAATTAAACTCAATTATGTTTTCATAATATGCGTTTATCGGTTGCATTTTGGTATGCAGAACTCAGCAACTCACGAACTCAACAGAACTCAGCTTATCATTCGCAATATAAGCAGAGTATTAAAACCCACAAAAAAGCGGAAAAAACAGCAATAATTTCGAAATTCATGTAAATGTACAAAAGAATTTCAAGAATTTTTCAATATGAATAAATTAATTTTAATAGGCAAACACTCAGGATGGGAGAAATATGAATGAGTTCCACCGTGTACTACACTACATATTCTTTATAAATAGTCTAGTGAAAATTATATATATACATATATATGTGTGGGTGTGTGGGTGAGAGTGAGTGTATGAGTATGTTTGTGTTAAACCACATCATGACTATTTATCATTTTTCAACGCTTGATTAATAATTCTCGGCATGCCTACAGATGCAGCTGAGTATTTGGCATGGGCCGAGCAACTGACAACTGTGAGTCTATTTGCGTGTACATCTATATTGTAGGATCCCATCATCATTCTCCACCTCCTTCTTGTTCTGCTGAAATGGCAGTAACTCGAGTACTAGTGAATCAGAGAATTAGTGATACCAGAGACTTGGAGGGAGATGGAGGAGATCTAGTGCCTTTAGAGTCGCAAATAGCACGTTTCGTACATTGAATACGTTATTTTGAAACGTGACTTTTTATTGTATTGTAAAAAGAATAAAAATACTAACACCACCACCAACAAAAATGAAACAAATGCTAAATTGCTGCAAGCATCAACAGCAGTAATAGCAGGAGTAGGAGCAGTAGTACCACCAGCAGTTGCTATGCCAAGGAACCTCGTATTGAAGTCATCATATCACCACTATGGGTGTCGCGTTCATTTTCGCACTTGATGCCATTTTTATTGCAATCGTAAAAAATGAAGGAAGGAATAAGGAAAAAAAATCAAGAAATTCTTATTTTAAAGCTTTTTTTTAGTTGTATTTCGCTCATTTAAGGCGACAAATAATGATGGCAAATGGCGACTTTATTTCACAGATACAAGTGAGCAATGAGCCAAGTGTAGCCCAAAGGCAGGAGGCTATGATGTGATGTTGGTGTGAGAAAACACTTGCTTGAGGCATTACTTTTGTGGTTTGCCACGGTTAAGACGTTGATTTATTATTGAAGGCAATTGCTCTTATGCTTTTGCTTCCATGTTACATCTCTGATCCGTCCTACTGCTGTTCCAGCTGTCGGTTTTGTTTTGTTGTGGTCGGTTCGGCTTTTGGTGGCGGTATCGCCCTCTGACAAAGAGGCAACCACAATTAAAAGCAGATTTGTGTTGACAGTTGTTAATTGCCCTTCAGGGTTATTGTTTCTGATACTGCCACACTCAATGCCACATTGACTGCTGCTCCTGCTGTTGTTACTGATTACAGATGATGATGATGATGATAATATTGATGATGTAGTAGTCCATATGAGAATGAAGGCACAGAATTAAAGTGGAAATAAAACCAAAAAAGGAAACCAAATCATTTTAAAAGCTATTAGAACAGCTGCAAGAAATATCCTTTATAGACTTCTCTTCTTCTCTAATAGGTTTTTTGTTACAATTTTTCGTACCACTTGTGTTTTTTAGATGATGATTTACTATGGAGGGGTGTGGGAATGGGTTCTTTAACATACACTATGGCAGTCAGTGCCTTAGCAATTCTAAGTTCTGCGTAATAGTTCTGGTAATGGCAGTTCATGTACACACAGATACACACACACTCAAGCAAAGCACACTTACGCATTGCATCATTTCCGGCATGTAGAGTTTGAAAGGACAAACGGATGGTTGACTTGGATGGTTGGGTCGTTGGTTGGAATGATGGCATAAAGTGAGTGACGGAAATTGTATGCGAAGCACGTTGTAAGCAAATAATTTTTACGCTATGAAAAACAGCGAAGCATAGAAATTGTAGAATGAACTACAGCAGAAATAAATACCAATGGAAAATAGAGGACAGAAGACGGCACAAGAGAGAGAAAGAGAGAGAACTAAAAAGCAGAAGAATAAATCGCAAAATTATTATTATGCGTTACATACACTACTACTCTTCAATGCAGGAATGTGTCGTACACATGTCCATATACACATAAGTTTACTATATGTCAGTCTACAATATATAGCTTAGTATATATGTATGTGTATGTGTGATATGCGTAGGAGAAAAGGAATAAAAAAAAAAAGAAAATAAACAAATATCATTTGTTCTTCATCATAGTCATGCGCTATTTTTTCTGCAATTGTCACAAAAATGCTTTTTACCAGCATTTTGACTTGAAGTAGAGCAGAAACTGAATGAGAAAAGAAATTGAAAAGAGAGGGGGGTTGAGAAAACTAAAACTATAAAAAATATATAGTACAAGAAATATAGAAATATAGAATTGTTGTGACATATCTTTTTTGAAGGGACAATGGCAGTAACAGTGTCTGTGACGGGGGCGAGAAGATTGAAAGGAGGTAAATGACAATTTTTCATGTTTAGTCATGAATTTATGGCAAAGGACATAAAATCAACATTCTACCAGCAGAAGCATACGCATTAACATTTTCTTTTTATTTTATCTTTGGGTGTTTTTATGTTTGTAATTGAAAATATAAAAAAAAGAAGCTTAAAAGCAAAAAAAAGGGCTTAGATTGCATAATCTTGAGAAATATTGTTTATGATGAGAGATAGTACTAAAGAAGTGAATGAAGAGCTTGAATTTGAGTGTTCAGTAAGAAGTGTAATCAACTATAAATTGAGCAGAGTGGAAAATATGATGAATTACTGCTTATTATCATCAGAAAAATCCATTGGAGTCAATGTTTCATAGAAATATAAAGTAAAGCTGATTTTAGACTCCTTGAAAAAGAGTTCAGAGGCCATTTTTCTGAAAGAAGTAAAGCACAGAGAGTCAACAATACTATCTTCTGGACTCAACACTATCTGTAATTTCATTGTAAGTAGTGAAAGATAGTAGGTGGTGTGAACAAGAGACAAGGATTGGAATATTGTCATGGCTCAATGATTGCATCCGCTAACAAAATTCTTCAATAAATTGTTTAAAATAAAGAAGTTAAATGGAATTTTAATGAATCTTTATTGTACCCAAAAGTTATATCGTTTGATGTGGTTGTGTATTTACTTTCATGTAACAAAATGAAAATCGATCAAATAGCAAATATCAAATTCTGTTTCAAACACGGCAAAAACTTCTCAGAAACATATGCATAAATTTCTCAAAATAGTTTATGGTGATGATTGTTTATCCTGTGCATAGATTCAGAACTGGTATAAACAGTTCAAAGACGGTCAGGACGAGAGGCCAGACAGAGAAAGTGAAGTCTGTGATCATCCAATGCTCAAAGATATCATTGAGGACGCTAGAGGATGATCTCAATAATCCGTATATTACACTTTATTGTATTCTGGCCGAAATTCTAGGCTATCAGAAGATCTGGGCTCGTTTTGTGCCACACAAACTCACAGAGAATTTGAGCACCACAAAGTCCTTATTGAAGCACACCGCTGTATCGCAAACTTCACCAAAACTTTTGTTACTTGTGATGAAACGTGGTTTTTTCAATACGATTCCGAAACTTAGCAACAAAGTGTCGAATGGAAGCTGCCAGAGGAGATGAGGCCGCTAAATAGGTGCTTGAAAAGTCGAGAGTGAAGGCCATGTTGGTGTGTTACAAAGAATTCATTCGATATGGCATTACAAGCATTGGCAAAGTGTATTTAATCATTCTGAAGCTTTTGGGGTAAAGGATTTCGCTTGTGTGACCGGAATATCGCGAAGCTGGTCAAAATGCGCCGTGCCACCGATAATTCCTTGCACACTTAAGACAAAAACAGCATGACAACCATTGTATACGTATTACTTTGATGATAATGTTTTAAATTCAAGTTTTACACTTACTAATCATTAACAGCCTTGAGCATTCCTCTAACTTATTGTTACTAAAATGACTTGCAGGCAATATTAGTAACTCATTATTCAATATTCCTTTGCTGTACATAAGCTATGAGTTCTCACTTTAAGTATAATATAATTGATTTCCAAATTATTATTGCTTAATTACTTTCATACTTTTGGTTTGCTTTGAAGAAGTTTATTTCTTTGATGTATGAGAAAAAATATGAAGGAATATTATAAAAACACTATATATATCTTTTTTTTTTGAATACCATCAAGTATCTTAAGTAAGCAGTAGAACTTTACTTTGCATATAATTTTCTATATTTTCTTTCTCATATTTTTCTATTGTGAAACCATTAATTATGAAGAAAGTTGTTTGCTTCACAAGAGTCAATCATACACTTAAGACAATGTTGTAATCAATTATTACTTTGTTAAATGCCTAAAGGTATGCAACAACTACCATAGCAGTACAATGGGAAAAGTTTTTAACAAAATCCTATCATAGACAATGCAATGTTTTGCCTGGAACAAAATGTACCATAAAACTTTGTACTATGCCAACCAAATAATAATTAATTAAAATATTTTACAAAATAACAACGATATGAAGAGAACGATATTGAGGAAGGGAAATAGAATCAGATAAAGAGTAAAACATTGCAGTTGCTTGGTGATGTTTTTGTGGTAAACTGATTGACATTGACATGGCTTTCAAAACATCAAAACTAACAAGGGAAAAAAAAGTATTATATTGAATATTCAAAACAGCAATTTTAATTTAAGTTTTTGAATTCTTTAAATTTTTGCATTTCAATCCCAACAAAACACCATGTCGAAGATATAAAGGAAAGATTAAAATTGAATCAAAAATTTCAATTAAAAGATTTGACTTGTATTGAATTGATTAAAACATAAGAATTCTTTTGGCAGCAAAAGTAATCCTTTTCCATTCGGAATTTAAATGCATTTCCTGTTATTAAAAAAAAAACAAACAAACACAAAGTAATGTAAAGATGGAAATTGTCAACATTTTTTAGTAAGAAGAAATGAAGAAATTCTTCTGGACAAGAAAAAGAAAATGTCAACAAATATTTAATAAAGATTTATGAATTGAATGTCGTCACATGTACTGTTTTAAGTCTCAAAGTGGATTTTCACTTCTTCTTCCGATTTTATTTGATTAGATTTCATTTTATTTGGATTTTCAATTTCAATTCCTTTACTCTGTTAATATTTTCTTTGCTTTCTTGGAAATTTATACAATATTTGCTTTTACAATGAGAATGGAAGCAAACATTTGCTAAAATAATACTAAAGGAGAAAGTGAACAAGGACATCAGAGATAGTAGTAGAGAAGGATATAGAATAATGTCAAAATGGCAACAAAAGTCATCGTTTGACAATGTCAACAACAGTAGCAAAGGCAAAAAAGGAAAATTATTATTATAATAATAAAAAAATATCACAGAAAGAGTGTAGTAGTGGAAATGAGAGGACAAAAGGTTTCATGTTATTTTATATATTAAAAAGTTTTTGATCAATCAGCATTAAAAATATGAAAACTCAACAAGGATTTCTAAAGTAACAATGGGATAAAAGGAAATAAAGATTGAATCAAATCAGAACAATGAAAATATTCTATGCTTTGTTATACTATTGTATATACTTAGTAGACCAACAATATTTTTCTATCTGCTGTTATTATTATTGTGACTATTTTGTTTTTGTATCCGCCCCCATAATCAACATCTGTTAAACGTATCCTGATTGAACTGAAATAGTAGATAGACAGACTGACTGACTGTGTGATACAAAAGTCCGTTTTATTTATTTATGTCAACAGAATTTTGACATTATCATCAGCAGCATCTTTATCCTTAGAATCAGCATTAGAGTCAGCAGTAACAGAAGTAGTAGAAGTAGAAAGCACGATTCACTTACAAGCCATTGACCAATGGTGATCATTGGTGGTGGTGGTCCCACTTAAACAGGCAAGGAATTCAAGGAAAGCACAACACGACATGATGCTCCTTGTGGTCAACTGCTGTTAGTGATGCTATTGTTGTTCTATGCTGGTTGACCGAAATGACCACCCAACCAACCAACCAAGTATGATGCATTGAAATGCTACTCATATCAGAGTAGAGTAGAGTAGAGTAGAGTTGTGTTCATGTGAATTCCTTTTTTGTTTGTTAGTTTGTGTGTTGGGCTATGTCCATCACTTGAGTTTACTTTCATTTTAACTGGCAACTTACTACTAACATATTCTGCTATTCTTTGAATCTAGGAATTCTAATAGAATAGACAGCTCAATGTCGTTGCCACTGCGGCTGACACTATTTGTTGTTGGCACACAAATACCATTTCATGTATGTGAGTCAGTGAGTTTGTTTTTTGTTTGGAGTCAGCAGTGACAGCTGCTAGGATTCTACTACTGCTGCTGACCAGAGTCAGCATGGGTCCAATTCAACATAACCAAAACACTTACTGACCAAAATGCTGCCATGCTGAAATATGTGTCTATGTGTCAGTGAAAAGTTTTTTATCTTTTTCAGATTTTTTTGTGATGGTTCACACAGTTATAAAAGTTTCTTCATCATTTTTATGCTTCGTTCTAATACTATTTTTGTTCTTTTTGTTTATTTCTCTTGCCTTTAGTTACTTAAACTGTGGCATGTTGGCATGTAGCATTTCCTCATAGACTTTCTCCTCATACTCTCTATCTACTCCTATTGATGTTGGAGAAACTATTGTCCTTAGATACTCTTTTTTATCTAGAAAATGTTGTCATTCTGTCTTTTTCTTCTGTTAGTGTTACAAACACTTGTGTACTGCCTGTCACTGTTCTTCTAGGTACTGCAGCAACAACAACAAGTATGAAAGGCTTTCTTTACTTTTTTTTAGTATATTTTTTGTTCAACTTCCTTAATGTGGTACGAGTAATAGAGAGAAAGAAAACTGAAATTGACAACAGCAAAGTAGTCAGCTGCAGTAGCCACATTTATCGTTGAGCAGATTTTTATAGTTTGTCATTAGAGTAGCAACTTTATTTTATCTTCATTTTTATCACTGTCATTACTTTTGCTAACTGTGTACATTATAAATCTTATTTCACATACTTTTTCTTATTTCTGTCTGTCTATCTGCCTGTCCTAACTTTTGTGGTCGATAAATTTCACATCTTAACAAGATTCATTCCAACTATCTTTCTACTCCTACTCTACTCTGAGATTATTGTATTATTAAGTCTTTGGACGTTGTCGGTCTATTGCATTTTATCAGTTTTATTCTTATTGACATTGTTCATAATCATCATCACCATCACCATCATCATCTACTTCTCTGCTCATCATTCATCTTCTTGGTTTTTATTATACATTTTTTGTGCAGTTAAAAAACGATTTACAAGCTTATAAAATAAATTTTCAGGGCATCATCATTATCATCATATCCTTATTATCAATACAGACATATTATAAAATGATAGTGTGAAGTATGCTAGAAGTAACTGAGTGTTAGAGTTTTAGTTTTCACTTTATTCTGTGTACTTTTAATTTAGTTTCATGGCTTGTGTACTGACGCATTTTCTCTCTCTGAACAATATGAAAAAATGAGAAAATTGCAACAATAAAATTAAAAAAAAAAATATAAACCAACAACAGGAAAATGTAAAATTAATTAGTTATATAAACTAATTGGTTTTTGTGTTTTTTGTATTGTATGTATAATGTATTAAAAGTTTTTCTTTTTTTTTTCTCTTTGTTGTATTAATTAATTTTTGAAGAGTTGTGTTCATTATTCATGGACTTTCTAAATTCTCATTATAACAACAAAAGTTTAGTGTATGGAAAATATATTATTCGTGTACATAGTTGTACTACTAACATCATTTTTGATTCATGTTTTTTTCTATTGGAAAATAGTTTACATATAAAATGCTTGAGGGTTTTTCGTAATTTATATTTTGTATTTTCAATTTCCTCTATTAAAATTCATGTTGAGTACACTTTGATTAAAGTTTAAACAAGTTTAAGATTTTGATAAGTGCTGTGTAAATGAAATTTATTTAGCTTCAATAAGCTGTTAGGAGTTATAAGCATCAGAAGTATATTAAAGTAGTTATGTTAATTATAATATATCAGGTGTCCTAGAAGTATGCAATGCTTTTCTTCTTTAATTGACTATAATAATAATTTATTTGTTTTTGAGCAATGTTTCTTAAACTTATTGGGCTTACGTACCTCTTTTGAAGTTCCCAAATGACTACGAACCCCTTAACACACCACCCAAACGCCCCCACCACGTAAAAGGAAAAAAGAAAACTAGTTGTTTGGGAAATTAAGTTTTTTTATTTATTAATAAAAGTGACAATAGAAAATATCTTAGCGATGTGATGAGTGGGCTTCAAATCTAGGAGCAATTTTGGACAATTACAAACTTAACTCTGACTCAACATCAATTTGGTTTATATATACATATATTGTTTTTATTAATACTAAGTGTGAAAACCCACTCTCACATAAGTATGTTGTTGGGAAGGGTAACAGAAAATCTACTGCTTTGCGTGATAGTTCAGGATACTCTTCCTGTTTAGCTGCTTAAATTAATAATTAAGACATAAGTTAAGCGCTTGCCAGCTATATAGATGCCACACTGTGAGAAACACTGTTTTAGAGTATACATATACATAATCAAACTAGAGGACATTCAGACATTGCCCTGCCCGAACAAAGAATAAACTAAAACTTCGGTAACGTAAGTACAAATTGTTTTTTGAAAAAATATTTCATGTACAGACACGGCTCGTTTACGATTTTGTTATATGTATTGATTCAAAGGATTATCATTATAATAATAATTCTTTTTGTATCCTGTGAAAACTTTTATAATATCAAGGAGTCTATTCACTTATAAACTTAAATATGAGTGAGGATTTCAGTTGAAAATCTCACTTTATGCTTGAAGTAAAAATACATTTAATCTCGTTTTTGTAAAAACTCACCTGTAATGAGAAGTGAAGAAATGGAAAGGAAGAGAGAAAGAGAAAACATTGTAATTATTATTATAATTATTATTATTAAAAAATCAACAACAAAATTAATGAATAAGCATAAAAATTCATTAGAACTAACTTAAATATGCTGTTAGATTTATTCTTAATTAAATATACATAAGAATAGAGAGACTTGAATAGATAAATTCCTCAGCTATCTGTCTGTCTATCTGGCTGTCAGTTAGTTTGTTGATTGGTGATGGATGGACAACTTAACACAATACATAGAAGAAGGATTCATTTAAACACTCAGCCAATCAACCACCCAATCATGTCAAACTTGACTTGGTTGGTTTCCTTACTTATGTTATTCCACTTATTCTATGTACTTTTGCTCCTCTGCTCTGTCTTTGTTGTTTTCATATAAAATGTTAATTTGCAACAATTAAGATAATTAAAAATTAAACAAACATCAACGCATATTCCGTTGGCAATTAGAGCAATTATGCAAAAGGAAATTCCCCAAAGCGAATAAGTAAAATGGCTTCATTCAAGCCTGAAGAAGAAAGGAAGACTGAAGACGAATAGAAAGGAAAAGCTGAGGAATGTATTATAATTTTCATTGGTTTCAGGTTTTTTACGCTTTTCTTGCTGCAAGCAATTGAAATTAAAATTTAAGCAGCCAAGAAAAGAATCCCAAAAGACCAAAAAAAACATATTTTTTTTCTTCTTTCTCCGAAAGTACTCAAATTGTCTTGGTACAAATACTTACAAATAACAGCAGCAACCCTTTCTCATACAATATACACACACACACACACACATCCGTACGTACACTAACAAAAAATGTTAAGTTATTGAAATGAAAATGGAAACCTTAGAATGGCCAAAGGGGAAAAGGAGCAGCAGGTGCTGTAAAAGAAATTAAAGGAAAGGGAAGTAGAGAAAACCCTCTAACACAAAAAGTTGCGACTTGATTTCAGTTAACTTCTTTTAACTCATTTTCTTCATTCTTTATTGTGAAATCAAAGTATGGCAAGGACAAGGACAAGATTATATGGGATGGCTTCACGAGTGGGCTGAGTCCGACGCACAACAATGTTGCGTGAAGCCAAAGGAAATATTGTTGGAAATGATAAAAATCGCGTTGAACAAAAACGCAAAAAAAAAAAACAGTATAATAAAGAAGACAAAAAGAAAAAGGATACGACATCATCAGACAGGAAACGCGTACTTGCAATTAAATACAATGAGACTACAAAGCATGAGAGCGAAAGCGGAGAACAAGAGCATAGAACGAGTATACACTAGTTGCCGCAGTTTCTTGATATCTTTATTATGTTGTTACAATTTTTTTTCTTCCTTTCTTGTAATATTTATAGTTGTTGTTTTTCTTGTTGATTCTGTTCAAGGATATCACAAGAAACATTTACCAAGGCATACAATGTCCTCAGTAAATAAGCATCAGCATCTCAAAGGATATTCAACGGAAATTGTTCAACGTTATAATTTGTTCGCTTTACAAGTGCAAGTGATAATGAAAATGAAGAACTGAACAAGAAATGAAAGATTAAGAACACCAAAGAGAATATAATGTAAAGAAAAATATATTATACAATAAAATGTTGGTAAATGAACAACGTTATGTTCCTTTATCCTGCTCTCTCAGCTTTCTCTCCTCTTTGCTTTCTTTATTTCAAACAACGCCCTTGAACCACGCCTTATGCGATAAGCGAGCGCGTCACTTCCACAAACAACTTATTGTAGTACACTTCATGAGAGTGTTTATTCACTCGTATATGGCAGCGATTTCTTCCTTTGTAGTCGTCCATGTTAATTTAAAAAAAAAGATAAGGCAAGGGTTGATACAAAGGTGTAAGCGGGCGGCATTGATTGTAACCTCGCCTTAAATACACATTGACCAACACAGACCTTAATTAGTTTTTTTTACAGATTGAGTTTCTTTTACCAACATACAATAAAAGGAAGAAATACAACACAAAAAATTCGCATGAAGTGTCCGTCAGTTTAATTAAATGAAAGAAAATTCAGAAAAACATAGTCTTATATACAAGGAAAAAGGATCTTACCCTTTAAATGTTATGTTAAGATTACTCTTTTATATGAAAAATGGAGATCAAAGTTGTGTGCTTGTTTGTATCTATCTCATTCGAAAGCTATAGACCTTTAACTAATATTATATGCATGAGATCAACTTAGTTAGATGGATTAAATAGTACATCTATTGGTGAATAAATCAACTTCATGATTCTCTTTAGAGCGGAAGGATATATTAGCCATTGCTCTCCGTAAGTTAATCACAAATTTGTTAGTTTTATTAACTTTAATAAATAAATGATTCTTTTCAAATGATAGCTTTAAGGTACGTGGGTTAATTTGGTGAATTTCTTAGAAGGTTATCTCAATTATACTTTCATATTGAAGTGTTGTTCTAAGCAGAAACATATCCTTCTTTAGATATTCATATATTATAGAATATATTTATACTTTAACATAAGATTCTATGACAGTAAAGGGCAGGGTGACAGAGATAGCATGACGGGAAGACAGGAACGTCAATGGTAAGAAGCAGGCAGTGACGCGGTATACGTGAGAGTAAGCTAACTTGTGTGACAGGGAGGTACGGAGAATATATAATATAGTTTGACAATATACTTAAGAGAATACATAAAGTCTTTATATATTCATATAAAGTTTATACACTAACATCCAGCAATCAGAAGCCACTCATGTGAATTTACAATTAGTATATCTCAAAAATAAAGAACTTTTACCATTAAAACAGACTAATAGGATTGGCTTATCTCTCATATTTTCATGTGTTGAAAAATATATGTCAATGGATGAACTGTGTAGGGTGTTAAAGAATGTTTCTAAAAATGATTGATAATGTTATTTAAATTAATAGATTCTTTTTTCACAATTTTTCTTTTATTTTGTTGTTATTACTTTTTGTGGACACTTTAACCCTTTGCTGTTTTGTTAGCTTTTGGCTTCAATCTTTATCAAAATATTGTAGTTGATTTTTGTTATTATTTTCTTATCAGTTGCTTATAAATAGAAATACAGAGAGGGAGTGAGTAAACAGAGAGAGAGAAAGAGATTGTTTGTATTATTTTGTTATTGTTGTTTTTTGATATATTGTGATATGTTTTTATAAGTATATCAAATGAATGAGAGTTGAATTATTTCTCATGAAAATTGAAAAATCAAACATTTAAACAACAAAAATTCATATTATACACATTAGTTTATACAATACATAAACACACATACTGTCAGAATACTATGTGTGGGCAAGAGAAAGGTAGACAGAGAAATAGTGTGTGTGTGAGAGAGATAGTAAAGTATCTGATTGCTTTTTTTGTACAAAAAATAGTTGAACAAAATTTCAATAGATAAGATAAGAATCTTTGTTTTTGTTTGTTTGTTTATTTTTGTATTATTTATAAACATTTTATTCACTTACAAAAACTTACAAACACATATATGAATATGTACAAGTATATATAAATACACAGAGATATACTAATGAACAGATTGTACAAACAACAAATATTTACAATTTGTTGTGTTGTGCTGTGTTGTATTTCATGTACTTAATTGACAGTGACAATAACAAAATCAACAAGAGAAGAGACAAAATGATGACAAAAAAACATTGTAAACAAATCAAATTTGTTACAACATTTCACCTTCATTTTAATAAATAAATAAATTCACTTTTCCTCCACACCCCAAGTGATAGAGAACTTACCCAAAACCTTATCAAAAGCGCGTGTTGGACTTGAAAGTGTATATAGCATTTTGGCTTTGTTGCTACTCATTGTTAAACACAAAAAAAACACCCTTTACAATTTTATACAAATAAATATTTGCCTTTTCTTTTTATGTAAGAATTTTGTAATTTGCACTTAAAATGTTAAATTTAATTAAATTGTTTGTTTTTATTGTTGACACAGTGAAGAAGGAGAAGGTACTAGAAGACACGTATATATCTAATTGTTAGTTGATTTATTTATTTACAAGTAAATGCTTTGAAATTCATTCTTTCTTGACTCTTTACTTTGAGGTTGGTTTGTATGACTTTGCATGTAATCTTTTTCTAATCGAAGTGAATCATTGATATTCGAAAGATGTGTTAACATCTTAAATTAATTCGGAGTATAACAACGATGTTATTTTTGAGAAGGAAATGTGATCATAACTTCATGTTTATAGAGAAAATATTATTGTCAAAGCAAGACATTAGATAATTCTTCATTGATTTGATTTTTTTAGTCTGGTATTCGTTTGAGTTCTGACAAATCCATCAATGAATTTAAAAAGAATAGATGTTCATACCAAGTGACATCTCTCACACCTTCTACAATTTGTTATATCTTTTTTGACTTTATGATTATTCATTTTATGTTTCATGATAAGAAATACAATTTCTGTTGCTTTTATGACAAACAACAAACGATAGTTTTAGGCACAAATGAAAAAAATAAGTTTAGAATGTCTTTGAATATATATCAAAATGTATTTCTTTTAAAAGATTTTAATTTTGATAAACTTTTTGTTTATAACTAAAAATGTCAGTTGCATAAAATCAAAAAACTAAAATATTATAGTAGCAATTTGTGTCGCCTGAAGCGGGCAATTAAATTTAAGTTTTTTCTTTACAAACAAAGTCCTATACGACATATACACATATACATAGTATATGTGTAGTTTCTTCACTCTCTCATAACAGAATAAGATAAGACTTTTTCCCTTTTCCCTTTGCTATAAAATGATAGAAAAGGAAGGAGAAAATTTAAAATTAAATTTTACTATGCGTATACAATTTGGTAACAGTTTTTAAATAGGAAATTTGCGGGAAATATATGCTGGCTGGGTGGCTGGCTGGCTGGTTGTCTGGTACAGGCAAGAACTAGGGACCAACCAATGTTGGATGAACGTAGGACGAAACGAACAGTTTTATGTTGACTGCGCACAGATTTAATTTCCGTTATAACTCACTTTTCGAAGTTTGGGTTTGAGGTTTTAAGTTCCTTTTTTTCCACTCCCCTACACAGAAGACAAATATAAATACATGCAAATACAAATATGGGACGACTATATAGCATAGTCAGAATCACGCATGCATACACTGTTGTATATGCGTGTTTTCATGTATTCCATACTGTGTACTCTGGAGAAGAAGATGCTTGCACATATATTTGCATAAAGTTTAATGTACACAAAATTGTGTAAGATTGCAGTCAGACTTGGCCCCAATTGCATTGAATTGCTTTTTCAAGTAAAGGGTTCAACACACAGGGTATGAAGAAGCAAAACTCTTTGAATACTACAATATGTTAAAACAAAAATCAAGCTTATTCTGTATACCCTTCTTTATATACATAGATACATACATACATATGTGTATGCGTACCTTTGCTTGTTTAGTAACTAAACATACATGTATACGCTCAGGTACACACACACCAGACTCAACAAAAACAAGGATTTGATTTCATTGCTTAATTTTGCGCGTCAAGCAGACATTAACAGCAATTAGTAGCAAACCCAAAGAGACTAGAACCAGATGAAAGCTATACATACCATACCATACAAGTATACCCATTTGGTTTGAAGCTTCTCTAACTACCTTAGGCTTTGTGTGGTTCGTGTTGATTCAACATGCCCCCAGAAGTCGAAATCATTCAGGTAGTATGGCCACAAGTGCATTATGCATCTAACACAATTATGCAATCAATGTGTGCGCTCTAAGCGATCATGGGTCGTTCGTTCGTTCATTCTGCTACTCCTTATGGGTGTCGTTAGCAATCGATTGGAAATTTTTGTGTATGTCTAAGCAAAAATATGAACAGCTGCCATAGAAGAATTTAATAATCAACAAAGAAAATGTTTGAGGTACTTTGGATTTGTTGCTATGCCGTATTAAGTTTGGTGAAATCATATGCAAATTCTTATTTTTCTGCTTGCTTTTAATACAATTTTGCATTTGGCATGTTAAACATTTTAGAAAACAAGAGACCCACACTTGGGTCGGGTTGTGTTGTGTTGTGTTGGTTTGGGAACATAAAAGGTTGCAACGTGAATAATTTGCCTGCAAATGGAGAGAATAGAGTGGGAGATAAGTGAAGATAGCATATGACAAAGACGTGAAAACTTTTTTGAAGCGGTTGCTTTTGAAATTGACGACAACGACAATGATGTGGATGATGATGACAGTCACACGCGGGTGGTTGTAAAATAACATGGAATAGAATCCTGACGAGCATATTCAAAATTGTTTTGTACAAAATATGCCGCAAAGTAGAAAAACTTTAGCAATTTCCTAGCCGCAGAACGCAATGTCAAACATTTCCGGCACGACAACGACAATAACGATGATTCTGATGTTGCTGCTGCTACTGTTGATGATGCTGTGGATGATGATGATGATCATAATGTTGTTGATGATGATGGTGATGACGATGAAGAGCGCGTCAAGGCAAGGATAACAACAATGGCACCAGCAGCAGCAACAACAACAGCAACAACAACAGCAAGAACAGGAATAATAATGACAACAACAGAATCAAGTGAAATCAGCAGCCACATAGCAAAAGGACAAACGTTGTGTTGTATATTAAAACACAGCTGCCGTTTTAGTTGTTGAGTTGAGAGTTTAGAAAGAAAGAACAAGTGAGCTGTCGCCTCAAAAGGATTATATAATGAATATAATATGCGAACATTCGCAAAAATGAAATACTACAAGAGCAGCAGCAGCAGCAGCAGCAAGTCATGACAATAATGTCAGAAATTCCTAAAAAGCAGGCCATCCACCATGATGAGAGGAATGGATAGACTGAGTGACTGACGGACGGACGGATGGACAGATGAACGGACTCACTTGTTCACTGAGTTGGGTAGTTAGTTGAGTAAGTGAGTGGGTTTCAGATGGTGGGGCAAACCCGCACAATTGTGGTTTCAAATACCAAACCAGCTTAGCTCAACTTTAGCTTAGTTGGTTGAATCAAGTTAAGTTGAAATAGAGAGATACGAACGAGTAGATAGGAGTTAAAGTGTTGGCTTTTTGAGACACTGAAGAGCTTCCAAAAACTTGATTACAATAGCTTGGTGAAAATATATAAATTGTCTAAATCATCTAAAGACCAACCAAGAAAGCAACAAAAAACTACTGTGAGTTGAGTAAACAACAAGTGAAGTATTGTACTCAGTAGGCTGAGATGGTGGGTGGTCTGAAATGATGCAAAAGTCCAAGTTTCAGTTTGTTGAGTTGAGTGTGAAAATTTCCTTTTTGTGGGTGACAATTGTTTTTTGTGCGCTTTTCATGGACTCTTGAACTGTTTACTTAGAATTATGGAGAGGGTGGATGGATTTTCATTCATTTCATTCCGGTTTGGGGGTTGAGTCTGCATGATTTTGCAATTGAAGTTGATGTGGAAATGCGATTTATCAGCAACTTTGGGTTCGGTTGGGGTTAGGGTTTAGTTGATGTGAAGTGAAGTGAAGTGAAGTGATAGTACATGTGTCGGAATAGACAATTGACAAACTGTTTATCGTCTTGACTTGAGTTAGATGCAATGAAGTCAATGAATGAATGAACAAATGAATAAATGAATCAACAAATGAAAGAATGATTAAATGAATGGGGAGAATAAAATTGTGGTTAGTTATTTTGTAGGGGAAGGCAGTACATTTATCAAGGAGATTAAATAGAATTTAAAGACGATTAAATTGAATTAAGAGAAGAGATAGAGATAGAGGGAGTGGGACATTGATAGCGAGAAAGAATAATGATTTAAAGTGGAAGAACTAAAGTAGAAATCGGTCTACAATGAACTCTGAAATACACACTTTTCTAAGAAGATTTTTATACAAAAACATTTAACATAAGGCTGGAACAGAATGGTGAAGCTGAGTCTGAAGCCTAAAAAAAAAGTGAACTCAATGCGAGGTTCATCCATTATCACTTTTGTTTTGAATATCAATCAGCTGTGGTGGTCATTTGAGAACCAAACAGAGAGAGGCAGATGATTTGAAGCCGAGTGAAGTCAAACTACTTGGGCTTCACGGCTTCAGCTTCAAACTCAGCCTCAGCTTCAGCTTCACCATTCTGTTCCAGCCTTTAGAAACATAAAAAGATATTGCCAGAATCATTTAAATGTTCAGAGAAATAATATTGACATTTTTGAAGCAAAACAATAGCTGTGAAACTGTGATTATCTTCTGTTTTTTCATAGAAGTTTGAAAGTTAAAATCATATAATCTTTATTAAGGATTTAAAATGAAATGAGTGAGATTTACCAATTAAGTATATCTCGACTGTTAAAAGTCTAAGATATTTTCAAAAAGTGCAATTAAATTCCAACAGAAATCATTGTTTTAACACTTTTAACACACAAAAGGACGACTTCTCATACACCCAACCAACTGAAATTTCTTAAGAATTGCTCACTCACAAAAACTATTTCAATCCAAAGAAGTTGTTAAATAGAACAAGGAAGAAGTTAATGAAATACTTTAAAAATACTTTATAGTAGTATGTCAAAACAAAAGGCAGAATCAGTAGCAACAGCAGCGGGAGCAGCATTTCTTAAATGACAAATAAGAATAAAATGGTGACGATAAAAGTATAAAGTTATTTTGTGAATGAGAAAGCATTTTCACTTTACACATCACTCAAATAATCATAAGGAGCCAACAATGCCAAAGCAATGCATAGAAGATGGAAAAAACAAAGGAGATAAAGGGACAGAGAGGAGGTGGAGATAGATGTATGGCAAGGAAGTGAGTTGAACGATGTCATTTAAAAAGTTTTTTACTTCATGAGTTAAACTAAAAATGACACATATTGACGCGCTCACTTGCTTACTCGCTCGCTGAGTCTTGTTGGCGAATTGCATGTCAAACACACGCACACTAACACACACACTCGGAGTACAACCAGCGACAAGGACTAAGCACCAATAGCAAAGAATATGTTAACTGAGCTCACTTTAGTGTGAGATGATGACTAGAAGAGAGCAGTAGAAGTGGAAATGTGTGTACCATAGTATGTGAATGGAAATTTCAAAAATTTCTTAATTAATTTCTGCAAGACAAAACGCATGTTCAAAATATTTCAAAATGAATATAAAATTTATAGTTTTTTATTTCACTTGGCCCAGCCATTTTTTCTTTCATAGCTTCAGAAGATGAGAAGAACTATGGTGATGATGAGTATCATCCTCAAACAGAAAACAGAATATAGAAAATGGAAAAAAACATATTCACTTGCCTCAATGCCAGAGAAAAATGCAAGAAGTTTCTATGATGAATATGAGAGAAGCTGTAAAATGTGCAATGAAAATTGCTGCAAGACATAATAAACTTGCAACAGCAAAAGCACCATCAACAGCACCAGTAACATCATCAGCAACAACATCAGTATCAGTAGTCATGGCAGTAGAAGTGGCGCGAGGCTGACATTGATGAAATGACAGCATTTATAGTAGTAGCAGCAGCAGCACCACCACCAACAGGATTCACTTCACATTTGTGTTGCATAGTTTAGGCAACAAATATGTACTAAAGGTGACAGAGCGAAGAGAAGACATGTATGTGAACTCATGGTTTTCATATACGATATATTATGCATAATTAAAGTTAGTTTACCATCCTCCAACTTCACCCACTTGATATTCATTTCTCTTTCTTTTGGATGAGATGATATTCTGCGAGTGAATATGAAAAGTTTGCACACAATTATTTTTCATTCTTGAATGCTTTTTAGTTTGAATTTATTATGCAAGGCAATGCGAGGCACATGAAAGAGTGAGTTTCTTTCATTCTGTGAAATAATTTCAATTAAAATGGTGGCCAAGTTGTCGCCTTGAAGAGAAGACACAGACACACAAATACAAAATTAAACAATTTAAATGAACAATTTTCTTCATTTTTTTTTCTGCGTTTGCAACATTTTCTTTTATCTCATTATCATTTCGCTTTCTACTTTTCTTGAAGCAATCTTTCTTTCCTTTGGATGCGTGGGAAAATTAAATAATGAAAGACAATCTGCTTAATAATAAAATCTCAAGTATTTTCTCTGCAATAGCAACAAAAACAGAAATTAAACAAAAAAAAAAAAAAAAACACAAAGACAAAGACAAGGAAAGAGAAATTTGTCAGACAGGTTTGGAAAGGGGTTTGGGTTGGGATGTTTGAACATAGCGGAACATTTAAAACAAATTTCCTCATTAAGTTTTGTGTTGAATCATTTGACAATGACAACCCGCAGCACTTCACTTTACTTTAGTACTTCACTTCAATTTCAGTTCAGTTTCAGTTTCATCTCATCTCATTTCGCATCACATCTCTGTGAGATTCTCATCTTGGCTTAGTATATGACGACTATGATACATAACTCTGGTTTGTTCTCATTGAAACAGGATTCAGTCGAGAGTGGCAAGTCAGCGAGACAAAAGTGGATTGTCATTGTAATTCAAGCTTATTCTCTAGTTTTTTTTTTTGTTTGTATCTATCTTTTTGGGTGTGGAATGAAAATTGAAGATTGCTTTGAAAGTTATCTTTTGTCAACGGGAATGTTGTGACATTTTTCGTAAATTTCTTTTTGTATTTTCAATTTCATTTTCGTTTTTTTGAGTTGCTGGCACTCATCATAGTCAAAAAAAGAAATGAAAGCAAAACAACAAAATGAATGAATGTGATATGAATGAAAGTTTTCAGTGACACAGTGAGTGAGCATTTTTCACCCTACTTTTCTTTTCATTGTTGCTTTTTTGAAAATTTTTGGATGCCAATGGGCCTTTGGCTGGAACTTAGTCAATAGGCAATGACAAAGTTCGCTTTGGCAATGCACTTGGACCCCTTGGAAATTGTGTAATTATTTGTATCTTTTGTTAATGTTGCTGTTATTCTACTTTTGTTTAAATGTCTTTTTTTTCCTCCATTGTTGTTTAGGTTGTTATGCCAACAAATTAAATGCAGCTTTTAGAGACAATTGTTTGTACTTTGTTGTAAGTTTGTTGCATACTTTAAGGCGATGGCTTGCTTTCAATTACATGAAAGTTGAATGCTTTTTATTTTCCTTCAAAGCATTTTATTTATTTAATTTTTTTAAAGAAGGAAATTCAAAGAAATTGTGTTCAGAAAATGTTGCTCAAATTGCTCTTTGTCATGGTGACTTGTGATGATGATGAAGAGAGCATTGAAACTGTCTTATTTAATTTTAAGAAGATTGACAGTTCTTTCCAAAGTTTTTTGTTTTTTTTTCTACAAATATGTGAGAATAAGTGAAATAAAAAAGGAAGATGTATATCTTTAATCAAATTAGTTCTAATAGCATTGACACGCTCGCTGAGTATAATCAATAGACACCCATCCTACCAACCAACGAACGAACACAGCAACCATTGAAACCGTCATTCTCACTTAGCACAAGGTCTACTACTACTACTTGTGTTTGTTTTTTTTTCCACTTCGGATACCAAATGAAACGGAAGTAGAAAAATGTTTTTGCTCAGCTAATGAAGTTTAATTTAATAGAATTCGTTTGATGTGCATTTGCTAAATAACAACAAAACCAACAACTGATAGCCAAGAACAGCACACCGACACTAACACCAACATCATTGAGAAGAAAAGATACTAACGTACCAAGATTGAAATTAAATGAATATTGGCAGCTAAAGATGAGAACAGTATCACCATAGCAAACCAAGTGATAGATGAAAATTCGTAGAAAAAATAGCAGCAAATGAATTGTGAAATGAGCAGTAAATTAATTTATGGTGAAAGGACACAACAAGTATTGTAAGTAAAGGGCGAATCCAATATGAGTGAGATGAGGGTGTAGTTTACCCAATGAATCAATGTAAATAACTGAAATGGACAAAATCAAATCAATAAAATAAAATATTTATAAAGTGCTTTGCCCACTTATACACACTTCCCCCATATGTATGTTTTAGTAAGGACTAAAAGTATTCCACTTAACATATGAAAAGAAAAAGTTAAGTTGAGTGTGTATCCTTTTCACTTTTGTGTTGCTCATTGAACATTTATTAGTTTGATAGCCATTGCTTTGCTATCAACTTAACTAAACTAATTATTGACTTGACGACTAACAAGGTAAACCTTTTTAAGGAACACAAATCACTAGCTGCCAGCCTATAAGTATGCAATGATTTAACTAAGAATGAAAGCTGGTGTATTCTTTCATTCATTCATTTGTAATGTCTAAAAAGGATTTCACACAAGATATACGAGCAACATATCTTTTTAGTTTCCAAGATGTGCTTGCACGTGCACCCAATTTTAGCTTGGCAACCATTAAGACCATGTGAGTGAAAGAGTTTTTTTTTTTGTTTATAAAACTTTAACTCATTTCCATTTGTCCCTTTTTCCTTTTTCTACAATACGAGTATTTTAGGTAAACTTTCGCATTCACATTTAAATAACAAATAAAAATAAAATAAAATTGAAATAAGTTTATGGTGCCTAAAATTTATTGTATTTGTGGGATCAACTTATGTAAAATCATATATAAATTTCAATGTAGTAGACAAACGAACGACGAACTAAATTTCAAGTCGGCATTGCCATCGACATCGAAAAGTCGACATCTGAAACCGAAACTGAAACTGAAACCGGAAAAGCACAAAAAAGAGATTTATGAAAATGGTCGCCATTTATTTTGATTGGAAACCAAAAGAAATGGTAGAAAAATACATAGTAGAGAATGAAGAATAGAGTAGAGAAGAACGGCAAACATTTTACATATTCGTATTTATTTACAATGCACCCAAACACACACTGAGATACTTTCAAACACTCTGAGGCAAGTTTGCCCTTTGACTTGTATGAGTTAGTTTGTGTTTGCGTATTTGTTTTGTATCTTCTTCAGTGTGTATTTTCTGTCGGTGTGTGGGATTTTAAAAAATATTTACACAAAAAAGTAATTTACATTCGAAGTTCAATAGTGTTTGAAAGAAGAAACAAAAAAGGTCACTCAGACAGAAGAGAAAGTTTCATTAGAAACAAAAGTAAAAAAAAAAAAAAGTTATAAATTTTATTTTATAGATACATACATACATTGATACATATACTACATGTAAGATAGATAGACAGATAGATACAATAGATAGATTACATAGTATGTAGTAAGTTAAAGAGCTAAATAAATTTAAATAAATATACTTTACCTCATTGTAAAGACGTTGATTTTAGTTTTTTTTTTTTGGTTTTTGATTAAGATTTGTTGTAGTTGTAGTAGTAGTAGTAGTTGGAGTATTAATAGTTGTTGTTGTTGTTTATATATATTTGTAGTAGAGGAAGATGTTTATTGTTGTTATTGTTGTTGTAGTTGTAGTTAGTATAGTTCCATATATAAATTTGTTTTACATATTTTTTTTTTTTGTTATACATATAAAGATTTATTTTGTTGTAGTATAAATTGTTGTTGTAGTATTAGAAGAAGAAGAAGAAGAAGTAGTAGTTGTACAGTAGTAGTAGTAGAAGTAGTTATAGTAGTAGTAGTAGAAGAAGAAGAAGCATTGTTTTTTTTTTTGTTTGTTTTTTATGCAAAATATATTTCATTTTTTATTTTTTTATATATTTGCCAAAAAGCAAAAATAGTAGTAGTTGTAGTAGTAGTAGTAGTAGTAGTAGAAGTAGAAATAGAATAGTAGAAGACGCAGAAGAAGAAACAAACAAAAAAAGAAGAAAGAATGAAAAGCATTAAAAAAATTATATAAATTTTTGTTTTAATATTTTTTAATGAATTTTTTATTTTTTTTATTTTTTGATGAAATGATAAAGTTTTCCATGAATTTTATTAGTAAAATTATTGAAAAAGAAAATTAGTGAAAAAATAGTTCATTTTATTGAAATTTTTGTGATAACTTCAAATTACTACGAAAAAATTGTCAAATGCAAACTGAGAAAAATAGAAGAAACCAACAACAAACAATTGAACGAACCAACAAACAAATTGTGCATCAATTTATTTTTTTTTTTAAATTTTAGGAAACAATAAACAAAGTAAAAATTGAAGAAGTGTTTTTCATAATTTATACAAATTCAAAGCCAATATTTTTTATTTAATTTTTTTTTATTAACATTTTTTCGAAAAGCAAAAAAGCACAAGCAAATTAGTTAAAGAAAGTAAATAAACATAAATAACAGTAGGAAACAACAAACGTGGTAAAGTCTTCAAGTCATTAAAAAGTGTCAAAATGTTTATTGAATTGTACAACAAAATTGTATTTTTGTGTTCATTTTTAATAAGCATAATAAGAGTTAAGTAAGTGCAAGAGTTGGAGAAATAGAAAGATAGATAAATTATATAGATAGATAGATAGACGTAGTAAAGATAGTAAGAAATATAAGTGGAGGAGAGTAGAAGTAGTGTTCAAGCGAAGTTAGAATTGAGAAATGAGCTTGTGTGCCTCATTAATATACTATATTCTTATTATTGTATACAGTAATTTGTAATTATTGTTGTATTTTTGTATAATAAATCAAGTGTTTCATGGTTTGAATTGAATTTTCTTTTTGTTTGTGAAAATATAATCAGGCTCATCAAGGTTGCTCATTTCATTTTGAAATTATAAAATAGAAATAGTGGTGTGATTTAGTATTTTTCCTCATGAATTCTTTCTTCATTCACATTCTCACATTCCGAGAATGTTTAATTACAATAATAAATTAAAAAATAAATGTAAAATAATATAAATAGATAAAAATATTTATTGCAAAAATCAATAAATTAATAAATAAATATGTCATTAAATAAATAAATAAATAAATTAGTAAACAAATAGAAATTAATTAAATGAAATAAATACATATGTACATATTTCTCCATCAATTTTTTTTATTTTTTTTGTAATACAATTTTTCTTTTGCACAAATGTATATAACTTTTATCTATTTTATTAAAAGAAATTCTTTCAAAGAGCTGATCTGTCTGGAAAATTTACCATTGAGGACTTGAACCTTTTTTGTCGATTCTGCATTTTGTTTCCAAAGGGGTGGCGACCTTTGAGACCAACTTAGGATACCTGTTGCGTGACCCCACTTTAATTTGTATAAGTGCCAACACTGGGCTTCGTTATGCTATTCGTTTCATTATTACCTTATCGGTTACTCCCCAAAAGGCTTCTCTTTGTGGTAAAATGCCAGTACATGCTATTTTATCCATATTGTCTCTGAAAGCTTCCCCTTCTGGAAATTTTATGAGTTTTAATCAAACCCTCTGTGCTTAAAACTCTATTCAAGAAGGAAGATTAATATTGTTCACTCATCTGGCAGCAAGGACAGGTGAATACAATGTGGGCCACATACCCATGCATTTTTGTAGTACCTTCGGGTACGAAGTATCACGGATGGTCAGGAGCCCACGAACTTATTCCGTCCTGACCAGCGGGTACGGCCCTTGGGGAGTTTTGTAGTGGCTGTGGTTTAACACCCAAATGTAGTTAGAGTGAGAGCTCGACGTGTAGTTGTGTTATACAATTGGGTGCTGTTGAGTCTAACAAATGGTTGAAAATAAGCCTTGTTGCCAACCAATGAATGAGTCATACGACCAAAATAAATACGACTCTGAAATTGCTGATTCGCTCAACCCGTGTGCATGACATCGTGGTCTTAAGCCTACCATGGCAAATGCCCACGTTAAAACATTGCACTTCTTCTGTCTAACAAAGTATAAAATTTTTTTATGAACTAGCTGTGCCCATGACTTCGTACGCGTGGTATTCGAAATATGTTTGCAATTTGTTATCTTTTCCCTAATTATCAGATCTTTAATGTTGCCGCGCAGCTAAAGAGGAAAACATTCGAAAATCAGCCAAAAAGTAGGCAACAGAATTAAAAATATGAATATCTTTTTATTAAGTAGGTCGATTTTGATAAAATATACGCTAAATGTTACACGAAGCTTGCTGCAATACACCAGTCAAAACCGCATTTAAGTGGGTTAAGCCGTTTCTAAGCGTGCACAGCCAGGAAAAGGCCTACGATGCACTTTGAAACAGCTTCAAATGCACTTTGAAACAGAATCTTTATTCTCTAAGTTCATTGAATTTTTGTTCTTATTTCATTTACTAGTATTTTTATATAGTCCCAACAAAGAACATACCTGATTCACAATCTTTACTCTCTTATATCAAAGATCATTGGACTTATTTCAGTACTATATTTATAGGAATAAATAAATGTTATTTCAAGTTTTTCTCAGTGATTCCTATAATGTCGTTGTAGTATATACAAAAACTATTTGAACAATCTGCCTAAAGGTTTGCAATAAAAAAAAGCCTTATTCATAAAATACGCAATTTTATAATAATAATCTTTTTTTTCAATTCAATTTAATTGAATTCAATTGAATTCATTATACTATTTCTTTTATATCCTTTTTGCTTTGTAGTGTTTCATAGTATTATATCATATGATATTTCAATATGTCAAAACAATATTTTTGTGCAAAAGTAGTAGTTTTTATGTGTCAAAAGCCAACATTATTGAAATATTTACTAAGTATTTATTTTATTTAATAAAATACAATTTTCAATAGCAATAAATGAAAAAACAAAAAAAAAAAAAAAAAAGAAAATGTCATTTTAATTTAAAATAGGATAATGTAAAAATTGTTTAATTAAAAAAAAAGAGAATAAAATCAAATGAAATAATAGTAAAAAAGAAAAAAACGTAAATGAATTTGTCCTACTTCAAATATTGTAAATTTTATATAAAATATGCAAAAATCATTTCCGTTTATTAATATTTTATTGTAAAGATAAAATAAATAAATTAAGAGAAGTGAAGAGCAAAAAAATAGAACAGTTTGTCGTGCTTTTGTTTCATTAAACAATCATAAAAATTAATAATAAAAATAATTGTGGCTGAAAAACAAAAAAATATAATATGGAAACAGGGCAGAATTTTAGTTCACCGAATCTCATATACCTTTCATACCCCAGGTAATGAATTTGATCATACAATTATTAGAAATCTATAAGTACAGTATATGTGTGTAATAGGAACAATTTTTACACATTTGTGAGTCAATTGGCATTTTTAAAAGTTTTGTTTGAATATCTTAAAATGAGCCAAAGTTGTCTTTACTTAATTTCATATAAATAGCATTTGTTATTCTACAAAAAGGATAAGGACAAGATTCTTTATGTATGAATATCATATAAAACGCAACACTGTTTAGATTTTTGAATGCCAATTCCTATTGACAACTATATGGTTATGACATATCATCATCAGAGTCATCGATAATAAAACATGTATTACATCAGCTCGATTTCCATTTGGTTGATCCAATAACATACTATATATATATATATAAGTACTATGCAGATGGACGGACGTTTTGCCCCAATTGTCCCTATTCCCAATTGATTGCTTTCCTTATACTCCTAATCATGCCAAGTCTAAATAGTTAATTTTTGGAGTTGTTATGTACAATATAGATCATCATTTCAAGTATTCTTGGCTCATTTTAACGCATAAAAATTTGAAGATCAATGTTGTTTCCTCTTGTAATGAAGGAATTTCGGAATAGAATATACATTTATGAGCTTGATAGCTTCGAAAATGAGAGATTACTTTGCATAGGAACAGAAGGACAATACTAACTAATACATTCCTCGTACTAATTGTTCTATGCGTTACAAATATCACGACAAACTGATAATAAGTAGTGATACCATTGAGTAGGGTATGAAAAATAGAAATATATTTACAATAAAATTTGTGTATAGAATAAAATCAAACGAACAAACAATCGAACAAACGAACGCATGAACAACCGAACAGAATAATGCATTTTATTACAATATTATTATTATTTTCAATGTTGAAAATTCGAATTTATTTAAATAAATATTAATTTCAAATATTTTAATTTTTTCAATTATAAAAAAATATAAAAGAAGAATATAAAAAAAGAACTTATGAAAAATGCACTTGTGTGGTTTAATTATTAAATATTATAGTTTTTTTTTTTTTTGTTTTTTCTTTCTTTGATTTAAGAGAAAATTATGTTAAAAATATTTTCAAAGTGAAAAAATATTCATAATAATGTTTGTTTGAATTCTAATAATTTAAATAACAATAATAATTAATAATAATAATAATAATGATAAAAAACAACAACAATTTACCGCCTGCAGCATCTGTTGAGCGTGTGGTTTATTTTCATATATTTTTTTTTTTTTTTTGTATAGTACATATATAGAAAAGAAGGAGGGATAGAGATTTGTTATAAGTAAGTATATCATTAATACATAAAAAACATATAACTTTGTCTTTGTTTGTTTACATTTGATTGTTTAAATATTTTCAATTTTTATTATTATTATTTTTAATAAAAATATGACATGTTTTTATAGAGATAATTAGGTATATTTTTGTATCATTCAATAATGAGAAAAAAGGCTTAGTTAGTTAGTACAGCATATGTTGGGAGGAGGAGGATGAACAACCCTTTAGGCCTTTATTTGTGTGAGTTTAGAGTTTGAGTTTTGATAGATCGATAGAATAGAAACAAAAATAGTAAGTAAGGAGAAAGATTGAAAGACTAATAAATTGATAGATAAATAGATAAAAAATAGAGTGATAGAGAAAGTGTGTGTTTGAGAAGGAGATTGTGTAGTGTATAGAAAATAGATTGATTAAGTAAACTAGTATAGTAAGTATATTTGGTGTAAGTTGATCTTCTGCTTATGAGAAATATACAAAAAGAGCAAAAGAAAGTGGTGTTCTTGTGTTACTCAATGAATATAGTTTGTGAATATAGTATTGTACATATATTATTCTGCTTATTATATCTGAGAAATCTGTTAGATTGTTGTAATGAAAGTGGAGTTTGTAGTTAGTAAGTTAATGTTAGTTTATGTTAGTAATTACACTGTAGAGGAGATTAGTGCATTTTATGTTACAAGCTTAAAAGAAGGAAATATTGTTTATGTGTCATTTTTTTCTTACTTTTATGTACATAAGTGTGTGTATCTGTGTATCTGTATGTATGTATGTATGTGTATATGTGTAGTGTTGTGGAGTGCGTCTTATTGGAATTATATATTTGATATTTGATTTTGTTTAATATCGCAAGCTAATGTTGTGGTTTACAATGAGGTAAAGTTAGTTTATTCTGTGAAGGCAAAGGATTTATTTTCATGTATTTATAAATATATAGAAAAATCGGTTTATAATGAATATAGATAATAAAGATCATTAATTAGATTGTAGTAAGAGTAAGTATAAGTATGTTAAAATGGTAAATGTAGAGAAAAAGAACTCAATACTTAAATCTTAAAGCAAATTTAATGCAATATGATCGTGTTTATTATAGGATTTTATTGAATCTTTTTATTGTTATAGATTATTTCTATTAAATTATTATTAATTATTTAATTAGTTACATGTGTTTTATTATGATATTTTAAATTTATTTAAATATTTTCCATTCATGATTTATTGTTTTTATTTAATTTTTTTGATTTCAGCATCGATATCTTTTGGATTCTTTGGAATAGTCTACGAAGTTTCACTCTATTGAATGGCATCATTTAGTCAGTAAGTTTTTGTATTGACTTTTTCAAATTTTTATTTAAAATTTTTCAATTATTTGTTTGCCATTAGAATTTAAATATATTTATTCTTGTGAAGTGTGATAATTTGCTAGGAGTAATCATGAGCAAGGTGTTTTAAAATGCCAAAAATTGACCATGTTATAGAAATATATAGAATGATAAGAGGAAAGCTTGCTATGAAAACAACGTCCTACAATGTTCAACGTAAAGACATTCAGTACAATAAATGTGCTAATAGGAAAGTTAGAGAAACCAGATAAAATAGTTAGAAAGTAATTGAAAGTAGAGTCAATAAGGTAGGATCACTTTCTATATAGTAGAACAATGTCCTATAACGTCCTACTGATATTAGATGTACTCAGTAAAGTCGTAGTAGTTGGTCAAGTTATCTTGCTTCTGTTTTAGTCAGTATTCTTTCGTACTAGAAATTTTATGAATTTATTCAAAAGGACATTTTTGGTACTCATTCATTCATTTAAATGAATTCCAATGTCTGAATGTAGCTGAGAGAATGTTCCATGTTCTCATTCAAACGAAGCGGTGCCGAATTGAATTGAATGTTAATTTGTACTGTGTTGTTTTTGAATGTTTTTCTTTTTCCTTTCGGGTTTTTAGCTCCTTTAACACATTCTTCTTGTTCCAATTGTTTTGAATGCAATCGGATACTATATCATCGCTCTCTCAAATAAATAAGAATTAATTCACATTGTGTGTGGTTCCAAAAAATTGAATCAATGGTACTCAGTTATGCTAAGCAACTGAAAGCGTTCGTACAGATGTTTAGTTGGTACTGGGAGCGCTTGCTATTATAACAAATTCTTATAAAGTCCTACTTAGATGTATTCAGTAAAGTCACAGCTAATCGCATCGGTTATAAATTTGTAAGTAAGATAATCGAGTTGACTTGCTTCCGTACTTATTAGTGTTCTTTTCACAAATAGAGTCAGTAAGGTGATCAAAAGAGATTGAGTACGATTGCGAACAGGGAGTAAAATTTTTCATAATATCATGTTTCATAATTGATCAGTAAATAGAATTTTTATTTAAAAGAGTATAAAACACGTTCATCTTTATCGACATAAGTACATCAGGTTAACATTAATATGAAACGACTGCTTCACAATATTATTGTGAGTGCAACTCTTTTGTCTAATGTTGAATAGACATAGACTACTCTAGCTAGAGCGTTTTATCTCCGTGTATTATAATTAATATTGATTTTTCTTTTAATATCCTTCAATTCTATTAAATTTCTTTTTAAATTATGGATTGGATTTTCTTTTCTTTTATTTTTGATTTTAATTTTACCTTATTTTATGTATTGGTGTTTGTGTAATTTTTCCAGAAATTTATTTGTTTTTTCAATATTTACAAAATATTTAACTTAATCAAAAAAACCGCGTGTATTGAAAGAATGACATTTTTGCACGCACGAAAAATTGAAAAAACCAAAAAAAAGGATGAAATAAAAAATTGAGATAAAAAAATATTACAACAAAAAATGGCAGCTGTCAACAACATCGAAGACTTCAAGTGTATAAAATGGGTCAAGTGCTGACATGGCAGGTGTATGCAAAATGCAGATCTCTCTATCTCTCTCACTCTATACGGCATATCCTTGTATGAATGTATGCTGTGTTAGTGTGTGAGTGTGTACTTGTATTTATTGTGAGTGAGTTCTGCATATGAATGCTTGAATACTCGAAAAGCTGACAACGCCAGCGACAACGAAGCAATGCGACGCTCATCATGATGTTAAGTCAAAGTAACATGAAACAAATGAACGAACGAATGAACACAAGCAAGGATCATGTACTATATGAGTTTGGGTGATTGTAGCTCTCTAGGATATACAAACATTGATATGTGATGTGTGTATGCGCGTGGCATTTGCAACTGACAACTGAAACCCTTTAAGGCTTCTTGTTATTGTAGGTTGTTGTGTTGCTGATGTCCATGTAAAGAAGGATCAATGCACATACATATGCATGCTTGTATGTCTGTGAGTGTATGTGGAGATGGACTCTCACGCAAAAGTCATTATTTCAATACACCACAATGTGCGGCCTGGCTTGGTTTGGTTTATACGCTTTAAACTTATTTCGTTTTCGCTTCCGTTTCCGTTTTTATTTTAAATTTATTTTATTTTATTTATTTTTTTTCTTGTTATTTGTTGTTTTGTTATTGTTTTTGTTGTTATTGTTGCTTATGTTGTTGTTATTGTTGTTGTTACTGTTACTGTTATATCAGTTAAAGCATTTCACAATGTTGGCATGTTTTTCTTAATTTTATTTTTTTTATTTTTTGGACAACAAAGTGCAGCGAATTGCATTCACTAAAAGTAGAAGAAGAAGAAGAAGGAAGAAGCATTGCGTAGGCGTGGTCATGGGTGATGGGCGGTGGGTAGTGGGCGTGGCTGCATACATACAACTTATTGTGCATTAAAATTTCTTAATTTAAAGAAAATTTATTCATTGCGATAAACAAAATCAAAAAGAAAACCAAAAACAAAACATACAACACAAAAAATTGTGAGCGATAAATCTTGTCTTTACTGACACTATGAAAAATATTATATTGTACTGTATTTTTGTTAATACCCTTCACATTTGTAGTACATGGTTTGGTGAATTTATCATCATAAATATGCTTGTAACAAATTGACAAAGAATGAATATTTCTCTATAATAATAATAGAGTTGATCCTACCACTTACTACATTCATCCATTTAAGTAACCATTGGTTCATCTATGCTACTATCTAGTAGTATGTTTCTCTATTTAGAAATTATAACGACTTATTTTCGTTCTTTGCAGAGAATTCTTTGAATATTACTAAAAGTTTTCGCAAAGGTTTTGTAACAAGCAAATATTATATGAAAAATTACCTCATATTTCCTTCTAAGAAGTGAAAATGTCTTTTAAAATCATTAGGTATAATAAACATATCCAAATTGAATTAATCTAAATATTAAATCATATCTACATGTCGATATCAATTGACATAAACAGTGAAGCTTATTTCATGAACAAATCTTTCAACTCTGAAGCTCCAAAACTCCTGATTCAAATTTTTCTATGCAGATTATGTGGAAATTTCAATAATCACTTTACTAAAAATACTAATAGTTTCTTGTAATATAAATTAAGCAATAGTTTGATGGTAAATCAGACCAATATTGGTTGGAAATGAAAAATATAAGAGTATCGAAAATCTTCGTGCCTTCAAGCTTTTGCAAAGGAATACAAGAAATACTGGGCCTAACCCTGAAAGGTATTCGTGAATCCTCAGGCTTCTTAACAGGCCTTGGAGAGTTATGGTTTATCTACAAAATGTTCGGATTAGTCGAAAAGACCAATGAACAATAGATTATGTTATGAAGAGGAAGAGACAGCTGAATATATGGTGTGCCATTTGTAAGGGCTTAATTTGTTCAGAGTCCGATATTTAGGTGACCAGAAAGAGATTTAGTTCCGTAGAACATCTTGGAGTTCTTGATGAATATTAGAACTGTAATTATAAGGCTGTCACAATATTCCCATTTGAGGCAGTAATGATGAGGTGGATAAATCCAGCCCTCTCCCACAATCTAATTTAATATTGATGAATCATAAGTAGAATCTTTTATTGAACTACTTTTAATTTCCGATTTTCTAAAATTCTTTGATGTCATATTGTCTGTTGGATAAAATGTTAATTCATTTAAGTCCATAGCTAGTACTAAGTATACAAATTTTTGATATACATAATATGCTTAAACGTTGGCAAATATCTTTTTGTGGATCTATGCAGATTATCTGATACTTACACAATCAGTTAAATATAACAATAATAAGAAAGATGGCAGGAAACCTGAAAAGAAGATCTAGGGGTGACCTCACTTAAGTCGGCGGAAGTTGTTACCAATGGCAAGTAGGCTTCTTAATTTCAATTCAAAATTATCTATACACAACAAACTTCTGCTATACAAGACAAATTCATCTGTGGGGCTCTGCTTCGCATTTTAATATTCAGAGATTCCAATCAAAGCTTTTTTCGTAGAATAATGAGTGCACCACGGCATGTCAGAAATACAACAATTCATAGAGTTCATCATGTCCCATTGATCAGAATGAAATTAGAAGATTCACCAGAAAATATGTATCCTTTCTTGAAGAACACCATAATGACTCGTCAAAATAAACTAAGCAACGAATTTGTGTATGAAAATCTTTGGTATTCTACAGCTTAAATGTTCAAACTTTATAAGAAATTATTACATATGATGATAAATTTAATATAATATATTTAAAAATGGGAACAATCTATTCAAATATAAATCACCCATAATTTCAAGCTAGGTTTTTCTATAAACATTTTTATCTCAAGTCACGGACTACAAAACTCATCAGATATTAATTAACTATTGTATGTTTCTTGTTTCAAAATTGGATTAATCGGCTTGCTAAAAAAATCATTGATATCTTGGGTTTTATTTGAAAAATCTTTCAATTTTCTTATGAATTTCCTGAAATTCCTTGTTGTGAAGGGTATTTTTTATTTCGATAAAACCGAAATTAATAACTTATATAGATTTTTTCAATTTATTGTGCCATTTATATGGAAATGTTTACGCTTAATTTCCTTTCAGTTTTATATTTATTTAATTTTTATTTGCATTTTTGTTGTTTGTTATTCATTCTTTTGACCAATTTTCACATGCTGAGTTTTCTTAATTTTCTTTTATGATGTGATTTCTTGTTGTTTTTTTGTTTGTTATATATTTTTTTTTATTTATATTGCATTCAACCAATTCAAATTCAATAACAATTCAAAGTTTTTTTGGGGGGCATTCAATTTATAGAAGAACGAAAGCAACCAATGTACAAAATAAATTCCAAAAAGAAAACAGAAAACTGAAAGGATACTTGCAGTCATCAGGATGTAATAACAATAATAATATTTATTAATAGTAATAATAATAATAAAATATGATTTTTATTACTGTAGCGATTTGTTAGTTGGGTTAGTGGCTGGGATATATGGTGGGTATATGATGAGTACTCAATACATAAGGTTATTTTATTTTATTTTTTTTTAAATTTCTACAATAACCCAATTTTCATTCCAATTTTACTTTTATACTTTTTTCTTGTTTATTATCAGATTTTGTGTAAATTTTTGCTTAATTATTTCTTGTCATCAGACTTACTTAATGATATCCTTGATTTTTTTGAAGTTAAGTGATTATTTTTCTGAGTGGCTTACAAACTCTTACCTGCAAAGAAGAAGAAAGAGAGAGAAAGTGAGAGATTAATATTGAGTGAAATGTTAAAAAATTTTATTTGCTTATTTTGTTTTCTTTGACAAGGATAAAGTTATAATAAGAGAAATAAAGAGTGAGAGAGAGAGAACTTAAATCTAAAACATACTTAAATTGTAATCAATCAATGTCCTACTCTGTTGGTCATTATAGTACAATACTTAGACACACTGAGGATACATATGCAGACTCTTCTCTAACTTGGTGTCTTATAAATTGTCTTTCAACCCGAAAATTGCATTTAAGTAGCACATATACACATACACACATTTACCCACTCATCGTGTTGGCATAATTAATAACGAAATGCTGAAACACACGCCCATGCCGCCCATGGTGATTATGTCAAGCGTAACTGTATTCAAAATTAGTTACTTAGTTAGTTAGTTCTAGTGGCATCAGAAACTAAAGACCCAGAGAAGACTTAAGACCAAACTTCATTAACAAAATACCAACCATCATCATCATTATCAAGATTATCATCATCAGCATGAGTAAATTAGGTTTGCATAGGTTTTGCTGAGCTTCTTCTCAAACTATTCTAAGGTTATTACAAGAGTCGAATCCAATGATTTCGACAAGTTTCCTCTGTATGTACTTCAGTACTTTGTTACTACTACTATTACTATTTCTACCACTAATTTGCAGTTCATTATGCTGACGTGGCAACTTAAGCCAATGTCATTGCCATCATTGTCATCATAGCCATGGGTGGGTGATGTGCTAGCAAGCAATTCTATGCCAATAACGTGGCTAACAGAAGTTCATTAAATGCATTGGTATAATTAGAACATAATGCGCAACTAACTTGAATTGCCATTTTCCTATACACCTCTCTATCTATCTGTACTTCTGTGTGTATGTGTGTGTGTGTGTGATAATGATAGTAACACACACAAATCCAGATATATATAAGTATAGATACTCGTTTCGTATATTCGTAAAATCACTTGAGTTGCTTAAATTTTAATTAACAAAATCAACGCAAAATTCATGTTGAGCATGATTATGCAATTATTCTATTTGCTTTTCTCAATGTTGTTGTTGTTGTTATATATTGTTTACTGAGTATCAAATGAAATTCTCTAAAGAATTTTGTACCAAAAAAAAAGGACAAGTGAAGCAATAAAAACAAACAAACAGTGCGAATGTTCACAGAAAAGTGAATCTCACTTGAAAGCAAACAATGCTTACTCATCATTACAGAATTGCAATTTCCGTTGAATTAGTATATTTAACTATAGACACACACACATATATAGCTACACATATATACACATAAGTTAACGAGCTACTGCTTCTGCTTGTTCTAATAGAGTATCTACTATGGAAAAAGTGACTTACTGGTATGTGACAATGTATGAGGACACAGTAAGGCATGTTAACTTTGTTATTTACTTTGTAGCAGGTGTTTTTTGTCTCAAATGTCAGAATGTGAGTGAGTGTGTGTATGTGCATATACATATGTGCTCATAAGGCAAAAAGTTAAGTTTTCTTTGCATCAAAATTAACACAATGAAACAATAGAATAGAACAGAACAGAATAGTAGAGAAATCTCGAATAGAGTAGAGGAGAGGAGAGTAAAGTAGAGAAGAATAGTCTCATGTGTAAATCCAATTAGTTGTTTAAACTTTAAAGTGTCTGTTTATTTGTTAAAACAAAGAATAACAAGAGAAAATTAATCATACAATAATTAAATCTTGAATACCATATTAAATTATACTAAGAGAGAAGTAATAGAATAGTCAAGAAAGCATTTGTCAAATGATTATTTGTATCATGTGATCTAAATAATAATTAAGGAATTTGATATTGTGGATTCTATTCTCTATTCTGTTTTTAGTTCATTGAATAGAGAAGTTAATTTTAATTAAAAATATACTAAAGAAGAATTAATATGTTTGCTACCATGCTTCACATATACATATGTATGTGATACAACAAGTTGTGTGTGGGAACGCTGTCACACGTAAATTACACAGATATCTAATTAAAAATATATTATAAATTGTAGTAGTCTGCATAGAGGGCTTTTTCTTTTCATCAGGGTCTATCTAAATGTCTGTATAACAGCAGCTATAAGTATAAATTTTATACTTAGGAATATATTTCTAGTGAGAGAGAATGAATTATGAATGCGTGGTCTAATTGACCAATCTTAATTTTAACCCTTGGAAACGAAAATATTAATAAATCTAAACAAATTATGTCATGCAAGGGATTGATAGAAGATTAAATAAGCAGGTACTCATCCCTGAAAACTACTATAAAATCTAGAGAACTGAAACAGCATAAGTAGTTTCAATTGAATCAAAAGTTTGCCATGATCAAAAATGAAATGCATCTAATATTGATAACAAGTTTGAAAAAGATAAATGGATTTGGCATTTAATTTAATAAGCGGTGGGTCCTAGAAATATATTTCTACTATACAAAAAGTTTTGGTTTCAATTGAATCAGAAGATTATTCTGATCAGAAATGAAATATTAACTGGCAATCAACTGAATAGGTCCAACAGTTCTAAGAAAGGAAAACGGCAATATCTCTTCAAGCAATTTTCTGATTTTAATGAACATTGTGAATAGAACAATCATTTGTTAATGAGCCACTTAAGTTTGAAGTCTCTAACATCGGTATTAAAATATTTTTTATTTAAAAAACAACATTCCAATTAAGTCAACTAACAAAAGAAAAATTAAAAGTAATAACATTCATTGTTTTAGTATTTAATACTCCCTCCTCTGTTCAGTACAAACGATTCGACACAGACTTATGATATTTTTCAATTTTTCCAAGCGAAGTTGTTGACCTTTGCTTTTTTAATATCATCAATTAGGGAAGCATAATCGTCAAATTGTCTCCCACTTTTATATATGTATACTTTTCAGGACAATATCCCCCCAAATGTTCTCCATGATATATATGGCGTGTATTCGAGTAATTCAACATTTTGGCTATTTTTCCACAGTTTTACCACCTTGGCAGTAAACTCGTAAAAGAGGACTGGTCCTGCTGGTATGTCCATGGTATTCATTCGGTTGATCATTTCAACTAAAATGATTGCTTTGATATTCAATAGAATCACTTATTAAATGAAATTTTTTGTTATTGATTCTCTTGAAAAGTAACCGACATTTCGCATCAATTTACTGTAGTCTTATTGTTTATCTTTCCTATTATTTGCACCCGCATCCGCATTTTACACCATCATTCATTCATTCATTCATTCATTTCGCTTGAAATGGTAAAAAATTCACTTGAATTCACTTGTTATTTTTGTTTGCAACTTTTGCGATTCACGTAATAAAAATTTTAAATTAATTTACAACTCTTTTGCGCGTTTGCATTCCACCACCACCATGATGAGTTTTAATTGTGTTTGCATAGCATCATGTGCCAATTAAAATTACGTAATGCGGAATTTGTTATGAACAAATACCATAAGGTAGGCAACCCAATCCAATCCCATCATCATCATCATTATCTTAGGACACCCTACACAATCATTTACCACTCATTGGTATTTCACCTGAATTATTACACATGTTGTTACAACATGATAATTTCTGATATACAATAATTTTTCTCATTCATTTGTTGATTTTTGTAGATTTTAAATGATTTTTTCTATTAAAAAAAAAAAAAGATAAAAACTTCATGTAAAGAGAAACCTTTGGGCGTTTGAGGTTCATTTTCATTTCATATTTGTTTAACGCTTGTTAAATGTGCAAATGAAATGTAAATAATTTCTCAATAAGCAACATTAACAACAACAAAAATAGCAACAAATAATGACAGTAACATCAACAGCAACAGCAACAGCGAGAGCATCAGAATCAGTATCAGAAACAATGGCATAAGCCCCCCCTAAAAGTATGCATCATCATCATCATCATATCATTTACAAAACTCATTAAAAGTTTTATGCGAGAATTTTAATTTAAACAAAATTTGAAAAGGAAGAAAGAAGGCAGATGAAGGCATATCAGAGTAATGGAGAGTAGAGAGAATAAGGTTGTTTTAACTTGTAATTAGTCATTTATCTGTGGTTTTAACATATTTTTCCTGTTCAACCACATGACTTCTTTTTTTTCATTCATTTAAATTTTGTTTAAAATTTATTTCTTTTGCCATTAAATTGTGTGTTTCTTTTCATGGACATTTACTTTAGACATTATTATGCAAAGGACTCTTTGCTTATCAGATGACATTTTTATATGAAAGGAAAACGGAAAAATAAAAAATCTGATAAAAATAATCTAAGATGATGAGGGCAACAGATGGAATATTTTAGTTAGCTCTAAAGGACTGTGGTGACCCTCAAAGATACTTTCATGTTTATACTAAGTGTATATCAAGAGGTTTATTAAATTGAGAATTTTTTTCTATAAAATATTTCAAAATTTCACTAAACCATTATTTTATCCTGATTCATAAAAGTTTTAAATGTTCGCTTGGGTATTCCAATCAAGTACAATACTCTTTTTAATCTCCTTGCTCACCCTTAAATTTACTGAATTCTTTTCTTTCTTCTTTCATATATTGTTAATCCCTTGTAACTTGGTATTTCTATCAAAAATTCTTCTTGAATTATACTAAGTAAGTATATGATTGATGTTCTACTTTAAGTACAAACATAACTTCTTGACATGTTGCTCACGCATTTCTCATACTGTCGTCTTGGGCCTTTTATTTACTCACGGGATTAACACATTTTCTTTCTTTTCTTTATACTTAACACTTTCTGCTTCTCCCTCTTCCTGTTTTTTTTTTATTTAATCCCATGAAGTCCATGATTAAAATATATTTATGGTTTTTTATGACTTAATAGCTTCACTTAAGTTTTTCCTCTCTCTCTCTCACACGCTCTCTCTCTCTCTCACACGCTCTCTCTCTCTCTTGTTTTTCCTGTGAAAATGTCATTAGCTTGAAGCACTTTATGTATTTTTTCCATGTTGTTAAGCGCATTAAGTCATATGGTATACTCTTATGTATGTTTTTATTTCAATGTCCTTCATTTACAAACCAATATTTTTTCTTCATTTTTATATTTTCGTACATTTTCACTTGACAGGCAAAATCCATAAATTCAGATTAATTTATTTATAGTTGGACTTCGTCGATACTATAACAATGATGACAAGTAGTCTGCTGTACTGGACCCTGCATCAATTGATTGATTTATTTATGGGTTTATTTATTTGTCTAGATATTGATTTCAAGTGTTTCATTGTTAATTGAATGAAATTAAATGTAAATATAATATTATGGAAATGGGTAAATGGTACACGGTACATTAATATAGTAGGAGGATATACCGATTTTACAGTAAATAAATATCAAATGAAATGAAAAGCAATGCATTTTATATATAATATTATAATGTATTCAAGACGTGAGTTTATTCCAAACGCAGAATGAAGGCTTAAGACTTATGCCTATTGATGACCTTTCATAAAGATCTTTGTAATGAAAAAATATTCAAATTAAAAAGTAGAATATATAGTCTGTGAAATGATACTACTTTAATCAAAATCGGTTAATCCGTTTCCATGATATAAGCATTTAAAGTTATAGTGATTTTCCCCATCAGATGCAGGTACAGTTTGAGAACGACAGTTTTCGAAGCACAGTTTGAAAAGCTTTACAATTAATTTTGTTAACTTTCGTTATTGGTTCAATTGGAATTACCAAATTTTATGTACAGTTACATCAAGTGTGTAGAATATTATATAATTTTTAAAATCTGAACAAACGCATCACTAAAACTAATAATTCTTATAAGTAATGTGGCTTTCTGATTTAATTAGTTTCTATTTTCGAGATTCCTGTAGTTTATATTCTGTAGTTTATATTATTGGGTATACAAGTAATTTTTAAAGGATTGCCACCGGAGAGCACCAGTGCGAGTACAACTAGACAACTATGTCTACAAAACTCCATTCGCGGGAAGCACTGGTATTTTGCTTCCATCTGAAGAAGAGTGTAGCAGAAAATCATTGGATGCTGTGGGAAGCTTCAATGTTTCAAAAGTGGTGATTTTGACACAACTGACACGGAGTCCAAAGGAATCCCACCAATGTTTGTATATATTTTGTACGAAGACCCGTTCCAAACCCCAGAAGAACTTGCAGCAACGTTAGGCTTGACTTTAACTTCTGGGTGAAAGCCATTGGGCCAAAGGTCGGAAACTGCCTCACGAACTCAAACCAAGATATATCGAACGGCTTCCATTTCCATTAATCGTACAAAGTGAAGCCGTTTTTCATCGTATCGTCACCGGCGCTGAAAAACGGATTCATTACTATAGTCCAAAAAGCGAGATGGCTCTGCATTTAGTGGGACCAGAATGGAATCGTGTAGGTATGAGCTTCTGAAAAGTGGTCAGACGTACGACCAATTTCTACAGGCAACAACTGATTCAATTGAAGCGTGCTATTGCGAAAAAATGGCCGGAATCGCCAACCATACATGAGCTATTAATCTTTCACCATGACAATGCTCGATCGCATGTCACAAATGTGGTCAAAACATATGTCAATGGTACCGAATGGGAAGTCCTAACCCACTTGCCTTATAGTCCAGACCTTGCACCATCAGACTACCATTCGTTTTGGTCGAAGCAGAACGACCTTGTGGGAATACGCTTCACTTCAGTTTAGGGTATCAAAAATTGGCTTGCTCCTTTCTTGGCTTCCAATTCATTTAATCATCTTTTTCCTACTATATTTTGTAACTGCATTTCAATGTGGCAAAGAGTATCTCTTTACATATATGAAAGGTTGGTTAATTCCTTTTCAATTTCAACTAAGAACAAAAGATTTTTCACTCTATAAATATTTTATTATTATATTTCCACTTAGTAAGTGTTGAAACTCATACAAAAATAAAATAAATTGATAAACATGAGAAAATGTTGCATTCAAGTGAAAAATATGATTTCCGTTTGCTTTTCAATTTATAATAAAATATGAAAAAACATTTAACAAAAAAAAATGTGACAAAAATACAAGTGAATTGTTGAAAAATTTAATTAAATTAATGCTTGTTTCAATTTATTGAATACAATAAGTTCTTTTATTTTTATTTATTTCATTTCAATTCCCTGGTTTTTTTATGTGTTGTATTCGAAAATTCGAAATTCTTTCTGTTTGGAAGATACGATTTTTTCATCATTTGGAGAAACTGAATTTCGTCAACACAATGAATAAATATACTATAGTACGAGTACACTATAAGTTTTGTTTGTTGTATTTACAAAATACAATTTTAAAGTGAATTACTTTTGATGCTGTTGGTGTTGTTGTTGTTGGTTTTGTTGCAAATATATGCGAACTCAAAGTTTGTGCCTTTTGTGCACAAATGAATTCATGTGCAAAGCTGATAAGAAAATTGTTTATGAATATGCCATACAGAAAACAAGTAGAGAAAGTAGAACAGAGTGAGTTACAATATGTGTTTGTGTGAACCTCATAAAAAGTAAAATGGATACAGAGTAGAGTAAAAAGTGATTGAGTATCTCTTATCTCAACATACTAATGGAATGGGTTGAAAGGCTTTTAAAATTATTAAAAATTTAAGTTTTATCCTTCATTTTTTTTCCCATACCATATACTATGAGTTGTTAACATGTTTGTTATTGTAGTAGTCAGTCAGTCAGGCAGTCACAAGAACCTTTCACACTTTTTCAATATTTAAAAAGCAATAAATGTACTTGCTGTGCCAGCAACCATAAAGTAAAATATTGTAGAAACTGATGAAAGAGGGTGTGGATGTGAGCACATCGAAGTAGTAGCTACCCCCAAAACTTATTAAACCAATGAATGCATTGGATCTGCTTCTACAATATATGGTATATTGGATCTGCTTATACCATATACTCGTACATCATGGATGTGTGTGTGTGTTGTGTATCTATGCAACCGCAAAATGCTTATAAATTTGTGTGCAATGAAGTGTACCTTGAAATTGCTGCTTTCACAACATTTTTCCCACTAATAACCACCATCAACCATCGTCATCATCGGTAGAAGCAACTTAACCATCAGCAGCATCAGCAGTGGCATCATCATCATCAAAATCATCAATGATGACGATGTAGAGATGACGACGACAAATGAAAGTAAATGCTTAAATTATGCCAATTGAGGAAGCAAAAATTACAGAAAATTATCAATAAGAAACATTTTAAGCTAAAAGCTAAAAGAAATTACTTTATAGATGATGATAAGGGGTAGAGAGAAGAAAGGTATGATGTATAAGTGTGTGGCAGCAAAGTGAACGTGTGTAGTATGTGGTTTATACATTTTATTGTAGTTAATTTTCATTTTGACAAAATCAAATGGAACGAAATGTTTTCATTTTTTTCCTTATAAATTTTTTTATGCGAAAGAAAGCATTAAACACGTTTTTATGAGATGAACACCGCAAACCAATCGAAGGATCGAATCGAACACTAAAGGAAGACAAACAGTAGCAAGTAGGAGAAGTTGAAGTCAACGTTACAAAGAAAGGAAGGAAGGTAGCTTGATTGCTTTTTGCTAAAATACAATCAAATATATTGAACTACATGTAGAAACATACTATGTTCATATGGATGAAGAGGAGTTCTTTCCTTGGTCTTCACTCATACATATGACTTGTTTTTCTGTTCTTTTATTTTTTATAAATTTTCGCTTATAACTTTCTTTCCTCCTACTTATTTTCATTTTTATTTTTATTGCTTATTTTTTCCTGCGTGAATTTTTCATTTGAAATTATTTTGTGGCATTAACACAAAATCGTTTTCAGTCGGTAAATGTGCAATTATCATAAAGGAAATGATTCGTGGCAACTTTTTTCCGATTTCTCTTTATTTGCCAATCATTTTTCAACATTTTTTCAAGGGGGCGAACAAGTGACTTTAAAGTTGTTTTTGGTTAATGGATTTCTTTTTTCATCATCCCTTGGCACATTTTTTGTTGAAAAAGGCAAATCTTGACTTGTACTAAGTATTATTGGAAAAATTTAGGTTTATTTGAAGGATTTTTCCATGTTCATCAGCTTTTTGGGTAATTAAAATAAAAAGAAAAGATATGCTCATTTTCTCAAGAAAAGTTTAGCAAGCAGCATTTAGAATAACATAAAAACGATGAGAACAAAGGAAGGAATGAAGGAATAAAAAAAATAATTCAAGAAAAATGTCGAAAACTTGACATTGACACGACAGCCAGACATTGAAGGCATTCATTAAGTAAGTATACGCTAGTATACGCCGCATCAAGTCAAGTTTTATATTGAATAAGATTCATCTCTCTCTCACACACATTACATTCTCCCTCTCCACCACCCTCTATTTCTATCTGTTTAGAATGGAAATTCTGTAGTAGTAGTATTAAAACAATAGCTTAGCTTTAGCATTCGTTGGTCCTACACAAAAAACAAAGGACTTAGACTGACTGTGCTGGACCAAACTCTCCTCCTCCTTCTTCTTGATCATTATTCTTTTGTACTCATGCCATTTACATGATGGTCTAAGATGAATTACTTTGATAGATGCTTTGCAGACTAGATAAATTGTAGGTTAGTGGTTTTGGCCAACACTGAGATAAAGTTTAGAGCCATGCAAAGAGTGAGAGAGACAGTGAGTTCTAATGCTAAGAACAATGTGTGTGTCCATGTGAGTATGAGAAATTTTATATTGATAAGTTGTAGTAGTGGGTTGATTATGAGGGAGTATTAGTGGTAGTGGGTAGTGTAAGTGTGAGGGGTCAGTTGATTTGCAATTTGCAAAACAAATGATGGACAAGCGATAAACTCGTGACTTCAATCGTTTATATTGACACGCATACGACATGAAGAAGAAGAAGGAGACTCCATTGTTTTTTGGCACTGATCTTCTTGTTACCAAGTGATTTTATTACAATCCCTCCTCCTTCTTTCTCAAACTCAATCTCTTTCTCCTTTTGGTTTTTTTGATTAATTATGCACATGACTTTTGATGTTGCTATTTTCTTTTGTTTTTAGTATGTATTCCTCCCCACCCACTCAGTGTTCTTTCTATACATGATTTGATGTTGAAGTCAGTTGCTCTTTTTTGTATTGTTTGACTTATATAACTTTGGCATGCATAGCACGTATTTATGCATTGTTATTTTCATTTTTCCTTATTTGTTTCTGTCCGTTGTTGTTATTCTTCGGATATTCTCCGATATTCCCTTATACAATATGTGTGTGTATAGCAGCAGTTGTTGACACTCATAATATGCATAATTTCTTTTGTGGTTCATTTTGGTTTGGTTTGACTTAGTTCGGTGCGGTTGGTTCTCTTCTCCTTTCTCATTTCACATGTCATTTTTTCATGTCAAATTTATTTTGTTGCATAATTTATGGCATTCAACAACATTGTTCTTTTTTTTTTTGTTTTTGTTATGTCCTGCTTTGTCTTCTTGCTGTTAGTTGATTGTTGATATTGTGTGAGTTGATTTGTGTATATTAAACTCACTTAAATCAAATTTACTTGGGGCAAAAACAAGCATCAAATTATGTCACTTCTACTTCTTTTTTCTTGGATTGAGTGCCTTGATGTATGGTATGCTTTAAAACAACCACACATATCAAAGTTTTTCAATATCTTTTCGGTTAAGTTAAAACTTTAAGTTGCATTCGCCTTTTTTTCTCCTTGTTTACCTTGATCCTTTTTCTTAATTTTAGTTTCTACAGCTATTTTTGTTTTTGGTTTATCGTTTCTTGCCAATCATAAAAGTAAATAAATAAAAATAAAACAGCAGACATTGTCAACATTGACGATGACGACGACAAGAACCTCAACTTGAACGTAATGCAACTCAACTCAACTCAAGTCAACTGAACTTAACTTAACTGAACGTAACTTGCATCATTCTCTCTCATACTATAAGGTTCTCGTGGTTTATATGCACAAATTTTTGTCCTTGTTGTTGTTGCTTAGTATTGATGTTTGTGCACTTTACTGCAACAAGGATCAACATACACGTACATATGTACAACAGTAAGCCCACAATCACATGTACTGCACATCAAGTTCAACATATTCAGAGTGTAGTAAACATAGGCAGAGGCAAGCTGGGAAGTCAGGGAAGGGGAATGAATCAAGAAAGGAAAAAGTTGTCATGCAACATTTTACGCAAATAATATAAGACAAGAAAGGAGTGCAAGGCAAATTGTGAGCAAGTGGAGGGCAGAATATAAAAAAAATTGGCATCTTACATGCGTTAGGGAAATGTGTAATATGTGTAGTAGCAGTGTAGTGTAGTGTTTAGTATATCCTTTTAGCTATTTGTATTGTTGCTGTTGTCATCGTCGATTTCTTAACATGCATTTTTCATACGCGGCAGCGGCTTCGTCAACTTAAACATCCTTGGGCTTGTAGTGTTTAAGGACATGTTAGACTGAGTGAGTATGTGAGTGAGTGTTTAACAAATTTCTATGGCATAAAATTGAAATGAAATGTAATAAAATGATGATGATGTGTTGCAATATTTATTGCTAATGGAAAATCCGTTTAGTTAAGCAAAATCACATGTGAGTTTGCTTATTAAATGAAAGGATAAATGAATTGAATTCATTTGTGTTAAATACGGAATTGTTTAGTTATGAGTTTCATCTATTATGAACATAATTCAAACCTAAGAAATTTATACAAGATGATTTAGTAAAGGAAATCATGTCAATTGGAATCGAAACTAAATAATTTGGTTTATTATTTGCTTTGCTAAAGAAGAAGCAAGCAAATAGCAGCAGCTGCACCATTTTCAGTATTAGATTTTGAATTACACTTAGTCCCTGACTGGAAAGCAGCATGCTTGCACTCAAAACGGCTTTTGATAACCTTTTAGTAAATAGGAATGAGTGAGTTTGAGGCACATATTCCAATGGAACGATTGGATATAATATTGTATGAGTTACTAATTCATTCAATCAAAACAGAGAGGAATGAATGAATAGATAATGATACAAAAATTCTGTATGCATTCTATATGTTCAATTAGTATGGTTTTTTGTTTTTATGGTTGATATGGTGATGGCATTAAACAATTAAAGAACAAGAAAGTGATTGTAAAAGAAGGTATTTTCCATAGAAAGCATCAACTAAAGCAAACTGGCGAACATATTTTCGGATAACTCAGTACGAACTCATAACTCACTCAACCAAATGGAAAGAAATATGTATTCATATTCATATCCATTCATTTCGCTTTGGATAAGCAAGACGCATATAAGTACAATATTGTCTCAAACACTCAATCACTCATGACTCATGGCTTTTGTCACTGAAATTTTTGAGTGACTACGATACTATTCTAAGTAGCGACTAAATTGAGTAGAACCTTGCAGCTCTCAAGTCCTGACAATGTTAAAGGTCTCATGGAGTAGAAGATGTTAAGGAAACAATCGAAATGTAATCTAAGCTAAAGGCGGTATCCTTCTTCCATCAAAGTTGTATAACAAACTCATCTTCATTGTATCAAAAAAGTTGTACCATAAATCTTTGCCGAAACAAAAGGATTAGAAATTATCAAACTGATTCATATCTGCACATTGATACCCATACTTAAGTTAATTGAAATCATAATGATCTCTCTCTCTCTCTCTACTTATACATTTTGGATTCAAATGGAAACTCAGCTCTTATCCTTCTACTCATTACTAAATAAATGCAAGTACAAAAAAAATGATTTAAATAAATTCTCTTTGGATAATTAAATCAATCAATCAAATAAAAATTTAATGAATACTGACTGAAATAGAGACTGAAATAGAGTAAGAGTAAGAGAAACTGAATAATAGGAAACAATCTTATAAAGATGAACAAATGAGTGAATAAAATGAGATGAGATGAATAGATGAGTTGAGATGAAAAAAAAAGAAAGAAATAAAACAAGAAAGAGCAAAAAAGGATATAAAATAGTAGAAAATGAACTCAGCTGGAAATGAGTTTTATTCAAATAAGAAGTAAATAAACAAACAACCAAACGACTTAACAACAAGAACATCATGAGTAATATTAAGTTGAATACTCAAGTACCGAATAAAGCAAATGAAACTAGACAGGAAATATATTGTAAGTATATACACACTCATATACATTCGTTACTTACATAAATGAATAAGATAAATTTGCGCCGTCATTGCGATAACATTAATTAATAAAAAAATAAACGAGTAAAATACCAGCAACAACAAGTAGATGAGGAAGAAGAAGTTGGAAAAACCGCATATAATAAAGAATGAATACATTTGCTGATGTGACTGACTCCTTATTGCCTCCTTCTCCACCTTATACTTCACCGCCCTTAACCACATAAGGATTGTTGCTTAATGAGCAAAATACTTATGCGTGTGTGTTTGGCATCTAACTGAGGCATGAACTGTTAGTTATACCATAGTAATAGACAATGACTTTCATACTAACATACTAAGTTAAATAAAGGCACTCCACTCCACTCAACTCAACCCATTTAAACCTAAGTGAACTGAACTCATTTCTAATTTGAACTCTTTAGATTTCATAGTGTGAATCATAGCCTCGTTTCTCGATGGTTTTGAAAGCTAAGAAATACTCATAGTCATTATTGGTAAATGAAGGAAATGCTATTGCTGCTACTACTACTATTACTACAACATTTCTTTCCTTCAAGAAAAACAATCAATGGTAGTTGGAGAGAATGAAAAGAAATGGTGGGATGGGATGATGGCAAGGCAGGAAGTATGGCAGCAAGAATGAATAAAGCAAGCAAGCATAAAATACTCATTGCAAATGCAATATGTATACGCAGTGCATGCCACTTCAGCTACATGTTCACTAACGAGAAAAGACCAAGAAGAAGAAAACGAATTCATTCGTTTCTATGTAGATAGTGAGTGTGTGTGTCAGAGTGTGTGAGTGTGAGTTTGTGTTAGGAAAAGTTGCTGACTTTTAGCTCAAATTGGCAACAACTAAAGTTTTCCATTAAATCATGACAGCAGCGAAATTGATAGCATTCTCCACACACACACACACACACACTTACATAGTTATATAATATATATAACCAACTTCCATCAGTATCAGTATCATACCATCATGTCATCATACCAACAACGAGAGCATACTTGCAACTTCCTTTTGGTATTGGTCGCAAAACGATTGCCTGCCAATGGCAAAAAAAGATTTTTCTTCTTCGCTTAACTCAACTCAAACTAAATTGAACTGAACTCAACTTGTCTCTGAACTAAAAACGACTCTTGGCGCTGCCATTACACGTACACCATTCTCCGAATCTCTTTCTTCATCATCTTCATCATCATCAGTAGTATCAGCAGCAGCAGCAGCAGCATCTCCATCATCATGTCGCGCTGTCATTCTTCATTTCACATTTAATGTTTCCAGTATTCTGCATTTGTCATTTGTATGTATTAGTTTTGTTTCCGTTTTAGCTTTACGCTTTATTCTTCATTCTCGTCCTCATCCTCGTCATCATAGGAACGTGCGTTTTTTCTTCATTTCTTTGCCTTTAGTTAAGTTTCTTTTACCTTCTTTCTTAACCATTTTTAGCTTTATTGGTCTACTTATTCATTTCTTAGTCATCTCTTTCCAGGCAAACACTTGGCTTTGCTTGACTTTAATTGCTTGAAGCTACACAAAAATAAGAAAGGCATGAGGTACAGAGGAAAGAAGTAAAATAGAGTAGAATAGTGTGGAGAAGAGAAGAACTTGGTCTGATTGCAATGTGGTTGGCTATGCACGTACTCAGTTGCTGCTGCATCTGCTGCTGCTGCTGCATTTGCCATACTTCCGGTCGACTTTTGGCTTTAGATACTCAAGAGAAAGAAGAATAGTTCGAAAAGAGAGAGCAAGAACAAGGGAAAAAGGGACATGGTATCAGGAGTGTGGGAACAGTAATTTAAGTTACTTGTTTTCGAAACAATTTCCTTCTTATTTTCTTAGTTATTCTGATTTAGTTTAGCTTGTCGCCTCATTTCTCCTTTCTGTTCTTCTGCTCCCTTCTATTTGACAATAAATTTATTAAGTGCCGCCAGCGGCTTTATTGCTATTAAATAGTTTGATTGCAAAAAAAAAAATACTGAAAGCAAAAAACTCTTTGAAATTGAATTATTTCATCTATTCATTCATTCATTCAATGAATTTAAGAGAAGAAAAACTTGATCAGCAGAAACTCTTGGTTTGGCCCCATTTGCAAGTGCATTGAACTGGGAGTTTATCTTGCTCATAGGGGATGGTATGTGGTCCACCATCACATATATGAATCACTCACACTGACACTATATAGTAGCATACAGAGATATATTGTACATACATTTATTATATATTAAGGATATGTCATGTCAAAACTTAATTGAATGCGAAATAACAACAAGCAAAAGACAGATAGACAAACAAACAGACAAACAAATAAACCAACCAACTGACATACAAACTGACAAAGAGACAAAAACATAGGCTTAGGGACAGATGGAGGGAGGGAGAAACATTGTTGAAGTTGGTGGCTTGGTGTTTGGTGTTGACGTTGAAGTGTCACTTTTGCTATTACATATCCTCACACACCACACACTACTCTATCCCCTCCATCTTGTATTATCTATGCGAAATAAGACATTACAATGATGGCAGCATCTGCTTTGACAAACGCACAAGGAAATTACATGTGACAAGGACAATGCCAAAAAAGAGAAACTCAACTGAACTGAACTGAAAGACTAAAGAAGAAATAAGTAATAATAATACAAGAACAGTATGTAACTAAATAGCGTCGTCGTCGTCGTCGTCATTTTCATATGGAGGCCATAGGATATTGTAGTTAGATAGATAGAGGAATCAAGTACAAAACCTCCAAGTACTACAACGAGTACAACAAGACAGACAAGACCATAAGCAAACGTTCAAACATTGGAGAAACATGACAAGTTCTGACAACAAAACAAACGCCATCACAGCACAAAACACAACACTGTTATGCCCAGCTCACAACAGGCACAGGCAGCAGCTGACATTGCTATTTGGTGTTTTTGTTACTTCTCTACTTCTAAAGATACTACAATATTTTAGCATTGTGATGCGGCTGGTGATTTAGTGGCTGGTGTACTGATGTTGATGCTGGTGTCAAAATGGAAGAGTAAAGTTTGATGCCGCACGCGTATGAGTGTTTATTATGATAGAAAGCGATCAACGACAATGTCAGCGGTTATTGGGTAATGTAGTTGGAGGCCTCATCATTGTCATCTTGTAGTCAGTCAACTTGGGCAGGGCGACACCATCAAGGCGTCGTCATCACTGTCAATAAAGTTGTCAAAATTTTCAAACAAAACACAATAAGACAACCAAAACTTCAATGATGATGATGGTAATGACGATGAAAATTAAAACAATGATGATGATAATGGTGAAACACAAAGTATTCATAATGAAGTGGAAGTTTTAAAAAATTGTAAGTTCTTTGAGTTTAAAGACAATGCCTCGTATACATAATCTTAATTTGCATACAAATTTGTTGAGTATACGCCATGTTAGCTAATGTACGCTGTCAATTTGTTATGATGATGTTGTTAGTCAGTCAGTCATCTGTAATTAAGCTAAGTTTATATTTAAATTTATGTTGAAATTTATAATCATAATCATCTTCATCATGATCATCTGAAATTTCATTAATATTCTCATTTAGTACTAGTATATGCCTCATTCTTCTTGAATAAATTTCTCTACTAATGTGTATAACAATTTTTGAAAACTATTTATTGTTGTACAAGTATGTATGAATATCTGCTTGCATAAATATTTGCATAATTTCAATTAGAATATGTTGATTGTTTATCTTCATCCTCATTGCTCCTCAGTGTTGGAGTTGTTAGTTAAAGACAGGAAATTGAGCGCATTTCTTTACCTTAATTTAATTAATTGTTTGCATAATTTGAGATACTTTCTTCTATCATTACTACAATATAGATATGCATTAGCTAATAATAATAATAACAATTGGTGAACTTTATTTAAAGGGGTTGAGTATTTTTTGGTTGGTTTGAAAGAAAATTGCTATGAAAAAACACTGACAAACCGGAAGAAGAGGAAGTGTAGTGAAGAAAGTCAAATCAATTAGCAAACAGTTACCACAAACTTCCGTTGTATGACCTCAAGGGACATCGACAATCATGGTCAGCACTATATCCCATTGTTATAGATTGCTGTTAGTTGTTCACCATTCTCCTTCTCTCTGATATTCCCCTAGAATTTTATTGTATTGTAGTTTCTTCTTTTTCATGTCTCTTTCAATTACATTTAACTTACTTTTTTTTTTTTTTTTTGTGTATCAATAAATCTGACTGTGAGTATGAGTGAGTTTATCTTTATGTGTTTATGACATTTTGATATGTTGTCAGTCAATTCGATTTTGACTAGCTTTGCATTAGCATTGTAACTGTCTATTTATTCATATACAATATCTATATACAATATGAATCTGTATCTATATACTCGTACACAGAGAATGAATGTATCATCTGCATTCACATTCACATATGTCTGTTTGGTCTGTTCTTTTGCTCAACTACATACTGCTTTGAGTGTCTATGATTGATTGCTCGTCTGATATAATTGGCTTCAGGTTACTGGCAGCAAGCCACAAATTTTCAAATGGAATCAATGAGATGTGCAGATGAAGTTGATGGTCTCAATCTCTAACGGATAAATGAATTCCTCCCTATCTAACTATCTATATTTCTATCTATTTTTTCATCACATATGTGTATCTGTTTTGTGGTTAGTTGAATCTCTAGAGAGCATATTGTCTATGGAATACAAAATATTGCAATGCAAAGACTTTGATTGTGATTTGGTAGTTGAAAGATACAAACACGGTATGAATGAAACACACTGAAATATTTTTCTGTAAATCTTTGTTTCTTTAAATATTTTTTTTATTAACTTTTTCCCTTTCTCGAAATTCAATAGAAAAAGTATGCAATATTATTTTTATGAAGTTAAACATTGTCAAGAACAACAAACAAGAAAACAAAAAATATAAAACTCAAAAAACATATGCCAAACACAAAATAAACTTCAAATTTATTGTAAAAACAAAATAAAAATCACATGCTAAAGTGGAAGGATGAATTTCTTTTTCTTTGTCATTGTTTGATGGAGAGGACAGCATTTGAAAGAGGGAGAAACTTTGAGTGGAAAATAAAAGAGAAAAAAAGCAAAGCATTCATTGAAGAAAGTGTTGTTGTTACAAGGACTTTTGCCTGCAGATAGATAAGACAATGCTTCTTACACACACACACATATGTATACTTAAGTACACTCACACATACAGAAATACTATATGTATAGATCTACATATATTTGATTGTGCCATTTTGCTGAAGAATTCACGTCTCTTTATTTGTTTGTTTGTATTGTTTATTTATTTGTTGTTGTTGTTGTTCTTGTTGCTCCTTAAACAATACCAAGTACTATGTTTTCTTTATTTTATTTTATATTTTATTTATTTCTTTTTTTCTTTTTTTTTTACTGTCAAAACATCGTAAACAAATACAGAAAAATATAAATATACACAAATGTTATATGCGCCATACATGTTTATGTAAGACTTGAGGCAAAAAACACAGAAACAAAGAAATGTTGAATAATAAAACCCAAAAAGGAGTTAAAGCATACAAATTGAGTTTTGTGAAACAATAACAAAACAAAAACAGAAAATCATCATATATTTGAAATACGATAGAAGAAATAAAGTAACATTTATTGGAAGTACAAAAGAACAAAGAAAGAAATCTGAAAAGTCTAATTGATTGAAAGATTTTGTTTTTCCTCTATTGTTGTTATGAGAATTTAAAGAAATTTCATTTATTAGGAGTACCAACACAAAAGAAGGATACATTGATTCATTAGTATTTGCATTATTTCATTATGTTGAAGCAGTTCGGTCTCTTTTCGATTACAAGTGTTTATGTGTGTAGTCCTAAGCTTTTGTCTGTGCTCGGTTATTAGGTTATAACAAGTTTAATTCAATTAATAATATTGTGTTGTAATCCTTTGCTTCTTATTTATACGAGTATAATTAACATTTGAGAGATTGCAGTATGAGTTTATGAAAGAAGAAGGGAATGTAACATGTACATACAATAAACTTCAATCAGTGATGCTCTATTAAAAGTTTTACTGAAAGAAATTCTGCCATGTCTTAGGTAACTTCAAAATATTGTATGACGCTTGTTAAACATTCAATCTTTCTTTGCGAAAAAAAACTGCCCAAAGTGCAATTTGATGAAGTGCTCGAAAGCAAAAGCAGTCCACGGAGATTTGCTAGGATATACACCATAAAAGTGAAAATTGTAAAACTCTTAATATGTTATCTGTTGAACATAATCTTAGTCTCGACCCTTTTTAGTTATTTATTTTATTTAGTATACAACTGCAAAATATTCGATAGCAGATGGGCTTTCTTATGATTTCGATGCATATAATCGATTAATTATTTATTAAATTTTTTTATTAGAGCTAAGCTCTTTTATGCACTTTGTGGAGTGGTAAAATTTTGAAAATTGTCACACTAAAATCTTCTGATCTCATATTACGATCACCAAAATTAAGAAATGTGTCACTGCTCGGATGAGTAACCGGTTAGGGACACCGAGAGAGGGTATTTGTTTTTTGTTTAGATGGATACTCTGTTATGCGAATTGGGACAATTAGTAAACTCATGAAATCGTCTGATTTCTGTTTTTAAAAATCATTTTACTCAAATGCTGTCGTTGGATTATCATGTTATGTATCGACTCACAGTACATGCATCAAAGGTTCAGAGTGAGTCTTTTCTTTTTTATTTCTTAAAATTGTTTTGGATAAGAGACGTCGAAAAAATCAAGCAACGTAATCGAGAGTACAGCAAGAGATATCGAGGCCGATTGAAATCAGAAAACGAAAGATAATGGTTTGGAAAATAAGCAAAAACTTCGAGCACGTACTAAGCAGTATCGAGATAATGATTAATTCGACAGTTTGTTATTTAACCAAGGATAGCAAAAAAGTGTCTGCATCTCTCCTGTAACATTTGTTGACTAAGACTGCGAGGCCTTAAGCTTTTATCAAGATATTATATATTTAAACTATTTTACTATTTCAAAGAATAGAGGATGCTTGGTTCCTTCTTCATCGTTTGTTTATAACTTGCAACTTATGTAAAAGGTTATCTCATTATTTTTTGCTTTTTAAGGTGAAACTAACAATAATGTTTTGTCAGTTTTATTCAATATCATTTTGTCATCTCCTGGGTAACGTTTGAGGATCATATTTGTCAAACTTTCTCAACGAATTTTCAATTAGATGCTTGATGAGAGCTTTTGTTTACCGTTCAAGGTGTTTTGCAATATTATTCTTCATACTTCTTCTTACTAAGAACTTCAAAAACTTAAAATTGTGTTGCGACGTTGAGAGACTTTAATAAATTACTCGTTTCTATAAACATAGTTTCTTAATTAAATGTTTTGTTCAGTGAAAACTTCATAGCAATCGATAAGAATAAGCTAGGCTTTCCTTTGATTTCTATTTATTGCCCAAATCATTCGAAATACTTAATAGGTAATATTTAATATGCATACGAGTTTAATTAAACTTTATGTAATGAATGATCTCTCATGGAGAATATTCAAAATTTTCTACTATTCAATAGAATATAGCTTACATGATTCATTCTTCATCATTGGTTTATAGAAATCTTATTTAACCATACATTTCTGCTCACATGTTTTCACATCAGAAGAATTACTACACTCACTATTTATTGTAGATGCTTTTATTTAAGAAGATTTGCCAGAAAAATGGGGAGAAAAAACATGAATATTTCAATATTTCTTTTGATCTAAAGTTAAATCATCATCAACGTCATAGCATTGAGGATAGTTTTCAAGTTTTCATCTTTTATATTGTAAATCTCCTATTAAATAAATGTAAATCAAAGTGAAATCAAAATGAAATCATGAGAAAATAATATTAAATCAATAAAATGGTAAATGATTAAATGAATGAATGAATGAATAAGTTCCTTTTACCACATTATATAAGCTTCACACACAAATAGTACTACACAAACATGCAACTATTTATACACATACATGGTGTATATTCTCATAGGCACACGTGTACTTATACTTACATAAGTAAAGAGTATTCATTGAGCTTTGTGATTGGATGTGTGCATTTGAGAGGCAAGTTTATGTTTGTTTAATTGTAAGATTTATACGCAATTCATGTAAGTGAAATGGAATGAGAATAGACAAACAAGGGGAAGTGTGGGTACTCATGTGTGCATGTGTGAGTGCTAAATGAAGCTAAATTTAATGAGTTTTCTAATTAAGCCGAACTGACTTATTTACAATGCCAAAAACGCGAAGACAGGACGACTAACTTAATGCTTTGGCTTTTTCCCACCCCATACACAATAGTCAAGAAGACAAGAATATTGAGGAGAATGTGGAGGTAATTCATTAAAAGGCGTAGCAACTGTAGATACTAATTGTTTAGATACTTACTACTATGGTATACCATATACTATAATATGTTAGTGTATTACATAAGAGTATTTTGGTTAATTATGTAAGTTGCGAATTTATGAACGTTTGTATCCATTAGATAAACACGCATGCATGTTTCTACTTAGTATTTGCCTAGAATACAATTTTCATGTTATTTTCGTTTCATTGAATCTTTTCTATTCTTTTTTTCTTTCTTCCTTTTTGTGTTCTATTGAAGCGAAAGGAATCGCATCATCATCCTCTTTACTTGACTTTAATTTGATTTAATTGCTTAGAATATTGTATAATTAATACAATTTCTTCTTTTATTATTAGGATTTTTTCGATTTCATTTTTTCAATTAACAAAAGTATTTTTTGTAATATATTTTGTTGTGTTTTTTTGTTTTTTATTTTATTACCATACTTGTATTTGAAGTCCAACTTTTTGAGTCAAGTGCAAATGACATTAAAATCACTTACAGCAATTTATTGCTTGTTTGGCAATAAACTAAATTACAATAACAACAATAGCAATAGAAAAAACAACAACATTATATTGTCACCATATAAATTCTAATGTCACTGAACAATAATTAATTAAAATTATGCGAACTCATTCAAAGGACACAGACGCACACAAACACAAGGAAAATAAACAACAATAAAACTGGATTTTATTGCAACATAAAAATCAATGACCAACAATATTGATGCTTCACATCATTCCACTGCACTCCAATCTTCCACTCTTTGTTATATTTCTCATTGACTTTACTTTGAGTTTTGTTAAGAAAAATAATAATTCATAAAATATTTAATAAATAGATAAAGATAAAGAGAGTGAAAGAAGAAAGAAAAATTAATTTGCTTACAAATTGTGACAAAAGATGCTAAACAAGTTTCATAGATTAAAGGGATAATGTTAAGTGGCAAAGACACATAAATAGCTAAATGAAATCTTAACATATTGTCAAAGGCGCTCCTTTTTCTCTGATTACATGTGTATATATGTGTGTGTGGTAATGTATGTAAGCAGGACATTGGCTTTGGTTAAAGCTGATAAAAGCCTTTGGCAAAAACAAAAGTCATATAAAGAAATAGAAAAGACAAACAGACAGAACAACATACCATATTCTGTATATGAAGAGAATAAGACCAAGGCAATAATAGAAAGTATGTGTGAGTGTGTGTGTGGGTAAGTGATGGAAACAAAAAGACAAGCATAATTTATGTGCGCAAATCCAGTAAATCCGTAATCATAAAAAGTAAACATAAATGCCAAGAATTTGTCTGCCAGCAAAACAAGTTGAAAATGAGCAAAAAGAAAATAACAAAAAGAAAGAAAATCCTTCATATGAAAAGGATAGATACACCGAGATTGTGGAGTAACGAGGGTCATTCAATTGATATAGAAATCGGGTAGCAAAACCAAAGTCCAAGGGTTAAAACTTAGAGTGGAAGCACATTAACTAATTTGACAAAAAGAATGCAAGCTTCTTTGGAACAAGTCAAGTTGATTGTCTTTTGATTGTCTAAGATGATCATTTGAAAAGTCAGCGTACTAAGACATGTTGTTCAACAAAGTATAACCAGCAATGAGGGGTGACCTTGCAGTTCTCAAAGAAATGACATGTTACTCCTATATGTCAAAATAATTTATTCTCTTATATTGACACACAAATACATATATATTCTGTGGTAACAAAGATCATATGGCCAAAGCATGCCAAGCAGCACCTAAGTGTTCAATCTGTAATGCTGTGAGCAACGGTCACCCCACAGGAGGTGCCCTTTGAAAAAACTGAACAATAATGGCTAAGTTTATGTAAAGTAACTTTAACCACTACAAAGCTGCCCAGGATTTAATGCTCCAGAGCATTCGCAATGAGTAAATCACGTCAGAGGTAGGTGGAAACCTTACACCAAATGGCGTGATTAACTTCATGTTAAGGATGAAGACTCCTGGAATATAGCGTGCAGGATAATCGTTGCATTAAGCAACAGGTCCGCCGATATGGGGAAATAAACAGAAGAGTAGTCTAACCTAGATCTCCCTGGCGAAGTAATGCCTCTATTGGTGGTTCCGCCAGGGTGGAGAAAAGAGCCAGTATAGGCACCACATGAGACTGTTTGTTCGCTGAATAGTGCATTCTAGTAGGTTGGTCTACTAGGATCTTCATAGGTTCTACACCTCCTCCTTTCTGTCACTGCTCTGCACGATCGTTCGCTCACTCTCATGTATACCGCGAGATTGCCTGCTGCTTTTCGTTGATATTCCTGTGTTCCCGACGTGCAATCTCTGCCCTTTACTGTCTTTGACATACATCACAATACTTATCCTTACAACATCAAACGAATCCAAGAAACCATTGCAAAACTAGAATGGGTGATAAGTACTACTTTATACATTCCAGAAGCCAGATTTGTTGCCTTTCTGTCCACTCAACTAGGCATTATGTGGAAAAACTTTCAATAACAACGAAGAGGTCAAAGAATTCGTAACAAATGAGCCCAGGTAATACTAGACAAAGACTTCTTTGCACTAGGCATAAAAAACTAATTCATTGTAGAGACAAGTAGATTAAAAATGAAGGAGGATTAGTACCAAGTTTTCTTTCTATGAATTCATCATTCATTTGAATGACTCTCGTATAAGTATTACAAACCTTGGGAAACTAGGAAACAGCAAAAAGCCCAAAAGATTGTCTACTGATGGTCTTGTTAACAAAGCTCAAGAGAATTTGCAACAAAAACCAAGTCAAAAGAATACAAGAGTTGCATTTGGCAAGGACATTTAGGTTGTTAGCCAGTGGATAATCAAAGAAATAAAGAATATAACAAGAGAGAAGAACAAAAAGAAAGAATGAGTTGTAGTCAAATGCCAAACAGACGACATACTAACAATATATGTTTGGCTTAGTTCTGTGTTACGTCGTACTCTTAGTTATGCTTTAGTCATTGTCCTTTCTGTCGTTTTTAGTATTTTACTTAACAGAGTTTTCTCATCTTATTTTACTGCAAATGAGCCTCAAGTGAGCTTTTTTACTTAGCAACTACAGCTCAAGATAAGATTTTCACTTATTACTTCATTTAGAATATGTGAAAGATATTTTTGCATTCCATTACCTCATACATATTTCTTGATCTCCTACCTTACTCTTCCTTCTTTCCTTCATTCCTTCATCCCTTTTCTTTTTCACAATTTCTTAGTTTATGTCGTTTTGTTTTTCTTTTTATGTTCATAAATCATAAAAGTGTCTCAATGTAAAATTTTCTTTGAATTTTAAGACCAAATGGTCCAACATTATGTATACGTACATAATCCTTTCTTTATAGTATCAGTATCTTATGTAAGTGGATGTGTGTTAGTGTATTTGTGTGTGTGACATATGTGTTTCTGCTGTGTGATTGTGTTTTTATGTTTTTCGGTTTGTTTTTTTTTTTTTGGTTTTATTTTCTTCTGTTTAGTGTTGTTAGGAGATAAGCAGCTTAAGTGCTAATTGATTTGTTGGGCATCATTTGTGTAATGTGTGTTTGTATCCTTGTTGTCCGACAATCCTTGACTTAATTCCAGAAATTGTAAAGTTATTAGTTTTGTAATTGATTAAGGCTTAAGTTAAATAAAAAAAAAATGGCAATGTTGTAAATGGAAACTTCATTAATTTGCTCAGAAAAACTCAAAGTAGGAGACAACATAAAAGGTTTTAAGGTGATTTGTTTTTTTTTTGGGACATTGAAAGGATTTTTTGTTGCTGCTTTTGCTGCTGTTGTTTCTGGAACACATTTGTTAATTAATTAATTTACATAGAAAACAAAATAAAAGCTTTAGTTTTGTTTTCTTATTTTTATTAGAACTCTGCATCAGATTCATAAAGGACTAGAAAACTTCATAAAAGAATGAAAAAATTCTCAAACTCAAATAAATCATGTCCTAAAACAATAAATTTTATTTAAGACTTTGAAGAAAGAGAGAGAGAGAGAGAAAGAGAGAGTAGGAAAAAAACTTTCTATTGAATTGATTTACCTGCCTAACGCATTAATTAGAAAACTTTTTTGTCATTGATTTACGCAGAAAATCATCATCATTGACGGTGAGGCAGGTGAATAATAGGACAACAGGAAATCCTTGAACAAATGTGCACAGGGAAACTTCAATTAAATGACCGACGGAGCGAATGAGCGACTGAACACGCTATAAAACAGGGAAGGAAGGAGAAAAAAATGAAAGCGATTCAAATGAACCGGAAACGGAAACGAAAACGAAAAAGCAAACGCTATTCCAAAATGGTAAAATAAAAGTCAATGGCAGATAATAAAATTCAAGTTTAGTCAATTTCGTATTACACAAAAATTTACAATGCAAAAAAGGGAAAATAGAAACAAAAACAAAAGAATGGAATGGAATGAATGAAATGATGGAAAGGGAAGGAGTGAAGTCAATGGTAAAATGAATAAAAGAAAGAAAAATTACTATAAAAAAGCAGTAAATTCTGCTATGCCATGCTAGGATGATGATGACGATGGATGGATGGATGGATGGAATACTTGAAAAAATTGTTGTTGTTGTTGTTGAAGAAAAACTTGACCCCAGAAAAGTAATTTCAAATTAAAAAGTTTCCGCAATCAAAATGTGGAACTCAAATAATGGTGACTGCCATGATGACTATGAGGAATATGAAGACGAAGAGGTTTTGGCAATAAGAAAAACAGTTGAGTTGAGTTGAAAGGACAAGGATCAGAGGCAAAAACTCAACAGAAAACTGTATGAATGGTGCCAATTTTTATTGTCAAATTATGGGCACACAGAAGAGCAAGCAGCAGTAGAAGAAGGTCAGTCCAATACACAGTAGTAATTGTGAAAAAGTAAATCGAAACAAAAGTATAGTAGAAGAGTAAAAGGTAAGAGGAAAAAGAAAGCTGTTGAAAATCATAAAGTCATAAAGTGTAACAAAAGTTAAAAAGTAGTAAATTTGCTCAATCGACAACGCAAAAGTGAAGCAAATACTTGTACATACGAGTATATGGTAAGGAGAGAAATACAAAGAATACTTGTAACTTGGAATGCCATAAAGTTATATGCCATCTACAGGATCAATTCATAGTCGTCCCTTTTAAGCAGTTTACAGAAATTATAGTTATACAATAGCCTTGAAGGTGGCAAATAGTCCCCCTGTCCCCAGCTTGAAATTGGTTTAAGAGAAATTTATTATATCATATGAGGAAATTCACTTTAGATTTGCCACACTTGCGGCTACAAAATTTTTTGTTTTCCTTTGCTTCAAGAAAAGAAATATTTTCAATGATGATGGCAGTAGATGGTACTTTCTTTTATTTTCTTTTCCTGTTTTTTTGTATTACATGAAAAGCGTATACAATTTCATTTCCGTTTCCGTCCTTACAATTCTTGCAAATGTCACACAGTACAAGCAAATCACTTTGGGCCAAACACATGGCAATAAAATTGCATTTGAGTTTGGTGAGAAATTGAAAAGGAGAAGAAGGATGATGGGTGATGGGTGAAGTAATACGTAAGACGGAATACAAAATTGGGCAAAGTAAAGTCAAAGTAGTTAAGGTAAAAGATAGGGAGAGTGAGTGAGTGACGAATTTTGGTAAGGTAAGGCAAGGTTATGAAGTTAAGTAGTAGAAAATATTATTTGCTTTAAGCAATAAAACGAAACGAATTCAAACCTAGGAAAGGAAAAGAGCATAAAAGCGAGGGTAAAATATATGAGAAGGAACGAAATTATGCCTCTCACGGTTATGGATGGACCAAATTGAATGAAACAGAAATACTTTCACAGAAGATTTTTCAATTCAATTTTTTTTCTTCTTTTTAGATTTCACAATTTCATTTCATTTTCATTGTGGTTTTGCAAGGATGGGATCCACCTCTCCACTCCCAGTTTGAAGGTGAGTGTAAATGTGTTTGTGCCATAAAATGAAATTGTCACAAAAGCCTTTCAATTTTCTACTTCTCAGATTACAACGAATTGACCTTGTTGTTGGAGCTGATCCTGCAGACAGTCAAAGCTGGAACTAAGCAGATTGGTTTAACATCCAAGCAACAACAGCAACAACAACGATGATGCCGCCCTTTGACTTTTTGTTATTGTTTGCTTCATATATCAGCAGCCAGGTGATGAAAGTATCTTCATACATTTACTCAGAAAAAAGGAAAGTAAAGGATTTCGCAGATAAAACTAGCTTAGCTTCAATGCTTTGCACACGAAGCAGGTACTACTAGCAAAGAATTGGAAAAAGAAAGTAATGTCCAATTGGTTTTTGGGGACTACATAAGACACCTCAAATGAAGTGGATTATTTTTTGGAGCATGCATAATTATGAAGTCAAAAACAATGCACTAACGAACAATACTTGAAACCCAAAATCAAGGTTCATTCATACTGAAATGGGCAAAGAGTCCTTGAGTCTCTAAAGCACACATACACACATACGAGTACGAGTACGTGCCTTTAAGCTCGTTAAGCTGAGAAAGTGATTTTACGCCTAACAGCACACAATGCTAATTTGACGTTGCCTATTAACTCGGTGCTCAGTTGCCATTCTTTTGCTTCACTTTCTCACTGCCTTTCATTTGAACTGGAGATACTACCTAGGATGGAAAGGCATAGCATAGAAGTAGCTTCATTGCTTGCTTCATTGACATTGCTACGCGCTATTGAGTGCTTAGTGATGATGATAGCAACAACAAATGGCAACGCCAACGGCAACAATCATTGTCCACTCCAAAAATTATTCTTTATCTTTCACTACAAGTCACTCCTCATCTAGTACTACCTACCTCAAGTGCTTCTTGCACTAATGCGGCATGGAACAGCTGAGGCACGTTCATTGTCCGAAGCACTTAAAGCTCACTCCACACACCCCATCGTCATCTGAGTCACTAATTGTCAAATCTCAGTTTGGCCCCGATTCGACTTAAAGCGACGTAGGTTGACTTGGCTTGGCTTGGCTTACCGGATTTATGTATTCTCACTCGTATGTGTTTGCATTGCGTTCCTTTTGATTCGAAACATGATGACGCATTGTATTGTATGTTTTTTTCGTTTCTTTTCAGTTACTTTTTAATACTATTATTGTACAACTAGAAGTGGAAGGAAGAAAGAAAGGAAGGAAGGAAGTGGAAGTATCTTTTATACTCCTACTCATACTGAGACCTACACCTACTCGACACTAAATGTCGATTGTCGAAGCTAATAGTATTTTCATGTTTTCTCTCTACAGATTTCATTCATCATGATTGTCATCATCATCATCATCACTAGCATCAGCATCACCATGATAGCCATCATCAACCATAGCGGCGGCGGTGACGACGACGGCTTTCTTGCAGGCGGCAGTTAACGTTTGTACATGTTTCATGGATTAAAATCTATAAAATCCTGTATTCGCTGAACATGTTGTTGAGTGTATTTCCTCATCCGACTCCCCCTTACCTTATCTTCATCACCCACCATATCATAGACTTGTTTCTTTCTTCTTTGTTCAAAGAAGCACTTAACTGTGCGATTTATTTGATTTTTTTTTTTTTTTTGGATTTATTCTTTTTTTTCTCTTTGTTTTTTTGGTTTGGTTTTATTCTTTTTTTTTTTTTTTTTTTGGTTTCAATGACTTCATTTTTTCTATATCTCATGCTTTTTATACAATAGTACTATTGTATCTCATGCTCATGCTAACTGTTCTGTTGTTCTGATTTTTTTTTTTTTGGGGTTTGTCTCTGCAACCGCTTGGATTTGTGGTTAATTCTCTTACTGAGAATGAGCTTTTGGTTGCTTTTCAATTAGTTGCAAGCATTGACAAGATTTTCCACTATTTTACTCACTTTTAACTTTGACAGATCTGCATTTTTTTTAGTGTTTTAACTATGAAAAACCTCTTTTTTGTGTGTGTCCTGTAAGCTTAACTGACATTTTGAGTTTTATTTTTAATTATTCAAAAAGGATTCACGTAGGTTTTTTCATTTCTTTTTTGTATATTCAAGAGATAAAGGCTTAAAATATTTTACCTTATTTTTGTATGATTTCAATTGCTTACCTGAAATGAAAAGAATTAAATTTTTAGATTAATAAAAAGAGGAAACATTAATGCAAAGTATAGAGGATATTGAGAGGACATGTCAACAATAAGATTTAATAATTTTTATAAATTGTGACATAAACAAAGTTTTATTTTCGTTCTATTCAAAAGATTTGACCTGATTCTGTTGAACCTATAACTATATATTAATAATCTGTTTACTTTTATACTTTGCAGAGTACTTTTCAATAGTTTCAAAATAAGCATAAACAAAACTTAATGAAAGAACAGAATGTCATGCTTAAAATTATTGGTTAGAATATCTAGAAAATCTTGTTACTTAAGATTTACCTTAAGACAGATGATTGTAAATTATAAATGATAATCATACCCAAAAAAGTAAAAAACCCAATCAAAATATGTTAAAAGTTTAAATATCACTGCAAATAAGTAGTTAGTGTTGTAAAAGCTATTATTTTTCCCGCACCTTGGCAGCACTGTGGGAATTATGACGTGCCAGCCCTGGCAAACGCGCGTGATCTTACAACACTGATCACTCAGCGCCATATTTGTTTTAAGTAAGTGTGGTACCTGATCTTGGTCTGGTATATTGCCCGGCAAACATTTTGATGTAAGTACCACAAATTTGTTAATTATTTAATTTACTTAAATCAATAGCGCTATTCATTATTAAATTAAATAGTAATATAGTATTTATCTATACAATTATTGCACTGTGTCATCATAGCTCCGGCTCCTAGAGATCTCCAATGACTTTCATCAGTTTCAAAAGCTCATGGTGCAGCGCTTCCATCCAATTCTATTAGATGCTATGCAAATTTACAACTTAATTAACAAGAGCAGCGAGCCTGTGAGGATTTTTGTAGGATGAGGGAGCGCAATAAATTTGTAAGTATCTTAGTTTAAACTTTCCTTATAGTAACTTTTTTTCTTTAAATTTTGCAGACTTGCATAAAATGCCGCGCATCCATCTGGTGATATTAGGTGGGAGGTGCATTGCACCATGAGGTTTTAAAACTGACGAAAAAGTCAAAGAAATCTTCATAATGAAGCTATAATCCATGTGTACCAAGCAGTATGGAATTTCAGTTCAGGACAACACAAATTGGTTCTTATTAGATTATGGCAGCGAATCTGTGAGGATTCATTTGATATTTTTGAAGGATGAGGAAGCGCAATAAATTGGTGATATTAGATGGGATGCATCTGGAGATTTTAAAATGTGAACAAAGAAGCAACAGCGCTCTTTGTAATGGTATATGAACCGTTTCAACCGAGCTGTATGAGATAAGGCAACACAACTTGATTCTTATTAGATTATAGTTAGGTTAGGTTTGCTTGGCTGATCAAGAGAGATCTCACATAGACCAATAATGGTCCTTTGTGTTGCCAAGAAGATTATAGTTGATAAGAGCAGTCAGTATGTGAGGACTTAGTTGATATTGGGAACGTAAGAAATTTGTAAATATCTCTTTAAATTTTACTTTACTAAGTATTACTATTTTTCTTTAAATTTTGCAGATTTGCATAGAATGTTGAGCATCTGTTAGAATTGACTGGGAGCGCTGCGCCATGAGCTCTTGAAACTGGTGAAAAATTCAGAGAGATCTTCATAACAAAGCTATAATCCATGTGTACCAAACAGTATGGAATTTGAGTTCTGGACAACACAAATTGATTCTTATTAGAGTATATAGTCACTAACAAGAGCAGCGAGCATGTGAGGATTTATTTGATATTTTTGTAGGATGAGGGAGCGCAATAAATTTGTAAGTACATAGTTATCTCACTTCTCTTATGTATTTTACTTTCAATTTTCCAGATTTCCATATAATGCTGAGGATCTGTTAGAATTGACTAGGACCGCTGCACCATGAGCTCTTGAAACTGGTGAAAAAATCAAAGAAATCTTCATAACGAAGCTATAATCCATGTGTACCAAACAGTATGGAATTTCAGTTCAGGACAACACAAATTGATTCTTATTAAATAATGGTACCGAGCCTGTGAGGATTTCATTGATATTTATGTAGAATGGGGCATTGCAATAAATTTGTAAGTATCATCTCACTGTAAATTTTCCTTATAGTAACTATTTTCTTTAAATTTTGCATATTTGCATAGAATGCTGAGGATCTGTAAGAATTGACTAGAAGCGCTGCAACATGAGCTCTTGAAACTGGTGAAAAAGTCAAAGAAATCGTCATAACGAAGCTATAATCCATGTGTACCAAGCAGTATGGAATTTCAGTTCGCAAATTGATTCTAATTAGATTATGGCAGCGAGCCTTTATTTGATATTTTTGTAGGATGTGGGAGCGCAATAAATTTGTAAGTATCATCTCACTTTAAACTTTTCTTACAGTAACTATTTTTCATTATATCTTCAGATTTGCATAGAATGCCGAGTATCCATCTAGGGATATTAGATGGGAGGGAGTGCTGCATCTTGACATTTACAAATGTGATCAAAATGGCAAATGATCCATTTAAACCAAGCAATATGAGACATAACTACACAAATTGATTATGGTTAATTAAAAAGATTTGCATTGATTCCTGGTGCAATTACACGGGAGTCCAGTATTTGAGCTGTTGAAATCTGGTCAAGAAGTCACAAAAAATTCACTTTGGAATTTGAAACGAAACAAATTGTCTTATAGGATCAAATTGAAAGTGTAAGTAGTTAGCTCAAGAGATTTGTTTGCATCGCTCTTAATCTTTATTTTTCTTTATTGTTACAATTATTCTAAGAACATTCTTTAAATTTTGCAGATTTGCATGGTGTCAATGGAGTAAACAGTTAAGCTGTTTGAACCTAGCAATTGGACTTAAAGGCGAGAGAAAAAAAGTTAATCACGCTTCACACGGCCGCATTGGTCAGGAGCCAAAGAATATACACTGGACGCAGGTTGTTGTGACGTGCTATCCCAGTTGTATTGGTAAAGAGCTTCTTTCTTCATCTTTCGAGTAACTTCATCTGAAATAGGATCACTTCCAAGGAGACAGAATTCTTCCGCCAAGTAATCTTTTGCTGGGACGTTCTATTAAAGAGTGGGTTCCATCTGAATGCCATTTGTTTTGAAACGAAACAAGTTGTCTTCAAGGATTAAATTGCAATTGAAAGTGTAAGTAGTAGGTAGCTCAAGAGATTCGTTTGTATCGCTCTTAATGTTTTCTTTATTGTTACTATTATTCTAAGAACATTCTTTAAATTTTGCAGATTTGCATGGTGTCAATGGAGTAAACAGTTGAACCTAGCAATTAGACTTTGAGGCGATACAAAACAAGTTAATCACGCTTCACGCGGCCGCATTGGTCAGCAGCCAAAGAATATACACTGGACGCAGGTTGTTGTGACGTGCTATCCCAGCCGGCATATTTACACGACTGGACTTTATCCAATAACCAGTTGTATTCATCTTTCGAGTAACTTCATCTGAAAGAGAATCACTTCCAAGGAGACAGAAATCTTCCGCCAATGAGTATTTAGCTGCGACGTGCTATCCCAGAGTTGGTTCCATCCGAATGCCATTTAATTTCATTGATAATTTCTTCACCATCCAAAAAATACTGTGTTTTCAACGAAAAATGGATACCTGAATCAATTTCTTCCATCCATGGACATCAATTCCAGGCCATTTGTACCCCAATTAGTCAAAATAAGCTCATATAATATGTATACAATGTAAAAATATTCAATTTAATATGAATAAAATTGATTCACATTATCAAAACATATGAAAATGCATTTTATTCATGTTACGCAGAAAAACACAAACAAAATATGCTGAGTCATGCCAACGCAATTTTGCTCTGACGTCGTCAACTGCAAATTTTGCTTAAGAAACTCGGTCTGAGTACCAGGCGCACAGAATCGTCAGAAAAGCAGCAAGCAAATTCCTTAATATTGAACTGCCGAATGTTGCAATGATCATACTTGATTTTACCCCGTTTCAATACGGAATCAAAAATGAAAACGGAAGTTCAAATTTGCATTTTAATATTAATCTGCAGTATGTTTCGTACACCAAACATGACCGTACCCCTTTTCAATATGGAACACATGATCAACAACTTTAGAACTTCCGGAATGACCATCTGTTTTAATATTCATCTGCTGTATGTTTCATAGACTACACTTGAGTGTACCTCTTTTCTATACAGAAGCAATGATCATGTCTCCTACAGTTTGAGCTTTGAAAAATTCTAACGTTCATGATCATGTTTCCATATTGAAATGGGGTAAAATCAGGTATGGTGCCTGGAGCGTAAAGCAATTCAATATTCTTAAATATTGAAATGGGTTAAAACCCACTATGATTAAAAAGATATACAGCAGTTCAATATTGAAAAAATCGCAAAATTTGCTTGCTGCTTTTCTGAGCACTTCTGTTCGCCTGGTACTCAGACCGAATTTCTTAAGCGAGATTTTGTAATTTTTAATTTCACAACAAAATTGTCTTGCATGACTCAGCATATTTTTTGAAAAAATTAAAATAAATCGGAAAAAAAAATTAAAAATGAGGAAAAATAGAGAAAAATGAATAAAAAAAGGGAAAAATAAGGAAAAAATTCAGAAAAATAAGGAAAAGCAAGAAAAAATTAAAATAAAATAAAAAATCAAAAATTGATAAAATAAATTGTAAAAATTAAATAAAAATAGGGAAAAATTAAGAAAAATAAGGAAAAAAAAAAGGAAAATAAAGGAAAAATAATTGAAAATATGAAAAAATTACAAAAAAAAATGTCATAAAAATAAATAAAAAACAAATATGATTGTGATATTAAAATAATATTTTTTATTAAAATGTATGAAAAAAAATATAAAAATGTGACAAAATATGCTAGTTTTAATAATAAAAATTATAATATAAAATACTTAACTTTGTTTCCTCTTACAATTTCATTTACAATCAATAGTTTTCTTGAACTAGTTATGTACAAATTAAATTTATATAATTTTTGTTAACAAATTAATAATATTAATTTTACTTCCATGAACTGCAAACATTTGTAACTTAAATAAATAATAATTAAAAAATTATAATAAATACATAGTTATTTACAATAAATAATATCTTTTTAAAGAATATCTTTTCCTATGATTAGTTACAATAATAAATTTGATTAATTTTCAGCTTCATTCAATTTAAGTACAAATTTCTCATTAGATTCCATAAACATTTATTGTTGACAAAATAGGATTGTGTTGTGTAGATCCTTTCTTCTTGCTGTCTTGATTAGGACCCTAATATCTAACGCTCATTAAGTTTAAAAGGTCACTTACTATTTTACTTCAAGCTACAAAATACAAAAGAAAAATAATGTATTATATCTCACGATTCTTTAACAAAATTGGTCACGTTTCAATGCCAAATGGTGAGTGAAATTATTTAATTAAAAAAGAAATCGAAAATAAACTAAACAAAACAAAATTTTCATTGATTACAAAAAATCAACTATGCGTAACGTAGTCACCAACTAAAACACCCGAAATCCAAACCCACCATAGTCATCCATTTTAAGTATAGAAAAATTCACTTACTCCCAGAGAGGACACACAACATAGCCACAAGCATTCAAACATGGCTGGTATTGTCATTTGCCCAGTGTAACACGTAATGTTGGCCTATATACTAGTACACATAGATACTTTCGCACACACACACACTTATACACATGTGGTTCATAATAAATTTACGCTGAAATATTTGGCTTAATTCCAAAATTGATGATATGTCATTAGCATTAAGCGCGCATGATTTACTGTACAGCATTGTGCAAAAGGAACTTGGAGCAATGACTGAAAATGGCCAGAACGGCCAGGACGACACAGAAGTTTTTCGTTATCCACTCATGGCTTAAAGGTTTGTCCCAATGATGGCGCAGCACATAACTGACTGCGTCGTGCGTGCGTCAGACAGTTAATTATTTTCACATAAACGTGCAATGCTGCCGCCACCATCATGGCCACCATTGCTACCATAGTCGCACCATTGCAGCCATTTTAAGTTTAGTTTATTAGTGCTGGTGAATAGTTTTCATCGTTGTTATGTCATTTACTGGCTGCCACACAGTTTGCCTTATTCCTCATTAATATGCAGCTTAGTGCATTGGACAAAAAATACGAGAAAATGTTAATAAAAAACAGGAGAAGCAGAATTACAAGAGAATTAAGAGAAGAAGAGGCAAGAGGCAAGGAAAAATATTTGATTGGAAAATTTATTCATAATAAAAGTTTCGTGTTGTTGTGTGAAGTACAAGTAAATTAAGATTTCATTCCAAGAAGTCGTTTGGATGAAGGATGAAGTAAAAAAATTATTACAATAAAAAATAAAGAAAAAAGAAATGATGAAAAAACTGTCAAGCAGTTGTTCTTACTGGGTCCGCATGTTTATTTGCCTGACAGGAGCAACAGCAGCTTTACATAGTACTCGTACTAGTAGTAGTATGAAGCAAATTATTATTGTCGCGGCTATGACACAATCACACAGCATGCAAATTCATTGTAGTATAAACTGTCAGGATAAGAATATCTTTGTCTGTCTGTATGTCTTTCTACGTATCTACAATATCTATCTGTGTTCATGTGTCCTTGTGTATATGAAATGCCAATAATTTGCTGCTAAAAGGGATATAATTTGCAAACAAATGGATAAAAGGATGAAAGAAAGAAACAGAGAGGAGAAATAGAGAGTACAAGCAGCTTGGCTTCTGTCTTCTTTGTATTGTGGCTTGATTTGCTGGATTCTTGCTCTAAAGCACACCAGCTTAAGTGGGTACAACATGTTGAAGGACTTTTCAACAGCTGCTACTACTGCTGCTACCACTTCCATTCTCACTCCTACTCCTGATACAATTCTTGTTGTTGGTGTTGCTATTTGTTTATTTGTTGTGGCACCCAGTCACATTTCGAACGCATTTCATTTGCATGCAGCTTGTGGTTTTTCCTTATGCTACCATTTACCATTTATTCTATTCTATTTTGCACATTTTGCTTCATTTGAGTTGATTTAGTTTTTCTTTCAGAAGAGTAGAAAATAAATGTGTAGATAAAACAAGGAAAAAGGAAAAGAAAGAAAGACATTTTTCATTTGCATCCAATCAGCGAAATGGACGCATTTGTTTTGCCTTTTAAAAGCGGCGTCGCTGATGATGAGCTGCTGCTCAACATGACAACACCAACAACAACAAGGATACACACCATTGCACCATATGGGCACTAAACACACACACACACATACACTATCTCTCTTACAGGATATGAAAGTGTGTACTATGATGAGACCATAAAGGACATGGTACATAAGCATGAGTGTTTTACATTTAATTTTCTACTCATTTCATTTCATTTGATTTGATGATGGTCACAGCTTGCAATTTGCCACAAAAGGACCTTCAATGCTTGCGGCAGGGAAAAAAATTCATCGAAGATAATACAAAACACAAGCGCCATCATCATCATCATCATCATCACCACCACCATCATCATCAGCTGTTTTAGAGTTGCTTAGTAATAGAAATTGATTGCATTTTTATACAATTTAGAAAAAATTAAAATATTTTAAATTTCTTGAGAGAAGAAAGAAATTTCAAAAATTCTACACAACTTTAAAGGGCAAACAAAAACTGTGTGGGATAAAAAAGTTAAATGCTTTAGGCCACAAACCATAAAAAGGTTCATCCTTTTGAAAAAAAAAAAAATATATTTAAAAAAAGAAATTAAGCAAAGCGATGACTTCACCTTCATCAAAAAGCCATCAATCAAAAGCAAAAAACTTTGAGACAAAGAAACAATGCATGATGAAGGAGTAGGGTGCACAGACTGAGGAAAGAGTTATGAGTTGGTAACAAAATATAACTTTGTTTTAAGACAATTTTACTATTTTTCATTGGCAATTTGAATTTTTTCTCTCTGCATATTTCTCGTGATTATTAACTTTGTTATACTTATTTTTTGCCCCGTTGTCATGTTAACTTCTCCTTCATTTTTCAGTTACCCAAAAAAAGTTTGTAGAGAAAGAATTTGCATATAACTATGACTCGAGTTGACTGAAGTTAAATTATTTTCTCACATACTATTTTGCAACATCATCATCATGGTTTCAATCCTTTTTTTTTTCTCCATGTTGGCATAATTTTATTGAAAGTTTTTCAATCTTTTTGCTTGAAGCACCTGCGCATCGTAATGTCAACGAAAGAATGAACATTTTTCTACTATATACATACATATATCCAAAATAAACTTTCTTCAATTATTCACTTGCACCACATTCATTATGTAACAATATTTCCACTTTTACCCATACTTAGTTTTATTGTAATACGTACTAACCCACACTCTCCCAACTATGTAAAAACCCAAGAGAATATTTGGGTAAGGTTGCTTGATAAGAACAATTTTGATAATATGTCTTTCTGCAAGAATGCACCACTTTAAAGGTCTTTTATGTTTATACCTAAATCCCACTCATGTTCATGTACTAAGTATATTCTAGTCTTTGTTTTTGTTATCTTTGGAGGACCCAAAAATTGTTTGCTTCGTTAAACATGAAACAAATTTTAGTACTCCTGTTGTTGCTGTTCCTATTCATGTTATTATTATTATTATTATTGTTGTTGTTTCTGATGTTGCTGACAACAACAAGAACAGCAACAAGGTTCATAAGTCAACAGTGGCAGGACATTTATTTTATCTACAAAATTGCATACAAGTAAATTTATGTTTACATTTATTTATTTCACTTTAGATTTTTTTTTTTATGTTTTTGATCTGCGCAATTTTCATTTTCCTCATCATCATCATTTCATGTAGTAGAACATGAAATATAGAAATATTGTTACATTGTTTAGTTGAAAATAGAAATAGGCAGGCTAAAGGACATTATTGTATGCTGATGGTGTAGATGGAGCTTTAGAAAACATTGGTTTGGTATTTTGATAAAAAATTTCAGGAAAAATGATAAACATTTTGTTAATTTGAATTTTTCGACATTGAAAAGAAGAAGTGACAGAGAATTTCTGTTTTGTACCATATATTGAATGTGTTTAGATTCATAATTCTATTGAAACATCCTTAATCTGAAAACTGTAGTACCTGAAATCTCCTTTTCAGAAATTAAAAGATCTGAGAAAGTTCTAAAAATGTCTAACAGTCATTTGAGTAACCATGCGTTCCTCTATATATTGATCTTCAATTTGTTGAGATTTATAATAAAAATTTGGGACTATGAGACTCTTTGTTCTAGGTTTATGATTATACTCGTAAATTTGAGCTATACTCTTATCTAGAGTTGTTTATAAGAATATCTATGTAATTAAATGAAATTTAGAATGCAATACTTATATACTATTGTTACGACAAATCGAATCGTAGCGATCAGCAAGTTATGAAATGTTAAAATGGTTGATAAGAGGAAATCAAAAGGAAGAAGAAGGAGAAAGAGTACTATGTTTCCGAAAAGAAAAAATATATTTGGAACTGTGAAATACAGGAAGACACCCCAGTAATAGTTAGAGGAAGAGGAAATATCGGCTGGTATGTGTGAAGTGGATATGTGATACTTGTTAGTGATCTCTCGTTTATTTATTAATGTTTAGGAACGCCAGCTGTGTCGCCAATCAACTTTCCGTTAATAAAAGATATCAATTCGTTCTACAATTACAAAAATTGTAACAGTACTGATGAAACAAACTCATTAGTAGTGTCTAAGAAAGAAATTGTCCCATATTGAGATCTTATCTCCTTTAAGATTACTATTCTTTTCTCTTCTGGTAACAGCAACAATGACCTCACCATAGCAGTATGTAAAAGAAGGGATGAAAAGAAAGAACATATACCTTGCCTATATCCCCTATGAATTAAGGAAAAGTACTATCCATGGAAGGAGAACATAAGATCTCTATTCTACTACTTCCAGAAAACAGGAATTGATGTGATTGATACAAAGTTTTGAAGCAAATAACCATAAGTCCCTAAGGTGAAGTACAGGCATAAGTAGGAGGGGAGGGAATTACATTCTGTGCACAAATCTTGTGTATACCAATATTCACCACAACATATCTTTTGAAAATATAACGCTGTATACTTAGAAAACATCTTCAAATTTTAATAATCATAAAGTTATATTACAGTTACTTGGTAACAACTTGATGAATACTAATGAAAATAGTATATATCCATTCCATTTAAAATGGTAAGGAGGTAAAAACACGTGTAACCCTAAAAAATCTTGACCAAACATACATATTGATACGAAAATAAATTGAATATAAATGATGATGATTGATCAGTGCAGCGAGCGTGGAATTTCCCTGAGCTATAGATCGAGACCGAGTATTGGCGAATACATCGATCAGAATGAACGACAGTAATTGGTAGACGTCTTAGCATCCAAGTTCAATAATGAGACAATATTTCAGAATACAATTAGTAAGAAGTTGAATAATGCAATAATAAATTCGATAATTAACAATAATTTAACATATTATTATTGTTACAATAGCCCCATTCGAGACATTCCCAAAGACTAGGGCCCTTCCCTTATCTAATAAAATATATACATTTGTTAATGTAAATAAACAGGTATCAAATATTCAAATTGTGTTTTCCTATATTTTTATAGAAAATATTTATAGAATTAAATATTTTCGATGTGGCACATAAAATTTAAATAAAGCAATTCGAAATTCATCACTTCTGAAACACAGTTTTTGAGGCTTCTGTAATTTATTTTTTATCATAAGTTTTTTTTCTTTCATTGCCATTATCTGCTTTTATGAATTTTAATTCGATAATATTTTATTTATTTATTTTAATTTTTGGGGTTTCTATATCCAAAATGGATAACTGCCTTTAGAGCCTATGAATTTTTTTTTTTTTTTTGTTGCCATTATCTACTTTTCTGACATATCATTTAATATTATTTTATTCTAATTTGTGGGGTTTCTATATCCAAAATGGATAATTGCCTTTACAGTCTCTCAATTGTAATAACTTTTTAATATTATTTTTTCTTTTCCCTAACAAAAATTGTCAATAATTAGGTATTAATTAAAATTCTCGTTCGTTGTATAGTTACAAGTTGTGTGCTACAATATCATACTTTATTTTTATATTTTAATATATTTATTTTATAAAATTGATTTTCGATGGTTTCTCAAGTGAAATATCAAATTGATTGTTTTAAATGTGAAGGTCTGATCTCTGCAATAAGATTTGAAAAAATCGTAAAGTTTTGGTGTGGAATTTTATTTATTTTTTACTTTTCTTATTGTGTTCGGTAATCTATTTTTTTTTTTTCTAATAATTTCCATTAAATAATTTTCAAAAAAAAAAAAAAAACTATATCATATCATTTAAAGTTAAATTTACCCAATTCATTTCTTGTGATTTATCATAATTTTTTTTCTCTATTTGAGTTTTAGCCACATTTTATGTAAAATTGATTTATTATTCTTTAATTTATTGAGTTTTAGAAACATTTTATTTTAAATTATATTTTTTTTTAAAGGGTAAGGGGTTATTTGCGAATTGTTGCATTTTTGTCCCTGTTTTTATTTTTTCTTCTATTAATTATTTATTTTGTATTGTTTATTGTAATATTTATAATTCTGCAATTTTATTGTTACCTTTTTGTCGCACATTTTCTTTTATTTGCAATTTAATTTAAATTTTCAAAATACCAAATGTTCTTATTCATTGTATTGTAATGTCGGAATCATTTTGCTCCTTTCTTCTTCTGTAAGGTTTTTGATTTTTTATGATTGGTTATATTTTCTTTTGTTTTTGTTAACAAATAAAAAACGGTTGTATTCAGATATGCCAGTTTTTCGATATTATTATTTTTGAAAATTGTGTTTTCAACAATAATTCCACACTTTAAAACTCCCATATTCTTGGCTTTTTTCGATATATAGAGCAATGGTAAAGTTTCTTATTTTAAACAAATTTTATATGGCCTTCTGCCGCCTATTACAGTAGCTTTATATTATCTGATAAATTCTCTTTTGTTGCTACATATTATCTCAGGACTTATTATTTTTTTCTTTTTTTGTTTGGTAATTTTCTAATATTTATTGCTTAATTTATTTATTTCGGAAAATTTGTTAGAAGCATTCATTTTAGTAATATTGCCAAAAATTGATTTATTAAAACTCAATTCTGTCTTGGTTTTTATTTTAATTGTACCATTTTTTTTTCTTATAAATATCTTTATCTTTATTGAAAACAAATTAGAAACCTCTCCTGGGGTTTTATTATTTAATGATAGAGTATCATGTATTGGAAATATCCAACCTTTCCCCAAGACCCAAGCATTCGATGGATGGCATCATATGTTGTTCTAAACTGCGTTTATTTTGGAAACGCTTATTTAAAGATTTATTCCGAAAAATGAATCAATTCATACTAAATTTTGATAGCTATACGATCCTAATAACTTTAAATTTACATGGGTGGTGAATATAAAACTGGCACTGATAGTGTCCAAATTTAAGATCAATAAGACGCACCCATCCTGTGATCCGATTCGGCTGATTGCGACAAATCAAAAACTGCATACATTTAGACAAACAGACTGATATGGCTAAATCAACTCCTCTCGTCGATCAAGAACACATGTATGTACATATATGTATATACTTTATGGGGTCTTCGATCTTTCATTATGTGTGTGTTTCATACTTCTTGTCAAACTTTATAATATTAACTGCGTGAAGATCATAAAAACACAAATAAAACCTAAATATTGGAGTTTCTGAATAACAATTTTTTTAATATCTTAGCCTTATATGAATTTTACTTGAAGACAAACATCGATGAATTAAATTTTATAGTTTTTCTAAAGGTCCAACTACATAGCACGCTTGTGGCTTTGCAAGCTTTGTACGCTTCGTCTTCAATGGTTGAGATGTATGAAATCGTATGAAGCAAACAACATAGATTTTCTTAGAAAAACGTGAGAAGCCAAAAGTTGCCCAACTTTGAACTTTTCTGGCTTTCCAGTGTTGAGAATGGGCGAAAAACTGGTTTGTGAACCGAAAACATCTGTTATAGAACCAAAGAAGAACTGTTTGGTGCTATGGTGTATTACAAATACTTAATTTTGTGAATGGCCAATAGCATTGTCATGTCATTTATTAACCGTTTTTTTCGAAGTGAAGAGCAAAACGATTTAACATGGAGAAAAAGCCTATTGAAGAGATAAAATTGATGTTCATTGTGGTATTCATTTTTGTTTCAGAAGTCTGCTCTGTAACTTGAAGCGTCGGAAGACTTTGAAAAGCGTATAAAGCCAAAGCATCCAAAGCGTGCTAGTAGTTGGAATCTAACACAATAGTTTTGCTTAAAATCACATAATTCTTTATTAATACAGAAGGATTATAATCAGCTGCCTTTACTTTCTCATCTCTTACCATGATATATGGAACTACCATAGTTAGATGATATCCATTTAATTCAAAATATTGCAGCACACTTTTCTCAGTTCATTTTGCCCAAACATTTAATCAAATATTATACTATTTGACATATGGATAAATAGAAAATCATCATCCATATCAATTATAATATTTTATTGAATTTCAATTTGCATAACAATTCAGCTGATGTCTTTTGAGTTTCTGTCATATTTGCAATATTATTTCACTCAATTGCAACAACATTTTGTTATGGAAAATAAGTTTATGGTTCTTGTCAAATGTCTTCACTTCTCTTTAGAGATATGCTAATGATCTCACGCTCTCTCCCTCTCTCTCTATCTCTCTTTCTTTCTCTGAACCATCAGTTGATGACAATATTGTCAAACACTTTTATATTCAATGTTGCGAACAAAAAGCTTCTTTTCTCATAGCCTCCTTCAATATTAGAAGTTGTGGGGGCATGGGTTACCACCGTTCTCTCTAAACTAATCCTGTCACTTGCAGTTTATAAGAAGAATGTTTCTTAAACCTTTTGCATTTATTTTTTTTATATAAATTTTTCTATATATTTCTATCATTTTCTGTCAGTGGCACACACCCACACACATCTACATGTACGCATAGATTTTCTCACATTAATGGCGACAACAAGCAGCATAATTTTTCGATCCATTAAACTGTCAGTTACGATATTTCAAAACATTAAAAGGATTCATACTTGGCAGCATGTTGATGATGGTTGCTTGCTTGGTTTTCCTTTTTTCCTTATATTGTATTTTGGAGGTTCCGATGGATGTCGCAAGCAAGCAACCAACCAACCAACATTTGTATCTAAGTATCTATTTGTGTGTGGGAGTCTCTGTTTGCATTTTAGATTTTCTTGCTTCATTTTCTTGTTGTTCCTTTTCCCTTTTCTAAGATAACACATTTCATCTTACTGTGGTTTTTCCAAATTTCCATTTATTTTTCTTCATTTTTAGTCTTCTGCTGTTGAAGGTTCCAAAAATCCTCTCTTTTTTTTTGCTATTTCTCAACAATATTAGCAAGAAAATAGTAGGTGGCACAACACAAGCAAACAGTCATTTGTGATGAGGGTTCCTAGACATGAATATTATTTTCCTTATGATTTCCCCTATTAAGTTTGGTTTGCGCCAAAGGATTACAAATTTTAATCCACCAACTTGGAAAAAGAAACAAATTGAAAATGCTGCATTGCATTTGATGATTTTAACCTCAAATTTGTGAATGTTAAAATGGTTTTGTGGTTTCAAAGTGTTTTCTCTCCAAACTCTTCCCCTCTCTCCTGATTTAAGTTTCATAAAATCATGAAATTGATCACACAAATGTGTGTGTGTGTGTCTTGCATATTGTGTATATAGTATGTGATGATGTGATGGCATTCAAGCATAAGAAGATATACGTATTCAAATATGGCAAAATTTTGCCTTAAAATATTCATAGAAATTTATCTTTTGGCAAATGTTGATAATTGAAATAATTAAAATTAATTTTATGTAACTTGAATTTTGTTGGGGGCTTTCAAAATTCTTGTTGTTGTTAATTCACAATTTATTGCAATGCACACAGCACAAAATTTTCCATCTATATAAATATCTTTCTATCTAAGTACTATCTATGAATATCCTTGAATCATTTTCTATTTTTGTAGTGCCCGCCTGAGTTGCTGCAGTTGCATTTGCCATTTTGGCCTTTAACAAGTTATTTATTGCAACATTATTATAATTACTTGTTGTTGTTATTGTTATAGTTGTTATTATTGTTATACTGTAGTAATAGTTGGCTAGGAAAAACCTGCATGTAGCATTCCTTCATATCCTGTTGTTGTCGTTGATATTTTCGCATTCTCGTCGTCATTGTTGCTTGCAATTAAAGTGACTCCGACTTTACATATGCTTCAGTTTCTGTTGCTGCTCCTGGCGTGCAATTAAATTGCACCTTTAGCTGAATAATATACAGACACACACACATACACACCCATACATATACTTATTCATTTATATAGAAATAAAAGGTCTGGGGAGTTTATATTTGAGTTGCTGTTGTTCATTTGGCATTTAATTTTAGGCCCTTGGCATAGTCCTCCTTCTTCGCCATCTAGTATTATTCGAGAATTGCATTAATTTTAACTTTTGGTCATACATCACACACGTATGCACACACAGATGCACACACACACACTATGACCACACTTAAATTAAATCCTTTTAAGCCTTTAAGGTTTTAAATGTTCTTATCCTCCTTTTGCTTTTGCAACTTGTGATTTTATCCTCACAATAATTTGATTGCATTTGTGTGGTCAATAACAAAATAATTGTAAAATTTCATTGCATTTCCACATTGCCACATCATGGCTTCAAACCAAATCCCATAGAATTTGAGTTCGACTTTATTTTTGTTAAGATATTCTCATCATTTTTTTCTCTTCTCTTCTGGTAGTAGTTTATTGCAATTTGCCAAATTAATCTTATGCTCATCGTTCAGAATAATTGATTTGCTTGTTAGCATTCATTATTGGTGAGCATACAATTGTTATCATTCGAGAGAAAATTGTTTACTTATATTGTACAATTTGATTTTGGTTAAATTCGAATTCGAATTAATTTAATTTTCATTTAACTCATGATCATGATATCAGAGAGAGATAGAGAGAGACTCACCATGTTGTTAATTTTCATGCAATTGATGGTGTCATTTGATTTTAAAACAATTTCTATAAAAAGTTACTTGTTTCCTTTATACAATAGTTCAAAACACTCGGCAAATAAGCAAAATTAATGGAACTTCCTGCTGGAAAGTCTTTTCCTCCTTCTCCACTTTTTCTTGCTACTATTTTTTGCATTATTGAGTTAAATCAACTACATTTTCATCATTCTTTCAACAACAAACTATACAATATACATTTACTTGTACTTGTCTGCATTTCACTCATCTTAGTATGAGTATAATAAAGTAGAATTTTACTGAAGATAAGAATTTTGTGCGAGGTTCATTTGGTGAGTTAGCAGAAGCTACGTGTATTTGTGTGTTATAAGAAATACTTCTTCTTTGAGTCTTTTTGATATGAAATCATATTATTGAACGTTTTTAATATCGAATCATAATGTTTTAATATGTTAAATTTGTACATTCCATACATTGAGCGTCGTGGAAGATATGGGTGTTGAAAGTGGTCGCCTATTTTTCTAGAAAGTGTCCGACTATTTTTTTAAGATATAAAAATAACCAACCCTAGATACATTAATCCTTCATTTCATAGAAGAATACCATAATTGGTATTAAGATTAGAATTTCTATCATAGGGATGGTGTGACCCATTGATGACATTTAAGCCTTTTTTCCGGACAGATATTTCCTTCGATCCAAAGGGCAACAATAAAGCTACTGCAAATTTTGTAAGTACCGCAGATGAAGAGGATTATGACCTGATATATGAGGCAATTAAATTCATCTAATATAAAACCATCCACTGGTGTGATCATATTTTAATACTTATTAACAAGATGCAGGAGGCTTCATTCACATAATTGATTACTTTAGTTCTAAACAAACATCGTCTTGATCTTCATTCCCTGAGAGATCAACATCACATCAAATTTCTTTTACCTTGGAAGGATTAGGAGATAAATAATAGTTAGAAAAATAATTGAATTCCTTTTACCCATCAGAATCGGTAGTTGATCTATATTAGTTTTTGGTATAGAATGCTCTCCTATTTAATGACTTAAAGTTCTGAAAATGTTTTGAGGTAGAATCTCCAACAAATCCTTCCATAAGATGTCAAATTTTCAGTATATGAATGAATTCAACTTCTGACAATACAAGCAAACTAAGCTAAATCATTTTTGATTACATTATTTCAAGGAAGTATCCTCTTATATTTTTAATATCGAAGAATTCTTCAATCTTCACCTTACTTCTGCCTGTAAAATTATCTTCAATACAAAGTAAGTATTTCAAAATTTCTTGTATTTTCTTTCTATTACATTTCATGTTTTTCATTTCTTTAGCCTTTTCTTATTGTCGACATTTCCACAGTATTTGGAGTGCCTTTCACTTTTCCAACTTGTTCTTGGTCTTCATCTTTTCCAATGCTTTTTTCATCTTTACATTTTATTGTACTTTATTTTATTTTATTCTGTTCTATTCGTTTTTTCTTATATTTTTTTATGCCATTTTTATTTTCATACCATTTGACGCCACTTATCACGATTTATGTGATGATGATTTTTCCTTTTTCTACAATTTTATTCCTTTTTTCCTTTACATTTTCTTCTTTTTTGCTCCACTACAATTTTGCCACTTGAATTTTTCGTTTTGCGTTGAGATTTAATGAAGCACATTTCCTACTCATTATGCACGCTTCATTCTTTCCTTTCTTATGAGCTGCGCTTTCGCATTCTTGCATAATTTCAATGTGTTTAGGTAAATGTGAGTGTACGAGTAGAGGTGTGTATCAGTAAGATAGGATTCATTTTTGTGTGTATGTGTGCTTATTAAACTAAACTAAATAAAACATTTATGAGATCTTGTTGGCCTCAAATTTATAAGGAGATCAACAAAACACTTTTTTTTTGTTTTTGCCTGCTTTTTCTGCGTTCTTTTTAGTTGAGTTTGAAGCAAAGAAGTATATGGGAAGATGCTTTAAAAAGATAAACACAAATTTTTCAATTTAAGTATTTTAAGCTATTTTTCACTTGTTTTTTTTCTTTCTGTTTTTCCTTATTCTTCTGTTACCCTTTCCATACATTATTTTGTTGTAGTTGCGTTGAGGATAAGAGGACAAATAGTTGAAGCGTGCGAAATTGAGTGCAACATTTTCTAGTTGAAAAAATGATTTAAGAAGCAGAAGCACTTTTTGGTGCATTCGTGCAGAAATTTTTCGCTTCCGATAAGCGAAGCCGTGAAGCGCTAAAATTGCAAAGTCCGGAATGATGAAGGCAAAAAAAAAATATAAGAAAAGTTATGGCGGAACAACAACAAAAACACAAAGAACAACAAAAAAACTATTGTACAACAATGGGAACAAAACTAAAAGCATCAAGATAAGGACGATGAGGACGATGAAATGCGATGACGCGTCACTATTAAAGCAAAAGGAAGGAAATTACATAAAGAAGAAAAGTGTGCCAGAGTCAAAGAGAGTTGGTGGGTAGTGAGTGATTGGTAAACTACAACTAAGTGGTGTCTGGTAATAGTAGTTTACAAACCAAACGAATCCAAAGTGAAACTCAATATGAAAACATAATAAAAAATAAAAAAATAATAGGTGAAGAAGAGCAAAAGGAAGTTTGAGTCAGAGAAAGTGGTAAAAAAAACAGCACCATAAAAATAGCATAAGCAAAGTTAAGTGGTGCAGTAAAGGGAACCCAGTGAGCTCTTCCCCAAGGGGATTGGGTATCAAAAAACTGAAGAGACAGTGATGGGGCAGCGGAATGGTGTTGAAGTTTTGTAGCTAAACATTTTGCGAAGCATGAAACTTTGGCAATCCGGAAGCAGCCATCGCAGTCAGTTGAAGTCATCTCAGTGAGCAATCAGTGAGAAATGAATGATGGACAGACAGATTGAGTCAATGAATGATTGACAAACCAACTGACTAACTGACTGGCAGTTACAATAGTTAGCTACTACATGCATTCATTCATTCCATCATTTGTTAAATCATTCATTTATTCATTTCGAATGAATGCTTCAAAACCATTTTTGCATAGTAGTTGCAAAAACTGCAAGGGAAATTGAGAGTGTCGGCAAGAGAGGTGGCAATCTTTGGCCTTGTCATGTCATCAGTTGAAATCAGTTGGGTTTGGGATTTGGACTTGAGTTTGGTGTATGAGTTTCTGTCTGGGGTAGCATATTAAAAATTGTAGTTTTGACGTTTAGGTTACAAAAAACTCGCAACAAAGTTTTATGCGAAAATGTTTTTTTTTTCCGAAAAATGTCTATCAACTGTGTTACTCAAATGAAGAAAAAAAAGTGACTTAAGTAAGTCGAGTCAAGTGGGAGAGAATAAGATTGCTCGGTTAGTTATTGCGTATACATAATGCAAAGTGGAAAATAGAGCAGAAAAAGCAGTAAAAATTCTACTAAAAATAGTATTAAGTATGTTGATCATCATCATGATGATGATGAGCTTTAGTTAAAATGCAAGAGTTGCTTGGTTGGTTGGTTGGTTCTTTGCGTGAAGTTCACTGAAGTGTAGCGTTCGTGTTGAGTGTTGCTGGTTTGATAAGCGTTTTATTTTCCAATATTTTTTACTCTTCATAATAAGTTTCACCGCTCGAGTGTGTGTGTATGTGCGATTGAACTTTTCTTTATTCAATACATACAATATATTCTATTTGTTGTTGTCACTAGAGTTGAGTAGTTTGCTCCTCTACCTTCTACTACACAATATTTAATCCAGTCAATGAATTTTCCAAGCGATTGCACAATGTTCAACGGCAGCAGGCAAGGAACAACAATAACAAAACACAACACAACCGAACATAATACAAAAAAGATGAACAACAAAACGTCAATACAATGTGCACTTCAAAGCAAAAGGAAAGCAAGCAGGCAAGCAAGGATTCGGGCAAGCAGGAAAGGGTATGAGCGACGCATAATATTAAAGCCAAGGTAAGGCTTTTCAATCAATGTTTGCTTGCATGTGTATGAAGTATAAGGATACCAAGTGTGTTTACGAAGGACTCCGCATAATCTGTTCTATTTGTATAAAATGTATATGTTTTGTTGATGCTCATAATGATAATGTTGCTCACAATGATGATGATGAGTTGCTGGGCATAAATAAAGAGGTGAATGAGGACGATGATGGGGAGGAAGAAAATTTATTTAAACGAAATGCGTTGCGTTGGAAGTGGAGTGTGAAAGTGAATTGAACTAAATTAAATTAAACGCTGAAAATGCGTTACTGACACAGATAAATGTTGTATGTTGTTGTTGTTGTTATTGGCCATGGCAACTAGGATTTAAGTGAACATGAATCCTGGCAAGCGAACGAATGAACGAGTGAATGTAACGAAGCGGAAGTTTGGCAAATGCCATTGCTGACGCTCATGAAATATAACGAAAAATGTGATATGTTTCATCATCATTATCATCATCATCATCGCACACACACAAATATCCGCGAACATTTTCACTCGCATAAAATTTCGAATTTCCACACAAAAACGGAAATGAAAACGGATATAAATTCAAGTGTAGCAACTACCATTGAGCTATGATAGCCAAACTCAGGCAATCCATCCTTTCCCCTATCTCTCTCTCTCTCTCCAGTTCATTATCCTTTATCTCTTTTCACTACCCACACACACTAGCGTTCAACAATATTTTTGTATAAAGTATCACTAGGCAATGTTGGCCACAATTTTTCCTGTTGCCACCATCACATCACATCACATCTTCACTCTTCCCCTAAGCGCAAGTGGAATATTTTACTATTTTATGTGTTTCTCTTCTATTTGAAATTTTATTTCTTTTCTAACCATTTCATATATTGAACAATTTCTCACTTAATTCAGGTATCAGGATTCAGTTTCCTTGTTTTTTCTTTTTTTGGCTATTGCAATCATTCTTTGTTCTCTTTATAATTTAAGTGAAATAAATTTTAAAGTAAAATAAAATAAAATTTTTGGGGAAATCAATAAATTTTATTCCTTTCAAATGTTTGTTTCTTTTTTTCCATCATTACTTCTTTTAGGATAAGGAAATGCAACTCAATTGCTAAGAACATGAACTTTGAACTTTGCATGTTTAACATTCATGACTTCAAGTCGAAATTTCATTCAACCTTTTGCTTTTTTTTCAGAAAATAAAAGGGAACATTGCTTTTCGGTTTGATGTAAAGAGTCTTCACATAAATAAATATGTAAATTCCATTAACCTAATGTAAAGAGTTATAAATCCTTGCACTTGATTTTCACTCCCCCTCTTTTTTTATGTTAGAAGTTCACCTTCTTAAACAAAAAGTGAAGCTTAATTTTAATTGAGTGCCACATTGCATTTTAAAAAGATAAAAAGAGAATGAGAGACTGCAGATATAAATAAGACTAGGGAGTGATGGAAGAAAGATTCAGGAACAAGGAGAGGCAAACAAACCAACAGACTGATAGACAGACAGGACAAAGTAACCGACAGACTAAGAATCATATATATTCGTATAATTGTTCGTTTAAATTGTAGCATGTTTGTATATCTTTTGCCACAACCGCACAAATGAAAAACTGAAGCAAGGAAACCATGCTCCTGCTCCTTGTCTTCTACTGCCCCGCTGCTGCAGCTGCTGCTGCTGTTCTACCATGCTGGGCAAGCCATTTTATTGGCCACAATGGAAAGTGCCAAATGTGGTCGAAATAAGTGAGGCAAAAGATTTTACACAACAACAACGACGACGACGACATTGAAGAGGAAGGAAGTTGCAAAAAGAGAAAGAAAGAAATGAAATGAAAGAACAACGAAAAATGGTGAAAATTTATTTTCAACTGCGACTGGCAACTGATAATGGCAACTTAAAACCTACATAAACATACTTACATAGATACAAATTTATGTATATGCAATACATACAGACAGACAGACAGATAGAAAAATAAATAGCAGTAGTTGTTGGCATTGAGAGAAAGAGGGAGAGATAGAGTGGCAAGAGGAATGTTGTAGAAGAAAGATTCGATATAAATGATGCAGACAACTAACCATTGCATGTACTTTTTCGTCTCCGGTACGCAATCTGACCCAAACCCTTCTACTCTGAGATAAGAACACAATGCAAGGAGGAGGAGAAATTTGGTAACGCTTGATGGCTTCCACTGCAATGAATGCAACATTGGAGGCAGATTCACTGATGCATTTCCTTAAACCTTATTTTTTTATTGTTATTTTTTTACTTTTAATTTTGTTGAATGTCTTTCTTATTTTATTGTTCTTCTTCTACTTTGTATTGTTATCATGTTCTCTTTCCTCTCTTCTCTTGTTATTATTCTTGTCTTTCGTTGCAGGGTGAGAAATAAGAAAGTGTTGATTTTTGTTTTCTTTTTAGATTCTTGTGTCTTTTTTGTATTGTTGATTGTTTGTTGTTGTCTCTTAAATCTTTCCTTTCTTTATGTGTATTTTTTGCGATTTTCACAAATTGTTGTTATTGCATTTAATGTGCTTCTTGTTATTGTTATTCTTGCTGCTGTCGCTGCTGCTGCTGCTGCTGATGATGATGTTGTTGTTGTTGTTATTCTATTATGCAATCAGAGGATTTACAATTGTTTTTCTTTGCGCATCTTTGGTCATTCCTTTCCCCACCACTTTTAGTACTATTTGTCTTTATCTTTATCACTCTCTCTTTGCCATTGCCTTTGCCTTGAGTCAGTCTTGTGTCATTCATGGCTTCATGGTCGTCGTTCGTTGTTCGTTTCTTGTTTTGTTATTGGCACTGAAAACTGAAAACAGCATTTTCTGCATTTGGCCAAATGCCAAAATCGATATTTTGTATTTATTTCGTTTCGTTACGCTTTACGTTTTAAATTATTCTTCTTTGAGTATCTTTCATTCATTCATTCACTCATACTCATTTATTCCATACAATTATTGTATCTTTTAGTTGTGTTGTATCTATTTAAATTGCATCGTCGTGCTACTTTTATGCCTGAAGCCAATTGAAATTTTTCTAGTCAGCAGCTTTCTTTTCTAAGTTGTAAATTATTTTTTCCTAACAAAAATATGTGCATATATACATCATCATCATCATCGTCATCATGTGACAAATTAAGCCTCGTAAAGCACATAACAAGAAGAAAAAATAACACACACAAAAAAAAAGATAAATAAACAAACAAACAAAGCTTCATAGACAAAAACATACACCTCACTCTCCTTCACCATTCACAATCTCAGTGCTTTAGTAATTCTCTTTCTTCTCTTTGGCATTCATATATTTTTCAAGGACCTTAAAGGCAGGCAGTCAAACAAGCTGCCAGGCATAGCCTCCCATGCCATCCCATCCTATCATTTTTTAGTTATGCATATAGCTGATGTCCTTTCTCTCTCAATCTAAGGAACTCGTTATAGTACAGTGGCACGTGTTAATTATTGGCAACACTGACGACACTTGAATTGCCTTTTATGCTTTATCTGACATTTGTGGCCTTTGTGGCAAGTCTCACCAGCTGCGAATGCAGCATGAGCTCGCTTCTCTCCCACAATCCTTCAATGCAGTCTCTCTTCAGTTTGACTTGATGTTGGCATTGGTGTTGGTGTCTATATCCTTAGTTAGCGCACTTTGACTGCTTCTAATGCATATGCATATCATATACATGTGTATCTCTCTGTGTGTATATGTGTGTTTGTATTTAAATTGGTTATTTTTTTTTCCTTGTTCTTCTTTGTATAAGCTTTGTCCTTTATGTTAACGCCGCGTCAGGCGCTTTTCTTTCTTCCCTACTAACCCTTCCTTCCCTAGTCATTCATTCGTTTTTATTTTTCCTTAACATGCCAACAGTAACAAGGTCATCAAGACACTAAATTCAATTGGGGTCGGACACTCTAAAGTGACTATGAATATATTTATCAGTATGTTTGTATCTATGAGTGTAAACGTATGTAAGTGTGTGTTAGTTTTTGTTTAACAACGACATTGACAGGTCACTTTGTTGGTGTTCTATCCTTTTTATACAATTTTTCCTACTCTAGCAGCCGACAAGATAAACATGACACTTGATACGCGTTTTTACTTTCATTTTTTCTCCCATTGTTGGATTCTCTTTTATCTTTAATTAAATAAAAAAAAAAATCGAAATTCTGTTTGTTTTGAGATCGCATTCTATCAGGAACTTCTATATCCTTATACCAATGCCAACTTAAGACATTTTAATTGTGTAAAATTCTAGGGTAATAAAATCTTAGGAATCTTGGGTCCTAAAGTTGTTGGTATTAAATACTTAAAAAGAAACTTACCTTTAACGGCGCTTAATTGGTTGCCAACCATTTGTTTCGCAATGAATGCTGCCATCTTTAAGAGCTTCTTCTTCTACTACTTTTTCTTCTTCTCTTTAAATCGGTTTCCTGTTTTTGTTCAAGTCCTTCGAAACCAAATCCTGGTCTTCAAACTGTAATGGAAGAAATGAAAATAAAGTAAATAATTAGTAAATTAATTAGAATTTTAAAAGCATTCTTATTGTATTTAAAGAAGCGACCTCTTACAGTCAGTAACTGAATATAATACTGATTTGTCTTAGAAGTAATCCTTATGTGTAATTTAATGGGAGGTCATGGGAATGGATTCTTTGTTATGTGCCTGCATTCTCTCTACGATCATTTGTATTTTTAGATCTTTATACAGTGAGGTGTTTCTGACAGACCACGGGGCATCCGTGATTCTTCTGAGGGAGGTGATGCCCCAGATCAGGATTGCATACCGCCATATTGGAGCTACTATTTCAAGACAAACGAGCCAAAAGACAGCTTGTTTGAGTCCCGGAGGAGCCAGTCTAGCTTTTTCAGTTTTATTAGCACCGCGTTTTAATAATCTTAATGTGTGCTCGCCATGTGAGTCGTAAAGGTAAGGCTATGCCAGAGTGCGTGCTACAAGCGATTCTATAATATTAAGCGATAACGTGCTATGAACCTCTGCATGCTTGCTTAAACATATGTAAAATCTGCCAGAGTGAGAGTGAAACCACAAGCAAGTTGAAGCTACAAAGCGAGAGCCAAGCGAACGAGTAGCTTGGAAACTGTTTTTAGCTTGATATCGCTTTGGATGTACATACATGCTTTTTGTTGCATTTTAACCTTAAATAACCGTTTACTTTTCGCATTCAATAACATGTTCAGTTCATTTATTTTCTTCAGAAATTATTTGTTTGTCACATACCTCAATCAAGATCTACAATTCATAAATCTTTTAAGGATTCCCTTCTCTTTGTTTATCTTTCCTTCTATCTTTCCGCCTCTCTTCCTATTATCTAGCTCAATCCCTTGTCTAAGAACTCAAAATGTAATTCAATCAAATAACATTTTCTTTGGTATTTTCAACAATTTTCCAATGGTTAATTCAGTTTCCCTCTAAACTGAGACAAGACAGAGAGAGAGAGAGATAGATTGATTGCGACAGTATTGAAAGAAAAATTGAATCTTGTAAACGAAATTGAATAAAAAGACACAAATTTAATGAGAAGGCGCCAGTGTGATGATGCCAAAGCAATAAATAAAGGAAGGGGAAATGAAAATGAAATAACAAAACCAAACAAACTGAAATTGTCAAAGCCTCAATAAATGAAGAAATAAATGAATGAATGATGAGAAAGGGGGACCTGTCTATAAAGTGAGAAAATAAAAGGGAACAAAGAAATAATTGAAACGATGTGAAATTGTATTCGATTGTAAAACCAAAGGACATACTAGGAGAGATAAGCATCTAAACTAAGCCAAACCAAACCAAACTAACCCAGACTAAAGGCAATCGAGTATCAAATAAAGTTTTGTTTTTTTTTTTTATTATTTTCCTTTTTGAAAGACAATATGAACAAGAAGGGAATATGAAGCTCAAAAGAACAGAAAATAAAACAAATAAACAAAAAACAAAGTAGTAAACTGTAAATGAATGAAATATTAAAGACAAACAAACATGACACTCTGAAAAAACTGACACTCAAAAACATATAAAGAGACCCAGAGATAAAGGATAAAGAATAAAATGAAAATGTAACTGAAAATGAAAGAAAATTTTTAGCTACTCATTGGATATGTAACACATTGAGCTGAGGAAACTTATAAAGAAACAAAAACAATTTGAGTTCTTCTTCACAAGATACAAAAACAAAAGCAAAAAAACCAAAACACAGAAACGAAAATAAAAACTGAGATAAGAACTCGTCAATGGGGATTTAGTTTTGTGTATGTCTGTCTCTGAATAACAAAACAACTACAACAGGAACAATAAAAATCACTCTGTACATATACATGTATGTACGTATATGTAACTGTATGCCATGTGAGCATATGTTTGAGTGTGTTGTAAGCTGAAACGATATTTGCCAATTTGTGTCGCAATCAATTTTTCTCATATGAAAATTACCAGTTATCGATATTTTGTTGCATACTTGTTTGCCATTTAAAGTCCAAGTGATGAAAGTGAAGAGTCTAACTAAACTTTTGAAGTAGGCTTAAAGTGTAGTAGTATAGTAGAATAGTAGTTTTGGAAAATAAGCAAAAACAAACTACATGTTTAACCCTTTGTCCTATAGAGAATATTGTGATTTTGTGTCGCCATTAAAGTTTGCCAGATTTTCGTTTCATTTTAAATTTGAGTAAATAAATTTGTTCTTTAAATAAATTCACAAAGGACTACTATGCATACCAATATTAATACACATAGATACGCATACTCATTTTCATTGTTCATTGGTATTTAATACTTTTGGGAACAATTTTACTATTTGCTAACCAACCTTCTTTGTTGCGTTTAACCATAAAACCAGGAACACAGGCAAGACTCACATAGACAGACAACAGAATAGCACAGTGCAATGTACTGTAGCGCCAGGATAGACTACTACTATTTCTATTTTTTTTTTAACATGTATCCTGTGTGTGTGTGTGTGTGTGTGTGTGTATTGAAGGCAACCCCCAAATGTATGCTTGTATGTTGTTATTATGTTAGTTGTTTCCTCGATAGTTCAACATCCGTAGCGCACTTTGATTTCCATGCAAATGTCTAAAAGGGAAATGAAGAACAAGTGGCAAACAGACACTTTGGAGAGTAAAAAGGGTGTGCATTCGCTTATGAAATCGACAAAGAGTTTACCCTCAATCTACAATACAACACAAAATATTTTGGCACATTTTATTTTTATTTTTTGTTGCTTTTGACTTTTCCCATTCTCATTCAATCATTTGATCATTCGTTCAGTTCAGTTCAGTTTCGTTTGTTCAGTTCGATTTCAATTCATTTTATTTCCTATCATTTCGTTCGTTTCGTTTCTTTTGTTGATTTGATTTGTATTGCTGTCTGTCTTTCAAGGAATATAATCCTTGTTCCTTTTCTAAGTAAGTATATACCTCACTGGCTCTCCCTACTATATATAGTCTTTAACTGTCTGTTTGCATGACTTGGTCATTCATCCTTCTCATTCTCTTGATTCTTTTAGTATGCAGAACATTCCAGTTTTATATTTTATTTCAACTTTATATTTTTGTTTCTTTCTTTTATATCTGGAGCTGGTGCTGGTGATGCTGCTGCTTGTGATGTTACTGATGCGCATTGGCGGAATTAGAGCAAACTGAAAACTATCATCATCGTCATCATCATCATCATCATCATTCACAGCAGCATCCAACAAAATCCGGGCAACATGATTCGCTTTGGCGCCGTCTCCTGTCTAGACGCAATGACGCGTCGCATCACTTTGCCAATCTCCATCCTATTTTCCTGCTTTCATTTTTACTGTTGTTGTTGATGTTCATGTTGTTGTTGGTGTCGTTTCGTGTTCGCCATTTTAATAACCATTTTTGAACTCAAGCACGTCTCAAACGGCATCGTTTCGTGTTATTTTATTTGCTCATTTAGGGATTTTTCGCTTTAATGTTACTTTTACCCCACTTATAAAGGATCAAACATTGGCGCCATCTTTTTTTATATTCTATTTTGTTTTTCCTCTTTCATTCTTTCATTGGTTGGTTTAAGCTATTTTTCTACTAAAAGCTAATTTAAATTTTATTTCAATCTCTTTCTCTATCTCTCCCTCTCATATCTTTTAAATTTCTTATTTATTTTTAATAAATTAAATAATATTTTTATTATTAAATCATGAAAATAATAAGAAATAAAAGAAAGCATAAAAAGTAGGACATGATAAAAACCTATTAAAAGAAAATTCAAAAGTAATTTGTAGCATATGGAAACATAACAAAGAAGGACATACGAACATACATATGTAAGTAAATCTATCTATTATTTCTGTATCTAATGTTTCCTTTGTGTATGATTGTGTATGTTGGCCTTGTTGTCTGTTGTTAACAACTAAGTCGTTTAAGATTTATGGCCTCCATTATTTTATGTTTCTTGTTTTTTTTGGCAACATTTAGCAAAACACGAACAAATTTAACAACAAAAAAGAATGTTAAACGGAAACGGAAACTTGGCTAAATGCTTCAAGTTCATGCCAAGGATCACCACTACCACCACCACCACCAACACCACACACAAAGGGAAATCGAAATCGAAAAAGCATATGAGTTCAATACATTATGACTATGGTATTTTTGGTATTGTTGTGTTTTGTTTTTTTGTAGTATTTTTTTGAGTTTCTTTGCTGTGTTCAGTTCTCAATGTGGCACCAAAACTGATTGCACTTCAATATTTTAACCGTATGGTGGTATGATATTTTTGACAGTTACATATCGAAATTGCTTTACTCTTGTTCTGCTATCGCTTTGTCATACATTTCTGCCTTATGACTTGGTATTTTATTTTGTGTTTTTTTGTTTTTTTGTTTTACTACTTCACAAAACAACATGAAACATGGCATTTTGAAGGTAACAAAATACCAATTGGTTACTCTCACTCACTCACTCTTACTCTGTCTTTCCTTCTCTTCTGTTGCCATTCCAGTTTGTAATCTCAAGGCAATGAATTATTTTATTTCATACAAAATACCATATTTTGTTCGATATTCTTTCATTTTTTTTATTTTGGGGCTTTTTGTTTTACAATTTATTGCAACATGTGTTGCGTTGACAGTTGAACTATGAATTTATGTGGCCTGCAACATGAATTTCTCATATATTGATACTAATCTCACTCTCTCTCTCTCTCTCTGGAGATATATATTTATTATATATGTTCAAAGTGGACTTGTTAAACCACTAAAGTAATTTATTTTGAAAGATTCATATGTAGCGCCCAAAAAGTTCTCATTTCACTTTAACAATGAATTTATAAAGCAAATAAGAAGAAGTTGGTGTTTTTTGGTTTCCTTTTAACATTTCAATGTAAATGAAACTCAATTTTCTGTTTTTGTTTAGAGGAAAAGTAGAAAATCTGGATATATAAACCTTGTAAAATATTTGCATTAAAAATCAACGAAACGAAACCAAATACGTCGGAATAAAAGAGAAAAAAAATAATGAAAAAAATACAAGCAAAGCAAGATAAATACAATAAAAATGTAGAGAATGAAGAAAGTGTAGTGTATAGAATAGAATACGAGTGAGGTAAAGTGAATGTGTGTGTGTGTGTGTGTAACATTTCATGGTTGAGAGCTTGTTTTATTACCGCTTCAAGCGCTTTTATTTGTTAAGTCAACACTTTTCTTGCGCTAACAAAAAAAATACAAATGTATACACATACAAGCAAATACCATTACTAATACTTATAGTATACATATAGTATTGTGTATAGATAGTAGTAGTATAACAGCTAAACATATGTAAAAACGCCTTGCAGCTCAAACAGAGATACGAATCACACTCACACTTATGGTAAATGCTTGTCACATGCAGACATCATGGAACACTTGCTGCTGTTGTTCAACACTTCTACTACTTTATTGTTAAAGTGTTGGTTATATGCATCAACAACAACAACCACAATAAGGAGAACATAAGTTGAAGTCATGAAGTCAACTTCCGTTTTCTCTACCAAATGACAATTCCTTGGCTGTGGTTCCATCATGGTTACTCCTTTGTATATGCTATAAAACAGCTCGTTAAGCTTAAAATAAGTTGCCTTCTTCTACTTTTGTTATCCTTGTTATTATTATTATTGCTACACACTCACATAGAACAAAACTAACGCAACATTTTGCATTGTGGCAAATGTTTTGCTTTCTTTCTGTCTTTCTTTGTTTAATTCAGGAAACGGAAGCAACTTTAACAGCTCAGCATAAAAAGCAACGAACCAACAAATCAACAAAAAAAAAGAAGTAACAGAAATGGTGAGAGTAAACAGGAATAAGGCAAAAGTTTTTCACAAAAATGATCCTGGTACTTATATCGCTTGCCTCTGTGGGTTCCAAGCCTATTGTTCTCTGAAAGTTATTTGTCTTGTTCTGGGCTTCTCCTCAACCATCCGAGAACGATGACGACGACTTCATCGTTTTACCTCTTCGTTTGATGGCGCTTATCTTTATCTCATGATATTAATCTTAACACCGCCAACAAACGATGACGATGACGTTACCTCCCCAATCTCCTTATTTGATTCCATTCAACTCAACTCATCTCAACTCAACTTACTGAACTATTGTACTACAATATGAAACATGAAGACAAGCAAAAGAAAAGTTTCATTTTCATTTTTCAAACGCGACGAAAAAAAAAAAAGAGTTGATGCCACCAATTTTTATACATATTCATTTCTCATTGTCCTTACACCTGCAAAACCTTTTCACGGTTTCTTTTATCATCCATCCCCCCACTCCTTTGTCATATGTAAAGTTTTGCTCGTTAAAAAGTATTTGCTTACATTCTTTCTTTTTTTTTTTTTTGAAGCACCATTTTCTTTTTCCTCAACGTCATCGTATTTGCTTTTGTCCTAAGTAAACTTATTTTGATTTTTAGTATTTTTTTGCTTTGCTTTGCTTTGGTTTGATTTGCTTTATTCTATGTATTTTTCATCATGTTCCATTTACGTGGTTTTTATCCTTGTTTCCTTTCTTTCCATTCCTATTACTTTCTTTTCTTTACATTTCGTTTTTTTTTTTTATCAATTTAACGGGTTGAAATAAATATAAAAACTAAGCACAAAATACTTTTCTTTTCTTTAACACTTGCAAAAAAAGTTGTTGATGACGACCATCATGATGATGATGATAATGTGGGTTATACCATTTGTCCTTTATGATCACCCGCCCTCCTTGCTACCATAGACACCTTTATATAGATTATTTTAGAATGAGAATGTGTTATTTGTTGTGTGAGAGTGAGTGTGTGTGTGTGTGTGTTGTTACTTTCCTTTTATATTCTAAATGAGGGAAAATCATAGCGCAAATGAAAATCATTCGAACGTAAATAAATACGTTAACGGCTTTGAAATTTTGTCACGATTTTTAAAAAGAATAATATATGACACAACTTAACACATGCACATAAAGAGGAGAAGATAGAGACATGTGTAGAAAGTTTTAATCATATATGTTTGAATACGAGGGTGGTCCTAGAAGTATGTATATGTATATGATGTTATGCCTGATAGAAGACAACAATTTAATAAAATTTTAATTAAATTAACATTAATTTGTAGTGTATTTCGAAGGTATCAATAGTATAGTGGGGTAAGGGGACTCCTGGCAAGAGTCATGGGCCACACAACCCTACCTTTCCCGAGTCGTGGTATGGTATGGTATGGTATGGTATGGTATGGTATGGTATGGTATGGTATGGTATGGTATGGTATGGTATGTCGAATGCCCGCAACCTGCTCATGTAAGTAAAAAAAATGCACGATATGATGAAGAAGTGATGACATGCAATAGTAGCTCTTCTCTCTGTGGGAGATTATAACATAATGCTGGATACAAATGTGGTGAACCTAGACTTATATGAATAGAACATTGACCTCTAAGGGCAATGGAAGAGTGCTCTTAATCTTAATTTCAAGGGTGCCTATTCTGAAAATTATATATAAAGCAGTTCCGGAGTACCTACTGCCGAGGGAATGAGGAGGGAGGTTTAGTGAAGGCACCACATACGTAGTCACAACGCTGGCTATAGGTCCGAATGGCTTTCTCCAAAGCAATAAATTGTTAAATGTGGTACAAGTTAGTCGCATTTATGTGATATGACTCTTTAACATTGATGATCTCAGTAAAAACTATTGTATATCAACTACTTCATGAGAAACTGAACCATAGTTAAACCTATTAGTTGGTTAAATTGTGAAGAGCCTAGAGAAACAAGGCAATGACCATATAAGCTTACTAAGTACTATAGAGATGAAGTAAATCTATAAATAAGCCATAGACATTATGATGGTACAGTACATCAATACAATAATAAAGCTGTGGATAGCACTTATTCATATGCTAATCATTAGTTCATACTTTAATAAGCTCAGTTTGAAATGGCATTATAATACAATGATATAGTCATGTCGGAATTAAATTATCATGAAACATTTGGTGTTAATAGATTTATTCACAATAAGAAATCAATTCTACGTTTGATCGGTTATTTGAAGAACTTAACTGATCTCTATAATAACGGACATCAAATCAAAGCTATGGGAAATGAATACATAGATAAATATTCTTCTCACATATTTTTGTCAATTTTTCTTAAGTATACAACAAGTAGGATTACCCTCGTAACTTGTTCTTCATTTCTTTACTTACATATATGTGTGTTTATTTTGCTATTGAAAAATTGTGTTTCGGCATAGATTTTTTTTTATTTTTTTTTTGTCTCCCAAATATTTGTTTTCTCATTCCACCTAAGCCTCCAATTTTATAGTTAAGTGTGTTTGTGTCTGTATTTGTGTTCGGGTAACACGTGCCTGTATTAAGTGTTAAAAATTTCATATGAACATTTTCGAGTTTGTTTTCTTCTTTTTTGTTTGGGTTGAGATTTTACTTGGTTACTTGGCATTTTATTGTCGGTTGGAATCAATGTTAATGTTTTTGAATAAATGTTACCAACCGGCAATAACAGCAACAACACGAGCAACAAAATCAACAAGAAAAATAAGGATTTTTATATCTTTTTTTGAGATTCGGACACTTTTCCTCCACGCTCTTGTTATTGTATTATATTTTTTAAGGCCCAAAGAGATTTGTGAACGATTTGTTTTGAATCAGTTAACAAGGACAAAACATTTAGGTTGATTTTCGTTTCGTTTTTCGAAAGCAAAAAAAATATAAATAAATATTCATTGATATAGAAATGGATCAATAAATTTTATGCTTTACCTATTTGTAAAAGATTTTTATTGCTTTAGTTTTCTAAGAGAAGATAATTTTCTCAGGTTTTCTTCATATGTTCAAATATTGTTGTTACTATGAATTAGAATTCATTGGATAGAGAACATTAATTTTAAGCTTTCTGAAAAGAAAATTTTTAGGATATTGAAGTTAGTTGAAGAAGAAAGTCTTTGAAAAAAAAAAACTATTAAAGATTTCTAATAGCAAAGTAGACTATTGAAGTTATAAAGTGGGTATTGTATTTGAATTGAAACAAAACAGGACACAAACATGCAATCTTCGGATACGGAGTCCGTGACAGGACAGCACTCGGCTGTTCCTGTAATCTTCATTGTTAAATCGCCACATTGTAGAATTTACTACAACAATTGGTCTTGGGATCTTCTACAGCACATCGTGGGATTTAAATCATCGTTGGATCTTCATCATCATCGTGAGATTCAAATAATCGTTGCACACATTGCCAACAGTGCAGTAGTACCGCGTATCCAGCTATCGGAGTGAGTGCACTTACTTACATACATATATGCAAAACTAGAGTAACCATAGTTCTCCGACATACTCCGTCCATTGAACAGTTCAATTGACGTTTAATCATCATCCTGTTGTGGAAGCGGAGCTATTTTTAAGATTGGCCGGCGTATTATACTATTTTGAGTCTTGATATCAGCCACTCTAACTCGTCCATCAGTGCCTGCACGCATACCAGGTATAAGACCAAGGACGCACTGTTGAGGTGGCGTATTGTCTTCATGTATCAAAACAATTTGACCCAAAGGAACCTAGATATTTATTCTTCATATATTGTTTTGATAATTTAAGATTAAAGTTAGATCTTCTTTAATAGGTAATATTGGTTTGAAATTAGAATGGCTACTTTGCCCAATCAGTAAAGTTTCTTTGTCCAATAAAAGACACATTCGCAGGCGAAAAGTGACCCCATCCATATTTAGAGCGCCACTATCGCCTACAACAATAGCAAAGTCTTACAGCCAAATACAAAACTTTAGCGTAGACTATTATGATGCGTGTTCAGAACATCGCAGCCTCCCCCACTGCCTCGCTTCCCTTACCTACAATAGAAGTTTTCGCTGTCACAGAGCCTATCATGTAAATTGGATGTTACCAAAACAAGGTTCACATGGGAAAACTTTTTCAAGCATAAAATTAAATACCATGTTACCTATGATATTCCTTCTTTTCTACTTAAAAGTTAAACTATTTATTGCCAAAATGAAATAAATTATATAATCATCATATTCTTGTATCCTTCCATGATTTCTGCTCATTTTCCCTTTGGTATTCTGTGCTTTTCCCCTCTTCAACATTTCCAATTTTCTTTATTTCTTTTGGGATGAGGTAAATCACTATTCAATTTCAATACAAATCTCATGATTGCGTGCGTCATTTTGCTTTGCAACAGCAACGTCATCTTCTTGTATAACTAAGTGAGTAAAGCAACTCAATTGTGTTTTTGATAAAAAACGGAGAAAATAAAATATCAACTGCTATGCTGCAGCAATACTTAGTACTAAACAATAAGTGAAGGAACGAAGGCATCAAATGAAGCGAATGAAAAATTGCAATTGAATTGTGATTGCAACTCACGATTACATAATACAATAAAATTGCGACGCGAAATGAAAGTGGCAACAACACAAACAACAAGAATAATGCAAAATGTTGCACAATATGTACTTACTTACAACTCTATTGAATTGAACAAGAATAAGAATACAAAATACTAGGTACATACAACAAGATAAGTATAAAGATACAAAGATAGATATTTTGTAGATTCACTTGATATATTCGATAAATACATCGTTGTATAGATAGATAGATAGGAAGAAAGATACAAGCAATCAAATTGAAAGTAAAAAACTACTAGAAAAGTGGAGGATCTCATCAAAAACTTTTTGTAACATACAAAATAAAAAAAGAAAAGAAGAAGGGAGGAGAGAAAATCAAAGCACTTTATTGAAGACAAATCAATGCCAATTTACTAAACTGGGTTAAAAGCGAACTGAAATGAACAAGTGAGTATTGCACGCTACTCTTAAGATGCCATTTTCAATTTAGTAAAGCGGCTGCAATAGTCAGCAAGAATACAGTGGAACTAAGTAAAAAATTGATGGGCAGGATGAGGGAGAGAAAGTTGAACAATAAAAATAACAAACAAGTTTAAACGCGTGCATTGCAACACTTCAAATATATCAAGAGATATCCAAGGATAGAAAGCAAACCAACTTAGATTGAGAGGGAACAACTGAGTGAGTGAATGAGTGAGTGAGTGAATGAGTAAATGTTTGAATGAATGATTTACTCTCTTTTATTGAACTAATTTTGTCAAAGAAAGTGTAGAGAAATCGTGATCAAATAAGCATCGAACGTGCTACGATTTAGAAATGATTTGCTATTGCAGTAAGTCACCCATCCATACAACCATCCATTGCCACGAGAAGTATTCACCAACAATTGTGACTAAAAATAGGCTTCCTTCCTTCCACATTCACAATCACATTGACAATCGCATTCACATTTATTGTAAAACAGAAAAACTCGCTTAATTTGTTGTCCTGTACACTCATAGTCCTGCTGCTGCTGTCGCTGCTTTCCAATGTTGGGAAGATTAAATTTGCGGCTATGTGACGGCGGCGGTGGATAATGAAAAATTCAGTGATGACAGCAAATTGTGATGAGTTTTTGTGCTGACATTGTGGGCACGAAATGAAATAATGATGAAATTTGGGGTGTGGGGATGCAACAACTTCTGCTGATGATGAGTCAAGGGAACATGAGACCTAAAATGTCAAAATTAATTTTGGGTCAAACTGTCATAATGCCATCAAAACTGTTCGGGTGGAGAAGTAGTTGGAAAGGATTGACAATACTCTGAAAGAGATACTCATGAAGAGAGAAAGAGTGATAGAGAGAGGGGCAGTGAGTATGATTTGTAAAAGGAGAAGGATTTGTTAGTGAGTTAGCAACTATGAGTTAGAGGAATTGAAGCTTATAATTGAGTATTTATGTAAAAAAACAAAGCAAAAAAATGTATCCAACATTTGTGATATATTAAAAATAATATCCTATGGATATAAAAGAAAATTGATGATAAATAACTATGACAAAAAAGAAGAGAAAGGATCAAAATGGATGATGATGATAAAGTTGTTGATGTTGTGCATACGCCTCTTAGGTCATGTAACATTTTGTAATTTTTCATTTGGCCAACGACGATGATGATGATGATGATGATGAAAAGTCATAAGCTTAATCAACATAATGATGTTATGCTTTGATAGTTTAAACATTTACATCATCATCATCATTATCAGAAAAATCATTATCAGCAGTATCATCATCACCAGTACCATGATTGTGGACCAAGCGCTCAACCAAATTTCGCGAGCGGAGGCTTTGCATGTAACAAAAATATGTCCCACTTGGATTTATTTTATGCAAAAAAAGAAACAACACACACAAGTAACAAAGCCAAACCATATTTGCGCCTGTGTGTGTGTGTGTGTGTGACGCCCAAATGTATGCATCAATTTTCATCATTTTTCTGACTTGTCAACTTCAAACTTAACCAGAAAAAAACAAACCACTGAAGGACACCTAAAGCTGATCAAGAGAATGATATGATGACAAGAAACTAAGATGGGTATGAAGGGAAGTGAAACCATCAGCCTGAGGTAAGAGATGATGAATATTTTTCTACTGACACCATCATCGCACATCACATATAATATATTAATTCTTCCTTTAGTTGTTATTATTGGTGTTGTTTTGTGTGTGATTTTTCTTTCATTTTTGGTTTGTCTTAATTTTTTTTTTTGACAACGCGAACAACTCAACTGTATGCAAATAATGTACATATATATTTTTATTTTATGTACCGGACACGTAGGTTTTGTAACTTCACCCCCTCTCTCTCTCTCTTCGTATCACTCTCTCGCCATTATTCTCTTTCTAACACATTTTAACAATTTGTGAGTGAGTGAATGTGTGATTTTGTGTGTATAAATTTCATGTTTGCTTGTGGACTCTTAATTAATGCAAAACATGGCAGGTGGCTTCCATCATCATCATTCCCAACATCATCATTTATATTATCATGATCATCATCATCATCATCATCATCAACAGCAGCAGTAGCAATACCAGGACCAACAAAGGCTTAAATGAAAACACATGAAAATACAAAAAGAAAAGCGAAAAAATATAAACCAAAAAATCCCTAGTATGTGATGCAAGTTCACCTGTTTGTTGTTGTTGTTACCCCTGCTGTTGTTATTGCTGCTGACATTGTTGTTTCTATTGTTATTATTGTAGAATATATGGTAAAAATATTGCATTGTTTCATGCATAATGAGTTCATGTAGGCTTAGGCTAAAAGATCTTTGCTGACTTTTTAATGAGTTTTAGTTGGCCTTTGTTACTAAGCTTGCATATTGTGTGCAATATTAAAACAAACATATATCTAGGATATTGTCTGTGTGGATATGTCAGTGAGTGAGTGAGTGTATGTGTGTCATTGTATATCTACATATGTATGAATGTGTTTGTTAATTAAAGTTGGCCAAGAGACACAAATAATCATGTTTTATTTATTTTATTTCCTTTGATTAAAATCTCTCTCTCTCTCTCTCCTCTATCTCTTGGTACAATGGATGAAAAACTTTCAAAATATTTAAGTTTACTTATTTTTATACAAGATAAATTTAACTTTTATTTAATATAATGTCCTTGTCAAATACTGTTCATTCAATCATACTTCCAATCATTCTAATAAATTATGTCATTCAATGAATTTGACTTCATCAATGACTTTCACTCACTCACTGACTCACTGAATGCTTTGTCATTTTGACTATTGTCACATTCTTTTATTTATATTCCTTTCTATTTCATTTTATTTCCATTTTCCATTTTATGAGTTGCCTTCATATTTTTGCAACGTTTTCATTTTCATTTCTATTTCCATTACATTTTTATAGTCATTTCATTTTTTTTCTATTTTTCTGTTGTTGTTTTTTATTATTATTATATTTTTCTAGTTGATTTGTGTTTGTGTCATTGACGAATGAATGAATGAATAAATGAAAAGCAAAAGGAAAATATTTTTTTATTTGTTATGTCATCATTGTTTGTTAGTAATTTTGTGTATTGACTCCTTAATTTTGTGTGGTGCATCAAAAAAAAAAAAATATTATCATTTCAGATATTTTTTTATTTTATTTTTTGTTATATTTTTTTTTTTATATTATTGTTTGTGACATTTTCGTTCTTTTCTTTTCTTTTTTTTTTGGTTTTGTTTTTATTTCTTGTACGTTTTATGAACTCTTAAGAGGCAATTTGACTTAGAATTGAATTGATATTTCACTGTTATTGACATTAACATGATAACAGAAACAGAAATAACAAAAAAGACTAGAAAAGAATAATAATAATAATAAGAAAATGTAGTCAGCATAAAATTGTGTTAATAAAGATAACAAAAATGAAGTGATGCAATAAAATGGAGAGAGAATGTAAAGAATCACATTCTAAGGCAATGATAATTTTAAGAACAACTTGCATATAGGTTAGGTAAGGTTAATAAGGCTGTTCGCGAATACACACGAGTACACCCAGAAGCCTTATGGCCCATTGTGAATACTGTTTGTAAATGAAGAAAGGAAATGGGGTGGGGTAACGTTTGTGAGAGTTTTAGTTTATCAAATGTTATTCCTAGTTGGTCTCAGAGGTATCTCTCAGGCTCTGAAACTCATGTGAGGAGTCTACAGAGCCAGATTCCTCAGTGGTTATTCGCCAAGCTGCCCATCTTATCGAAAAACGATTCACTGAGATTCAATGAGAAGACCTGAGATCAGGTCGTTCACATTGGTGGTGTTGAATACTCTCTGATTCTTCCTCATCTTCACAGCTATGACAGAAGTTTTGATATGGAATTGCAACCTATGGTCCATCAGCCTGATTGTGCAGTGCTGCGAATCATTTTCTTGTCAAAGTAAATTCGAAGTATGCTATATTTTCTTTATGACTATGCACTCTGAGTCCTTACCAGTTTCATTGAGATTTTAAACTTTTCGAATCAAGAATAGACTATTCAAAATTGATAAAAAAAAATATAAATTACAAAGGATGAAGTTGTGTTCTTCTACATTCACAACTTATAGATTCCATCATTATCGAAATTTAGTTCACAATTGAAGGAGAACAACATTAGGAGTGAAGCTTCAACTATATTGATGTGTGTGTAATTGAAAATTGGGTCAAATGATGATGATAAATCCCACCAAGGCCAGCAAATGCAATCATTTAAATGCTGTCATAATGCATATTTAATGATAGAATCTCAGCTCTTGAAGGCCATTAAAATAATTAAAAACCAAAAATAGACTCACAATAAAATATTCTTGTATAAAATAATGTCACAGATTTTGAACTAAAAGTAGAAAATTTTGTGAAAAAATAAGCGCAAACCCTTTACTCATCAGATTCATATACTTATAACTAAAATTACTGTAATCGATTGGAAATACTTGCCCCATAAGTAAAAAGTTATACGTTTTAATGTTTTCAAATATACAAAAACTTATCTACATTGAAAATTAATGTGTTTCCCTGTTTTTTATTTCTTTTAATGTTTTTACTTTGCCAAAAAATTACTTTCACTTCTTAATTTTGCTTGCTTATATAAATTTCCCTTAAATGTTTTCCAGTTCGTTGAGCATGTTCAACAAGGCTTACAAGAAATGTGAATGCCACCTACATTATTTATACATTCTCTCACACACACAAACCCAAACTAAGGTACACATCAGTCCCATCAACCTACATTCAATGGCATCATTAAATTGCGTTGCTCTTAAACTGATTGCAAAATTTTAAGCAACACAAAAAAATGTCCTGTGCATAATTTATTTAATGCACACATAAAATGAATGTTATGAACTTTTATCCTTGCAGATGCAGCAGTTTTACTCATTCAGGTAAAAGGAGAACCGCTTACAAAATCTCAAGTGTCACATGAGTACTATATATATTATTTTGGTTTGTAAATACATTTGGTAGTTCATATTTGGTTTGATGTTCATTGCGTAACTAAGTTGTGATGCTTTATAGAACAGAAAACTTTGTTTATTTAACAAAGATTAATAGAATTTCTTCTTAACTATGACATGTTAACAAATATTACACAAATCGATCGATATTTGTACCAAAGAAGAATGAGATGATGCTTCTTAAGCATTTCATTTCATATGTATTTTATGTGGAAAAGTAAAGAAATTAATTCGACACCTGAAAAGGATTTATTTACTCAACTTGTGTTACATAATTTATTTGACAATTTCTCTCTTATTTTCTCACACTTCACATTCTATTCACTTGTCTATGTTTGTCGACTTTATTCAACACAAATTTCATGCTTCATTTATGTTTCAATTTCATCGAAAGTACTCAGCATAAACTGATTTCAGATACTTAGAATCCTATAGCTCTTATAGATTCATACTGACAAACATGTACAGCATTACTTGATTCGGCTTAATGCAAAAATATCAGAAAATTTAAGTATACTCACACAAATCAAATGTGGATTTGGGTTTGTTGGCAAATGAAATAAATGGAAATGAAGACGAAACACAAGAAAAAGTATTAGGCAAAACTACAAAATATATTTACCAAAGATGGATTTAAAAATAAAATATTGGAAATATCATACGAGTAGTAAAATGTATTGTGGTTGCAGTTGTAATATTTATATCTATAAAATTTCTAACTAAATACCCAATAGTACGAGGGTTCACTTTAATATTACTGGCCTAGGCAACGTCAGCCCGTTTCCAAACGATAATTTCGACGTGGATTATCAAGACAAGATTGCTTTGATGAACCTAACTCTTTATAACGTCCTACAGCACTGTAAAAATCTGGTACGTAAGGCACGACAAAAGTTTTGCAATCTGGCAACACGTTTTGTCAAATCGACGCTATTTGGTACATAAAACGGAAACTAATAATGTTAGATCGGCATGTGATATACCGTGAGATTGAGGCAACTGTGGCCATTCATTTCACCCCACATACATACAGTTTTGCACGAACACTTAGCTGCGAGAAAACTACTTGCGCGTTAAATCCCGTATAATTTAGCAATCGTTCAGAAAAAGACTCGTGTCAATTGGAACAAAAAAATGCTTAAAGAATACCATCGTGGTGCTTCGAAATCCAAATTTAACATTGTAACAGATAACGAATCATGGAACGATTTCGAAGCAATGGTAGTCTGTTTCTTTGGAATAACCGGACATATCGCAACCGTGCCAAAAACGGTCAATTCGGAGTGGTACATGACCATCTGTTTGCCAGAAGTTTTTGGTGAAAATGAGGAAAACAAACGGTCAAAGTCGGTTCATTCTTCATCATGACAATGCGAGTTCTCACACTACGGCATAAACAGCCGAGTATTTGAAGGCACAAAACTTTGAATTGATGGACAATCCGGCGTACAGCCCCGATTTAGCACCAAATGATTTCTTTTTGTTCCCAACAGTGAATAACAAATAACGTGTTCAACAACTTTCAACATTCAAAAAGCATGTTCTGGAATAACCTTAATCGGAGTGGAAAAAGTGATTCAAAAATTGGTTCAAACGCATGCAAAAGTGTATTCATCTTTATGGAGAATATTTTGAAAACAATAAAACCAATTGCGATCATAAATAAGTATTTGTTTTTTAATTATTTGGCTTGAAACAACTGAAAGCAACCCTCGTATAACAAAATAAATTACACATATGCACTGCACTTGTACAGCATTAGTATCAAAATAAGACCTGAATTCTTGTTCTCCCACTCACTTCAATTCCTAAAAGCAACAGCTTTCAGGTTTACAATAATAATAAAAAGAGTATTTTTCTTTTTTTTTGGAATAAGACTTGAAAGCATTTCAATTTAAGGAAATGAAAATTGTCTTTAGCTAAGCCGCTTAACTTGACACATTTTTGAAAATCAAATTTATCTTGTGTAACCAAACCTACGTAATGTAAAGGCTTTTCAAAATATAAAAGTGATTTTTGTTCTTTGTTGTCTTTCATTAAATATTTAAAATTTTAAAACTATCTCGATACATTTACATAAATGTTGTGTAAGAATAAAAACTTATATAAACACAAAGAAATGATATAAATTCAAATGATATAAAAGAAAGAAAGTGAGAAAGCATATTTCAATTCATATCAATGGACAAAGCAAATAAACCTAATGGTATACTGGGAATACTTCAGCTGCAATTCATTCATTCATTCATTCAATGGTTGGTCTTTATGTTGTTGTTTGTTTTTTATGATAAATGAAAATAAGAAAATATTCTACAATACTCGTACAATAGAATACAATAAAATAAAACAAAGAAATCATCATAGAGTATAGTGTATGGTATAAAAGAGAAATTATCAAACAAATGTTGTAGTATAAATTTAAGTAATAATAGGCCAAAAGCACTTTACAATGAAATGAATGAATGAGAAATTGGAAAAATAGAAAACCCACACACACACGCACAACAGGACAAAGAAGAAACTTGCTGCCTGTGCCTCTCCTCCTTCCCAAGAGTATTGAAGGCTCAAAGGAATACAAAATACAAGACAACAGACAAATATGAGTTAAAACAAAAGGGTAAAACACCATTATTTGTGGTTTAAAGAAAATGAAAATATATATAAAATTGAAGGTAGCAGAGAGAAGGACAAGAAAGATATTTCGATATTATACGGAAAACTCAATGGAGCACTAAAGGTGAAACGGCATCCAATACAAACCAAGACAACACAACATAACACAGCAGAAACCAAGCCAACACACATTGATCTAAACCAAATAAACAAACAAACAAATATGATATACATAAATGAAAGCACAAAAGTATGCTACAAGAAATGAGTAAAACCAATCACATAGAGAAAAGCCAACCCACATACGAATGAGTATTGTTTTGTTCCTGTGTCTGTGGCATAAAGCAATTCTAAATGGTTATAGTAGTACGTTAGATATATTTTGGGCACGTACATTGTTGATCTTTCATATATGACATTTGTATTTATCGAAGTAAAATTTATTATGATTATTACGTCTACAACAACAATGACGACGATGGCTGCTATGTAGGAAGGACTAAGGAACTGAGTAAGTGAGAGAGTAAGTAAGCTGAGCTCTACTGAACTGAAATGAGCTAAGGAGTTGTATTGCTGCTGCTGCTGCTATTGCTGCTATGGTGCTGCTGTATTGAGTAGTACTCTAGAGTTTTGGTGGCAACAATGTTTGACGTAGGAAGACAATAACAACAACAATACCACTTGGCATTACTTGTGGGAAATCAATTTTATTGCACGCCATTTGCTCCTACAACGGCTTGTGGCTTCCGCATCAACATAAACGTCCTTTAGAACACTGCCTTGCTTGACTGCCTTGAAACGCTCGGTTGAGTTTCAATTTACTACTAGCTTATTCCACTTCTTCTTAGAATTTCCGCATAATATTCATCTTCATTCTTCAATCATTTACCAAGTATAATGAGATGGAGGAGAAGTTAGAGTAAAGAGCGTGTTTGAACGCTTGGTGTGGCATAAAACAATAAAGTGCATAACTTCACGCTTACCAGGAATGTCATAACTTTATAAGATTGTCCACCCTCCACCCCCATACATCACACATCTTACTTACAACACTAAGTATATAGATCTGTATATACTGAGAAAAATGCTCTCCTTTTCAGTGACTGAAATGGGTGAGTAAGCTTATGTCCTACTAACTACAACAACGTGATTACATGCCTCAACATGCAAAACGTGCTAAAATTTCAGAACCAAAAAAAAAGGGAGAAAAAAAAAACAGAATAGAAAAACCAGAAAAGGAATTTTTTAATAATGATAAGCATAGCAAAATTTATGCAATTCCATGCACTTTGAGGTAGAGAATTTTTGTTTAAAGAATTTTATTAAATTTCATAAATTCTATTAAAAATAAATACATTTATTTCTGAATAATTCCATTTATGTAATGAAATCGGAGGGAATTAATACTAATAATGCGTATACGCAATGTGTTACATGAAATGAATTTCAATGGAAATTTGTGTGTAATCTAAAACCAAAACTAAATGAAAAATATACTGTACTTATATTACAGAATCAGGTAAGTATCTCATAGAAACATAACATGATTGTACACAAGTAAATATTCAATATTTATTTCGTGGAAATAACAAAATTTACTAGGAAATTTGAAAGAAGGAAGAGAGAAAGAGTAAAATGTTTTTTTTTTCTGTGGTTTGGGAGCAGATCGGAATACCAACAACATTGAATAATTTGATGCCGTTGCGTAGATTATAATCTATGATTTGAATAAATTAATTAAAAATGCGCGCAGCTGTAATGGTACCACGAAGGAGAAGAAGAAAAATGCTACGTTGGCAAGGACAACAACGCAACTATGACGATAAATATACATAATTTTATTCTCTTTTTTTATTTTGGTATATCATATATATTTTTTTTTTTTTTGGTCAAAATTATGTAAATAGATACAGAAAACTCTCCCTTCCAAACTACCAAACAAGAAAAAAATAGACTCTCCTATATGCATGACTACGTTCGACAATAATAATAACAACAACAGCATGGAGAATACTAACCCAAAAAAGAACCCCCTAGAAACGCCAACGGAAGCTCACCAAAAAAAAAAAAAGAAAATAGAAAAACTGAATATTAATTTTAGCCACAATAACAGCAAAAGCGGTACTCTATGGGTGTCCTAGAAAAAAAATATCTAACAAAGGCATATCTAACTCAACTGAAGTCAACTCAAGCTGAACAAAAATATGTTCATTCATTCATTCCACCATTACCATGAAACTCTTATCTCAAAAATTTGTTACGTTTGTTACTTCATACTACTTACTTCTTACTATGTAGAATGAATGAGTAAATTGAGTCCTCCATTGTACTATGTAGATGACACCTTCAGGGCTCTCTTAGTACTAAAAACATAAGCCCATGACAAGCTAAATTCGTTTGCTATGCTGTGTGTTTCTGTCTAGGTATTTGTGTGTTGCTCTGTTTCCCTCTCCCTCTCCCTCTGTATGTTGCTTTACTAAATAGCCTGCGACGCTCTGAAGTCCATAAAGGATAATAATAAAGTCGCGCATATTGTTTTTATGAGGCGCGAGCAAAGCTTCCTTTAATAAGGGACACACACACAAACACCATACACCGTTAGCATGAAATCCCAATGGGAAAAAATTTATTAAAACAAGCAACGCAAAGTAGGGAAAGCATATTAAAGCAGGATATTGAAATAGAGAAAAAGAAGAAAAACAGCAGTCCTTAAGTGTAATGCGTATGATGAGAAAAATTGTAAAACCAAGTTAGACCAAGCGGACTAAGCTGAAAATTTCATTAGACAACTGCAGCTGCCTGCAATTTGCCAAGTAAACTCCTTAAGATGTTACCATTTTATTCCCCTACATTGGGTTGGTTGCTTGGCAACCACACACCCACTAGGCAAATGTTTGTTAAAATTCTCTAGCTCCTCTTTGTCATACTAGTAGTATTCTCTTCAACTCTTATTAAAACACTGACGAGCCGCGCTGAGCCAGCTTTGGGAGTTAACTCCATTCTCTGATACTACTAGCCCCTCTTCCTCATGGTTTCAGTTTGCTCTTTTACCCAAGCGACATAGAGACAGTCAGTATTTTGCTCAGGTCGCTGTTAGTTGTCTTGTCACCTGCGCGTTGATAACTAAATCCGATTAGTCTTGTTGTAGCGCTGCTTTTGATGCTCTTTGCAACTTTATTTCACTTTTTCTTTATGTAGTACTAGTATGATTCCCTGTGTCACTCGCAGTTCTCCAACAACAAATGAGGAGATGATGATGAAGAATGAATGGATGGATGAAGAAAGGGAAACCCATCCAACAGATGCTTGCAGTCAGTCTTCAAAGTTGTAGTACTAAGTAAGGTATGGTGCTGCGCTATCTTTATTGTCAATGTAACTGGTATGGTCTGGTCTGGTCTGGACTAGTCTAGAGGTCTTTCTAGTGTAAGGTGACTATCAGAGGGCATACTCAGAATGCTTTGACAGCTCACTAAAGCCATTTTCGAAAGTAAAAAAACACAAAATGAATGAAAATTGTGAAAGAATGATGATGATGGTGGAGGAGGAGAAAGAACTTTTTTACTTTAAGCTTGCATTTGCGACGACTTTGTCATGGATTTGTGTGCAACTTTGTTAATGTTTTTATTTTCTTTATTAAGTTTTCCAACCTCTCCATATACATCAACATCAGCATGTACTTGTATACAGTATACTTGTTTATTGTATATAAAAATCTGTCTCATCTTTCGAACTAAGTACAAGTGAGAGTGAGTAAGTTGGCCAAAGTACTTTTGGCTTAAGTACAAACAAAGTACTTACTAAAGAAGGCCATAAATAAATGGCATATGAAATGCGTTCACATTTATAAGGAAAACATATGAATGATTCTATAGGGAGACACAGAAAGAAAAAAAGAAAAATATCACATCTTGGTGGCCTTCTTGTATGGCATATCCTTTTTCTTTAACTAAGAACAATTTTAAAGCACGAATGAAGTCATTAGTGAAAATCTGCACGTTTTTCACGATCTTTTTTTCTATTATTTTTCCTCTCTGTTTCAAGTTCGTAAGATATTTTCTTTAGTGGGTAAAAGATAACATATAAAGACACAAAACACACTCCCACCACCACAACATTTGACATTAAAAAAACAGAAGCTTTTCTTTATACATTTGTTTCTATGTGTGCGTGTGTAAAATGTAATTGTATAAGCACATAAGTGTGTGTGTGCGAGTCCTTTTTGCTTTACCCTAGCAAACGTTTTAAGAATTTTTAATTATTTCTATGACGCAAATGTTTTGAAACGGAATAAGAAGGACAAATGGAAAAAAGTTGAAATGAAGCAACTAAAAGACTCAAACGAATGATTTTATTATATAAAAAATATTCTATGAGATACCAAAGAGATAATATACATTCACTGTAAATGACATCAAAGCCAAAGTGATACTAAAAGTCTGCTTTATCAAAAAGGATATGCCACATAACATTTATGTCAGTTCAGTTCAAGTAGACAAGATCTTTTAACAGATTTCATTTGATATTTTTGAAGTTTGAGTTCAAGTTAAATTCATTCATTCATTCATCCAGTCATATCCTTTTTGCTTATCTTAGTGGAAGACTTAATGCCAAGGCACTTGTCATTTGGTAAAATGTTTAAGTTATGCCAGACCAAGATAAGCTTATCATCATCATCATCATCATTCTCATGCACAAAAACTAAACAAAATCTGTAGTTAAAATGTGAGTGTGTGGAGGAGTGGAATATTCTCTTATGCTATCTACTATATAGACAACAGAAGAAAGACTATAAAATTCAACAAAAGCATGAAATTTTAATCATTGATAAAGCCTTCATAGAATATGGAAATTATATATATTTATAGTTCAAATGTGCCAGGAACACGCAATGGAATCGAATGAGTGAATGAATGAAAGATGTTTCTGTGACTGCACCCACACAACAATGTGGAAATATCAAACAACAAAGGAACATAAAGAAAGCTAAAGAATAAACATCAATAAAAAGAAGTTAATTTGTTTGTGGTTTTTTGTTCTTGTTTTTCTATTTTTTTATGTATCCAAAAGTTAGTTTGCGTGTCTCAGTGCCACTTCCTACTGTTTTCATGCTATAAATTAAGTTTGACTTTTGTTCACCATTTTTCTAGTTTTCGACATGCAAAATACGAAAATAATATGAATGTCAAATAAACAAATGACGCAGATGGCAAGGCTGATGATGTAAAATCACCCATTTTCTTAGTTTGTGTTGTTTTCTTTGGTTCTACCTTAAATTGTTTGTATCTGTTAATGAATAAATCAATCACACACTTATGTACTCACTGCCTCACTCACTAAACTTTAATGTCACCTTTAAGGTTTTCTTTTTCATTTGCTTTCTTTTTGAATTTTCCTTCATTTTTTACTGATGGACGGTAGATAGACGGACACATTGCTTTAATACGTTAATTACATTTAAATTAGGCAAACATTCAAAAGACATAGTACACACAGACACATACAGACACCTTGTGACTCAAGGACTGAAGGACTTCCTGAAAAAAAGCTTTACGTGTTTGCTTAACTTTGAGCATGTCAAGTTGATTCTTTTTTTTGTTTCATTCAGGTGTTTTTTTTTTCTTTTGTTTTTAGTTAAATTTTGTTTGCGTCTATTTTTATGTGTTTTGCCTGGCTGTGCCTACTTCTCAAGGATTCACTTATCAACAACTTGGACAAATGTCGCTACGTGCTAATGTCAGAAGTTTATTGTAAGCAAGCAGCAAATGACTCACTGAAGAATGGACAGGTAGATAAGCAAACAAACAAACAGACAGACAGGCAGGTAGACAAGTCAGACAAGGGTAAAAGGACCACGAGTTCTTCTGAGTTTTCTCTATTTCCAATTTATTTTACTTGATTTCTATTTATTGCGCTTTCACTCCAATTGACATCATGGTGAAAATGGTAATTATATTTGAATAAATTACGAATGCTTAACACACAACACAAAGTGTCAAGTGAACATTTTGAGTAAGAGAAAAAGAGAAGGGACTTTTGGTTTGAGAAAATAGAGAAAAATGTCAAAATAATAAAGCCGCTTAACCATTTGATTTAGGTCTCTCCAAATATTTTTAGAATTATTCAAAACTTTATTTAAAAGGACTCTTAATTTTCTATTCACTAATATGAACTCTTATGTTGAAAATTATAAATATATTAAAAGAAAAACTTACCAAAATTTATAGATTTATCTTGAGATTTTTCAAAATGTTTCTGTAAGTAAAAAAGAAAATAAATTATTCATTAATAAATTCATTTTGTTAAAGAAAAACGTGGAATTCATGAGTTTTTAATAAATTGCAAAATGGTGGAATTAAATTCCTTCATTACATGTATTTTTGTATCTCAAAATTTATTGACTTTTTCAACTTAAGGGATTAGCGTAAAATCCTTTTGACTAAAAACCTATTTTTTGCCTTTCCTTTTTTTGTATTCAAACCTTTTTTATACAATATTTATTTACCTAAAAAGTCTACAGACTTTTCAAAGTCAACAAGGTCCACCATCACCACCACCATCGTCGTCAACATTAGCAATGAATCCTTGCTAGGTAAGTTAATACTTTTCAAAAACACGCGCAGGATATTTATTATAAGTAAGGGACCATTACCTAATAAGTTAAGAGGCACACGCAAAAAAGGACATAATCGTTGTACCTTAGTTAAAAGTAAAGTAAAGTAAAGTAAAGTAAAGTAAAGAAAAAAACGATAGCCAACAAGCGGAAGTAAATCGAAACGAACCCATTTCAATCTATTACCCAAATGTGAAACGCGAAGCTTAAAGCTTTATTGGATGTCCTTTTTTTAGGGATGTGGGCATGATTTGATTCTTATTCTTAAGTCAGGCAACAAACAGATAGACAGAAATATAAAGAAAAGGAAAAAAGTGTGTGTTTCGTCGACGTCTCAAATGTTTTCTCATTGCCAAAAAAAAAAAACATTTCAATTATGCGCATATTTTGACACCAGAAGTCAACTGTAAACTGTGCTCTAAGTTGCCCCCCTCTCTGTCAGTCTCTCTAATGTCCTTTATCTTTATTTTGTTTCATTGTCCTTGCCTGCTACGTTTTTGGGTAAATATCAACAACAACAATCATCAGCAGCGTGCGTAGCTTTCTTGTCCAAAAACAAGTCAACAAATAAACAAAGTTTGTTTGTTCTGGAGTCATGGCACATTAATTTTCATCATCCTCATCTTCATCATCAACAACAACAGCAACAACAACATTTTCATCAACATTATTATCGACATCATCATGTCAAATGGTGTCAAACTCAACTAAAAAATAAATAAATAAATAAACTGCAAGTTCTTCTTGTCTTAACTGAGTCAAACTGAACAAGCCAAATCGAGTTAAAAAAGGACAAACTCAAAATATAAGGAAAGCAAAATGAGTGGTTATACACACATACACATATCAACACTTACTCATATATAGGAATCATCAAAAAATTGGCAACGCAAATAAATGTCAAAAAAAAAAATATTTAGGTTTCTTTGCCTTAGTTTTACCTTATTGCCCTTTAGTGATTCTTGTTATTTTGTACATTTACTTTTGTTCTTTTTGTTGATTTTATTTTGTTTTATTTTTGTTATATTGCCAACTTGTCGTGCTGTCTGTTACTGTTTGTTTGTCTGTCAGTTTCAAGGCAAAATCCTGACAAGTTTTTAAACACTCAATAAACAATGGCAGTGGAAAGTGAAAAGTTTCATTGTCTACTTCCTTTCTGATTGTTAAATTTTGTCTTCTTACTTATTTCTGTTATTGCTTCACTTTATTTACTGTTGTATGAGGTAGGAGTTGTGATGGGTAGTTTGGGGTTTCTTTGAACAATGAATGATGTATGCATTGATTTATTGACAAAGTCTCTTTTTGTTAATGAAAAGTGAGCGCTCATAATTCTTTGTCAATAATTTTTGGCTTTTTAGCAAAGTCAAATGAAGAATTTTTAAAAAGGTTGCCTAACGTACACATACTTAAAGGACTTAGTTTTTGTTTAGAGAATACAAAAAGGGACTTTGTGAAAGAAATACTTTTGAAAGGATTATATGAAAATGTTTGAAATTCAAAGGAAACTTTATAAAGACCTTCTAATTATGTTTGTTTAAGGTACTTTTTCCAAAGAGACACTAAGAGTCTTATTGTTATTGAGCTCTCATTATCATTCAGGGTACCATTTCTGAATTTTGTAGTCGACCCCCAACTTGAATCAATCCAGAAGTATCTATCCACGGGTTAAGTGAGAGCAGGAAGTACTCCTTTCATTTCTATTATTTTGTATTCACTGGAGTTCACCTGATGAAATGCTTGATTAAGAAATTAGTTTCCATATTAAAAAGATTTTCCGTTAACCCAAGCATTGCTAAAGATTCTCCATTATTCGGATGTGTAAATTTGTAGAGATAGACAAATACACGCCATTAGTTTCCGAAGGAATTTAATAACTTGCTACTGAGTGATGAATCGACTTGAGTTGAGGTGGAAAGTCAAACTTTACTGCGCTTCTCGGGTAAATCTGATACAAGGTTCATAGTTTTTGGACAATAGGTACAATCTTGAAGATGAAAAGATGGTCTACGTTACCAGAGATAAAAATCAATCTGTTGTTTGGGGTCTACAGGTTTCATTGTAGTGGGTACATGATGCCAACTCATATTGGCAGTAAGTGATTGAATCTATGCAATTCTGGTGGGGACGAAAACTTTGAATTAAGCCTGTGCTTCACGTTGGAAGAATAGTACGATCTTTGAGTCCGACTAGTAATAAAACTAACAGTTGAGTATAGATGAGAAAAGTTGAGCCAAGCTAAGGCACCGCCAGGTGCAATGTAACTATTCTAGATTTCAGGGGTTTTACAGTATCAGACTAGAAAAGACAATAAATCTAGAAGACACTTGAAAACTAAAGGTGAGTCACATTCATAAGGTTCTATAGGTAAATGATTGATGTGCCTCATCAACTACTGGCACTAATTTGTTGTTGATTAATTTCAATAAATATACACTAGCACATGACCATAAACCTATTCATTAAACTACGCATATTTTGGTCTACATTTTTCCTCATAACTAATACCTTCATCTCCTTTTTCATTCACTTCCCATTTAGAAATAAAGAAACTACTACCCCTTTTAATATTCCTAATTAATATGGACATATTCACATGACCACTTGGGATTCAAAATTGACTATAACTTTTTCTTTAATACACATAAATACCAAGGGATTAAACATAATAAATTCAACTTAATAAAAACAAATTTTCGCTTTTCTATTTATGTGCGAGTTTTTCCCACCATGAGTTTTCATTGACCATCCATACCAGACCGTTTCTTATGTTAATCAACAAAGGGATTTTTACTTTACTTTCTTTTAGTTATGTGCTATATAGTATTTTCCCCCAATTTGTGGTAGAGTAAAGTACTTCCTTAAATTACATTCATAGCTCTTCACGCACCACGTTCAATGCAGCAAAAAAAAAATGAAAGCGAAATAAGAAATAAGAACTACAACAATAAACACAAGAGATAAAAGAAATTGTGAAAAGAAAATCGAGTGAAACGTTTGGAAAAGTTTTTCTTTAAAAAAAATAACAAAAATGGAGTGAAAATATTACACAAAAAAAAATAACGGAGCAACAAAATTGTTAGTTCAAAAAACAAAGTTACGAACAAATTTCAAACACGTCGCTGTCGAAAACCCCAAAACGCCAAAAGACACCAAAACTGGGAAAAAAAAAAATGTGAAGATGGCAAGAAAATGCTCTGGTGAGAGTAGAAAGAGGAACATGATGGTAAACTCTAGTAAAGATGCTTCCACTTGAGTGTGTGGACTGTAAGTTATTGTATGTAGTTAGTTAGTTTGAGGTTAGGTTATTCTGACGCCGCCGCTGCCAAAAACTTGGTTCATGGCACGTTCACGCCTCACGTCTGACGCTTGTTCTTTTACACTTTCAACCAACCACTCTTCTTCAGTATTTATCTTCCTCACTTGGTTTTGAGCTTAAAGTTTCTTCTGGTTTAGTTCCTTGAGTTTTGTTGCTGGTGAAGATGTAGAGGGCACGTGTTTGGTTTCAAAGCGGAAATGTCGCCCTAAGGCGGCGGGTGTTGGAAATTAATTGTTCGATTATTAATCTGATCGCATTTCGCCAAATCAGAAGCAAAGCAAAGAAATAGAAAAGATAAAACGGAACCCTTGAAACATGATGAGCGTCATTAGTCTTACTAGTACAATAATTCTAAAAGTTCCTTAGTTTGAGGATCAAAAATATGTCATTAAACACAGTTGAAAAGCAAAAAATCTTTAATTATAACAAGATTTTGTCTTAATATACAATATATTGTAAGAGTAGTGTCATTCCATTTTGTTATTATTGCATATACTTTCACAAATTTACAGTTTCATTTGGCACTTGATTGCAACACTAATTGCAATTTAATCGATGAATACAATACAATAATAAAGAAAAGAAAATATCTCTGCACTCAAATGCTTCTCTTCGTATATGAATGAACCCAAGTTTTGAATGAATAAATAAATGAATGAATGAATAAATGAATTAAAGAATGAATGAGTAAATGATGATGAGAGTAAGTGATTGAGTGAATGAATGAGTAAATGAAGGAATGATGGATTGAACTTTGAACTCATCCAGCTTGGCATGTAACGAAGTGAAGTGAATTGGAATGAACGATGATTCAAATAAGAGAAAATAATGCATTTTTAATTTAATTAAAAAATCGAGTGACACAAAATTGTTAAAATGAAAAGAAGAACACAGAAAAATGGACGGAAGGAAGGAAGTAAGGGTAAGTAATGCAAAAATGATACATAAATCAGAGTATTGTATGAGTAAATACTGAAGAAGAGTAAAAGCAGAGAGAGGAGACAGAGGACAATAAGTAAGTAAGAACGAAATATAAGTGATTGCAAATAAAATACTAGTCTGAATGAGATGGACAGAACTCTTTTGCAAAAAGAAGTAAAAATAATCAACAATAAGAATTCTCCTTTCGAAAATTCTGTTCATTGATTGTAAAAATTTACTTTTATTTAATTTGCAAGAAACAACAAATTTTTACTTAAAACAAAATATTAAATAAAGTGAAATTATAAATAAATAAAAATAAAGAATAAATAAATGAAGTGAAATGGTAAGTTGAATAAAACATTGAAAATGGAAATAAAATTGAAAGAATAAAATGATAATAATAAATTATAATAAATGAGTATAACAATAGACAATTAGAAAGTTATGAAATCAATAAGAAATGTTATATGAAATTCAAAATAATGTTAGGTGTACGAGGTCCGATTTTTGCCTATTCCAAAAAATGAATCAATGAATTTGTATGAAATTTTGTGTGAAAAACAAAATTAAGTGCTCGGACGTATTCCGAATGTTGACTGTGGCATATGGTGAACCTACCTTGGACCAAAGCAACATTTATCGGTGGTACAAAATGTTCTCAGAGGGCCGAAAAGCCTCGAAAAGCGTGCCGGACGCCCGTGCACGCCAACAAGAGACAAACCCATTAACATAGTAAAGAAAGTAGAGAAATTGCTGAGGACCTAAACATATCGATTGGCTCGAGCCATGAGTATCCGATTTACATACATATATGTCAATTTAATCGTATATCCTACTTTGATACCTTGATCTTTGGAAGGATAATATTGGCCTAATTTTTCCTTTTGTTCACAAAGATGATTTGAATTCAGAAAGATAACTGGAAGAGACAGTCCTCATACCTCAAATCTTTGACTGTAGAATATGTTTTTCTATAAAATAAACTATAAATATGGTTAAATGGACGACAGACAAAAACATGACTTAAATCAAATGGATTTTTATATTATGACATTGTAATAAAAATCTTAATTCTGATTATTTTTCTAAATTTTGAGAACAGCTAAGAAACTACTGTACAGAGTCGGATTCATTAATGGAAAATATTAGCTTGAAAAGACTAATCGATCTAGAGATAATCTTTTACGGAAACTTTATGAATTGTTGGTGAGCTGGAATATGCTTAATTAGCTTTAGAGAAAGAAAGAAAGAATTTGATTTAAATAAATATCATTCACAACTATCATCACCCCTGTTAAGGGTACTAAAACAGTAATAGAGAATAATTATATGCAATCGAGTGCAGTGCATGGGTGTGGTATGTAAAGATATTGTATTAAGAATCTTAATTTTAATTTATTTTCTGTTTTAGGAATACTGTACAAAGTCGGATTCATTTATGGAAAATATCAGCGCGAAAAGATTAATAGATCTCTCCATCTGGGAGACTGTTTTATTGGAAACTGTATGAATAACTATATGAAATATGCTTAGAAGACTCTGTTGGTTTCAGAACAATGTATAATTTGATTGATTATACTCGTACTTATTTCATTACATTCATTTCAATAAAAAAATTATCATACACAAGAATCAACATCTCTTTGAAAGGGTATTAAAAAACTAGTTAAGAATAGTAATAACTGTATGAAATCGAGTGCAGTGCATGGGCGTGGTACTCGTATGTACATGAGTTTGACAAAGTAAAATTTAATTGCTGTAAGGATAACGTAACAGTAACAATTACAACAATTACATGTAACGATGAGAACGAGGACAACGAGCGTTGATATTGTTGCAAGAAATGCTTCGAGCATTCATTGGCACAGTTGCACAGTTGCTATTGTTATTGTTGTTGTTGCTGTTGTTATTGTTGCAGCTGCTATTTCTGTTATTGTTTTTGTTAGTGTTGCATGCAACTTTCATTACATGCAACTATTAGTTGGTAACAAAAACATATACTCATATATACTATAAACACATTTATACCACCATTTTGATAATAAATTGTATACACCCCTTTACACACACCCCTACAAACAACCACACATGTAATCTGAACAACGAAAATAAAAACAAACTCAAATTTCACACATTCAATCCAAGGATTCAACGATTTGTTTTTTCTTTTCACACACACACAGTAATGTTTTTATAGGAATGTTTTGAATAAGTGCATGAACAATTTGAATCTGTGTATTTGTGGGAGTGTGTGTGTGTGTGAAAGAGCTATTTTTTATTAGATTTTGTACTCAATTTAATGCATTAGATTTCCATTTAACGAAATTTTAGATGAAAATACCAAATTTGTTAACAGTTTTGACTGTTTTTCTATTATTATTTTTTTTTACAGTTGCCAATGACTTTTTCTGAAATATTTTTATTTCAGAATCAAAATGCGATAATTTGATAGTTTTCTGTTAACAAAAAACTAATTGTTTAATGAATATTTGATTTGATTTTGTACAATAATATTTTAAGGATATTTAAAAAGTCAAAGGTTAGAAATTATGGGAAAAGAAGAACAAAATCAATTCATTTGGAATAAGTAAGCAGCCTAAGCACAGATGCATTCATGACTGCTGTAGAGTGTTTTATTTCAAGACGTGGTCTTCATAGTGACAACGGCACCAATTTCTGGGGTCTTGGAGACCTGCACAGATTGGTTACTACGTCAAAATCAACTTCTTGTATTGCAGAGTTTCTGTCAGCTAAAGGAACACAATTATTCCCCTTGGGTCCCCTCACTTTGGTGACAGTTGGGAAGCTGCGGTGAAGAGTGCAGAGTATCATCTGCAAAGAACTATTGGTAATGTTGTCTTAAACTATTAAGAAATGACCACACTTCTGGCACGCAAAGAATCCATGCTAATTACAAGGCCGCGTACAGACCGATTCCGATGACCAGAAATACAGAATGCACGGTCATTTCTCTTTGTATATAATGCTCGAAATTGATATCACGCAACTGAAGAAAATTGTCATGGTGAAGACTTGTCCATGAACTATTTTTCATTGAAGCTGCCATTTTTTGAAACTGATATAAGAGAGCAAATCGAGTTGTTTAAAGAGATTCACAGTCAGCAATGACGACCTTCCTTTGGGTATTGCTCGACCAGGCCTATGTTTCTCGATCTTCTTGACAACGTCCACACCTTTGACCACTTGTCCGGAGGCAACGTGGCTATTATCGAGCCAAGTTTTCTTTGCACCGGCAGTCCAGTCTGCTTCAAGCTAAAGTTCTCATCAGCAATCATAGAATCGTAAATGGAATTACCACCAGTGCCATTATCATTGGTAAAATCACCACCTTGGCACATGAAATGCAGAATGACGCAATAGAATGACAACCCCTTGTAATGGAAGCCTTTCTCACCAGTGTACAAGGCGCGGAAGTTCTCTGCAGTCCTTGGCACTACATCAGAACGTAGGTCCCTCACAAAGCGGCCAACCTTCTCGCTACCAGGTTACTTTTTTTCCCTTGATAAATGTCAATAGTGGAGCTTTTGCAAATATATGTGATTTAAATGAATTTTCATTAAATTTTTCAGTGATTTGCAAAGAATATATCAGAAAAACCAATTGGAAATTGTAAAAAATCATAATATTTTTCAACAATTACTTTTAAAAATAAATACAGCATACATAATCGCAGAAAAATATCAAATTCTGACTCTCTGACGATGACTTTCAATGGAAAATATAAAAAATATTCATTCAAAAAATTGATTTTTCTTTTACAATTTATATTTTTTTTTAAAAGGGGAAAAGTTTCACATTTCAAGTGAAATGAACACTTCAATTTGGTTATTGGTTTATGAATGGATAAGATTTATTTTACACAAAAATGGTGCCGTTATACACTTGCTTTTTTATCATGGTCACTCATCGCATATACGCAATTTCATTTGTAATAAAACTATTTTCATTACTATAGTATATTATTGTATTTTTTCAGTTATGAAATTGTGTTTTTTTTTTTAATTATTTTATATTTTTTAATTAAAGTTTTGAAAATATTTTTATTACACCAAAAAACAATTAACATAAATAAATGGTGGAGGGGGAGTTGTAGTTCGTGAAGGTAATAATATAGTTCATAGTCGTAGGTAGCAGCAGTATTTTGTTCAAGGTAAAATTTCACATTAATTAATGAATTGTTTGCGTGCCTTGGCTGGTTTTTTCTTTTCTTTTATTTTTCACATAGTTTTAATATAATTTGTATTCAAATTATGAGAATTGAATAAATTGTGCGTGTTGCATGCAAATGCAATAAAGTTTTGCAACTTATTTAATTTAATAATAATAAATGTTATTTATCATAATGAAAATTAAATGAAATTATTGTGTTGCAAGAACGTGCAATATGTTCGAGAAATTGTGTGTGTGCAATTTTTCCTTGAATTATCCTTGACCATAAGAAAGAAGAGTGAGTAGGTTTAGAATAAGAAGCACATTTAGCAAACAAAATAAAATATTCGAAGGCAATGTCAAAATCATGTGCCGTTGAAAGGCAAAGCTTTCTACAATTGCAAACCTTGTCTTGTCCTCATTTTATCATAAATGCATCTTCGTCTAATGTTTTTTAGTAGATTTTCTCATATTTTTTTGTTACTGTGTCGTTTGTCTGTTTCCTAGTCATCACCATCATCTTCATTATCAACATAAAGCAATAACAACCGGAGCATAGCAACAACATTTAAGATTTAGTTTTCTTTTTTTCTCTTCATAAGCATGAACATTAATATCCTTTGTTGTCCTGTTTGATTTTCTTGGTGTTACTGGTGTTCTTGTCATTTTATGTTGTAAACTATTTTGCATCTTTGTTGTCAATGCCATTGTGTTTTTTCCTGATGTTTTTACTACAATTCTCAACGATGTCTTTACTAACATTAAAGGCTTCTTCTCTTTTCACTTTAGAATTGTGTTCTTTCTTCTTCTTGGTAACACTTGCAAGTTAAATATGCTAACAGCAGCAACAGAACTTCAAGCTTTGGTACTCAGCTCAACTGCAGTGCCATCTTGTTTATGAATTATGAGCATGTATGGCAAAAAGGACACAACAAGAACACAGGACAACAGGGTGAATACTATACATAGAGTTCAGTGCCATACCAGGCAATAGTGCAAGCAAGTAGTGTGTGAAGAGGTGAACTATTAATTCTCAAGCGTTTTGTAAGAACAAAATGTTAGCTTGTAATAAAGTTGATGTCCTTTAACACTTTACTGCTGATGGTGATGCTGATTTTACTGTTGCTGTTGATGCTGCTGCTTCTGATGATGCTGTTGCTGTTGCAGTTCTTCTTCATTGTTATGCTTCTGTATTTTACTGTTGTTGTTGTACAAACAGTTATGTCCTTTTGACACTTATTCCTGTTCTTGTTGTTGTTAGTATTACGAGTACTACAAAAAACATCTGTTCATGTTCTACTATCGCCTACTACTGCTTGTTCTTCCTTTCCTTTCATATTAAAAGTTGCTTGAAGGTCGTCAGTCGGTCAGTGGATTTGATTTGGTTGAACAAATTTATATTCTATTTTTTCTCTTTTCAATTTTTATGCGCATTTTCATTAGTCTATGTTTACATATCCATCATTCATATACGAAATGGTTTCATTGAAATTTTCTACATACGAAGGCAATTATGGATTTTATTCAGATTTCACATTTCCATATTCCATTTCACATGAATGAGTAAATATTGAAAAGGAACAATACTATAAACTAAGTAACATTATACAAGTTTGCATATGGTTTTGTGGTTTTAACTAAGTCGCCACCACGCTAATACCATACTCTTCCTACTTCTGCTTCACCACATGTGTTCATTTGAATGAAAACTCTAAACTCAGTGAACATGACCACAAACATATGCCGAGGAACATGCAATAAAATGTTGTTGCATTGCATTTAAATATGAATATTTATTATGCATTTAAATTCTTTGAATTTATGAATTTTTATTTAAGGAAAATACAATAACAAACAACAAATGACAAAAGTCATAAAAAACAAACGAAATTTATAAAGTTTTCTGCTTCAAATATTTGTGTGGACAATTTTATACTTGGCTATCACTGAAAATATTTCATTTCATTTAAATTTAACGAAGGCAAACTCATTTAGGCCTTAGTAAATCTTACGTAAATGAACTTTTGCCCAAAAGTGCGGACAACAAACAGATAAACAGACGGACCGACAGTCAGACATACAAAGTGATAGAAAGAAAGACAGAGAGAGAGAGAGGGAGAGAGTTTTGTAAATGGGAAGCACTTAAAAACAAGAGAAGAAACCTATGAAACTGTGGAAAACCATTTGGCCTCAAAGAATGACAGAACAAAATAATTAATTAAACTGACACAGAAATTGTGTTTCTTGCTATTAAATTAAGAAAATCGGCCACCAAATGAAGGCAAGGCAAAGGCACTGGTAAAGCGGGCATGCAGGAAATAAGATAAAAAATTAAAACAAAGGCAGGAGGTAGCAATTAAATATAATACTTTCAACAAGATGAAGTACTTCATCTTTTACATCTTAGCATCTTAGATATAACGAACATACTTTTGATATAGCGACATTGTTGTAACGAAAAGTCATCTAAAAGGAAGATGCTCACTTGCTCCGCAAAGCATGACTTTAGTTGTTGATGGCAGATGTTGGAGGTGGAGTTAAAGTTTAGAGTTAGTTAGCGATTTTAATAAATGAATAATATAAGCAAGCGAAAGCGAATAAATGAACATTTATTAATTAACTTATTTTTATTCCATGAGGATACAAATATGATAGAAACCATCTACTAAATGAACCACACTGACATTGATAATGATGATGACAACATTCACCAGCCAACCAACTCAGGAACAAATGCTTGACAAGCACCGGATATATTATTTTAGCATCATCAGCATCAGCACTTCCATATCCTTCTTAACTAAGTAACAAAGTTCTCTTTAGTATACTCATAGTATATTATGTCAATGAGACTCAAAGTGACAAAGATGGCTTTCCATTACATTATTTATGATTTTACCGCCTGCAGTCACACCAACAACTGTTTCCCCATTTGATATTATTCTAGTTTATACACTCACTCACTCACTCACTCACTCACTCATCCACTTACTCATTCATTCATTTATTCATTTATTGTGTGTCAGTTGTCTTTCTAATGTCGATTGTGATTCCAAAACCGGACGAAGTGCTACTGCTACTGCTGATGCTGGTGATGATGCTTCAAGCTTCAGCTTAACTACGTTAAGGACTTTTGTCACGAATGCGCCACGCAGGACATCCGTTGGCTGAGACTTTGTCTCTGACTGAGGCTTGAAGCTTGGTTTCCGCTATCACATCCCAAACACCTCACCTCTCTGACATCTATGATGGAGTTGTCGTTTCTTCTTCATTACATATTCTTATTCCTATTCTTCTTTCTTTTTACATGGGTCTTGCATAAAATCTGTGCACACACACACCCTCACACACACACAAATGGATGAATGAATGAATGAGCAAACGAAGTTCAGTGAACCAAAACTTTGAAAATTATGGCGAGCGGAAGTAATGCGACCTCAGTGAAGCTGCTAATTAGTTTCTCAAAATTAATGTTGCTACTCAGCGCGAACGAACCGAGACAAAAGGCAATGAATGAATGAAAATGACTACCGACAACATCCAAGAAAATGGAGATGACATTAGTTCTATATAATTTCTTTCATTTTCTCTCTCTCTTCTTTATTTTTTTTCATCTACCATTCCCACTTACAAAGTAATGTCACAGACATTTGGCGAGATTTTTGTATGCCATGCTAGCATGATAGCTTTGGGCGGAGACACATATACCATGGAGGACATGGAATTGGGATGGGGTTTGAGTAAAAGGCGTGTGCATTCAGGCGTGGTGTCATCAATAGCTTCAAGTTCTATTCTAATCAACAACACGCCCAGTTTTCTTTGTTTTGTTTTGTCTTCTCTTGTTTCGTTTTGTTCTATTTTTGTTTTGCCTTTTGTTATTGATAATTGTGCGATGAAGCGGATAAAACTCGTACGTATACTTAATTTTCATGAATACACAATAAATTAATTATACGCAACGTTGTACACAGAAAACATTGATTTATAAGGGTAAAAAAAGGAAACAGAAGACTTTAAATAATGAGAAAAGTTAGCTTAGTGTGACTTACCCAATACAATCAAGCAAGTTGACAAAATCTGCAAAGAAAATACATACGTATGAGTAATTGTATATAGATAATAAAATAAACATAATTAGAAACAAATTCGAATTGATAAGTAATGCTTTTGTATGGAAAAATTGAAAATTAAAGATAAGAAATTAAAGATTCCCACAAATCCTTTCAAGAATGCCAAGTATACGCGCACACACAAGTGAGTAAATGATAAAGAAAATCATTACAAATGTTTAGTCATAAATTTAAATTTTAAATGTGCATAAAATTCACTTTAAAAATATAAAGAAAGTTAAGAAGAATAAAAACTGTGTAGATGTGTTTCCTCTTGCAGCTATGTGTTTGTTCTTTTTATGACCGCAATAAGGACAAATGCTGACGATGATGACAACGAAAACGACATGGCAAAGACATCACATACTACTAACATACATAACATAAGACACAGTAACTGTGTGTGTGGAGCAGGCAACACATCTCATCTCATCTCATCTCATTTTTAAGACAACATTGCATGGCAAGGAACCTTTTGAAGGTGGCAAATAAAGAAAGATGGAAAGAAAACAAGAAACTAAGCGCTGCCAACAAACAGAAGGCGGTACAAACAAGTGACATAAACTTTGATACAATACAAATTATATGTATGTATGAATGTAGTATACAAACAGAGGCATAAACATGCCTCAAAAGATGCCGCCCATTAAGTAGAAGAAGGAGTATTTCAATACAAAAACCAAGAAATAATACAAAGTACGACGTAGTAGGCGAAGCGTTAGAATGTTCATTTGATGCACAATAAAAAGCAACACGCGTGTAGTTTTAACTAAGCTAAAGAAGAAAACCTCAACAACGAAAGGTTGAGAAAAAAGAGGAATGGAGAAAAAAAGGATCCTTCTTCTAAGCATTTCAAAGAGGCATATGTGGTTTGTTTGTTTATGTAAGTGTGTGTGTGTAGGTTTTTTGTGTGATGGCGTCAAATTTAAATTATGCAAAATGAAAATGGCGCCAGTCACTCAGCAGTCAGTGAACAGATAAACAGGGCTAAGGACTAAGACTGATACCAAGAAAGTAAGAAAAAGAAAGAAGCTGGGGGCTTTCTCTAAACGAGCGCGGTCTTTTAAATTGCGTTTTGTGTCCTCTTAATATGTAAGAGTGTGTGTGTGTGTATTTGTGTATGTTTGTTGTCATGACAACTGTCGCAGATACAAATTAAATGTACATATTATGTACAACAATAAAATGAAAGAAAAAAAAAAATAAAAATGCAGAATGAATGGAAAAACTTCCTAAAAAAAGGAAGAAAAGTCACCCACAAATTTAGAAAATTTAAAAGCAACCAAGAGACACGCATCAAGGATAAATAATGCATGTAATTTTATTTGTAAATATGTAGATATAAATGTATCTGTCTCTCTGTATCTCAACCAAATAAAAGCTTCTTGTATTGTAACATGAAAGCCTCTTTCACTTTCCCACACCATGTTAAGGACTCTCAGCAATCTATACCCTTACTCACTCACTGACTGACTGACTCACTCACACTTACCTTGGCCACATTCTTTAATTTTATTCGCGCTCAAATGAAACATAAAATTGTGTTTAATGTCTGTATATTTTTGTATCTGTTTGTTTGTGTTTGTTTGTTTGTTTGTATCTGTGTGTGTGTGACTTGGTATTGGAAAATGGTTTCCACCACTGTTGATGCTGGTGTTGCTGTTGCCTAACAAAATTTTGAGCTTGACTTGGCTTGTTTTATGTCGTTGACTTTATGCGAAGTTCATTTAATTAAATAAACTTCAGTATTTAGTATGGAAAAGTTTTATGTTCTCCGACACTCATACTTCATCATAGTACTTCATTCTACACATTTTCCTTTCCTAGGAGAAAGAGAAGCCGAGTAGGTGGAGAATTCGATTGTAAAAAAAGGAGAAGAAAATTAAAATAAAGAAGAAAAAGTTAAACACAAAAAGTTTTATAATTTTCATGTTGTTCGTTACTAGGTTTCATGTCTCGACGGTTATCGAGTTTCATGTTTGTTTGTTCATCTACCACTAGTACTAAGTATTGTATGTAGTACTTCTTCATTTACTTATAGACTACTTTCTTTTTTTCTTATTTATTTATTTGTTTGTTTGTTTTGTCTTTCTTTGTTTTGTTTTTTGTTTGTTTTTTTCATCACTCATCTCTTTGTTTGTTTGTTTCTTTGGTCTATGAAAACATTTCAATTACTTTTCTGCGCGACAACTTTTTGTTAGGTTTTTAATTTGCATCATCAGCACTATCAGCATCAGGATCAGTATTACCATTCTATCATCATAATGATGATGATTGTGTGTATGTGTGTGCATTTTTTCATTAATTTAATATTAAATTTCCAGATTTTGCTTTAGTGAGCAATGTAGTACGCTAGCACTTGACACCAATCAGAAGTGCATACAAAAAACTCGAGTCGAAGCAGCTTCCGGCATTCAATCAGCTCAGAGATGATGATGATGCAATGGAGGCACCTTCTAGCTATGCTTCGTTTACTTTTCTTAGGCTTATAGACTTCTTTTTTCTTCATCTCTACTCTATTCACATTTTCTTTCTTTTTTTAATAAATAAATATTGGTCATGAATACTGCATCATGCTGCATGCTGCTCCATACTCTGATGGGCAAAATATGATTTTTGCTATGTTCACGTGCAACATTTTTCATTTTGGCCTGTTGAGACCTACTTTTTGATGGGTGACTCATGAGTTTTTTTCCTTAACTCCATTTCTCTCTCTCCCTTCAGGGTTTTTTTATGACAATTTCTAAGCAAACAATGTTGAAGTGTGTTTGCTTTTGCTTCGTCGTCGTCATCATCACCACATTGCATACTTTTGTGCGCATTCTTGCTGACATGCTCTGTTTTCTTGCTTGTAAAAGAAAGCTCAGCTATAACTGCTGACTGGCTCACTGAAAAACAAACAATCTAACAAACAAACAAACTCACTGACTAACTGACTGACTGACTAACTGCCTTACTGACTGAAAGTCACTGCAAGAATGAGTGCATGAAAGAATGCCATATACTAAAGTTGAGTTGAGCCGAGCTCAGCTAGCTTGACTTGACTTGTCTTGACTTGGCTTGGCCACGTTTCTCTATATTTTGTTGCATTTTTTCACCATTTTTTTTCCATTTCCGGCAGCATGTTTACACTTGAGTGCTTAGACTGTTGCCACCATTTTCTTATACATTCAATTTGGTTTTTTTTTTTCTTTATCCTTACACTTCTTTCATGCAACACAATTCTCTTTCTTTATAGAGATTTTCCTTTTTTTTTGTGCTTTGTAACGCATTCATTCGTTTTCACTTTTGATTAAATTTTTTTTTTACCATCTCCATTTATACTTTTTCTATCAAAGCTTTTTTCCATTTTATTCTTTTGTTCGGACTCTAAGGACTTTTCACTTTGTAATAGTTTCTGTTTCTGTCGGTACTTCTTCTTTTGTGTTTAATTTATTTGTACAAAGGATATTACTTATTCAAAGGTCCACTTGATGACTGTTTTTTTATGATTTGTTTGTTTGCTCGCTGTTTCATTTCGATTCATTTCTTTTTTATATTTCATGCATTTAATAACTTTTCTAATAAGAAGAAATCAATAATTCACTACGAAAGAATGACTTTAGTTTCTTACTATTTGACTTTCTAGTCGCCAACAAACAATGACAAAGACAAATGGAGTAGTGGGAAACCTAATTTCATGCGATAAGATATCAATAATATATTTGATGACTTTATTTCTGAATGTCTAAAGCTATTACCAAAGAACACGAACATTCTCATGTCGTTAGGCAATCATCTACAGACACCACACCTGGCCTGCTCTGCTCCGCTGATACAACAAACCTGTTTACCTTCAAATGGTTCATAGGTTCTTTTGTTTGAATGAGAAACCATAAAAAAATAACCTAAACAAATAATAAAATCGAAAATAGCCAAACTGGACTACTAGAATACAGTGAACAGAGAACAGAAATGAAATGAAAGTAGCTTAAATGACCTTAGTCAAGTACAAATCAACAATTCTTTCACACACATATACACAGCAAAACAGGAAGCGGAAATGTCTGAGGGAACGGAAGTAAATCGATATAAACACAAGAAAAAAACACCGAAAACCACAAAACAGAACAAAGAGGGTCGACTAAGAAAAACAATAGCAACAATAACAACAAAGACTGTGACAAAAAACAATAGACAAAAACAACAATAAGAACAAAAAGAACTAATTTTCAAATTTCACCTTTGACACGAAAATATAATAAAAACAGCAAATAATACTAAACACAAACAACAGAAGCGAACTGACAAAGAAACTGTCTATCTCTCTCTGATCCTTAGCCTAATATAGTTTTATATATGCTTACATACAAACATATGTGTATGAATGTTTGTGTGCCTGTTTAACATGTGCATGTATTCTCTTACACATTCGCTCATACAAACATAAACCTTTGTCAAATTCTTTATTTGCTTCATGGTAAAAACACAATTGAGAAAAAAAAAGAAACGAATAACAAAATAAAGTCTAAATTTAGGCGCAGCTTATAAATGTGCGTTTTACAAGGATATGAGTATGGGTGTGAGTGTCTGTATGTATTATCCTTGTTATAAATATAAGCGAAAAAAAAAGGAATAAAAATAATCATAAGAAAACAGAAAAATTATTGTACAAAAGCTTAAAGTCAGGCAGCACAAGGCGAATGACACAAAAAACTGAAATAGTGCATGAGCTTCCTTGTTGAACTAAAAGAAAAAAAGGTGCGAAAATGAAAAGGAAACAAACAATAACAACAAACAGAAGAATTACAATGAAAAGATTGTGAACACTGAGAATTGTAAAATCTTTCTGTCTTAAAGAAGAAGAAAAAAATCCTCAGAATAAGCAAAATGAAAACTGTTCAACCAAACCAAATATATACGAGTGTATATGTTAAAGTTCTTCTGAAAGCAAGAAAGCAAATGCCATTAACAGCAACCTGAGTTAGTGGTGGTGATATGGAAAATTGTCGAAGTGGGGAGGGAGGAGTATGTAAGCAAACGAGCAAATAAACGAAGCAAGGCAAGCAAGTTTACAGAGCCTAACGAAGCTTGAAAGTATGCTACATTTGAGGCATGTGTTTTCTTAGTCAACTTTTTTTTCCTTTCCAAATTCACTGATGTTTTAGAATTTGCTTACAAACAAGTTTTAGAAACTTAGTTTTCGGAAATCTTCATAGTGCCTTCTTTCAAGAAAGAAACATTAAACTAAAGAATGCTTATATTAACAGACATAAAAGAAGAGTACAATTTATTGTGTCTCTGAGGGCATTAATTAAATCCAATTTAAAGTTGGATAGATCATTTCATCACGACATAAACCACCAAGAAAATGAATTCAAACAAGGATTGCAACATCGACATCGATGTATCAGAGCTGACCTGGTAACCGGTACATAAGTAAATAAATGTGCTGTAGTTTTCGAGGGAATATTTTTTTTTTTTTAATCCAGAAATACTGGGACAGTTGGCAACACTGATAATAGCCCATCTATGTTTTGTTACCGACATATCGGTGACATCGATTAATCACTTCTACAAACATCGATGTTAAGTCTTCGATGCTGCAACCCAAACTTAATGTGATCTTAAATGAACTTATGTATATGAAAATATATTCATTACCAACTAGTGATTAGATCCTTTAACGGTCACATGCTGTTCACAATCGTTCATATTGTACAATCTTACCCTAGTTTTCTAATGGTTATCTATTTCATTTATGAAATGCTCTAAATAAGTGTACATGACTGTGGTTCAGCTTATTTGGATCTGTTTTCTTGTATTTCTCTGTCTGTCTGTCCTTTTGTTTCTCCCACCATCAGTCACTCTTTGTCTGCTTAGCCTGCCTTTTCTGTTTCATCATGTGCTCATCTGTCTGTCATATTAATAGTTTTACATACGTGAGCACCAGCCAGTCTGCCTACATAGAAAATAACAATAACAAATAAACAAACAACAAAGCCAAAAGGATAAATAAGCACACTGAATGCCTGACTGACTTACAGACTGACTCACAGACTAAAAGACAGACAGTCCAACTAAACAAACAAATAACCAAATGAATGAGTGAAAAACCAAATGACTGAATGAACATGAACAAAAACAAATGAAAATACAAAATAGAAAAAATGTTGTGTGTATACTTTTTATAGCCTACCTATTTGGGCTAACCAAATGAGACAGCCATTTTGTCTGGAATATCATTTCAAGCAGCTCAAAGACTGTTTGTATCTCTGACTCTTTATGTATATTTTTCTCTATTACTAGTTTGCCTATGCATGTGTGTGGGGTAACATAAAAAAACACATTGTGTAACAAAAAAATCAAACAAGGAAAGGAAAACTACAAAATTAGAAACGGAAATGACTGACAAAAATGGACGCCGTACAAAGCAAGTACGTAACATAAATATAAGCAAAACTAGATGACCCCAACATATTCCATTTACAAATAAAGATATGCTCATGCTCCTGCCACCTTCCACCATCGTGCCCTTCCCCTTGTTAAAGTAATAGTTGTTTTTGTTGCTCTTATTATTATCATTCTGTACTATTTTCTAGAACATCAACATCATCTTCAACGTCATCTTTGCTTATCGTCTATTTTATGTCACACATTTTGTGTGTGTGAGCAAGCATAACAAAATGAATAAAGTATAAAACAGGATATTTTCATACACATCGTATTCATACAGATGAGACCGCGTATTGGGACATTTTGTGAACAACAACAAAACCGCAATATGAAAATGTTGCTTGTTAAATTTTATGTTTAACATTCAAACGATGGATGCCAACCAAGGACCCTCATTCACTCAGTCTAATGAAATTTGCTTATTAGAAACCACAAATGTTTATTGTTTGCCCAACTGGGAGAGAGTTGATGTTTCTATATCGCTTGTGTGTGTGTGTGTGTATGTGTGTGTGCTGCTTCTACTGTGCTTATCTGTTTGTATGATTAAATAGTTTAAACTTGTTATTATTAACAAATTGAAGTCAAGTAGCTGTCAGTTGCCAAAGGCAAACATAACAGAAACAGTCATACGCTATCACACTTCATATGAATGAATGAATTGCTTATCCTTTCCATTTACCAAATCGCTTACTCGTATCCTTGCTGACTTTCCTACTCTCCTACTAAGTTGAGTCTTTACAAATTTGATTAAATTGTCATGCATGGCAAATGACAATGATTAATTACCAAAGCACCAACACACTCAACCAACAACTGACCAACAAGCAACAAACTACTACTACTACTACATTTGGTGTGGCACATCCCATTCGCTAACTATGACGACTCGTTACTCATACGCTCTGTCTGACATAGTGATAACACATTGAGTAAATTGTTTAGTTGCCATCACCAGCTGTTTTTTTTTTTTATCTTCACTTCTCATATCATTTATTGTCATTCTAATTAATCATCTTGTCTAATGCTAAGCACAATTGTTTATAATTAAAAAAAAATAAAAAAATTAATAATAATGTAATTATTTTGAAGTAACAACAAATAAATAACATAAATATCTGCCATCGTCAATTTCTATCCATATCTATCTTCATTCTATCATTCATTAAATACTATTTTTTTTCATGAATTATTTATTGCCACACATGTGAAATGTAAAGCTTTCCTCATTAATTTCAATCATTAATGAAGGACAGAAATAATGTCAATTTCAATTATTAATTTATATTTACAAATGAATGGTCAAAGTTCTTCATATATATATGACATAGTTTGAAAGTTTCTGAAACCAAATATCAAACTTACTAGTATATTCAACATAATCCTTTTCTTGAAGTTTCTCTATATACCACAATTTTTGTATTGTCCTTTAATGCTTGAAATTTATGGCTCATTGTAAACCAAGTGGAAAATGATTGAATGACACCAAAATAAAATACTACAAAACGACAAAAACAAACCAAGAAAAATTTTAGGTATTTTCTTTTCTTTTATCAAAAAAGGTTTTGTTCTTATTTCTCTTTCTGTTTTTTCTTTTTTCCTAGTCTTGTTGTGCTAAAAAAGCTAAAAAGCAAATAAAATATGAAAACTTAAAAGAAATGTTTATGTTAGAAAAGAAATAAAATTGACATAAGAAAGATGTAAGGAATTTATATTGTTTTTCATATAACATAAATGTGTTAACATCTATAACTAAGTAGAACAATTCAACTGAAGATGAATAAAGTTCAAAACCTTTAACCAAGTATAAACAGTACTGCAGGAATCATGCGGCCTGTTTCAAACACTGAAACATTAAAATCTACGCCACATAATGAGTGCAATATTCTGCACAAGGAAGCTTAAAGAATGTCACCTATGTATTGAAACTAAACAACGAACAAATCCCATGCTAAAAACTAAGCTTCAATATGCATATTGGGAAAATCTTGGAAAAGGTAAAAAGAATTATAAGTAAGTATTCTTTAGTTAAATGCTCAACGTTCCATGTTACTATTCGACACCCATAGGTTAAGTTAGGTTAGGCAGGCCGCTCACGATTGTTCGCGAGTTCATCCAGAAGCCTTAAGGCCCATTGTGATGATGAAATCGTGAAATGGTATTGGGATTGTAAGGGTGAAAGCGGTAATCCACTAGTGTCCTAGGTTGGTCCCAGAAATAACCCTCTTTCTCTAAAACCAACCTGAAGGGTCCACGAACATTGCCAGGTTTTGCAAAGGACATTTTCCCAAAGTACCCAACTCCTCGAAAAACCGGGTTCGTCTACTAAGAAGAGCAGGGCAATCACAGAGAAGGTATTGGATGCCTTCCGATTCTTACTTATCTTCAAAGCTACGACAGAAGTCATATTGTGGAACCTGCATCCTGTGGACGTTCGAATAATTATCTTGTTGAAGTGTAGGAGTTCGGAGGTTTTGTTTGGTTGAAAGCGAGGCTAGAGTGTCCTAGAGACAGTATAGCCAGACTCATTTGCCCACTTATTGCCTCACTTCTAGGCACGAAAGGATATCCTGTAATGGTTTATAAATATCGGCAACTGATTGAGACTTAGGCATTTCCGAGCCTTTCCTGGCAAATTCATCTGCCATCTCATTACTTTGGATACCGGAGTGACGCGGCACACAGATAAGCGCGATAGAGTGTTGCTGATCTTGCCTTGAAATTATCATACCAACAGTCATGCTGCAGTTCAAAATGAATGTCCAAATGATCAAACAACAAATAATACGGGCAGAAACTAATTTTAACATGAGAAAATATCAGACAGACAAAATATTGTCACCAATTTTAAAGGGTATAAAGCAAGATTAAAATTGGAATTTAACTTTAATATTCTAGAAAATATATCATTTCATTTAAAATGATTGTTTTGACTTAAAGATGTTCACACACCCTTGACTATTTTGGCAAACGAATAAAAAGAAAAATTGCACACAATATAATCCGAAATATAAATTCAATTTATTTATTTCTTTCTACAATACCATATATATTTTTTGTTTTCTATTTTTTTCTTCATTTTTTTATCCTTATTGGTGACGACCCAACCTCATTCTTTTGTTTTATTTTACACAAATTTCCCATGCTCTATCAAACTTAAGTAAGGAGCAAAAGGATCAAAAACTTATGGAGCATGGGTAATATTCTGTTAGTATTTCATATAGTAAATACAAGAGAGTTTAGAGAATGAAAAAAGAAAGAATAAAACAAATTTCATAGATTAAATTAAGCGCTAAAGCATAAGGAAAACTTCAAAGGCAATAATTCATGCATATTTTATCGTTTAAGAAAGATTTCATTTTAATAACACAAAAGTGAAGCAGATGAAAAAACCAAAATGACGCTAAAGGCTATAAAAAGGAGACAAGAAGTAAGAGGAAATTCCTATGCAACTATTATTAGTACTATGTTGAAGTCAAGAAGTTTTAGTAGGTAAATGGATAGACAAAAATACTCAATGACTGACTCATTGGCCAAATGAAGGGAAATCCGTAGTGGTAACTAAAGTCTGTTATTATTATTCTTGTTTTTCTTGTAGATTGCTTGATGGTGGTTGGTCGATAGATGGAATTTCATTTGCATGAAAATGAATAATTGATTTTAATACGAATTTCCTAAAGTAAACCAATTGAAAAAGCCAAAGTGTAGTAAAGACAAACACCGAAAAACCCACAACCATAGCCACATTCAGAAATACATTGAGCCTTATGCTACCACCACTTCTACTTGTATTACAACAGCTACTTCATACTCATCATTTAGGCATACTTAAATGGTATTAAGCAGCATATTTCGCATAATATTTGGATAGACACACAGAGAGAGAGGGAGAGTACTGTGTGGAAACTCTGATTTCATTTTGTATTCTAAAACTAAAACAAAAAAAAAAGAAGATTGGCTTTTGGTTTCATGGAAAATATGCAAAGATAGTGAGTGTCCTAAATTCGCTGCCTTAGGTACTTTAGTGTTTGCCAATAAGCCTCTATGATTGCCTTACTGCATGGCTCACTGGCTGGTTTTTTGCTGTTCTATTAAGTTTGTGTGTTCCACAGTTTGATATTTGGCATATGAACTAGTACAGCAACAAAATTGGGCACTCATAACTGGGCAATGAATAGTCCACGTACTATTATAACAACTACAACAAGAATGATGATGGCAATGGCATGTTGATGATGATGATTGTGTCCTTCATCCTGTGTTTCATGGGTTGTGACATTTTTACATCCCGCTATGTTTTCAAAAGCGATTTTCATGTTTGCTTTTTGACATTTGTGAGTGTTTTTTCTGACGATCCTCCTCCTCCTCCTCCATTACTTTTCCATTACTATTTTTTCTTTTCTTTTTTGTTTGTGATTGTGAACGCAATGCTTGTTTTTTTTTTCATTCATTCCCTTGTTGTTGGATTCCGTTCATTTCGTTCCGTTTGGTCAGTTTTGTTCACACGCGATGTCATCAACAAACCGATTTTCACTTAGCTTCAAGCGTTCCTATTTTTTCCCCTCATTTTTCCTTTCTTGTTCGACTCATTTTTACTTTATTTTTCCATTTTTTTTTTTTTTTTTAATATTTTAACGTTGGTTTGCGTGTTGTGAATGAAAGGCGGAAGTTTTGTAACATTTTTGAAAGCAAGTGAGAGTGTATGTGTATGAAGGTTTTATACTATGCGTGTGTGTGTGTTTTGCTTATCAGACTTTATTACATTTGTTGACTTTTGTTCCACATTACTCTATATATTCTATATAATAATTTACTTTTTACTTTTGATAATATTTTGTTTAAAAGCAAAAAAAGAAATCATTAATTATTGTGACTAAATGAATGAAGAGAAAAGTAAGTGAAATCATCATCATCATCATTATTTTCCTTTTAAAAACAAGAAAATAATTTAAACAATTTTATTAAAAGGAAAAATCCATCATCAGTCACTCACTCACTCACAAGAAAAAATGACTTGATTTGAGGTGAGTTCTTCTTCCATCTTAACATTCGAAATTTAAGTCAAATCTTTATTAAATTAGATTAAATATGTAAGAAACTTTTATAAATATATCTATTGAAAAATGTATTATACATAGGATAAAGAAGAAGAATGAAGAAGATCATGGGCAAAAAGTAAAAGAATTTAATTAAGTTTTATATAAATTTGTGCAAACTGAAAAAGTGGTAAAAAACTTTTGAAACTTTTTAATGCATTTAGGCACTTAAATCCTTGTTGAATTTTAGACAATCAAACTTATACACACACGAACACACAACGTGAACATACATTTATTGCAGTCAAACAGCAGCAAAATTTGGCATTTTTGGATTGTGGAGAGTTGAGCAATAAGTGAGGCAGAGACAGGGGGCTTGCAAACAGACAAATATTGCAAATTTGTGGCAGACAAAAATTCAATTTAAATTGTATTGCCAAGAATAAAATACACCAGAAAAACAAAAAACAAGCGAAGAATGCAAGAGAGTAGTAAAATTGGTTGATGGCAATGACAATGCTAGAGGGGACAGGAACGAAAACAAAATGTAAGGACACATTCATTGAATGCCGAAAAGCATGATTTTTAAGTATGTGTGATAAAAGGATATCAACACACACACACACACACACACAGAGAGAGAGGTAGAACCAAAGAAAGAAACACTAGGATGAGTATGAGGATTAAAAGGTGTGAGGAAGCCACATCTGCAGTAAACCACTCACACAAGTGGGCTAAGGAAGCCGAGCATAACTGCAAATTGCATTAAAAAAAATGAAACAAAATAAACGCGAGGTAGAAAGGACACCACAAAAAAATATAATAAAAGAAATGAAACATTGAAAAAATGTTGAAATTTAAATATGCTAACATTTTTTATGTGCCTTTTTTTGTTGTTGTTGCTTCGTTGATGGCGTTGAAAGATGCGCCCAAGTGGTAAATGGCGGCTTCGCAACAACATGGAGGCTTCAACGTTCACAAACGTTGCATAAGAGTTTTAGTAGTAAAACTAAAGTGAAGGATAACAAAAGCACCACGACGAAGACGACATACCCTACTGACTAAAGCAAGCAGATGCGCCATTGAAAATTCACAAAAAACCAAAAAAAAAAACACAAAAAAAGAATAAAAAATGAAATAAAATAGAAATCAAGTGGGCGGTGGATGTGGCGCCTGGTGGCTGGCAAACATTGAAAAAGCGGCAGTGACAGTGGCATCCAAACCAAAGTGACTGGTGCGACGATGATGACGACGATGCTCTGAAACTAGCGCACTGAACTCTTATGCAATAACTGTTTGTAATGTTTGTTTGCTTGCTTGTATGTATGTGTGTGTGTGTAGTGTGGTGTGATGCGGTGCTGATGATGATCGTCATTATTATCATCACAGAAACAAGGCGGCGACCATGTGAAAAGTTGGCAACGTGCCCAAAAAATAATGGTGCCAGAAATGAATGAGTTTGCGGCACAGAAGCGCCAGCACCAGCACCATTACAATCATCATCATCATCATCACCACCACCACCAACAAGAGTAAATGCGCGGGTGTTAGACTTGGTGAGCAATAACGGCCAACAAGAGACAGATGCACTTTGTTTGCACTCCTACGTGTATCAGTCTCTCTCTTAATCTACGCTTGCATTCCCCTTCTCCTAGCTAAAGAAAATGCCATTCATTGCTTTCAGCTGACACTGAATGCTGGCTTTGCTAGCTTTGTTACTGCTACTGCTGCTGCTGCAGTGGCGCCATTATTTCAGCGGAAACGGAAGCAGCACAGGATAAACTATGTTTGAAGGGCACAATTCAGCCAGCCCAAACAAAACAGCATGCAACTTGACTAGATTCCTCTTTTTTTTTCTTTTTTTGTGTGTGTTACAATCTTCATCAGTAAAAGCAAAAGCAAACTGCATTGAAATGCAATACAACAAAGAAGGAAGGTTTCCAAAGGCTTCTAAAGGCAAAGGACAAGGCAAAAGGATTGACTGCCTCCTGGCCCCAGTGCCTGTCTGTAAAGAATGTTTTTCAAGATTGTAGAAAATGCCACAATATAAGTATGTGTATAAGAAAAACCCCCAAAACTGAAAGCAAAATTAATGATTTTAAAAGTTTTGAAGAAAACAGAAACGAAAAGACCAAAACAGAACAGAAAAAATGTAACAAGAAATTGAGGAAAATTAAGTTGAAAATGTGGCAAAATAAATAACAAGAAACACTTTCACTGCATTGCAGCACAATCACATACATTCTACAACACAATGCTGCTAGAAAAAAATAAAAGGAAAAACAATCAAAGTTGATCCTTAAGTGCATGAAAATAAGAAACTTTTTGGAACAAAAAACCACTATAGTTCTTTTTTTTTTCCTAACTGAGCTTATTTATTCAAATTTAATCCCAGCACGTGCTTATACTCGTAAACCATGGGCTCCCCTCTACTCGCTGGTAAACCTTTCAATGTCCTTTGTCCTGCTAACGCTTGACTCACTCTTGAAGTAGTGTACTATGCGCCTAGGCAGGCTCAGTACGGATGAATGCAGCTGAGCTCAGTTACTCACTCTTAGTTACACAAACATCCTCTTGCCCATGCCCTGCACCTTTCTCTCTCTTTCTCTCTCTATCACTCCATATATATTGTATATATAATATTCATTTGTTACTCTTATAGTTTTCTCTTTGTTTTACTATAGAAAAAAATAAAAATTGTTTCAGTGCTTTTAACTTTTTGCTGTTTTGTGCCTGTTTCGAGGTTGCGGCAGTGTTTCACTATCGTCATCATCATCATCTTACTCGTCGCCGGCCGTAACTTGTCATTGCAACTCATTAACTTGTCGCAGGCGGCAGCATTGGGCGTGGTACAGATGATGAAGAATGAGAAGAGGATGTGATAAGGAAGAAGGCAGCAGCAGCAGCAACTAACAGTGCAACCAAACATAAAAGTTAAACAATAGTTTTACAAGCTTAAACAAAAGCAGACAATGTTAAAAGTCATCGTCGTCGTCGACGTTGTCGGATGAAGAACCACGCAAGCGAAACGCAATACAATGAAGGACGACAAATCTGAATGTGAATGCGAACATGAATATACAAATGTGAAGGTGAAGATATTAGGGGTGATGGTGATACCGAAAGTTCAAGTACAACTGAGATTAAATATTTTGTAAATGTAAAACAAATTTCTCCCAGAGATTCAGATGTGTGTCTCCATGTGATTATTTGCATTCCAGTCTCATTTTAAGTTTGTTTCTTTACTTATGGCATAATTCTTCATCATGTTTGCTGCGTAATTATTGACTTTGACTTTCATTAAGACAACACCAACAACTCATATGCAGATAGATACCATAATTTCTGTGTAAAAGATACTACTTCCGTTTGAGTTTCTCATATGATGGTTATTTGCAAGAACTTGGTTAAGTAATGAAATACATATACCATTAAGTTCAAGGTTCAAGATTTAAAAAAGAAAGAATCAAGAGAAAATCCAAGGAAGTTTTGCTTAATTTACATTAAAACATTTCGAACAAACTGAAAAGTCACAATTCAGAGAATGAGGTTCTCATGAAAAATGAATGAATAATAATAAATTATTATTTAAAAACTAACAAAGGATATAAAAATCAAAAGAACGGAGGAGGAAAAACCATTGCATACCAAATAGCGCAAATGATAAGATAAAGGTTTATATTTCATTTTTGAATGCACACAGAAGGCAAGAAGATGAAAATATATAAAATACTAGTACAACAGGAAAAACAGCAGTACAGAATACCTGGCTCACTATGAGGCATTCACTGACAGTAACAGCAACATTTACATGTATATTTGTTTATAATTGCATGTATACAAAGAATTTTCATGCGAATGTTACCACAATGAAGCAAAGTCATGAAATGAAAAGGAATAAAAATATAGTAAGCATTACAACTAACGAGGAATGGTTTCTTCTGTTTCTTTTTTGTTGGCAGCCAGGATGCTCCTTGCCACATACAAGAAATTAAAATGCAAAAGGATATTTTTTCCTTCTACCCTCTAAAATGAAATGTGATGAGGGAATGCATTTCATAACGCATTTTTTTGTTTGCTTACTTTTGCTTAAACAAACGAAATGAAATGAAAAGAATTTACATTTTTTATCTAAAATTTTTCTTCGTTTTGTTGTTAACCATTTTTATGCTAAAGTAAATACACCATGGTAACAAGTTCAGTGAAATGTATCTAAAGAGCTTATATTTTATCATTGTTGTATGATGTATTCCACAAAATAATCCCATCAAAAGTCACAGCCAATGCCTTCGCATCTGATGATTTACACATTTTGATTTTTAATACTTTTTTTTTTTGTCAAATATTGTATTTTTATTATAAATCCCATTTTTTTCTTTATTTTATTTGTACTTTTTCCAAATTGGTAGATTTTTTCTAAAATGTCGTATATCATTTTTTTTTTTATCTATTTTTTTATTCTCCTTGTTTTTTGTATTTTTGGATTTTGATTTTCTGATCAGATTAAAAAGAGAAAAGAGACAGAAGCCACCCAGTAATTTCCATATGTCAAAATATTGTGGCTTTCATAAAACTTTATCCTTTAAATTTCGCGATTTTTTAATAAAATATTTAAATGAATATTTATGTTATATTTTCTTAATTGAGAATATTTTCATTTTTTAATTGAAATGTTAGCTAAACGTGAATAAATATATTAGTCATATATATGAAGACTGAGACTGCATTAGACATTTTAAGAGAAACTTATAATTTCAGTCAACAAAGAATGCTTTTGTAAAGATTTACAAGGGCCTTACCCATGCAATATTCTATTAAATGCAAAAATAAAAGAAAGAAAGGGGAAATCAACGTCAGACCGAAAGTAAGTTAATTAAGTCAGTAAGGTAGTCACAAGAGATTGGAGAATGTATTCTAAGTAGAGTCAGTATAGTAGTCAAGAAAGTAAAGCAGAATCCAAACCTGAGGTTGAGTTTTATTTCATAAGGATATATAAAGTCACAACATAGTCAAGTTAACTTGCGACCGATCTTGTTGACGTTCTCTTCGAAAGTGATTTTGGAAGTGAAGACAATTGAAGTAGGAACTTTAGCTACATAGGGAAGCAGCGCAGCACTATTAATTATACGCAACATACAAGATACTTAACGGTTTGAGAACATGTAACACCCAACCAGTGCTCGTCCCTAAGTTGAGTTAAGTTTTGTAAATTAAGTTAATTTTTATACACACATATACATATATACCAGGAAAGAGTATGTACGTATGTCCAGCCATTCCTCCATAAGCACTCACTGCCACCCACCCACTGGTAGCAGTGGTAGAGTGGCTGCGGTGGGTGGATGTGGGTGTTAAAAATGTGTGATGGGATACTTTTATCCTTTTCATTGTACGGCTTATTTATACTTGAGTTTATACTCAAGATTGTGGTGAATGGCGTGCGTTTGTGAGTGACAATAAATTTTTTTTTTTTTTGTTGTATTGAGTACGCACAAGAGTATTGCGCTCTTCGTTGTTTTCTTTTTGTAATTATTTATACTGAGGTCGTGGCAAGAGAGAGAGAGAGGGTTTATTTCGAATGCTCTCGATCATGAACGTGTGGTATTTTAATTTTGCAGGTTCAGTCGTTGCACTGAGTTAGTGGCATCACAACGGGCCATGAATGACCTAATTGATCCGTTCTTGGTACCATAATCTCAATTAATGTATTGACACAGATGTTTCTTTAGCTTAAGCATACATAAAATATATTAAAATTGAGTAAATCAGACAAAATGAAAGAATGTCATATTTTCAGTTATGTTATTGTTTGCCCATCCTCGCTCATGCACCCTTAATGTTACATAAGTCTAGAGTTTAAATATAATAAGGACTTCAATTAATATCATCTAAATTTTATATCAAAACTTGGTGATCTGGAAAATGTTGTTTTGGTTTCAAAAAACGTTTGTGTACGTTCTCAAGAACCTTAAATTAGTTACGTTTAAAATCAGAATAAAGCAATGGCTACTAAGGCCTTTGTGTTTGATAATTGTACATAAATATGGAAAAACTAAAATTAAAATAATGATAAATCAAAGACTATACTGAGACCTTCGGCTTTGCTATATAAAAAAAAACGGGGAATATGAGTTCCTAACAAAAATTGTAAAATTTTCATTTAAAGCACAAACGATTTAATATATTTAATAGATCGATAGATAAATGAATATTTAGTTTCAATTATTCTATAAAGCATTTTAATTGTACTAATACGATGGATATATAATTCATGGTGGCAGTGAAATTATTGTTATACTCGTACTATTGTACATATATTTTTATTAAATTCATTATCAATTTCTTCATTTTATTTAATATTTGCATTTTGTTATTTATTTTCTTATTTATTTCAATTTAATTTAACTTTCTTTTTCCACATTAATTATTTTATTTTTATATTATTTAATTTTATTATTTTTTGGTTTCCATAACAATTTCCTTTTTTTTTTTTATTTATGTTATTTTCATTTTATTTTTATTCTTTCTATTGATTGTTTTACCATTTACCATATGCTGCTGATGATGATGATGATGCTATTTGATTTTAGTTTATTGTCACAACAGCAATAGCAATAGCATTTTTGCGAACCAATTTTATATTTCATTTCATTTTTGGCTTAAAACAATATTTTATTGTATTTTTTCTTTTTATTGCATAAATTTAAGCATTTTTACATGTTGTTATTGACGTATACGTAATGTGCCGTAATTTTGTTTATTTGCATGTAATTTACATTGTACAATATTTACAGCAAAACACTCACTCGTATAATATACTTATTTCAAAAACAAATGAAATTAGGTTCTTTGAATATTCAGAAAAATAAAATAATGCAAACATGAAATTGCCATGAAATCACAATAAATGTTTAAGGGTAAATAGAGATCGGGAGAGAGAGAGATTTCATTATCTGCATTTGCAAATTGAAATCGAAAAATTTATGAAAATTTTGAAATTTCATTTACTGTCCCACACATGTCCTTGAATTGTTCGCTTTCAAGGGTTTCATGCCACATACAATCACGCAAGCTAATACATATGTATGTATGTAGGAGTACATCTGCTTATCTACTTAGGGCCACTCACTCACTCACTTGCTCGCTAAACGTAAATCAAAAAACGAATGAGTTCGAGTTCATTTCAATTTCAGATTGAACAACAATAACTAGAAAACCAAATATGATCCTTTCATAACATTGCTTTGCCGCTGCTGCTGCTGCTTCTGCTTTCTGGCTGTCAATATTGAGCATTAAACAGTTTATCAGTACTAAAGTCCCTATTCCATTTGCTATTGCTGTTGTTTTTGAAAGGCTGCTGACCACTTGAAATTTTTGAAAAAGGACACACAAGTTGAATTACAATACAATAGAAAGGAATAGAAATCAGAGGATGAGTGAGACTGAGAGTGGTTGGTTGGTTGGTTGGTTGAAAAGTAGTAAGAGTCACTTGTTTAGCTGACCCAAATATTGAAGTGAACCGAATTTCTATTGTGTTCGTTCACAAAACTCAAGTATTTTATTTGTGAACAACAATTGTTTGTTGTATACAATGAAAATCAGAGCACAGCACAGCAAAGCAAAGGATAAATGTATGGAAGAAATAAAGCTAACTTTAAGTGCGTGATCAAAAGCACATGTCACATGGCAAATGGTAAGTGGTGAATGGTGAGTGAGATGTGGTAGGGGTCTAGAGATATGGCGAAACACATTAATGTCAGATTTAAATGACATAAATGGAAATGAAATGTCCTTCTTCCATATAGCGTCAGCTGTAAATAGCGCAAAAATACTATAAAAATAGAGCAGCAAATAAGAAAAGGATAATGCCATAAATTGATATACACGCATACCACATAAATTTATAATTAAATACAATAGAAGAATACACGCACTTACATACACAGTTGCGTGGGAAATATGGCAATAATAATAGTCACAATCACACAAAGGACATAAACCTAGTTGGGTTAGGTATACTATAGTATGTGTATAGTAGCGTATTTAGTTCTGTTTCTTGGTTTATTTAAATTATTCGAAATTAAATTTATGTACTTCCTGCAAACGAATTGCGGATTGCGTGCCACATAAAATTAACTTTAAATGAAATGTGGAATGAAACTAACATAAAACATGAATCCTAACTCAGTGGGAGCTCATCCTGCTCGTATGTTTACTCAACTCATGATATGTACTATCGTAAGTCATGGCAACAATATAATTTTTCAGTTGTTCATTTCACATTTTTGAATTTTAAAATGTCCACCACAAAATAAAACAAGCGAGTTTTGTTAAGCAAATTTACCATTTCTATGAATTAAATTCAAAGCGAAACTGGGACTTTCTCTTAATGGTTGTTGGCACATATAAAACTTTTCTTTATGCTGCAATACCAACCTTCCCATTCACTTAGTCAATGACTCACATACTAGTGAGTAGATTTTGAACTTTATGCGTATTGCGGTTTAAATGAAAAGATCGCTTTCCATTTACCAAAAATAAAGAAGAAAGGATTTTTCAAATGAAATGTTGTTCATTTGTTTGTTTGTTTGCCTTATTGTGTTTATTTACTTGCAACTTTTAGTTGAACTCAACTCAGTTTCAAAGTTAACAGAGCTCTGAGGGCTGAGCTTGTTTGTCATCGTCAATGTCATTCTCATGGTTGCTCCATTCATCAGGATTGCATTTCATTGTACTCCTTCATCTACATCAACATCAAACTTTATATTCTAAGCAATGCATACACATTTCGGCTTAATTTATCTGCTATGTCAACCTTATCGTCGTCGTCGTCGTAGTCGTCATTGTCATTGTCGGCTCTGTGATATTTATTTCTAAAAACTCTTGTAATTGAGTTGAACATTTGTCAGCTTTTGTGGTAACTTTGAGTAAGTGCTGCCCATCACTGCAGCTCCCCTTCACTATTATCACAAATATTAAACCAAATTCAATATTAAATTTATGACTAAATTCGTTTTTCGTTTACTATTGAATACTAAATTTTATGTTGAATTTGCACAAAATTGTGTGGAAAAAATGTTCAAAGCAACCATTCCAATTTTACAATAGTTTCTGGTGCAGGAAAATACCAAATAAATGCAAAATTCGTTCACTTGGTCTAAGCAACATGAAATATTGCCACAAATGCAAAAGGGTCACATGAATTTCATATAATCTCACCGCAGTTGCAACTCACTTCCCCTATCCAATCTCATTCTAGTGGCGTCTGCCTGACTGTCTGCCGCTGGCTGCCTGCCATCCTGCTGCTGTTGTGTGAATTATTTGCGCTCATGGACCTCCTCACCATCAACAACAATAGCAACAAAGCAACAAAGGTGCAACTTGGGCTAACATAAATCGCATTGCATTGTGGAGGTCAGGACAGTAGTGAACGAATGAAATCACTAAGCAAACGAACGATTGCATTCAAAAAATTTTAAGCTTCATAAGACCACCACCATGCACAGTAGAATCTAAGTGGGTAAGTGGTTGTGTGTCTGTCAGAAAGACAAAGCAACAAAGTAAAAAAAAAAACAGTAAAGAAAAAACGAATCAAATAAATGCGCTTTCAAATATTTATTGCAGTTTTTGGAAATTTTGTCAACTTTTGAATTGGTTTGCTGTGGTTTTCGTTCATGTGGCAACCATAAAGTGCATCAATTAGACACGGTTGTTACAATCCCAACGAACGAAACTAAAATTGCATATATTGCCAGTACATACATAGAGTACTCGTACTAGTAAGAAACTCCATTTAAGATTTAAGTAAGTTTTTTATCGCTTTCCTTGCTTCTTGAGTGCTTAACTTAACATCACTTTACTTAACTTGAAGGTTACATATGTACTTTCTTTTACTACTTACTTACTGCACACATATGAGTGTCGATTTCCCTTAAATTGGTTTAATGTTCCTTGAGTTTATGGAGCTTTTAGTACAATTTGAAGTTGATTTAACAAAACTGTTTTAAAGGTGCACCGACTGATGTGAGATGATGAAGGTAAAATAAAGTTTTTATGATAATACGAGTATATTAAGTTTTCGATGATTTTCATTCAAGTCGAATAGGGATATAAAGCTCTAAATAATCTCTCTGTAAACATTTTTAAGTAATGTTTCAAGAAAATAAGAAAATCTTTATAGTTTTTATAGAATTTTATAAAATACTTCTACAAAAATGAATAAATCACTTGTAAAGTTTACTCCTTTCAAAAACTGAAAATTTCTTTACAAATCGAAAGCAATAAGAATAATTATAAAAGCATACTAAAAACTGGACAGACTTCCAGCATAGATACAAAAGGTTAAACCCGAATGGATGACCCAACTAACTTAAAAAAAACAACATCATAGTCGATGTTTGTTCGACTGCATATAGGAAATTGTAGCCTGAACACCTTCTAAATGGAACCCCTGCACAATGCTGTTACTTTGGTGACAACCTCTTTATACACTACGTACTGGACTACTGTACAAACTTGGCGAGGATTAGAGCATACTATTTCAAAAATATAAAATCATCAGATCTCCTCAAACAACTTAGCCGACAAAATATATATAATTTTAATTGTTCAGGAATGAACATAGTCGCTGCCTCTATGGCGCTGGGGTCAGGCCGACGGAAAAACACTTAAATTAAGATGAGTTGTTCCTTAGACTTCGATTTATTATTGAGTGGACTGTGTTTAATTTTGAGATTAAATTATGTTCTTCTTTTTCCATTTTCAACATTCTGCTGACGGCCTTGAAGGGAATATTATGCTGCTTCCTGCGTCTTGTTTTAGACGATGATTGCGGACAACAAATTCCGCCTTACTGAGAGAAAAAGTTATATTTTGTTACGAAAGTCTTCATTTTTATTTTCAGTGGTAGACTGCTAGGACTCGTCTTCATGCTCTTTTTGGCGCTCTGACCACAACGCCCTCATGGCAGCAACCATGTTCAATCCTGAACAGTAATCAAAGAGTAGTAGGCCTAAGTAGCTAGTACTCTATAAGCATTAGCCTTTTCACGCGATCATATACATAATTTAACAAATGAATAAATAATAACGAAATTACTCCGATCTGGCAACACTTGACAATAGTAAAAACAAGATGAAATGATTCTCAGCTTATAAATTCATTGTGGATAGTATTATTTTAACAGCAACCAATGGCCGATGGGAATGAAATTGATACCAATACGGCAACACTTGCCTGGAATTTTCGAAAGTAAGAATCATTTATTTGAGTTTCAAGCATTTCCCATGAGCAAGGCCATAATATGGCCAACTTCATCCAATGAATCAGAACTGAATTTTAAATAAAATAGATCTCATATCAATGAAATCAATACCCTTTTTTGTTTTAAGCAACTGACTTTTTTAGGCAAAAGAAATGTTATCTTTCTTTTGGATAAGCAAAGAAAAAGATTCGATCACTGATATAATACTATGACGTTATCTTGAAATAATAGTATACGGAAGCCAAGCAACCACATGAAGGAAAGAGTCACCAAACAAATTAATTTCAAATTTTGTGTATTCGAATGACATTCAGAAGACACTAATTTTTATACAGTATTATACTTATTATTAATGAATGCTTTGACAAAACTTTTTGTGCGACTAATGAGTTAATATCATGTAATGAAAGAAATCGAACAAAACAAAACAATTGTAGGTTTCTTAACTATAATTGTCAAACAACATTCATTCATTCATCAAATATCAAATATATTTAATAATGAAAATGAACAACAAATTTTCCAAGTATCTAAAAGTAATAACAATTAAGCAATACAAAATATTTGATTGTTTGTTAAACAATACTACTTGTACCATAAACAAATAGGAAAAATGATTTGGGTCTTTAATAACTTTCGATTTAGGTCAAAGTTCACATGTAGAACGAATCTGAATCCGATTCTATGTAATTATAGCAATATAATTATATGGTATTATAACCGTAGTAATAATTTCCAAACAAACAAATGGAATAACAATACAATAGAACCACCTAAGCACACATAAGCCAGAGAGAATATTGAGGGTTAAACCACAATGAAACCCATTAGCGGCAAACGACATATACCATTGTATATTAATCAGATATGTTTGTACATAAACTATATACTCATAGCACACATGTGATATACAATAGATTTGTAGTATTGTATTGTATGTGAGTAACAATTGCTATGACTTATTAACAACGATTGCTAATGAAATTCCTTCCTGTCAAAGTTGCAGCAAATGAGTTCCTTCTTAATTTGAATCCCTTTCCTTTGAAAACATTAGTAGTTAATATTTCTCAATAATAAGTAATTATAATTAAGATTTGAATTTGCAAACTTCTGTTGAATATTGACAATGCAACAAAGCAGTATTCACCTGGTGATGCATTTATAATAATAATGAAAGATGGACATTTCAAGTAAATTATATTTAAATTCAATGATTATCATCATCATTGACAATCGATTGTAAATGTAACAATGTTAAGGAAGTAATAGAAAATAATAGAGAATATAAAATCAAAAGGTAAAACAACAAAGTGAAATTATAATTCACAATAATGTATAATTACAATAAATATCCTTTCTTGTTTTTCGTAGATTATAGGACACGTGTTTAGCTTAGGCGCGGTTACTTATTGTACTACTAAGTATATATTACCATTACATCACCATTACCATCATTAAAATGGCGTGTGATTTTACCTTATGTGAATGGGGAATTTATAGAATTCGGAATGTGTGTGCCAATTTGATTATGACATAAGCCTTGCCTTCTATGTACTATGGTATACTTGGCATTATAAATTATAAATGAATGTGATTATTTTACTGATTATTTTGAGTTTTATTTTATTATTATTAGATAAGTTTTTTTTTCGCTTTCTTTTGTTTTTATTTATTCGATAATTTTCTCTTTGCAAAGACCGTGTGAAAAAGAACCAACTGGAAAATAAAATCATAGATAAATAAATACCACAAATTCGAAATCTAGAATTTGTAGTCTTTGGTTTGGTTAAATGAAAAATTCAACGTGAAACAAAACTCAACCGAACGAAACCTTTCATGTAAATTAATATCAATCATACGTCATGTGTTACTTTTTCACTTTTCATTCGTTGTATGCAAAACACAAAAATAACAAAAGCAACACAGAAAAAGTTTTCAATAAATTGTTTACCAACAAAAATCAAAATAAAAAAAATGGAAAAGAAAAAGATATAAAAAACCACCATCAACAACAACGACGAGTTGTAATTTTTTGTAAATTTTTCATGTTATTTTTCACTTTTTTTTAAATCAAATTTAAGCTTTTAAATTTGTTCGAGCATGCAGCACGGGTAGTTACAACAAACTCCCTACCTCCCGCTCTATGTGCGGTGGCAAACCATTAAAGTCATATTTGAATGTGGTTGAAACTGTCTGAGTGTGAGTGAGTTCAATTTTGCCTTGTAAATTTATGCAAAGTCCAATGTTGAATTTCACATTAAGTATACGCAGAGCGTTGTCGGTTTACTTTTGAATGGATCAAGCTACTATTATACTTCACACACATATATTACAATATACATACATATGTAAATAATTGTGTGTGGGTCTCTATATAAGTATTGTATGCAAAGTTCGTCGTTCCCTTGTATTTTGTATTTTGTATTTCATGTATTTTCATGTCCATGTCCATGTCTAGTGCCAGTTAACCATTAACCCTTGTCCATTTTGCATAGACCCTCTTATGTACTACGATATATGTGTCCATGTCCATGTCCATATGTCAAAGTGTATAAATTTTACAACAGTTTATTGTTGACGTGTTGCCGTTGAAAGGAAAATTGTTTATAAATTATAATTTTCTCTATTCGTTTCTTTTCTCCTTGTTCTTCTATAATATTACATATTTTGAATTTTTCGATACTTGAGTAAATCGCCTTTTTGTTCGTTTTCCTTCTTTCTTTCTTTCTTTCTTTCTTTCTTTTGGCCGTAAAACACAATTTAATATGTAAATTTCTTGACGCTTTGTCCATAATTTGTTTACTATTTTGATTTGTTTGATTTTACAAGAAATAAATCAAAGTTAAGAGGCTTAGAAAACTGTATAAACTCTTTTGTTAAAATGGAAATTTTTGCAAGAAAATTCTTAGTTTTAATGCTAAGGAAAGTTTAGTGTATTTAATTACTTTAGCAGAGCTCAAGTATCAGGTTATTAAAATTTAACACTTTTATAGTTCCAAAACAATCCATTAACATCAATAGTCTTAGTTTTTCTTATGATTTTAACAAAAATCCTTTGAAAATTTGTTTCTTTTTAAGTAATTGGAAAGTCTCTTTGATTGTAAAGAAGATTTATGTTTCCCTTGTCATCATGTTTTATAAACACAATTTTTCATTGGCTTGACCAAACCAGAATTTCAATAATTTCTATATAATTTGCTTAATCAAAAAACTTTTCTGGAAGGGACATTTAACTTAGTTTGTTTTCTTTTCCACCTTATTATGCAACCTTTACCCTTAAGTTTGCCACAAAAGAAACCACAATCACGATATCTCAACAATATTTTCTAAGTTCTAATTCCATATTTCTTGAAACCAAAGTTACCAACTAAAAAAAGAAACCAAAGTAAGACAGAATCATCTGCAAGTTACTTACTTACTTATATACTTTTATACATATTTATACTTAGATACTAACTAAGTAGACAACATAAGTGAGTAAGTAAATGAGTATCTAACTAAGTAAAGGAATGAATTATTGAATGAGTAAAGGAGTAAATGACTGAATGAATCTCAGCACAAATGAATCTCAATATCAAATTTGCTTAACATTTGCCAAAAGTGTTGCTGTTCTACTTAAAAAGTTCTTACGAAAGCATTTTGCGTTAAATACTTTTGAAATACTTTCTTAACCTTTGGCTTAGTATATTGAGTTCCCCTCACTCTGCTCTGGCTGGTGGTGTTCTGCACTTACCACTCACTCATTTTTACTCATCTTGCATCAGGTTAAGTGGAGAGTTTAGTTAAAAAAAAATAGATGGGAGGAAAAAAAGATGGAAATAACTTACCTTCAGCACAGCATAAAAGTTGTAATAAGTTTTCTTTCTTTCTCTTTGTATTTTATTATATATTCTAGTTGTTGTTGTTGTTGTTGTTGTTGAGGAGTCTATGTGATATTTCACTTGCTCTTTTTTTTTTATTTTGGTATTTTTATTTCTTTTTTCTTTATTTACTCTTTTGAAGCACAGTTTAGCAGAAAAGATTTTGAAGAATTTAGATTTTTGAATAATTTATCTAAATGTTTATATATCTAGATAGATAGATAGATAGATATTGTTTCTATTTAAACTTTTCTGTATAGAAGTTAGTGCTGTTGTTGATGTTGTTGTTATTATAATGGTTGTTAATATTGTTGAGAGAAATATGTGCACAGGATAGTTAAGAGATGCTGCAAAGATAAGTACATACATAGATTTAGTTGAGGAAAAGATAGATATTATACACATAGAATATAGAGAATAGTATGAGATATTAAATATAGTAATAGTAGAAGATTTTTATCATAAAAAAGAAGTGCGTGTAAATGAATATTTGAATTATGTATTTATCTAGCAACAACCAGCTTTATTTCAAGTGTATCTATAGTAGTATGAGTTTGATCAACTGACTAATGCTCTTAGCAAAATATTGTTATAAAAATACCAGAAGAAAAACAATGAATATTATATAGATAAAAAAACCGAACTAAAATTTAGATAATTTATCAAGCTAATTGGATACGAAAAAGAAAATAATTAGTTGCGGCGAGTGAGTGACCATGGTGAAAGGGAAAACTTTTATTGTTCGCTAAGATATCCTGTGGCAACACAAAAATATAATAAAAAGAAATGATCACGAGGAGGACGAAGGAAAGAAAACTTAAGAAAATAAGTGAAAAAAACTACCATGAGCAGGAAATACTATAAATGAATGTGTAAACTACTTTTTTATGAACAGTTTCTTTCTTTACTAATTTTTTCTCACTCATTTACTATTTTTCCTATTTTTTCAAGATTTTTATATGTGATTTTTTTCTTTCTTATCTTAGCTTTTATCTTCTTAATGTTTTTTTTGTAATATTTCTGTCATTTTCTCAGTTTTTTTCCCTCACATTGCCTTTGGCACTATTAAGGAACGTGTAATATGAGATTTTTGAGCGTGAACTTGGTGGCTCATTTCTTATAAGCAATTCACACGCGCTCTTATTATCTTATTTTATTAGCTAAAAGACTTTTCCTTTTTATTATACAATTTCTTCTTTCCTTGTTTTGGTGGTACTTTCTGCCATTACTTGTGTGCTTATCAGTGTGATTGCTATCATTTCCATCTCTCTCTCTCTCTCTCTTCAAGTAATTTTATATGCATGTTTAATATGCCAAAGACGAATTAACGATGCGATGAGGAAGTAAAATAGAAATAGATGAAAATAGAAGAACATCTTATACTAAAGCGAAACACTATTAAACAGAAAATGAAGGATGGAATGAATGAATGAAGGACGGAATGACAGAAGGACAAACGCACGCGTTCAACCACATTTCCGGCTATTAGCGCCGGTCCTGCTGTGCCTTAACTCAAAGGAGATCTACAAATAAAAAAAAAAATGAAACTGTAAAGAAGGTACAGGCACAGCGAGAAGTAGATGATGATGATGATGATGACAACAAGGACAAAGGCATATAGCACACAGTATACAATACAACACAATCCAAGCTACCATTATACTTGTATCCTTGTGAGCCTATCGTTTACGCTCCTCTTTGTAGTTTAGATTAACTCACTAATTCGACATTTTTATGCCTATCTTTGTGTTCACAGAGTGTGGTATATATGTATGCCTTCTTGTTTGTTCACTCGCTTGCCAACTTGCTTTTCAAACAACATTTTCCTATTTTCTGTTTTTTTTTTTTTCTTTCTTTTTTTCCTTTCAATATCAATGCTACTTTTGTGTAACCTTTCACTAAGCCTCTTTGTATTGTATCTTTCTTGTTTGCCTGTTCATACTCTCCTATACCATAAGTAAGTAAGTAAGTAGTAACATAGTAGTAAGCGTGTATCTTTTATTAAACAGCGTAATACTTCTACGCCTACAAATATACACACGCTTTTCTAATATATTTTTCTTCTTTTCTTCCTTCTTTCATCATCATCATCATCATTTCATATGATTTTGTATTGGCTTTTTGTGTTATTCCGCCGGCATTTGTGCCTATTTTGTTACACATGATGAGCATGTGAAAAGCAAACAAATTGTCTATTGCCGGCGGCTACTTTCTATTGCCTTTCTTTCAGAGATCTAAAACTCAAACAAAAACCAAACCAAACCAATTCAATCCAATATTAAAGTATATATTCACTTGAGACTTGGGGCTCATTTTTCTTTTCTTCAATTGTATGGTGTATAAAATAAATTAAATTATGACTTTGAGATTGTTTCTTTGGCATTTTCTTCATTTACTTTGTAACCATTATAGGATATTTATTTATAACTAAGAAATTGTTAAATATAACCACAAACAGATATAAAAAACATTCATTTTAAAGACTTTATTTTTTACTCTTTTTCTTACAAAAATTCATAATGTTCTTAGCTTATACATAAAATCAATAAGCATGTCTTTTCTTCTATATAAATTATGAAAGTAATAAAAATAATTGATTGTCATTGACATACATAAAACTCAGAAGTGATAAACATATAAATTGTGAGAGGGAGACAAGATATTATATAGATTTCCGTCAGTCTGTGGGGGTCATCGTTGTTGACCCATCCACCCATCAGTGAATGTATAACATGAAGTGCTTGATTGAATTTTAATGATATTTGCCTGAAGTTCTTTTCAAACAAACAATGGAAAGAAAGAAATACTATAAAATATTTTCCAATATTTTTCTTGTTTTTAGATAAATTTTTAATGATTTTGTTTTCAAAGAAAATAAATTTAAATAAAATGGTATTTTCTTCTAAAATACTCTATCTCTCTCCCTCTCTATTACTTAGTAACAAATTGATTATTTTAATGAACTTGACACTGAACTTGTCTTGGTCTGGTCAGACCTTGTCTTTGGCTTACAACACAATTTTAAAGACCTCGAGACATTTAAAAAACCATTTGATGAGCTAAAAATAAAATTAAAACCTAACAAAAAAAGAATTAATGAAATTAAACCAAGAGACACAACCCCAATCAAGGCAAACAAAAAGTGAAAATGTACAAGAAATGAAATCCGCTTAAATACTTTTTCCTTTTCTTTCCTTAGTTTTTCCGTTTTTTTCGTGCTCACTAATTGCGCTAAGATGTAACGAATTTTCATTTAAATACCGTCAAAATTATTCACTTTTTCTGTTGTTTTTTGTTAGCCTTTGCCATTTTTTGCTTAACCTAAGTATGCGACTCTTAATGCCCCTCATTCTGCCTTCTTTCCTTGGGTTAAATGTCTACTTCCTTTTAGTAACTAACCATGTACTTATATACTATGTGCTCTTTACTTTGCTGCGGCGTATACTTGATGAGAGTCTTTTAGTGTGAAACCAACGTCTGCGTGTGCTAATTAGATTAAAATATTTTAATTTAAAATGCGGCAAACCAAAATGGAGAATGGCTAACAACAAGATACAATACAATACAATACAATACCAAAAAAAAAAAAAAGAAAGAGCCAACACACACAGCAACAAGAATCATGAAAAAAAAGAGAAATAAGATAAAGTGAGCTAAGGTATACAAATATTGTAGAAGTAGTAAAGAAAGGAAGAGAAACTAAGTAAGTCAAGTGGGAGTGCGTAAAGTGCGTAAAAGGATTAACGCAAACACTTTGTACAAAAGGCTTAAATGTATTTATATGTGTTCTGTTGTGTGTAAATTTGTAACACAGACAAAAAGATATGTCTGCAATACTCATAGACACACACACAGACATGTCATGGTGAAACTAGCACACATCCCAAAGACAGACAGACAGACAGACGTGCAAATACAATTCTGAGAATGAAAAGGGGCAGACAGGATGTCTATGAGTATGATGACGACGACGTGAAGTCTGGCACAAACATAGACAGGCAACATTAAATAAACTAAGCCAGTCTAGGTAGTATACTAGTATGGTATAGCGAAATTTGTTGTTGTTATTGTTGTGTTTCTATTATTGTTGATTTTGTTTGTGCAAAAACTATTGGAGCGGAAACGGAAGTCAAACAACATGACAGGAGAGTTGGAAGAAGTAGTAGAAGTTTCTGTTGTTTTTGACTAGCGTAACTAACAACTGAAGTAGTAGTTGGAGACAAGTGGTAGCGAGTCTTTGAAGTAAATGAACTCGTCACACATCCACACTCATTCACATGCTTCAAATAAGCTTCTACATACTTTAGATACTCACAGACATTTTAACACTTTTCATACATAGAATTGTAACAAATCTAGTAGTAGTAGTAGTAGTAGATTGTATCTTGACTAGAACTATGTTTTGAAGGAAATGTACTATAAGTCGACTAACGTGGCACACAAGTTTATTAACAAAACCAATGATGCAGACAGAAAAAGAGGAGAGTCTCAACGAACTGAACATTTTCTTTATTGGCATTTTTCATGTGAAAAATGGATAACTCATGCAAAGAAAATCAATATCCAAGAAACTAACAACTAAAGAGTGAAACAAGACAAGAAAAGAAAAGAAAAGGTCGGTCTCACTTACATAAACAAACTAAAATATTGAAGAAAAACCAACAGAAATCTCAGAATTCGAATATAAAATGAGATTCTTTTTTATGAGTTCTCGGCTTACATATATAAAAGCTTTACAGTTGTATAGTACAAAAAAATAGATAGAAGAAAGTGTGATTAGGAAGCTTCCTGTTTCACTATAAAAATGAAGTTGTTGGCAAAAGATTAAGGCAGATTGATGTCAAAGCCAAAGCGGCGCCAAGATACACATACAGAAACAGACACACACACACATACAAAAACACAGTAGAGTGCATGTAAGTAACAACAACAATAGCAAACCAACTACATATGAACGTAAGTATGTGGAACACAGCCTCTGGCACACATTCACTCTGTCATTCATTCACTCACTCACTGGACTCCTCCAAATTGAAGTTGCACTAGTTTTCTTTTGTTTTTTACTTATTTTTAACTCTATTTTTTATTCTATAGTTTTTATGTTACTGTTTATCATCAACACTTAATACTTTTCTGTTGTTATTGTTGTCAATTGAATTCAGTTCAGTTCATTTATGTGTGTGTTGGAGTTTGAGTACGAGTTCAGTTCAGTTGAATTTTTTTGTAGTTGCATTGCGTTGCGTCGCTTCAATGATGATGTTTGTTGTCTGTCCTGATTTTGTGTTCTTTTTGTTTTATCGTTTGTTGTAGTAGTCACAGTCACTATAGTTAGTTGTATTCTACATATACGAGAGTTAGATAGAGATATTTATTTATTTGTATCTTACACTGTGCTTCTTGCTTCGTGCTACGTTCGCACTCTTCTGTAGCGCACTGCTGTGCTCCCTAAACTGAAAGCAAAAGCATTTACTCGTCGTTTACGAATTTTCTACGTTCGTGCGTCGTACATCGTTCATCGTGTGTCGGCTCAGCGGCGCCAACGACATCGACATCGCCGCGATATCATCGTAGATCTGCTCTGCTCAGCTCAGCCAAGTTCTGCCATAGCTTCGGCTTCGGTTTCAGTCGCTGCTCTGCACCATGGCGGCGTCATGTCGCTTCAAATCGTTTCATTTCGTTTTGTTACGTTACATGTTGTTGCTCTGTTACATGTTGTTGTTACTATTGTTGTGTTTTTGTAGGTAGTATTTTCGGGGCAAAAACAAAAAACCATTGCTTACTTATGTGCGTGTGTTTCCCCAATTCGACTCAGAAACACACAAAAATTCATATTCACTCACTGACTCACAAATTCACTCACAAACAAACCAAATTTCTCTCCATACCATACTACATCATGTTTGGCATATAAACACTAACATTCCCTACTTACAGCACCTCCTCTTCTCAACTGTTTGCATTACAACCACCATCATTCAATGAGTCGCTTTTCTCTCTTTCATATTTTCACATTTTTTTGTTGAGTTTTTGTTACAATTTTAACTCAAAACGAAGACAAATGCTGCTACTGTTTATGGTTTCGTGGGGCTGTTGTTGTTGTTGTTGTTATTATTATTGTTTGTTGTTATCATTTTGTTTTGTAACATTTTCATCATGACTTAATACACTTTGCCATGTAACAAAAAGAGACAATGCTAATACCCTTAACTGAGTGAGTGAGTAAGCCTGGGAGGGAATGTAAATTGTGTCTGTCCTTAGTAAAAGTTACATTTGTGTAACATTTTCGGCAATAGAAGTGATTTTTAAACACAAAAAAATCTAAGAGGGGCAAGCAAATTGAAATGAAATTGAGTGATTTTCCAAGAGTTCATTTTGTAGGGGAAATTATGAAATAAATTTCGTAGGAGAAAGACATGAACTAAGAAATAAATTATCATTGTTCTTCAATTAAATTTGCAAAGGATTAAAAGAAGAAAGAAGTAATAGTAAAAGTTATATTCCTGTTTACCCAAACTTATTCTGATTTTCTAAAAAAAAAAAAGTTCTTTTAATGCGAGCAGATCATTTATTCTCATAGCAGTTTGGCTTCTTCACTCTGGCATTATAAACCGATCTGTACTCTAATGAATCTAGAAGAATAATGGTATGTAAGTATGTGAAATCCAAAAGAATTTGATAATTACATGTGACAAGGCAAAAAGAAATCGACTTCTTTCTGACAGTAATTTTAGGGTTTGTTTGTTGAATTTTCAGCAACGCTTTGAAGTACTGTAAAGTTATTTTGCATGTGGGTCTTTCATGGCCAAAATATTGCGAAAATTGCGAACAAAATTTTAGAAGAAATGAAACGGCCACCAAGCGTGAAATTCGAAAATTGGTGAATAAAGAATATGGAGAACAGAAAATACACAGGTCGTCATCACACAGAAGTCAATGCATCCTCCTTGAGTCACTATTAGGTGCAAATTTTGGAGTGGTAGTGATTGGCCCTTTCTGGTCTAGGAAACAGTGGACAAAGTGCTTGAAAATTGGTGTGCCAGGGTGGCCTACAACATTTTGAACAAAATCATTGTTCATACTCAATCGGAAGAATCACTAAATCAAATAAAATGTTTAGTTGAAAAAAAAAATAGCTACTGTTTATTTAATGACCAAACCAAAATCGGACCAATAGATGGCCAACCCTGTATTTCCTTCATTTAAAATGATATTTGTTTTAAGCAAGAACCATAAAAATGCACCAAATATTTGTTTATTTATACACAAAAATTGATGTAAATAAACTTATCCACAACTACCTCGTTGGTTTGGAGGTTAGTGCTTCGAACTGACATCCGAAAGTCGCTGGTTCGATTCCTGTTCAAGTCTGGTACTACATTTTTCTTATTCTTCGCAAATATCCTTCTAAATAACTCTCTCCCTGAGCTGCAGGTCTCTGTCGCTATTGCTAATATTTGAAAATAACTGGGTTATAATTTATTCATAGAATATTAGTTCTAATAAATAAATAAAAGAAATTAAAATTCATCCATCATATTCTTCACTCAATGAGTGGACAAATAGAGAAAAAGCTACGATATACATAGATCAAATAAATTTAGTGTACTTTTCCATGGTTTTTGACATGATTTGGCAACCCACTTGAATCAATTCAATTTTGTTTCCTAAATACTAGTTCAACTAAAATTTCAACAATTGAAATGCATTCAATGTGGATTATTGTATTTGCATCAGCGTTGCATACTTTTGTGCGTTCACAAACTCACAGAACAACAATACCATAAACACAAGCAAAGCACACAATGAAACAATGAAGGCGCATGCGCAGTGAGCAACCAAACCAACACGTGTACAAAATTATGGTATATGAATGTATGTGAGTGCATGTTTATGTGTATTGATTTGTTATTGTAAGATTTGTTTATTTGTTGTAATCTTGTGTAATTTGATTTGTTGAAAGTAAAAGAAATTTTTGTTATACAAGTATATTTTATGATTAAATGATTTTTGTTGTATAAAAGTTTCTTTTCATTGGTCTTGGTATTGTGTGTGTGTGTGTAAGAGATGGTAAATGTGTTACAATGATAGTCCATTAAACAGATAAGCTAAAGAAAGTAAACAAGTTTACTTAACAAAATTAACTACTGACAGCTAATCACAGCGTTAAATTTGATTAGCATTTACCATTGTAACCATCATCATTATACCACCACCACCACACTCATACAATCAAGGAAACAAGAAAGAAGAGTAACAGAATCTAACTAGCTTCCGGTATGAATAACGCCAGCTGTTAACAATACACACACACAAACAAACACAAATAGAAATACAAATGTAAACATATGGTTGATAATACTTACGAAGGAAGAAGAACAAAAAAGATACAATTGTTTGGACTAGTAGTATTAGAGAGAAGAAGATTTGTGCCAATGAAACTACTCGTATTGTATTGTACTAGATGCTGCTTGGCATTTGGTAAGCCGCCAATTTGTGACATTCCAATTAGGAACTTAAGCAAAGCCAAACAGGACATGCCACAGACAACTGATCCAACAGCAAGAACAACAAACAAAAAGATAAAGAGATAAAAACCAACCAATTTTTTGTTAGTGATAAGCTACAACACTCATTCAGTAGAGTTGGGTGGAGTCAAATGCAGTGGGGTGATTGTTGGAAAACCAAAAGAATATCTTGAAACAGCATTTCCGTTTCAATTTCATTAAGCAATTGTGGTTTTTAAGTTGAGTTTAGTTGAGTTCAGTTTGATTTTTTGCTTTTGCAATAGACTACAATATATCTAGCATTCGTCGTCTAACTCATTCACTTGCCAATTGACTTAACCAAGTAAAGGACACACACACACACACCAACCAATTCACCAATACACAAAAATACACATAAATACATTCAGATATATGTATGTATGTATATAAAGAGAAGGATGATAGTGTCCGTTTTAGTAAGTTGTTTGCTATTTGCTTTCTGTCTGTTTGAATCTGTCTAACTGTCTATTTGCATGTGTATTTCCGTCACTTCCGTCAGCATTTTAGTTTCATTTCTCTTTTAATTTTTCTCTAGTATCTTTCTAGCATATCATCTAGTAGCCTGTAACTTTTGTCTTTTTTGTTATACGGAAACATTTTCAGATTGAAGAAGAATGAAATAGGAAATTGCAAAGATGTCCTCAAGTGCTAGAAATTGACTCACATTATACTAAGAGTGGTACATATACGAGTATATAAAGAGTTATAGAAAAACAAGATGTTATTTTAATGAGTCCCTTAAATAAATTAATAGCAAACGAATCTTTAAGGATTACAAGTATAGCCAGCAACCTCCTCACTCCTATTCGACAAAGTTTCAGTGATTAACTTAAGTCAAACTAATTGGTTTATTAAATTCAGCTCAATAGGCCATTTCCTGCTTATCTAAAATGATGTGAGTAAATGAGGTTCTTGTGGTTTTTATATGCTACTTTTACAGTACAGACAATGTGTGTGTGTGAGTGCGATTGTTTGTTGAGCAAATAACCTTAAGCGTTTTTTGTGCGCTTTCAGTATCCCTTTGCTCAATTATTTTCCAATCAGTTTGAGGTTATTTTCCTCCACATTCCTTTTTGTTTTTTTCATTTTCTCTGCAACATTTGTTTGACTTATATACATATATATATTTTTTTTCTTTTTGTATCCTTTTTCATTTATGTTTGTATAGATGATTACTTCTGTGTGTGTGTGTATGATTTTTTTTTCTTCCTCCTTTTTTTAGTGCAATCATTTCGATTTCTTAATTGATGAGCTCTTTGATAGTGCGCTCACGTGCTGCTGACATATACTTTATACATATGTACAAACAGCATCAGCAGCCTGTGCCTCCAGAGGCAATGTAACCTAAAAAAGGCCCAATCTCATACTCTGATAGTTCAACCAAATTTTGTCCATAATATTGGCTTATAAATGTCTTTTGCTTATACACACACATGTTCAATGGTGCAGCAGGATGTGTGAATCTCATACAATCAGCAAAAGTTTCTGTATGCGTAGCAATAAATTGATTTGTATTGGTTTGTGGCCGAGTAATGTTTCCTTTTCTTTCATTAGATTTTTCTCCATTCTTTTTTGTTTTTTTTTTTTTTGTGTTTTGGTTGTGTGTGCCTTTACTTTGTGTCGTCCTTTGACCAATTTAGATTCGTTTTCCCCCAAAAATGTTCGATTGTGTAATACATATTGCAAAGGGAGTATATGTGTGCGCGTGCCGAAGAGTGTATGAGTGTGTGTGTAAATGTCAAAGCCAAATTAGTGATTACATAACAGATTAAGCGTTTACATGACTTTACTAGTTTTTTTCTACTTTTTCTTTTCTTTTTTCTTCTTTTTGTTTTGGGGCTTACGACAACTGAAGTGAAATTGAAGAAAAACTAGTAAAAATAAATAGCATTTAAGCAATTGATGATAAAATCGTGATTGTAGATAGACTTTTTAGTAACTTCTCATATTAAATGCCTTAATGACTCTATTCTATTTGACACTGTATAAAATATAAGAAAGAAAAATGTTATGATTCAATAGGACATTCAAATATCAATAGAACAGTGATGATCATTTAGAGATCGGAGATAAAGAGCCTAAGTGATAAGCAAACAAATACATTATAAGTTTAATAATCATTCTAGGCATATATCATTTATTTAATGTGGATTTTTAGGATTGTCAGAACATAGTTAACATTGATAAGAAGAATGTGGAAATAAATATTACAAAAATAATCTTAAAAGGTTCTTATACAATCTTTTCCAGCTGTTTTCTAATGAATATCTACTAGTAAGATATTCAAAGCTTAAGCAACAATGTAACCAATCTATTACAAATTGTGACTTTATCAATCAGAGAAGAATCAAATTAGATAAAGCTTGCATTCTGATACAATATGTATATATTGTAAACAACAACTGACAGCAACAATTCGATAAGCCATAAAATATGTGGCAATAAGTCTAAGTAGCTTAAGTCGAAAATCTAAGTTTTACATTAAAGTAAAACCAGAAAGTAGGCTATCATTGGCTATGCCAAAGATGTAATACTCTTCACCCTCCTCCGAGTTGCATCCAACCATCCTTTCTTAGCATCACATCTGTTTGAGTGGCAATTTTATTGTACTTCTTTATAAGTTTTTCATTTAATTTGGGTTTGTATGGGAGGTAACCCTCCTGGTAACCCAAGGATCTTGAAATTTACATGGTTGATGGATATGGATTGGAAACCTATATTGTCCAAATTTCAGTTCGATATGTTAAAAAACACAAAACTTTTCCTGATAAGAACATTAATTTAAAGGGGGGTTTGTATGGGAGGTACCCCTCCAGGTAACCCAAGGATCTTGAAATTTACATGGTTGATGGATATTGATCAGAAACCTATATTGTCTAAATTTCAGTTCGATATGTTAAAAAACACAAAACTTTTCCTAATAAGAATATTAATTTAAAGGGGGTTTGTATGGGAGGAACCCCTCCTGGTAACCCAAGGATCATGAAATTTACATGGTTGATGGATATGGATTGGAAACCTATATTGTCCAAATTTCAGTTCGATATGTTAAAAAACACAAAACTTTTCCTGATAAGAACATTAATTTAAAGGGGGGTTTGTATGGGAGGTACCCCTCCAGGTAACCCAAGGATCTTGAAATTTACATGGTTGATGGATATTGATCAGAAACCTATATTGTCTAAATTTCAGTTCGATATGTTAAAAAACACAAAACTTTTCCTGATAAGAACATTAATTTAAAGGGGGGTTTGTATGGGAGGTACCCCTCCTGGTAACCCAAGGATCTTGAAATTTACAAGGTTGATGGATATGGATCAGAAACCTATATTGTCCAAATTTCAGTTCGATATGTTAAAAAACACAAAACTTTTCCTAATAAGAAGATTAATTTAAAGGGGGGTTTGTATGGGAGGTACCCCTCCTGGTAACCCAAGGATCTTGGAATTTACATGGTTGATGGATATGGGTCAGAAACCTATATTGTCCAAATTTCAGTTCGATATGTTAAAAAACACAAAACTTTTCCTAATAAGAACATTAATTTAAAGGGAGGTTTGTATAGGAGGTACCCCTCCTGGTAACCCAAGAATCATGAAATTTACATGGTTGATGGATATGGATCCGAAACCTATATTGTCCAAATTTCAGTTCGATATGTTAAAAAACACAAAACTTTTCCTGATAAGAACATTAATTTAAAGGGGGGTTTGTATGGGAGGTACCCCTCATGGTAACCCAAGGATCTTGAAATTTACATGGTTGATGGATATGGATCAGAAACCTATATTGTCCAAATTTCAGTTCGATATGTTAAAAAACACAAAACTTTTCCAAATAAGAACATTAATTTAAAAGGGGGGTTTGTATGGGAGGTACCCCTCCTGGTAACCCAAGGATCATGAAAACTACATGGATCAGAAAAGTATATTGTCCAAATTTCAGTTAAATACGTTAAAAAACACAAAACAAATGTGTAGAATATGGTGAAACCTATGTGCAAAATTTCAGCTCTCTAGCTCAAAAACTGAGGGACTAGTTTGCATACATACAGACGGACAGGCGGACATGGCTTAATCAACTCGTCTCATCGAGCTGATCACAAATATATGTATATACTTTATGTGGTTTTGACGCGGATAATAATGATAGCGTTCAAACACAATTTTTGACTTAAGCTACTGTGACATATTGCCACAGTAATGTATTACATTTTCATCATTGGAGAAGTCATTTCTAGAAGAGCCATTGTAAAATACATGGGCCTGACACTGGACAAGCGCCTCACCTCACAACCTCACATTATGACGTGGACTTAAATTTTCGAAGAAGGACTTAATATTATAACGTTAACTCAGCTCAATCTCAGTGACAATGAGATCAATGAGCTTAGTTATAGTGTTGAGTTCTGCCAGTGTCTGGAATCACTGAATCACGTTATTAATTGACTTCACTGACTAAGCAAGTTGACTAAACTAAGGAGTTTATTTTTAATGACAATAAAGTATGTTTCACAGGTATAGGAGTCTCCAGAAGCAAATAATCGCTGGACCAACTCGAAGCTCAATCTGCTGTTACTGTGCAAGCTAAGCTAAGTTGTTACTGTACAAGGTCATAGTGACAATATGGACTTACAATATACTACATCTTTGGGGCACTGTATCGAACTGAAACCGCGAAATTCTTCAGAGAAGCTATTGTGGAGGATTGTAGGTGCGCAGCGATTTGTCCGGAAATCGGTTACCCACCAACGATAAAAGCAGAAATCGTCACAGCACCACAACAGACATTTCATTAGGCTGGAGGACCATGGCAATTACCTAGCAAACAACCTGTTGTATAACAGAATGCAATACCCCCTAGACCTTCCATTTCGTATCCAAGATGAATAGTGAACTTATCCAAATATGCTAAAGTGACTTACAACATATGATAAAATGCACTGGTTGTCGTCTGACGACGGTATCAAATGAAGAATATGAAATGAAAAACATAACACCTTACAATGAGTTGAATAAAGTATATAAATTTACATTTTATGGCAAAAAGAAAAACAAAAATGTCATATAATAATTTCCAGTTGTGTGATTACCAAATGACATTTCAATCACTTCTGACAACATCAAGCGATAGACAGACAAATAAACAAACAGCGAAGTGATGTTGTCAATGATGATGATGATGATAACAATGTAAAGTGATAATGATGATGCTGATGAGTAAAGCCTCCAAACAAACAAAGAAGCCTCCTCTGCTGTTTGGTTTCATTAAGTTTGCACACAACATGAACATTTTTCATAAAAATTATCATCAAGAAAATAAAAACAAAAATCTGAGTGATAATAAAAAATGCACAAGAAAAAATAACACAACACCGGGTAAAAATGCAAAAGCAAAAAATTTAAAACACAAAAAAGTAAATAACTTGCATGAGGTCACAAACTAAAGCACTAAAGCCAAGTGGGAGCAAAAGCAAATTGAGAGAACGGAGAGTAAGTGAATGAGCAAGTGCATAGGAATGAGAGCACAAGTGAGCTTATGGCAAACAAAACGATGACGTCGTCGTCGGCGTGCAAGTGCAAACAACAAACATAAAACAGAAAAACAAACGGTAAAATGTATGAAGAAAAACTGTTCTTTTGCTTTTTCAATTTACATTGACTAAAAAGTGACACTTTTAATAACGATTTCTGATAACAATAACATGATAATGAAGATGACATTATTGTTATATACAATATAATGAAGTTTTGTAGTTAATTTATTCATGTGACTTTTATTCTATCATATGATATATAGTTTTTTAATGATTGATTGTAATAAAATAAACATGAACCTTACCATATAATATTCTTTAACACTTTTGCTTATTTCCTTACTGTTTTATTGACACTTTTCTTTCACTTTTTCTTTTTTTATGGTAAACACTATTTATATACAAACACACTATGTACTACTGTATAAGCACGTTGCTTTTGTTTCTTTATACGAGTTAAAATGCCTATGTACCATGTAGCACGTTGAATGCGGCACGTCCGTCCGTCTCGGTGGTCTGTCAATAACCTCTGCAAAGCAAAGCAAATCAAAAGCAAAGGCAACGGCGTCTACAGTGAGAATCTTACTTAACTCACTTGTCGGCGAACTACTACTAAAAATATGAGCGAGTATGCAGACTCAATCCACTCTGGTCTGCATTGTTTACTAAAAGCCCTCCCTCACACACTATAAACTAGAAAACTTTTGTCGTATAGTAAGAAAGCTTTTTATGCATAGTTCATAGTAGAATGAAAAAAAGCTTTGCAAACAGAAAGCTTAATATTAAACTTACCTTAGTATGAACACTCTCTCTATGACTTAAACTTTTTTCTCTCTCTCTCGCTCTCGATGACTTGTTCTCTCTCTCTCTCGATGGCTGGCTTTGCTTCAATTGTAATAATATGTGAGGTTAGAATTATAGAGTTTATTGCTGTTGCTGTTACACTGTTCTTTCTCTCGTTTCGTTCGATTTTTTTTCAGTATTTTTTGTTATTCCTTTTCTTGTTTATATTTTTGTATTTCTTTATTTATTTATTTTTTGTTGTATAATTTTTCATAAGACTCTTTTTGCTTCACAACACTTTATAATATTTTTCTCACTGTTTTCACTCTTTTTGGGGTTTTAGTGTTTCTTATTGCTACTTATGATTAATATTGCTTTTGGATACGATTTTCTAAAATGATTATAAAATTAAGGAATAGAGGAGAGACAACAGCAAAAAAATTTTCGAAATTTGTTTCTATTAATTAAATATTATTTATATATTTTTTTTATAATATTATTATTATTATTATAGAAGAAGACACTTGGAATCGTTGTTTATATGTGGCTCTATGACTAAGAATATGTTTACGACACCGATGACGACAACTAATATGACTGACAACAATGAAAAATTTCTTTCCTTATCCTATCAAAAAACAGTAGGTAGATGTAATTTTGTTGTTATTGTGGTTGTGGTTTTGGTTGCTGATATGTTTTTGTATTAATGGAAACCGGCATTTATTTTCCTCTAATTTCCTTCCTCCCAATTTGTTGCTGTTCTTCTTCTTTTTGTTGTGATTGTATTGCTGTTCTTAATGTTTTAAAAATTTACGTTATAGAGTTTCCTCTCATTTTTTTTTTTATTATTTTCCTTATTTTAACACAATCCGGAAGCATAAACACGCACGCACATACATTGATTATTTCCTTGTCGCATTTTCTACTCAGGTTTGCTGTGTCGCGTGTTCTTGTCTTCGTCTCCTTTTCTTTATTATTTTTTTGCAGGAAAATCTCGCATAGACACTCTAACACACACACAAACACGCGCGAGATAGTTGAATAGAGGCGCGCTGCTTTCTTGGGAAATTTATAAAATTCGTAATTCTTTTTTATTATTTATTTGTAGTAAACTTTTTAATGAAGAAATTTCCTTTTTCCTTCCTCCTCCTTAACAAAAAAAATCACACACTCAGGTAGGTGAAATTTATTAAGGAAAACGCACGTAATTTCGATTAAAATCGCACACGATTTTACATTGAGTTTGCTTTACGCGATTTTTGTCTGCTTTATTTTTGTTTCGTAATTTTCTGTTGCATATTTTCAGGGGTTGTCATTTGCAGAAATTCTTGTACTCTATTACATTTTCTCGCTCTCTTTCTCTCTCAGAAATTCTTTTCATTTTATCCTTCATACTCATACTCTTTGTTGTGTGTGCTTTGTTTTGATATTTCTTATTTCCTTCATTTTTTTATTTTCTTCTTCTATTCTTTGTTATTCTTTTGTGTACTCTTGAAATTTTTCCACATTTTCTTTTTGTTTCCTGTACCGCATTTATTTTTTTGGCACATCCTTGTGCTCTTTCTTATTGTTGTTATATTGTTCAACGAATATTTTGTTGTGCTCCGTCATCACCATCACCATCGCCCTCCTCATCATCATTATTCTCCCAGTGGAAATTAGCCTCATTTGCTAGTGGCATGTGCTTGTAATGGTTCCCAGGAAGGTAAATTATACTTTGGTGTTGTACATTTAATGCTTATTTTTTGTTTTGTTGCCTTCACATTGCCACAACTTTAAGTCAGTGGCGGTTTTTCAGATATCAGATTTTGTATACATTCTTTTTCAAATTTTACACTTTGATTTTGGAAATTGTTTAGAACAATCTTTAAGGGTTTCCTTGTACAGGTAACAAGTGAATGGAAGTAATGAAAAGATGAAAATGCAATTCCATAGAAGGAAGAAGTTGAGTGTGGGATAAGGCTTCCTAGTATGTTATTCAGTATATTTTTAATTAAAGAAATAATACAAATGATTTCAACGAATATGAATAAGTGTTAGTTTTAAGGATTGAAAGACTCAACTTTTATATTTTTTATGTTTTGACTATTATTCTATGAAGGAAAGGATTAAGTTATTTCTATGAAAACTTACTTCTTTTACGTTTTAAATGATAAAAGCTGAAGCATAGTTTAATTTCCCATTTTACAATTCCACATTCTTTATTATTGTATAAAGATGTTTTAAATATTTTTCCATTTTGGGTGCAATAATAAGCCTTCATCACAGAATAATTCATGGTGGGTATGAATTGAATACTCAATTATTGGGTATACAGATAAGTTTTGAACCTTTTTTATTAACTTGGAAGTAGTGCTGGGTGATTTTAAGTAAACAAATTAAATCAAATCAATTTAGTGAAGCTTAAGCTGAGTTTGCTCCCTTTTTTTCGGGCTTCAGACTTAGACTTAGACTCAGCTGCACCATTCTGTTCCAGCCTTAAACTGTGACCCACAGCTCAGAATCACTGTGATATTAAAAGAGCAATCACAGTTTTCACTGTGATTGTGAAATCACAGTTTAGATCACCACTACTTGCCAGCTCAGAGAAATCGGTGCAATGCATTTAAGTCAAAGTTTGGTCCTTCAGATGCACTTTTCTCTAAATTGAAACAAAAAAGCAGCGCTTTCAATGCTGCTAGCAATAATCATACTGCTATAACAGGTCGCTACTGTGACTTAGATGTGTCTTCGAAATGTGAATGCCTATCCAATATTAGTCCCAAGTATTTGGGTTCAGAATTTTGCTCCAGGTTCACTCCATTAAGGGTGACGGGTGGGGGAAGTCGTCTTCTAAGAGTGAAGCAAACATTGCTGATTTTGCTTGGGATGAGGTGGACGTTCCTCCTCTGAACCCTGCCTGTTGGTTTTTCTAAGTAATTCTGCAGGACCAGGGAGCTTATGGCGCTGCCAGACCACAAAGCGATGCCCTTACATAAATAAAGTTGCCAGATGGTCCGATGCGATTTAATGCTCGCTATGCAAACTTCTGTAAAAGGCTCAAAAATTATCTGTACACCCACTAATTGAGTAATGAAATTCATAAGAAATCTCAAGGTTGAGGTTAATATGATCTAGATAAATGGAATTTTAAAGGTACAACTGTTTCCTTATGGCTTCAGCAATCTCCACAAATAATTTTACAATAATTATAAGTATAGCTTAAACTTTAAACTTTCCATACTTTTACTACTTCTTTGCTCTATTTCCACTTAGAATCTTTTTCTTAATCCTTATATGTTTATGTGAATATCAAGAATCTTTGGGAAGTTATACCATAATTTAGAATATTGGTAACTATTGCTTTAAAATAAACATTTCTCTGGAAAAGTCTCAGCAAAGAAAGAATAAAACAGTGTGGTATCATATTAACAAATACAAAGAATCAATCAAACTTAAGTAATTCAAACGAAAACCAAATGCCCATGAAAAGTTCCATAAAACACTAAGACTACAATATATCTGATTACTTATTTCATAATAAAAGAATAGAAAAACATTGAAAGGCAGCAAGCAACTTACTGATGTCTCACTGACTAACTGAATGCCTGGCAATGAGAACATTAGGTCAATATGATGATGATGACAAATATTGTTAATGATATTACCCAACTGAATCGGCTTAGCATAACATAATGCTAGGAATGCATGGTAGTCAGAGTCAGAAAGGACCATCATACAATGGCAATGACAGCAGCAATAAAATTCAGTCTAATACAATTGAATTTGCATAAATAATCATTTTAACTAAAATTATATGCAATCATTTTAATGTTTAAGAACCAACGGCGAACGAAAAGTAAAATGAAGATTTATACAAACAGAAGATACGAGTAGAAAGAATGTTTTTTATCTTCTTCTTATATACGAGTATACTCCAAGCCAAATGTGCAGTGATTGTTGAAATGAAAGGAAAGGAAAAAAATGTGGAAAAGATCCTTTAGCTGAACGCCAAGGAATATAAACATAAAATATCAAATTTTCGCTAAAGGCTTTTTTTTTTGCAGCGTGAAAAGGAAAACTTGGTAACTTGGTAACTTGGTCGTGTAGCCAGTTCTTAAAGTCATAAAATTCATTTTTATGTGCATTAAATTTCATTTAAAGGATTTTTTCCTTTTACGCCTGGCCGGATGTGCGCTGCACAGCAAAGCATAGCTGCCACTTCCGCCAACCCGATCCTACACCCCTTCTATAGCAGCAGCAGGAGCAGCAGGAGAGACCAATGACAGCTTAGTTCAGCTTAACTGAGTCACAAATTGAAATGACACCCACTGGAGAAGGAAATGGGAAGTACTGAAGATTGAAGTAAGGCTGAGCGACCAACCAACCAACCGACTGAGTATTATGTTATTTGATGGTTATGGATGATGGTGCGTTATGGAGCCACCCGTTGATATTGTTGCTGTTGTTGTTACTTGACAACTGAAATTGATTTCCAAAGTCAACGTTGACTAAGCGTTTAATTCAATTTGCTTGTAAGCTTTAAATAAATTTCTTAAGCAAAGTTATTGAAAGAGTGTAAAACTAATAAAATCATCCAACAAGTTTAGTTGTTTAGTTTCACACAGCCAAAGGATATTACTAAATATGTTGTATATACAAGGATACCCTTTCTTTCTCAGTATGCACGACATTTCTTTTGCCATTTTATCTTACATTTCAATATATTGAAAAATGTACAAAGTTAGTGAAGTGATGAAGTAAGAAAGAAAGCAAAGTCGAAGGCAAAGGCAAAGGCAAAAATCGAAACAATATTTTTACGCTAAATTGCATTTTCTTGTTGGGCAAGTGAAAAATCCTGTAATGTCAAGACAGGCAGTCATTCACACAGACAGACAAACTAGTAGTATGTATGTATGGTATATAAAATTAGAAAGTAGTAGCCAACTGAGTCAGAGTCTATTTAGAATAGAAGCAAACGTGGCCGGAGACTCTAAGTGATGGCCAAAGGAGTTGGCCAAGTTGCTTAAGGTTCCTTAGCATTTGACTTTATGCCATCTCTATTATATTGTTATATAAGGTTGTGTGATATTTTCTATAAAACATAAAAGTCTTACATGAGTCCATTATGCTAGCAAGAAAATTGCTTTGTAATCGGTTTTACGAAACACACAAGAGACCATTGTCCTCTCCTAGTGTCAAATCCCATCTTCATCTTCCTTCGTTAGTTCTTTACTAGTATGTTGTCTATCTCTAGGATACAAAAATCTTGTTGTTCAATTGAAATTGGCTCTTAATTTTGTTCTTTTTAAAACTTATTTCATCTAATAGAAATGTATGAATGCATTAAATTGTCTGAAGAATTGAAACTTTTATCTACTCTATTAGCCTTTTTTAGATTTAAGTTTTAAGCAACTATAATGTTCTATAAACATTAAAATTATATAAACAATATAAATTTCAACAGAATAAAATAGGCAAGACAAAGTTTTTTTAAACAAGAAACCAAAAAATGATGGCAACACAATTCATTTTATTTTTATTTTTTGTTTTATTTTATGAAAATTAAAACTTTCACTTTTATGTTTAACTTTCTTGTTTGTGCATCCTTGCCAAAATGCCATATTAAGCCAAAGTCCTCGGAGCCATCAACACTTCAATGTATAACTAAAATTATTGTTATTGTTTGCATGATTATGAATTTTAACAACTTTTGTTTATTGTGTTCTTTTTTGGATACACGTATATTTTTCACAAATTAAATGGTATATTAAATTTATATGAAATTTTGAAACAATGCGAATGAGACCTCAGGGATCAAATTATCTCTCTGCATTTTGAGAGAGGAAATGGTGCACATGGTCTTATGTTTTTGCCCGCAAATAATGAAAAATATCATATGTGTATAAGTCAAACCAAGAGGAAAGCTAAAATACTCAAATCTGATGTCTCAGTTACAATAATTTAATCAGAAATGTTGAGAATTTTATTGTTGGAGACAATAAATTTTTATTAAGCCCGCGAAGCAAAAAATCACAAGATCATTCGTACATTTTGTCATCCACTTCTTCATGGCTGCTTCAGTAGTCAAGAGGTACATGATATTGTTTGTAGGAATCCATGCGGTTCATCTAATATTAAGATTTGATTTCTTTAATGCAACGAACATTATATTAAAAGGTTTTGTTAGTTTGTTTTAACCCTCTTAACTGTGAAAATTACCTTTTAGTATGATATTTTAGCCTTAACCATCCTTTAAGTCAGTGGAAGTCAGAAGAGACTATCAAACAATTTTAATGTTCAAATACTTACCAACCAAAGACCAAAGAGTCTCTTCAACATATCCAAAGTGTTCAAAGTTGAAACAGAATAGGAAGGAAAAAAGAAAACTGAAATCAAGCAGAAGATAAAACTCACCACTTTCATACAAAACTGGCAACAAATCTTGCATTAAATCGGAACGCATTAAATATTTTACTAGGAAAATTGTGTGAAACTGTAAAATGAACAAGGAAAACTTGAAAATGCAGTTGCATTGAAGATTTTGTAACCTTCTTGTGCAATCCGCAAACTGAGCTATTTCAATTCTTATTCTGCTGTATTTTATAGCTATTTAATCAACACATTTTTCATATACAATCCATTAAGTTATGATTATATTGTACAACTAAATGCCAAGTTTGTGATTTCCTATCCTACCTTTACCTATTTTACAAATGCAAGTGTTTCATACAACAGTCTGAATACAAAAAAATGTGTTATATAGGTACATAATTAATATGTTTCTTTGACTTGATAACAGTTCTAGATTGAAACCAATGATGTCTCGTTTTATACATCAAAGAGCCCCACATGTATTCTTTACCCTTCAACAAACTTTCTGACACTCTTTACACCCTATTAACTTAGTGAAGGGTATAAGTATGCCAAGAATGCATATGAAACATTCAAAGTTTTATTCCACACTAATCTACACATTCACCGACATACACAGAGAGAAAGAAAACTTTCTAAGGATTTTGACGTAGATTGTATATAATTCAGTGCTAAATAGTTCTTGAAAACTTTTCTCTTTCTTTTTTTTTTTTTTAGTTTTTGCACTCTTCTTTTTTCCCATTTGAAAATTTCACTGATGATTTTTCTGTTGTTTTTGTTGTGAGTGTTGTTGTTGGTCCATTTTGATGAGATTCTTCTTTGCTGGCTTTGGCTTTTAACCACTTAAACAGCGCTTACTTTTCATTTGAGTTTGAGCTTTGAACTTTGAGCTTTGAGTTTTCGAATGAACTAATGAAATTTATTGCATTTAGTATCGACTATGGTACAGCAGAGTTTTAGTTTTTATATTAGAGAAACTAACACTATATTTAAGGGAACTTAGCTCTTCAACAGAATTTTAAGAATGTGTTTTTAAGAATAAATTATTTAACAATATTATATACAAGGTATTTAAATAGACCATATGTGTATGCATACTTTAAAGCAAGGCTGTTAAACCAGCGTTCTGTGGGATACACGTGGCCCAAGTGAAGTTTGAATACGGCCCAGACGCGGCCGAAGTGCCAACAAAGAAGAAACAGAAGTTTCTGTAATCCGCTAAATGTAAAAAATTGTATTCTTTTGCAGGTGGAGCCCAACTTACTGCGGATTCTTCCATTACTGCCCATGGAACCAAACTGTTTGGACAGTCCTGTTATAAATTACACTTATTTTAAAGAAGGAACTGGGTTGTGTTACTTTTTTAATGATCGGTAGATTGAGTTTCATTTTATAAGAGTGGGAAAAGTCATAACATAGTCGAATCGAGTTAACTTTCGTACGATCTTGTCGGCGGAGCTTTTGCTTGCTTCTGAATTTAATTGAACCTCATAATTGCATTTACAGCAACAGCCAACAATTAAGTGTAAACAGATCAGCAACAGCACAAATCGGGAGTTGTTGTTGCTGCGGTGACTCTTTTGTTGATGTTGCCTGCTTGGCCATTCTGCTTCTCTAGATAACGAGATGGCGAATGAGTGTTCTTCGAGGGATTCGGTACTGTCTGTGTCTCTAACAGAAGGCTATATTCACAGACCTTATAAGACATTTTTTCACAACTGGAACCGAAAACCAAGGAGCTAGCTGGCATGAGGTGGGCGAATTAGTGGCTGCTCTGCCTCTAGGACACTCTGCCCTTGCCAACAGCAATGGTCCTCCAAACTCCTACAATTTAACAAGGAAAGGATTCGGATGATGACGGGAATACAAACAGGGCACTGCGTAATTGGGCTGATAGCCAAAGGTTGTACGTTCCATATCTAGATTTCTGTAGTAGCTGTGAAGATGAGGAACAATCAGAGAATATTCAACACCTCCTATGTGACTGGCCTGCTCTTCTTGGTAGACGAACCAGTCTTCCGGAAAACCGTTCTTTGATGATTTGGGCATTTTGCCAAAATTTTCTCTAGGCGACCTGGCTCTGTACGTGAATTTGACTTCACCACACCCCCTTCTCCACCTTTCCTTTCTTCTATTATAATCAGGCATCACAATAGGCCGTATGGCGTATACTCGCGAGCGGCCTATGTAACCTAACATCATCTTAATTTAAAAATGAAAAAACATGTCACATACATACATTTAAAAAATGTGCGTAGAATGCAATTTATTATTGGAAGTTGGTTACATCTAAAAAAAGTAATATTTGAAACATGAAAAGTTTATTTTAAGCATATGATTTTGTAAAAAGGTATGAGAAATAAAAGTAGGTCCCTTGGTATAGATCATAAATTCATTAAAAATATAGCCTATTTCCCCTTTAATAAATCACAAATTACTCCGACATTTTACAACTACACAAAAAAAGGATTCATTCATAAAGAGGAAATGGTACTTCATAAACTTAAAAATATAATAAAAAAAAAAAATAAAGAAAACAAAAAATCCTTTTTAGCGTTTTGCCAGTCATTTTACATTTTAATTGTGCGCTATCCATTTAAAAACTGTTATAATACCCAAAAGGATTTCAACATTTTATTCCACTCAAATCTTTAGCACTTTATGTATATTACTGAGATGGAGTCAGACAAATAGATAAACTCCATCCACCCAGTCATCAGTACACCAGCATATAACCAACAACCAACAACGAGTGCAACCTGCGGCATTATTCATTGAAAAGAAAAAGGATTCTTCATGCAACACCCACAACTATTGTGTTGCCATTGTTTATTGTGCGTGTCTGTGTTGTTGTTGCTGTTGGCGTTCACATTTAACCAAACTCCCAGTGGAGAACTTTAATCTGGCTAAAGTGGATTTTAGCACTAAAGCCAAAGCTGAGTCATCATAGTCATCGTCGTCATTATCATCAACTTCACCAGCTTCATTAAAAACAAAAGCAGTGGTAACAACAATGACGCTGCTGCTGTGTTGATGAAACCACCAAAAAGGACATATTTGCTGAGGACAGCATTTTTTGCTTCTTCTCTTTTGGAGGTTTGAAAACTTTAAAATCTTCTATGGTATGTTATCTCTAACAGTCCTGCGTAGGCGGATTCTTTTTAGTTAGTACAAGTAGCACGTCTAATTTTCGCATGTCTGGATTTCATTTCGATTACTATTTTATTCTTGTGTTAGTTGTGACATTTTATAAATCGGTCATAAATCGTTTGAAATCATTAAATCTCTAGCAACATTCACACAATCATGCCGCCTCCTTTGGTATACATTATTATTTTTTTTTATTTTTTGTTTTTACTTCCTTTAATGCCTTGTCGCATAAATCTCTATAGGATCATTTATCATTGTATACGCGCCAATTGTACTCTTGCGGTTTCCGGATATTCCACGTTTCTATTACTCCTTGCCTTTGCCATTGTATCTTTTTCAATCTCTCAGTCAGTCACTCAGCCATAGTGCTCTTCATAGTGTGTCTGATGGCCGTTGGCAATTCACGCTTGTAGTATGTATGTTTGTATGTATGTCTATGTGTCCTGGATCTGCAGATATTTTCGCATCATTAACTGTAAATTAAAAAGTTGTCACGCTATCGGCAAAATTTGCGACGCAGCATGGAACTCTACCATAAGAGACACCACATTCATTCATCCAAACGTACTCGTACATTAGATACTTCATGTATCTAGGAAAAGCATTCATTTATCTACCATAAGTACGGGTCCTCTAACGGTACGCGGCTAGTTGTTCTCATTGTTGTTGTGGTTGTTGATGTCTCCTTGTTGACGTTAATAATTTTGTGTCGCTTTTACTTTAATGCTTTGATTAGCCGCAAATGGTTTGAGGCGGATTAAGTGGGAATTGATTATGACACAAGGCCTAAGTACAAAACTAAAGTGAAAAAAAAAAAAACAGAATGGAAGCGGAAATGCGAAGCACCCATTTTCTTTTGCGCTAATTACACTTATAGAAAATGGAAAAAAATAAAATTAAAAAAAACCCAAGTAGATAAAGAAAAATGTCATTGTCTAAGCTTTTGTTCTTATGCTTGATAAAATACTATCTGCAAGTAAGAAACTTAAGAGGATTTTTTTATGGCTGAGAAAGTTTTTAAAAAAAATGAAAAATTATGTGGATTTGTCAGAACATGTTGAACAATAGTAGTATGAATTATGGAATAATTGTGAAGTTGTGTGCAATTGAGTTTGATTTTTTAAAGCGAAGGCTACTTCATAGTATTGTACAAGATAAAATTGTAAAGAAATGGAAGTAAAGTTGAACATTTATAAGACAAAAACCAAACTTATACAAATACTAAATATGAAATTGTTCTTTGATTGTTTTGTGGGTGATAATGTTCCACCAAACTAGGTCCTGAAAATGATGACTTCACAGAGTGGTGACTCTGTCACTGACCAACTCAGGGCTGTTAAAATGTGGCATTTATAAAATCTTCCCATTACTTATTTAGACGGAATAAGTAGGATTGGATTGGAAGGAATGTATGGGCCATAATGGGTTAATTATTTGTTATGCTTGTAAGTTAAGACTCTTTAATGAAGATTCTTCTCTGCCATTTTGTTATTCTCCCATTACTCTGGTAAAAGTAGATCATAAACCTAACCACAGTTATATTACACACTAGCTGTGCCCCCGACTTCGTACGCGTGGTATTCGAAATATGTATGTAATAGCGTGTATTTTGTTATCTTTTTCCGTAATTGTCAAATCTTTAATGTTGCCCCGCAGATAATAAGGAAAACATTCGAAAATCAGCCAAAAAGTAGGCAACAGAATTAAAAATATGAATATCTTTTGATTTAGTAGTTCTATTTCGATAAAATAAACGCTAAATGTTACACCAAGCTTGCTAAAATTTATTGCTAGTCAGAACCGCATTCAAATAGGTTAAGACGTTTCTGAGATTAGCGTGCACAGGCACGAAAAGGCTTACGATTTTATATATATAGATTAACCAAGCTCAAGGCCTTGTCGTCATAGCCTCTAATATGCTTGTATCCTATTTATATATAGTCTTTAAGATGTTAATAAATAAATAAAAAAAATAAAATAAATTGTTGGTCTTCAGTGATTTTGAAAAGAAATAAAACTAGAAGCTATAAAAATGTAAAAATTTTGAATATAGCTCAACAAATTTCAATATATTTCTTCTGAAGAAAGCAAGTTAGCTTTAGAAAATGAAGATATGGGGTATTGACTTTATCTATGTTTACTTGCATGATAATCGAACAACAATTGGTATCGTAAAATAATTTAAAAATCATGTTGCGCAAACGAAACAATCGACCATGGGTGAACAAAGTATGCATGATTTTTTAAAATGCTTTGACTATTCTCCTTGGATTTTCGATGGCAAATATTCCTATGAAATGTTCATTCTTGGAAAACTTATACGTTTATGCTTCAAATATTAAAACCTATTCCAATTTATTCTTCATGCTGGTGAATCTACTGAGAAGTCTTCTGAGGTTCGAGTATGCATGTGGTCACTTCTCATAACTTTTTCATATCTCCTAAGCTAATGTGTAAATTGTCAAGGCCCAATTATTTTGCATCTGGAAAAATTCGGTAGACGCTAATTGCTAATGCACCTTTAATAGATTACTCGGCAGATCCAGAAAGAAGGTCATGGACATAGTGCCAAAGTTTACGACACAAAAAACGAAGTGCTGCTCACACAGTGTTACCTGCTCGCCCATGTTGGATAGTTGACTTATCTGGTGTAAAACGGTTTGCATTTAGAGGTTGTTGTTTCACGTTGGGTTAGGCTAGCTTCAAAACATACTCATCCAGCTGCTGGTGTAAACACATGAATTGTAGATTGATTGATATGAAACTAAATGAATTTTCTATAAACTTTTACTGAGCTAATACATTTTCACACCTTCATTTCAAAAATCTTAATAGTTGACAGTCAAAAAGAAAGAACTACATGTAACAATTTCTTAATACAAAAGTAGGAGGGAAATACGAATGATTGGGAATTCTATAATTCAATTTAATTCGTAACGTATTTCTTTCAGAATCTTTCTATACATTACGTCATCAAGTACAAAACAATTAATGTATTAATGTTTACATTATTTGTCTTCATAACAATAATTTTAGATTAATTTCTTCTTGAAAATCTCTTAAATAAAAGTAATATGTATATGTTCCCCTAACTCAAAAAAAAAATGGATTAATTTTTCATAATCTCAAACCCACAGGTAAATCATTTAACTAAGTACCTCTGAGTACTTATGTATAAAGAAACTCATATATTGTGAGTGAGTACCATATTTCTAGGTATAAAAGTTGAACTTGTCATAAATAACGTTCTGAAAACATTATCTGGCTTTCGTAGTAGAAGTAGATGGTGCCATCTGTTTTAGAATAAAATGAAAATGCATAATATTTTTCCATAATTTATTAGACACATTTAAGGTTTTTATTAAGTAGAAAAATACCCTTGAGTACAAAACACCAAAATGAGGCATAATAAAAACGCCCAATAGCGTTTAACAAGAACAATGTGCCACTCATATACACATACACACACACATACCCAAAGTACATCCTTATAATAATAGAGGAATAAAGAAAGGAACATGACAGGCATCTAGCTACTAGCTCTTTTAATGCATTGTTAAGATATTTTTGTTACCAGTTTTGTTGCAAAAATCTAAAATGATTATGACACCTGAATGGAAAGGCCTTAACAATATATGCACTGATTGATTGAGCTTGAGCCTTCTACATAAAATGTATAGAATAAATATCTCAAAAATGGTTATTCATCATACTTGATTGTATTCTACTCATAATACCAACAAAAAGTTATTCAAAAAAGGAAGTGGAAACGGAAACAGCCCCACTTTAAATGGCTTACAAGCAAGAGAAGCGCTGTTCATTCCTTTAGCAATCTTGATGAATTTTGATAAATGATAATCACCTTTTAATGTTACATGTGTGCACATATACGAGTACTACATATGTATGTGTATCTGTGTGAGTTTACTGATACAATGTAGGCCAATAATGTGATGATATAAAATAACAAAAGATGGCAAGCAAAATGTTGATTCACATGCTTAAAGGCGTACAGCAATTTATTGCAATGAATGAATTAATGAACGAATGTATAAATGCGAATTTAAATTGCGCATACCGAGGGCCGATTGCATTTAATTAAATACTTTTTCCATTTTTTTCTTTTTCCCTTCTTTATTTTCATTGTACACCAAAGTCCAATTTCCAATTTCAATAAAAAATCGTTCAGTATTCTCTCTCGAAGCGCATAAATTGCACATTCAAGTGCAACAAACGAGTGAGCGGTAGCGGATGTGGCCGAACCATACAATTTTTGACCTCCATTTTGTTACGTTTTTTATTTTCATTTTTTTGATTTTTATAGCGCGCTTAACTTAATTTCTGTGCATAAAATTCAGTCAAGTAACCAATAAAGTTGCAAACTGTGTGCTGCAGCACTTTATTGCAACATATTTTTCGGTCCTCCTCTTCCTTTGTTCCCTTGCTATAGCCTTTTTATTCTCATTTTTTTTCTTCTTCTTTTTAATCTACACTTTCGTTTTGGGATACATTCAGCCATCCAGCTAGCGACGTTAACAAAGGAATCAAGAAATCGAGCCACGATGCCAGGCAATACGATACTTTATCCTTTGGCTGAAAATTTCTTTGAGCGCATATTTCAAAAACATACAGAAACAGCTTCAACGAAAAAAAGAATGTTCAGAGGTATTAAGTAAAGCAAACTCTACGCAACACAACTCAAGGCGACTCAAGTCGAGTCGTTGCAGCCGACTCAACTTCCTTGCAAGCAAGCAGAAAGAATGAAAAAATATGGCATAAATGTACAAAAAAAAACACACACACACAAACACACAAGAAAAGAACTCATGCGCCATAAAGTATGCAAGATTAAAATGGACCTAAAGGAAAAATTTGCGCGTTGCTTACATATTTTTTTCTTTTTTATGCAACAAAAATTGTTAATGCTACCGTTGAACATTTTCGTATATTTTTATTTCTTTTTGAAATTTTCTTTCTTTTCTTTTCTTTTCATTTCTTTTTTTTGTGTTTTTTCTTTATAGTTGCATAATTTTGGGAGACTTAACTTACATAAGGACTTTCGTATTTTGTGCTGCACTTGAGACGAAAGAATGAAGGCAACATGTGCACTAAATATGCGAAACGAATGCGGGCAGCAGCAAGAATTGAATGAATCAAGCAAGTAAGTAAGTAAGCAAGCAAGCAGACAAAGAAAAAAAGAATGAAAGGATAAAAGTAGTATGTAGTACCATAAGTAAGAACGGTCACGATACTCAAGCCACATTATGCCATTTAAAAATGCAACAAATTTAATTTAAAATGCAAAATGTTTTCTCAACAAATGACGTCTGCATTTGCTATTTGACCTGCTTTTTTATTACAACAATTTTTTAATGCATTCATCCAGGACATCCAAGATTTTTTATAAATAAAGAAGAAGTTTTTTTTTGTTTTTGGAACATAAAATGAATCTACTTGGCCTAGAAGCTTCGCAAAGAATGTTTGCATGACTCCTATTATAGTTGAAGTAAGATGTTTTTTTCTCGAGTTTTACTAAGAATCTTTGCCAACTTTTGGAATTGTAAAACAGCATTTCCTGTTTTGCTATAATTTATAAGAAAAGAGTACATCTATCTTTCTCTGTTTGATATGATAACTGTGAAATGTTATTGGTTTAAAAAATTCTCACTCATAATTCCACTCATAATTCCAATTAACTCAGCAAAATTCTTACTAACATGAGCAATGAACTCTGATCAACTCATTCATTCAATTCTGAGGTCACCACAAAGTTAACAAGTTAAATGCACAAAGGAATTTCTGACTTGAAAAACGAACGAACCAATGAATGCAAAATGTAAAAAGATCCAAACATATTCCAAATGAAAAATGCCAATAGAAAAATTTTTGCTCATACAGTAATTAAAAACTGACAGCGCAAAAATTCCAATGCACCTAGGAAAAAAAATTTGAAAAAAAGTAACCTTTCCAAATGTAACAAGGAATACCAGCATCATCGTCGTCGTCATCATCATCAGTAGAAGCAGCTTCTAGTACTGTTGAAACAGAAGCATGAGGAAGGTATGAGGAAGTGAAAAAGCTTCAAAAAATATTCCATTCGAAAACAAACATGCTTCATTGAAAATATGTACATAAGTATGCAAGTTCGAGTATGAGTACATATATGTAGTATTGTACGTAGATATACATACATATAATGTGTGTGAGTGTGCGGGTTTACGTAACCATTGATGTGAGTAGAAACCATGCTGAGATCCAAACGAGCAAAATGAAATTTCCAGAATATTTGATGCAGAAAGTCAAATGCCTCGATTCGAAAAATTACGATAACAACAAGATATTCAGTAATGTACTATGAAGGAACGAACGAATGAATGAATGAGATATGCATGTACATATGTGAGTATGAGATTTGGTTGAGCATAGTTTAGTTGGTTGTAGTTCGTAACATAGTTCGTTTTGAGTTCATATGCAGCTTATGAAGTTTTTTTTGATTTACCATCTTTTGATATCCTACAAATTATTTAAAATAAGTTCTTCAATTATGAAAAATTAATAGTCAAGAGAAGTTAAAGGAAAGGTAATTTAATAAGAATAAAAAGCATAAATCCCTTTAGAATGCAAGAGATCATTCAAGTTGAGAATGCTCAAACTATTCAAAGGAATGTGGAATCTATGAAGTCTGTACTGTAAATACCGCTGATTAGGTTCATGTAAACATATTTCAAGTCTCTGGAATTCAATTAACCTATAAGTACTTGCATGCATTTTTAGGTTTGACATTTGTCTTTAAAATCAATCAAAATATTTTGAAAATTCCAACGATAAAATCATTGTTATGGAATTTAAAATATCATGATAAGCGACAGGAAAAAGTCATTTGCTCAGTGTGACGTATACTGGCGTTTACTAAAGAAAACTGCTCCTGAAACTTCATACAATAGTGTTCAAATGCCAAAATTATAAAGAATTTTCTTCTGAAAAACTCAAGAATCCCAAGGCAAGATTACCTTGCTGTTGTTAAACTTTCTTTATAAATGATATTCAAATCAATGCTATTAATTTTCTTCCAATCTACTTATTATACTATAGAGAATTTGTTGCTCATATAAACTGAATATTTTGATAACATTCTACTATTTTCTTGTAGTCTTTACAAAAATCTTCATTGAGTTGAGACACCTCAAATGCTACTTCGACATTCAACTCGATTCAACGCTTACATTTACACAACCTTAACACACACATACATAAATACACACACAATACACTTGTACTAGTACAGTTATTCATCCATTCATTCCTTCATTCATATTACACAAGCTTCAGTTTAATTTCACTTTTTTTAGTTATTCTTATTGTCCTATATGTTTTTCTCTTTCTGCATTCTGCAGTTTTTGAATAGAAAATATTCTATGCCAGCAAAGGTAAGGAAAACTATACAAAACTCATATATGAATGTACACAAACAAACACACACACGCACACATATACTTTATCCATATAGTATACATACTTTGTAGACCTTCATATGGATTTTGTTGCTTTCATCGTCTTCATCTGGAATCTGAAAATTTGTTTTCGAAATGCAAACATATTTGCTTCTTTGTGAGGTGTGAATAAATGGAAATCCATTTCATTGGCAAAAAGAAAATACAAAAAAAAATCTACAAAAATAGAACAAACCAGAAACAAAATAGAAATAGAAACAGAAATTGAATACATGTAAACATTAAATTTTACCAAGTTTGTGGTTTTTGTTATTATGAAAATATGTTGAATTTGGTTGCCAAAACAAAATGTTCATATGAATAGTAGTATAAGAAAATTACTTGTCAACATGAGATTCCTTTGGTATTTTCATTCTTTTCTCTATGAAAATTTATATGGTAATTTTATAAGGTTGCTCAATGAAATTAGAATTTTGCTAAAAATCATAGGAATTGAGAAACAAAGTGGTTTATTTTTTTTTTTTTCTTAAGTATATTGAGGTGTTGGGAATAAGTCCTTTTGTTTTGAAACAATCCATTCCTTTTTGAACCACATTTGTTGCTTGACAGAGTTTGACACATGCTCTTCAAGGAAAGAAGCTTTTTCTCCCACAAATGTCATCATAAGTTTTCTGTCCGACATGTTATTTTATGTGGTGCGAGATGGTGTCTGCTCATCGACGAGGTCTATCAAGGCCGGAGTTCTTCAAAGGAGCGGTCTATCTCCAACTTTGTACGCTCTTTATACCTATCACTACAACATGTCTTGTAAGTTAACCAGACTTCTTAATTGCAACGTAAGTGGTTGACACAGCCGTGCTATAGAACGATTCCTGAGTGTCCAGAGTGACAAACGTCATTGTTGCAAAGTGCGTTAGTATTGCGTTCTAGAACATCAAACATGGCTGGGTAATAATTTGGACAGACGATTTACCTTCAGAATGCACATAACTGGTGTGGTAGCATCGCTGAAGGCTAAGGTTAGCAAGATGAGCTGGCTAGCGAACCCACGCATTAAGCTATCCCTATCCTACTGGTTAGATCTTGATTTTGGATCATATAACTAGCACCAGCATCGGTTCAGCTAGAAAAAGAGTTTGGTTAAAAAAATAAAATCATTGGTAGCATATTACAAATCCTCTGGCATTTGAGTAATTTTGGAAATTCTGTCCTCCAATGGATTCGATGCCCCTCCACTGATGTCACCAACAAAATGTTATCAAAATTTACTCAAACTCCTCATAGAGTAAGATTTTTTGCAGGAAGTATTTACTTTCTTACAGTCTTCAAAGACTTTAGATGGTATCTCTTGAGCATTGACTTATAGGAGGTGGTACCTAATCTAATCAATCTAACCTAAGTTCACCCATCTCTAGAATTGTAACTCAAATACTAATCACATAATTATTTGAAATTCACGTGCATTGAATCCTTAATATATTATTGTACAATTAAAACTCTATAGTACTTACTATTGTATATTAAGCAAAAGAAACAAAGGTAACTAATCCGATAGTTAATCTTATTAGAACTCAATGCCAATGAAATCCCTGCTAAGATACAATAAAAAAAAATAGCATCTAAAGAATGACATTATTCGCTTGGAAAAAAAAGAAACCTCTAAAGAAACAAAAGTTAATTAAAATAGTAGATGCCGCAGCTACTAAAAATAAAAACGAAGAGCAATGAAAAAATAGTAATACGAATACAAATACAAAAAAAAAATGTATATTTAGTGAAATAAAGGATAAAAAAGGATAACAGTAAAGTGCTTTTGCTGTTGAGCACCTCAACGCAACTGAAAATCCTTAATTAAATGCATACCAACGTACTAGTATTGTAGAAGAAGAGTCATTCAAATAACGATTTACTATAAAACTAAAAGCCATGAATGGAATCCATGAGAATGTAAACGGTCAACCGAATATGGATGGGAATAATGGTGGAGTCGGAACAGAACAGAACAGAACAGAACAGGAGTCAGGACAACGGATAACAGACAATGAACAACAACGTTGGCAATACTAGCAAGCAATTTATTGATTAAACAAAAACGCGCTGCAAGCGAGAAACAAAAACCCACGAAATAACAAAAACTGAAAATAAAAACATGTTGGGTTTTCTTCAACAAAACTAAAGTTAAATAACAACAAAATGAAATGGGTAGCGGAAGCTATTGGCCACGGGTAGTGAAAGATACAATAACAAAGGCAGTACGAGAGAGAGATAGAGATGCAGAGGGGGTAGAGAAGAAAAAAAATAGAGCTTATGTAAAGCTATTGACCAAATAGCAATAAAAAAAAGTAAGTAGAGTGTGTAGTAGATAGAATAACGAACATTCATGTTTCGAAAGAGGAAAAAAAATGGAAAAAATTAAAATCCTCGAAAATTGGTAAAAAAAAATGTAAAAAATTTTGAAAATTGTATTCAAGAGAAAGAGAAAGAGAAACAGACAGACAGACAGACAGGAGGAAGATGACAATGAAAACGGATGAAGCCATTGAACAATGCGGGAATGACAATACTGAACTGACGAAGGACACTATCGATGAGACACAACCTGAAACGCATAAAAACAAGACTTTCGCTGCGGATTTCAATGTGACAATTATAAAGCAAACTGTGTGCAGTGTCACCATCGATTGGAATTTAATAGAGCATGCCGAGGTATACAAAGTTGAAAAATATCATCAGAAACGCGGTTGGGAAAAGGTCGCCTGGTAAGTTGATAATGTCATAGGGATTTTTTTTGTCCCTGCTCCTCCAGCTTCATACTAAACCAAACAACAACCACCATTTGGCAGGACAGGACAAGCAGTAGTCCAGTGACAATTGAACGCTTGGAGGAGAATTTCGGTTATCGATTTCGTATTAAAGCACTGCAATTGAATGAGCTGAAACAACGCTATGATGAGCTGCAAGTATCTAAGGAGATTATAGTATGTCGATGACGATGACAGTAAAGGTCACTCGTTTAAATGTTTTATCCTTTAGGCCACGACACAATCAGCGTTGCCCACGACTGTTTGCCTGCAACGTGCGATAAAGAAAAATCAACAATTTCTCGTGAAGCGTATTTTGCGGCGCCGGCCGAGTCTCATTGAATATCCTGGACCAAATGGCTATTTGCCACTCGCTAATGCCATCATGCATAGTGATATGTGTCTCATTGATTTGCTGTTGACAGAAGGTGCCAGCGTGCATCTAGGGCATTATCATAGTAGAAGGACACCATTACATGTCAGTAACGAAGTGCAATACAATAGATGAGTGTGATGATGATGATTCACTTTCATGTCCTTTTTTTTTCCTCCTCAAACTACAGTTGGCTTTCTATCATGGACGCATGTCTGCAGCACGCATCTTGCTCAACAAGAAAGCTGATCTCGAGGCAGTCGATTTCAATGACATGACTGCGGCACATTTTGCCATCGATGCCAATCAGTGCGAGTTGCTGAAATTTGCTTTGGATTCGGGTGCCAATTTAGAGGCAAAAGATGCATGTGGTTGGACTATACTGCTACGTGGTGGTAAGTTAAATTGCTACATACTCGTACTACCTGTGTGTAGTCTCAATTCAATCCATACGTTTCAGTGGTCATGAATGCTGATGTCAGTCTATTGAAAATGTTAGTTACACATGGTGCAGACCTGGCGGCTGTTGATAATCTGCGTCAGAACTGTGTGCAATTGGCACGCATGTATCACCGACTAGAGGCACTTGAGTATTTCGAGAAGGTACTCAAATATAGGAAACGTCTAAAGGATGCAGAAACAGCAGCTAAAAAGTTAGCAGAAGCAGAAGCGGCAGCGGCAATAGCAGCAGCAGCAGCAGCAACAAAAGAGGCAATCACAGTAGAATCGGAAGTTGAAATTATTGAGCCAAAAGTTGAAGTTGAAGTAATTAAAACTAACGACTAAGTTGGATTGTCACAACGTGTTTGTATTTCCGAATCAATTGTAATGACAACAATTAAATTTAACATGCACCCAATTAAACTTTTAATAGCTTCAATAGTAACAATTTTTTGATAAAAAGAGAATTTATGCAAATTGCTTACAACTAAAACTTATATTGTTGGTTTTTATATGCAACTTGGATTCAATTCAGTTTGATAGCCACATGAATAAATGTTAAAGAAATCCGGATTTTGTCTCAATCCCAAGTAGAAAACATTCTCTGCTACTTCTTTGCCGAAATCACAAAAGTTCTGCGCATAGAGTGTGAAGAATAAACGTTTATTACTCAAATGATACTGTTTAAGTATCTCATTCTCATGATCGTAAATCTCTTTATTGACCATTGAAGCTCTAATCCAATCGCTGTATTCCGCATAAGCATTACGAAAACTCTTTAGATAAACCACAGCCAAGATACGTGCCTCCTCCAGTACATTTACGAATTGTGGCAACTTCAAACAGCGACCTTGTTCCTCAAAGTAACGTGGCTCTCGCATACGTTCTGTACTATTGTATAAAGTCATCCAGAGATGTACATTGAGTGTGGGATAATAATAAGACATTGGTTTATGGCGACTCTGATACAAATACAAACTCCAATCAAGCATTGTACGTGGTACGCCCAGTTCATAGGTCGAATTGCGACGTCGATGCTGGTCCAGATTGCGTACATTATGCTGATAGCTCTCTCGATAGATACGTAATGCCTTATACTCACGATTCAGATCACCAGCACGGAAATAAATATGTGGTGTACGGAATTTCTCACGATAAGCAGCCAACTTGGAGTGTACGGGATGACGACCAAAGCCTTCTGTATTCCTTGATTTGGTGAGGAAAACCTCTAGAACCTCCAGAAAATTACGATGCTCATGAGCACTACCATCAATATGATTCTTTGTGATAATATAGCCAAACAAAGGCTTAAAATATTCAAAGGATTCACGATAACAATCCTCAAGTGATTTAAGTGTATTGCAGGATATAAAAAAATCCATAAGCTTTTGTTTTGCCTCAAATTGTTCGGGATCATCTTGCAGTTCAGTCAACAATTGTATCAAATCACCAGCTTCCGGTAAATGACCTACAATGCAAGTAACTCATTCATATTCACATATTTCATTCGAAACTCTTGTCAACAAACTTACCCAATACCGAAAAGAGCGGTCGATTGCGACTACAAACATAGTCAAAGTAACTTTCACATGCATACTTGTCCGGATTAATCGAATGCTCTAGACGTATGGCCAAATTGTGTAATTCCTGAATGCGCAATTTCGATATATGACGTGTGTATTCGATTTGTGCTTCAGCGAAATTTCGCGAGAAAAATACAAAAATCACTATAAAAAGTTTATAGAACCAACAAAGTGTTGATGCTCCCTTTGCCATCGTCATCAACATCAATGATACTCCTGGGCATACAGATTGGTCACAACTGACTACAGTAGATTACTTCACTTCCACCACTATCCAAAATCAAGTTGAACTGTGCTTGTGCTGTTTATATTGTAGAACTTTGATGAATTTCACTTTAAAATTTTATTTTTGTTGTCAGTTTGCTTTAGTTTGGGTGCGTTTGCCCGCAGTAAACTCCAACAAAAGTCCAACTCAAACATGAGCTCTTACTTCCTAAGCATCCAACCAATTCTGCAGCAAGAGAACAAACACCCTACTTGCTGATTATTTTATTTTTCTGACACTGATGATGATGATGGTGGTGCTGAAGTCGAACCGTGTCCAACATCAACAAAGCACGAACTGAAGCACAAACCAAACCACACCAAGCCAAACTCATTTGAACTGAAACAATCATGTACGCTCAACGGCAAGTGCTGAATATGCTGATAAGCGGGCATGGCCTACGCTACAGTGACAGTCAGTCCATTGTGCTAAGTTGAGATAGTCGGAGGAAACACATACACAGTTACTCACAATGTACACACATGCCAGATACTTTCGCAATTTAGTTGTTGATACGTACACATATTTTCCAAAATATAAACAAAGCAAAAACTCAATTGTACTACTCTTTACTCTCTAGTCCACTATAGAATCTAATCTTGGCTGTTGTCTGACTGTTTTTGGGAACTCATTCAATTTCACTTTTTACTACTCACATCACCAGTCTCTGAGTTGCTCAATTTGTATTTAATTTTCCATAAAAAGTAAATAACAAACTAAGCTTTGATAATGCAAACCAAAATCATTATCAGCATCATCATCATCATCATTCGGTTGGGTTGATTATTAATATTACTACAAATATTTGACTTTGCTCTCTCTCTTGCTAGAATCAATTTCTCCTGCTGATTTTGAATTTACATTAAAATTTGTTGTTGTTCCACATATACAGTTCTAGTATTTATTGTAGAAATTGTATTTCAATGCTGTGGGTATGTAAGCATACATATTATTGTTCAACAGCAAATCTATACAGCTTCAGCATTTGCATAAGTATTCATATTTCTAATTCCTTTGCTAGTATTTTGTTAATCAATGTACATAAATTTTCAAAATTACTTTGAACAAATGAAAATATTTGTAAAATTCATAGAATTGGTTTTGTGTATGCTTGTTGTATTTCTTTCATTGTTTTTAGAGAATTTACAATAGTTTTCATTTTTAAATGAAATATTTTCATACACACAAATAAGCTTTCAATAGAAACAATTTAATATGATTTATAGAATATTGTTGGAAAAATGATTATAATTTCTTTGATTTAAAATTAAAAATTAATCATTAATTAAATTAAATTCTTTTCAATTGCTTCTTAAAGCGCTCAATGCGACCAAAATTGATAATAGTCAACAGCTTTCGTCCTTTTGAATATATAGTTGACTCCGATACGAAATCCCATTGTGGTAAATAGCTTGGCAAATCAAGTTTATCACCAGAAAAATCCTTTATATAATACAAAATTTTCTGAAATCGATGATAAAATTTTGTATTATTTTTATTATAAAAGAAACATTCAATAAGACTGACCTTTTTAATTGGGCACTTAAATGGTAAATTGCAGACACGTCGCATTTCATTTCTCATCTTTTGCAAAAATATGTTACCTTTAAAATCTTTTAAAGCTTCACATGCATCTAGCGTTTGTGATACAAGATTTTTCAAACCATTTCCTTGTAGAAATTTCAATTTCACTACATCTGTAACATTGTAAAGATCTTCAGTTACCATTAACTGGGTGTAGAATGTGGGAGCATCACCATGCTTTGGACTGTGTAGTTCACAAGTAAAATTTGTAACAACATCGTTTGCAAAATTTTGGCACTCGACCTTAGTGAAAAATAAACGAAGTTGCTAAAAGAAAAGAAGAGGGCATTAAATAACATGAATTTAATAATGTTAGTAATTAAAAATATTCACTCAGGCGTTCCACTGCTCTATACCATCTATACAGCTGATATGCCGCATTCAAGGTGCGACGAGATGGCAAGAGTGGCAAAAAAGCCAGCTCAACAAAATCCAAGACTGGATAATCAAATGGAACATAAAATAAACACATCCATCCATGTTTTATTCGCACTTTGCCATAAAGACAGTGGATCGAGTCCGCTTCAAAGGAGTTATAATTCCCAAAAGAAACAAAGTCAAGTACTAGAGCATGTTGCTGCCATGGAAAGAGCACATTGTATTCAAAAGAAAGCACCTAGTCCCTCTGAATACATTGGTTGTAAGGCCGAAGGTCCGTGCTCAGTCTCGAACACAAATTTAGAATCTTCTTAGCCATACTTAACCCTGTTTTGACTTACGGCATCCAACTATGTGGAACAGCTACCGAATCTCACAAGAAGTTAATAAAATGATTTCCACCCCCCTGGTACGTATACGTAATGTGACAAAGATCTCCTGATGCCAAATGTCAAGGAAGAGATATGTAGACACAGCACAAGGCACCAGCACACCAATAACTTTTTCTTCTTGCCAACTGTCGAACAACGAGGCGGCTCAAGAGATTGCACCCGTCAGAGCTTCCTTTCAGAAGAACATAGCGAATTAATATAAATAATGACAGTCTTTTCGTGTCCATGTTTACTAAATCAAGTAATTTCTCAGTCATTAGATTACTGAGCTTATAAGTATTAATCCCTATAGAAATCATTGATGAAAACGGCGAAATTAACATGCTTGACCATATGCGCTTTTGGCTGCAATTCGTCTTCGATTTTGTTTTCGTCATCGGTGGTCGCAAATTCTGTTTCGAAATGCACAATATGTTTTAGTGCTAAGCCTAAATTGGCAAAGCATATAAACCAGCAGATCGTCTGAACATTTCGTACCTTTTTATGGTCACTGGAATTGACTATTGCACCCAAGGGCGCGTGGAGCAACAAGCCCCCAATTAAGTATTATGTTAGTCGTTTCATCTGTTTTGCTCCAAAGGCTGTGCATTTAGAGCTTGTAAAAAATCTACAGCAACATTTCTCAATACACTCAAACGATTCATCTTAACGCGTTGTCGACCAGCAAGGATATAGTCTGATAATGCTACGATTTTTGTTGAGCTTCTTCAAGAACATTCTAAATGGCGTACCTCTCAACCACCGCATGCAGTTAATGATGTTAAAACATTAAAATTGTGAGACTATTTTTATTCGGATTACTTAACAACTTTTAACTCTCATATTAACAGATGTGGAAATTTCTTCTTTTTTGTTGTTTCCATTGGTGTAAAATAATTATTTTTGTATTTTACTTACATGAGCTTCCACACCAATAAAGAGCAATAAAATATTGACAAAAATTGAACTAGAAACTTTAAACTTTGTCATTTTAATAAATTTCCATCATTTAATAAAGTAAATATTTTGTAACCTTTCAATTGAAAGGTTTTTGGTAAACTACAAAATATCAATTAATCATTTTGTAGTCCGCAATTTTTCTATGCTTGAATAATCAAAATATTATAATTATAATAAAAAAAATAATCATTTAAATATTGTTTATAAAGTCATAGAAATTTATATAAAAATTGCTTTATTGAGGATAATTTTTATATGATTTTAATAATATTTAATGAAAAAAATCTTCAAAATCAAAACAAATATTGGAAAAACTAATTTGTGTGTGCATGACCTCCTCCTGTTTCTCTATTACAAGTGCCTTTTTTATCCATTAACCCTAATCATCATTAATAAAATTTATTGCTTAATGAAAACCCAATTTTCTAGTATTCCCTTTTTGCCGTTTAACTCGTCCATATTCTGAAAATGTAGCAATTTTCCGTCCATTAGCATAGAAATCTGAATCCACTATAAAAGAAAAATCAGGCAAATAACTTGGTAACTGAATTCGATCAATTGCAAAATCATTGACATAATATAAAATGTTCTGGAAAATAAGAAAAATAATTTTAAAAAATAAGAAATTATTATTAAAAAAAAAGAAATTTACTCACCTTCTTGAAAGGACACTTGAATGGAAAATTACTTACACGTCGTATTTCTATACCAAGTTTATTCATGACTTTATTATCAAGATTCTTATACAAGGCTTGGCAGATATCTATGCTAAGTGAAAATTGATTATCTTTCTTAGTACCACGTTTCACTTTCAATGTAAAGTCGTCTGTAAGATTGGAGATATCGTGTGCCAGCATAAAGTCACTATAGAATGTTAAAGGAGCATTCGATCTTAACTGATGAAGTTCACAACTCATATTTAAAATGACATCAGGAGCATAGTTCTTGCATTCAACTTTAGTGAAGGAGGCATGCAATTGCTAATGAAATAAAAATTATAAAAAATATAGAATTATTTAATGTTACATCCACTTACATTTGAATTAGCTCCTTGTTGAAGGACCATTAAATTAATGACCAATAATCCAAGTTTCAACATTTTTTAATTATTACTATTTACCACTAACAAGACAAGCGACAGCTCTAACTACATAATGATTACTAAGCTCATTTGAATTTCAATTGGAATAAATTCAGTTAATTTTTTTATTGAAAAATAAAGTAATTATACAATTTCAATGTCAATGACAACAAACAAACCATCGAACAAAGAAGATTCTCATTGTTTTATCATTTTCGTAGTATACAAATCAGTTCGACGTTGCTTATAAATCGGTATCTGTCTGCGTACCGATTCCACCATACCGAAATCTAAATCAAAGTACAGTAATTATTGTAACTAAATACATATATGTTTATATGAACAAATATTTTATTGTTCAATTGTATCAATATTTCCCTACCTATTTCTTCAACAATCATTTCACGACCAGTACCAGCCTCTCGTTGTATGCGCGCCCAGGGATCGACAATCATGGAGTGACCATAGGCAACATATCCGGACATATTGTCGCGTGCTGGCGAACAGGTAACCACAAATAGTTGATTGTCAGTTGCACGCGCACGCTGCAATAGTTCCCAATGCATGGGACCCTGACAGATGCAAAACGCCGATGGGTAGACAATCATTGAACAGCCTACGCTATGCACGTAGCATGTATATAATATACAAATAATAATAATAATATCAAAATGAAATTAGTTCCAACTCTAAGGTCAGTTGTGGGTCAGAGTGATACTTCGAGTAGCTTACCATGGTTGCGGTAGATACGCGCAAGCTCATCGAAGCGTTTATCATGACAGATGCCAATGCCTATTTTGTGATTTTCGATATCGACAATTGTAAATTCGTTGCCACCGCTCAACACCGCTGCCTCATCGAAGTGGACGCCACCATTGTGTTCCAATTCAATGTTCATTGTGAAGAGATGTATCTACGATGAGAGAGAGTATAAATCCATGTATGCGGGTATCACATTTCACAAACCTTAATTGCACCAATTATTAAATAAATACGTTGGGGGTTAACCCTCGGCACACTCACACACACACACACACACACACACACTGATACGGTAATATATAAACAAACTGACTGACATACAAACCCACTTATAATCGCTTATTCACTCACACACTCACTCACTCAGAGACTCGCGCAACTCACCTTACGATGTCGGCCAATTAGCTTGCCATCGGGCCCCCAAACAGTGCACGTATTGTAGAGCTTATCCGGCTCAACGCGTTCAATTATGCTACCGCCAATTATGTAAATGCCCAGTTGGAGTGCAAGTTGCGACAGCGTCTGGCAGGTTGGACCCTCGGGCACACGTTCTGCATACATAGCAAAGTACTCTTGGCCGTATGGCGCATTGAAACTCTCTGGCAATATAGCCAACCTTAGTTGAGGATTTTTGCATTTTAACTCGGTTATGGCATAAACAGCATTCTCCACATTTGTTGTCACATCATGGCAAACAGGTAACTGCAGCACGGCAAGTGTTAGCTCTGCATTGCATCGTGTCATGTAATTTATACTCATTAATAAAGTTTAGTGTTTCTCCCCATGAATCGTTGCTTTACTACTTGGTTGGTGGACTTACTATTTTGCATGGTGGACATCATTGGAATCAATACTGAACCTGCACACACAACTCTCTTTCGTTGTCTAATGTGGGATTTTCAATGCATTTTCCATGTATTTATATAGACTGCCTTCGTTGTGATTTTTGTTATCAGTTTTAATTTTATGCATTATTCAGATGTTTTTGATTAAAAATAAAAGGCAAGCGAAACAATTTTATTTTTATTTATTTCAATAAACAAATCAATAACCGGCATTTGCATAGCCCAGCTTAGCATTTGAACTTTGTCATTTGTTATCGCAACACGAGAACAAATCAACTCAACTCATCTCATCTCAAGTGAAATGGAAATACATATATGGAATATAATTGAATATAAGAAAGAAAATTTTTATTTGATGGAGAGAAATCAAAATTGACAATGACCCATTATCAATAATTATTGAGATTGAAATGAAAAACTCACTTTACACAAGCAATGAACTTAAGAGATGCTTTAGTTATGCTGAGAAAAAGTGTTTCGCTTTGGTGAGTATTAAGATCTTGGTCATTGAAATAAGAATTTAATCAAATAAAATGAAATGAAAACTTTGCTTAGCAATCAGCAGTAAACTAATATTTTGCAGTACAACAATTTCAAATCGCAGTATTTTTCGCAGTGAATGTAATGTTTTAATTTCATAATTTTCCTTTGAAGCGATTTCCCCGATTAAGTCTGATTTGTATTAACATAATGTATTTATAAAATTCAATTGGTTTTGACAATTGATTTCAATGTTACTGAACTGAAACGGCTTTTATCATATGTTCAACTTTTGTTTACTGCGGAAAATACCTGCTCTACTGTTGCGCTTGTCCCGGGTAAAGATGGAATATATTCGAAAAGCTTGACTTTAGAGTAAACACGTTATAAGATAGAGATAGAAAACAGTCACAATTACATGCTTTTTTCTTTGTCCGATGAAACAAGAATACAATACATTGTTTCCTATGAGGGAGTACACAACAAAGCAGACAACACAAAATACATGTTAATGTTTGAATCGCATATGGCCAACACTCACCGCAAGCAGTGCCATTCTCGATAATTGCGTAGTTTCTCATGGTGCAATCCACATCGCGTAAGTCAAAACAAAAAGACAAAACAGAAAAACAAGTCTCGTTGTCGATAGCTTGCCTTTCGTGTTTTGAAGACAAAATTTCGACACACACGATACAAAAAGACGGAATGTTTTCTTCTGTTTCATTGAGATCCCTTTTCTTTTCTTATTAGTCAAAGACGTTTTGTTTGATCCGGTGTGTCTCAGCCTTATAGATTTCTCACAATTAGGAAACATTGATAATTGATTAAATTATTAAATATGATTAAAATGCAGTGCAAATGCAGTATTTTGGTAAAAAATATCAGTACGCATGTTTCGGATCTGAAACGCAGTACAAATTTGCAAACCGCTGTACGGATACGACCATTAAGAATACTTATAATCATCATTATATTGGCTCTTAAAGATTTTCATAAACAAGAGACTTTATCATAATCATAAACAATTCACTTCGATTACCTCTCCCACTGTTTATTATTATGTTTTGTTTACTTTTGATCAAGAGCTGTGAGCAAGTGATTTGTATGATAAGAAATTAGATTGTTTATGATGCATAACTGTTTCTCAAGCTGATTGCATGCAAGCATCGTTAACGAAAGAGAAACAAAGGAAATTTGAAATTAAACAATAAGATAATTGTAATAATTCAACAAAATTACATACTTAAGTATATTAGTACATGAAGTGAATAATATAAAATTATAAAATAATATAAATATTTTTTCTTTAATTACTTTATTTTATATAATTTTTGTTTTTATCATAAAATTCAAGTTTACCTTAGATGAACTACTCAATTGATTGTAAAAGTGTTATATATGAAACAGCAGCTCGTATGATCTGAAGTATAAATAATAAGTTTATCTTTGTATGCATTTATATATCTTCCCTATCAATACTCACTGCCATGAAATTTGCCAGTGATGCCTCATAGAATCCTGCCTTGATTAAAGTTTCACGTTGCGAACGCAACATAATTAATTGCAGCATTTTGCGCTGATGAGGTAAAAGTTTATACCAATTGGATAATTGAATAGCAGTGCTTATCATTAAACTCTATACATATAAAAAATTTGTTAGTAAAGAGAATTATCATTTGCACTTGATTGTACGAGTATGTGACTTGCCTCATTTTTAATAATTTCACCACCATAACAATACATAAACAATTGCAACATTATGGAACCGAAGAACGAAAAGTAAACCAACAAAGACATTATCGAATCCATGTGCTAAAATAAGGAAAAAATATAATTTCAAACTCATAAAATTCCTATCCAAAAACTACTATGTACAAACCGTAACAATTTGATAAATAATGACACAAACTTCCAATGAAGTTATCAAGAATTGACCAAAAATGATGGGCATAAATGTGTTACGTAGCTGTTTGGCCAAATTCAATAGGACATTATGATATTTTACATAATCAGTGAGTTTTTCTTCCATTGATAGTGTCGAATGTGGTAAATCAATTAAACGTAGAAAATGTTGCAAAACCTGAAAATGTCCACGCAAATTAATGGCAAATGATATGAAGAGTCCATCGATGGCAGAGGCAAATGAAATCACAGTTATGGTCACAATAACTGTATAAAGATAACAAAATTCATAACCCGGCGAATCGACATCATTAAATGGAAATCTATTGACCAATAAACAAAGATACAGAAAGCAATAGAAACTGTAGCATTTCCAATACAAACACACTTCATTGGCATTGGCAAGTCTCGTACATAAACCACATCATGAAACGAATTGCGTATATTACTGACAATGGGTCCCAGCAGAAAATAGAAACCAGTAAAACAACATGATATACCATAAGCTTTACTTAAACGTGTTGCCAAACGATTTGCTGCATTGAGATATTGTTTAGCCTCACCATGATATTGAGCTGCAAAAATAAACTAAACATTATTCAATACACATTTTACTACTTTACAGACTCACTCACATTTATTATGCAACTCATTAAACTCCCGCATCATCAGATAAAACCTACGTTTGTAGCTGATAAATGTCAATGTCTTAATGGCTGTCAATAGATTGGTGAATATTACACTCAGACATGCTGTCATTAGTTCCATATTGTCACGGTGGTAGATAACATAACCTACCATGGGATATTGAGCTGAAATGAGCAAGATGAAAGATGCAATATGTTGCAGACCAATACGTTTGCCACTCTTCTCTTGGTACATATTATGACCCATGAAACTTAGTTGTAGTTTTTGCAATTCAAAGAGTTGCCTTGATTTCAAACTTGTTGTATCCATTTTCATAATCCTTAAACTATTATTTCATATGTGACACACTCAATTGGTTTTTATACTCGTTTTTATTGTGTCTTAAGATATGTCAATCGACCAGTAACACATAACTCAATTAATTTATTATTTAATTATTGTTTTTGACTTGTTAATTACTTATTTTCATAACATTATGACTTCATTATGTGGTATCAAACTAATAATTAATAAATTATTTATGTACTAATTAAGTGAAAATAATACGGAACAACAAATTTAATTAGATGTTGATTTATGAATGTTTATTATCGAAGACAAGAAAATAAAGGCGACATGAAAAGAAATTCCTTTGCCATGAAAAAGATAAATAAACAGAACTACAAATGGCTTAGTAACTGAATGGAGAGACGACCATTAGTGACTGAGTTTATAAAGTATAGTATTTCAAAGAAGTTCATAAGTAAGTTCAGTCAATTTAAAGTGAAAAAAATAAAGTGGTTTTTTATTTTGGCAGTTTTCTGGTGATAGTACATATTAGGTAGGGGTGGCTTCATTTCAACCAGCAATGTTAATCTGAAATGGCCAGCATCGTAAGCAAGTGACTAGGTTTAGCCAATAAGCTTCTGGTTCAGGCGAAACTACAATTGGAAGTATTTTTGAAATACACCAAAGTGGAACTGCCATTTGTCAGAGAATTGGTTCCATCATGAAGAGCGCCAAAACCGGTGGCTACAAGAACCTCACTTTGCGCGAAGCTTGGTTGAACACACTTGTTACTGTTGAGGTCCTTTGCTGGTTCTATGTTGGCGAAAGCATTGGCAAACGTCACATCGTTGGCTACAAAGTCTAAATTTCAGTTGTCTTATGCAAGAAGTAGTTTTGTTTTTATGCCACAATAACAACAACCTTTATTATAATCTACACCTTACTAAAGTTATCCTTACAAAGACTTTGGCAAACTGGGCAAGATTCCAACACTAGTATAAGAATTACAATCATACGAGCGCTGTCATCCAATTTTCATCAAAAATATTAAAACACCGGTGTTTATCCGCTTACACATCGAACATACTCTACTCACACATCAACACCTTTTCACTGGCGCATCGCTTCAACTCTGCTCCTGTGAAGCCGCGGCTACCAAGGACGATATTTTAGCAGAGATTTCAAATGCTATGCTATTAAAGAGCATAGCAAGAGCAAAGCATTTTTTCCGTTGCTATTACTGATATGGAGTAAGGAATACAAAGCATTGTCTGACCAAGATTTGGGAAAGCTACGGCTATATTTTTTAAAAATCATCTGAAATTTTAAAATAATGCTCTACTTATAATATTGATTAATTTATAATTTCCTTCTTCATTGTAATTTAATCCACCTATCATCATAAATGCATCTCATTATAAAGTCGTAGTCCCCGGTAGCTGGTATTTAATTAAATTTTAGGTGTAGTATTATATGTTTTATCTAAAACTTATAAATAAATAAATAATTATTACTTTCCTAAAAATATTAGTTTCTTTTCCAGTTTCACTTTTCCCAACAATGCCTGACCTATCTAAGACATCGCATCGCATCGCACCGGCACTAAACTTATTATCTTATTAAAATCTTCAGACCTCAAATCGACCTTTCTCACCATTTTTAGTAACAAGCAACCAACAAACATAGTAAAATGTATTTATCTTAACTTTTCTTCACATGCAAAACGAATTAATCAAAATATCTATAATTAACGAAAATACTACCGCAGTCCATATCTATAGCCATACTCATGCATAACTACTTATGAATATATGGTTAATTGTATGCATGTCACGAACTTTAACCCAAATATGGCGCACCAAGCAATGTCAATAAGAGCCACGGGGAACAAAAAAAAAACTGAAATAAATTAGAAAGATACATTTGAAGCAGAATATGATTACCTCGCGCTGAGCTTGGTTGGGTTAATAATCGAATTTCGCAAACATTCAACAAGGAAAAAAAATATATACATTATATATTTAAGTATATTAAAAACTATGTTAAACCACTATGCTGATGATGATCATGATGTTAGTGATGTTGATGATGATGAGTCAAAATGACAAGACCCGAATCAAAAAATAATGTTCGCTGCTGATTAATGTTGGCAATTATCTATGAATAGTAGGGAGTAGATTGGCACTTTCAGATAAAACGCAATCATGAATATGAACGGAAAGTTCAAAAACTGAATGAGAAAAGAAAAAAATTCATTAATTATTTAGTTAGTAAAATAAAGGAGGGAAACGATTTTTTGTTTAAACAAAATTCAACAATTTATTTTTTCAATTTCTCTACATTAACAATAAACATACTGAAAAAATATAACAAACACATGTAGTAACTCAACCTGACTGCATTTTAGAAACCTGGTGGCAAGTAAGCATTGCTTGCACTACCGCCATGCGACGCTCCTCCGGAGATGCTGCCTGATGAGGAGAAACCACCTTGGCTGAAACCGCCTCCAATAGCACCACCACCAATGGCACCGCCACCAATAGCACCACCACCAATGGCACCACCATCACCATGACCACCAGCACCACCTCCCAAAGCACCAATAACTGAGGAAACTGGAGCAAAACCTTCATCGGTAACCTGGCTGCTGCCTCCCAAAGCATCGTATTGAGCCTGGATCTGTTGTTGGGCATGGGCGGCTTCCTCGTTGGTCTTGTATTTGATGAAGAAGACTTCGGGTTTGCTGGTGGAAGAGGCGTGTTCAACAACCTCAGCTTGTACATCAGAGGCATCGGTCTTCTTGTTCAAGACATAGATGACAGTCTTCTCTTCATTGACGGCTGGGCTGATCTTAATTGAGGTCTTCTTGTTGCCACGTTGTGGTGATTTAATGAAGACAACATTGTAGTTCTTCTTTGGCACTCCAACAGTGATGTGTTTCTCTTTGTATTCATCTTCGTTTTCCTCGGGTGCTGAGTGAATATAGAAACGTTTTGAGACAATGGTCTGCTGTTGTTGACCACCAGAGGCACCGCCTTGATTGAAGAAGGATTGACCGCCTCCCTGAACGTATCCGGAGCTACCGCTTCCACTGCCGATCAAGCCGGAACCACCGAAACTGCCACCAAATCCAGTGGATTGTCCCACGGAAATACTGCCAGAACCAGCACCAGCACCGCCAGCAGGACTATAGTTGTACCCTTGGGGTGCAGCTACAGCTACGGCGGTAAGGCACAATACCTAAAGTGGGAATTTGAATGTGTGTTAAGTGATTGTAAAATGTAATCCTTGTTGTTTATTTTATCCTTACAATGAATCCACGCATTTCTTTGCTTAGGGTTTGGGTTAAGTTGAGCTACTTGCGTTGAGGTAGGTTGATTTGTGTTGAGGTCTGTGACTTCTACTGATGATCTTAGCTCAGACACTTCTGCTTTTATACAATAAAATCCAAAAGAGACTGACAGCGATGCCATCATAGAAAAAAATCATCTTCGAACAGTTTGGCTCACTCACTTGTTGCACGCTCATTGTTCATTCGTGGCTGCTCATCTTCATCTTCATCATCATCGTCATCAACATTACCATCAACATCATGAACATCATATCTCTACATATCGCCGTCATCACTGACAACGGGCCAACTCCTCGTCCGGCCCTTCCACTTGAGACCCCACAGAAGTGGCGCATCATTTGTTGTTGTCTCTGTTATCTTCTTTATTTTAAACTTGGCTTTTCTTTTGTGCTCCCCACTTCTTTTGGCTATTTTTTTCTTAGGTTTTTTTGTTAAGTTTTTTTCTTCTATACAATTTTTTTGCTGTTGGCCAAATCAGTGAATATGGGTCTGTATGTCTGGCTGCTATTTGCTTGGCTATTTTGTTGGAGTAAACGAAAATCTTGTCTTTGCCGATCGCAAACGCAATTATTGCAGATCAACGATAGTTTCGCTTTCTATTGACCGCTTGCTGTTTTAGCAGATTCGTCTGCCTTCCAACGTTCGCCTTCCATGATTGGTTAGCAACCTTGTTACTCTGGGCCAAACACACACACTCCTATATGTGTACAGCCATATGTATCGCAACAATTCATTCATTCATGGCTGCTGAATTAGTTTGGATTTGTTTTTTTTTTTTTTTGTATTTGCCCATGGCAGTGTAGCTAATCTTTAATTGCTTCCATCATCATCATCATCTTCTTCATCATCCACAACCGTCGAATGATCACTTCCATATGTTTGATGCTTTTGCTTGCTTTGATTAAGCACAAACCTTATGTTTGATGGCATTCTGTTGCATTGATTGATTAAAACTTATTATAAAATTAATTATAACAACTTTAAACAATTTATTTTTATTGTTTTAGTATTGATTTTTGATTAGCCAAAAGCCATAGGGAGTACACGAGTATCAAAAGGTGGAGATGACCCACCAAAGAAAAGAATTTGAAAGAAATACACATACCAAGTGAAGATCAAAAAGGTTAAAGATGAAATGCAATAATATTAAATTCATATAACAAAACAGAAGGAAAAGAAGGAAAGTACTACAATAAAATTTCACATCAAATAAAATTAATTAATTGATTCATAAAGTAAATTAAAACTACACAAAAATGGCCAAGTTGAATTTGGAAAATTTGAGACAGAAAATATAAAATAATAAATGAATTTTCAAAAATAAGAAAAACTAAAACAAATTTATCATTAAAAGTGATGACGAGGCTGCTGCTGCGCTGCTGTCTTGTATCTACCGCAATCTAGGAAAAGAAGCAAGATACAAAAAAATATAATAACATGCAGCAGCCCTTGTACGATTTACTAAAGAATTGCTTAAGCAAGAAACAAGACAAAATGCAAAGACACCAAACAAGAAGTAATAATAAAAAAATAGATACAAAGACACAAAACAACAAATAATAATAGAAAAATTGATACAAAGATACAAAATATGAAGTAATAATAGAAAAGTTGATACAAAGAAACAAAACTTCAAACAAATTTGCTGCCGCAGACATCTTCAATTATTGGTAAACCAAAAATAAGATACACTTTTATTAGTTTAGTTAAGCATCTCATACCTTTTACCCTTTCAGTATAAGGCTTTGAATTAAATAACTTCATCGGTCCAATTTTTGTATTTAACCAGAAAGAAACTCATTATGACTAATTATTGTAATAAAATAAGCAGTTTTTGTTCTATTTAAGTCATTCAAAATTAAAAAGTGCATATAAGAAACCAATTTTTAATAATCATCTTAACATATATTGTAGCTCTCATTTATTCTAGTGTCTTAATTATAAGTTTTCTATCTGGTAACACAAATTTATTGTTTGAAACATAAGCTGGAGTATAAGCAAACTAATCACAGGTAGACAACATAGTTACATTAATCAATCATCTCGTCTCATCATTCTCATAAAGACCATATATGAAGACTTATAGTGTAGCAACCTTATCTCAAACATCTGTAAGAACTTATGTTAGTATACCATTGACCTTACAAAACATATAAGGAAAGCAAGTAATAGTCTAGTCCAGGGCTATCCAACCGGTGGCCGCATGCTTGCCAAGTGAAGAAGAAGTCCAGTGGTTTAACGTGGGCACCTGCTATGGAAGGAAGGCTCAATACCACGGTGCCAAGCTTACGGATTGGGCGTCAATCAGCGTCTCATTAGATATATATCCGTAGTTATTTATTGCAAGAGCCGAAGCAAGTGGGTTGACATGCACATTCAGATATTTACTGATGACATTCACCTGACGTATCAGGGGGCACCCGTAATATGGAAAAGAGCTCTGTTATCCATGGCCTGGACTCGGTGAATAGTTAACTTTGATGAAAGTCCCCAGAACTGAATGCCATAATTGTATGATGGTAACCTTGGCAAAGAGATGCAAATTACTGCTGGGTCAGCTGGGCCACCTCAGTTCGTTCAGCTTGTTTCTGTAAGTAGCTGTGATCAATTTAACAAGCTTGGACTACGTTAAAAGTCGATTCAGTATCATGTCTAAGTACTTAACAGAAGCTTTGGAGGAACTTGTGTGTCTTTTAGAATCACTGCTGTATAAATGTATAAATGTTATGCAACCCCATGCCGAGCCAAACTCCACCCACAGCCTCTGGTCAGATTTCGTACCCGAAGGTACACCTATTTGCATTTCAAACAGTACACAAGGTTGGTGAACCATATTGTATTCACCCATCCTTGCAGTCTTTGCAACCCAATTTATTGAGGATAGCCCGGATTACAAATGATGAGTGAACAAAATTAATCTTCCTTCTTGAATAGAGTTTTAAGCACAGAAGGCTTAAATAAAACTCCTGAAATTCCCAGAAGGGGAAAAGTGTCAATTGAAGTCTGAATGCAGCCCACACGACCGAAATAGAAAACAGAATTTTTTTTGGACCGCTGTTCTGCGCTCTTGTTTTCTTTTTTGTTCCCACTCAAGTGAACAGGCACAGACGAATAACCTTTTATTTTGCTTGTAGATGAAGTACGTAAAAAGGTTGGACAGCGCTGGTCTAGTCTACTAAAGATTGCGTGACGAGTGAACAAAAGAAATTATGAATCAAATTATAATCAAAACTTTTTCGTCTAAATATTTAGAAAATAATCATTTTAATTATATATCGCATCTGTGTATCTTTACATACATACATATGTGTATATCTATACTATTAACAAACCTCAAAAGTCATTATGTTACACGGAAAAATCAACAAAACTGAGTATTGAAGAAGACCTGCGGCAAGGTAGCATTCACATCTCAAAAGAAATTCGCAATAATAATACTCGTAGCTTAACAAAAAAAAAATCAATAATAAATACTTTAAATGTATTGACTAATTTATGCATTCAGTCAATAAAAGTTATACAAAAGTGAAAATAAATAAATATAGTATAGAAATGAGTGAAGAAAAAAAAATTAAATTGGATGAAATATTGGCAACTGCAAAAAGGCAACAAACAATTTTTGATATTTTAATTATATGTCAGCATCAATTATAATTCATTTTTTTGTTAAATATTTTAAAGAAAATTACAATAAAATAAGATAAAATTAAATAAAAAAAATTATACACATAAATTAAATTATATTTAATTATAATTTCAAAATTTTAGCAAAGGTTCCGAAGAAAAAAAATTTGCAAAAAATTTATCTTATTAACAATATAACAAATTTGTTATGTTTTAATGGTTTTCGATGGTTTAAGTTTTTGAAGTTTTAAGTGTTGCAAACTGATGATGGTGGTGGTGACCTTTGGACTAGAGATGAGTGCATGACACAGTGACCCAGATGATAATTATTCAATAGTTCCTGATAAAAAATTTCATAGGTATAAATAGAAATAGATTACTGAAATACTTTTAAAGGATTTTTTTTTTCTGGATATTTTATCAAATCATCTACTATTTTAGCCAAGATTTCAAACCCACGACAAGTAAATTAATTATATAACACCCTCATATGAATATCAAACACACAAACGCAGACAAACTAATTTTTTATAGCAAATTACTTCAAGGGCAATCTTATCTTAAAAACAATTTTTCAAGATACATATTGTAGCAATTTGTTAAATGATTTTATTTACAAATTTGGTGATCTTATCGAGGTTAGTAAAAGTGAACCATATCTTATAATCCATTAATCGCAATACTTTTGACACCCGATGAGGTCATCTTCGGAGATAATCGAATATTAAAAAAATTATGTCAAAGCGATACTAATGAAACTAATTAATCTAATCTTACTACTATAACAAAAAACAAAAGCATAACAATCTTAGTGGATTAGTATTAATTGCAAATTTCTTTCAACGAACCATGAACTCATTTAAATTTTTCGTCCAAGAGAAAATTTTGACCATAAAAATTCAATTTTTAGCAATTTAAATTTGACTTTATTTGTAAAAAATTAATAATTCTTTTCTATGTATGTACAACAAAATGGCTGCCATGCTGATACTTGCAAAGGGCAAGTATCACAATGACGTAACAAAAACAAAAAAACACCTTAAACTTATAGAAAATCGATTCATCAAACAACAATAAAACTCAACAATTCATGCTTTCATATCTTAAGCGCTTAATGCTTCAATTTGGCTGGTGGCAAGTAAGCATTGCTGGCAGATCCACCACCAAAGTCAAAGGATGAACCACCATGTCCTGAAGCACCACCATGATGACCACCATGACCACCACCCAAGGAACCAATCACAGATGAAACGGGCGCATAGCCCTCGTTGGAGACTAGTGATGAACCACCCAAGCTATCGTATTGCGATTGAATGGTGCGTTGAGCATGTTCAGCTTCCTCGTTGGTCTTGTACTTGATGAAGTAGACCTCAGGTTTGGCTGTGCTGGTGGCATGTTCAAGAACATGTGTATCGATTTGAGCTTCCTCAGCCTTCTTGTTCAATACATAGACAACAGTCTTTTCTTCATTGACAGCTGGTGAAATCTTGAGCACAGTCTTTTGAGCAGCCTTGGCTGGGGCCTTAATGAACACAACATTGTAGTTCTTGCGTGGATGACCAATGGTCAAGTGACGATGTTGGACTTCATCTTCCTCTTCTTCGGGTGCTGAGTGCAGGAAGAAACGCTTCGAAACAATTGGTTGCTGATCGTGATAGTTGTAGCCGCTACCGCTGCCGCCAGCAGCTGGTGGCAAATAGTTTGCTTGAGGTTGTCCAACAAAATCACCACCACCACTTGGGAAGCTACCACCAAAGCCGCTAGATCCTCCTAGGCCAGAGGATTGTATAGCTGCAGCAGCATGTAAGCTACTAGCACCAATGCTGCTTCCTTGGTTAACAGCATAGTTGTATCCTTGTGGGGCAGCAACAGCAAGGCTGGTCAAGCACAAAATCTAATAAAGAAGGAAGAAAGTATTTGTTGTAGTATAATCCAAATTTTGTGTTGTTGATGCTGATGAAAATGGTGATGATGATATACCATGAAAGCACGCATGTTCTTGCTTAAGTTTGTTTGGTTTTCTATTGTTGATGTTGGTTTTTTCGCGACTGTTTCGTTGAACAGCTGTGTCTGTTGTATGCCTGAAAGCTATGCGCCACAACGTTTTTATAGCTGCTCCAGAAATCTGTGTCGTCGTCTTTTGCAGCTGAATCTGTATCTGTATCCGTATCTGTTAAGCTGAGGGTTACTGTGTGGGTTTAAACACTTTTAATTAAAAAGCGTTACCAACAACAACAACAACAACAGCAACCTCAACAATTAGCTGCAACTTTACACATTGGTGGCTCGCGCGAACAAACAACATATCACCAACAACTAACAACTAACAACACCAGCACCACTAACATCAGCAGCATTAACACTAATACTTAACAAACAACTACAATTACGACGTCATACTACTACTAGCTTCAAGTTCAACATGATCATCTTTGAAACAGTTTTTATGCTTGCAGACATCTTTGGCATTCACAGCCAGCAGCATTTGAACGATTTGTTGTAGTGGTGGTGGTTGTAGCGGTGTTATTGGAGGATCATCATCTTGCACAGCAGGCAGAAGTATTTTGGTGACTTCGTTTATGCTTCACTACAATTATCATCATCATCATTATCATTATGGTCGTCATTATCATTATTTTGATTATAGGCATAAGATCATTTACAACACATTCCATATATCATTAAAATCTTCCGCTTTGCATATCTAAATAAGAGTGAGTGTGAATATAACTACATGGAAAGCAGTGTGAGAGTGTATGCTGCTTGCCACAATCACTACTATTACTACTATTACTTGCCACATTAGGCATCATCATCATCATGAGAGATACTATGACCTTATATAATTTTCATAGGCAATGTCATCGCCAACTGATTCATTGTTATTATGTACTTGTACATGATTTACTGACTTTCATAGATAATCAGATACTCAAGCTGTGCTTAGCTTATAGTATTTCTCTTTTGAATATCATCAACTTTAAGTTATGAATGCAATGAATTTAGAAATTTTTATTTGTTTGTACTTCTTTTATTATGTATTATCTTTGGTAATTTCTTGCACCTTGATTGCATTTAAATAAATCTATTGTAATTATTTAAGGAATTTTCATTACATTTACAATTCATTTATCATCATATTACATGAAGTTTTTATTTATTTTTACTTTTCAAACAGAAATTAACTTGAAAAATGTTTTCGATTTATTTTCTTTTTTTTTTTTTAATTTTTTTTTTGTTATTTATTCAAATCTATTTTTGATGATCTACTCAAACAACTCATTTTATGCTGAAATCAAGTTTTGGGCTTTTAGGAAAACTTACAATGAAACAAGGCACAACGGTAATTTCAACTATCCGAAGCTTTAATACCTTTCACAGCCTACAGGTGGCGAATAGAAGGATAATAACAATATAAGTCCATAGGTTACAAAAGAAATTTAGTTGCAAGTGAGGGTTTTTGTATGAAAATAAACTCTTCAAGTAATTGAGGAACTCTAATCCTGATAATTTGAAGACAATATTTTGAGAACAGACAAAGACCATTCGATTCCTCCAGCCATACTAATAAAACTTTGAAGGATCTTTATCCAAAGGTTCTATACATAACAAACATCTCAACAAAGTTTTGCTAACCATTTAAGCTATTATGAAAACTATGTATATGTAGTAGATGTGTTGCAGAAGAAACAAAAAATCTTACAAAACAATTTGTGTTTCTATGGTGTTTGTTTGTTACTTTTTTTTTGAGGCTCGTTAGTTACTATCTTTACCTTTGTTCAGTCATCACCAACTTGACCATCAGTTCCGTCGCTTCCACCATTGTCGTTTTTGTCATCATAATCATCATCATTATCATTATCAACATCATCTGCATGTTGCGCTCTTGTAAATCCATGTTCATTTATACATTTACCCATTCATTCATTAACTAATTACTCAACAACAACTCAGTTGCAGAGTTTGCATAAACACACAAAACAAATACATTCATAGATACTATGTTTTGTTGAATTTCTTGTTGTTATTGTTTTTCTTTGTGTATATACTCGTATTGTGCAAGTGCTCACTTTTTTCTATGTTGCATTCTGTAAGATTTCCTAGAAAATGAGCTATGTCATGTTTAATACGAAATTAATAGCTTCATTATGATGTGTACTCATAGTACCTTTCTCACCAATCCAATTCTCACTCACTTTGGGAAAAATAACATTTATATGAAGCGTGGCAATATCTTCATTAAATTGTATTTAAGTGGAATTGTGCTTGGACATAATATTATACATTAGAAAGATAAAAGATCTTTTAATGTTTTCATTTGTTGTTTCCAGTTTCATTTTTAAGAAAAATCTTCCTCCATCAACTAAACATAATTTAATGAAATTAACTGAAATTCACCATAAATAATTCTAATTTTATTTTTTGTGTGTTTTAGCAAATATATAAATAGTATGACTAATCTTTATTCGAACTTAATTTAATTTGACTTTGAAGCTTAATAATATATAAATTTATTTAAAAAAAAATCTTCATGCTAATCACCCGGAAAACTTATCAAATAATATACGAGATTCTTTTGATAATACTTTTAAAATAATCATTGGCTTCCAACCTTCTTTTCTTTAATATTTGGTATGAGGAATTTTAAGGTTATTTAAGTTCAAAATTACCAAAATTATTAATTAGTAATAAATCAAGAATTCAAATTTTATTACAAGAATTTTCTTTAATTTTCAATTTCAATGTCAAAGTTGCAGACTGTAGAATCAAGAAGAAGAAATGTATTGATGTGAAACCACAGCGTGAGAAGTCGAATGTGACCTGTTATCGTTATGGCCAGCTCGGGCATTTTTCAAGCCAATGGAAGGGTTTGAAAAACAGGGAGCAATTCAGGAGAAAGCAGTGAACCAATGCTTAGTGTCAGAGTCAAAGGGAAATATGACATAACAGTGTTTCGCTTCTGGCGCGGAATGCTCACTGATCAAAAAGAAAAATGGCAACAAGTTATAGGGGAAAGGCATAAATAATGTTGTCAAATTCAAAGGCAAGTGTACCAGTATCATCTCAAATGTATCATAATAAAAATTTGTAACAAAATACATTAAAATCAATTGATTAATTGCTAAAAGTTTACAAGTGCAACATTGATGATTAATAATAATAATATTGTAACATAAAAAAATGTCTTGCAAAATCACTTTAAACTTAATCATGTTTTTAATAAAAATAAACTTAAAAAACACGACAATGCGTGAAGGCCTCCTCTTTAGCAAAAATTAATCAAAAGTTTAAAAATCACAAAAAAATTACAAGTCAAATAAAAATTGATGTGGTTTTTCGCCAAAAATTTACAAAAGTTAATAAAGCAAATCATCAAAAGTTCAAATAAAATCGTGCAAAATTATGAAAAAAGCGATTTAAAATACAACACGCTCGACTAAGCATTTATGGAGTATATTGTTGGCAATTATTTAAAAATTCCATGAAAATTTATAAATTGTGTAAAGTCAAGAAATCTATGCTAATGGGAATAATTAATAAAACAAAAAGAAATAACATAAAATAGTAAAATGAAATAACATGAATCTACTAAACCTAAAAGAAAGATACAAATTTAGGCGTTGCTTTACCTTGATAAATACCAAGTAAGCACAAATATCAAAAGTCATCATAGTAACTCAATTATATGGGTCAATATTTTAAAGTAATTTCTCACTCAGACTCTGTAAACTTTACAGAGACTCAAATGCTTGAAGCTATTTACTGAAGTTATTGAACTGAATTGCTACCGTGCGAAATTCATATGTGAAAGTGAAAATGGCGGTACCATCACAAAGGAGCCACTTCCGTTGCAATACTTTTTTATTTATGAGCGAGCACTTGATAGTTTAATATACATAAATAATAGGATGGCAAATTTATTTTAAATTTTTGACAGCTGCCGAAATTAACAAGCTCAAATCAAATCAATTTTGAATATTTGTAATAATCATAAAACATTAACATGTGTTTGAATTTCATGTAATATAATATCTGTTAGATCTCTTTTTCTTTCTTTCACTTCCCATTCTCACTTACTAAGATCTTTTGCTTGATAAGACTACAAAACTAACAAACCGACAAACAAAACACAATAGAAAAAGAAAAATAATGAAAACAATGAACAACACCAACAATACAATAGTATAAGCAACGAACGTCAAAAAGGCAACAAATTACAATTTGTTAACATAAATTTATGCTTACCCGCGGCGTATTTCTCGCCGGCATTTCATCTTAGATACTTTTAAGCTGAGCCAAAGTTATACATCAAAACAAAATGACAAAAAGATATATTGAAAAGCTTTTCATTTACGTCATTTCCGGTTTTTACTTTCAACACAATGAATGTGTGGAAAAAGCTTAATGGTTTTTGTCTTGGATTTTTACAACAAAACTTGTGTTGTTCGAATAAGTTTCGATTAGAAAATACTATTGTATGAGTAGAAATAATATTGCCAACCATTGATGAATAACAATCATATAATTTTTGACAATCTGAATTAGATATACATTTATTTTTCAAATTATATGCAGTCCTTTGATATTAATGAATATTATTCAATGTTATCTAAACAAAGATATCAAAAGGGAAGATAAAGATATGAAGACTGGGACAGATTTTGAAAACTGATGAGCTTAGCCCGCTACCTGGTTATGGTCTTGAACAGGAGGCTTACCTGGCGCAAACACATTGTCAAAACTGCTACAACTTGTTGCCAAAAACTGAAGAAGCTGAACTGGCTCATTCAGCCCAGGAGTCAACTTAACCTGTGGAACAAAGTTACCATCTATAAGACTATAGAGGTCCCGTCATGGAATTATGGGATTCACCGCAACCATGATAAATGTATGCCTCATACAGAAGATGTAGACCTCTGTCCTCCGTCAGATAGCTACCGCTTCTTGGTACGTTTGTAATGACGTCTTATTCACGAACCTGTGAATCCTCTCTGTCCGTGAGCAAATAAATTTGCACAAAAGCTGGTATAATGACCGGCTAAAGTCTCATGCCAATAAGCTAGCTATTGCTTTGGCGCTCAAGCGCCTTCACCCTGATGACCTTTGGGTACATGGACGCCAAAGAGGACGTAGGCTTCCCTGCAAATACTCTTTAGGCTTTAAGCCATCTGTCAAACTCTTGCCATATTGTTACGTTAGAGGTTTATGTTTGCTCAATAAATGTTAAAAAAAAATGGATTATGGATCTTAAAATCTTTTTGCTTGATTCTTTTCATTACGAAAATATTTTCTTAACTAACATATTTATAGGTTTAAAAAACAAAGAATTTCAGTTATGAACCAACAACAAAAATATAATTTACGCAATACAAGAAACCGCATGATATCAAGAAAGATGAAAAAAAAACATAAAAATTCACATCAAATATAGTCAAATTGATTATGGATATATGCATCCATTCAAAGTCATTCACATTAATTGCCTTTATGGTATGTTTTTTTTTTTTTTTGTTTTGTGTAAATGTAAAAACACCATTATATGAAATATTTGCGACACAAGCTACCGGTTTTTTCTATAATATTTCAAATGACACAAACTGAAGATTAAATAAAAAAGACCAAAGAGGAATGAAAATATGAGATGAAATAATAAATGACAATTTTTTTTGACAAATGCAACACTTTTTGTTTAATAATCTTGAAGAGTTTTGGCCAAAACTTAAAACACAAGCTGATCATACATGAGAGTAGAGGAGAGGAGTTGATATGCCAATGAATATTCGCAACTAATTACTGGTGTATGTGTATTGATACGATTGAAATTCGTTTGGCCTATTAATATGGGCTAAACTGGTATCGCATTCGATACGCCTAATTAATGGCATATCTACAGGTGGCGGTAATAGGTTTTCTTGAGGTTTTTAATGAGTCTCTTTAAAGTGCTTGTTATTATGAGCCTCACCTTAAGAAGATTATGTTGGTAGCGTACAGATGATGAGGTGTTTTGATTGAGAAACTTAAAGATTTTGGAAATATTAAAATAAAACAAAATAGTCAAAAAAGGCATGTGATAAGTTATTGTTTTTATCTCCATTTGATCAAAAAATTATTAATTTAAAGTGAGGGCCAATAGAAATATATATTTTGTAATCAAACAAGTAGATATTTTTTAAGCTTTAAGATGAGAAAAATGCTGTAAAGGTAGATCCAACAGAGGAGGTGCTTTGGATGGATATTCATGGTAGAAAATTTTTCTAACTTTTTTTGGTTTATTGTTAAAAAAAAAGAGTTCAGAGTGCACAACACTAGGATAGTCGAACAAGTGTGTTAATAGAATGACTGAATTGACTGAGTTGACTTTAAATTCAAGACAATTTGCACTGTTCAATACTAATCAGGCCACATGAATCCTGATAGCTAAAAGTGTTTTCGACCACCCACCACCCTCATTAGTAAATTACAGTAGTTTTGTTTCGGTTGGCCTCAGATTTCTCAGATGTATTGATAAGTATAAACAGTACTACGACGATAAATGCAAGCAAACGGTCGCGAAGAAAGACCATCGAACTAAGAGATGACATTTCGGATTGCTATTTTTGTCTTAAAAGATTTTTGTCTTGTCCAGGAAAAACACACATTTTACAGTCAACTCACAATTTTACAGTCAACTAAAAGACCAGCACTTCAAAATTATTACAATTTTCCTATTCCAATTATAGCTACAATTGCTGAGATTAAAGATTCGCAGCCTTCCACTTCAAGCCAATCCCGGAGCGTTGATGACGATGACAACTCTGAGTTTGAATAAATCTCAACCAAGCCACATTTTATTACTCAATAAGGCCTCAACGACTTGAATTTGTCAACAAAGCAGTCAGAATTCTTATGATCTCGATAAAAGAATTTTCAACAAAATGAAACTAAAATAAGCAATTTTCGAAATCGTGATTTTCGAGTTTGTTATCAAGCATTGGGTTGCAACATGTCACTCAAGATTCAATTGTTTAGACTCATACCTGTTTTTTTTTCCTGAGAATTTGGGAGCTTTCAGCGATAAGCACTTGGCCAATAGATTTTTTCAATTATTTATATATCACTCATCAAAGTATAGCATTTAAGCGAAGCCCTTGTGGCACGTCAAAGTTCAAATTTTGTTGCCCAGTGTTGTTTGAATACAATTATGATTGATGAATGGTGTTGAAACTAATCCAAACCAATAATAAAAATAACAATACAATTCTTCCTATTGATAGTAAATCTATTACCAAATCTATAATTTGAAGGTAGAAACTAATAATGTCATGAATAACTTGTTAACATAATAAAGAACTACATAAATCGTCTGAAGATTGATTAATCTATCTATCTTTCATGCTTTACACATTAAAAAAGCCAAAAAGCTACAAATTGATTTTATTCAAATTTATTAGCTTCTATTTTAACAATTGTTTTCACTAATCATACCACACGAAACAATACAATACAATAACATCCCCAAATACAATACAAAACAAAGTCAATTTATCTAATTTAATTTGCACATCATTTTTATAATTTATGATTTTTAACTGTTAAAGTTCATTAATAATAAATATGTTAAAGTGTTTACAATGCTTGTCATTCAATGCAATTGAATTTTTAGTTAACTGAATAAAAATATTAATAATAATAATAGAAACACTACTTCAATGTCATGTACAACAATCACAATAAATAAAAAAAAAAGATGATATATGATTTTATTTTGTGTTTGAAAATGCTTTGAATTCTCTGATTGAAAGTAACATGAAAAACCAAAAAGAGGCGGCACCAAAGACATTTTAATAAAGTGAAGACAATAAACAAGTAGTGGTACTACTATCTTAATAAGTTTCCACGAACCTTTAATACATTTCACTCAAGCTACTTAAGGAAATGAAGAACTTTCTCATGCAGATTATGGGAGCGAAACTATATTTTCAACAGATTAGTATGTACTTATAGAAATTTGTATGTAACACATAAACACATTTATCAGCTCTATTTCTATCAGGGTTATTTTTTTCTAGAGGTCAAGAAGCTCTAACTGAGACATATTTATCTATTTACAATTAAGATTGTAATTATAAAATAGAACCTAGAGACATTCAGCTTAGTGGAAGAATTAAAAAGGATAATGGGAAGAATTAGAAAAGTGCAAGACCAGACTTGAAAGGAAATCGAACCTGTGACTCTAGAATATCAGCTCAGTTCACTAACGTCCGAGCCAAACATATTAATAACTTATGATAGTAAGAAATGCTAAAGCATTACTTATTTCTTGAAATACTGAGACACGGCTTAGTATGAACAAACGTATGAAATCTTCAATGCACAGTGGATTCTGTGCAATACAAACTTCAAGCTAAAGTGATAACAAATCTAATACTAATATAACAGTATAATAAATAACTTGATGTCAGGGTTAGACACTACTAACCAGAAAGTAATAGTAGTGAATATGAGAAGATTTTTCGTTAAATTCAATTTTTCTGTGGTAAGTCCAAAGACACTTTATCATATTGTAGATACTACTTACATACTTTCAAAGGGAAAACGCGTCTTTTAATTTGTTTAGCTAAAAATTAACTTGAAAAAGAAAAAAAACATTTATGAAAAAGAGCCAAACTAAATCATCTGATCATATGAGCGAGTGAGCGAGCGAGTGAATGAATGTTTGTGGTGAGTTTGCTGTTTTGTTATTATTGTATTTTTGAATACAAATGAAGCAGTATGGATGAAAATAAACAAAAAAAGATACAAAAATAATTGGGTCACTTCTGCTTTTGTTTGTTGCATTTTCGGTTCGGTCACTAACAAAGATAAATGATGATGATATTTTGATGAATGCAAGTAGATTAATCAAAATATTGTATTTTGAGAAATGCTCACACTTTTTTTTCATTTTGTTTACCTTTAAAAAAATCAACAAATTGGAGTGTGTTGAATTGGATGAGAGCGTGAATTTTAAATGAATCTTGGGAATATGTACATACATAAGTAAACCTATGAGCATGCGTCTGGCAGCAGATAATCCATCTTAATGTCCATCTGTCCATGTGCCCCTTGCATATCATCAACTTTTATTTATTTCACACTCTATAAGAAACTCTTTAATTCCTAACATAAGTTCAATTTACATATGAAATCATGTAGGCTTATTTAATACTTTGAAATACTATCAAGCGGGGGAGCTTTATTATGTAATTATTTTTAAGATCTTTTTCCAATTGATCGGCTTAAGAAAATGCCGAAAAATCTTTTATCGAAATCAGCATGTGTGGTATTTTTATTATACTTATCTATGTTATGTATACTACTTATTTATTTTTGTTTGTTGATGCTTCAAACTCATTCATGATTACATATCTTTGTTTTTTACTTTATTTGAGATTTTTATATTTTATTTTGATTGTTATTTTTACCATAATATTTGTATACATAAAATTGACTTGGTAATAAACTTAGTAGTAGGCGTTTTCTTGCCGCCACCTATATTTTATTATACGGAAGACTGATGGGATTACATAACTATGACGCCTTAATTACAATAGATGGCTAACAGATAAAATAAAATAAAATATTTATTGTATAAAAGAAATTTTATTTTTGTATATAAAAATATAATATTTTTTAATATATTTTTCATTAATTCATAATTAATTTTTTATGATTTTTTCTCTAATTTTATTTGAGTTGTTTTGACTTTTCACTTATTAATATTCGCTCACGATTTTATTTTATGTTGAATTTCACTTTCGTGTTTCTGCAATTAACAATTCAAACTTGGAAAAGACAAAATTAATAAAAAATTATTTAAATTTCATTTCATTTAGGGAGAGACAATGGTAATCTTCATTTAAAGTTTGCACAGTTGTTTTTCTCAAATCAATCAAATCAGAAGAATTGTACAATAACTAAATGAAGCAATATTTTTTATACACTTCACACTTAGTGCAGGTTTTTTAAGACGTTAGATTGAAGTTTGTAATTCATGGCGATGGTGATCAATCTAACTATGTTTGTGTCTATTTTTTGTATGAGATTTTCTTTCAGGTTTTGATGTGGCAAACTTTAGCATTATACTATCTGGTCATCAAGACAAGAGAAGTTTTTATGTCACATGTGATGTTACGGAGTACAATTCAGAATTAAAATGCCACAAGGCAGTGTGCTTTACACATCTGATCTCCCGACTCTAAGTGATGACAACAAGACCACCACCATTTTTTTTTTTTTTTTGTTGGTGCGGGTGGGGGTCAAAAATGTTTTCGCATCGTCAAGGGTGTCATCGCACCCCCGGTATGTCGTGTGCCACTAAAAAACATAACCCCTTAGGATAAGCGTCCACCCTGGAACTGCTTTCGCATAACTGCAAGGTGGTATCCTATCTTTTCAATGTAGTGATCTACTTGTGCCCAATTGTGCTTCCTCACCAGCAACTTGTCTACTATATTTGCTGCATTGATGAATCCCTCATTGTTTCCCAGCGCCTCACGCTGCTGTTCCCATCTATCACATTCAAAAAAAGTGTGATTTGTATCGTCTACTTTTGCGTCCCCATAAATTCACTTTGCTCTCCCTATTCTGTGTAGATAGGGACCATATTCTTTTACAAACAATAAGGATCTTCAAATCATATTATACAACGGAACGTATTAATTCCAGTTTACTATGAAATAGGCTTATACTTACAAAATCAAATAAATTGACATTTAAATAAGCCCAACAGCTTATATAAAGTGTATTTAAGCATTAAAAAGATCAAAACAAATGGCGTCTTTTATTATTAATTTCATTTTTAGTGTCATAATAAAAACAAATTTTATGTTTTGCCTATAAAACATTAAGAAACATAAATCTTCTTTCATACTACAATAGAAATAACATAATTTTATGTCTGAATTTATTACAATTTTATGATATATGTGTGTATTTTGTTATGTAGTGTAAATCTTAATAATAGATACTAATGACCTGTTTGAAGTCTTATGATGAATTGGCCTAATTAATGCATCAATAGAAATCATATGAACTGAAGATTTCACATTGTCAAATACACAATCCACGCACAATTTCAAATCATGTGAGAGGCCATTATGGGAAATTTTATTAGATTAACAGCAACATTAGAGTTAGATCTTATAAGTCGGTAGTTTTATATAATTTTAATATCTTAATCATTGACATGCAAACACAGCATAATTGATGGTTCTAAAATTGACATTGGTGAATATGCCACTCAGTCTTCCAGGCAGAAATCCATGCAACAGAAATATGCCTCAGGGAAGATTTAAAGTATGCCACATATACATTTACTCCTATACAAGCACTCAATGCTTACCAGTTAAATTAGAAGTTGGTTTGGGATAGCTTGATGTTACACAAAAGATTAGGAGACCGTGTAATGAAGAAGAGAAATCAGCAGATGCCACTATGAAGGCCTAATCTAAACTACACTCCGTCACCTTGGAAACCAGATGATTCCAGATGAATACCAGAATCTCGTAGGAACTGTGATTACATGGGTTGTCTCAATAGACCCACTTGGAACCGCAATCACGCGGTGTTATGGTTACTGCCCCTCCCTTCCCTAATCAATATTATATAATCTAATCTATCAATCTAAGAGTCTTCTGAGGGTTAATCTTTTGACAAATACTCTCAGTATCTAAAATATGTGAAGGTAAGATACCTTCTCTCTCTCTTAAGGTTAGCGCATTGAACCTTTGCTCTTGACTAGTTACTTTGATTAAAGACAAAAACATTTCATATCAAAAATATTAATCATAATCTATCAAAATCAAACTAAACCACAATAATCATATTACATCACCCAATCATTACCGCCACCACCTCCACAACAATTTCTTACATTTTATCTTAAAATCATATGAAAGCAATTCGACATACAACTCTTAACTTACAACCACAACCACCGCTCAAATATCAACAGAAGGCACCTTCACCAAAAAAAACAAAAATATGGGTAACCTTTTCCCGTATAAAATCAGTTAACCTAAATTGACTTGCAAAAAAGTAATAAATAAAAATAAATAAAAATAACTAAAAACTTTATTTTATAGCAAGTTTTTCGTACAAGAAAAAAAATTAAGTGTTACAATTTATTTGAGTCTCTTGTTGTTTTAGTTTTTATTTTTCTTGGTTGGATTTTAGTTCAGACTCCATCAGATGGAGATTGTAGATGCCTTTAACATGGGATGGCATTTTGAACACCCGCTGATTTGCCCCGAGCGATAAATAACAAGAGTAGTAGAAGTAGTAGTAGTAAGAAGAGTTAAAGTAATTTAGTTTAAAATAAAATGCACGAGTTATACGAGATACTTTTTAAACCAAAAGACAAATTGATGCGTGTAATTAGTCAAAGAGACTGTGGTTGATGATTATGTAATCTTCACATTTAAAGTTAATAAGTGATTTTTTAGTATATCTTGTTATATTTTTTGTTTCAACAAATTAATGTATTCCCAGTCAATTTTTATATTTCTGCATTAAAATTACCAGGCTTAACCACCTCGTTGCTGTAACATAACTTCCGGCGATTTCCAGTTAATCTACATGCTCACAATATTACATAGGAGATATGAAGGCAGATACTAAGAGATCAGCTGGCCGCGAGAGATACTTACTTTAAGCTTAAGGGAGAGAGAGACACACACAAAAAGCGACAGTAAGTTATTTTGTGAGTGAGAGCATGTTTCTTTCAAACGAGAGTGAGAGTGATCTTGTCAAGGTTGCTGATGTGGCCCAGCGATGAACGTTTTGCTCTTTTGCGCGGGTCAAGCTCTTCTTTTCTATGGTGGACTTAATGTATCTGTTTTAAGTTATCGTCATCGTCATCACCGTCTTCTTTTTCGTTTGTTGACCATCTTCAAAACGTTTGTATCTTTTTTATAAAAGTCTGATCTTTTACTGATTAGCATTTAGTTGAATTGTCATCGTCGTAGGGCCAACTTCGCTAGGTTTTTGGTCAAATTGCCATAGATCGTGTCGTGTACAACTCTTGTGAATTTTAAAAATGCGTGCTTTCATTGTAAGTGAATTATGATGAGAAAAGGAAAAGAAATATCCTGAAAAAATCATTTAATGAAAATATTTAAATAATGAATAAAAATATTATGAAATATCATAAAGTGTTTATGTGATCAAGTGTTCAAGTGTATTAAATTAATTTTTTCTCTTTTCCCCTTCTTGAAAAAATAAAAACAAACCCCCATTTAGGTCACCTGTTTGCTGGCATCAGCATTTGCTGCACCACAAGGATATAACTATCAACAACAGACCAGCAACTTCCAATTGCCTGATCTCTCTAAACTGACCTCATCAATCTCATCATCATCATCTTCTTCTGGTAGTGTAGCACAGGAAGGACATTCTTTCCTGCAGCAAACTGTACAAACACCTAAAGTGCAACAAGCTTTCTCCGGAAATGCCGGTGTTAGTTATAATGCACCACAACAACCTCAGCGTCTCTATCAACCTGTGGCTCCACAACAACAAAACTTTAACATTTTACCGCAAAACTTTGGTGTCCCACAACAACATCATCAGCATCAGGGTTACCAACAACAACAACCCGGTGTAGTCACTAAGGATATTTATGTACATGTAGCACCTGAAGAGCAAGAAGAACGCTATGCTCAACCACAATTGCCAGTGGGACCACCACGCAAACATTATCGCATTGTCTTTATTAAGGCGCCTTCACAGAACATCAACAAGGCTGCCATCCGTCTGAAGCAGGCACCAAGCGAAGAGAAGACCATCATTTATGTGCTCACCAAAAAACCTGATCCCATTGATTTGCAAGCTGCCTTTGAGGAGGCTGCACCGAAGCCACCCAGCAAACCGGAAGTCTACTTTATCAAGTACAAAACACAGGAAGAGGCTCAACATGCTCAGCGCACCATTCAAGGTGAGTTTTTTCTCTTTTTTTTTTGTTTGTTTTGTTTGACTTCTGTTAAGATCTTTTGCGTCAGTCAGATCACAATAAGAAATTAGCAAATACTAATATTGTCATTAGTTCATTTCCGTTTCGGTTGAACAAAGCGTTAGATACAAATAAACTTTTTGCATATCTTGAATTAATATAAATCTTGTTTTGATGGTTTCTTTTACTGTTTTTTCAACGCCGCATAATTTCAAGGTTTAACGCAGTTTAGCATAAATTAATTGAAAACAACTCGAAAATCCAATGAATCATTACGATTGCTTCATTAATTAACCCAAATACTATTTAATGTTTGATTTGCTAATTTAATTTGTTAATTTTTATGATTATTACAGCACAATACGATCAACTTGGCGGCACGACACAAATCTCCGATGAAGGTGTGGCACCTGTTACCTCTGTCATTGGCTCTCTAGATCAGCCACAGTCATCACACTCATCATCATCGTTGTCACAATCACAATCGTCATCGGGTTACACCACTGGCAACAGTGCTACTTCTTCAGCCACTAACAGTAACTACTTGCCACCAATTGTTCGCCATAAATGAAGAAACACACATGATGCTGCATGATGATGATTCTTCTTATTTAGAAATTTTACAAATTTAATTTAATTGACTGAACGCCATTTTTTCTTCGTATGAGATTTAATTCAATTAAATATGCACACAAACACACACACACACGCATACACACATGCACTCTCACACATACAGAAAAATTTCATTTTGTATAAATTTCTTTAAACTTTTAACTTTTCTTTTCAAACACACAAAATTTCTTTTGTAAAATATTTGTATTTCTTTTATTTAACTTTATTATTGTATTTTCTTTTGTTTCTAAATTTTTGCTGTTATTCATTTTATTGTTGAAATGTTGAAAAATCTTTTTATTGAACAAAATTTTGCACAATTCCTAAATTTTAAGTTTATATATTTTTTTTTATTTTTATTTCTATTGTAAATAAATAAATAAATAAATCATTTAAAATATAATAATTGCCTTTTTTACTATTGAACAATGAAGAGTTGGGAGTTCCCTTTGAAAGACTGAAGTCTTTCGAAATTGGAATGAAACTATTGTATTATTGTCATCGAAAATGAACTATGTATAGCTAATGAGAATGTGAACATAAAGTTGCATGAAAAATAAATTATTCTTATAAAAAAAGTTTTGCCTGAAAGAGGTAGATTATTATATGAAGTACTACTGTTGCCAAAAGTGACAAGCTTCTATATAAAGATGCAATACAAAAGTAAGCTAAATAGCATATGACACACTAAGAGAAGTGAGAACAAAAAATTAGACGGATTCATTCAGTTCAGTTCAGTTTAGCTGCAAATGCTAGCTAAATATTATAAGATACACTGAGAGGGAATGTCTTTTTACTGTAGAATGGAACTAAGTATTACATTAGACAATTGTTAGGTAAAATCCTCTTTGATGTATGTCAGAGAGTAAATATGTAACAAGATAAGGGAATAAGCATCCTCTATAAAGTTCTGTTACAAAGGCAATTAGTAGATGAGACACACTGATGGAAATGAAACAGTACCCTTCATTGTAGAATAGTACTACAATCTCTTTTAATAAAGCCAGTATATTGGTACAAATGTTATGGTATCATTAAAATATACTATCGATAAAGGAATCCGGATGGGTATGAAAGTAACAATATAAGGGATAAGTATCCCCAAATAGTATATGAGGCACACTGAGAGAAGTGACACAGACTTTTTCACGATATATAGTCTCTATTAATATGGACATGTATGTTATGGCTTTATTAGAATCTACTGCTGATAAAGTAAGCCAGATAATTAAGTAAGTTACAAGATGAGGCATAATCATCCTTTAAAAAGTTCTGTTAAAAAACCAAGTAGTATATGAGACACAATGAGGGAAGTGAGACCGACCTCTTCATTGTAGAGTAGTACTAATATAAATGGAATGGCTCTGTTAAAAATTTCTGCTGCAAAGTAAGCCAAATAGTAAATGAGGTGAGAATAGGAAACATGACAAACTTCTAATCTATACTAGAGCGCTGCTCGAGTCAACATTAAACAAATAACTATCCACTCTCTCTCAAACAAATCTCGTGCCGCAAGAAGTACTATCAATAGTCACACTGTCTCCACCAACACTATAGTCTCGTGTGATATTAAGAATCAACGATCTATGACATCGGCTGATAAGTTCCCGATCTAATGAATTAATACAACTTTTCCGGTTAAATTCAATTTTATTCATCAATCATCTGATTTCAGCTCGATACATTTATTTAAGCATATTTCCAAGTGATAGCGAATCATGCCATAAGAAAAGAGTCACACGACAATCTAGCTTTGACTCAATGAAACAGCAAAGCGAATAAATAAAACAAAATGAGCTAGTAAGACCCCTTACTTGCAGCATGACCCATTTAGCATTTTATGTCAATCATACGACCTGGTATCTAACTCTATATCTCCCGATCAGCTAAAATCTAATCTTTTAACTCATCTAAACACTTAGCGGTCTATTAACTTAATCTCATTTGCTTTATTTTTCGGTAATTTAAATTTATAATATTAGAAATAAGTTAGAGCTTATTGTCTTAGACGTTAGGTCTGTAGCCGCAAGTTAGTAATAAGTTTATATTGCATGTCTACTAACCCCAGGAATAAAGAATCGAAGTGACATGTGGTCGATACCAAGTCTTGTTCGGTTTTAATGGACCACAGCTCGATTGGGCTTGTTTCAAGAACTAACATGAATCTTTTTCTGAGTACGCACTGCGTGATTGCCGACTGTTAACACTACTAAGGGTCTACTCTATACCATCACAGAAAAGGAAATTCATTATTTAACTAATAATTGAAGCAACTATAATCTTTCCACATTTACATATATCAAAGTAAAAATGCTTATATTTTGAAATAACTAAGCCCAGATTAATTGCCAACATTATTGTTAATCAAAGGGTGCACATTGATTACTATCATAAAAATTATATCTATTAATTCCCCATTGACTTTGATAAAGTTTAACAAAATCAATGATAATCAAATTCTATTGTTTTCATATTGTAACAAATTATAAGTAGTAGTAAACAACTTTTCTGATAAACATGAAACTCTTCAAACGGCAATCAATATCAATCAACAAAATGTTTATTTTTTCCTACTGTCTTTATTTCAAAAACTGCATCAAAAAACTAAATGAACATTAATCTTTCGTGTTTCCTATGATTTCGTTTTAACTTTCATTTACAATTTAAAATCATCACCAAAAGCACAAAAAGGGAAAACAAAAAAACATTATAACATAAACTAATAAAGTCATATATAAAGCGTTCATAAAAACTAAAATTTTGTGCATGTTTAAATGTTTAAAGCCTTAAAACAATAAAATCGAACGCAACCAAACTAATGGCCGAAGACTGAAGCAAAACTAATGATTGTCATCATCAATATCTGATGACACTGAACTGAGATGGTTGGAGAAATGGTTGAAACATGTACACATACATATGTAGTATGTTTGAGATAGTATAATCCAAAAAGCCTGTTAAAAAGAAGCAACAAACTAGCAGTGGTGTTGAGTTACGTAAGTTGCAACTAGAAACAAAAAATAAACCCATTTGTATATGAGTTTGAGTTGAAAATATTACACTGTGTCGTCTTCTTCGTTGTGGTTGTCGTTGTAGGGCCATCATTTGAAAACCGACAAAAGCTTGAAATTCACCAGCAGCAGCATAAGACCATAAACAAATGATAAAACAAAAAAAAAAAAAGAAAAACAACTCAAGAAGCTATAACAGCCTAACAGTTTTTTGTTTGTTTGTTTGTATCTTTACATCTTTTTACCCGTATCAAATCTTTGCCTCGATTGATTGCAGTCGGTGTTGGACCAGCATCAGCACCATCACCAGCACCAAACCAATGATGCCTCATTGTTAATTTGCATTCTGGTTTGCTGCCACTCTTCATTATGTTTAGGTCAATGTTATAACTAAGAAATGGTAAGCATCGGTCAAAGATGAAAATGAAATTGAGGAAAAACAAATCGTAAACAGCATTATAAATTTTACCATTTCATTTCGCATTATGGCTCATGTCATAATCCATCAATTTTTAAGTGCAATTAAAATTTTACAAATGAATGTTATCACCTACAACTTGACACAGTCACACTTATGCAATGCAATATTTTTGGATAAAAATTTTTTGAATTTTGAAGAAGAACGCCCTTAACAATTAACAAAGAGCAAAAAGTTTTTCACATTTCCTGAAAGAAGCTATCTGTCAACATTACTAAATTACAACATCATCACCAGCGCCATCATCATCACCACTATCTCATCACTAAGTGCTATGTTTGATTTGTATGAATATTTAAAAATTGACTTTGTTGTTAAGTCATTTTTAATTTTCGCGCATTTTATGCAAATTAGTTTTTTCTTTTTTTGTGATTGTTGTTGCACCTTCTTTGATTCAATCTTTTTCCTTATATACATAGTCAACTCATCATATTATTACAAAATCACAAATCACATAGTAAAATAGTTTTCAAATAACAGATTTTATCTTGTCTAAAACAATGTAGCAGATTTATTTAATACCCTTCATTATCTATAACATATAGTCAATTGAGAAGTGAAAGTTTCACACAACATTTTTTTGCATGTTGTAATAAACTTTTTAATGGAAAATAATTTGTTTTATATTGTTTAGAAAGATATATTTATTGTCATTTATATTTAAAAGGAAAACTCATTTCATTTGATTAAAAATTCATAATTTTTAAAGGGTTTTTCAATATATTTATAGCCGAAATCTTTCATTTCTTTGGTTTCGTTTAGTTAATTTACAGATATAATTGGATTGTTCGAAAACAAAAGATGAAATCGAAACCTTTTACTACTTATTGCATTTTGGATTAATTAATCATGTTTGTGACATGATAATGACCTTTCAGTTCAAGCTCGTCTTCACAGATACACATACACATATTCTACAATATACTTATAAATAAAATAAATACTATACACATGTATAAAAACAACATTTCAATCAAATTTGTCATTTTTTTGGCTGTTGTCTATCATTTTATATGCACACACATTCACATTATTTACATTTCCAAACTGTTGATTATTTCATTAATCATAAATGAATTTCATTATGCATTTATTTTGTTTTTTGCTTCAGTAAATATATTTGTATAATTTATCTTTTAGATAAGCTTAAAAGTATGTTACTGCTTTATACTTTTATAATTTAAAAATATTTTCAACGCCAAAAAGTATATATAAATTTTTGGCTTTGAAACAAAAGATTTAACCAACAAACTCATAATCTCCCATAAACTCATGAATATATTTATGGTATTAAAATAAAAGTATTCGCTTATGAAAACATGAAACCCAGTGGCGGTTTAGGACATTATGACCCATCAAGAGAATAAACTCATCCCAAACGGTCTTTAATAAGTAACTGGTACTTCCAGATCCTTGATTCCCAAATCGTTCAATATGACTGGCCCCAAAAAAGTCTCGAATTTACAATAATCTTTCTTTCTTTTTATTTTTTCCTCCCCTACATCAATAACGTCAGAACATTTCTGCAATAAGGAACATCTTCATCAATCTGAACATGCAGTAAATTGTTAAGTCAGACATCAATCTCACTTCTTACTTTCAAACTAAGTATTGGTGCCGAACTGATTAAATAATAAAGCTTTCAACAGTTCTCTTGAATTTTATATATTTACTAATATTTGAAGTCTCTTAATCTTTACTTATCTTTATTTCTTATTATTGTGAATTATTATTGAATTCTCTTAAACTTTAGTTGTATCATAGTTTGGAATTGACTGCTCTCTGAAGTGGAGTTATTTTATTATGTATCTTGTACTCTCTTTAAGTTATCTTTAGCTTTTTTAGATTATCTTCTTTTTAAAAAATAAATTATTAGATTAAGTGATTGAAAGGAGATAAATTGCAAACTGAAAGGCCCGTGATTAGTCGACTCTGTTTTGTGACTTCATTTTTTGGACGTTTCAGGAGGAAGCGCTGCAAAGAGGGAAGCGACCAGGCAACACATGGAATAGCCCAGTTTGGATTCACCACTAAGGATACTAGATTCATGATGCGCAGTGTTTTTATGCTGAGCTGCTTGGTCTTCCGCATTTTTCCAGTCATTAAATGCTTCGTTCTCAAATTGTGTGTTATGCTCTATTTACATTTACATATATTTACATTATTTTTTATTTTTCTTTGAAAGAAACGTTGCATAACGTTGTTGTTCTTACTTGAGAGCGATAGAGACAACAAACGTTTTCTTTCATGAAAGGTACGATCATTTTTCATGAAAACACTGCGCATTAAAAATCTAGTATCCTTTTCGTGAATGCGAAATCAAGCTCTGCCGACACAGAAGAATTGATGGTCAGTCGCGTTGCAACTACCAAGCAAAGCAAGCAACGTAAATGTGCTATTTCACTTTGACGGTCCTGCGCTCAACTTGCCTAAAGAAGTTTTCACTTTTAAAAATTTTGGGGCATAAATTTGACGCCCCTAAAAACTGCAGCCCTAGGTTCTAGCCCACTCATCCTTCTGGTAAATCCACCACTGATCACATTTTTAATGGAATTTTTTCGAATATCTTATCAAAATATTTATACCCAAAAAATTTTTAAGAAAAAAGCATAAAAAAAAATTGGAAAATAAATTCAGTTCAATTTGTTAATGGAAATTTTCATAGGATGATCATAAAAATACAATTATTATGATCTCTACCCTTTCTTCAACTGGGGAAATGTAAATATTTAATAGATTTTTCATTTAATATATACAAAATTGATTTAAAATTCATATAAATAGGCATAAAATATCATATAATAGCATAACAAAGTATTTTATATGAGTATGTAAATATCAAATGTTTTTCGATTGTATAACGATTGATAATGGATTAATGAGTATAAAAGAAAAGGTGAGAGAAAGCCCCCTTAACAATATGATTATGTTTTAAACAATAAAATGCCATCAAAAATATGTAATGAGATACAAAAACTGGTAATGTCATTGATAATTCCAAAATATTTTGAATAAAATCAGTTTCACTTTTATTCAACTTTACAAATCTATTGTAACTCTTACCTTTCTTTTCAATCAATAAGTTGGTGATGTAATAGAATGTGAATGAACTAAAATTAGAAACCATAAGAATTTTGAGATAATATTCAAGTTCACACTGCTTTCTAAGATCTTCTCATTCCAAAGATTCTTGATATTCATTTGATGATTTCAATAGAAGTATTGTGTTAAGAATTCTATGTATTTCTGTATATCATCTTTATGAAGGACATGGGCATAAAAACTTTTACCATTTTGTTGTAATAAGATTTTTATTGTATTTTTGTTTTCATAATAAATTAATGTTAGAAAAAGGTACGTATGAAATGGATAGAAATTGGTTAGAATTTTTTAGTTTAATATGAAACTACTTGTAGTTTGTACTTTGTGGTCACAATGGGACCTTGATAAAATCGAATGAAGAATTAAAATCTATCTGTTATAGATCAGATTATTTCGAAGTCTTAGCTGGCAAATACTTTTGTTGTGGTGCAGTTGGACCAAAGCCAAGGCTGGAACCAATACCACTACCAACACCACCACCACCACCACCTCCCAAAGATGATTGCGATTGATAGCTTTGTTGTTGCTGGATGAATGACTGTGCCTGCTGTCCATTTTGAACAATTGACTGGACTTGTGGTTGAATGAAACCTCCTTGCAAATGAGATTGACCCAATGATCCAATGTTCAATGAACCACCAGAGACTGTAGTAATAGGTGCAATACCCTCATCGGAGATATGAGTGGAACCACCCAAGGAATCATATTGAGCTTGAATTTCCTGTTGAGCACGAGCAGCTTCCTCTTGAGTCTTGTACTTGATGAAGTAGACTTCGGGTTTGTGAACCTTTTGATCGTTTTGGTTAAGTTGCAATTGTTGTTGGATTTCACCAAGATCGGGTTTCTTTGACAACACATAGATGACAGTCTTCTCTTCATTGGCAGCCTGAGCACGTTTAAGGGCAGCAGCAGTGTTTCTCAAGTTGTGTTGTGGAGCCTTGATGAAAACAATGCGGTAGTTCTTGCGTACTGGAACATTGTCCAAATTAGGACCAGCGCTTAAGTCTTCATATTCTTCTGGTGCAGAATGAATGTAAATATCCTTGGTGACAATAGCTGGGCGCTGATGTTGCTGCTGTTGTTGATAGACTTGTGGCTGGTAATTGGACACAAATTCTTGAGGAGCTTGTGGCTGATAGGAAATAGATTGTGGCTGGGAAATGGAGGCAGATTGCTGAGGGATAGCATGTTGTTGGACTGGCAATGGTGCTGGTGCTAGTGGTGGCAGTGGTGGAGGTGGCACATAGCTTTGTTGCAACTGAGGCTGTGGTGGTGGTGGCACATATTCTTGAACTGGAGCGGGTTGAGAGAACACTGGGCCTGGTCCTTGATATGAGTTCTGTTGACTAAAGTGAGCCAATGGTGGTGATTGCTGTGCAGAATAGATACCATTATTAGATAAAGGTCTTAGGTTTCCCCCAGATATTTGCTGCCTTACTGGTGCTTGATACTTGTATCCGGGTGCTGCAGCTGCGGCAGTTGCGATAAGCGCAAAGCACTATACGAATGGGATAAAATTAATAAAAATATTTGATTTTTTCAGAGCATCTCTCCGGATAAAACTTACAAGTACAACGGCAAATTGTCTCATTTTTTTGCTTTTATTTTTTGTTTTGTACGGTCGGTTTGACTTGTAAATCCACAAGATTTCGATCTATATATGAATGTATCTTCCACAACCGCTGATGAGCGAATGATGCTGTTAGCCGGAAGCGTAAACTTTTTATAACAAAAAATGCTTATCGTTATTGATAAAGCGATGAGCTTGACTTTCCGACTGCAACGCTGTTGTATACTGACTTGACCACGCCAAAAAACAAAACCAAAAGTATCTAGTTATTGTTTAACTCTTTTGTCATTTGAGTATTGTCCAAGCATAGGCGGCGGTGTTGACGATGATTAAGAGACATCTCAACTTAAATGATCATGTAACAAAATCATTGCCAAATCACGGATTCAAATGTAAAGCTCATATAAATTATAGATGCATCCTCCTTCTCCATAAAAATCGAGCGAATGACCGAACGAACGAGCGAGCGAGCGTTCAATCTCTCGATTATCTAATACTGAATGAATAGTAAAACAAAAACAAAACAAAATAAACTTTTTTTTTATTCAAATTTAGTTTCTTTTATGGCCTTTCTTTAAAGACATGTTTTCCATTTTCAATGTTGAATCAAAATTAATGCAAAATATTATTATTTAATATTTCTTTTATTTTCTAGTCTACACAAACAACACAAACTAAAAGCAAAAGCACAACCAAGCCGAGGAAAGTCATTTGCATAGGCTAAAAAGCCTCAGTTAAACATCACATCCACCCGACTAATCATTTATCTATGTTGGGTCTACGTTGACCCACTGCTCTACTGTATTAGATACAAAATACTTCTAAAGCTGATGTTATTGCTAGCACTACTCCACTGTTGTTGACTCGATGTAGCAAATGTATCTGTTATTGCTGCTGTTGCTTGACTCCCTCCATTGATAACTAAATGCGTCGCCAGCGAACAAGATACTTTTAAGCTATGCGCATAAATTAATTCTGGATTTTGTATTGTTAATTTTTATGTTATGCAAAGATATCAACACATAGTAACTCTGTATCCCTCACACAAAACTATATGTATTTTCTTTTGATTTTATTTTTGTTATTTATTGCAAAAGAAAGCATTCGTTTGTTTTTTTTTTTACTTTTTTGATCTCATTTTCACAGTATTTTTTGTTTTTGTATTTCTATATATTTTTAATTGCATATCTTTTTATGATACCAAATAGTGACAAAGTAGTTTCACAATTGATTTAATTTAGGAAAATTAATTTCCATTGGTCTCGTTTGTTAACAAGGGTCATGACAAAAGACCTCAATCACAGTTGGGGGTGATCTTTATTGACATATCATCATCATCATCAACATCAACAAAGTACGGTATGTGGGTTTGTATCACCTTCATTAGTTCCACTTGTTTTATTATGATTATGATTTGAGATGCTATTTTGGGGGCAGGTAGAAGGTAGAAGATATCAAATATATTATTAATGGTTCCCATTCATTAAAACTATATATTTTACAAAAAATACTGTTGCATGTGGGAAAAATAAAAATTATATATTCAAAGAAGATAAATGAGCATAAAATTTTGTATTAACTTTAATACTTTATGATATGCAAATTCACCATTACATAATATTTTGAATAAAATCATGTTCTTAGGGTAAAAAATGTCAAAAAGAAGATTTAATACATACACAGTTTTGGGTATGGCCTCCATTTAGTGTTAATCAAATTATATTTTATATCTAATTTTTAGTTAAGAGTAAGAAAACTAAAGATTATTACAATAATGTCGACTAGTACATTAAACCCCCCGGAGATTGCTATATTTACATCAGTAGATATGGTGATCTAGGGAGCTATGCCGGCTGTATTGTAGCTACTGGTAGGACCTTCCAAGCCGGTAAGATCTCATAATGAATATCGAACCCAGAAGAAAACCAAAACGTATCGGCGTCTGTCAAATGGGATATCCAAAATACTTGCATCCATCGATTCGCTATATGAACGTTTAAAGATGAAAAACATACATCATAATGTCATATAACAAATAGAGTAATACTAGTATATATTTTATTTATTAAGAAGAACTAAGATTATAGTTATACATTATAACCTAGTTATTTTTATGAGCAATAGCATCAGTGGCCTTCAGCTCACCAATAATCACTAATAATAATATTATAATCTTATGTTAAATGATCTGCAATATTTCGAAACAAATTGGTAAAATACAAAAATGATTGATTACTTGATCCATTTCATCATAATTTCTCCTTTTATGAATAATGAGTTCATTCATTGTCTACTTAAAAACCCAAAACCTGTGATGCAAATTAATCTGCATTTCAGATGAACGATCAGAAGAATGAATGCCCTTATTTGATTTGTTACTGAGATTCCGGCAGCACAAAATTTATTAGATAACAGATACAGAGTTCTATTTTTTAGTCGGTACCTATTTTTTAAAGTCTTCTCCACCAATTTACTCTCATCTGTCCACAAAACGTTGCCACTTTTCAATTGGTCAATTCATATCAAGTTTTGTAAACTTACGTCGACCAGTTTCTTTGTCTAACGGAGGCATCTTTCACAGCCTGACAAATTTTGGTCATTTTCAATCATTCATTTCATCAATGTAACTAAATATCATTGAGATTCAACAAACAATTCAATTTTCTTAAAGGTATTGCCCCGCTTCGTTAGCCCAACAATTAAAATTCTTGTCTCAATTAAGCTACACTTTCCTCCTCTACGCACTAAAAAAGAAACAGTACCATTTTTATTACATAAAATTATTATATCAGAATATTATTGGACTACTTAAACACACTTACTGATGACAGCTTTAATGTAAGTAATGGGATTTTCATGTTTTCCAATTCATAATATTCCTTTCTATAAACACATAACAATAGTTTTCAATTTGCAAAACAGAACATGTCAGAAAAAAGTTTAAAGCATGTACTTCTAGGACAAGAGCATCATGTCCATGCCTCAAAAAACACAAAATCAATTTGATAATAACAATTGGATTAAAATACCCAAGTTAACACTATACTATTTCTACGATACTATACAATCATTCAACTAAATAGATAATCTACCTTTTGTTAAGTCTATAGGAAGGAACAATAGAGTGGGGATTTTTACACTTTTGATCGATCACTGACCAGAGAAGCTGCTTATGTTATTAGGCTTACTGCAACTTAATCTCACATTGAAAATAGTTGAACATTTGTCATCATTTTTCTACTATAAAATCACCATAAAATTTTATTCAAAATACAAATCATAAATAATATCAATCATAGTAAATAATTCCAAAATAATCCCATCATATAAATTTTTAGTTGAAAATTATTATGAGTACAACTCGTTTTGTTGTTTCCATACTTTTTGCTAACACTCTGAAATAAATTTGAATATTCATTATTTATAAAACTTAATTTTTTTATTGGTGAAATTCAAAACAAAAAGAAGTGAAATATTGATAATTAGTCACTTGGCGCCAACTTATACAACAATCACTCTAATCAATGTCAATAAAATTGATAAGAAATACAATAACAATCACTATAAAGAATTACCACAACAACAGCAACAAACAAAATTTAACTAGCGAAAACTATAATCATTTTAATGATAATTTTATACGATTTCATAGAAATAAACAAAGGCAACATAATCATTCAAAATCCATAAAGAAAATATCTATTTATTATCAAATGTGATCCAATGTGATACGATTATGATTAAGAAATGCAAATTTAAACGAATAAAAGATACAAAACTAAATGAATCGTATGAAATCAATTCGATTCGATGCAATGCGATGCGAATCAAAGTGATTTTTTAATTTTCATTAAGCTAAATATATTGGTTTACGAAGCGTTGATTTGCAAATCGAATTTATGAGCGAATTTGAATCAATGCGTAAAAACAATCACAAATTAGTTAGTCATAGTCATTGGATGCGGATGAGATTTGGATCGATTCGTTGCGATTGGAAAGGAAATGATTCGATTAAAACGATACTATTTGACTACTTAGATTAGTTAACTAGTATTAAAACGAAACGAAAAATGCAAATGTTTGATGCTGGTGATGATGATGAAGATGATGATGATGGGTGAGGTATGCAAAATTATGACAAATATACAAGTATTAAGATGCCATAAATAACTTTCACAAAACAAAAGAAAGAATAGCTAATAGCCAATTCAAAATATATATATTTAATATGCCATAAAAATACAAAAAATATCTGAAGGTCGTTTGTGCTCGTTGTTCGTTCGTTTGTCGTAAACACACTTTATAGATCATTAAGTGTTATTTTACTACAACATTTTGTTGATAATAAAACAATAAAAATTTAAACGAATAAAATCACCAATCACCAAATCTCCTCTTTCAAACAAAACTAAAAGAAATTCCAAGAAAGTCGGCGGCATAAGATTAGCATAAATTTCAAACTTATAAAATCAAAAGCGTAAAGTAAATCATCTCATTGGTCCAAAAACTACGAATTTTGTCGCTTACACCAGCTACTGGCCTTAGGATTATTCACCATTCACTATTAACGCTGACTGGCCCCAAACCCTCTTGAATTCTTCCTTAACCAAAGAAGACATCTTTTGCCCAGTTGTTTGGTAGCTTTCAGCTTTTCAGCATTCAACATTCGTTGCCAATTAATGCAAAATAGACAAAGACTAACGTCAAACAGATTACGATTATGGTTTAATATTGTGCACATTTTATATCAGTTCCTATTGTTTTAATGGATTTGTTAACCAAAAAAACAAAAATAAATGGTTCACGAGCGATGAAAAAAGATCTTTCGGCCATTGAAACACCAACAAAAAATTGGAAAAATATATTTTATTTTTTGGCAGGAAATTATGCAAAAAACTAAAGTAAGAGAGTGGCTAAATGAGTGAGTGAGTGAGTGTTCAGGGGATGGGGATATGAGGCAAAAAGACTTAGCCCAGCCATGATATGTAGGTATATAAACTGCAATTTAGCTAAACTCCGTTAACAGTTTTGGCTTAAAATTCGAAACGTTAAGTCGTCAGAGGCTTACTACTCTATTTTATTGGATTTATATAAAATTAATAAAAACATGCGTGTGTTTTTGGTGCGTATCTTTTTGAATGGATTTTGAATTAGTAAATTTTATATAAAACATTAATCTTACTCTTGTATTCAGTGTTCATTGTTGGCTTTAAGCATTGGTTTAGCCCATGGAGCTCCACAGGGATATAGCTATCAATCGCAGCAAGTTGAAAGTGAATTAAGCCCGGAACAATACCAACTAGTGCAAGAATATCTACAGCAGCAGCAACAACAGCAATCAGAACCGCGCATTGTTTACCAACAGCAACAGCAACAGCAACAGCAGCAATTGGAGCAACAATCACATTCAGTAGTTAATAATGGCGGCTCATATCAATTTACAAACCAATTGCAACAATTCGAGCAACAGCAGCAACAACACCAACAGCAACAATTACAAAGCATAGTTGCAAACAAACCAGTTCAACTTGAAGCGCCAGTACGGCATCAAGAAGAATCAAATCAGGTTTTCCAGCAGCCACCACAACAAGTGGCAATCACCCAATCACAGTTACAATATCAGCAAGTTTCGCAACCACAGCAGACCCAACAACCCCAACAACCAAGACCACAATTCAATAAGGAATTCTATTATCTATCGGCCCCACAAGATGATTATGTTGAACCCAAGGATCTGCAAGATCAACTAGCTGCACTCAAGAAGAATCTACGTGTTGTCTTTATTAGGGCACCTGAACAAAATGGGCTAGCTGATGCTGCAGCCAAATTGATTAAACAATCTGGTGAACAACAGACTAAGATCTATGTCCTCAATAAACAATATGATGCTTCGAATTTGGCAAGCAAACTTAATCAGCTACAAAGCAATTCAAAGGCTCCCAAACCAGAAGTTATATTCATTAAATATCGTACACCTCAGGAGGCTGAACAAGCACAACGGACAATACAGGAACAATATCAAGCACTTGATGGTCCAAATCATTATAACTTCGAAGGTGTGGCACAATCACATGATTTTGTTGGCAATAATGGTATTGATCCACGTAGTCCAGCATCAGCATCAACATTGGTTGCACCCGCAGAAGAGTCCGCAGAAAAACCTGTTGGTGAATATCTGCCTGCAACAAAGAAGAAGTGAAGAATTAAGGATAACGAGATTCAAAACTGTATTATGTTTTTTTCCAATCATTCGCTAAATTATACAAACACATTTACATTTACAGTAATGTTCAAAATCATATGATCATTTATACTATTCAATAAAAGAAAAAAATATTCAAAATGTTTCGTCAAGAGTTTTGCATACTTTTAGGTAAATCTCCACTGTATTCGGTTCATGCCTTTGCTGAGTTGCTGAGAAACTTTTATAGTTCAGTGAGTGTGTGAGTGAGTGAGTTTGTTAATAAAAGCTTAAACGATTTGGGTTTTTAAATTTTTTTATTGCCAACTTAAAATCTACATAAGTTTAGGGCTTGGCAGCTTGTTAAAAGCCGAGTGATTATTTTATGGTTACGCTTTTTATGAGTCTTTAAATCGTAAAATAGCAAGACTACCTAAGATTATGTAAAGAGTGTTAAAATTAAGTCAAAGCTTTAAAAATTGTTAGACCTGCATTTTGAAATTTACATTTGCATAAAAACAATCCATGTAAATAAAAGAAAAATAATTCTAAAGTTTACGAGTTAACTATGAAATGATTGGATTAATTACAAAATTAATGAGTATTTCTTGTAAATTAAACTAGAAGAAATGCTACTAGTCTACAAAATATGGTCTTTATCTCGAAGACTCTGCTAGTTATAAGTATTTATTTAAAAATTTAAACATTTCATATCTTCTAGTAATTGAATTGTGTAGACTGAAACATGCAAATATTGTAATTCAAAGAAGATTATGAGCTAAATATTATCTAAAAATCTGAAAATCATAGTCCCCAGCAACACTAATACACTTATCCCATCGTTCTTCTAATTTGTGTATGCCTCTGGTATAAAAGCCACTTTGTTATCTTCCACCCCAGTTATTGAAGTGTGTGTTGTCATGAAGCAATATCACGACTTTAGTCAAGAGTTTACGACGTTTCGTTCGAATGCAGCTCATACTGAATAATGTTATGGACAGTTGCAACACTCGCAAGCACTCTTTTAGCTTTTCCCCTGAATTAAAGCGTAAATGAGTAAAGAATGCCAACTTGACGTACTAAAACTATTATAACAATAAACAACCCGTTTCTGAGCTACATCGATTCGTCTCGTTACGTATTGAATGGTCCTTGTAGATTAAATTTACTGTATAATATGAATGAATATAGCTCCATAAACACTCGTCGCATTGTTGATCAGTTAAAAACTTACTTATGTATGGTACCAAACACTTGGATTTAAGTTTCACAAGCTGAGATCATTAACATTCTCTAATATTTTTTTAACTAAGTCAACTGGGAGCAACTTTTTAAGGGGCCTTTGAATTGCGATCTTGTTTAGTGAATCTGCGAAAGTTTTTGGGTGGGACTGAAGCCTGCCATTGTATTGGCTACTGTGGAAGTTTATTTCTTGGAGTACTATAGAGATGCTGAAGTCGTGGTGGAGCGTCGAGGTCCTTATTTTGAACGAACTAAATTTTCCTGTTATTTGATGGGCTTGATTTACTCCATAGTTCGATACCATAGAAGCAACGATTTTTTTCCAAGCTGAGTATGCTCCTATTACTCCATTAGCCAGTTCAACTTTTTTATTTTATGGGAAGGTTGGAAGGTATGACAAAGGTTGTTAAATGATTCTTCTATGTTATAGTTTGTCAAGGTGAAAGCCCAAGTATTTCACCACTGTGGAATGTAATACCTCAACTCTTTCATTAAATACTTTTCTCTACTTACCTTTATAAATCAGTACTTAAATTTGTCTTTCAAATATTTCAAGGATTTTTCAATAATTGTTCAGTTTTAAATTTCGTATTTATGTACATAACAAGTTTTTATTTACAAAAAAACAAAAAAATGTCTGAAAGTGTGTGAAGAATCTTCTTCAAAACAAAATAATGAGAAAAATGAGGACAAACAAAATAAAAATCATAAGAAAACAAAAAAGAAGTAAACATAAGGAAAACACTTAAAACTAGACAACAATAGTATGCAGATCAGAACAGTTCAGTACAGTTTAGAACCTTCTTTGTGGTGGCAAGTACTCGCTTGTTGCAGGTGCAAGGTAACCAGTACTGGGCGCCGCAGCCTTTGAGGCAAAGTCCAGGACTGGAGAAGAACCAGCATTATGGTTGCTTGATGGACCAGGCAAAGAATCGTATTGCGATTGGATAGTACGCTGAGCATTATCAGCATCAGCTTGGGTACGATACTTGACGAAGTGAACTTCTGGTTTGTGTTGGTTGTTGCTCTTGATTTGGTTGAGCTTGCTAGCCAAGTCAGAGGCATCAGCTTGTTTGCTAAGGACATAGATAGCAGTACGATCATCTCCAGCAGAGCTGGCCAACTGGAGAGCAGCATTTTCGAGACCAGAGTTTTCTGGTCCTCTAATGAAGAGCACACGTACGCTCCTCTTCAGTGAGTTGGCAATTTGCTCATTGCCGCTTGCATCGTTAAACTCATGCTCAGGTGCAGAGTAGCTGTAGAACTCCTTATTGAATTCACTCACAATTGGTTCGGAATGCTGTGTAGCACCGGTGGAAATAAGGCCAGCATCAGCTGGAGGACTTGTACCAGGCGTGTAGTCATATTGGGCTGCAGCAACACCGATCAAACAAAACACCTAAAAACAACACATAATTTCAATTAATTGTATTGGTATCCTATGACCATTATCCTTAATGAAAGACTTACCACAAAAGCGCGCATTTTAAGCTTAATTTTGATGAGTTTCTTAAACTGACTGTGTCTGACTGTGTACGATCTGTACGAGTGTTAAACTTTTTGTGTCTCTCTAATGCACCCGATGACAAGTATTTATACGAAAATCACTTTAATTTGTTAACAAACCAATGTTATCAAATCAAAGCTAAAAATGCATCCGAACCACTTTCTAACAATGCAAATTAGAAAACTTGTTCCAACAAACACTTACAACACTTATTAATCTGTAACTGCATCAACCCTTGCAACACCTACTGATACCCAGATACTTGTATCTTGTATATTGATAACTAATGAAGTCACTAATATGAAAACGATCGTCTGTCTACAAATTGCACTTAAAATGTATAATTTTTCTCTTAACAAACATTTTTTGGTTAATTTAAAAAACTCTTAAGGTCTTGGGGACACGAACAACCACTTATCATATACTTGTACAACAGTATAACATTCATATTTGATAACAAAACTATACGGTTGCATATTTATAAATATTTATTATGCTAAATTCGTATCTTGTATCTTAAATGATAAATCAATTTTAAAATGCAGTTGCATCTTTCTGTTTTTTGTTAAGCAACGTACGTTATTCAATCAAATGGAAAATTGAAACAACAATTTTTTTTTGATAAATTAAACAAATCAATAAATAAATTAGATACAAAATGAGTTTATTATGCGTTGATTTGGATTAGTTTAAAACTACGTAAACTGGTTTTGTTTTGATTCAGTTGCGTTGAGCCAATCAGAAAGAAACGTTTTGCGATTCGCTGAACTCAGTTTTAGCAAATATCTCAATTTGAGATGCATAGTTTTAGGATCATAATTTAATCATTAATCTCGTTTTTTGACTTTTTCTTCTTTTTATTTGCAATCTGTATGTGTAAAGATGACAGTAGGCGAATTTGAATGAAAATATTTGAATATCACATGTTATTTTCTATTTCTATTGGGTAATCGGTGGATCACTCGTCCATAGGCCGTTAGTATTATTGAGCTGACTGAACTAAGCCCTGAATTACCAAACATTTCCTACATCATTGCCTCTAGGTGTGTCCTATTTACCTCTTCAAATTAACTTACTACCCCGTCCATTGATAAGTGTTTTTTTTTTTGTTTTGCTTATTTGGTGTAGATCTTCAAAGACCCTAATAGGATGCACGATTCACCGGGCAAACAGTCCTATATGGTGCCTGCGCACTAAAACTACACCCGGACTACACAGCCTTTTTTTTCAAACCTGGCGGTCCACCAATAGAGGCATGACTTCGCCAGGTAGAGCTAGGTTAGACCACTCTTCTATTTATTTCCTCATCATGTCTGCTATCTCTTTCCCAAATGGTCTGGTACATTAATTCCTGGACAACTTTGCAGTGAATCAAGTTAACCATTCAGTTTATTCATCGCGCTTTTGTACATAGAGCACTTATGAGTTGCTTGGCATCCTTTGGCCATTTGATCTTTGTTACCACATTGTAGGCACTCCCCTTAACGATCTACAGGGCTTTTACACTGATGGAAAATATGCCCGAAGCAGAGGCAGTGATAGCATCTGATTAACATGTGTGGATCTGAGCACCTGTGTTGAGAATCGGCATTTCCCCTGGCCATGTTGGCAAAACTGAATCCTATAGCGACTGCTTGGCTGAGCCTGGTTGTCATTTCTCGCCATAAGTGACAGTTGGATAAGGCCGTGCCATCCTCCGCTCGGCTACATAACTTATATCTACTGAGGCTTCATAGATTTTATATCCTTGCAGTTTGACTATCACCACAGTGAATGCATTTTGATGATTTTAAATTTTCGACTAATGCATACAACGAGGCCCACTTTTTGATATGTGAAGGTCGCCGCACTTTATACAGCAGTATTCTGTTTTATTTAAATATAACTTCTCTTCTTTATAAATAAACAATATATCATCTTATACAATTAATCTCCTTTTTCAATGAAATAAATGTTTTTAATATTTTAATATCTGATACTTTCTTACTTTAAAAAAATGTTTATATATTAGAAACAACTTGTCACATGCAACAAAAATCAATGTTCTCTTAATGAGATCCAAGCGATTAACACCCTGCGGTTGATCCCATTACCTTAGAAACACCCCATGCTGTTTACCATATATAACCATGAAATCAATCTCAAATAACTCCATTCATATTTAACTAAGTATAACACATAAAAAGATGCTAAGCTACCACACTACGCAATTCATAATAAAAATGCATTAATTCAAAAGCTACAATACAAACGCTTTCTTAAGGCATTTCACTTCAATATGACAATATAATTTTGTATTTTGTATTAAATGGATAGCACATATCTATGAAAAAAATCTTTGTTTGAGTGATCCATCAATATTCTTTTCATTTTTTGGACATAAAATAAAATTATATTCGATCACATTAAAACAAATTTGTATTGTACTCGATGGCTGTATTAACATTAACCCCTTAACTTTTGGGCTAACAATATTAATGTGAACCATTCAGAAAACGTAAGTCTTGAAGATCAAAGCAAAGTTTTTATTGTATGGTAAGCTAAGCGGTAAGCTCTCCTTCGGTATGAATGACATTAATGCCGCCTAAATGCGTTAATTAGCCAATGGATTGAATTAATTTTACGATGGAAGACCCATGAAAAGACAATACAATCGACTGACTATACAACACACACAATATCTAGGAATATTATTAATTGCCCGCATTTAAATGAATGGATATACATATGTATAGAAATGAAACCTCAATGATGGGAAGCATTCAAGATCATTTTAAACAAGCCTATAGTGAACATACAATACATACTACTAAAACATAGGCTTATTTTGCATATCAGTTGCCTTCGGCTAAATTAGCGAATTTATTCAATTCAATAATATTGTACAAGACAAATAACCAGTTATATGTTACTATGATGTTATCAGATATCAGATAAATAGACAAATGGACCAATCGACCCACAGACATATGGACGACGGTAGCAACTATAAAATTGTGCCTCCGAATTAAATAAAACCTTGACCTATTTCAATTTCAAGAAAACTTACTTAGCATAAAACATAAATCACAATTATTGAACTGATTATTTAAATTTTCTTGTAATAAATTAATAAACAATGAAGAACGTGATAGTTTTTTTTATTTATGTATGTATATATTCGGTAATAAATTTTTGAATAAATTAATAGGGTTTCTTCCCTGCATGACCTTAAACTTAGGTAAATGATATGCTATGCTGCGTCTCGCATGTGTTGGGCTTGATGATATAATAATAGCTTAGGGCATATTTATGACACTTAATACAATAATAATATTAATTGGAGATGCCTATCAGATTGCTTCGTTAGAAGGATTCAAATTAAACCAATTAACATACGCATAAATTGGAAATTGACATAGTCATAGTAAAAAAGGCGACAAAAAGCCTTGGTTTTCCTTACGTTTTTAACTTATGTTTATAAGTATAACAGGAAATAGAATATAAACTATAAATTAACAAAGTACCGAACTGGATGGTCCTAAAAGCCTCAACCTAAGATCTAAATGATTACTTATACCATACAATAAATTATACTTATTATTTATAGAGGGAGAAAGTGATAATCCATGTGAAGTCACTTTAATTGATAGTTAGAGAAATTTGCTTCCTTCATGTATCAAGTCTAAGAATGATAATCTTCTAGTATTTATTTATAAATTTATTCATAAGGAAAATACAGTGGTCAATCATACCTTATAGTAAGATCACACAAGAAACGAAAATATGAGGAAAGGAATACAAATAATATTTATTAATAATTAATTAAAATTATGCAGAAAAAGAGCTTGTTATTTGGCTTCATCACTGTAATCTACATTACAAATAAAACATAAACCTGCAACATTGTTTTGAATTCCCTAAAAAATAATAAAAAATATATAACCATTAGAGAAATTTACATAAACACGCATAATTAACTAAATGAAAAATAAAAAGACATCGTCGAACTAAATGTTAGATATTTTTCTCTTTTTTTTAAATAATAACAAATAACAAACAAGATACAAAAAATATTTAAATTTTGAACCAATCATAACACAATATTTGACAAACTCTCAAACGATGAGAAATCAAAGAGAAAAAGAGAGGAGCAAAACAAGAAAAAATACCGATTGATCGATCGAAAGGCTTATGATGAAGAGGAGGAGGATTGGTTGTCCAAAAGAAATGTTATCACCAATTAACGATATTTTGTTTAAATTGTGACAACAGGCATTTAAGCCTTCATCGAAAACATTTGCATTGTATTCATGGGTCAGGGAATTCCAATCAAACATCGAACATCGCCAATCTCATAATGTTTTCGAAGCATTATTTCACCCACAATTCCCTGCTGATTTTGAATCTGTCAATAATATATATAAAAATTAGTAATATTGAATATTTTAGTATGGATAAAACACAAAGTAATCACTTTGGTCTTACCAAAATTTAAATACACTTCAATTGTCCATGATCTTCTTGACAATTCCATAAATTCATTCAATTTATGATATAAAAAATTAAGACTTTATGTAAAATTTGATGTTCTCTCACTCACAAAATCGATAGAATATTTCGTATTTGAAGGTAGCTACTTAATGTATATTGTAGATAATGAAGCACCGGATAGTCTTTTTTTATCAAAAGGAAAACAGTAAAAGCCAGTCAGGTCAACGACCGAAGTGCGGGACCTTAAACACGCTAAAAACTTCCGCCCCATGCCCTATTGTCCCCGGAACTGTCGTTAAATATTACGTCATGAGGATAGCCTCAATTTTATTGACAGGTCATTGCAGATTAATGAAACATTTACAGGATCAGTCGTAACGATCTATGTATATTGTGTAATGAAAAATAAGAGTCAGCAGAGCACTTACTATATTACTGTGAGGACCAGAATCCTCGGCTTGCGAAACTAGTACTTGGAACCAGTAGAAATTGCATATTTTCCTTCAAAGAAAATCTTAGAATTCCTAATGAATACCAGAATCTGTAATTAAGGGGTTGTCACTATAGGTTCACTTACGGCCGCAAAGACGAGGTATTCTATTATAGTTCCCGCCATTCTCCTAATCTAATCTAATCTAATCTAGAGCACCATCCATAAGTTTCATATCAATATCTCAATGATGCAAGCATAGGGTAATATATCAAATCAATAAGCCAAGAAATATAAAATTCATTAGATATTTTAAACATTGCGGTAGGTTGTGTTGTGCTTAAAATTGTATGTATTATGAGTGAAAAGTTTCATAATGGACAAGGATCTATTACTTTGTCGTAAGGCTTGTGACATATAAAACAGTATTCTGAAGCCCTCATAAAATATGTTTATGTATATAGAAATTATCAGAGCGATAAAGTCATGGGTCCGTCCTCCATTGTGGGCACTAGAAACTTTCAGAGGCAGTAGAATACTTTGAGAAAATTAGGAGGCATCAAGTCAATATAGAAGAGCAACGGCAGATAAAATCATAAAAAAGCAAACGTACGTAAGTGAAAAATATTGGAGGCCACCAGAATTTTTTTAAAGCTCAAAGTGGGCATTGGTTTAATCAGTTTAGACATTTAACAGTCAAGCTTAAAACTGGATCATATAGACCAATATTTGATGAAGATGTTTTATGCTTTCCAATAAGATTAATTTTTAAAAGCTTTTACAAATGAATCTTCACAAAAGACTCGCTGCAATATCCAAAAATAATGTCAATCTCATCAATATATGATGTATCATATCTGTCATATAAATTGCTTTAAAATTTACAAATTTTCATACAAACAAATTTTTCATTTTCTCTGGTAATGAGTGAAAAGTATTTAAGATTCGGTGCGATCGATAACAATGTTCCGTTTTCGTTTTTTCGTGCTACTAAAAATTTAATAACTTTTATCAAAAATTTACACTGTAAAAAACTTTTTAACTAGACAATATTACATTGAAAAATTTGTATTAGAAATCATCTTTAGTTATTTTCAACAATGCTCCATCATTTAGTCTTTGAACTTATCTTATCTACACATTAGTCTAGATTAGATTCTCCCAGTGCATGACAAAATTTCTAAATATTGTAAAATATATTCCATCAATTACTAATCACGCAAACATATTTTACATCACAACAGTTGACACCAACTAACATGTAAATAAAATTTTAATGAGACCAAACAACAACGAAATACCAACCCGGCGAAAAAGAAAACTAAGAAATACTAAGCAGAGTGTAACATGAAACAAAATGAAGCGATGAAGAAGATTTGATTTAATAACAAAAACAAACATAAAACTAAAGATGTCTCTGGGTTGGTTTACCAGGCGGCAGCAAAGCGTTTTATGCTGCGAGTTGAAATAGTATAAAACCTGGTCAGTCCAACGAATTAAGTCATAATCGAGTCAACACTCAATCAAAACTGTTTCAACTGCTCTATACATATACACACTCTCTGAAACCTGACAATGCGTGCTTTAGTGGTAGGTCAATTGTTGGCAAATCAAAGGATATACACAAGGATTACTATTAATAAATTCATTTTTTTATTGTTCTGTTAACAGGTTATGTGTTTGATTGCGGTCGCAGCCGCCCAATACGACTATGCTCCCCAACAAGCTTTGGGTGACAGTCTTCCATCTGTTGGAGCTGCTCAGCTGTCGCAACCAATTGCACCAGTGAGCGAATTCAATAAGGAGTTCTACACCTACTCTGCCCCTGAACATGAATTCGATGATAATGGAGCCAACGATCAAATTGCCAATGCCTTGAAGCGTAACCTTCGTGTTGTCTTCATCAGAGGACCAGAAAACTCTGGTCTCGAGAATGCTGCTCTTCAATTGGCCAAATCTGCTGGTGATGAACGCACTGCCATCTATGTACTCAACAAGCAAGCTGATATCTCTGACTTGGCCAACAAGCTTAACCAAGTTAAGAGCAACAACAACAACCGCCCAGAAGTTCACTTTGTCAAGTACAGGACTCAAGCTGATGCTGAGAATGCTCAACGCCAAATTCAATCGCAATACGATTCGTTACCTGGTCCATCAAGCAACTCAAACGGTGGCACTGCTCCCGTTTTGGACTTCGCTTCGAAGGCTCCAGCTCCTGCCCCAGCTCCAGCTGCACCAGCCAACTCATACATTCCACCACAAGCATCGTACTTGCCACCTGGCAGACGCGTGTAAGATTGCATTGTAAGATCAGTTGATATGGATTTGTTATTTAGTTTGTAAGAATTTATTTGTTGTTTTTGAATAAACTCTCAAATGTCCGAAAAATACTACTTCTTTAGTCTTTCCTTCAGTCATCACTTTAAGCAGAAAAAGAAGTTATTGATGAATAAAATCATTCAACAAGTACAGAGTTAGAAGCTACTTGAACTAGAACTTCCTTCACTTCAACATAAATGAAATCTATACTTAGGGACCAATATCTTTATATTTTCTTATTGATCTATTATATAAAATTCATCTGCAGTATGACCAAATGTTGTCAATACCAAACAATTCTTTCACTTAAGAGTAATTCTCATAAGACAGCAATATTTGACAATGGAATTTACATACATAACATAAGACATCATCTGAAGACAAAAAGGTGAAAGGAATGACGCAAAATACTATTGTATTGTATAAAGATATATATATATAAAGATTGTCATTGCCAGACATTTTGGCATCGCATTAACATTTTTTAAGCTTCTTTCTCATCATCAAAAGTCAAACATTGAAATCGCTATAAAAGCCTCGATCGCAGTAAAGGTCCGTGACAAATTAACAATAAATTTTCACTTCCTAATGAGTTTTATACGTTTTTAACACACAAAAAGCAATAAATATATTTGTGGCAACATCAAAGAAAGCGTTTCGGAGACACATAACAATAACCACAAAATGTGGAAAAATATGTCATAAAACCTAAGATTGACCAATGTAAGCTTTAAACGAAATAAAAACCTTAGAAAATATTTGAATTAACTTAAGCAGATTTGAAAAGTTAAAAGTTAAAATGCCGACAATGAAAACCAATAAAATTTATCACCTTCCAAAAATTGTTACACAAAAATGCGAATATGAAATATTATTATTGCTATTTCATTATATCTTAAAAGAATCTCAACAAAAGATCGGAAAGAAAGAAAGAAAGTATAAATAAATATGCGCAAAAAAAAATCATAAAATATTGGTAAATATACCAAAATGTTTTAACATCTAAATCATAGATTATTATAGTAGAATGAAGAGCTTTCGAGGATTATATTTGAAGCCTGAAGCATGACAAAATTTGATGAAATTTTATGATGAATTTATCCTCATTTAATCAAAGATAATAGTGCTGATATATCATCTCCTCGATCATTTGAATGAACTTCTATTCTTCAGAGACTACAACAAATTTTAACAAAATAGAAAACCGACTTCAAGTAACGCAAATGGATCGTGCATTATTAAGGTCAACTCAAAAATTACTAGTCAGATCATGATAAAACTTATATATGGACCACATGACAAGCACCAGCTTTCTAATAAAAAAAGAATCATCAAAATCGGTTAGCCTAGAAAAAAAACTCTGATTCATAAAAATAAAATACAGTCGAATTGATCTCCTCCTCCTTTTTTTTAAGACTGTTAAAAAGAATTAACAGATAGTAGGTCCATCTTACAACCACTAATCTAACTAGTTCTCCTTCTACTACTACTTTTTTTACACCATCAATCGGTCATTGTACCTGTTCGCAAAAGGCGACCTGATTTTTAACAGTAGCCAGGTTGAGAGTTGAGCTGCAAACAAACCAGCCAATGAACAGGCGCAATGTTTTGATTTGCAAAGTCTGTACCCGTTTCCGGTTTGACTTTGCAGATAAACTCCAGACTAGAGGACTTGCAGACGTTGTCCTGCGTGGGATGTCATTCCAAGCAGTGACTCTGTGAAGTATCTGGGTCTGACCCTTGGCATGCGTATCACATGGAAACCTGACATCAAAATGAAAAGAAAACAATTGGATTTGAAATTTCTAAGAATGGGATGGTTCCTCAGCCCGAAATCAAAAATGAATCTACGTAACAAGCAGTTTCTCCATTTGACTATACTGAAGCCTATGGTACCAGCTTTGAGGATCTGCATCCAACATTAATCTGGAAATCCTTCAGAGGTTCCAACCCAAACTGCTGCAAAAGCTTAATGGTGCACCGTGGTACGTCAGAAGCTCGGTCATTCACCGAGACTTGAAAATTCAAACAGTCAGAGAGGATATCGTCAGGCACAGCAACAGACACATCTATCGATTGGAGGACCATGATAATAAATTTGTAATCAACCAGATGGACAATAGCAGACATAAGCATTGCCTAAAAAGGCATCATTCCCTGGATCTGCCGTTACGCTTCCTGGACGAGTAATCCACCGGTGCCTCCCAAAGATACCCTTACCCAATAAAATAATAAATAACATATTATGTTCTAGTCCATTCATATTCGCGTACAGTCGTCTATTGACAGACAGACAGCAAATAATATGAAGAAAATGAAAATGATGTGATTGACAAAAACTACTTGGTTGATTTTAACAAATATGTCTCTAAGCTTTATACACAAAATTTGATTCACAAATTCTGACCTTACCGGTGGATATTCTAAAATTCTCTTTCATTCTCATAAATCAGCCAAATCGATAGCGTCGTTCTTAAGTTATGGGACTTTATATATAAGCCATTTCATATTTTCACTATAGATTACATATCAAATTTTCAACCATCCTCCAAAGACTTACAAGCCGCTTATAAAATCTATATCTCGACTTTAATATAAAATTAACGACGCATCACACCGAAGCCGGCATTTTACGGATATTTTACTGGTTAATATAAAAATTTCCATTATTAATCGATGAATATTTGATGCGGATTCACACCCACAATTCCAATTTCGCAAAATTCACTAGGCAAATCAACGAAAAAAGTTCGAAAGCAAAAACCAACAATAACATAAAAAGGCCCAAAAATAAAAACAAAAACAAACAATTTTTTGCTTTATGTTTTTTAAATCCGTACAAATCAATACTTTAAACTGGTTTAATTAATTGGATAAATATTAATAAACTCATTGTGAAAACGCCATGAGCCAAGAGCGGGTGACGGTGTATAGCAGTAGAAAAACAACACTACGTTCGAGATGCGATAACCCAGCGTTGTTGACATTCGAATAGATAATCGAGTAAATTTATTTATATTCAGCAATTCGCTTATCTCGTTAGATACATTCGAACAGATGGGACCTCAAATCGTTTAGTGATTTTTAAGATATACAAACCTTATGATTTCAAGATACAAGATATCTTTCTCTTTTGGCTTTGTTTTGATTGTGCATTTGCATTGACGAAATTTTATCAGTTTCGTTTTAATGATAACAAACATCAAGGATAAACTTTTTTGACTTTTTGGGCACACATTTCACATTTTTATTTTGTTTTTATTTTGCAAAATCTCTTATGAATATTGAAATAAACGAATTAATAGTTTTGTGTATATAAAGCTGGGCTTCATGGTTGGAGGATTATCAGTTTCTGAAACAACTTCAAACTATTACAACCAACTAAATCAAAATGCGTGCTTTTGTGGTAAGATAACCAAAAAAATCTTATAGCGTAAATATATTATATCCTCTCTCCATTTTTATAGATTGTACTTTGCTTGGCTAGCACTGCTTATGCTGGCAGTCTTGGTGGTGGCTATGATTACCCAGCTGGTGCTGCTCCAGTCTACTCTCAAGATGCAAGCCTACCAATTGTTCCCGCTGCACCTGAATTGACCAAAGAGTTCTACACCTATACCGCACCTGAAGGCGCTTTCAATGATAACATCGATACCGATCGTCTTGGTGACTCATTGCGTCGTTCTTTGCGTGTTGTCTTCATCAAGGGTCCTGAGAACAGTGGTCTTGAAGATGCTGCCGCTCAATTGGCTAAATCTGCTGGCGAACAACAAACCGCCATCTACGTGCTCAACAAACAGGCTGACATCTCTGATTTGGCCAACAAGTTGAACTCATTGAACCACAACAATGTCAACAAACCTGAAGTTCACTTCGTCAAGTACAGGACTCCAGCTGATGCTGCCAATGCTCAGCATGCTATTCAATCGCAATACGATTCCTTAGGTGGTAGCTCTAGCAGTCACAATGGTGGTGTTGCACCTGTGTTGGACTTTGCTTCCAAGCCTGCTGTTCCAGTTTCTGCACCATCAAACTCATATATTCCACCACAATCAGCGTACTTGCCACCCGGCAGACGTGTCTGAGACAAACACCAAATCCAATCATGTAATGTGATGTTGAATTTTGTTTGCTCCTTTTATTGTTGCATAGTTTTAGCATATTTTCTGCCACAAAGATATTTAGCAATAAATAAAAATTAAATTTTTTTAAATCTAAAGATTTTCGTGTCAAATTTAGTTTACAAAAAAAACTTAGCATACTCTTAGGAGGCCATGAAAACAATGAATGAATGGCTGCAAAAATGATAATCAAAAAATTATCAATCATTGAATATAATAATAAAAGAATCTTGCAAGCATTAAAAACTTGTACATTTGACCATTCAACTGCTTCTTTTTGTAGTACAATATTCTTTATTTATTACTTTATACTTTTGAAAATACCCTAATGGTAAAATCATAGTGCACCCTGAAGCTGAAGACGAATTGCTTGCGTGGACGAAAGTGAACATAATAAATTATAAAACAGAATTTTTATTTCATTTATGATCATAACAATGACTCATTAAAAAAATTACACTTCATTTGTGTTATACTTCAATTTAAAATAAACAATTAATTAATTTTTTATTTAATCAATTAATATTTAATGCTTTATTAACTGATAATAATAATAATAATAATACTTTGAATGAAATGTTTTCTGTTTTTTTTTATGCACACTAAACCAATTTATTCAGGAAATTAATTTTCTCTGGTTTAATAATGAAAATAAATTGATTTATGGTAAAGGTTTTCTCCAATTTATTACGCATTTCATATAATTTTTTCACTCGTTGATGATCACCAACTCCCAACCCATTTGGTATAATATAAGCGTTTTTCTGTGCCATAACAAGGACTACATCTGTGTGATTTAAGGTAGTGGGATTCTCTACCATGTAGGCTGGTTTCACTAATGATGGTGAATTGTGGTTTTGTTTCCCCAGCTCAGTGGTTTCACCATTGGCTTCAAGCAATGTGTTGGCTAATGTTTTTGCAACTTCCAGTGTTTTATTTTGACTGGTTGTGACATAATTGAGATGCGGCGGCTCATTAATAAGAACATCTGAATTGCTATGTTGCAATTGCGATGTTGAATAGGAATTTTTACTTAACACTTGACCCGATGCAGGTGGATCATATGAACTAAAGGTGGTCTTGCGTATTGCCGGCCTCCTTGTTAGCTGCGGATAGGTGCGAAATGTATCTTCGTCCTGTGTTGAAAGTGTTGTATAGGTTAATGAGTGTTTTTTAGCTTCATTATTTTGTGTCGCAACAAATGTGGCATGAAATATAATTAACATAATCCAAAAATTAAGCAAATTTAACATATTTGTAACACAAAAAATTCAACAAATTTTCCGCGGACGCGTCACATACGAAGGTGCCACAATTTAAAACTGAACTCAATGGCAAGAAGACAAAAACTTTTAGACTTAAGATAAAGACTTTTTAAAAATTGGTTGCTTTGGTTTCTTTGACTTATGTGTAGCATGTTTGTAATTAACTCTGAAGAAGCATCTGATCAACAAAAACAAACACAAACAAAAACCTAAACGCTGAAATCTAAACAAATAAATGAGCTCGTAAATAAAAACTGTTAAATGACCTAATGACCCTGACATGCATACACTATGAGAAATTCAAAGCAACATAAAGTAAATAAAGTAAATCATTTGAAAATCATCATTTAAACAAATGGTAAATGTAAAGAAATAATTATAAAATAATGACATCAAGTAAATGGTAGAAGCATTACACTTTCAGAATAATAGTACAGTTTGAGTGATACAATAGAAGGGCTTCCAACACAGTTTTGGAATCATTGATATGCACCAAATGAATGCATAGAAATCAATTGGCTACGAAAATTAGTAGCAACATGTTTATTATGATATGCCTAAGATTAAGTCATTATAATAAAATTGTATAAAATATATGCCAAAAAATGTTGAATACCCTATAACTATTTATGCATGTTAAGGCATTTTGAAATCATCATGGATTTTGAAATCATATGTTAAGAAATGAAAACTATAAACAAAGTAGAGTAACTTTTAGTCACCTCAGCTTCATGCTTATTAATATACACATAAATATGATTTAATTTGTTGTTCATTTGACTACATTTTATCTAGTTTATGTGTATCCAAATTAAATAAATAAAAGAAGTAAACTAGTTTGCCCAATGATCTGATGAAAAACCATTTCAATAATTCAAGTTCAATGTTGCAAATTATTAATTAACAAAATCATATAAATGTCTTCATAATGATATGTTTGTTTTAATTTGTTTGTTTTTTATTTTGAGTATAAAAGCGAGCTTATAGCCTGCAGCATCTTTTAGTTAACTTTTATCTACTATAACAAAATGAAGACATTTTTGGTGAGTTTAAGATGAATAAGAAAACAACAATAAAAAGATCATTTATACAGGTTTGTCTTATGCTTGCTCTTTGCTATCTATGCCTATGTCAAGCGGCTCCAGCTGGCAACCAGCAACAGGTTCAGTTCTTAAAGTACAGCAATGACAAGGAACTGGAAGAGATTCAACGTCAGATTATTGGTGAGTCTAGAAGTTGTTAACCTTGAATGCATTTGCATTTCTATAAATAAAATTGAACATCTCTTATACCCAATCTTAGCTCAATATGAAAATCTAGGCGGCAGTACACAGTTCCATGAAGAACAGAGTGCTTCCTTTGTGGATCCACAACATATTAAAATTAATATTTAACATCTGAATTGTTAACAAAAAAATATAAAAAAGAAATATAAACTTTTATTCTTCAATAATGTAAATACCACAATCATTAACTGAATTTGTAAGTCACTGTGTTGCACAGAGTGTTGATCAAACTAATTAAAGAAATGTAGGAAATGATACAAAAAAACCGAATTCTTCAGTTTCACCGTTGAGTTAATACCTTTCTTGCTCATTTGAGAAACTATTGTGTAAAAGATTTCTTACATTAGGATTCTGTTTCACTCTCATGATCAAGAAATAACCTGAGTATTTAGTAGGGCTGTAACGGAACTTCGCATCCACCTCCGCATCTGCAGAACATCCGCAAGAAATCGTACCACCACCTACGCATCCGCATGTTTTTAACGGAGTTTTAGCGGAGGTATATTTGCATTTTGTCATTCAGTGCGATATCACATTTCGCACTCCCTCTCACATCCCATACCAACATTTCCAAAAAAAACTAATTGAAGACATCAATTCAAGATTTCGTGGTTTTCGAAGCAATACAGTGTTTTCGTTTTCGCTACATATTCGGACCCAAGGGCATGTCAAGTGAAGCTGATGACGACGAAGCTTCTGTCGCCAAGAGACCTAGGAATTCCATCTAGTTGACGATGAACCGTGTACTCGCTCCCAGATTTGACCGCCTACGCAAAGTGTTTACTCAAATCTGGCAGACCGCTTTTTTTTTCTTTGTTAACCCACCTCAGCCTCTGCCTTAGTTAACATACGCTCCCGCGGAGGTCAAACTAGACTTCTGCCTCCGCATCCGCTTCCGCTAAAATGACCTCCGTTACAACCCTAAATAAAATAACTAAGGTACAATGGGCCGGTTGTTAAATATTATCCGATTTAAATGATTAAACAAATTTCCTAAAAATTGCCCATAGTACTTAATGCTTTATATTGATCTTAGTATGTCATGAAATGAAAATTTTAATATAAAAACAAAATCTGAACCATATTCTTTTCAGTTCATTGTAATACGTTGAAGAAACACTAAACATATAGAAGAAATAAAAATTATTATAAGTAAATACATATATTTTCATATTTTAAAAATATTGCAAAATTTTTCGTAAAAACAAAAAAAATGGAAAAAGGATCTGATACCGAAAGCAATGCTGCAGAAAGTGATTCAGTCTCAAGCATTTCGTCAGTCGATTCCGAGTCGCTAAATTTCGTCGAATCTGAAGGGTGGAACAATTATCTTAAAGACTTAAAAAAAATTGCCACGGAATCAATTACTGTCATATTTGAAGGATTGGACAAGCACCCACTCAAAGTCAATATGAAACGAGGCGAACCATTTGGTAAAGCTATGGCTGCATATGCTCAATTAATGGGTGTGAAACCAAATAAGTTAAGATTTAGCTTCGCAAAATATGTGCTAAGGTCAACTAAAGACTGCCCCATGAGTTGCAATATCCAGGATAACGATACTATTGAAGTGAGTTTCAATGTAGAACGGTCGAGGAAGTCGAGTAGTTATGAACGTTAAAACTAAATATCAAATAAAACTGACAGATGAAGCCCATAATCAAAAATCCTGTCAGCTATTAGAAGATTATGTAATGATTGTAGGCAAAAAAGACACTTATGATGATCCCTAAATAGATGATATCCCCAAAATTCACGAGAGCGATGGAGTTTGTTATATAAACTCGACATTAATATGACTGATAATTGATGCGAAGTTCAGTATAAACAAGTAACCATACTATTCAAGTGACTTTGAATGTATAAAAGAGAAGAGAAGAGCGGAGGCGGCAACGACATTGACTAAATGTCAAATCACCACCATTGATATATATAATATTATATGATGGCAATAAAAGAACAGATGAATCCAATTGGCAGCAGGTAGACAGATTGTCAATTTTTTTTTTCCCCGAATATACTTTGTGGTTTTTTTTTTTGTTTGGAAAATTAAAAGTATAAAAAATCATGGATCCAAAGTTGTTTTATTTTAAAAATTAAATAAAAATCGTAGAAGATCACAAACATTCCTTCTAAAGTTATAATACCCAATAATTAAGTTGAAATGAAGTGTATAAATACGATAAGAACTGATTTTGACTTGACTTGGTTTAGACTTCTAAAATTTTGGCTTGAATTTAGTTTCATTTTGTCTTTTTAAGCGTGCACACCTCATTGATTTTGATTTCGAAGCGCAAACCATGTGGTGGTGGTCAGTTATTCTTTTTTTACAAATATTACCAACTTTTTGTATTGCGGCTCAAGGGCATTATATGAAGGAGGAAATACGTTTTCCCATAGAAAATGATATATATTTTCCTGGTGAAAATAATCAATCAGAACAGTCAACTGATACCTCCACCTCCTTCGCTCAAGACTCCCCAACCATTCGATATTTTCGGGAATTAAGTGATATTGATCGTCAATTAATAGAACATTATGAAAAACGTGACAAAAATAGTGAAGAAAGATTAAGACGTCGTAATAATTTCAAGCCACCACTTCCCGGTGAACCATTTCCACCACCACACGGTGGTAGAATAAAGCACAAACGTAAAGGTGCAAGGAGATTGTGTGAGACAAGTACGATAAGAGAGAGTCAAAAATGTGTTATGGAATTTCTTATTTTTCACATTTTAAATTCCCAGAGTATTCGGAATATGTACAACGTATATTTCCTGATGATGAGGACACTGTTGCTGATGCAGATGATGCTGATTTTGATGGACGTGAACTTGCTAAGCCAGGAGAATATCCGCATATGGTAAGAAAGCATGTGCCCTTTGAACTCAAATGTAAGAGATACGTGACTTCATGTGGTGCCGCTGATAAGAAAACATAAAATTCAAAACAAAAGGAAATAATTAATTAGAAAAATTTTATTATCAGTAAACAAAATTAAAACAAAACAAATGACGGAATAAATTTTGTTTAAAAAACAAACAAATAAAAAAACCGGCTCAATTTGAATGAGTTCATTAATCTGAAGAACGCAGAACATCTAAACTTCTGTGTTCACTATGTTAAGCACTGAGATTATTATAAGTTTTAAATTATAAACTATTTATTTTCTGTTTTTCGTACTATTAAAGGCAGCTGTTGGCTTTATAATGGAAGGTGATACAAAAGTTGATTACAAATGCGGTGGAAGTTTGATCAGTGAGAAATTTGTTCTAACAGCAGCTCATTGTACCCTTATAAATAGGTAAGCATTCCCTAAGCTATAACCAGTATTGCTTTTCATACAACTACAAATAACTATATCTAGTGTGGAACCAACCAAAGTGCGCATTGGTGATCTTAATCTAATGATTGACGAAGGCTCTGTAGATCCTCAAATGCGGAATATTCAAAATATCTTCAATCAACCAAATTATAGAAATGAACTCTATTATAATGATATAGCATTACTTGAGCTAGAAAGAGAGATTCAGTAAGTTTTAAGAAACATTGAAAATATTCATTTTATTAAAATTTATCATGCTCTTCCCGCAGTTTGACTGAATTTGTACGCCCCATACGTTTGTGGATCTCTTCTGATATACCTACAACTATTGCTTTTGCCATGGGTTATGGTGCAACTGGATTTGCCAAGGCAACCACGAATCGTCTCACAAATCTCAATGTAACAATTGTACCAAATGATGAGTGCAACAATGAATTGCCAGCACTAACAGATACACCCAATGGAATTATGGAGACTCAAATATGTGCACATGATTATATTATGAATCGTGATACATGTCAGGGTGATTCCGGTGGACCGCTTCAATTAAATCTACCTGGTAGACGTAAAAAGCATCGAATACATTATCATCTCATTGGCATAACATCATATGGTGTATTCTGTAGAAGCGCATATCCAAGTGTCTACACAAGAGTGTCTTCATATCTAGATTGGATCGAAAGTGTAGTATGGAGGAGTAATAACACAAATTCAAAAGAAATAAATAGTCTAGAAAAGTTTTAGAAAACCAGAAAATGCAATTTTATTGGTATAAGTACATATTCCATGTATGATTTTCAGCAACAACCATTGGGCCACACGTGACCTTCTATCCAGTCCACATAGTCTGAAACGCGGGTGTATATACCAGGTGGTGAAAAGGCGCACCCCATTCCGAATGATGTAATACCTACAATATATGCTTTTTGAACGTTTTTCACCTTTGAATACATAACTAAGGGACCACCAGAATCACCCTGACAAGTATCACTGCGTTTTGCTGGATCCTTAGCACAAAGTTGTGTATTCAAAATGCCCCTCGGCATGTAGTCATCCATTTCATAGAATTGTTGGCATTCCAAAGTGGGGATTATACTAAATTTTGCTTTCAGTAAAAAATCAGAACCAGAGCCACCTGTTAGATAGATTAGATATATATTACTATAAATATTTATTAAGAACATGCTCTGCATACCAAAAGAAACATCACCATAGCCTATAGCAGTGAGATCATCATTAGCCAAAGGTAGTTTATTCCAAAGACAAGCGATTTTATCACTAAATGAGTCATAGTCAATGGCTAATAGGTGGGTAAAATTATATCAGCAAACATACCCAGCCTCTAGCTCAAGTTCAATCAAAGCAATGTCATTATATATTGAATCTGCATCATAATCAGGATGTATAATCACTCTTTTCACTCTAATTAAATTATCAGTGGTGTCCGTAAGATTCACACCACCCAAGAGCACAGCTTCAGGTTGAATACTAGTACACAGAAAAATATAATATTTTTTTAAAGTATCTCTCTTCTGGTGATATGAAAAATCTCACCCATTTATACTTGCACAATGAGCTGCTGTTAGTACAAATTTCGACCAAATTAAGGCACCACCACACTTGAAATCATATTGACTGGGTGAAAAAGAATCTCGCCAACCAAGAGCAATCATAAATGGAAACTCCTTTGGTTCGGTTACTTTACCTAACACAATATGATGACGCTCAGGTAATGCACAAACTAAAAATGAAAAATTAAAAACTAAACAAAACAATCAAACAAACACTACAAACCATTCTCTGCAGCTCCTTTTCTAAGTTGTACTGGATTTACAGAGATATTTTCCTTACAGCAAGTATATGCTTTGTCAGATACAAAATAACAAATTTTATATTCTTCCTTTGTCTGTCGAGTACTATCATAGCCACAGTCCTCTTTGCATTGACCGACTGTGCCATCCGATAAAGTGCAATTATTGGAAAACTCATCTTGGACACTTGGATACGTTACACTTCGTGTGTAGCCTAATTGGAAATTTAATTAGCCTACATTTTTTCAAACAAGTTTTATTACTCACCAAATGGTAAACAGTAAATCAAGTATATAAAAAATTCCAACAAATGCATTTCGATGCACAACAAGTTGTGAGTTCTTATCAGGAGTGCGTTTTATGTGAAACTGCGATGTGAGCGAACTTGCAAATTCTGAAATCACATAATGAAGATTCTTTGGGGAAATACCGGTTTGTCGTGAGATCAAGAACAAGATCATCTAGACAACAACAAAAAAAAAGTGTTATTTTTTTACTAAAGGAATGAAATTATATTGGTGACGCGGAGATATGCGTTTCGTGTGTTTGTTTTTAGTTACACCATCCAACAAATTTTGTTGTTAAAAGTGTTTCTAACTTGACAAACAAGTTGTATATTGTATATAGTATCTCTAATTAATCATAAAAACCACCAAAAATCAATGAGTTGAATATTTTTCATTAGAATTTAATTTTATTTCCCCAATATAAATAAATTCCCTGAATGCACATGAAATTTTACAAATTAATTATGTTTTATTATGACTCAGTCAACTTTCAATACAAATGAATGAATTATATTTTTGGAATCTACTATGTAGATACTCCAATTAAGAACTCTAAGTTTCCCATTTAACAATTTGTTCAATCCAATCCAAATAGGCAGAAACTCGAGTATAAACACCAGGCGGTGAGAGAGCACAACCCAGACCAAATGAAGTAATACCAACAACTTGTGGTCTATGTGTATACATAATCAATGGACCACCAGAATCACCCTATGAAAAATTAAATATAACATAAAATAGAATATCATCATCATAATCTCAGTGAACATCAAACTTAGTACCTGGCAAGTATCGCGAATTTGTTCAGGATCTCTTGCACAAAATTGAGTGTGTATAATACCAAAGGGCATATCCTCATCAGGCTCATAAAATCTTTGACAATCATTATTTGATACTAGCTTAAAATAAGCTTTCAGGAGTTTAGGTGAAGTTGCGCCTCCTTCAGAAAAGAATAAAATCAATTAAATTATATTATTTATAAATAATAATAACTCACCAAGTGCAATTTGACCATATCCCACGGCAGTTAAATTGTCAGATCGTATATCATTTTCAGTCCAAACACAAGCAGTCTCTTCACTAGTTTGAATATGCAAAATTTTATTAGTTTATAATTATAAACATCATATTTCCTTACATAACTTGTTGATCCAATTCAATCAAAGCAATATCATGATACACTTGACTTTCATCATATTCTTCATGTACATGAACTTTAGCAACTTTATACACTGGCACTGTTTTGTTAGTTAAATCTGCACCACCCGGCAGCACAACTTCAGGTTGTTCTCTATATAGAAATTTATTATTATTGTTATATTGAAATAAAAATCTATATGAAACTCACCCATTTACATTAGCACAATGTGCTGCAGTTAACACAAATCGATTACTAATAAAAACGCCACCACACTTGTATTCATAGTCTGGAGAACCAGAGAGGCCTTTATATCCTAAAGCAGCCTATAAAACTTTTCAAATTACAGACATTTCTAATAGGATTACAATAAATTTATACACACCATATAGGCAAACTCATTTGGATGTGTTTCAATGCCGCGCACAACTTCTGTGTGAATATATTGACGACAAGCTACCGTAATCAAAAATATTATTAATTCAGATCATGATAGTAAAACTAATATACCTTACCTTCCAAAGCAGGACGTCTCTTTGTCCCCACTATTTGCTGTTGCTGTTGCTGCTGCTGCTGACAGCAATAATACGCATGTCCCTCTAGGAAATAACAAACTTTCACATTTTTAGGCAGTGTTCCCTTGCAATCGGTGCTACAAATGCCAACATCTCCCGCCTCAGTAGTACAGTTCTCAGGAAATTCTTTCGCAACATTCGGAAAAGTAATCTGTCTTGCAGAGACCACCACTAAATAACATTTTTTATTTTTCAAACAAAAACTCAACTATAAATTCTGTTTTGTAAATCACTTACCACATCCAATGATTAAGATAATGTAAATAAAAAACACAGAATGATGCATAACTCAATGGAGTATTTTTTTTTTATTTTTTTAAATAAATAATTATGTTTGTTCTGAATGAAATAAATTCAGTGTCTAGAGAGAAATCTTATCGTATGCGCAGCTCATGAATGACTGAAGCTTAAAACACTCGACGAATCAATACAAAACTAAAGCTGAGAAATGATGCCTCAAAAACCGGTCTTCATTATAAAGGGAATGCATTGCAAAAACACTCTCATACTCTCTCGTATAATGTAATTGAGATAAGTAATTATCAGCTGTTGTTGTTGAACGATCATTGTTCTCTAAGTGAAGAGCTAAGTAGTCGTCGTCTTCCAGACAATACTCTCAATCCAGTCTAAATAAGCAAGAACACGAGTGTAAACACCCGGCGGCGGCTGCTGCTGCTGCTGACAGCAATAATACACATGTTCCTCTAGGAAATAACAAACTTTCACATCTTTAGGCAGTGTTCCCTTGCAATCGGTGCTACAAACGCCAACACCTCCCGCCTCAGTAGTACAGTTCTCAGGAAATTCTTTCGCAACATTCGGAAAAGTAATCTGTCTTGCAGAGACCACCACTAAATAACATTTTTTATTTTTCAAACAAAAACTCAACTATAAATTCTGTTTTGTAAATCACTTACCACATCCAATGATTAAGGTAATGTAAATAAAAAACACAGAATGATGCATAACTCAATGGAGTATTTATTTTTTCTTTTTTTAAATAAATAATTATGTTTGTTCTGAATGAAATAAATTCAGTGTCAAGAGCGAAATCTTATCGTATGTGCAGCTCATGAATGACTGAAGCTTAAAACACTCGACGAATCAATACAAAACTAATGATGATGATGCCTCAAAAACCGGTCTTCATTATAAAGGGAATGCATTGCAAAAACACTCTCATACTCTCTCGTATAATGTAATTGAGATAAGTAATTATCAGCTGTTGTTGTTGAACGATCATTGCTCTCTAAGTGAAGAGCTAAGTAGTCGTCGTCTTCCAGACAATACTCTCAATCCAGTCTAAATAAGCAGAAACACGAGTGTAAACACCCGGCGGCGATAGTGCGCAACCCTCTCCAAATGACGTTATGCCAACAATATAATCTTTTGGGAAATTATTATAGAATTTAGTAACTACAAGTGGTCCACCGGAATCACCCTGGCATGTATCACGTATTCCTTCTCCATCTTTAGCGCAAAGTTGTGAGTTCAATAGACCTTGAGGCATGCTAGTTTCTGCTTTATAAAATCTTGCACAATCAACATTTGGGGTCAATTGAAAATAAGCTTTAAACAGTTTTTTTGATGTAGGTCCACCTGAGAATTATTATAAATGAGAGAGAACACAAGAAAAGGATCTTATAATTCAAATACCAAATGCTATTTGTCCATAACCAATTGCTGTAAAATTGGCTTTGTCAATTTCTTCTTGTGCCCAAAGACATGGATAATCATACACTACAGGATCATCTGCTAGTTCCAATAAAGCTATGTCATGATAAACCTTATCAAGTTTATACTCGGGATGTATATGCACCTTAGCGATTTTAGAAATCTTTTTGGTTTGATTTTTATTCCTTTCATCATATAAATCAATGCCACCAGGAAGCACAACTATGGGCTCTAGTCTGGGAAATAAACAATAAAAAGTTAAAGATTGAATACTAAATATATAAATGAATCTATTTACCCATTGATTTGTGCACAGTGTGCTGCAGTGATAACAAAATTATAGGTTATCAATGTGCCACCACATTTAAAATCATAATCACTCTCACCGAACAGTGAAGGCCAGCCAAGAGCTACCTATAGTAAAGATAAGAAGAGATTATCCATATAAATTTAGATTTGTTCAAAAACTCACCATATATGGAAATTCATTGGGCAATGTACCAACTCCACGAACAATTGCAAAAGTTGGTGTATGATCACAATCTAAAATTTTTATAACAATATAAAATTTCAGGCAAATAGTATATAGTATATCCTTACTTTCAATGGCTGGTCGTTCTTTAAGTTTTGTCCATATTTCGTTATCATTACAACAATAGTAGACTTCACCTTCCATGAAATAACAAATATCCAAATGTTGACCTTTGTCAGTCGACATGTGAAGACATTCCTTACGACAAGTACCCATACCACCTATTTTCAAGGTACAATTGCTTGGAAATTCCTTCTCATTTTTGGGAAATGTTATTTCACGTGTATTTACTAGAAAATGATGTATAAATTTGTATAGTTTTATGAATTTTTGGAAAACCCAAAACTTACCTAAAATATAAAATTGAAAAAATATGAAAAACCGAAAGTAAAACATAATTTTAATGTTATCTATACAATATTTGTTTAGCAAGTGGTGTTTGTTTTGTAAAAATCTTTATCAAAAGCTGGGAATTTTATTTTTCATTAAATTTTACACATTTTATAATGTTTTTTTTTTTTATTATTATTAGACGCGCACATGCATTAAAAACAATAACAAAAACCAAACATGTATGACGAGCTTTCGCTGAAATTAATAATAAATAATAAAACAACAAAATGAACAGCAATGATAATGAATGACCTATGAGGATGATGTTCTACTAGATGAGTTTGTGATTTATTGTAAATTCTTCATTTATTGTACTTGAGTCTCTCATTTGAATAGTTCAAGTTCAATGATGGCATATGCTTAAGTTAAATGCATTTGAAATCTTCTCTATAAGAATTAATTGAGGTTGATAACACCTCTAGAGAGAGCGAATTTTAACTTAAATAGTCAAAGGGAGACAGATAGAAGATTTTCTTAAACAAATAAAGTTTTTATGTTTCTGAGACATGCTTCAAGGTGGAGGCTATAGGTAAAATATTTGAAGATAGCTTTTCATGTTGTTATTGTCATATCAAGCGCCATCTTTAGGAGTATATTGTATCTCAAACTTTTAAAAAGCTTCACGAACATTAAATGGAGAATGACCGAGATGAAAGTGTTAGTTAAAAATTACCAAAAGAGTTTTCTTGAAATTTTATATCAAATCTGAAAAGTTCTTGTATAAAATATCAAATTTATTATTTATTTATTAAATAATATCAATTGTTAAAGTAAAAGGAAAGTGTCTTTGTCTAGGCTGAAATTACTGGCTGCTGGGAAGCTCGATTCATTTTGGTATTCAGTATCACAACCATCAACCATAGCCTATATTCGCTTGAACTGGCTATGTGTTATTATGTCCAATTCCCTATATTCAAAAAAGTCTTATAAGGAACGCGTTATAATGATATGAATGCTATTGAGAAAGCTGTGACATCCGTCCTCGGCCTCGATGGAGGACAATCCAGCAGTGCTTTGAATCAAAAATTTACCGTGCAAAGTGGTGCAGCTTCCCGGATGACTTATATATGCTTAAAACGAGTAAATTAAAAGAAAATCGAGCACTGTGTGTAAGTGACTCTTTTAAGGAATATAATGACTAATGCTAAGACCCGTGTTAGTTGCCACCTATGCAGATGATACTGCCATCCTCTCTTCGTCATAGGTAGCTAGCTATTCATTTGAGGCAGTCCAACAACAAGTTGACAGTATCAAACGGTGGCTAACGAAATGGAACATAAAAGTGAATTCTAGTAAATCATCACACATGACATTCACTATGAAAAGAGAATGCACAAGTCAAGATATTATACCTCCTTACAAACACCACAAAATATCTTGGAATGCATTTAGACAGAAGGCTCACTTAGAACGATCACTTCAAAAAAAATGAAAGCAACTCAGAGAAACAAAAATACCTTTAGTCAATACAGAAATTCAAAAGTTTAGTATAAATCATGCTATCAGATTATAGAATCATATCAATCCTTTGGCAATCAATTTACTGAATATCAGCTTAGACACATATCGCCTTAAGAGGTTTCATGTATTTGATCTCCCTTACAGTATATAAGCATTAATACTTGTTAAGTCTTATTTGTAATTGTTAAATGTAATCTCCCTATTTATCAACTTTTGTTAATTTGTCGTGGCGAGAAAATATATTATGTCCATTTTATTAAAACTTGTTTAGTGTCGCAAGACTGTATCCAGATAAAAAATATTAATATAAAAAAAATAGTAGATGGATGTATTTTATTAAATCACAAATTTAAATTGAACAATATTTTCCCGAAATACCATTGGGCATACATATGATGAACATCATAATTTGACTTAAATTCTATAAACTTCAATATGAACATTCTTTGTTCCTTCTGACTAAACTATAAGGGGAAAAGTGAAGAGAAAATATCCTTTTGAAAAATAAAACCATTTCTTTGCTATAACATCACGAAATACAATAGTATATTCACCACTAAGGAGAACATTGGTCATGTAATCGGGGTTGAAAACTTAACGAAACAAAAAACAAATTTCATGTCTTTGATGAAGTCCTTTTTGAATGTCCTTAATAAAATTCCTTCTTGTGGTGAAAATCAACATCACCACTGCTAAGTTGCGCTGTTCATGTCTTAGAGGTTTAACAATTTAAAACAAGGTGTAAGTGGGTGCCATAAATTGTTGGGTGGGTGATATGATAACATAAGTAAAAGTGTTTATGGAGCTACAGGTTGTGTTTATTTGAACAGTTCTAGACGAAGATTTTTAGCAAATATTTTTTTAAGTTTTTCAATCTTCAGTATTTCAAGTTTTGAGAATTTTAGAAAATCTTTCTTTTTTCTCCCCTTTCTCTCTCTCTCTCTCTCTCACTCTTTTGAAATTTCCTCTTTATAAAAGACTAAGCCAATTGAGTGTGCATTGTCCTTTTGATTTAATCCTGCTTGCTTCTACTTGTCAGCATCCTCACTGTTTTGTTCTTTTACTATGGTATATGGTATATGCACCACTCACCACACATAACCTTGAGCGAGGTTAAGCAAGTGCATTTTCCACGAATTTTCGTTGTTGGGGCGTTTTGCCAACTCACAAACATACTACTAGTTCACAAACAAGAACAACAACAACAACAACAACAACAAATGAAGTATGTAGTTTTCTTTTTTCCTGCAGCTTCTTTCGTCTTGATACCACTTCTCCTGCTTTTGTTCGTTGTTTAATGTTGCACTTAATATGTGCATGTTTCGGTACAGTGAAGCATCCACACAGAAGCACACATCTGTGTTGCTATTTTAACTTCTCTACTCTGCTCCTCATATGTGTATGTGAGGAGAAGAAAGTATGTTTTGGATTTTTCTTACCCTTTTCTGTTTTGTGAGCGCGTAAATATTTTTTATCCTTTTTCTGTGTTTGTTTCTTTAGAGTAACACAGAAGCAGGTCATGCATTATTTAAGTAACAAAACAAAAAACAAAAAAGGATATATAAAAATAAAATAAAATTATTTAGCTAACGGAAAATTCGCAATACACACAAAATACACCCAATCACACACAAACCCTTATGTTTTTACGTGTACTATATGGTTTTAGATGTGTATAAAAAGACAAACATATGCCAAGTAACGCCAAGTTATGGCTTAAACCAAGCATATTTCGCTCACTCATATTTAAAATCATATCGTCTTCGTCTTCTTTTCATTCACTTTCACCTTTCTCTCTCTACAAAACTATAGCAAATTTCGTTTGCTGCCAATGCGCTCGACCGCATGAAATACAAACATACAACAAGAACAACAACTTTAAGCTCACTTGCCGTATATGATTATGTCATAATGTTGCTTAAGGGAGAAATTAGTTGTCTCTATTTGTATTCCTTTCCTTTCCTTTACTTTCCATTTCCCTTCCTTTTATAGTATTGTATAGTATGGTATATACAAGCATATCACCAATTCATTTTTTACTACAATTTTTTATTCCATGATTCTTTGATTTGATACTTAGATACTTTCTCTCTCTTTTTTTATACTTTTTAACTACTTTTTATGGACCAAATCTTTTTAGTTTTCAGTTGAGTTTTTGTTGTTGTTGTTGTTTTGTAGGGTGCAAATAATGTCGCTTTTCGTAATGAGTGCCAAGTTTTTTGCATTCATATTTTGTGGGTCACTGATTTTCAATTTGATTTATCTGAATTAAATCGAAATAAATTGTATTTGACTTAAATTTCGGTGTTAAGGCCAAAAGTGAGTTATTATTTATAGACGAGAGATAAGGTAAAAATCATTTAAGTATTATCGAAAATTGTAAGTGAATTTTTGAAATTTGATAAAAGGCAATTAGTCAAAAGAAATCAAATGATTTTGATCTGAGATATCACCAATGAAATTTTTATTTAATTAAATGAAACTTTGAAAGGATTCAGTTTTTTGTCTGTTAAAAGTAATTTATAAAATTTAAGATTTTGTATAAATTCTCAGGTGATACCTTCAAGGTATGTTAAAAAGTTACAAGCTAAGTATAACAATGTCGACAAGATCAGATGCAAGTCACCTCGACTATGTCATGACTTTATCCATCATTATGATATGAAACTAGATCTCATGATCGGAGACCCTTTTATTACTTAAAACACCGGACTTTAATGTCGAGAAAACAATAATATGACAGAATTCTGATTATGTGATTGAATGTTTGCGAAAAGACCACCGATGTCACGCTGTCTTCACTGGCTACAAGCGCAGCCTGAGGAATCAACACGAAAACCAAGCTATCCTCAAGATTGAACGTGCCCGCAGGAAACAACACGGTCAGCTCTACGTTGGCAAGCGATGTGTCTGTTTACAAAGCTGAGACAAAAAAGTGTGTACCACAACATCCCAATTGTAAGACCCGCGTCCGTGATGTTTGAGTTAAGGTCCAATTCAAGAAGAATCTACCTGGTCGCGCCATAGATAATAGTGTACGCATTATGCTGTACTCATCACGGATTTAAGTTAATAGTAAATCAAAATCTTATTATTTAATTCATATGATTCTACAGAATATAGTTGTGGGGGTGGTTATATCACAGTGTATAGTTAATGTTAAGGTGAGCTTCTGTTTGGAAGGTCATTACGATGGAGCCTTTCTGATCGTTGTCGACTCACCCCATTGGTGATTTTGCAGTCTCTGCCGATGACGTTTACTGTTTTGAAGAACCTCTCCGCGCAACGTAGGCATCTTCATCTCTGTGCAAAATAGAGTTTCGCACTAACTTATGAGCTCCAGATAAACGAAGAAGTGCCTTGTTTCAAATGAATCAATACAACTGATATTGATCATGCGAATATTTCCATTACAAAATCTCCAGTTAAATATGCTTAACAATCATTAAAAGTATCGAATGCCATGCATAAGAGTCTTATAGCAAAAAATTGGGGACCATTGGGGATAATTAAATGCAATCCTTTAAATACAATTTCTATTTTATTCCATTCAAAATGAATTCAAAAGAATATTTCATGTTTGAAAACTTTAACACCACGTTTATATCATCAATACTAAGTTCATTGCTTGGTTTTTTTGTTTTCGTAATCCGGTTGCCATTTACAGTGAAATCAATCAACACCATTTGAACAAAAGTAACTTTTATGCTACTCGGACTTAATTGAAGTTCCGCAGAGTGTTGTTCGATACAACATACTACATATGTGTATGTATGTAACTTATGTAAGTAGAATCAGTCAGTAATTGTTAACATGACCAAAACAGAAAACTATGCGAAGCTGAAATCGTTTTCCTGTAAATGAATTCGAATCCTTCCTTATTTTCCCCATTTTTTTGTTTTATTACTATTATTTTTATTTATACTTATTTTATAGCGTCATGTTGAACATAAAAAATCCTGAGAATTAAAAGCTGTTTACTTGTTTAAGCAGCGTATAACAAAACGGACATGGATACGGACAAGAATACATACCCAGTAACACACACACACACACCCAACTCAGTCTCATAGACTTTGGAGAAGGTTTAACTTGTTTTCGAGTTTAATTATTAACCAACAATGAATGACTTCAAACTAAAAAAGAGGGGCAACTACCAAAGAAGAAGGAAAAAGGAAAAGAAAAAAAAAAAGCCAACCATTCAAGTGAAGTGTGCGAATTACAAAGGGAAGAACAACTAAAACAATGGGAATCACTGGAACAAGAAGAAATACTAGAACAGCTTCAGTTCCACTGAATATTTCATACCTTTCTCACACATAAGTTTCTCACACACGAAGATCAAATGATAACATAGAGTTATATAATAAAGTAATTTGATTATTTCTATTTCAACAATTTCAATAAAGTTGGGAATCCCTAGCAAATGAAATGAAGAAATTGATCAAGGGCAGTATAAATTAGTTTTATAATATGTTTATCTGAGAGTCAGATTCTGACTTGATTGTTGTTTTGAATATTTAACTTAATAAATATAGAATTTTATTGTATCATCATCATTACATACTAGCATAAAACAAAGCCGAAATCCCTGTCTGTTCCGATACACTGAACTTCTAAACCACGCAACAGATTTTGATACGGTTTAACTATCATTTGTAGAATTCTTTTCCGGAAGGTTTATACGAGTATGGGGACTGAATTAATAAATATGCTTTGGAGCCCTAGGTTTATATGTCGATCAGATCTTTCAGAAATATTTTGTATAGTGACTCCGTTATAATTTCAGTTCAATAGCCTAAAATCTGATGATCACAATAGAACTGTAATGTAAATGAAATCATCTTTTGCTGATGATGATCATTTCTGTATATACTCTGTGGAGTCATCGATATCTTGTTCAAGATGTTACAAATATCTTGACAAAGTGATAAGGCCATATTCGATTATATCAAAAGTGTAACAACAAAAATCTTCAAAAACAAAAAGTGTTAAATAAAATTTAGCAAAAGCTTACACACATATACAATACATCTCAAGCTCCTTCTACACATATATAAACTCATTGGTTGGTACAAGGACTTCTTGGTGCACACTAACGTATGGATGGTTTTTTTTGGATCAAGCGAGTGAGCGAACTTCCTGAGTTGCTGTGCTGTTGCTCCTGCACGAACTTAATGAAAATGTTGCACTTTTCAATTCGACTTTTCGCAACAGTGAACATCTCAATTTAGACGAACACGTTGCAAGCAAGTTAAGCAAAGCAGAATATACTAAAGTAGAGCAATGCAAGGAGTAACAATGCAAACAAGGAGCAGCAGCAAGAGTAAAATAGTATACTCACATACCAAAATGACAAGGAGGACAAGAGAAGTATGATTGCAGCTCAACAACCTCAACTACGCCGATTACATATTAAGTACGATTAAAAGCTGTGGCGCACTGAACTAAGATTCTGCTGCTGCTGCTGCTGTTGTTGCTGCTATGCGAGAATACCTCATACACACCTAAAACCTTCACCTTCTTTCGCCCCTGTGTTTAGAATCATGCTTTGTGCTGCATTGCCTTACCTTGCCTTGTCTTGCTTGCTTGACTGAGTGAGTGACAGGACTTTGTATATGAGTATGAGGAGTGTATATGGTAAGTGTGTGAGTGAGAGTGTGTATTTGTCAGAATCCTTCAGGCAAAACCCACACTCATTCATTGAGCTGAGTTCTCTCCCCGTTTTTGCATTCAAAATAAATGACAAACTTGTGTAATGTAACTTGGACTTTGGCGTGTGCAAATAAGTTCAAGTTATGCGAGGAAAATTGTGAGCAAACACACACACACACACACACATGCATATCAACTGAAGTACATCCCCTTTTGCCCAAAGGACAAGTAAAGGACACTCATACACACAAAACAAGCATCAAAAAACGATGCGATATGAAAAATGTTGCAGCGCATAAAATCTAAATCCAAGCTGCAGCAGCAGCTGATGTTGCTCCCTCCAATGTATTTTCTTGCCGTCCATTACCTTACGTTATCCTTTGGGCAGGTGTTGCACAAGCGTCGGCTGCAATGACATTGTTTTTGTTGTTGTATGTGACTTTCGTCTGGCATTTTGTTAAAGCAAAAACACATTCACTCTAAAGATAAAAGTCGTACAATGAATGGCCAAAGGATACGAGACATCAACAGCCAACAGCAAGTGAAAAAAGTCACTAAGGATAGGAAGGTAGCAACTGCCAGCTGACGTTGGTTTTATTTGCCTTGTCCACTCTCTATCTATGTCCAAATGTCCTCCTGTCTGTCCGTCTATCTGTCTGACTGCCTGCTTGTGTCTGTATGTATGTGTCCTTGCTGAATGCCGCCACTGATGCTGATGCTGTTGTCCATTTGGTGGTGCTGTTGGTGTCGTTTTTGTTGTTGCTAGTCCACAGCTAACGACATGAACAAAAACTTAATTAAAAACTTTGAATTTCTTTTAAATATAACGACAACTTTTAGCGAAGCGCTTAACTAAAACTCTGCGGGGTAAAATGAGAGCAACAGCAACAACAACAAAAGCAACTCAAATCGAGTGTAGCCAGCACTGAATATAAACAGCAAACAAAAAGGACAACGAAGGACATTGCAAATGAGAATAAGTGGATAAAGAAAAAATAAAACAATCACAGTAAAATGCGAATAAAGAAAAAAACTGTCCGATAAGCCACTGAGTATAATACAGGAGAAGGAGCTAGCAAGAGAGAGGCAGAGAGAGAACTGAGAGTGTGTGCAACATAAATGAAGTTAAATGGAGTTTGTTGTTGGAAGAAATGGAAAATTATGCTAACAAAATTTTACTGTAATTTTCAACTTGGCAAATGTATTTAAGGCCCAAGCTAATTGAGTCAGTCAAAAGTAAATACAATAGTAAACTCGAAGAGAATAGATAGAGATTGAAGACAGTAAGTAAAGATGGAAAAAGATACATGAAGTACATTATCTAAACAAATCTGTAATGGCATGAAATACTACTATTGTAATAAAGTCACTAGTAATGCTATTCAAACTTTAGTTTATTATGATATCAAGAAAAGCAACTCAATCAATCAATCAATCAGTTTTCTTTAATATTTTTACTCAATATGATAATAGTAATTTTATGCTTATTTCACAATAAATAACACTGAACAACACAAATTCTTCTACTTGACTAAATATGCTGCCAACGAACTTTCTCCGACAAGAACATAACTGAATGTGTCAAAATATCTACCGATTTGCCGCAATCAATTGTAAGTGTAATGTAATTTTGCCAATTTCGAGGAACATTTCAAGGAAACATGCACACAATTTGTTGTTGGGCTAAAAGAATAGAAAGAGAACGCTGCATTTGTCCAGTCTTTACTTTTTATAAACTTTGGTAAAACAAACATTTTGTCAGTAATTATCAATTTCTGAAACGGTAACAGACATTTGGACTGAGACTGAACTGACCGTGTAAAATGCCATTATTAATACATAACTTAGTAGGACAACGTCGGCTCGGGTAAACTAGCAGTAAATAAAAGAATGGAAAATCAAGATTGTTTTTGTTTATCCCTTTGAGATATCAGAGAACTTTGGATCTAACATATTGTATTATCTGTGCTCGACAACATGTATGTTTGTGCCTATACTAAATAGCTCAAGAACTAGAACCAACACTATTCTTAGTGGGTTCTCTCAATACTTAAAACTATAAATTACAAACAAAGCTTAAGGCTTATAAGGTCCCCAAGATAATAATTATCATTTAATTATAATTAAAGATATTGTCTATCTCCTGAAGAAATCTAAAATACGTAAAGTTATTTATTTCTTGTTCTTCATAAGGATGTTTTCATGAAATTTAGTTTATAATAAAATTATTGCAGTTTAGTGTAAGTGAAGTGAGTGAAGCCACCGGCTACAACTGCCAGCATCAGAGTTGTCAAAGTTATCCACTTTGAATGACGTTCCTTTTAAGGTTTGTAATATATTTACTTCCTCTGCTTCAAACTGGCAAATTGCAGATTATTTGCTGTTGTTGATGTTGTTGTTGTTATTGTTTTTGTTGAGTGAGTGACTGAGTGTGGAGTTCTTCGAGTTCTAGAATAGTTCAGTTTGAAGATTGCGAACCCCAAACAAAAAGTTTTTTGTTTTTTTTTTTCTATTATTTGTTGTTTCAGTTCCTTAAAGTTGTGTTGTAGTATATGCAACAAATGCAGCTGCATATGAAAGTGCTTTACAACACTGTCTTACCCAGTCATATTACATTCTATGATGATGTTGGATATACTATATATACATATACATATGGATGTGTTGTTGTGTTTGTGTAAAACCTCAAGTGACTACATTTTCCTTGTTATGATGTTGAAAAAAAAAAAGAAAAAAAGAAAGGACAGGGAAAAAATAATAGAAAAACTCGGGAAAACGCAAAGGAGAAAATACAAGTTTCTTGAGTTGCAATCTCTCTTTTTTTTATTTTTTTGTATTTTATTCACAAAGTTTATGCATTCTTTTTTATTATTATTTTACTGAACTTCTTTTTTTTTTACTTATTCTCTTTATTTTTTATTTTTTATTATTAAAAAAATATTCTCTCTTAAACATCATAAAGGCAAATGTCAATGAACACAAACCAGCACGCACTTCTTTTTTATAGTGAAAATGATGCCAAAAGACTTAGTTTGTCTATAATATCCTTACACTTTATATTGTAGTAAAAGAAAAATCTAAGGTGTGCTTAGTTTTTGTGTATTATCCTTTTGTCAAAGTTTTCATCAAAAGTTTTTCTGTTCACCAAGAAACTTGCAAGCAAGGTTATGCAGTTTAGAGAAGGAGAAAATTGTCAATTTTCATAAACATAATTTGAAAATAATATTAAAGTTTATAAAGAACATTTTCTTCATATGATAAAAATTCAATGTCAATTCAAAGTTCCTTTTTCGTATAAAAATATTTATTTGTTGTTTGATTAACTGAAACAAATTCGTGTCATTCTAAAATCATTTAATGATTTCTTAAACTTTATCTGCTGTGCTTTGTCCTTTAGCATTCCATTCTATTCAACAATCATTCATTCATTCTTGTCTATTTTAATGATGAAGAATAGTATATAAAACTTTGAAATGTTAATCTACTTTCAACAGAAAAGGACAAGAGATTGAGAGTGAGAACAATGAAGACAAAGAAACTAAAGTATGTTCTCCCAATACCATCTTAGAATACTTGAAATGCACTAAAAGCGTTTCATTGTCTTGTAGTTTTTCACACTTAAGAAGAACAAAAAAAAAGAGCACAACAGGTTAAGAGACAAAGAAACAAAGAATATAAAGGAAATATGAGTTAATCTTTTAACTGAAAAAGAATATGTAAGTGGTATGAAAGAATAAATGACAAAAACTGATGATAATGAAAACTATTACATGAGAAGAAAGATGACAATCAAAGAGACAATAGATTGAAAATTGTGAACTGGAGAGAGGACATATCAAAAGAGAGTGGTCATAGATTATACATGACAGATCAAAGATGTAAGAGTATATTTACTCCTCAAGTACTGCTCTTGCAATATAAGAAGCATCAAGATCGAAATAAGTCTGTTCAGAAGCAATTCCTTTTGTTTTGCCTTCGTGGCCTTGATTGTAATCCTAATTTCAGGTTGCCACCTTATTCTGATAGACTCCTCCTTACCAGTCTTCCATCTCTGTTGTATCATTGGATTACTTTAGGGATTAATTTTCTTCATAAATTCATAGTTGGGACCAAAGGTTTTCATGTGCTTCTAAATTAGTTTTCTCATTGCACTTCTGATATCTCTTTTAAAGAAATCACTTCCTAGACAACAAGAATGTTCTCACAAATACTTCGATTAATTACCTATAATCGATTTAGAAACAGTATGGAGGTTATCTAGAAAATCCCCAACAAAAATTGTCCCTATCGGCATCAATCCTTTGCTCAAAAGCGTAATCATTATGAGAGATGTGATGGGAGATCCACTCTATTCTCCTTCTATATTCAAAAGAAAAGAAAAGGAAAATAAAATAGTTTCCATTCCATCTTAAGTGCCATAATAAATGAAATAGATTATTGAATGAAGGTATACGAGTACCATAAATAATTAATTTTAATTTTACTATTTTAGTTTCGAGCATTTGAACTTCTGCTTTTACTTTTCTCTAATGCAACTAAAAAGCTTAAAAATTCTTGCATGAATTGTAAATTACTTAAATTAATTACAAAAGCTTTCACAACCCATAAACATTTCCAATTCATTTCGAAACACTAAGTATTATAAATATTAGAGAGATGTAACTGAGCAGCGATTTACTTTAAAATGTACCAGCATCTCAAGCTTAACACATTATCATCCTACGAATCCTTTAAAAAACAAAAGAAATGCTTTTGCAGCTGTCCATTTTCCACTAAAGTGAAATGCAGTGAGCAGGAGCACCGTTTGACATACAGCCAAGTGGTAGTGGGTGTCTAGGCGAACCATTACTACTAAGTATTACCTGATTCTCGCTCCTGTGGCGATAAGCAGATTTCAAGGACTTAAAAAGGAACATTTCTTAGTGTTTTTGTTTTGCATATCCAACAGTTTTATGCAGAGTTTATTTTAAAATGCGCCTGATATGCTTTGGTAGCATTTCTTACCTATTTCATCCTGTCTCTCTCTTTTCTTTTATTTCTGCTGCAATTTGCAAATTTCTGGAAACCTATTTTCTTATTCGAATGAAGAGAAACGGAAGGAAGTGTAATGGAGAAATGCAACAACAGTATGAAACGATAGGAATTTCTCTACCTTCTAATAGTAGTAACAGAAATAGAAGTAGAAGCAGCCTTGACCATCCATTTACACTAACCAACGCGGTCTTAACTCGAGCTTTACTTCAAACCACGTCATCATACATTTTTAATTAATTTACCTTCTTTTTTATTTTGTGCAAGTGTGCGTTGGTAAGGGTGTGTATATATATGTGTGTGTGTGTGTGTACGGAAAAGACTCAAGAAATCTACTCCAACCACTTCGGTTACCTTTATTACATTTCTTAGTTTAGGTTTGTTTGGGTTTTGCTTTTATGCTTTCATTCGTTTCTTTTTCTATATTGCTCAGTTTTTTCCTTAGCACTCAGCATGATTTTAAAATGCAAATATTTTTTGTGAAATAACAGCAGAAATGCATTTAATTTGCATGACGTTGCTTCTGCTGCTGCTGCAGTAACCATCACTAACTTGGAAGTAGTGGGCATGGCAAGACCAGGAATTGGGTGCTGACTATGACGATGACGACGACCATTTCTTCATTTCACCGTTCACCGTTCCATTGAAATCCATTGCTTTGAACCACCTTTTTCGCACCTTAAGTCGTTGAGCGCGCGTTGAGCGTATTAAAATTGCCGTAGTTGCGGTACTTTATACTCCTGTAAGTGTAAATGTATACACTTATACATGGGTGTGTGAGTGTATAATAGAGAGAAATTCACAAAGTGGTACAAGGCCACCGAAGTCGATGATGACGACGAGGACGACTCAAGTCAAGTAATGCCGTGAAGTATGCAACAATTAAATGCCTTTTGCAATTGGTTTTAATTAAGTCGAAGAAATGCAAACGCGCTACTTAATTTACACATACATTGCACACACACACTCTAACACACACTTAATTATAGCATATATAAACTCATATATCCATACAAAAGTATTTGTGTGTGTGTGTGTGCTTTGCACAATCATTGATGATTGTTCAACATTTCAATTAAATCGTGCAATCTCAACACAAATCAAAATCGTAACGAAATATTTGTGGTATTTGTTATCAACAAAGAGAATAGAGATATCACGGGGAGAGAGAGAATGTAGGAGTACGAGAGTTTATAAATGAATTAATGATATAGTAAAACAAAGACAAATCAATTTTATGAAAATAAATAAAGGGTTTTGTTAAATATTCATAGTTTTTTACCTCTTACTTGACTATTTTAATAACATACATATTTTATTTTCAGAATTATAATATCATCGGATTTTGACATTGTATAAGCTGTATAGTACATACATTAATCCCACTATCCTGCATTATGTGCATAAATTATATGGAATTTAACGGATGGAATCTGAATTTCAGCGATTTGCTTTCCATTGTGCTGAACTAAATGAATTTAATCGTCTGGGATCTTGCAAATTATGTGATTAGGGAATGTTTTGCTTTCTTTAGTAGCCATTTCAGACTAGCCGTTTACATACTCTACCACACAACAAAAATCTGAGCAACGACTGCTGCAGTACCGCTTGCTTTCAAGCTTTAATTAGTGCATGTTAACTTATATGCGTTATGAAGGAAAACAATCTATCCATCACACTGTGTTTCTTGTTACTGTCACTGTGTTTCTATGTGAACTGTACCCTAAGCACTTCGGATTCATTCAAGATGAAATTAAGTTTATGGTCTTTTTAGTAATTTCCGGCAATTTCAAAATGTTAATTTGATAATTAATTGAATATTAAGAAGCATTCTAATCACAAAGTTTTCGATAAGTACAAATGAAAAGAAGTACGGATTGACAGAAGATGTAGACTTTTCAGTAAGGTTGCTGTGAAAGCAGACATATATGACAATCTGATGGCGAGTTCTTTCTTTGAGGTTGAAGAGGTGCCACATCCTAGTTTTTTAATGAAGCACTTTGGTGAGTTCAAAGCTGTGTTAAATTATAATAACCTTACCACTGCACATAAATTCAAGCACGAGACTTAAAAATTAACAGAATTGATTATAATCGAATATAGAAAAACTAGTTAAGTTTTCAAAGTGGTCTGACAACACCCACTCATAGCGCCCATGTGTACTATTATGTAAACTGAGAATTGAAATCCTATTCTTAAGTCAAATTTGCTTCAATAGAATATTATGCAAATAAATATCAGGTATTCCTTAGATCATAAGTAAACGACTCCTAAAGTAACTTAAGCAAAAAAATGAGATGGAAGCGATAGTAAAAAATTAAAACCAGGACTACCGGCTTTTACTCAATTATTCGTGATTTTAAGGATTCGGGCAAAATCGGGCAAAAAAAATAAAGCTATCATAGAGAAGATACTTTAATGAGCAACATTCTCTTAACGACAGTTCACCAAAATTTTTCTCCACGAAACAACTGAAAAGTTTCCTAATGAAAAACTCTTTCAAGAGCAATACAATCATTCGGCGATCACCTCCTCATTCAAGCCTAAAAGTCGCTGGGGGCGAAATCTGTAGAACAGGGTGAGTGTACAAGCAATGCAATGTGCAATTAGTGCATTTTTGTCATCGTAGGCAAATAGACTTGTGACAAGGTGCACTATATTTGTGCAAGAGCATTTTCTTTTTTTACATATGGGGCCGTTTCTTTGTAATTGCCTCGTTATTGTCTGTCTTGCCTTTTCCAAGAGGGTCAATAAACAAAGTCGATATAACCAATATCATTCTTCATACAATCCATTGTTTGTAGAGCCCAAATCTTCACCCTAACCCCTTTCATTTTTTGCATTAACAGTCTGTTATTTAAAACTCATATCTACAATAGTTATTCTTTACCTTAGCCTTCAATATTGATACAATAAAACTCTCTTATAAGTGAAAGCCAACTTATCGTTAATGACATTCAGCTCTCATTAAATAATTTCATCCAGTTTAGAAGTAATGTAAGCATATTTGCACGTGTTAGATTGATTATTTTATTGTCTTTCATTATATTCATTTATGAAAAATAAATACATAATAATATTAAATCTATCAATATGAAAGTAATTAAAAATTTAATTATTGTAAAATAAATACAGTATAGTATAGTAGTGTACTATGTAGGTTAAAAAAAGAAAAAATGCAAATTAGTATTATAGAAAGGCTATAAAATTGCAAATCCATGATAATAATTAAGCAGCCAAAAAATTCATGTAATTGAATTGAAATTAAAATTTCAAATAAAATGGCAAACCGAAAATAAAAGTAAACTTAAATGCATTTCATGTGGCTTTGTTTCATTTTATTGTATATTCATTTGTTCGTTCATTCACATTTATTCACTTATTCATTCAGTCAGTCATTCATTCATTTATTCATTCATTCATTTATAAATACTTAATTGAAGGTGTTTTGTGCATTTTCGGGTTTTTGGATTATTATTTTCTGTTCTATTCGGTTTTTTTTTTTTTCAAAATATTTTTTAATTAAATAAATTTATATTTATAACAGCTAAATAAAAGGTTCACACAAAAAAATGAATATAAAACCACAATCAATTATTAAATAAAAATTATGAACAAAAGAAGGAAAAATAATAGTAAAAGAAGAAGTAGGTCGTGGCCAAAAACGATTTTCATGCAATACAAAAGCACTAGCAGAAGCAGCAGCTTTGGATGATGTTGATGAACACAGTAGTAAAAATTACACAAAGGGAAATGGAGTAGTTGAGCAGAGGAGAGGTGAAGGAGGAGCCAAAGGAGGAGACAGCTTATAACGGTAATTGAAAGCAACACGAAAATCAAATTTAGCCGGAAATCGCATATTTCACGCCACAACACGAATAGGAAATATTTCGAAAAGTGGAAAATTGCAGTTGAAAAGGCGTTTATAAGTAATTTTCGCGAACGCAAAGGCCCAACAAAGCAAAGCAAATGCCCAAGCAAAGCATTGTAAATTGAGGTCACTTCTCTTCTCTTTTTCTCTCTCTCTCTTGGCTTGCGTATCTAAAAATATTCCTGACCATTGCACATCCATAAGTAAAATGGAAAATCATAAAATAACCTGCTCATTAGGCATTCGCTTTCAATTAGATACCCACATACCAGTTATTATAGTTTTATAGATGCAACTAATAAAGTGCAATGTAAATTTTGACATTGGGTGTCCTCATAATTTGACCAACACCACACTACCATGTACTATATGTACCTATTACAATATTTGAGGACTTTGTTCTACTAAATGCATAAATATTTGCATAAGCCATAAACGCACTGAGATAGACAAACTGCAAGACAGACAGACAGACAGACAGACGGGCAGACAGACAAAACATAAATCACAGTTAATTAGATATATGTGAGAGAGTGGGGGAGATAGAGTTCGTTGCGTAATTTAAGCCTTGGCATGCCTATGCACACCTGAAGTCAATTGAGCAACTCAGCTCAGCCGTATTTATAGACCAAGCATTTATGGGCATTGAGAGAGCATTGATGTGTGCATTACACACGCACTCAATTTTCACTTAATCTATCTCCTCTTCTACTTCTATTGTACTACTTCTTCTTTACTCTTTCACTTTCTCAGTTGTTCTCAGTATCCTCGAATCCATCCATTCATCGAAGAACTATAAGCGTGCAAGCGGAAACGGAAGTGATTGAAGTGAATTAGTATAGCATACTCGTACTAGTATAGCCTAATATTAGGCGCTTGTTCACAGCTCGTTTCATTTATGTTGCGTGCCTCACTCAGACTAAGCTTCTTAGTATGTACTTTACTATAACTAAATTGACTGACTTATGGCATTTATTTATTTAATTAAGACTTTTAAGACTTTAATATTGTTATATTTGATACATAATATCGTAATAACCTTAAACAAGTTTTTAAGCATATTATAATTGATATAATAATAAAGATGAATGAACAATAACAGCACACAAAATGGGAAGCACAATTAACAATGTAATGGCATCAAATTAAAATGGAAATTGTTTCAAATATTATTCAGTTCTTATTACTCTTGCTATTGTTGTTCTTGTTCCTGTTGTTTACCGGCATTAATGATGAAACACTGCACAATGGACTACTACTCATTTGATCCTTACGAAACGAATTAAACATATGTAGTATATGTAATTTAATAAACGTTGCCTTATTGTTGCAGGATTGGTCAGGCTGGATTCTATATACAATACACAACACAATACAATACTGTATAATTCCGTGTGTCTGCTTGTATTTAATTGTTGTTATTGTTATGGTTGTTCTGCTTAATCAACATCAACAGTTTGAATTACTTGAATTGGTTGGCTTCACGGCAGCATATTTTTTCTCCAATTTTTTATCATATTTTTGCAAATTAATTTGTTAAGCTAACGCAATTAATTCAATTAATTATTAACAATTACACAATTATTTTATAGTTGATTTATTTGTGACTTCATTTTTATCTCTTTCATTGCAATCATAAATTAATCATATTTTATTTATTATAAATATGCTCTTATTTTTTTTTTTTTTATTTTTTCTTTACCATAAAATGCCATCAATCAATTTTTTGACTCTTGAGTATTAATTAAAACATTATTAAGAGATTTTTTGTTACCTGTATCACCCTTAGGATTTTGAACTTCCTTAGACCCATACTACTACTATTTGATATTATTACCTATTTAGGTTTTTTCTTTATTTTATTTTATTTTCTTAAATGTTGCTCATGTTAAATATCAAAATAAGCGATTAACGCCTTTTTTAAAGCCAACAAACAAAAATGTTTTGCGTGCGTCTACTGCATTGCGTTTTAGTTGCAACAACAATAGTAACAACAACCAACAAAAACAACAAATTATATATAATGAATTAATGAAAAATTGCATTCTGACATATGAAAAATGAAACAATAAGAAGAACATATAGAGAAGTTGAATACTATGTATAGTAGAAGGGCAAGTAAGGGTAACCAACCAAAAAGGCGTAAAATATATTACAAATAAAAAACGCTTTAAAAGCTAAAATATGCATGTAGCCACATGCAACATGATTCCACAAACTGAAAAACCTGATGAAGTACAACATACATTACTACTGTATTCTATGCCTTAAGCATATAGTATATGTATTTTTTTCCACAGCCGACATGCAACATTTCTGGTCTGAATCGTAGGCAAAGCGATGCATTGCATGAGATTAGTCTTAAAGCGTATTAGAATATTTTTCTTTTTTGTATGTTTTTAATTTAATTTTTTTACTCTTTTGCTAACTCAATGGAATGGTTACAAGTTACATATTTACATATTTACATACTTAGTATGTGTATGCAACAATGTACCCTATTAAAGTTTTTCATTTTAGGAAATTATCAAAAATCATGTCTACATGTTCCCGAGTCTTTGTGTTTATAGAAGCTTTAATTTAAAGTAAGTAAGTTGCTACTAGCCAAGTCTTAAAAGTTGATCTATATTCCTAATGAGGGATCATTGATCTACATGTCTCTGTTTACACCCTGCAATATGAACCACTGTTCCAAATCTGTGTTGTGGCTAGACCCTTTGAACTAATGCTAGGGCCAACTATATCCCCTTTTACATGTATTCAACTGGTGTATTTAGTATAGCGATGTCATTGATAATCAGAATTTAGCAATAGGGAGCTGCACTATGTGAATTTAATTGCCTTCAGACCGGTGGAATCTGAATTTTCTAACAACTTGCATTCCAGATAGCTGATGTAGTCCTCTTTTGTAACTCACTTTCTGTAAGTTTACAGGCCTAAATTTCTAGTATAAAATTTGCTACACTAAAAGTCATAAACATCTAAAATGATACCAACAAAGGTAACAACTAAAACAAAATCTTTTACATTTACATCTTCATCATTGCTTTTGCTCTCTATCCTCCAGTGTGCGTTAACACCTAAAGATCCAATATGAAGGGTAATTTTTATAAGTCTTAACAGCTTAGAATTATAATTCTGTAACAGTTACCAATAGCACTGGAAAACAACCAGTTCCGCACCAGAGCAATTGTTCTTGCTGCATTGATTGCTTAGCTTCATACTGAAATAATGATCATGTCTGACTTGAGTCTGTAATGGAAACTCTTTTGAAGCACATCGTGCTGTTACAAGAGACTATTATGAAATGTTGCAAAGAACATAGTGCTATTGGGAAAATATTAATAATTTATTTAATATTTAAGAAAAACAATTGATTAATTTATATAACTAATCTCACTCTCCATCTCTCCACGTATGTTGATGCCTTAAGTTTAAGTATGGACGGTGCTTCTATGAAGTCTGAAAAACTAATAATGATACTGACAAAGGTAACAACTAAAACAAGATCATTTAAGCCATCTTTTGTTTACTTTTTTATACATCTTCATCATTGATTTTGCACTTCTTGTGCGTAGAGAAAAAGGTAAGTTTGATAGCTTTGAATTATCAAAGGTAATAACAAGAATATGGTGTCATTTTTGTCTTTTTTTAGAATGTGCTTCTACAATATTATGTTATTTATAAAGTTTTGAATGTTAAAATAAGGAAGAAAAATAATTGAATATTGAATTGAATGTTACATTGACATCAGTTATCATAATTATTCATATTTGTACAAGCTTCTATTCTATCAATCAATCTTGTAACAGCGCCTTATCCTCTATATCTTTATTTCCTTTATTTACAAAATTTCTAAAAGATTATAAAAAAAACTCTTAAAAATAATTGCAACTTGTTCTTCATTTATAAATTCCTTTGACCCCTAGAATACTGCTGCTGCTCGCTCCCTTGTGACTTTGTTGATTAATAACAAAATAAAATATTGCGCATACGCCTTGTTTTAAAGTCAACTTATAAACATATCCACCACATGGTAAATAAACACTTTGTTGCAAGTCTCTCTCTCTCTCCCTCTATCTTTCTTTACCTTAAGCTCATTTAAGTTATGTTGTTGTATTGCTTATTGCTATTGTTTTTTGTTACAAGTATTATTGTTTTTGTTGCACGATCTTGTTACTGTTACTGGTTGCTACTTTAATACAATCTACTTACTATTTGAATTTGTTTGTTGCACGCGATTTACATGCCAAAGGAGCTTTTTCATTGTTGTTTGTTGTTATGTGCCTTTGCTTTTAGTATTTTATCCGTTTAACGAATGAATCAGGAATGCCACAAGTTAACCATTAGCGTTTTTTGTTTGGCCACTTCAACTGCTTGTTACCTACTACATACCATGATCATCATTGTTGTTATTATTGTCCCTGTTCCTATTTTATTACCCTTATACATTTCTGTTGCTGTTGTTGTTATTGTTATTCTAGCTACTTTTGCTTGTTGGCAATTAACAAGTTGCTGATTATTATTCATGCCAACAGTTTGTTGCATTCAATGTGGTTCCTACTTTCTGTTCTGTTGTTTTTGTTGTTGTTGCTATGTTGGTGACATACAAAGAACTTTTCCCTGTTAGCTAATAAACATAACTCAGAGCAAAGCAAAAGTAAAACAAAACAAATGTGTATAGTAGAAAATATCAAAGGAAACAAAGCTAAACCAAGTCAAGCCATGTGAAACCAAGTTAAGCCAGCCCAACCCATCCGAGGAAATCCAACCAACCAATCCACAAAACCAATCGACCTCATCTCACCTCACCTCACTCAAACTTAACACCTTCACACGATCTACTACCTTAAGCCACTTCAACACCCAATTTGTTTCCTTAATATATTAAAGCGCCCCCAACATAATTTTGCCACCATATCCATGTTCATGCCACCTCGACTCTAGTCGCATATTTAATTATGCAATTAATATAACCCTCTTGAGGTTATGAAATGTATTCATTATTATGCTTCACGCTTAAGGATTTCCTGGTTTTAAAAATCTCATTTCGCTAAAGGAACAAAAACTTAAAAAAGAAAACTAAAATATTGTATATCAAAATTAGGCAAGGCCAACCAACATTAGAACAAAACTCGAGTAGTACATAGCAATTATATTACTGTGTTATGGATGAGGGAGGGGTAATCCAGCTTTCTCCCCTTCAGTATTTCGTTCTTTTGGCAATGTTTGTTTTTTTGTTTTCTTTTCTTTGCTCTGCTCTGCTCTGCTCTGCTTTTTTCGTGATTTCTTCATCAGTCTACTTCTATTGCCTCTTTCTTCCTCTCTTTCATCATCCTCCTAGTCCTTCGACATCACTGACTGTAATTAATTATGAATTTTATGCTGCGACAAGCTCACCGCATTTTGTCCTCAATTTTAAATGTTAATAACGCGAAATGCCAAGCTTCAGTATTATGGTAATTCTGCAGACTTAGTCATCGTACTAGCACTAGGTACCCAGTTATCGTAGTTAGTTAGTTCGTTGAGAAACCTTAGGCATTGCGCTCGGTTTTCAGTTGCAAACGCATTCAAGCGTTAATGTGTTTGTTTGCCCGTAAATCTATTGCATAATTTCAGGCGCATATGCCATGCCAACCAATGACAACCAACTTCTTATTGCATACCATAACATATTGTTTTTGTATAGCATTTTAATGTCATGCATAATGTATCATGTTGGTTGCATTCATATCATATGTATGTAGATTATGCGGTTTGATTTGATCTCAAGGCTTGAGAAATTGAATTACAATGTGGGCCTTTAAGGAAATATAGGTGTTGAACTGTAAGATTGGCCCCCAAAGAAATGAGTATACTTGGTAGAAGTATAAGATTTTTCAAGATAAGAAATGAGAAAATCAACTCAGACAAACTGTTACACATACGGATTTTAAGACTAGAAGGAAGTATTGAGGTCTTGATCTTAGTAAATGTTATTACAAAGCAAGAAAGAAGGTTTCCTCAAATAGAAATACATTTTAAAAAAAATGTCCTAAGGGAAATAAAATTTTGTTTGGTTACATTAAGTGGCTGCCAGAGTTGACACACTTTAGCCAATAAAAGGCTTCGCTTCATTCGATTGAAGGTATGACACAGAGTTCGTCAAGGTTTATATGAAGTCTGAGAGGCTGAATGAACGTCACCACTATCTCTTGTGTTTGAAAATATTTGCTTGCGACTCTAGTACCTACATTGCTTATTACAGTAGACATTAGGAGAAGGCTTAAAAACTATTAAAGATCATTAAATTATATTTCAAATTCCACTAAACATTTAAACTTTAAGGCTTTGCTTGATGGCTGAAGTTGTCCTATGTATTGTACATATTATATGTATTGCTAAAGAACCCTTCTCCATAGCACTCCTACTTAAACAAATTTACTATATTGTATAATTTCCAGACTCCTTCAAAGTTTATGCAAAAACCCACAAAAAGAAAAATTTGCAGTACTTTATGTTATTGTATCTGGTACTTTGTCAAGAGTTCTTTTGTAATTTATAAAGCCCAATTTCAACGACAAATTGGACTTATACATATACATATACACATAATGGAAACAATACAAATGCAGAAGAGTAGAATGTTAATGCCCGCACAAAATGACTATATAGACAACGATGTCGTCGACCAACACAAAATGAAAGTTTGCAATTAATTTGCAAATTAAGCGGCCACGACTCGCGAGCGAATGACAAAAGCCGTTGCGACTCATAAACCAAATAGTAGTGACGGTGGTGGCAGGGTCAACATGTAGGAAGAACTGAATTAAATACACCTTTCACACACACGCACACGTATATACCAATATGCAATCATGTATTTGTTGTTTGCTTAAAAAAGGTACATCAATGTAGAATACGATAGGTGAATGTGTGTTGGATAAGTGTGTTGTTTATACTTTGAACTGCTGTGACTGTGGCTACCCATGGGCACCATATTGTTCTTTACTCCTGCTGATGCGCTGTTGTTGTTGCTGCTGCTTCTGTCACACGTGAGCGTCGTCATATCACGTGCCACGTGACGATAAATAAAACGCAAAGTTATGAACATTTAACATATTTAGCCACGGCGAATGAAAGAGCCAACGAGTTAACGATCAAATGGACGAAAGGACGACGACAACGACAACAACAGACGCCATGGCCATAAAAAGGACAAGCGACATGCAAACGATAAGCGCTTGAATGCAATTCAACAATGCATGCTGCATGCAGTGACATGAGGGTGGTGGCTCATGGTTTACTATGTACGAGTATTTACCATATATCTGGGGGTCATAAAGCCGACGTTGGCTTGGGCATCAACGGATCAGTGCAACGTGCATGAAAATGCAGATATTGTATTTACATGGCAAACTGTCGAAATGACATTCTGTCGCTTGCGCTCGCATGTAAACAAAACCAACCAACGACCCAAACAAATAAACGAATGAACGCGTATATCCTGGTGGCTGCCATCACCAGCAATAGCAACGACAACAGCAAAATTACATTCTATATACCATGGTATATACGTACCATTCAATCCAATATAATAATGAAGTGAATGCGAAGCGCATGCAATGAAATTGCATCACAAAATGAAAGCGGTAATTTTTAGTTTGAAAACCAAGCAAACTGTTGCTCGTTGCAAGTTATTTGATCCAAAAAGACAAGGGAGAGCGAGGTAGGTGGAGAAAGGCATTGCAATACAATTCCGGAAACGGAAGTTCAACTATATGCGATATATTATGGTATATATAAATCATATTGGAATATCATCGTTACACCAACATCAGCAGTAATATCGAATTTAAGTGTTACTTTGTGCAACTATTGAATGACGCTTTTGCATACATACACGTACATTGAAAATCAATGAGGAGTAAAGAACCAACCATTCAATGGGATACAAACGACTGACTGCTTTAATCCATTGTCGGTGTCTGGAAAAAAATACCATTATATAAATACAAAGTCGTATGTGTTTACAGTATATAAGTAGATTGACTGCTTGGAAGGTGTGGCGAGATCTTGGAAAAATTTGTTGCAAGCCATTGACTATACACTTTGAACAGAGCCATTATATGAAAGTTATATCACTTTCATATTGGCTTCAATTGACAAAAACTAAATCTACTGTATAAATAAAGTACCAAGATTATATTGTATTTATTATAGTATGTAACTATGATCACATATGCTACTTATACTCCTACTTAAGAATCGAGTAGGTTTCTTGATTTTTAAAACAATCATAATATGAACTCTATTTTTCATTTTTCCTCATTCACTTCAATTTCACCCCACTCAAGACACACCCAAATCTGAAGCAATTCGAATGCAATTGCCCTCTTACTTGTGGGTGGAAGAATGACTTGTCTTCTTAGGCACAATCTTTGCGAAGCAAGCTTCTGATTTACTAGAAAGGTTAGACAGATAGAATACAACTATCGCACTTCTTAATGTAAGCATCAAACCTGGTCTCTTACAAGATGATAAGTTCTCAAAGAGATACAAATCTTAAATATTGTATCATATAGCTGAAGGCCACTAGATGCCATTGCTATATTTCATAAGCAATATTGTCGGTTTATAACAATAATAATAAGTTCTCAAAGATATCTGAGTAGTGGTGGATTTGCCAGAAGGCTGAGTAGGTTGGAGCCTAGGGTGGCAGATTTTAGGGGCAACAATTTTATCAAAATTGACTGGTTTATTCTAAAAGTAAAAGGTCTGCAAATAGTAGACTCAGTTTGAGAGGCAGGAATACGTCTGCTCGGCTATCTAAATAGTAATAAATAAAACACAATTTAATTTTAATAATTTTAAGAATATTTATTTTTGGCTTTTTATTGTAATATAAAACTAAACATACATATGTAAATATTTGGAGACTAAAGATTTCCTTAAATTGTTTGCATGTATTTTGTGATTTTGTTCTCTTTTTTTGTTAAACATTATTTAACAATTTTCTTTGTCTATTCAAACATCATTATCCTCAATGCGTTCATTTGAATCGTGAACTTGTTGTCTGATTTCCTCATAGCTGAGTTGGCCCTATATATTACAAATATACGAGTATATGTGCAGATTTCATAGGGATAAAAGATATAATAAAATGTGATTTATTAAAATTATGAACTTTACAAAAATTTATTTGTAATTTATTAAAATAAAATTTAAAAAAAGAAAAGGTTAATAAAAAAACAACAATATATGTGATACATTTTTTTGGTGCATGAAAAATGTGCAATGCAAAGCAAATGTAAAAGAAATAATGCATGAAAAAAAACAAAGAGAATTAAATTAAATAGAAAAATATTTTAAAAATAATAATTTAAAATTGCATAATTAAAATAACATTGAAAATTGAAAGGATAATAAAAAATACTCACTCAAACACAGATTTCTTTTTAATTTTTACAATTACGATAATTTATTTTTTCATTTTTGTTTTTTTTTTATTAATTTAATAATGAAAAGCTTTAAGCAGTAAAAAAAATAAAACATATTTGCGGCATGATTTATTATATTTAAATAAATAAATAAATATTAGACAGAAATAACAATAACAACAAAGCGACAATTAACTTTTTTTCACAATTACAATAGCAACAATAATATTTATTAATGATTATGAAGATTATTATGATGTTTATCATGATTATAAAGTTGTTAAATTAAATTTTTAACTCTTCAACTTTTTACTGACCTGCCAGAAACCATCTTCCCATAAGGGGAACATGCGCTTGAAAACACGTGGCTCTTGATCCTGTGTAACACGGATAACACTAACAGTGTCAATGGTGCGAGATGTAGGCTCCAGTTTAATGTATTTCTATACAGAGAAGAATCAAAATTAGCTTAGTATACAATATTAACAAAGGACCATAAGACTCACCTTGGCCATGTCCAATATACGTCCATTCTCCTCAGCTGTGGCTCCATTTCCAACCCACATGTAAAGTTCATCACCAGCATCAAGCAACATAACATCATCAACATCAAGATCCTAACAAATTGAACACAAAATGTATAGTAAATAATTAAAAATAGAAACTCATTCAAACTTACTGCTTGCTCATAATGCGACACTTCTTCAACCTTAATGCGGCCATTATTAGTCAAACGACAATGGAACAATCTTGGTTCCAACAATGGAGCACCCTCTTCATTCAAACTACGATCATAGACTCCCTCGCCATTCAATTCATCCCAGAAATCCTCAGGTTCAGCACCTTCTTCAATGACTTCCAATGAAGCATCAGGCCAATATTTCTCAAAACGTTCAACTGCCATTTCTTGCTCAATCTTTGAACTAGCCAAACCAACCCAAATATATACCTTATGTCCTTGTGGCATAACCAAAGCAAACACATCAGTACTGGCCAAAGATGAGCTATCACTAAGTACTTCACCGGCATGAACATCACTGGTATCAGTACCACGAATGCGATACAATTGAGAACTCACTGGCAATGGAGAGTATGAAGCCAATAGTTTGCCCTTGAAGATCTTATAGAAATGTCTGGGTTCATGATTCTGAGCAGTGCGCACAAGTATAGCATTCTCTTCAATGGCGCGCTTCATGCCATCCTCAAAAGCACGTTCCTTTACTTCTTGGCTAGACTTGATGCCTTCCCAAACATAGATAATGAGACCTGATTCACCACTGCTTGATGTATACTTATAGGGTATGATGTATGAAGCGAATCCCAACAAAGGCATCTTTTCTTCATATTGAACATTATTGATGTGCACATCATTGGTGCCTGCCTTAGCAACATACTGAGAAACTTCTCCAATCTCATTGAGACCAATGTCGGGCATAAAACCAATAGCACGACCACCACTTTTCTTTAGCTGAACAATCACAGAATCAATTTCATCAGCATCCAACTCGGAATCATCGGTGTCATAACCCAAAGCAGAGCGCACCAAGCGAGTATGTGACATGCCTACATCACGCCATGTATCAAAGTATTGCTTAAATGGTGCCGATTCAGCTCCTTCAACAATACGATGTATCTGTGTCCATGCTGGATATTTCTTGGTGCGTAAGAATTCTTGTGCCTTAGCCATAGCATCGCTTTTTTCTTGTTGTGTAGCACCACGTCCAACCCAAACATAAATACCAGAACCAGTATCCAAAACAAAACAATCCTTGGTATCCAAATTAGCTTGACGTAATGGTTTCGAAGCAATTGATTCGATCTTCAACTTGCCACTGGCATCAGTTACCTTGTAAAGTGTCACAGAAGCAGCGTCAGTGGTTTCAAAGGTGGCATCCTCCTCAGACGTTGATTCTTCAGGTACTTGATCTGGTGAACCAGAGCCAAGCACTTCAAAGAAGTGTTGCTTATCGATATCAGTGCTGAACTCATCTGCAATTACCAAACCAAACCAAAGTCATTAACACAATTTACGCGACTTTAACTAACTATGTACTACAATAACAACTTCATCTAGGTATGTCTACTCTGCGGTAGACAACTGTCGCCGCACTAACACTTACCGATTATTTGCACACGGGCACGTCCATTATGATCCTGATCTCTGATTTGATTCGCTGCACTAATGGCCTTCAATTTCTCGACACGTTTCGCTTGGGCGCCCACATACACGTAAATCTCATTACCAGCATCGAGTATGAAGCAATCGCCCTTGTTCATCGACGACACAGACAAATTCACCTGACGTACACGTACATTGCGTTTGCCTTTCACCTGGAAAAGACGCTTCTCGCCCTGGGCATTTGTTTGCACGTGCTTGAAACCAGTACCAACGCCGCCTTGTTCATAACGCACACCTAGTATATGACGTTGAGTGAGTACACACATAGATATGTAGATACGTAGATAGTATTATGTTGCAATTGTTGTATGTACGATAGATAGATAGATGTAGGTGGGTGTGTAAGTGAGTCAATATGAGTGTGGTTCCGTTGATTGACAAAGGTGTTAACATTGTTTTTGTTGTTCATGTTGGTGTTGGTGTTGGTAGATGACATGGGACGCAAAGTTGAAAAGAAAAGATATATAAAAAAATGAAAGGTTTGTCTTTATCTCTTTCCATTTTTTTTATTGTATTATTTTCTTATTAATAAAAAGTTAAGTGGGTGCTCATTTTAGTTCAGCCTAATGAAATTATTGTCATTCTGAGAAATTTTTCTGAAGAGGTGCTTAGGCGTAAATTGGATTAGCATATTTATAACTTTAATAAATAGAAAAATGTTGCTTTCGCACAAAGTTGAACCCATCCTATCCCAGTCCTATCATTCTTATTGATTTAAACAAATAGTTGGTATCTATAATTTTCCTCCTGTAACTTAAATTGACTATGCCATACTTAAACCTACCATTAGAATTGTTTAACTTTTGTGTTCGCATCCCATATATTTCTTTAATTCTCTATTTGTTTTCAACTCTACACTTAAATTTTCTTCCTTATAAATCTTCAGTTGCAACAAAATATGTTCAAGTTGTTTAAGTAACTTTTAGACTACGTGAAAAGGTGTTTGCCAGAACAAATTTTATTCCACTTACATACAACTAACTACAAACTACAAACTCTTTCTCTTGAGCAAAGCAAAGGCAGAAAGGCAATGGCAATGGCAAAGAAGCAAAAGCTAAAAGGCAAAAGTTTCACTAACCAATTTTAATGTTCAAAACAACACACATAAAAGCATCCTTTTTGCAACAATAACAAAAACAACAACAAAAACATACTCACCATTTTTGAAATAGCTCAAGAACAATTGCGATTCATGGTCCTGAACTTCGCGATGTTGCACCGGTGCACCATTAAGTAGGTCATCCAATTGCACCGTATGTATGGCAGCAGCACCAGCTTCATCTACTGATGTTTCTGAGCCCAACCAGAAGTGAACATCCCACGAGAGTTTCTTATCCTTACCTTCAACAGTCTGTGTAGCAGCAGCATGATGATGATGGTGATTGTATTTGTGGGAGAAAATAGAGAATATACATTAAAAAACATATTACAAGAAGATACTTTTTATTTTTATTTTGGTTAGCGAATCGGCATGAATTGGCCTGGTCATCTTTGCTTTTCTTCTACTACAATATTGTGTAGAGCAATCAGTGGCCACATCTCCATGGTACAATTAATGCCGGACTTGATGAGTTTTCTATCTGTGCTCACTTTTTATTTGTGAAAATGTATCTTCTATTGGCAATGTGAGTTCAAACTTTCACTTACATTTAGCACAATGAATGAGTCTCCGGTGTAAAATTTGCCAAAGTTATTTTTAGGATAAACCACAGGTTCAAAGTTCTGCAAAATCGAAAAGAATATTTAAAATATATTAGTTTTCTTTTATTAAAAATAAAAAATTATTTTTATTTAAATGTTCATTAAAAAAACCCTGCTGAAAGTCACGTCGCACACACGAATTAATAAATCATTTGGAAAATATATAAAAAAAAAACAATATAAATCTTATTTTCATCATAAATTTGAATTAAGGAAAATTTGCTTAAAAAAACACATAATTAAATTAAATTAAAAAGAAAATATTAATACAAACAAATGTGAAATTTATTTAAATACAATATTATATTATATTGTATATTCAGTAAATTGTAAATTGAATAAATTTTGCACGCGTTTAAATTAATTAACTGGAAAATGGGAAAAATCATAAAAAACAAAATATGTTTTCATTGTTCCAAGAAACTGCTCACAGCTGCCTGCGTCTCTTTTTGTTATGATTTTTATTTATTTTTTCTTTGTTTTTTTTTTAACATTTTTATAGACTCGCTTTTGTTTAACTTTCGTGTTTTGTTTTAATTTACAAAAAAAAAAGCGGCGGCTTCTTTTAAGAAAAGTTTTATTAAATTGTGTTTTTGTCTTTTTTCATTTCGGCTGTGTTGGGTGAGCATGAGCGTGTTTATTATTAAGATATGGTACACTTCGTTAATGATAAGAAAATGCTATTTAAATTTGGACATAGTACAGTTGTTGAGTGAGAAAAGAGTTTCATATATATAGTACGTGATTTTTGTAGTCATTGTTTTTGTTATAATTGCAAGCCACCAACATAAGCAATGATGCGAATGTAAAATATCACTCTACCAAAACCAAAGATGTTTCATATCAATAATTATTTAGTAATCTTTCAATATGACAGCGTGGAAATTAAATCTTTTTCCTCTATTAGAAATAGTATAAGGTGATTTCAGCAGAGGCATCTAGTGGCGAATTCCAATAAAGTGGATTGCATAGAAACTTTCTGCATGACAAAATACATATACTATATAAGCCAACTTTCATGGTGATCAGTCAAAAGTCGATGTTGAATTGGTCATTGACAGGCTAGTCCGACGCAACCAGAACGTCAACAATATATATATATAGACATATTCACATATCAATGAAATTATTTGACATTATTAGCTATAAGTTTTAGAGAAACATATATCTATCTTTAATCAAATGGTAGTGCATTCAGGCGGTTCAGATTAATTATCTCTTTAATTCATGAATAAAATGAAACTCATTTTGAGGAGACTTCTTCTTAAGACTGATTCAATCGACTTTAGTGATGCTCGATATATATCGATACATAATAAATATCAATATTTAACCCTCGATATATCGAATCAATCCAATATAATCAAACCATCTGATCTCGAATACTGATTATCGTTATATCGTACCGAAAACTCTCGAAATTTTTAACACCCAAAATTAAATGAAAACCCCAAAATGAGTGACAATGGGAATTCTGCTGCATGCCACTGTGACTATCGACTACTTTACTGAGTCTACAGAAGGCCAACAGGCTTAAATCTGTCAAGAACAATATCGAAATAATTTTGCTTGATTCAAGCATGATTGGCCCTGTGTGGCAGTGATTAAGTTCATTTTGATAATTTTGGATCAAGCCAAATTTATTGATGTCGTTCTTGATTGATTCAAGCATGATTGACGAAGTGTTGGCCATATAATTAAGAAGCTGAAGCAGTACCTTTTAAGCACCTATGTCGTATGCAGTTTGGCCTTTACTCTTTGAATAAAAATCTTATAAGTCTATAAAATGCGTTGGAAATGTAATCAAATACAAATTACATACGATATATCGGAAATATCGATATTTGTTTTCGATGTATTGCAACATTCGATATAAATATCGATATATAGTTCTAATTGAACATCCCCAATTGACTTGTATTTCTAACAAACAGTACAGTACTGTGCGTACAGTATCCATTAGTCCATAAGATTGAATGTTCATAAATTTTTCTATTTTTAAATTTAATATTTTTTTTCTTCATTTTGATTATTTTATATTTTTATCTTTTAAACGCATGTTGTTTTCTTTAATGTTTTTGATTATTTTTATTATGTTTTTATATCGAAACTGACAGTTTATTCATAAATAAATCAAAAACATGTTGCTTGTTTTCATTATGTCTGTCAGACATGAAATCTAGTACTTTTGTTATTGTATATTTCTGTTGATGAAACTTTAAAGCGACTAATTGTATTTCAAAGAGTTAACAAATATATGTAGAAGTATATTGGATAAAGGATAGTTTTTATGATAATTTACTTAATTGATATCATGAAGCTAAAGCAACCAAATTATGTTATTACTAAGAAAATACTAGTAATAACATAATATTTTCTATTGAAAATATCCCAAGTTAATGATAATTAATTAATTAATTAATTAATATTATTTAACTTCATATTAAAATGTAATCTGAAACTATGTGGGCAGCAACTTGATAATAATTTCACTTTTAAAACTAACTACAATACACATATTTATTCATTGTTGTTGATGATGTTGATGTTATCAAAGTTTGTTGTTGTTTGCTACTTTCTTTGCTTTCTTTGCTGTGTATACTGAACTTTGTAGTTGTTAATGATGATGATGTTGGCATTGTTGCTTCATCCAAGAATGTTGCCTTGTAGATGACTTGATAAACGTGGTAATGTTTTCATGTTTTCATACTACGCATGATTATGCGTCAGTCATGTGTGTCGACAACAACAATTTCCCTGCAACATGCATGCAACTACTACTTACTTATGATACTATAGCAAGATACTACAAACGCATACAGATACTCAAGCTCACGCATACGCACTTAGCAACATGTGCATTGCAGTTACTTTAATTTACTTGTTAATTACAATAAATACTTTTCTTAACTTTTTGTTTTCACCTCCACCAAACTACTCTTCTTTTTTTCATTTATTTTTTTGTATTTATTTTTGTTTTAATTTCACTTTTTGTTTTCCTTTTCCTTTTTTTTTTTTGTAATTCTCACACGTTTGTACTATGTAGTACAATGCAACTCAACTTTTTTAATTATGAATCTTGTGAATTGAGCAATCTGAACTCACTCAGTCACTCACTTATTCATCACCCTTTTGCTTTACCCCAGCTCATTATATTAACTCCTACATCATTACATCGTCAGTCAGTAGCAATGATTGTGCTCTATGACAACATGTTGAGCTTGTGAGCTTCATTAAAATCAGAAATAAAAGGATGCTGCAGATACAATATTACTGAAGTAACGTAATGCAATGCAATGCGGCAGCGCATTGCGGCATCCATGAAATTAAGGAAAAACTGCGTAAATGTTTGCGATTTTATTAAAATATAATTGTATTTCGAATGTTGCAGTGAAGTCAGTCAATGCATTCATCATGATGAAGGTTACGTATGAGTATTCGTCTGGGTGTATTTGTGTATTTTATATCTGTGCATGTTATGTCTGTTCAGGCATTCGTTAAAGGTCGAAATTCTTACATTTAATTGGAATTGATTCAATATTATGCAACATGCTTTTTAATCCAGGGATCAACTACTGCTAAAAGGAAAGTCATTTCACTGTGATTAATCAGATTTTCCTTTTCCACTTATTGAGAAGAGAGTTTCCTTGAAAAATGTTTACTATACAGCAAGTAAATAAGTTACAATAATTGGCTTTATTGTTGTTAAGGTCAGGTTCGTTAGGTTCATCGCTTTTCAGAATATATTTCATTATTATTCATTTTATGTAGAAAAATTTAACATTGAAAAAACCAAAAAATGAGTAATGTTGAAGAAAATGTCTGTGAAATCCAAAAAAAAAGCAGTACAGAAAAAAACAAATATCCTAGTTTTATAAAGAACTAGCTGACCCGACAGACATCGTTCTGTCAAAAGCTCTTGGACTATGGCAGTCCCACAAACTGATCTTTTCAGGTCAAGTTGTGTTAATGGCATTACTTATCATGACGTAATGACATCCTCAGTTATCAGTAATGGTAACCAGAAAAGATAATTGTGTTAAAATCACCACTCTTGAAACGTCGGAACCAGTATTGGCAGGTTTAAATTGATGAAGCATGCTCTCTGTAAGCCTCACACAGCAGCCAATGTCTTTCTGCTGCACTTTTCTTCAGATGGAAGCAAAATACCAATGCTTCCCGCGGCACAAAAGCAAAACTTTATTCTAAAATGTTTTAAAATGATGAAGCTTTCACATAAAGTTAGTTCCAATATGGTCTGGTATACTTAAACACTTCTGATGCCCTCTTTTGGAAATCCTTTAAAACTTATTTGTAAGCCCAATTACTTTTCTTTTTTTATTGACAATAATGCACTCAATATCACCTACTGGCATGCCGGTGCTAGCATGTTCATTTCCGGTTCCATACAAAATGTGTGAGTAAATGAATTTTATTAATTTTTCCAATGTTTTACAGTCATTCTGCTATTCGGAAGCATAATAATTCAACTAATCAAAGATCATAAAAATCGGTCCAGCCGTTCTTGAGTTATTATGTAATGAAGTAACCAACTCGACCTTGTTTTATACATATGTCAGTGGCAGATTATCCTCTAGGCAAACTAGGCATGTGCCTAGGGGCGCCCGGTTACAAAGGGACTCGAAAGGTGTTCAAGGAAATAATAAATAAAAAAATATCTAATGAAAAAATATTTTTCGGCGGAAATTAGAGAAGTGTCAATGAGGTTAGCGGACTGGCTTTAAGTGAGATACAAATCCAATCAAAATTAGTAGTACCCCTAAAAGCCTTAATAGATTTCTGTCCAAATTCTTCAGATTTGATTTGTTTTTAGATATTTGCAACATTTTCCTTATAGAACGTATCCAAGGACTAGAGGTGGCAATAAAACCTTTCATCGGTAAAAAATAAATAAAGTAAAAAGTGATTTTTATAGACATAAGTCTGCCTTCCTTCTTTTATATTTTAAAAATTCGATTTACACATCCTTTTCACATCTTTTTTCTTTTTTTTTTTGTTTGCTATTAATTGACAGTCCTTTGAACTCTGTTGCTATCGACAATTGGCCTTTACAACTTTATTGGCAACAAAAAATAAAAAGATGTTAAAAATCCCAACCGCAAACAAATTTGCAACATACAATTCAACAGTCTACATTCCACACACAGCAGCAGAGTTGAATATTAAATAAGATACAAACGTGTGGCGGTGCCACACACGGACACGCGGACTCATTTTGCTGCGGGTGTATATTTTATCAGTGCACAACCGCATAACACCTGCCACAATAAAAGATGCAACCAGGCAATCATTGAATAAGAAATAATAAAAAAAGACAGAAGAGAGAAAAATGACCAGAGCAAAGAACAAAATGTTCAGGTAAATAAATGACTTGGGCTTGGTGTGAAAATTGAAAATGTGAAAAAAAAAACCAAGTGAAGAAAAACTGATTAACAATAACGAATTAATTAAATGTCGAAAGCATATTGAATGAACTTGAACAGTTACAGTATGCAATACAATTTTGTAGGAAGGGAATTCATATTAAGTATACGCCTCACTGAGCAATTCACACATTATAAATGCAGTAACCCCAAAACTTCAATGTATTGTATCAACACTTGTTCTGCATTAATAAAATATTTAAATTTTGAATTAATGTAAAATTTTGTTTAAACTTTGGGAAATTGTTTAATTTTTATTTTTTTATGTTAAACTCACCTCAATGCGCCAAATTTCCAAACCGGGTGAGCGACCCGCATTTGCGAAAACTGAATTCATGATGCGTCTGGCTGGTGCTTTACCACCACTTTGTGGCTGAATCTGTGATGTAGGAACGGCAGAAAAGGCGGGACGATTATTTATGGTGCCGGCTGAGCAAATAGTAACAGCGATGGCAAACACCACAAGAAAGCTAAGCGAACGAAAAACGAATGAAAATAAAAATTAAATTGATATAAATAAATTAGGAAAATTATATTTATTTTTCTAACAAGAAAACGAAACATAAATTTACAAGACTAGAAAATTATATGTCGCACGCGTTGAATTTGCCAAAATAAATACTAGAATAAAAACCAACCAACTTGTGTGCTTTGCGTCAACTGTTTGTAGACAGTTTTATATCTTTTGCTATTACATACGATACTATGGTAAATACGAGTATATGGAAAAGACGACAGGCGTTTTATTGATTTAAACAAAGTGTGACATCATGCTAGCGTATCCCTCAACTACTCTCCTGTGTCAGTCAAGTACAAAATTTTACATTTTCTCGTAATTAAAAATTATTACTTACAGAAATTATAAACAGAAAATGTGTTTTTCCCATTGACGTTTTCTTGTCAGCGAAATATGGAAAATCATTTCCATGAAACGCAATTATCTTCGGTATTCAATGTCACAAATATGTTGTACGTATTGTAGATAAAAACACATGTTTTATTTACTTTTGTACAGTACATACAATTTTGTTAATTAGTAAAACCAAAAAACTCAATGAAAGACATGAATTTATGAAAATCCAAAAGTTTTAGTTTCAGTTTTCTTTGGAATTTGATTCTTTCCATACGCCCACGAACGAAAACCTTTATCATTGACAGCTAATAAAATCAGGCAACACCTTAACAAAATTGCTACACATTCGTGTGTATATTGTATTTCTATCTACTACTTATTTTACTTTATTCATTGATACACACAATCATCCTCACATTGTGCCTCAATATGTTATTCATATGATGTTGATAATGACTAAAAGATACAAAGTGTTTCTTTTTATCTTTTCTCTGCATCATAATCATCGTCATCATCATCATCGTCTAAGCAAAGCAGCGGAAGAATATGCAGTATTCAATGTTTATACAATATTATAATCAGATAATAAAATGTTCATATTTGTGTTTCTGTTTGTTTGTTTGTTTGTATTTATAGTTTTACAGTTGTATACGACGAGTCTCTATATGCAATTAGCACTTAATTAGTCAAATAATTTACTCTTTTGTGCTTAAAAAGTGCTGAATTGAATGTGTTTTTCTATATTTCTTATTTTATCTGTCTGATACATAAATACTACAGACTATAGTAGATACTTAGGTACATAAATGGAATGATACGAACACAGGCATTCATCATCAGTTAACTACACAAGTTAGAGATACATGGAAAATGAAAGCGTTCATTCATTATGAGTCACTTCATATTAAAAGGCAATTCATGTTTGTTGCGATTTGAAATAGAATACTCAGGAAATACCATATTTGTGGTTTTAGTTGATTGGCTCTTACACTTGTCTCTGACGTAGAAATCAACTACTGAAGTAGTAGTTTCTATGAATTTTAGTATTTTCCAGTTTCTAAATCTTAGAAATGAATTTACAAATGCTTCTTTTAAGCATTATAAGTTCCATTCTATGATTATTTTGTAAAGAGAGATTTAGAAACTCATTTTTCTGGATAATGTATGAGATCTTTTAAACTACAGACTTGGATGTATGATCCCAAAATAACATATAAAAAGAGAATAAAATGAAACCCTATCAAATTTGTATAAGGCTTTATAGATTTTGTACAGTAATCTTAAGTTTATTAATTAATAAAGTGATTTTAAACACGAAAAATAAGTTCCTATAGTCTATGAGAAATATCATAGGAGCTATTTATATCCACAATATATAGGCCTCATTTATAGTGAACTTAATTTCTTTGATGTTGTTATTTTCTAAGACTTATATAAACATTTCATTTGGTTGATTCATTTGTCTATCATATTAAGTAAGTAAGTAGTATAGACCTTTGGTGCAGAAATAAATTCAAAAATTCCACAATAAGATTGGTAATCAAACTGTGGGAATGATATAAATAAAACGTTAACCAACTTATGACTTAATATTACAGTAAAATCTTTAATTGATCCAGTAACAAGTGTTGTAACTAAAATTTTTAATGAATTGTTTGTCCTTCTCAACATACATTAGGAATACTTAACTGTCATTTTATTGAATATTTTATTCATTTTTAAGAAGGTCATTAGATGGTCTAGATCTTTAAGCATTTCTGTTTTTATTTACACCTTTAGCCTCCCCATCTATTTAATTATGAACGCAATTATATTGTCAACTGATGCATGTCTCTCTTTAAATTTTTAATGAGATAAACATTTAATGAGCTACTTCTACTACTACTACTGAAGAGAACAAAAAATAAACTAAAATAAACAAAACTAAACTAAACTGCAACTAAACTGAATAATAAATAAAAAGTAAACTTGAACTATATAATTTCCAATGCATCAATACAAAGTAGATTCATGGTGGATACACAGTAGATACAAACTTGATACATTGTAAATATATAGATTAAATGACCTTGAATTTTTTTACTGAAAAAGGCAACCAAAAATGGAATACAAATATAAAAAAAAAATAAACAAAAGATTAAATTAAAAGTTTAAACAATTAACCTTCATCATGAATCATGCCTTAAAAGGCTATTTTAGTGATATTGAACTATAGAGCAATTCTATATTTTTGTTACGTAGATTACTTGTGCTTTACTGATGGGATCCTGAAACTATTTTGAATATAAAATTCTGAAACAATTAACCTTCATCATGAATCCTGAATCCTGACTTATAAGGCTATTTAAGTGAGATGAAAGTATAGAGAAATTGTATAGTTTTGATATACTTTCATTTACTTATATATGTATCTGAATTTGCCATACTGAATGGGGGGTCCTGAAATTGTTCTTAAAATTATATATTCAAACAATTTACTTTGTTATGAATCATGTCTGAAAACTAACAAATGTTGTTGATTCAGACAGAAAAAAAGAATCTATCCCTAAAACGGCAGTAGCATAGATAAATTATATAGTTTTAGTATAAACTCTAGTATATGGGATTACTTGTGCTTTAATGCAAATCCTGACACTGTTTTGAAGCTTAATCAAGCTTGAACAACGGAAATTCATTATAATTATGAATCATGCCTTAAAAGATAATTTAAGTGCTGAGATTGAAGTACACAGAACTGCTTTTCAAATTTTAATACGTAAGTATATGTAAGCACAAATCGGGGGGTCTAAGATTTCTTATGCTTTGCCTCATTGAGGACCTGAAATTTAGAGTACACACTTTGAATATTACAAAAGTAATTTAAACTAATTGAAATATAGAGAAATTTTATACTGTTGGTAATATAATGATAATTGTATATCTGATATATGATCCGAAAACTGTTTCGAAAGATTCTTTCTTTTATTTTTAGACTAATTTTATTAGCTAAACAATTTTGGTATATCATTCATTAAATTTGTAAATGAACGGATAAACACACACAAATAATGTAATGTACTAAGAATTTGGTTTATTTACTCAATGAATTACACAGATTTTCGTTGGGATTTTATTTACTTAAAACCTGATTTGGATTCATTTATTCACTCACTTTTATGTATCTTTTGGTTAAAAGATTATTTTTGCTTAACAAATTTAACACTTTTATTTCAAGTATTTTTTTCTTATTATTCCGAAATTCTGTTAATACTATTATTTATCAGAATATTTTCTTAATGAACTGATCGCTTGAATTACCTGAAGATCACTGGATTGTTCATGTTGAGTTTTGTTCGCATTTCTGCTTCGTTCCGATTGTTCTCCAAAAAGCGTTTTAATTGCTTTATTTTTACTAGCTTTTGTGCTTTGTTTCGCTTGTTTCTTTTTGTTTTATCGCTCTGTTTATTGTTATAGCAGTGCTGTTGTTGTTGCTTTTTGCAGTTTCTTCTTTCTTTTGTGATAAAATTTATTTCCTCTTAAAACAAACAAACAGACGCCGGTTGATTCAGACCCGAGAGAGAGGGAGAATTTTGCGTGCGTACGCTCTCTTTTTGCTCTCGTTTACTCAGCTTTTGGTAAACTTTTTTGCAAGCTTCAATGAAAAATTAATCTGAAAAGAAAAAAACATAAAATGAAAGAGTAAGTTAGCGAATGATTGAGAGAACGAGAGAAAGATCATTTGTCATGAATTACGATGAGTTGTGCTTTGTTTGTTTATTGTTTATTACATTGTTGATTGATATGGCGAGGAGAGCAAAATGCAGTTAAGTCTTTTTACAAAAATACAAAATGATAAATTAAATAATAACATTAAATCATTGACAGTCAATGCACAATGAAGTGCATTAAACTTTAGGCAAATATTATTATGATGAACAACACACAATATCATACCCTTCTTTTCAACTTTATAAAACTATTGTAACATACAAAAAAACCAAAATTTATTACCTCACGAACTTTGTCAATGTCAATGACAATGAACACGAAAATCAACCAAAAAAGGTTTGAAGATGTCATATTGTAAGGATTATTGGATGCAGACGAAACACAGACACAAAAAATGATGGCAAAGCAATTGCATCTCACTCCGAACGCTTGAGAGCCATTGAAAAGATACAAAAGGTTGGAAAAAGGGTTTCACATGAACTGAGTGAATAACAGATGGAAAAGCGAAAATCTTTGTGTTTAAATGCTGCTTCAACGCCTCGAAAGAAACAGAATTTGCATCGGGTGGTGACTGGCAATGAAAAATGGTTACATTTTAAGAATCCTAAAGGCAATAAATCATGGTTAATGCGAGGACAATCATCAACATCGAGTGCAAGACCGGATGACTTTGAGAAAAAAACAATGCTGTGTGAGTGTCGGGTGCTTCGAGCTTCCCAAGCCTGATGGAACAGTTAATACGAAACACTACCGGCAGCAAATGATCAATTTGAATCATGCATTGATTGAAAAACGACCAGAATGGACTAGAACACATGGATAGAACTAATTCTGCAGCGAAACAATGCTCCTGTACATTCAGCCAAACTGGTCAAAGGTACCCTTTTCCATTGTTATTTAATTCTAATTTCTTATTGCCCGCATCGGTAAAATTACAAATAATTGGGTAAAAGCAGGTAGCCCTGGTTTTTATTTTTTATTATCTCTGCCATTTCATTTCTAGGTAAAGTGGCTTTAGGAATCTTATACTTATGATCTAAGGAATATCTGGTGTTTTTTTCATAATTTTCTATTCACATATGTATGTGTTTGTTTTTGAATAATGTGAGTTTCAATTGTCAGTCTACATATTGTTTGGGCCGTTTTAAAAACTTATCTAGTTTTTCTATATTCAATGATAACCATCTCGAGCTTTATCTCTTGAATTTATGCCTAAGTGTAGGACCATTGTGTATTCACCAGACTTGGCTCCTTCAGATTATCATTTGTTTTCACTGGCTGAGCAGCGTTTCACAATACATATTCGATGAAGTGGAAGAATAGCTTGGTGAATGGATGTTTATGATGAAGGATGAAACTTTCTTTTGGAAAGTGCATCATTAAAATTCCTGAACAAAATGTGTATAAAGCGATAGAGCCGATAATTTGAACAAAAACTCTTTTGCCATTATTCTTAACTTATTGTCTATTTTCAACACATTTTAAACTTGTACACCTGGTATGCCATAAATTGTTACTTTTTAAAAATCTCATGTGTTTTTTATTTTTTCTCACTTGAAATTTCTAATAAATTTACCTTGATCATCAACACACACACACACCGACTCACACAATGCGATCATTAAAAATTTTGCCTTTTACTTGGAATAGTAAATCATTAAAACAATAACAACAGTTACTGTAGATACATGTAGGTAAAAAAAACCGGTGTACTTACAATTAAAATACAACAATATAAAAACAACAATACCAACCAACTATATAGCGATCTCATAACTCTGAGGACAATTCATTAACACATTTTATATCATAGTACTACTTATGATGCAAAAAACATCGTCAGCATCAAAAACACAATAAAATGAATAAAAACAAAACTACACTTACTGCAAAAAGTTTAACAACAAATCAGTATGTATTACAAAAACAAGTACATACAAGGTACTAAATATACATTTTTCGGAATCATACATTTGATGAGATACATGTATTATTAAACATCTTTATCAATGAATCATGACTTGACTTTATGGCAATCTGTTGATTACACTTATCTGTAATTTTGTTTGATTATGATGAGTTAGTTTTTGTTCACCGACCAACAGATTTCAAACCCTAGGCAAATCGAAATTTTCGAGGTCAAGGTCAGGTATGAGATTTCCTTTACTCGACTATGATATATTTTGCTAAATTTTGATAAAATGGTAATAAATGTCTTACAATGGTAATTTATTTATTATTAAATTTGTATTTTGGAAAAGAAATTTTCTCATATTTATGGTAAGAACTTATTTGCATTCTGAACTTATGCTGTTACTTTTTTCTGGCTAAAATTTTTGGTCATAATCAGAAAGTGTTTCTGTTTAATATGCCAAAAGTGGTTGACACACATTTTTTGTTGTTGAATATTATTTTGGTTATTTATTTTTGTATACTTTCATCAAATTATTTTTACACAATCAAGACCTATATAACTTTATAAAGATTTTATATTGCAAAGTGGATTATATGGTAAATATTCTGTCCCCTTTTAAGAAACAGTAAGAAACTTTTCAGAGAAACTTAAGTTAAAAGTTTTATAATCTTGAAAAAGGCCAAGCAATATACTTTAGTTGAACAATTACATCTTAATTTCATTAAATTCATTATTAAAGGTTATAGAGCAATTCGTAGGTAAAAGATTGATCACTCCAATGATCTTTGTTAACAAAATATTCTTTAAAAAAAAAAAGATGATATAATTTCGTATCAATATTCAGGAGGCATAAATAAAATAATGATAAATTGTCTTTAATTTTTTTTTAACAATTTTTCTCTTCACAAGAAATTTCAGCAAAAAAAAACCGAAAATAATAGTTTTATGCAAAAAAAAATAAAAAATGGTCTGAGGACGTGCGAGCATTAAATTCAAATAAATTTGAGAAAAAAATAATAGATTTCCAAAACACCGACAGTTTTATACCTTTCATACAAATGGACTATATGATATACACGTAACAGTATATACAAAGATTTTGAAAATAATTTTAAAAATCTTAAAAAATAACAAAAATTCGAATGATCAATGGATGACAATCAATCAATCCTGTACAAAGAAATATTTTGAATAGTTCTACTTAGTGAAGATCCCAAAATAAGACAATAGTTCAAAGACAAGATATACACACATATATCATCTTTCTAATTTGTAAGATTAGACCTTTTTTAGAACGTGTCTTTTATGAAATGTTTCGTTTCCATTACTTGAGAAATACAAAAGTTCTTTAACTAATTATCTTGAAATTACAATATGTATAAAAAATATTGATCCGATTTATATAATTTTTACAAATTATGACAAGCTTTTATCTTTCTAACAAAAGAACTTGGGTAGAAGAATAGAGAAGCAAACATGCCTTTTTTAATGTGTTTCTTATATCATGACAAACTGATCATACCATTCTCACTATGAGTGAAAAGTATTGACTTGAAATACTTAAATACTCAATTTAAGTCAGGGTAAATTTACAACAATAATAACAAAAGTGTGTATTTGTTAACAATTAAATACAACAACAAATAACAACAAAAACTAATTTGTTATTATTTAAATCAAAGAATACAAAAAAACTTTAAGCGACGCAATTGAAATCTATAGAAATTCTGATTTATTTTATTTTACATATTTTATTTTCTGAGAATTATATATAAATTATATTATGTATATCATGACCAAGTACATACAGATACGACATATACATACATACATATATATTGTATGTGCGCTTGAGGTTACAACCCAAGATTAGTTGGAATTGAAATTGATAAGATTTATACTTTATATGTACCTATGTATGTACTATGGAGGGAGAATGGAACCAAGAAGTATGCATATCAATTACTTGTGACTTCTAGAATTCATAAGAATTATTATAAAAAAAGGAGTAAATATCTATAGAATTTGATTCAAAGACTATGATACTTATGCTTACATGGCCAATTTAAGCTGAAAAGACTAATATGAACCAATTTGATAAGTCTTCTTTTCTTTCTTTAAACTGTCTTCTCACTTGAAAATTGATGATCTCACTTGACCTATTAATATTTGACTTTATTTAGTTAACCACCCACAATTTTTGACTAGAGAACTACTCACATTAATGATCTCAATGATCTTATTGAGCTTATTGGACTACACAAATGATTTATACTTTGAATGTTTGAAAGGAGAGTGGGATCAAGAAGTATTGGGTTGTTTACAATGACGTCATGTAACAACGATCATGGGGTAAGAAGGATGCACCGCCTCCAACTACCTCAAAGGTTATTATTCACCAGAGGAAAGTCCGTTTGTGGGATTGGACAGGTATCATTCACTTCTATCACATCCATTCGCAAGTGTACTGTCGTCAGCTATCCAAAGTGTACAATGAAATCAAAAACAAGCATCCTGAACTAGACAATCGGATAAATAAATTTCCATTTTCTTTGCCAAGTATATTTTCTTTTCAAAAACTTGTTCCCACTTAAAAATTGATGACCTCACCGACCTCTTAAGCTTTTGAAAATACTTCACACAATTTATTGTATTGGATCACCCACAATTTTGCGACTTAACAGAATTCGGCACAATTATTCTTAATTAAAAGTTGATCTCAATGACCTATTAAGCTTCACTTAGATATGGTATTTTAATTGACCACCCACGATTTTAGACTCAAGAACACTAATGTAGTACATTCGGTACTTTCTAAATTTCACTCACTCACTCATCAATTCGAATTACCAATTGAGACTAATAAAATTGTTTGAAATTTTCAACAATTCTACATACAACATCGAAATTTACATATCATTTATTATGTAAAACGTAATTATACAATAATTATAGAAGTTGATTTAAGGTAATCAAGCTTTAAAACTTTAGTAATCATTGATCAACATAAAGATACTACACTATAGTATATGCATGCATATCCAGTACCTCTGGGAAACTTTTTATGTACTACTATTTGTTTATTTTGTTTTATGTGTTATTTGTGTTTGCAAAGTTGCCGCAATAAATTTAAGTAGTATGTTGATCTACGTAAAGAAGAAGCTGCTGTACCTGGACTAGAGTGTTGACCTGATCGCGAAACGCAAAAAATTATAATAAAATTGAACAAATAACTTCCGGCTAGAGTAAAAAAACGCGTTCTTACTATATAGCACACACAAATTTGTGTATTTGTATGAAGGAGGAATAAATAAGATCGATCGAATGGCACAGAATTGAATAAAATATACAATACAAAAAATATATTATTTAAAGCACGAGTTGCGCGTTTGCCAGAGCGATTTACGGCACTGAAACTCAAAACGGGCTCAACGTGAGATTTTATATGAATGAAGACAACGAGAGACGACGCTCTGAACTCAGACAAGTTGAGCTCAAGTTGTTGACGGTTGCAGCGCAGTCAACAATTTCCACTTGAATTTGAATACTACAAATAATGAAACCCTCTGGCAGTAAGTACATTGATAAGCTGGAGGTGCAAAGGGAGGATACTCTTATCAGTGGCTTTTGTTTGTTTCGTCGCAAATTGTAAACACAAATTTCAAGATACAGAATTTTAAAGAAATGAAATCAGTTCCAAGAAATTTTCGGCTACAAAATTCTCTTGTATTTTTCATTGAACCATCATGCAATGATCATCATCATCGATTGTACAAAAAAAGTACTTACTTAAATTAAAATGTATCTTAAAACTAAACTTAATAATCGGCTGCCGTATTTGAAAGATAATCGCGTCGTCCAATATTTGAAGCTTGTTTGCTTTGTACTGCCTCCAATTTGGGACATTCAGTGATGCGATGACCCAAACCGCCACAATAACTGCAACCATGAGAGTCGCCCAAATCAAGATGCTCTGCATCGGGAGCCAATTCATCCAGGAAGTCGGGTACAATTTGTTTAGCTTCCAGCAGTAAATGCTTTAAATCAAGTAAAACTGATGGCTCCGTTGTTTTATTAATCATTGTGGTAGCAAGGCCTTTAGTATTGGAACGTCCAGTACGACCGATACGATGGACATAGTTCTCAATATCATCAGGCATATCATAATTGATGACATGTTGTATATTGGAGAAATCAAGACCTTTCGAAGCGACATCTGTGGCAACTAGAACATCCTTTTTGCCTTCACGATAAGCATCGACAGCACGTGAACGTTCCTCTTGATCTTTGCCACCATGTATGGCCACCGCTTCAACACCCTTGAGTAGCAGATATTCATGTATGCAATCGACATCTTGTTTCTTCTCAGCGAATATGAGAACTGGTGGTGCAGTCTTCTGGAGGCATTCCAACAAATAAACCACTTTTGCCTCTTGTTTGACATACTCCACTTCTTGTGTGACATTCATAGATGCTGCACCGGCACGACCCACATTGATGGTAATCGGTTTAACCAAAGCGGAACGTGCAAAGTTTTGAATCTTCTTAGGCATAGTAGCTGAGAATAGTAATGTTTGTCTTTGTCCTCTAAAGAAAGAGAATATTGTACGCACATCTTCTTCGAAGCCCATGTCAATCATACGATCAGCTTCATCCATGCATAGATAACGACACATGTTCAGTGTAAGTATTTTCTTGTCGAGCATGTCCATGAGGCGACCTGGTGTAGCCACCACAATGTGTACACCACGTGAGATAACAGTCATTGCCTCCGATACAGGCAGTCCACCAATTGCAAGGCATGAACGTATTTCAGGCATGCCTTCTTTCTGTAAATGACGGCTGTAGTGCAATATAATTTCATGCGTTTGTTTCGCCAATTCCCGCGAAGGACAAATGATGAGACCATAAGGACCTTCATTGCGTTCAAATGGTAGCCGGAACTCCTGCTCGAGAGCAAACATTATAATCGGTAGCACAAAGACAAGTGTTTTACCTGAACCAGTAAATGCAATACCAATTAAATCACGTCCTGAGAGAACTGTGGGAATGCCTTGCACTTGTATGGGCGTTGGTCGCTTAATGCCTTTTTCTGCAAGACCATTAAGTATTCCTTTGGGAAATTTCATTTCCTTAAAAGTACCAACTGGTGGACCCACATCAAAGCCTTCGACTAAAATACGTAAACTCTTACGTATACTTTCACGTTTCTCATCAGGCATGGCTGCTATATAACGTGGTGGCCGCCAACTAGTCTTGATAGGATCTTCATATTGTATACCCTTGGCTAATTCAGCCACACCCATGAGTGCTTTTTGTTGAGCTATACTTTCGAGAATTTTCTCTTCCTCACGCAATTGCTTTTCCACAGCACTAAGTTTTTTGGCTTCAGCAATTTTCTTCAGTTCACTGTGTTGATCCAACAAACTTATATTGTATTTGCGTCCCCAGGTTTCAGCATCATTAGCATCTTGGGAATCATTATCACCTTCATTTTCACTTGAAGATTTCGGCTGTTGTGCTTCCGATGAGAGTTGGACAATGCGACCCAATTTCATCATATGCTGTTTCTTGCGCTCCTTCACTGGCACGTATGGCACATAGTTATCATCATCATCCAGAGCAGCTTCCTCATCAGATGATTTGTGGACATCTTCACGACGATAACGTTTTATTGACGGAGCAGACATTGTTCTTTTTTTCAACTATTTCGATTAATGTAATTTCTTTGTTTACATGCGCTTTTTATAGCAAATGAAACGTTTGTTTATGTTTGCAAAAACAGCTGATTTCATTGAAACAAGTTGGCAGCCCTTGAAATACTAATGAATGACTATTATCACCCTGTGCTTAATACCCACCCTGTGTGTGCATACAGTCATTAGCATTTTTCACATTAATTAATTAAAGAAGATATATATGAAAGGTAGACGCAGAATTGTTTGTTAATTATTTGTGAAATAATCATTACAATTACCGTTCCATCATGTCTATGTCAAAGACAACAAACACTTACAATCGTCAGAATTGGGAAGATGCTGAGTTTCCCATTTTGTGTCAAACGTGTCTTGGTGATAATCCGTATGTGCGCATGATAAAGGAACGTTTCGGCAAAGAATGCAAAATATGCACGCGGCCATTTACAATATTCCGCTGGTGTCCCGGAGCACGTATGCGTTTCAAGAAAACCGAAATATGTCAGACATGTGCACGCTTGAAAAATGTGTGTCAAACTTGTTTGCTGGATCTGGAATATGGTCTGCCAATACAAGTGCGAGATGCTGCACTCAAGGTCGCCGACAACCTACCTCAAAGTGATGTCAACAAGGAATACTATATACAAAATATAGATGCTCAGCTTGCGGATACTGATGGCACAGAAGCTGCCGGTGCTGTGGGACGCTCTTTGGCTGCCAACGAAATGCTTTCCAAATTGGCGCGAACAGCGCCTTACTACAAACGTAATCGACCTCATATTTGTTCGTTTTGGGTGAAGGGAGAATGTAAGCGTGGTGAAGAATGTCCTTATCGCCATGACAAACCAAATGAACCTGATGATCCACTGTGTGAGCAGAATATCAAGGATCGTTATTATGGACGTAATGATCCAGTTGCTGAAAAGATAATGAAACGGGCAGCTTCATTGCCTACACTCGAACCGCCAGAGGATCGTAACATTACCACATTGTATGTGGGTAATTTGCCCGAAGAGATAACAGAACCGGAACTCCGTGATCAATTCTATCAATACGGAGAAATTCGTTCCATTGCATTGGTGCCACGTCAACAGTGTTCTTTTATACAATACACTAAGCGAAGTGCAGCCGAATTGGCTGCTGAACGTAGTTTCAATAAATTAGTTTTGCACGGTCGTAAGATAAGCATCAAATGGGCACATTCCCAGGCGAAACAAGGAGCTGTTAAGACAGATCGTCGATTTGATGTTACAGGCATACCACCACCAATAACGAATGCCCCTAGGAATCCAAATGATTTCTTTAACTTAAGACAAGAACAGGTTAATGTTATGCCAGCAGGCATGAAATTACATCAATTGCCACCAAATCTTGTGCCTGCCGCAGCCTATCAGATGTATTCACAACCAACGTACGCGGCACCATATTCAATACCAAATGCAGGACCATCTCCCCCAGTGAATGCTGCTAGCACTTCAGCTGCTGCTGGTAATCCCGCCGGTGGTGGACCACCAGCAAGCATTCCTCGCAGAAGCCTTGATGCGATACCACCGCCACCAATGGGTATCGTTGGTGGCCAAATGCACTACCCAAGCCAGGATCCAAGTCGCATGGGTGCAGTGCAAAAGTAGTTGTATTTTATACATGATTTAGGATAGAAATCTGATTTAAAAAATTTAATAAAATTGATTGCCAATTGTTTGGGACAAAGACTAAATAGAAAAACAAATTATGGAATCTTTTTATTTTATTATTAATGGATTAGGATAACACATAATTACCAAATATAATCTATCGGTTCCACCGACATGAACAAAATCATATTAACTAATAAGAATTTGTCCAAGTTTGAGTTGGAGGCAGTGCCCCAGAGCTGTATGTCATAAGTCAACACCGGTGTGTGGGTCAATCTGTTTCCTATTCAATTTTGTGTGAGGCTGCCAAATTATCCTTCTATCGAGTGTTAATCCAAGGTATTTTGCTGTTCTGTTTGCCGAAATCATATGTCCATTAAGGTTTAAAGCAGGGCAGCTCTTGCAAATCATGATGAAAATTACATTAATGGATATCTCTGTGCTCATGGCATCTTCTATGGTTCCACAAGATTTATCTGGTTCTGCAAAATATTTTAGGCTGCCCCTGGATCACTATAAGTAGCCAAAAAACCGGTATCATCTGCATTTGTATGTTGCAACCAAAATTCTTTCATCAATTGCAAGACTTAGGTAAATCAGCAGTGAAGAGCGTGTAGAGGATGGGTGCAAGCACACTACCCTGGGGTATTCCAGCTTAAATGTCTGATTCTTTATCATCGTATCTTATGTAAAAAGTTCTTCTATGAAGAAAGGCCTTCTATAGCAAGTAGTAAGTTGCCGGTAACATTGTTTTGAGTTTGTACAAGATGCCACACTCTGTCAAACGCTTGTCGTACATCCAAAAAAGCTTAAGAACAGTACTGTTGGTATTCGATTGTGTTGAGGATTTGTTAAACAACATGTTGACATTGCTCTGCGAATCTCCTGAACCCAAATAAGTATGTGATCTGAAATCATAAGCTTTTCGTCCAGTAGTGGCAATAATAGGGCCAAGAAAACTTGTTTTTCGAATATTTTAAAGAAAAATGCCAGCAGCCAGATTGGACGGTAGGAGCACAATTTTTGTTCGAGTTTCCCAGATTTGGTGATCATGACACACACTTCCTATGAGAGCATTATGGTAAACATGTAAAAATGACGAACATTTACTCATTTTTGCATACCACTGCATTATTTGCAAACAGTGTTTCCCAACCTTTTTATGGCCAGGGACCAATTTGATTGCATTATTATTAACAGGGACCACAAGGTTAACAAATAAACTGCATCAATCTAAAAATAAACATTAATCGCAAAATATAATTTTTACCAGACTATTCAGTATGCATCAATGAGATTTTTAAGGTTGCATTTTCTGTACAAGTTCTTGATTTTTTTGTATAATTTTTTTGGCTTAAAACTACACGTATATCATCACTTACTATAAATCGATTCCTGAACTTGTTTTGAATAGTCAGTGAAGCAGAAAATCCTTATTCGCTTAAATAAGTTGTGGGGAAATGCATAAAATAGCGGCTCATTGCGATAATTCGAATTTTAGTGTATAAAATTGCTTATTTACACCAAAACTGCTCCAAAGAATCAGATTCAAATGCGGCCTTACAGTTTCTATCATTAAACTCATCACGCAGTGAATACTTTTATAAGTTTGTCAAGAAGTTTGTAACACACAGAAGGAGACATCGCAGACCACATAAAGTATATATATTTGTGATCAGCTCGATGAGATGAGTTGATTTAGCTATGTCCGTCTGTCCGTCTGTCTGCCTGTATGCATGCAAAGAGCTAGAGAGCTGAAATTTTGCTCATAGGTTTCTTTTTACCATACGCAGCACATTTGTCAGCCGAATCGGACCACTGGGGGGGACCTCCCATACAAACCCACCTTTAAATAAAAGTTCTTATTAGAAAGTTTTTTGTTTTTTAACGTATCGAACTGAATTTTTTACACTATAAGTTTGTAATCTATAGCCATCAATCGTGTAAATTTGATGATCCTAGGTCTACCAGGTGGGGTACCTCTCATACAAACCCCCCTTTAAATTAATGTTCTTGTTAAAAAAAGTTTGTTGTTTTTTAACGTATCGAACTGAATTTGGGCACTATAAGTTTGTTATCTATAGCCATCAATCGTGTAAATTTGATGATCCTAGGGCTACCAGGTGGGGTACCTCTCATACAAACCCACCTTTAAATTAATGTTCTTGTTAGAAAAAGTGTTTTGTTTTTTAACGTATCGAACTGAATTTTGGACACTATAAGTTTGTTATCTATAGCCATCAATCGTGTAAATTTGATGATCCTAGGGCTACCAGGTGGGGTACCTCTCATACAAACCCCCTTTAAATTAATGTTCTTGTTAGAAAAAGTTTTTTGTTTTTTAACGTATCGAACTGAATTTTGGACACTATAAGTTTGTAATCTATAGCCATCAATCGTGTAAATTTGATGATCCTAGGTCTACCAGGTGGGGTACCTCTCATACAAGCCCCCCTTTAAATTAATGTTCTTGTTAAAAAAAGTTTGTTGTTTTTCAACGTATCGAACTGAATTTTTTACACTATAAGTTTGTAATCTATAGCCATCAATCGTGTAAATTTGATGATCCTAGGGCTACCAGGTGGGGTACCTCTCATACAAACCCCCTTTAAATTAATGTTCTTGTTAGAAAAAGTTTTTTGTTTTTTAACGTATCGAACTGAATTTTGGACACTATAAGTTTGTTATCTATAGCCATCAATCGTGTAATTTTGATGATCCTAGGGCTACCAGGTGGGGTACCTCTCATACAAACCCACCTTTAAATTAATGTTCTTGTTAGAAAAAGTTTTTTGTTTTTTAACGTATCGAACTGAATTTTGGACACTATAAGTTTGTAATCTATAGCCATCAATCGTGTAAATTTGATGATCCTAGGGCTACCAGGTGGGGTACCTCTCATACAAACCCACCTTTAAATTAATGTTCTTGTTAGAAAAAGATTTTTGTTTTTTAACGTATCGATCTGAAATTTGGACCCTATAAGTTTGTTATCTATAGCCATCAATCGTGTAAATTTGATGATCCTAGGGCTACCAGGTGGGGTACCTCTCATACAAACCCCCTTTAAATTAATGTTCTTGTTAGAAAAAGTTTTTTGTTTTTTAACGTATCGAACTGAATTTTGGACACTATAAGTTTGTAATCTATAGCCATCAATCGTGTAAATTTGATGATCCTAGGTCTACCAGGTGGGGTACCTCTCATACAAGCCCCCCTTTAAATTAATGTTCTTGTTAAAAAAAGTTTGTTGTTTTTCAACGTATCGAACTGAATTTTTTACACTATAAGTTTGTAATCTATAGCCATCAATCGTGTAAATTTGATGATCCTAGGGCTACCAGGTGGGGTACCTCTCATACAAACCCCCCTTTAAATTAATGTTCTTGTTAAAAAAAGTTTTTTGTTTTTTAACGTATCGAACTGAATTTTGGACACTATAAGTTTGTTATCTATAGCCATCAATCGTGTAATTTTGATGATCCTAGGGCTACCAGGTGGGTTACCTCTCATACAAACCCACCTTTAAATTAATGTTCTTGTTAGAAAAAGTTTTTTGTTTTTTAACGTATCGAACTGAATTTTGGACACTATAAGTTTGTAATCTATAGCCATCAATCGTGTAAATTTGATGATCCTAGGGCTACCAGGTGGGGTACCTCTCATACAAACCCACCTTTAAATTAATGTTCTTGTTAGAAAAAGATTTTTGTTTTTTAACGTATCGATCTGAAATTTGGACCCTATAAGTTTCTGATCTATATTCATCAAATATGTCAGTTTCATGATTCTAGGGTTACCAGGAGGGGTACCTCCCATACAAACACAAATTAAATGGCAAACTTTTAAAGAATAAATGTACAATAAAATTGCCACTCAAACTGGTGCGATGCTAATAATGGAAGGTTGGATGCAACCTGGAGGAGCGTGAAGAGTATTACATCTTTGGCATAGCCTTCTTTCTGGTTTTATCCTACTGGTTAATAGATGTCGCTTTCAATACTTTTCAACCAACTTGTATGTATTAGTGCTGAACGGCTATATTCTAGGAAGTTATGATTGTATTCATCATCAGCTAACATTTGTAGATGGCATTTTATGTTTTCTTGTATGCTTTCCCTAAAATTATCATACTTTATGCCGTCAAACAGTGCCTTTAACGTTGCGTTCCATATTTTAGCTCTTGCGGGCTACTGGTTGGGAATCACTGTTTGAAAGGAAATGTTGTGTCATGGTTGTAAAATGAAATTTTTACTTTACGCATTATAATGGTCCTCGCTTACTTGAATATTCCATAATCAAAGTTTGGAAATAAAAGCACGAAGTGCTCATATATTTGCAACGCCATCTAAATATCTGTTTCCCGAACTTTGCAATTGCAAGGTCAATTTATTTAAGTGTGTGATAATATGTAAATGTATACAAGATATTAGATCAGAAACTGCTCCAGTAAATAACTTAAAAACAACTCAACCGCTGTCCTAAGCTCGTATAATTCTTCCAGCATATTGCCTTTAGAAGACAAAGAAGGTTGTCATGGTCGGAGTCCAATTCAGTACTCATTTGTTCAAAAAGGAGCGTATTTAAGGCACTACTTTTGATTCGTGATCATAGGTGTAAGTGCAGTCTACGCAAGACAAAAGGAAACGTACCATTAACTGACCGGCAAGTGGCATATGGTTTCGCAAGTCACTTGTCATTCACCCCGTTCAAAGTTTGAAAACTTTTGCGTACCATATTTAAGCTCTTGCGGACTTCTGGTTGGGAATCACTGTTTTATATGAAATGTTGTGTCGTGTTTGTAAAATGAAATGTTTTCTTTACTCACGAAATGCAGTAGATTTCCATGCAAGTACTAGATTAGGGATAGGTGGAAACTAGTCAATCACCTCATCAATGCGGATGCAAGAACTAATTTCATTACCAAAGGCTTATGTAGGGGGGCTTAGACCGGCATTACACCGAAGCGAACAAATATGTTTTTGTTTTCGGTGGAAATATGAGTACATTATTTCTTATGACAGCGCACACACCAAAGGAAACAAATCGGAACCCATTGTTTTTGTTTTTGAATGCAATAATGTTCTCATGTTTCCACCGAACACAAAAACATGTTTGTTCGCTTCGGTGTAACACAGGCCTAATCGGTCTAATATAAAGATATGCTGTAATCTTTTAATGATTATTTCATTTTCTTTAATGTAGTTTCGAATTTATAATTTAAGAAATCTGGCAAACATCATAGTTGCTATCAAGGCTTTGTCTCTTAATCAAGATCGGCAATGCTCAATTATGATTATTTGGGTACATGGCGACTCTTGCTTTTTAGGTAATGTGATGGCGGGCTAATGTGCCAGAAAGAGATTGGCGCTGCCAGATTCTTTTGCTGTTATTCATATTTGCATTGTTCGACAAGATATTATTGCAGGCTTGGAACGATGCTAGAAGACATGCAGTAAGTAAATGTGCCAAGTTGTTAAATCATCCGAATATTCTAGCCCTGCTACCAGCACTTTGATTAGAATAGAGTTCAGATGATGGCGGTAACCTTAACGAGGTGCACTGCGACATTGGGCTAATGGCTCAAAAGTTGCATGCTCCCTCAAGACTTCTGTACTTAGCTGTGGAGATGACAAAGAATTTGAATCAACTAACTATGTGACTGCTCTGCTCAGTTTGTCAAATTTGCCATTGAGGGAATTTGATTTGTACGTTGATTCTTCGTATTGATACCAAAGACATCGGATGACTCTTGAGACCAACTAAGAATAACCAACCACCAGCTCCACTAAATTAAAGAATCGCAATGGAGTCGTAAGGCAACTGAGTAAACTCGTCCTTGCGGCAAGCTATGTGTATAACCTAACCAAAGCTTGGCTGAAACAATTTAGTAGCAAAAAGCATTGAGAAAACTATGCAAATTAGAACTTAAAAACCGAGTCCCTCGTTCCACAAAGGAACGCTCAGACATTGTTTAGGAAAGGGCGGGAGCTAGTTAAGAAGAAAAGTCTTAAAATTCAATAGACATACATAACTTTAATGATGACGCGTCTACTTTACTATGAGATACAATAACTTATTTAAAATACTCTTAAGATATGGATGTGTCTGGTACTTTTTTAATCAACTTCAAGAAAAGCAGTGTGTCCTGGAAAGAGATGAGCCTTCGAATCGGGTACTTGAATAAAATACCGATCACAATAGGAGGGATAGCGTTTCAAAAGAACACCGTTAAGGATTTGTTCATTCGATATTTTCTTCGAGATAATCAGACTACGTTTTTCACCATTACCAAAGCTACGGGAACGTAATCCAAAGCGACTCGAAATGCTGCAATTATTAAAAATTTTAGTCAATATTATATCCATGTATCATTTAGATATATAAACATACCTATGCAATGTAGCTCGATCCTGTCTGGTAAAGGTAGGTTCAAATTGCAGATCACGTATATCGTCAGATTTCTTATAATTCTGTAGAATGGATGTTAAATTTCCAGTTTCCAATGAACTTTCGGAACCTAAACCCAAACGATTACTCTTCAACAAATATCTATAACGAAAGAGTGAGTACATTAGAACCGATTGGTAAGAATACAAAAAAAAATAAAAATAACAAACGCACGCAACGGGATCTTCACGTCCTTGTTTTCGACGTCCCAGACCCCCACCAGTCCAACCCATTAGACGCATGATGTGATAACCCTTATTCGACGCATCCAGTATCTTGTTGTCTTTGGCAGAACTCTCTGGGTCAGTTTCCTTGGATACATTTATAACAACTTCGTTATTAATCTTCTGCACTTTTATGGTTTCATAGGTGGTACTTTTCTATGAATATAGAATACGTGTGTAATGAAAGATTGAAAGAAGGATGCCTATACTGAGCTCACTTTGATGCTATAACAATGTGTCTGCAACTCAATTAAAGCATTTTTATGGGCTGCAAGCTTTGCTTCTTTAACAGTTTCACCATAACCAGTACCAACAATGTTGCCATCTATTAAAATGTTTACTGATCTGTAGGAAGCAGGGAATATCAGAGTTAGTCAGACAGTTAATCATCATTAATCTCATCATACTCACTGTCCAAGGCTACAAGGCTCCTCAGAAACACGCTCGACGCATGATTTATTTAAAAGACTAGCCGAGACCTGGATACTATTACGTCCGTAATTGAGCATCATAATAATTTTCCCATATTTCAAGCCTTCAAATAGATCCAGTTTCTTGCTGCCATCACCAAAATAATGTGTTGGAACCATGTTAAACCCAATGGAACCCATGCCAGCTGTTATTGCTGCCACTGTACTTTTGTTCAGTTTTCTTTGAGTTTCAGATTGTGATGAAGACAATAATGCACCGCTGCCTCCTCCCATTTTGGAACGTCCTATTGCACGTAAGTATTATACAATATAATAAAAAAATCTCAATACATTTTTCAAGGCAAATTTTCAATAAATCAATTTTAATAATTTCTTAGATCTTAATACAATTCTTTAATTTAATTAGAAATAATTATTAAAATTAATCTTCAGACATTGAATTTACAAAAATTAATTTTGTTTACGTCTACCTTTGGCTCTTTGCTCGGCAGCATCGGATGCTGTGACAAATGTGCGCTTCAATTTGCTAGCACGATCCGCACGAAAGTCTTTGGCCACTTCCTGTGATAATTCACCCACAAGTCTCATGGTCTCCGCCGGATACCGGCAACCCAGGAATTCGATGTTCACGAATGCTTGCGCCAAGCACACAAGTCGATCCTCGCTGAACTTTCCTTTATGCGTGACCATGAACTTGCGGCGCAATGCCCAGTGTTCCTCGCTTTCATAGTCTGTTTTATAATCATCAATATCCCAGTTTGTATCCACATTCTCATCCGATGACACCAACAATGTTTCTTGTTTTTTCTCTTTTTCACCCGTCTTCTGCATCTTTGCTTTTGCTGGCTTATTTGCTTCAGAAGGTTGTTGGACACGGAGACGCTTCGACGGTGATGCCATTCTATTCCATTGAGTTGTTTCAGTCGCCTTTAATTGTTTACAACTGATTTCTGAATTTTTGTTATTCGCACAGCACAGCGCAACGTGATAAAAAAGTATCGCAACTAGAGATGGTGGATTCTTTACTCTAGAGCTGAGACAATTAACAGAAAACAGTGTTGCAAAGTGCCATTTATTGAGGTAAATGTTTGCCCCGTTTCAACATGAATGTTTGTTTAAAATTTTGTTCAAATCATTCCAAAAATAATGTTTGTTTAACCCAAGGTTTTCTATTAGCGCTGTGATGTACAGGAAGTTCTCAAAGTGCCATTGGGTGTGATCTTTTCTAATAACAAACGGTTTACACTTATGTGTACCCCAGCAGCATTAGGACAAACCAATACGTTAAATCTCCCCTTTTTTATTCCTATGGCCATCTAAGAAATGTTCATACCCAATTTACGATAGATAGTAGTACAAAAGTGATATCGCTTTTGGACCGTTTGCGACAGTGTTTTTGTGTCTTTTCTCGCGTGCCATAAAAACTGTTTTTCATCTCTTTTGCCTATTGTTTCTTATTCAGCATATTTATACCCGCAAAACTATCGTTAACAAGCACGTTATCTGACATAAAGCAAATGTTCAAGGAAAGTCCGTTTTCTACCCGCAAAAAAACCTGGTTTCTGTGCCCGTTTGCCATAGTGAAAACGGACGTCCGCTCAACATTCGCTGCTTGATCCACTGGGTAATGGAACCCAAACTGTGTGACATTCATGCCGTTTTTAAAGTTGTATAGCCAGCCACGAGGATATTCACATCCTAAACTTATATTTAGTCTTGAATGAAAGAATTTAGTCTTTTCCAATATCATTGAACTGGAAATAGCGGTTCCTTTAAAACATTCTTGGCGGAACCATTCATATGGCGCAAATTGGTTTTTTGACTCTAGTGCACTTTTTAAAGTTTTTCAACTTTGGTAGCCAATAACTTGACTATACAGTACATTACAGGAGATGTTCCACAGGGTAGTTGTTTTAAGCCAGTCCTGTACACATAGTTCACTCGAGATATGCCAATGCCAACAGATGATAAGTTTCTAGTTGCTACTCATGCTGACGATACAGTATTTTTTGCTTGTGATACCTCAAGCGATCTAGTTGCTGCTGCCTTTCAAAGAGCTCTAGATGAATTCGAAACTTGGTGCAGAGGATAAAACATTAGTATTAATATTGCAAATTCGCAGTATTGTTTTTTTCCACAGCGCTATAAACGCTGTCCACCAATTATTCTGAACGTCAATCAAATACCCCAAAAATTATCAATTAAATACTTGGGCATGAGCTTGGATCGCCGAATAATGTGGTCTAAACAGTAAGTTGCAAAAATTCCCAAGGGATCCGTAAGCACTCTCAATATCGTTATATAAGGCCATAGTTTCTTACATGTTTGGCATCCAGCTTTAAACCGAGTACAGGCTATGCAGAATAAAGCCTTCCTTAAGCCGGTACGAGAAGCCAATAACTGAATCACTTTTTCCACAATATTTTAATAATTTGTCATTATTTTCCACTAAATCATAAACTTTTTGTTTCCCAACTTGAACAGAAACCTGTTTTCGTTCACTAAATTAAATTCTCCTTGAATCATTATTACTTTTCTTCGTCTTTTATACGATTTTAGTGATATCGATGCCATTATAAGATTATACACCAACAATCCGGACTGGTCAAATATCAAAAGCAGCTAAACACCAATGAAAAAAATTCACTCAAGGGATTTCCCCTATTTCGCTTTATACACATATTAATTATAGTGTTGATAACACGTTTAAAATTAATTTCGGCAAAATAAATTCATTTTTTGCAATCCCGGGTAATAGTCAAATTCTAATTCTCATTAACTCAATCCATAAGTAAATTTCATATCATTTTATGTAAAAATTTTCAGGTGTCAGACAAATATGCAACAATAAATCAGTAAAACACTTCCGACGAAATGCCTAGTGACGGATTCAGCGGGACAATAGAACAAGAGGCTGTAAGTTTTTGCAGTGTTAAAGTGGACTGTCGATGCTTTTTTAACAATAGAAAAAAAGAGATCTGTATATGTATTACATTTACTGAAAAACTTTGTAAATTAACATAAAAACAACAAAGATTTGAGATTAATGGTTATATCATATAATAAATATACAAAAAATTTCTTGGTAAACACTAAAAAAAGTTAAGTCGTCTATTAGTCCGGTCACAAAAGCATTTAATTTCTGAAATGAATGCTAACCGAAGCACAACATGCTTTGACTGCCTTGTCTAATTTGAGTAATTTGCATTATCCACGGAATAGAATAGAATAGAATAGAATAGAGCAGCAATTTGCCTTCAAATTGCTGGACTAATCAGATTCCCTGTGATTCAACATTGCAACAAGACTGACCTTGACAATAACAGTAACCACTGCCGAGAAAAATGCGGTAAACCGAAATCTCTAACCTTGCCTCTTGAATAAAATTTAATACAATACTACCTAGTAAATCCTTACATTATCATTTTACCATATTTAAGTAAACAACTATGTAATTATATTCAAATAAAATACTTGGTACTACTTTTCTGTTAGTCACCGTGTATCACCGCCTTAAAAAAGAACACAAGAATATCATCAGTACCATTTATTCGTTATCCAACACTTAAATCAAATTGCTGCTTAAAATGTAATGTGATTGATGGAAAGCATGGATTAGCATTGAGCGAGTTGCCGAAAGACTAAAAATAATGACTGTGGCAGCAATGGATATACGACAATTGGCCACCAATCCAGAGGATATTGATACGGCCAAATGTTTGCCATATTTGCAGGTAATGTCAAAGCATCCAAGTACACACATACATACATATCTAATGAATGGTTAATAATTGTTCTCCCTCACTTGGTTTGCTTTGCAGAAACTAACAAATGTGCCAACAAATGATAAAGCAGATGCTGAGCATCTGTTGGAACACATTGCTGCTATTATACTGAAAGAAATCAAAATACCACAAGATGCGAATGCCTCTGCCATGGTCAACCAAGTGGTACTTAATCTTGCATTTCGATGCTACTATCAATTGCTGCACAAACATCATTTGGTGGACAAACATTTTGCCAAGTTGCCAGCAGAATTGACACACGAGCATGAAATTGGTTTCCTAATGTTGCATGCAATATTGTTAACCGAGCATTGGCAGCACATGAATGCAGATGAATTGAAATCACAATGCACACAGGCATTAATAGCTGGCATAGCATCAAATAGCAACAGTCTGTTGGCCATTCTAAAGGCCCTTAATCTTCTGGTAAAGAAACGTCCAACATTAAAAGTTACTCAAGTGAAATTGGAGCATTTCTATCACTGCATGCAGTGCCCTCAAGTGGTGGGCATACGTGAGGAGACACTGACTTTATTCAATCACTGTTGTAAGGATGCAGCACGTGCCAAAGAGTATTTCCAATTGCTGGTGGAATTCTGGTCCTGGACAAATCGAAATAAATATTATCTTCTCAGTTGCATATTGAATTCCCACAATTTATTAGATTTGCTCAAGAAGACAAGACAAAGTCAAGTGGAATTCTTTGCTGGCTTACGCATGAGTCTTAGTTATAAGAGTCTCCTAGCTGCCAGTCAGTATTTGGTAAAGAGTTTAAGTAACCAGGATTCCAAGGAATTGCTTCAGCTTGCTGTTACCCTGTTGACCCATGGAACAATGGCTGAACTACAGAATTTCTATGCACAATGGTTTACGCGCATCAAGCAGCATGAGACTCTCTTTGAATTACTTCAAGAACAACCAGAAATAGTGGCTCTGTTGGATTACAATAGCAGCAGCAGGAAAATGGAAGAAAGCCATGTGCATTATCGATTTATACTGATCTTCAGTATGTTTTCCAAACAACTTTTTGCTCTTTCCAAGTTGCATTTCTTTAAGATAAGCACGGAATTATTAACCAATTGTTATAGTTATGAGCTGGATGCTCAGCTGCTGATCTTCAGATTCTTGGTGAATAATTTAACTAACTTTGCCATTGAGGATTGTTTGGATTTCCTATATAACTTCATGCAGCAGCATCGTGGAGTTGAGAGTGCACAATTTAGGAATACCATGCTGGGCAAGTTGCCAACCATTATCAATCACATTTCAAAGCATTTTAGCAAAGCCATGGATACATCGGATGGCAGCACTACATTAGCGGATAGCATTAAGCTTTATTTTGTGCAATTGCAGGAGCTCATAATACGTGATATGCCTAGTGAAGTGTATCAACCAAAGATATTTGCCCTAAAGCTGCTGGAGATTTTATATGGTTCCTTATATGCCAACCAAGTCACGAAGAATGCCAAGAATTGTAGTATGCAATTGAATCAACAATTGGGAAGTTATTTGCTTAGTCAGAAGGTTTTTGATGAGTTGGAAATGTCCAGGCAATTACTTAAACTATTGGATGATGCACAAGGCTTTGATGATGTCCAGGAATTGGTTGTGAAACTAATTCAGCAAATGAATGGTTCAGACATGGATCATTGTACAAAACTATGTTGGGATTATTGTAAGCGTAGTGATGTTGATGAATGTAGTCTGGTCACCCGATATACCCAAGTAACTGTGCATTTACATAAACTTGAGGGAAACTCATTGGAAATGTATGAAGAAGCTTTAAAAATGCTTAAAACAAACTTGCCCAAATTCAAAGAAGATCCTTTATTGGCTATGAAAGAAGGCAAGCATCTTTTTGGCTATTTGAATGTCATCAATGAACTTGTTAGTGTACGTCAATCATTATTTTTGACGAGGGTCAATGATATTTTAGAGATCCTAGAGCAAATACTTGCCATGATCTTGGATATGTTGAATTTGGCAAATTTAAGAAAAAGTCAACTTGAATACACAGCAGCAAGTTTTCAGGATATGGATGAAAGTTTACAGCTCTTAGTTGAAGAAAGTTCATTTAATCATGATGCTGATGCTGAGGGATGCCGAAAATTTATGCTTATGAGTTTCTGGCTAACTTTGAAGGTAAGAACTTTCAGTATAACAATAATAATGAGAATTTTTAATATATGTATTTTCATTTTTTACTACCACAGGCAACTTGTGATTTGTCTACAAATTTGGGTTGTGTCTTGGTTAAGCATGCGCCCAAAAAAGATATGACATCCAACACACTCAAGCAATGTTTCTATATCAATGTTGCAGTACTGACTCGTTGCCGGCACAAAGGTGCCATTGAAGCAGCTGGTGTCAGCATTGGTATCCTAACCAAATGCATTACAACTAATGCAACCAGTAGTAGGGTTAGTGGTGATGATGATGAACATTTCGAGATGTTACATACATGCATTGAAACAGAACTTCTTCATAGTGAACGGCAGGTGAGCACAACCAGGCGTGGTGCAGGATTCTCAATTATGTTTTTGCATATTGTCAAAAATGATGAACCCAGAGAGCGTCCCATTTTGAAGCGTGCCATGTTGAAGATATTGCAACAATTGAAAACAGCAAACTATGCATCAAATACTAGTGAGACGAGTAATAATCACGATCGATTGGAAGCTCTCACTTTGCATTATCTGTGTGTATTAGCAAAGGATACAGAATTGAGAAATGCCATGGCAAAATATTATAATGAAATCATTATGGTGGCAATAGCAAATATTGAGAATCCCGAATGGACTATTTGTAACGGAGCATTGCAGCTCTTTGGAGCTTTGGTCCCTAAATTGGTGGGACAACGACAAGCCACAGAATTTGAAACACCACCCATATGGGAACCCAGTGAACTGACTTACAGTGAATTGGCATGCATTTTACCACAGATATGTCAATATATAATTGACTATTGTGCCAAACAATCGGATTCTAATACTTCCTCCATACGTTCCATTATACTCTTTCTGGCATTTCTCACTAAAGTGGAACATTTACGTAAATCATTAGATGATTTAAAGGAGGACTCTTCTTCGCTTTTATATGGTTTTCGTGAACTTAGCTGGCGTTTCTTAAAGCATGAATGCGAACAAGTACGTAAATTGGCCGCAACTTGTTTTGTGCGTTCCCATGAATTCCATGCTGAATTGCCAGCAGCTTTGTTTGCCATTGGTGAACTGTTAAGTCAAGCAAGCGAAGAGAATTTCTTTCAAGGTTTGGTATATACATTAATTGATGGTGTTCATAAAATCAAACATGAATCACAACATGTCTGGACAAAAGGACAATTTAAGAAATTTATGCGTCATCTAAGTGAAATTATAGATCTAACAGATAAACAAATCAATTTCACTTATTATACGCAAACAAAACTATTGGATTTATTACAACTATTATATCCATATGATCGTAAAGCGACTGTGTTAAAGAAACTATTACAGGCAACGAATGTCAATAGGGAATCACTTGGTAAAATATTATGGTCGGAAAACCTTAAAGCAATGGAAATTGCCTTATCAGTTGATAAGGTCAACATGGCGCTGTGAGAAGAGAGATTAAAGAAAGTCATAATCAAAATTTAAAATTCATCAAGGACAAGTACAATTAAGGTATGTACGTTTTCAAATAATCGTCGTACTTCTTTTGACACCATCCTACTATCTATCTACTATTTATTTATATAATATTTAAGAATGAAAAAATGATAGGGAAAGAGAGAGATAAGCTTATCTCGAATAGATTATTTCATAGTTTGATTGTTGATAAACTAAACACCAAACTATGCTTACTGTAGATTAGCTCAATATGTAGTACAGTTGAATCTGCTTAAGAGTAACAGCATAAAAGTAAAATAAGTATATGAAGACATCACCATACTATTAAACATAATCATCTTCATAATGACATTTATCAGTAAATATGCTTCCTTTTGCATTGCCTTAGCTGATGGCTGCACACATTTGGGACTCAAATTCCAGCTTGAAAATATAAAACATGTTTTTAAATTCATTCTATGATTTGTTCCGAACTCTTTCAAAGCAGTTAAAATTGTATTGATGTTTAACTAAATCCCGATTTGTTTCAAGTGACACTTGTAATAGTTGCTGAATAGTTTTAACAAAGAGTATGAAATGTATAGAGTAGACAAACCGCTCAATTCAAGCAGAGCTTTTTATCCTTTCATAGTCTATTCATTTCAATAGTCTTTGGCTTTGCCGCTTTCTAAAGCATTAAACTGTTTTCGAATCATAATTTGAAGGAAATATTCCTTTTTAAATGAAACAATCTAATCTCTATGTGATGCAGAAGGGCAATTGCAGATTACACACTCGCATTCTGAAGTTTTATCTTAGATCGTTCAGCATTGTTCATATAGACCATGATTCCGTTCCAATTTCATGATTCCAATGATTGACAATTACTTTATCTTATTTGCTTAAATCTGCGATTGCTCCTAAGTGGGTTTGACTGTAATTTTACAATACTAGATGTTATAAGTTGATAACAATTATGATGCATTTAGCAAAGTCAAGATGAATGAATGAATGTTCTTCTGTGTGTTAGGATAAGATATGCATATGCAAGTCAAAAGATATTCTTTACCAAAAAAGAAATTATTTATACATACACATACATAATTTTGGTACAAAGTTCAAAATATACAAGAAAAGACACATACATACTTAGTAAAAACGAACATAGTCAATTGATAAAAATAAAGCAAGAAAAATTCGTCGTTAAACAATTACAAATATATAGAATTAAACATATAGTACATATATAAAAAGAAACCCCAAAAAGTAATAAACCCAGTAAACACGAGATCTACAAATTTAATTGTAGAATTTTAAAATGAATTGCAAATCAACTGAAAGCATCACTTGCTTCCTGATCCATTGCCTGATGTTGTTGCTGCTGCTGTTGTTGTTGCTGTTGTGGTTTTTCTTGCGTTTGAGCCATTTGCTGCAGCGTATGACTGAGTATATTTCGTAGAATATGCGGTTTACAATGCTCTTCTAACCATGGTATGACTCCTGTTGTCAACTGCTTAAAGTTATCCATTGGTATGTGTTGGAATGTCTCAAACATTTCATCCATAATCGCTTGAAACTAATAACAATACAATAGGAAAAATTTAATTGGAAATTCTATAAACTCGAATTGTGAATATTTACCACTTGAAATTTAGCCTCATCGGTGAGACGTGCCTCTTCTGGTCCCGGATTCTCTTGTTGGTGTTGAAGCATATTCTCATAACCATTTTGTATAATGCGCAATGCAATTACTTCTTTCTGCAACGCTGCACTCTCCTCTTCCTGCTTTGATTTCTGCTGATTCAGGTAGCCAATGTAGTCAATGGATTTTTGCAAAATCAGCGCTTTACTCAATTTGTAACCTGAGGAATCATTTTGTTGACATCGTGGCACCAATTCCTGTAAACTGTCATAACCTTTTTTGATGGCATCACGTCGTTTTTGTTCAGCCTGTGTATGGGCCTCGCGACGTCTTTCCTTATAGCTGAGTGTCGATGATTGTGAAGTAGCATTTTGTGTACCACTGCTACCAACTCCGCGACCATCACCACTGTCATCATCATCATCTGTTTGTGTGCACAACAAAAGAAAGAGCGTATGATGGAGAGAGAGACAATTTATAAACAAGAGCGAATGAAATAGCCTTTATCGGCATACATTGTAATCTTCTTTGTCAAAGTCTTGGTCATTGTCGTCGTAATCAAATCAAATTTCATTGTAACCCCAAATAAAATACGTATAATCAAACAAATTCAGCATGTGGATGGATGATGGACTCACCAGAATTGTGCGCTGAGGAGTTTGGCGTATGTGTGCTGCCAGCGCTGCTACAGCGCGAATAATGCTTACTGCCACTGCTTAGCTCTTGATCGTGTTCCATGGTATAGGATTCCTCTTTGATTGTTTTTGTTATTGTTGTACTATCGGTCATTACTTATTTATGCAATGCATTTATATAAAAGCTATATAAAATAGTATGTTGTGAGTAAATCTTTCTTTCTTTCTAGTCGTTTGCTCTCGCTTCCGTCACTTTGTTTTCTTTGCTTTCCGTTGTGGTAGCACAGCAGCAAACAAAACACACAAATACGCAGTGGGTGGAAGAATTTTGTTAAAACACCTGATTCATTTGCTTTTGTTAGGGTGACCATGTTAAAAGATATTTGTGAAATAAATGCTTGTTTTAGGTGGTTTTCTTAGGCTGCTGTATATAAAGACAAGTTGGCAGCGCCATTTTGCTTGTTTGGAATACTTTTCATTAAAATCTGATTTCTTTTTGTTCAATTGCATTTGAAACAATTGTTTAATCAGATTATACTGCATTTATTTATATAGTTTGTTGCATAATTGTTTGCAAAATGACAGAGTATCACCGCAACTTCATTTCAGCAGCAAATCCAAAAAACCAAACAAATTAATTTGGAGGTCCCTCAAGAACATCGTGAATATCAAGTTCCAACTCGATTAGGACAAAGACCTTAAACATAAAACTCTGGCTGTTATGTTACTACAATGTTACGATGCTCCTCCACATACCACAATTTTAAAAATTATAGAAAATATGTGGGCTTATTTAAAAGAAAAAAATGATGGCAGATTGTTATATGAAAGACTCTCAAGAACCTCAAGAGAATCAAGTTCAAATGGCAAAGACCTAAAATATAAGTCCTTGGCTTATGTTAGTACAATACTACGATGCTCCTCCACAAAATTGTTTTGAAAACTATAGAAAATATGAAAATATATAAAGAAAGAAACAATGCAAAAGGAGCCTGAAAATGTTAACCAGATCTGTTTAAAATTCTATATTATTATAGACACTCAAGAATCTCAAGAGAAATGATAATGCCCTAAAATATAAGTCCCTGGCTGGTATATAACTGCAGCTAATTTCTAAAAAGCCCAGTTTTGCAAACTAATGAAAATATATGGGATTATTTAAAAGACAAATTGGCAAAGAAGAATGCTGATCTGAATGGAATTATACCATGAGGTTTGGCAAAAAGTACCCCTTAAATATGGGATAGTACTACAAGACCTAAATTGGTTCAGTGCAAAGAAGGCTTCGATCTGTTATTGATGGCAAAGGTGAGCATATAAAATGTTAACCAATAATGAGCTTAGAAATACATAGCTTCTTTTTTAATTTAATTTCATCAATTTTTACTTATTTTTTGCTGTATATTCTATCAAATGCTTCACAAATCCTAATCTTAATGTATTTAATTATATGCTTCTTAATAATTAATTTGCAATCTAAGATTAATTATTTGCTTCATAACAAATTGTGGTACAACTAAAGTATTGTTCCAAAATGATAAGTAAATTATGCCATAAATTGGTAACAATATCTATGGCGATCATAGTACTTTTATTTATCAAATAAGAAAACGCACTAAATCTGTTTGCCCGGTGTGGCAACCTTGGACTTGGTTGGCTCACCTACGAAAAAGCGGCACAAAAGCGAAATCTTGTTGAACTTTGCCGTCGTGTCGTGTTGCATTTGCTTTGCTTAAAACAATTTCAATATTAAAAAACGAAACTAAACTAAATTTAAATAATTAAACGCACTTTAGGGAATTTACATTATAGAATTTTTTGTAATTAGAAGAATTTAAAGAAAGAAACAACGCACAAAACTGCAAAAATGGGTTTGCTTTATGCACTGCGTGTGAGACTCATGAGTCTGATGGTTTTCTTTTTATTTGTGATATTAATGCCCGGTCTACCGCCACGCACGACTTTCCCCTTCACGGAATTCAGGTGAGTTGCGTCGCTCAATTTGCTAATTTACTATTAAACAGTAATAGTAATAAGGCGACCACACCTACATGGTAACAAAACTAATTACGCATTCTAAATGTAATTACAAATTGTAAATAGCATTGCACCACCGAAAGAATTGAAGGGAGCACTCGAATCAAATTTCCATTTGGAAGGCGCTGAGCGTCTGCTCGAGGGGCGTGTATATGGACCAGAATGTCTAATTGCGCGCAACAATGAGATCTTCACGGGTATACACGGCGGCGAAGTCATTAAGCTAACAGCGAATCATGTAACGCATGTAACAAAAATTGGACAACCATGCGGTGTGTATAACATATGATGATGATGAGCAAGCAACCACCAGTTGCTTTAAGTAAATACAAATAAAAAACTGTATATAAATTTCATCAATATTTAGAGGACATCTTTGAGGAAGCCCGTTGTGGACGCCCACTTGGTTTGGCCTTTGATACCCTTGGCAATAATCTGATTGTTTCCGATGCCTATTATGGCATCTGGCAAGTCGATTTGGCTTCGAATAAAAAGAAGCTCTTGGTTTCACCACAACAAGTATTGCCTGGCAAGGAAAAGGCACGTCCTGCTAAGACTTTCAATAGTGTGGCTGTGGATAAGAAAGGCGACATCTACTGGACTGATTCCACATCAGATTTTAGCATACAAGATTTGGTCTTTGCCACTCTAGCAAATCCCTCTGGACGGTTAGTATATGATATGATATGACATATCATCACTTCATCACACCATCACACTTAGCTAGCTAGGTCAGATTTAAATTTAAATTTCTTTGTTAATGAAGAAAACCGGTTCCGTTCACATTGCTTTGCTTTGTGTTGTTCATCGCCCTAGACGGCGAATGTATTAACAAAGCAAAGTACGCGTTAAATGATACAATAGATGAGAGCAGGCATAGACACATCCATACATACATACATACATATGTAAATAGATACTATGTAAAGCAGATACTTTTTTTTTGTTTAAAATCAACTTAAACTTTCCCACTCTCTCATCAGACTCTTCAAATACAATCGTGCAAAGAACGTCAGTGAAGTGCTGCTCGATGAACTTTTCTTTGCCAATGGCATTGCTTTGAGTCCTGCTGAAGATTTTGTTGTGGTTTCTGAAACTGGTGCCTTACGTTTAATCAAATACCATCTGAAGGGACCCAAAGCTGGTCAAAGCGAAGTCTTTGTCGATGGATTACCTGGTAATCCAGATAATTTGACTCCCGATGCTGAAGGCATTTGGGTACCTTTGGTCATTGCTGCCGATAGCGAACATCCTGCAGCTACCATAATCTTTTCGCGTTTCCCAAGTTTGCGTTTGTTCTTCTCACGCACGTTGGCCCTTTTCGAACTGCCATTCCGTTATATCAATAGCGTTTATCCGAATAAGATTACAGCACGTTTTGCTCATTTCATTGGACACGGCGAAAGTATAACTGTGTTAACACCCAAGCGTACAACTATTTTGCGTGTTGACTGGAATGGCAACATTGTGGGTTCTCTGCATGGATTCGATCGTTCAGTGAGTGGTGTTTCACATGTTTTGGAATTCAATGAGCATTTGTATTTGGGTTCACCGTTCAATCGTTATTTGGCTCGTGTGAAATCACCAAAGGCAGCTAAGCAACCACAAGTTAAGATTAAGAATGTGCGTGTAGAGGGAGCTGGTTTGGAGGCATCTTTGCCTGTTAGCTCTACTACTACTGCCAAGCCAAAGGCTACTACAACAACACCGAAACCAACAACAACACCAAAACCTACAACAACCACAACAACACCTAAACCACCACCAACTACTACAACGACAACGGCAAAACCGCATACCACCACCAAAACCACTGAGAAACCACCAACTGTAAAGAAGCCTACAACAACTACAACACCAAAGCCAGAAGCTTCTACTACGCCACGCGTAGTACCAAAGAAACCGGCACCCATTGAAGAAGATATCCCAGTTGATACAAAACCACCAAAACGTGAAAAACTCAAGGTCATGAACAAACAGGGTCAACATGTTGAGCTATAATATGATGATTGAGTCAAGTCGTTGTCGTCGTAGTCGGTCTCCGCCGCCCAATTTATTTAGCCTTAGCACTACTGTCTGTTCTATTCTTTTTAACACATTCCAACTTATAAAGCCAAGCAGCTCAAATCTTAAACAGAAGAATTGGAATTGTGCATTTCTTTAGTTTCTCAAAAACAATGTTTGTTTGTTTTGCTTGATTGGTCTTGTTAAGCTATTTTAATGATATAATTTTCATTCGACGACTACTATAGTACTACTACTTACACATACCTTCTACTCATTAGCTTTAAGCACTAAAGTCTGATGTTTCTGAATGAATTAATTTTACCTTATTTTTTTGCGAAATTATTCCATTACGAAAATTTAATTGAATGAAAATGTTTTTAGTATTTTTGCTAATTAATTTTGTGCTTAAGAAAAAAGTTCATTTCCCATAAAGAAAAAGATTAATTTGCAACGAATTGCATTCCAAAATTTGCTGAGAAAAAAATAAAAATAAATATATAAAAGTTCATATATTTATAAAGATTTATAGAGAAATAAATAAATCAATGTTTTCTTCTTTTTTTCAAAATAATTTTTTATAATTTTGTTTTTAAAAAATTAATAAATTAATTAAAACATAATTCAATCATCCATTTTTTTTTTCTTTCTTTCATTCATTTTTCATACATTCTTACGATATGATTGAAGTACAACCTTCATAATAAACTTAATATAAGAAGACTAAAGTAATATGGTATAACTAAAATAGATCTAGAGTATTAGAGTAAATATTAAGTAAATAGATTAACTATGTCATGTCTGTGAGTAGTGTGTTTCTACTTGACATGGACAGCTCTTGTTGTTGCTTGACTCTTTGGTCGGCTTGGTGGTTCCTTGGGTTCCGTCCATTGCCATTCAGCATAATGTACACAACGACATAGTTTATCTGAATACAATTGAGATGGTGGGCAGCGTTTCAATTGAGCTTTTTGGCCAGGCTTGTCACACACCCAATAGGCAGTAGGATCCCAGAAATTACGGAACATACGATTCATTTCATCAAGGCCTTGGCATCCAGGTTCACCACTGTGTTCAGTAGGCATCTTGCTTTGTTTTTAGGTTTTGTTTATATTGTTTTATTTAAGTGTTTATTGCAGGCAACTAAAAATAGAAATTACAATTTTAAATTAATAAAAACACATTCAAAAGTAAATGTAAAATGCATTGCAAGTGAGCAATATCATCATCATGCTAATATACAATATAGTATTGTATCTAATTATATTATAAAGACATGTGTTATGGTGATGACTAAAATTCCTCAAATACCCTTTACCAAATAACCTTTTGAATGCTGTTAAAATCAAAAGTACTTGTACTCATGCTAATTTCTGATTAAACACAATCTCATTTTTTGCTTTCAAGATAAGTTAAGCGTATTTTTGGAGGTGTGTCTCACTAACTTTGATTTGATTTCTACGTCATATCAGTTCAGTTCATTCTAGTTTAGTTGAGATCACTTTTTTAACTCGTGTACCTGATGACAAGCCCACAACCACCAACAATCAACAATCATCGCCATATATTTTAATAAAATCCCATTGATGATGCCCTATTTTTTTCTACACACAAATCACGCTGAATTCACGTGAACGTGAACTGATGTATGAAGAAAGTTTTTATGTTGATTTTGTAGAAGCAAATAAAAATTTGCTAAAAATATTGTATTCATTTGAAAAAGCATTTCTCATTACGGAAATTTCCTCTTTCCCCATTAAAATATTTTATAATAAAAGCACAAAAAATTGGAAAAAAAAAACACACTGTGTGGAAATATTTTTGGCTATAACCACATAAAACCGGTTAATCAAGAGATATGATTAGAAAAAGAGATTTGATGGATTGAGAGCAGTTTTTTGAAGAGAAGTTTATGAAAATTGGGAATAGAATTTGTATGCTCGAAATAAAACAAGTAAATTTATTTGATTAAGGAACTTTTAAGATTCAAGGAAGGGATCTTTTCTTAAGATTTTAATGTAGAGGATTTTGTAAATTTGTATGGATTTTAAATTTGAAAGATTGAATTATTTTTACAAAAATCTTTTGACGCCACGTCAAATCACACTTGTCTGCACTTTTTATTTAAATGTTATGAATCAATTATAATATTTACCTTTAATGTTTGCCTTTTAATGGAATTATCGTCTGTTTCGGTAATTCAAATTGTCTCCGTTTGACGATGATGTCCACTCTTTTTGAATTTCAAATTAAAAATGTTGCTTTGATTTAGTATTTTAATTTTCCTTAATTTCTTGTCCGCTTAGAAGAAGCGTCTTGCTTGTTTGCAAACTCACAAATTTTTGCTGATTTTACAAAATTATTTCGCGTTTAAATAGTTTCGACAGAGCGCGAGACCCTACAACAACAATAACTTCGTGCCCGGCTAAGACGCTCAGAAATTTAATGTGTCATTCTTCGTACTCATCGTCGTACACATACTCAACTCACATAAACTCATATGAAATACATTCATATTTCTATATAATTTCAATATTCTTTGCCCGCTCGTCGTCATCAACCATACAACCAACCAAGCAAATCAAACCATCTATATGTATATGTATGAGTACCATACAAAAACCAACAGTGTCTGCCTGATTAGCTCTTATCTTCAAATGAGGTTCCTGTTCTTGTTGTTGGTTGAAAGTCTTTAATACCCGCTTGTTTCGTCTTCGACGACACCCAACGTCTTAACCGCCTTGATCTTGAAATATTACACATACGACCGATGTCTGCTTTGCTTTGCATTCACTCTTTCTCTCACAAACAGACTCTCTAATGAATGTGTCACGTGTAAGATTCGTGGTCGGGGAATACGCCGCCGACTACTACTGCTTCGACGGCAACATCGACGCCACCATGCCAGAGCTGTGCGTTTTGACATTGGCTGACTATGGTATATTCGCACTTATACACACATTTTTGTTGTTATACCATATAGCATGTTATAGTATGAATATATCTAAAATATGTGATGGTTTGTACAGTAGTTTCTATGAGATTGGTTGGCAACTAGAACTCGATAAGCGCACGTAGCCTTTCTTGAGTATATTTTGAGATATGCAAATGTACCCAGTTTTTTTAATCATGAATTTAATGTTAACTGGAAATTTTACCTTTATACCCTACACTGATTTTTAGTAATGTTCTTCTTAGTCATATCTGAGTTTTTCAGAATTTGAGAAATTATTTTTTCCGAGGGAATATCAATGACAGATTATGTATGTGTATTAAACTCATTCAAAATCAATCAAGGTATTTACATTTCATATAATAAGAACAGTATCTATATCTCTGTTAGTCCGAACTATTTTTGTTCTAGAATTTATTGTTGTACTAAATTCTATGAATGAAAGAACTATGTAGATGTGTATGTTTGTATATTTGGAGATTTAGATTTTATGGTTTAGTACCATAAATTTGGCTTGTGACGTGTCATTCATAGAATATTTATGCCTTTGAATTCTTATTATTAGAAGTACTAAACAATGACCCCTTCTGGGGAATAATTATCAAGAGCGTGGTCGAGTTTTGAATGCCTTATATATAAAAGTTATGATAAATTTGATAAACTGATGCACCCGGCCGTTCCAGCAGTTTCGATTATATATCCACTTATATATACATATATAGAAGAAGAAGATTATCATAGAATAGACAAAGGATAGAATATACTAGCTGTTCGCTATAGTCCATTGTAAAGTCTGCTTTGGACTATTCGCTTTTGACCCTACTGGCATGAAACACCGTACTGATAGCATAGGCTACCACTAACATCGCTCTCAGGGTTCATAAACTTACTAAGCCCCTTACACAACAACAAGGTAACAATCCAGCAAGGGTGTAAATCAGGGCTGTCTAACCCGCGGCCCAAGTGAAGTGTGAATACGGCCCAATGTGGTCCCGCGGCCGAAGTGGTAAACATAAATTTTTTTGGCCGCTGGTCAGTGTTTTTTATTTCCTCGCCGCTCAAGTACACCGGAGAAAAGGTTTTTTTCTCCCCGCTTAATACACGGGGAGAAGCAATTTTTTTAATCATCAACTTGTTGGATTTTTTTTTGTTCCTGCGGCCTACTCATTACGGATTCTTCCAATGCAGCCCACGGAACCAAAAAGGTTGGACAGCCCTGGTGTAAATAATAGAGAAATTAATAAGAAAAACAAAAATCAAAAGATCTGGTTTATTAATAAAGATTACAATTATAAGATAAACTTAAGGAGAGCACCTTCGTCTCGAAAAGATCTTATTGTTTTGGGTTCTTTTCTAGGACATAATTTTTTTTTAAATTGCGTTTAGTTTAGTTGAGTTCTTTACCCATTTCACCCTCCTCCTACGATCTTTTTAATATTGTATATTGTTAAAAATTATTCCATAAATCATACAAATCAATATTCTTCCCTCTCACCAATATGTGTAGGGTATTTTTGCTTAAAAAAATGAAAAAAAAATCATGTGGTAAATTTTGTATGAAAAATTGCTTAATTTAAATGTTAAAATTTCTGTCAAAGCATAAGTCTCAAGTCGTGTGCCTTAGTAAACGAAAATTTGTCGCCAATCACGTTTTATTATAGTTAAATGAAATGTGATGAGTTTGCGTCTTGAAAAACGTTTTCCGTTTTTTTTTTTATAGACCACTTTTGAGGTCACCCACACTACACTAAACCACCACAACTATTGTACTAAACATAACGAAATTAAAGTTAGATAATGACTCAATAATTGATCGATGAGTATAGACACACATTCGCATACACATGTGATCTCGTGATATTCATGCATTTGGGCCACATGGCAGCGACGTTTTGGGGTACGACCGACGCCGTACTCGTTGCTGCCTCTGTCGTGAATAGTAAACGAGATAAGACGGTAGACGGATGGATGCATGAATAGATAACAAAACCGGTTGTAAGCGCAAAAATATAACACGAGTTTGTCGTGTGATTGTGACGTCTGAATTGTGCTGATCACGCCTTCGACATTTCGGAAGCGCTAGCATATGAAGGTTCACAAAAAAGTAGAATTGTCGTAGTACCACAATAAAGATAACTAAAATACAAAGATACAGCTAAAATTTGGCAAAACTCTTGATTTTTGTCTACTTATAAGCAAAAATATTCCACAATTAAAAATCAGCTGTAAACAAGAGTATTCCAAGGTGGAAACTTTCACTTGACAAGTCGTGCGATTGTGGAGGGCGTGTCCGTCTGGGAGCTGAGCTGATAAGACACCTAAATTGATTGACTCAAAACACTGATTAAATAATTGTTTTTATTATTTACTATATTTATTATGATGAAATAATTTTTGCATTTAAGTGCGTAAGAACATTTAAGAAAACTAGAAAACAAAGTGCTTAGTTTGGTGCCGTATGTTAAAGATTACAGATAAAGTTAAGTCAGGTGAATAAAAATGGAACAAAGAACAAAGGCCGCTAACAAACAGATTATCAATTAAGGTTGCAACAATAAAGCAACACCACCCAGTATCCATTTCGACGGACGCTCGCGGGTCTTTAGATTGAAGGTCCAAACGTAAGTACTGCCACGTGACCTGTAAAGATGCGAAAAGAACAAAAAACAAAAAAAATTAGTACAGACAATGGGCAACGGAGCACACACACACACAGTCAATGAAAGTGTGTAAGGAGCATGTACTAAGGACATGAATGCAGTCTGCATGCAGCTAAAGGATGAAGTCAGTTTAACATGAAATGAATTTAATTATAAATAATAAATTGTTTGCCAAACAAAATGAACAAAGGAAGCAGTGAAGGCGAAGCGAACGAGCTTTGACCATAGCTGGCGCTTACCTGGTCTTATAGAGTGGACACTCATAGCTGCGTTGCAGTTCTTGTTTCTCTTGGACAATCGATTTGATGTAAATGACTGGCATGGCACATAGCAGCTCCTTTGGATGCAACGAGACAATAGAGTTTAGTTGGCAATCCCAGCTTGCACCGTCCAGATAAAGAGCATGAACAAAAGCACCCTCCAAAGGCGGTAGTCTACAATATAAAAAGCTCATGAACAAAAGATAGATTTTCCCAGAACGTGGATGTACTTACGTGACATCATCTTTATCCTTTTTGGTAACATCACAATTCAAGCACATGCGATCCAATGGCAGATCATGCTTACGTGCACTCTCCTGCATTATGGCAGTTAGGAAGCTTTGTGGATTGAATAAGCCACCCAACCAAATAGCACAAGGTAACTTGAAATCATTCAACCAACCAGCAAGTTCTTTGATGCGATGCAATAGGTCTGCAAACCAAGCTTGTAAACCCAACATGCTTGGATAGGCCAAATGTCCCCAAGCACTGGGCACATGATCATAGAAAATTGCATGATCTAAACGTTCCATTTCTTGTGTTATGGTTAATTCACCTTTTAGGCCTAGCATAAGCTCACGCAGCGAACGTTTGATTTCACGTATCAGATCATTCATGCGTTCACATTCCTGGAGAGCAACCACAACAAAAGGTGTCTTTCGTTCGACTCGATTTAATAAGGCCTGCAGATTGAATTCATCTTGTAGTTTATCAAGAAAATCATCAATCATAATCTTAACAAGTTCCTCACGGGGAGCACCACAATGTGTGCTTAGTTCAGATTCACGTGGTTGTAGTTCAAAGATCGTTCTCAGTAGTTGTTCTGAGGCAGTTGTAAGAAAACCAATTTCAGCATTTGCGTGCAAGCCATAGAGCATAGGTGACTCCGGAGGCAACATTTCATTGATATACGTGTGATAACCATCAAAATCGAGATTAGGGGGTGCTGGAAATCCTGGACACAATTCAAAATCTCCATCAATTAGATCCTGTTGCAGTAATTCCTCTAAATGCGTTTGACACAAACGACGATCCCAATCATCTGTGATGTGTCCGCCATACATAATCTCACCGAACAGATAACGCAAATCTTCCCATGGTATACGATTACTACCCTCTAGATAGTTGTGTAGAACATTTGCCGAAATACTCAGGTCACCAATATTAAAGGGATACACTTTATTCCAACCTTGGGGGCCGAATTTCCGACGCTCACCTGCCACAGCATGGAAATAGCAAAGTGCAAATAGGATTGACTTGAATTCCGCTTCCTGTGTGCAAGTCTCTAGTGTCTCTTGAGTAAAATTGTCCCAGGCCTTGTGCAGGTTAGCGGCCATGCCAGATGGTGGCTCATTGATTACTTTCAGTGAGGACTCCAGTATGCCTTGTGGTATGACATGATATTGTGGATCAGGAGCCGGTTCAGCGCTTATGAAGAGTCGGAAGTTCGATTGAGGATGTAATTCACCTTCAACAACAATGCGTTCCATGAGTTTTTCCAGTGTTGGCAGCCAATTTACAACAAGATGTATATTTTGAAGCACAATCCATTGAGAGCCAGTGGTCAGAGCGTTTGTAATTGCCTGCTCGGCAAGTAACTCTTGACCTTGGCCTAAGGAAATGTTAATAAGTGTGCCAGCATCGGCATGATATCCTTGCTGTTTGCCAAAGCGTTCTACATCACTTATTGGATCAACACCAGGTGAGAGTACAAAGAAAGCTGGCGTGGCAGCATTAAGTTCTCGAAATATTGCATTGAAGGCAGGTGATTGTACTTCAGCATAGGCACGACCCATAGTCTGTTCTACAAAAAGTCTGTAAAAAATAAAATTCAATCTCATTGCATTAGTTGAGTTGAATGTACTCACTTCATTGCATAAGTCATGCGATCCGGGCGTAAAGCTCGCACAATGCACAGTTTCTGCAACGGAGAGCGATGCTTCCATTCTCCTGGAAATTGTTCACGTTCTGGAGCATCGCTAGCCATAAATTTACGCCAGCGTTTCGTATAATTCTCCATATCTTTGTCCAAGCCATAGAAATGCTCAATCATAGCCAATGATTTGATTCCTCCCCATGCTGCACGCGTTACAAAATCCAAGGGCGATAGAGTGTTTGGATCATGGGGATAACGCAGTAAGAAATCTATCTCATCCTTAGCCACTTGCTCGGCGGCAATCATTATCCTCAGTGTCATATGCGAAGTGAAAGTTAACTTGTCTGCCTCGAAAAGACCTCGAAGTGTATAGAGAAAAGTCTGATGCGTGATTGAGTCTACCAAATGGATAACTCGACGGTCATAGTTCTTGGATTCGGGTGCAACGGCAATTGCTTGCCGAAAGACATGCATAAAAGACTTCAGAGAGAATTTATAAATCGGATTAATGCGATTAAGATCTGTCAAAACAAAATACAAAATAGCAGCACGTTTGGCTGCAGCTCGATAAATATTCCGGGTATCATCGATTTGTAAAGTTGTCGTACGAGCTTCTCGCACTTTTGATTCAATGTCATCGACAGTGCGCTTTGTATCCTCCAGATTAATAACCAAAGCATGATCATCTAAAACATTCTCACCAGCTGAAGCCAAACGGGCAAGTAACTCATCTTCGAGAGCTTTCAATGCAATCTTGAACTTATTTTGTTGCACTGTTAATTCGGTTTTCATGTGTTCCAAATCGGGACGTTCAATTTTCACCACTTCGGCCAGTAGTTGTTCTTCGAGACCATCTGGTGTAACGGTGAAATTGATAAGTGTTGTTTGGGCTTGCATTTCCGGCTTGTAGTGAGGATTTGCAAGTTTCGTATGAAGCAACAGACGAAAATTGGTATTAAATTCAATTTCCTTATCACCAATACGTATATAGCGACCCTTCTTTATCAGGGCACGACTGAGAAGTGGTTCCAATACAGTATCCATGCTTTCTTCGATTTGTTCAATGAGTACAGTGTCACCATGACTTATGGATTTTTCTAAAGTCTCAAGAAACCCCTTTTGGTTAAGACGCACGACAATGAGTGAGGAACCGAAACGATTCTTGATCCATTTAATGCCTTGTCTATAGGTCGAAATACGAGATTATTGGTTATACAGGATTAGATTAGTTTGGTACAGTTATGCCTTACAATTGTGGATCAATCATGAGTGGCCAACGAGTTGAATGGGCCAATATTGTTGCATTTTCAGTTGACATGCGATCCATGGGTAGACCCTCATTATTCCAACAAGCAATTTGTGCATCATCCGAGAAGAGTAATAAGGGATCAACGCCCTCAGTATGCGGTATTAAGGGCTGCAACACAAATTTAATAGTATAAAATGAAAAGTAATTAAAGACATCTAGTGAATTATCTATTTTCTCACTCACTTCACTCCTACGAAAGTTGGGTAGCCACATTTTTTGTTGTAATTCTTCTCGGTAGCGTCGTGTAAAGCAACCAACGTATGACAAGAAGGATGAAATTAAGAGAATATCTCCAGGTAAAGTGCCAATTTTCGCTTGTAAGCTGTGAATGAGTAGAAGAGAAATGATGATAAACGATTGTTTTGCAGTAGTAGAAGAGTGAGTGGTAAAAAAGTATTGTATTAAAGTCTTTAAAGCTAATAATTTACGGTGTCTTGCTATTTAAGGCCACTTTAAACTTGTCTTAACATTCATATGAGTACATGATTATAATTACATATCCCTCTTCTGTATGTATTCATAAATGTGTAGTCATATTTATTGTAATCAATATTCATCGCTTTTGTACTCAGTGTACGCGAGTGTGACAATGTATGAAAAATGGATCCATAACTACACTCCAGAGTCAAATCGCCAGTCAGTTGAGTGGACAGCAAACGAAAATGCCAGACAGTAAGGTTTTGGCCCCCGTATTTTGGGATGCGCACAGTATTTTATTCATCGATTACCTTGAAAAAATAAGAACCATCAATAGCGAATATTATATGGCGTTATTGGTGCGAGAAGAAAAAAGTGCAATGCACCGTGTCATAAGTCGATGGCAAAATTGCACGAATTGCGCTTTGAATTGCTTTCCCATCCAGCTTTTTCTCCGGACATGGTTCCCAGTGACTACTACTCGTTTGTAGACCTAAAAAGAATGCTCCAATGAAGAACTGATTGCCGAAACTGAAGGGTATTTTGAGGTTCAAAGATAAATCGTTCTACAAAAAAGGCATCGAAATAAGAGAACCGTTGGTAAATCGAATTTTGTCTATAAGTTGTTGTTTTATTAGTCATCCTACGAACTTATTGAGTGATGTGTTGCTACTATCCATTTGAAGTGGTACATAAAAGAGTGAATAGGAATACTATTCCTACTACACAAGCAAAATACAACACTCATAATCACTTCAAATAAGTATGGCATATCGCGTACGCATTTTAGAGTAGATAATTCAAAAGTCGTTTTGATTGCAATTATTGCACATGCCAAATTCATATTAAACAACTAATTGATTTGACTTTGTACAATAATTTACATAAATTCTTAATTATGTTGTATGAACTTTCAAAAATTTGTCAGACTTAAGCATGAAAAGAATTTCTCTAATAAGTTTTAATTATTCCACTTTAGCAAAGATGTTAACACAAAACAAAAAAAGAAAAAGCAAAAATGCAAAAATTATGATGGCAAAGCGCCATAGCCGTCGTCCTCATCATCATCATCATCGTCATCATAGTCACCGACAAGTGTATGTCGTTGTTGGCCATCTTTCATCCTTTTTCTTCGACTGCTGTTGTGTTTATGCTAAGACAGTAGCACCCAGCTGCATGCTTGCCTGCCTGCCTTATTACTATTATCGAACGTTCTTTTTGCTGTTGTGTTCTTGCTTTTGCTTTAGACAACAACAACAACAACAACAATAACAAATTTTCAGTATAAATTATTAGAAATAGCTTTCTATCAAGCGGCAAACTATAATTGGCATATCTTTCATCAGATGCACTTGCTACGGAACCAGTACCATCAGAAGCATCAGTAACATCACCAGCATCAGTTTTGCTCCTGACACTGATGATGATGCTGCTTTTGGTATCTTTACTCTTTATTGAGTAGCATGCTTAAGTCTTTTGCGTCTATGTAGTTTATAATGGAAAGCATTTTTTTGTATATTGTTTTGCCCGGAAATTGCATATTGCTAATGAAGAAAAAAAAAAACGGAACGAAGAACTAAAAGCAGGAGAGTACAACGTTAATATTGCATAATTGTATGGAATTTTTTTTTTAAATTTTGTACTGGAAATTTATGAAATTTGTAAGGGACTTCAGCAACATTGCGTATACGTCATGCATAGTATAGTACCATAATCAGACTAGAAGCAAAACAAGAACTAAAATAGACACAAGATAAATAATTGAATTCATATAAAAAGTCCTTTAATTTTAGTCAAACAGAGTCATCTCTTAAGCTTTGTACACATACGCATTGGCTTTGGTTCAGATTGGTTTTGTTTGGTTTAGTTTGGTTTAGTTTGCTTGAGTTGGGTTCGCATTGCATTGGTTTAGTTCGATTCGATTTGATTTGCTTTACTTTACTTTGGTTTGCGTTTTGGGTTTTTGGTTTTTCCTCGGTTCGGTTTGCACGTTTGCTCAATTCATAATTCAATTGCATAACAAGTGAACAAATCCATAGAGATCGCTTTTGAACATTTTCGCACCTAAATAACTGAACAGCAAATACACATACCATACACGTGAATAAACTGTGTCCCTATAATGTGTATTTGTGTGGGTACATATGAGGTTGTCTTTTTTATATATGCACGTGTGTGCATCAGTTAGAAAGGAGACTAAATGAAAGCATATGAAAAATGTATTGAATTATGAAAAATGAAAATTTTGTCGAATTTCTCTTACACTTCTGCCATACTGTGTTGTGTATTTGTGGCAAAATGCTGCAACATACTCTTAAATATTTATGAAAATATAATTTTCTCAATGTTGTCATGTTTTCTGTCAGCAGTCTACATACATACCTGGCCCCTCTGTATCTTTCTGAACCACATTTGTGTGTGCTTGCGTGCATTGTGTGTGCAGCATATTTTGTTCTTTTTCTAACATATTCATATGACTTGCATTTAAAATAAATTTCTATATAAATTTTTGTTTACTAAATACATTTATGCCACTTGACAGGTATTTTCTTGGTAAAAATTCATTCGTTCCCTTTGTGCATGCACCCACATACTACATCAACACTCTCTTTTAGAGTAAACCGATATGTAAGAATGTGTAGTATTATATTATTGTGCAAGAATTACATTTCATCTTGTGCGTTTTGTTACTTAGTAAAATTGTTATAACAAAAGCCATAAGTTGCAAAATGCAATTATTTTAGTATTTAATCAATTACACTTGATGGTTTTCCTTTTTTTGTTTTGTTGCCATTTAATCTCCTTTTTCTGCTTGAAGTGAAAAGATTTTATCACTTTGTGATAATGTTTGTAACACATTGTGAATGCAAAAACTTGCTAAGGTTATAAGAATCGTGAGGAAGTTTCTTTTAAATAAAATAAAGAAGGACAACAAACGTCTAAGCGTTTTAGAGTTATTGTAGAAGAGCAAGAGATTTTTATGATGATGGAAGTATAGTGATTTCCATTTAGTAATAGAAAGGCTTAGGTTGTTTGAGCTATTGTAGGTGAGCAAAAGATTTTTATTGAGATGAAAGTGCTTAGTGATAGATATGTTGTTCATAGAAAGATTGAGCTGTCTTGTGACCAATCTTGTTGATGCTTGTTGAAAAAAACTTGCTAGAGAGATCCCATAAAATAAAATGGAAAGAAGTTTTCATGTATATCTATCTATATTACTATTCAAATTAGTCTGTCAATAGTTTTTGAATTATTAAATTGATATTTTGCCTATAGTTAAAATTACACGAACATTATTAGAGTAGCTAAATTCTTTATGTCAATTAGATCTCACAAAAGAACACACGAATTACTGGGCTGACACAGAATGGTATTCGGATAGTCTCAGGTTTCTTGACATGCAGATTAGTCGTCACGATCTTAATATATAGACTGTGTAATGAAGAAGAGGACTGAAATTGGAAATTCCCTTAATGTAATGTCATCTAATCTAATCAAATCAAAGGTTTTGTAGAAAATCGGATATACACATTTCAAAATTAAAACTTTTTAATGTTAAATGGATTAGTTGGGTCAATGGAAAACCACATGAATTGATATAGAAAAGAAGAGTGCAACAATCTATCTAACTTTTGTATTTTGTAAACATATTTTTTGTTATCTCTCTGTTTGAATGAAATGTATAAATGTTTTGTTGCAACCGATCTCCTTATATTAAATTGTGTGTTTTGTTTCCTAGTATTGTTTCTTATTCTTTGTAAATTGAAAAATTGTCACGTCTGAAACACTAAAAGTTCATTAAATGTTTATGACAATATGATTTTCTTTTGTAAAATCATAATAAATCGTTAGGAAGACAAAATATTTAGAATTTTTATTATATACCTAAAGTTATGCAGTAGTTTTCTATTAATGAAAATAAATTCAGTTAACCACAAAAGAATGCAACACTTGACATACACGTTTGACAATATTAAATGAAGCTTTCTGTTAAATTTAACAGAATTTATTATTTAAAGATTTTCTTAACAGTATGTACAAAGTTGATGATGTCATTTCATTTCATTTAATATAAATTTAGAATAGAAAATAAAAGAATGAATGAATGAAGGGTTATAAAGGTTATGACATATATTTCTCACTAGCGCACCCGGCCCGGCGTCGTCCGGCAAAAAAAATCTTTCCTTGAATTTGTGTGAAACAAACTATAATGAATAAAAAATATATACATACATAAGTATATACACATGAACCTCGATTATTCGGACCTCTAATTAATGGCAACATCTCTTAATCGGGAGACTAAGTGGTTGATTTTATAGCTTTATTGACCGTTATTTACCTATTCTCCGTGATAGAGTTTATCTCTCTATTAACCATGGTTTCGCTTTATTATCCGTGACGACTTGATTAAGCTTTATTTGCAAAATTTGATCCTACAATTTATTGACAACGGCGCCACATATCGAGTCTAAAACTATCCTATACTCATCAGGTTGGAGCCAACCATACACATTCACAAAATTGCATTGCATGAACGATATGGCAGTGCATAACATACAAGCAATCAAACAGGTTAAGTTAGGTTTCAAGAAAATTTTTGTTATAAGAAAATTGAGAAGAGGTTTTTTAAAATAAAAATTCAAAATTTTCGTCTTTTAGACCAACACACAGCATCAACAGTTTGCTTGCTTCCTTTCATTTCGAAGCAAAATTTTGATTTCCTTTTGTTCATTTTCTCTCCTCACCTTTTGTGTGTACATCGTGAGTGGTCGCAATTTTTTTCTTTTACTACTTCAATTTCCACTTTTGCACTGTTCCGTCCTTCCTCCTTATTTTACTCTCTTTTTATGCTTCTTACTACCTATTTTTTTTATAGCCACCATCGTGTAAGTTTCACACTTGTCAACTGCAATTTTTGGCTTGTTAGATGCCGTAGTGTGTCCCCTTGGGACCGAGTTCCTGTGCCAGTTCAGCTTAGTTGCAAGCTTAGTTAGGCTATGCTTGCAACATGAGGAGTACGTGTATAGCTTTCTTTTCCCGATTTTGTTTTTTGTCATGTTATAAGTGCATTAACGTTGCCTAGAAGTATAGTAGTTGTGTTCCTTAGGTGCCCTTGTTGGTGTTTTTATGCGCGTTATTTTTTTTTGTTATGTTCATAGTTTTTGTTTTTCTTTGCTTTTAGTATCGTTAGACAGGTGCGAAAAAGCAACATGTTGTATAAACATTCATTTTAAAAGGTGCTTAAGCGCCTATTTGGCTGCAATACTCCATGACGAACAAAAAAATGAACATAAAGAAAAAATCGAACAGAAGTTGTGATATGAAATTGAAGTTGTTTTTGAATTGAAAGCAAACACTTTTCACAATTTTTTTTTTTGGAAAATCAAATAGAAAGGATAGTGCAGTAAAAGCTTCAAAGCATTTGAAGAATACCAGGTTTTCCACTTAATGAACTGTTTCAAGGCAATATCCAAAGCGGCTTGTGTTCATTTTTCTACTGTAGTTCATTGTCTGATGAAAAGGCATTTACGTTGAATCGAACTGAACTCAAAAAAGCGTGCACAAATTAAGCAATTGGCAACGAATGAAGGCAGAAAACCGCAAAAGAGCGAATAAAGGAATAATAAAAAGAATAAGAATGAATGGTTGGTTACAAGCAAATTTACGACCCTTTGTTGTGGCCACGAAATGTGTAAAAATGTTGGCAAGTTCATTCAACTACTATCGTAATAAGTTGAATGAGTTCAACCAGTGAGTTTCATACAATACTACAATTGAAAGCAATTATATTTGCAACAATTGTAGACATAAAACCCAAAGAGATACTCCTCATATGTAGTATGTCTATAGACAACTATACCAGCAATTCTTCTTCCTTTCATTTTTAATTAAATTTAATAATTGATTAAGTGCAAATGAATGAGTGAGTTACCTTTGAACCGATTCCTTCCATCGTATATTTTCATTAGCCAATCCATTGATAAGGCGATGTGCCAGATCAATTGTAAATGCTGTTTTATCAGCTTCACGTTGACACTTTTGCTTTTCAGCAACTGCATCCTCAAATTCAGCTTGGATAGCAGCAAGTTTGGCTTCCAGATTATTGATTTTCCCCTTTAGATATTGTAAACGTTCTCGAGCCTCTTGCAGTTCATCCTGGGAATCCTGTAGAGCTTGTTGTTTGGGTCCAACAATAAGAAAAACCTCATGATAACGATGCAGATTAATGACCCAAGCACAAAGACCTGCAGCAGCTACAGACTTTTGCACAACTTTATCTGGATTGAATTCAGGATCCTGGTATAATGAGAGATGATTCTAAGATTTGAGTATAAGAAAATATGAGAGACTATTACCTTTAGGTACTCCTGTAGAACTTCAATAATATTTGGATGTATATTATCCTTACTGTAATTGGTTAAATCATATAGAAATTGATCAACTCGCACCATCATCAATTTTGAAGCCTTCCAACTGCGATCGCGTGGTATTTTGCCATTTGTTGCAAGTAAAACCATGACTGCAGCACAAACATTAACCACAGCTTTGGGTGGTGAACCAAAGGATTTAAGTTCTGTCAAATTATTCTTATTAAGTGTATTTAGTGCTGCCTGAGCTGCAATTAGTGCCGGTTCTGCCTTTCTGAGATCTTCTTCACACATTTTGGTCTTAATCGAAACATCCTCTTCGATGATGCGTACACGGGATTCTTCTTCGGAGGCAATGTAGCGTTCACGTTTGACCTTTTCACTTTCGGCACTAACGATGACAATTAATTTATCGGCAGCCGCATTCTTAGCTGTTAGTTGAACTTCCTGGATGGCAAGTTGATCCTGCGTGAATGCATGCAAGTAGAAAATTCTATTCAACTTTTGTTTAAAAGTTTCTATTTTTTTTTTAAATTGACTAAAAAACAACCAATCGTTAGTTTGGTCCAGTGTAGTATAGAGAACTAATTTTTACTACTTACACATACTAGTCTCGTTCTTTCTTACTCAAAAGTAGGTTGAGATAATTAAAGCCAAGCACGCTTTTTCAATATTTACAAAAAACTTTTCTTCTCAATTTCGTTTACAATCAGTTTGCCATACAAAAGAAATACATACTACAATACAATACTTGTGCACCCACCCAATCTCAAATAACCATAGACACAGACACTTAGATACATACACGTATGTACATAGTACAAACATACATCTGTGTATATTTGATTGTATGTGACACAGGATTCTCTCAGGCATGTAGTCTCGTTTTTATACTATAAAATAAAATAAATAAAAATGCATGTAGGCCCCCTATAAAAATTAAGTTGATTTTTGTTTTAATATCGTTCGATTCAATTTAATTCAATTTCATTCAATTAGCTTTAATTACAAAGATCCCATTTTTGTTTTCGTTATTGTTGATGGCAACAAACTCGTACCTTTTTTTCTCCAACTACTAAATGTAAAGGATGAGAGAACTTTATAGAAACTGTGTTTGTTTTTTTGCCTTATACCATAATATATTTTCTGTTTTGTTTTTGTGCTTATATAATTGAAAGATTATCTGACTTATTCCATTGATTGTATGTAGTTTGTCACAGTTCTTTGGTTGGATATCTGAAATTCTGAATTCAATTTTAAAAGTAGCATATTTAATGAGAGAAAAATGAATTCATTGAATAAGAGAATTTTTTCAATCTCACAATCAAATGATTATGGCCTTATGGCTCCTATAGGTTTTTAAAAAAATTTAAAATTATTTTATATATTTTCGTTTTCATTCTTTCATTCTTTAGATTAAATCATGTCTGTCTACTACTATGCATTCTATTCACTCTGTTGTTGAGCTATCAAGCTGAAGTAAAGACTAGATTCTTGCACGAATGCATTTGAAATGGCAACGGCATTTGTTTCTTAATAAGTGCAGCAAGTTTCAAGTAGACTAAATGGAGTTTTGTGCCGATATTTGCAAATATCAAATACTTGCTCAGATAAACCAAATGTTTTATTTCAAAGGCCGAACAAATGCGAATGAATCAAGTTTCAAACTCAATGAAATAAAAGGAAAATATTTACATAACATTCGTATCATTTGAATTCGTGCAAGACTCTAGTAAATACATTTTTGTTTTATGGCATATAAATTTGACGACTGTGGGGCCCCTCATCATAAGAAAATACTTAGGGTGACTAGAAGGAACTTGTATGTTTTTACCGCATAAATCGGCATCAAATATCAAAAAATATAGCAAAAGTAACTTGGTTATATCCTATAACATTTAGACTTGTGTTACGCTGACTGGAAGAATTAGTAATCCCAAATCAATTCTAAGTTGGATTTCATCCACCTCAGACCCTTTTATGAGTGGAATACTAAACATATCATCATAGAAATACATTGACAACTTTGAGCTATTTAAATTCAGCGGATAAAATGTGGACTTAAATGGGTTAAGGTTATAGTTCTAGGGACCTCAGAATTTTGTTATAAACATTTTATACAATTTTGAAATAAATCTTAAATTCTATAGAAATTTATTTCTTTATTGCATAATTCATATACAATAGCAGTTGAGTGTAGTTAATGATAAAACTGTACTAAAGAGGATTATTTAAAAGAAAAATTGGGAAGCAGATTTATAAAAATAAAAATAAGAATAACAAAGAAAATACAATAAGAAGAATAATTCAATTAAGCGCACTAATTGAATGTCAGTCGAGCGTGGCACAAGAAAAATTCCAGTGCTTGCTGGTTTTTATGTGAGTTGTGCGTAGCGAAGAATCGAGAAGAGGAATTGGTAGTATATTCCTGAACTTAGCATGAACTGATGAACCGTCATGTATGAGGAGGATCTTTGTGTTTGTACTGTATAGTATAATATTTGTATGTGACTGCGTGCGACTGTGTGTGTTTGGTGGTACTTGTTCTTTTTATGCACGTACGTTTATCTTCTTTTATTTGATTTTTTTTTTTTTTTTTTTAAGAAAGATTTTACCAGATTTTTCATGATTTTTTTGTTTGTGGACTTTTTTTTTTGTTTTGATGTTTGCGCTCACCTTGAGTGTGTCTACTTGACGTGCACACTCGGCCAATTTGGCCATGCCACTCTGTAAACGTTGAATGCGATGCGCGTATTCACCATTTTTGTCCACCAACAATTTCCGATACAGGAAAATGTATTCGAGAAATGTTTTTGGCGTCGTGTAGTTGTACCGCTTTTCATTTTGAAGATAAATTTTCGATATCTGATTCACTGTGCCATGTACGTAGGCCATAAAGCAACCAATGGGTGGAATCAGATCAACCTGAATGCACGAATGGAAAGGAAAACAAGGAAAAAGAATGAGGTTAGTTTGTCAGATTTACACAAAAGGCAAATATGTATGTGGTGGGCAGTTGTGTTGATTGTTCGCTGTTGTTTGCATTCAATTGGATTTTAAAGTTGTAAACTGTTTGTATCTGTGATTGACAGCAGATACTCTCATACTCGTACATACTAGTATTGTACATAACATAAATCAAAGCTATCGCACTCACCGCCAGAATATCGTTAATTTCGGACAAGAATTTTTGTGATACGGACTCCAAAGCGCTGCGTGGCCATTCATGAAACCAATCAATTGCGGTCCGACTTATAATCGCTGGAAATTTACGAGCACGTATACGCAATGTCTGCCCCACAGGCGAGAAACACAATACGACCTTCAGCAAACGTCGCACTTTGTCCACAAAATAACGCCAACAATTTTCTTTTGTGTCAAGTGTCCCATTCTGTTTGACTTCGTTGCGTATACCATTGATAATCGTGTCCATTTGATCATCACTAAATAGTTCCGGTATCTCGCCAGAAGCAAGTAAATCATTGATAAGCATAAGTATGGATTCATCGGGTATTTGAGCATCGGATATAAGGAAAACAGGAGCAACATTCTTAAGGCCAACTTTCATGTATAAAGCACCAATTTCATCTTTCATATCTTGTAGGCCAAAACCACGTTTGATTTGTATCTGAGTGACACTCAATGATGAAATAAAAGCTGCAAGACGTGCAAGAGTTTGTTTGCCTGAACCACCGACACCAATAAGCAAAGCATTGCCACGTGGACTTTCAAGAATGCGATTGATGCTGTGAAGAAAAAGCAATGGCTTACTGAGTTTCTTTAATTTCTGAATGATGTTTACTTACCGACATACATGTATCATGGCATCCTCGAATAATACTAAATTCATATAACCAATTACCTCATTGTAACTGCCTTGGGCCTCTAATAACAATTGATAGAGAGTGTCCCAGTTCTTCAGTGGCATATATTTCTGATCTACTAATGATTGAGCAAAGTGACTATAGATTAATGGTTCACTGAAAACAAAATCTTCATCAAAATCTTCGAAATCCTTTTTAAAAATATCTCTAATCGATGATTTGAATGATTTTATATCATATTGATCGACCAAACGATCATGATAGACCCTAAAGGCCTCGTGAACATAGAGACGCATTAATTCCGCTGGCTTAGCACAAATTGTGCCATTACAAGAACCAACACCACCACCAACAGATGGTGCACCTGTGCTATTCATTAGACCCTGATAGATATTAGTAAGATCACGTAAATTGAAGATATAATGGAATTTCACAGCAGTTGGCAGGAAGGCATATTCAACACGTCGGTGTAAAGCAATGCCAACTTGTACCAGTAGTTGAGCAATAGAGCGTATTTCTTTGCTAAAACCATTTATAGGATTCTCCAAATGATTGGTCAGTATACTGCAATAGATAAGTTGAAGAAGTCCTTCAGATGGAGGTGCTACAGCAAAAACACAAAAATGACGCTGCAAACGTGGATCAATGGTGAAGGAACCAGCTGTGGGATTCATAGCGGCTGCAAATTGACAAAGTCTTATGTCCTTCAGTTGGAGACGTTGACGATCATACCTAATGGAATTTATTATACAACATTTCTGTAGTCATTATTGTATTTATTAATTAAGAACAACTACTTGTTGTTGTATGTGCTTCCACTTACCACTGTTTGTAGTCCATGAATTGACGCATAATCGTATGGGGTTGTACAGTGCCATATGCATCAACCTCCGGCATGTTAAGGTCATTCACAAAGTATATTAAACGACGTTTGAGACCACTTGGCGCATAACAACGACCGGACTTCTTCTCTAACGGGTGGTCAAGCATCTTTTGGAAGATTTCCGATGTTGTGTAATAGTTGAAATGTGTTGTATGCACAGCGGTTAGATGAGGAGTCGACATGGAAGATGAAGATGGTTTGCGTTGTTGTTGTTGTTGTTCAAGTTGCTGTTGTTGTTGATGTTGGTGGCCGGACATAGTGGCATGTCCATTGCTATTGCCACATTTGTTACTATTACTATTGTTGTTGTTGGTTGTGACTGTGACAGGTGACACAGCGATTTCCAGCATTTCCTGTGCGTTGGCATATTTGTTGAAGAGCTCACGAAAGATGGCACCCTTGCCACAACCGGATGTTCCAACGAGCATACATGCTAAGTTACGGTCAATGAGCAACTTGAGGAAATATGCAAGACGTGCGGTTTCTGCTGTTGAAATGAGTACATTCTGTGTGTGTGTGGTAACCACCCAATCAATGAAAGCATGAGAGAGGGAGAGAGAGCGAGAGAAACAAGCACATTCATAGCATAGGTTAGTGTAACTTGCAAATGGGAGTTACAGAAAATGCTTGTCAGTTTGTGGTAGTGCATAATTTCTTCTTCGTATACTAAAATCTAATTTTACCTGCAATGGCACTTCCGGATCAATGCAGTCCATTTGCTCCAGTGTTGCTAACTCAGACCAACGTTGGAATTTTAACGTTTGCACATTCAGTTGATAATCGAATATTGTTCCTTGCGTAGGTAATTTTATGTCCTTGTATTCGCTAATCCACCATTTGTGAAATTCACGATGCCAATCGATAATCGTATCCTGATGCAATGCTGAACCAAAGCTCCACATAGTTGCATATACGAATATTGTTTCCAAAGCCAATTCAACGCTTTCATGTTTATTGAGTTCACCATGATGAAGACTATGTGGATTAGCGGCAGTTGAGGCGTTAGAGCGTGCACCTGCACTGCCATCAACATCAAGCAGGGAAGCCAAAAGATGGCAAGTCATTTGAATCATGGCCATATCAGTAATGGGTGTAATACGACGAAAATCGCGTTGTCTTGACATGAGATTAGGAAAGTATTTCTCAAAAAGACTTGTTAGAATGCCACGTTCAATCATATCGACACGTGTCTCTAGCCAGGACAGAACATAGCTGGAAGAGGGAAAATGGAGCAAGAATGTAGTAAAGACAAAACAATCATACTTACGGTGACCAGCCCAAATCTTGTGGATTTATATATAATATACCAGCTCTGGATACTGTAGCTGGTGTTGCTGCCTTCAAATGACCCACTTCGAAAAGTAAACGCATTTCACGCTTTAATGAAATGCGTTCATTGCTAGCCAAAGTCAATATTTTATTATCATCCATAAGTGTATTTAGACTTTCAATCCACATGGGATCTATGTCGCCATCAAGCACAATCCATTTAGGATTACCAGGCGGCATATTCGCCTGCTCACGCATTATTGATGAAAACAAACCATCCTTCCATTCTCGCGTTGTTGTATTGACAATACCAAATAGTTCATCATTTGACAATGCCTTTGGATTAAGGACATTGCACACTGGCTTGAGTTTTTGTATACGATAAGTTTCACGAAGGGTTTGCCAAATCTTAGTCTTACCAGTGCCAGCATTACCCACAATGAAGACAGAATGACGAACATCTAAGAGCTCTTGCAACTGTACGACTTTCATGAGAAAACCTTCCTCTGGCTGCAGCTTAATATCATTAACAGCTCGTCTTATGGTCTTTTCAAATTCAAAGACACGTTTACGTGGTACATCCAGTGCCGGAAATAGGTCACCAATTAAACCCATAAATATTGGAACATCTTCAGTGACAATTTTTGGTATATTGAAATCACGCAGTGCTCGCATCAAAACTTGATCCTCAGGACGACTATGATCATCGCGCTTAAGTGTTCCAGCAACCACTAAAACAGATTTAATAGCTCTCAAACCCCAATCATAATGATCCTGTTTGGAAAGCAACTCCTTGCATAGCGTATAGAGTGTGATAAATTTCCGTGCGAGTAGACGTGCATCCTGAAAGCCTTCAGCCATTAACATAATCTCACAAATCAAAGCAAAATCCGGCACAATCATAGCGCATGGACGAAACAATGTTTTCAGGTTCTCTGGCAGCTCGGTGCGGCCAGCATAGCCAGGATTCATGGTGATAAAAATGCCAACCGATGGCTCCAATGAAATGCGCTCGCCCATAAAGATAAATTGGGTTTTATGCAACTGTAAACATGCGGGCAAGCAAAATAACAAGAAAAAATAAAGAAGAAAAACAGAAACAAAGGAGACGAAAGAACACAAGAAGAGTCAGGACCAGATTAAGTTAAAAGTGGCTAACAGCCAGGAAGGAACAGAATGCAAACATGCGAGAGAAAAAGTAATCAAAGTGCACGAAAAGAAAAATCAATTTATACATACACACACACACATTCGCATGGACATACATTGAAATAGCCAGGACTCACTCACCTTGATGGCCTCTTGTATGGTCTTAACCTGTACCGCCACAACGGATAGTACCTCAACCGAGATGCGATTGAACTCATCAAAGCAACCCCATGCACCAGTCTGGGCGAGTCCTTTATAAATGTTGCCACAAGATTTGTAGTCCATTTGCTCGGAGCAGTTAAAGACGTAAACCATTACGCCAAGTGCTCGTCCCAGATCCTTCGTTGTCTCCGTCTTGCCAGTGCCAGCAGGTCCAGCGGGTGCACCACCCATAACAAGATGCAAAGACTGCATCAAACCACCGCAGGACATGCAAAAAACCAAGAAGAAAAATGGTGTATGTAAATTAAAGGGAAAAACTTAAAAAAACAGAGACTGAAGCATTATATTCACACTAACGAGCTTCGTGGTCGAGCGTAAAATTGACGCATAAAAGTATGCAATGCAAAGTGGAAGTGTATTTTTCTTGTTGTTGTAAGTTTGAAACCGGAAATGCAATGAAAATTTATTTCTTCAATGAAAAAATATTATTAATTGTTTACGTTTTTACAAAAAATTTGTAAATTTAATGTTGGAGTAAGGTTCCACAGGTGTTATAATTAAAAATCTACTCTTACAGAGTTTGTTTGATGAATTCGAGCGGAAAATATTCACGCACTTGCTTGATTGTGCTTGGGCTTGGGCATGGGTGTGTCGCTAATTGCATATGTTGAGGTGTACAACAGCAACTACAACAGCAACTTGCTGATGATGATGAACGAAAATAAAATACTTTTATCGAATTTCCGGTTATTTGAAGCGCAAACACACAAACGCGCTTACTCATTCATTCTCTCATTCTCATACTCCCCGTTGCGACGAAGTTCAATTAATTAAATTTTATGCTGAAAAATTGTTATAGCAGCGTCATTATATGCATATGTATGTGTATGTATATGTGTTTGTGTATGAGTGTGTGTTTATTTGATATTTTTGGTATTCTTTACTCAAGGGAAAGCCAACGCCGCGTGTAAATCCGTTCATGTGGCGTGAAGCATGAGACAATGAATCCAAAACGAAAGTGGCAGACACACACACACACACACACTTATATGTGTCAGTATATATTTAAATGTGTGTGCGTGCATGTTTATGCATGTGAAGAAGTTTTTAAGAAATTTTTTAAAAGAAAATTAATTTAGTGTAAGAAAATTGTGCGAAGGCTTTTTCAATATGATATCATATATGAAAATGATATCAACTTGAGAGTTCATTGAAGATGAAAACCATTTTTTTTTTGTTGAATTAAGAAGAAGAAAAAGTTGATGAAAATTCTTAATTGAAAAGCATCTGAAAAATGTATTTTAATGATATAATGAATTTTTGAAGTCTCATGGTGAAGAGAAAAATTCCATTTTTGGTTTTAATTAAAGAGGCGTGAATGAAAATGATAGATTGATAAAGAAATGTGTTGGGAATTAAATAGAGAAAGGGAGAGAGAGAGAGTCTTTAAAAACAAATATGTATTGGGTTGAGGTAAAAACACGCGCCTTTTTTTAGTACAAATTCACATATTTCACAAAATTCCTTTTAATTTGCAAACCGAAAATACCCACAAGTTATTTCATCAAGTACATCAAACATGTTTGCCATTTGTGACCCACTGAACTGATTTTATAGTTAATGGGAAGTATCCCCAATTATAATTAATTATAATTCATTCCGTATGGCACTGCAATCAATAATCGAAGTGTATTTAAGCATTCGGAAGCGTTTGCGGCAAAACAATTTGCGTGTGCGACCGGAATTTTGCGAAGCCGGGAGCTGGTTACTTTTGCATGAATATGCGCCTTGCCATCGATCATTCTTTGTAAGGGACTTTTTCGACAAACATTTATTTGTTGATGATAGAGGAAGATTTGATTTAGTTGTTAAAATTTTATTACTCAAAACTTTAATTTGCTCAGTTGGCCTTGTAGAATTATCTATCTATATAATTTAGAATAGAAGAAAAAAGAAAATCAATCGTTAAACTTTCTTTCGCTGTTTTTTAAAAAAAACAAAAAACCCAAAAAAAAAAAAAAAAAAAAATCGCAATTCTGTTCTTGTTTATTCATTTTGGTACAAAATATCACCATATTTAGTACACAATAATCAAAAAATTATAAACCCATAAAATGTATACAATAAATTTGACAAATTCATTTATTTGTTTATTTTACTGAATATCTTTAAATAGGACTTTGTTCTTATACCAAGCTCTTCTAGCGTTCTCTTGTATTCTCCTTCTCTTTTTATAAGATTTCTAATCTGTGGCCTTTTAAAGAAGATTGTTAATGCCTACCCTTAGCAAATCATTACATATGGTGTCATGAAGGAATTCAGTTAACTCAGATAACGAACGGATAGATGGCCGGCATGGATTGTTTCAAAAACTACCATACTATTTCAATAGGAAAGTGGCGACCTCTGTCCTCTAGTTATCATAATCATCCTTCCGACCTTCTATGAAACAAGGGGAGGATCTCAATATTGCGTATGTCACAATTCAACGCATTCTCATCGGAAGAGCTGTGCTCGCTTTGTGCCACACGCTCACTGAGGCGGTAAAAGTGCACCGCCGCAACCCAAACTTCATCAAAATTATTGTAACTAGTAATAAAAGGTAGTGTTTTCAATACGATGAGATGAGACCACAAAAAAGACGCTAAGAAGAAGTGTATGTTATTTTGGTGTGTTTCTTTGATTACAAAGAAATGTTCCACAAATAATTATAATTTAATAATTATTAATAATAACTCACCTGTGTCAATGTAATGTAACAACGATCGGTCAGCGGTGTGATTACTAAACGTGAAGTATTTCCCAAATACTCATAAGCATAACGAAACTCAGCATCACATATATTTGCAAAACAATCTTCATCATCGCCACCACCATTGCTACTACATTTGCTCAAACGCTCATCATGTAGACAAGCATCATCCCAACGATGACGCAACTGACTTTGCCACTGAAAAGCTAAAGAACTATCTACTTTGGCCGCAATGATTTTACCCACGACATCACGTGAATGCACATCAATTGTACATATAGTCATGATTTTCTGGCGATCACCGGCACTTAAATCGCCTAACAGCAAATTGATCAAAGCATTCAACTGTGTAATCTGACGCTTGTGCAACTCTTTCATGGCAGCCTCGTAGCCTTCTTCAATCCAAGCGAAAGCACGATTCACATCCGTTGTCCATGTAATTTGACTACAGCAAAGGGCAACCTGTGCTGGCCAGTCATAAAGCCATAAATCGCGCACTTTTTCGCCATAGGCCAAGAGAGCACGTCGAAAGAGCTCGTGCAATGTGCAACGCATTTGACGTATGATGGCCCGAAGCCAAAGTTCAACTCTCCCACTGCAATTAATTGGCTTGCCTGTGAAGCGAACATACTCATCGTTTTCCTTGGAGTGCATGCCCAAGGCAAGGGTAGTATTTGTCTCATATTCTAAACGTAAAATCGAATCGAATAGTTTAATAAAATGACGATCTATTATTTGAGGATTATTGCCATTGGATAATATGTCCAGGAGATCTGCGGCCGATATGAAATAGAAACGTGGAAAAGCCAAACGTTTTGTTTCCAAATAATCATTTAATGCCTTCTCACAAACTGCCAATCGTTCTTGCAGTTGCAACAGTTGAGTGAGTACATCTTCAGCGGGATCATCATGTTGCATAACCACTACTTGCATGACAATACGTACGCGTGCAACACGATCCAACAAAGCAATAAATTCCGCATCGATGGCCTCAAAACGTTCAGCATCTCGAGGCAATTGAGCACGTATATCTGCTGAACCAATGAAGATGCCCTCAAGATAAATCCATTTGCGTTGCACTTCAAACCAATTGCCTATTAAGGCATCAACGCCGCTTAAGACACGTTGCCAATACGTCAACTTATCCAGCAGATACTCGATATGCTTCGATGTGGCAATATTCTGCAGCTGCATTTGATTATCGTCGAGTGTCTCGATCAACTCTTCGGAAACTTTGAGTAAATGTATGTGATGACGTGTTTGATGTTGTTCCAAATCGAAGACCATGTGTGACCAGGTAGTGCGAATTTCATCTAGTATTCTGGTTACAGTCATTTCCTTGATGGCCCGATCGACTGTGTTCTTAATATCTTCTTCATAGTGATGCAGTTTGAGACTCAATAAATCAGCTAAAGTTGTTTGTGTATTGCATTTAAAGGAGATCTTTTGTTCAGAATTGGGAGAGAAATTAAATAAAATTCTTTATATTGCATAAACAAATTAAGTATACGCAAAGTTAAATATTTGACTAAATTGTGTATTTTGTGTACAAATAACTGACTGGTGGATGTGTGTATGTCTTTGTAGGGCATCATGTTAATTAAATGTGTCATGTTAAATACACCAAAGGTTGTAAAGGCAAAAACAACAGCAAAGATACTACTTGCCACGCGAAAGACAAACAGAAGAAGAGCAAGTAAAGATAACATAAAATACCATAAAATTGTCATCTATAAATTTACATATGAAAATTTTCAATTATTTTAAGGCACATCTAATTGCACATATGCAGTATGTTTATGTAAGTGAGTCTTTGTTGTATGTATAAATGAAATTGAAATTATTTTGTATGAATTCCATTAATATGTATCTGTACGTGTATCATAAATTTGTTATAAATATTCATATTATTATATCACAATATCTTGAATTACTCTCCGCAGTTTGATATTCCAATAATAAATTCTCTTCTTGTATTTACTTTTCACTTAATAGTTTTACTTATTAAATCTAAACTGCTATTGCAAAAGGAAACCATGCAACATTGATTTATGCCTTAACACAATTAATAAGTTAAACACAATCAATTGCAATTTCCAAGTCAAGAAAGCAGCCAAGTGAAATGGTATGAAACCCAAAAGTAATCTTTCGAACTGCTCTGCATTATCTTAAAGCAATTGTTATTGCACTAGTTATGTGTATATTGGTTCTACTTAAAAGCAATAGACTTTCATCCTTATACAACATTCCTATGATATGTATTAAGAGAGAGAGGGAGAAAGCTTAACATGCTGCATACCATCTAATGTATGCGTAATAATTATAACTCGACTAAGTTTTGATTACAACACAATGTGTAAGTAACATTGAATGTTGTTGAAACAGCTGCAATACTACTACTACAATATAAACATACTAGCCAGTAGCCAGTAGAAGACTTCAAGACGGATAAACAATCATCCAAGCATTCAGTCAGGTATGGCGGCAAGTACGTTGCCCATACCAGAATCCTTGGAATATTAAATACAAGTATGTGTGTGAGAGAGAGAGAAAGTAAAGTATTTTGTTATTGGAAGTTAATGTTATGCTTGCAACTAAAGTTTTGTTTGGCTTAGCTTGATTCGGTATGGTTTCATTTGGTGTAGTTTAGTTTGCTTTGGTTTGGTTTGGTTTTTGTTTGCGGCTTGTTTGAAATTAACAAAATTATGGCAATTGATAAATCATAACCAGTTAAACTAAAGAAGTTTACAATAAGATAGGATACGATTTATAGATGCTTAATGAGTTTGTGTATAATTTTCATATAATTTTCAATTTTATGAATACCAAAATGTTAGATTCATTAATGGAAATTCATCTAAATATAATCACACAATTGCCTTTAGTTGTATTAAGAGTAATTATTATTTTTGGTAACTAACAGCTGACATATTTTAAAGAAAAAATTATTATGATTTGGATAATCATATATTTAATTAACTGTGAAAAGATATTGATAATTTAATGAATTCATATCTGCCAGACTATTTGCATACTAATCTATTTAGTACAAAGGGTTTCTTAGCGCCGCTTGAAATGCTACTTGGAAAGGCAGGATTGGATCCTGATAGCAAAAATAGTTGCTCATTTATTAAAAATCCCAAATTGGAACAAAAAATTGGTTATAAAATTATTCAGCATATATTAAGTAGTCCTTTAGCATGCTAAGTGGTCTGGTTGTGTCTTACATGATTGCATATGTTGGTTTGTGGATTTATATGATGAAAAATATAGACCACAGATGCCACACGATCTTTTAAACAAGTATGTCTTTACACTGGGGGAACTTGCTTCAAATATGATGACGCTCGGAGCTGAAGTACAGTGTTGGGAGTCATCATTCCAAAACCGATAATATAGTTTTAGGGTTGCCAAAATATAGCATTGGTAACATTTTTAGTTCTTCTTTTACACTTAAAGTTTCCCGTTTTAGTACTTTTGATTTTGACATATATCGTCACGAAGCTTACGACTCCTACCACCCCTTGTTACAAAATATACTACTTCGTTGACCGCATCCCTACCCCTCGACGTGTGACGTAATATGTGGATGGCCCCTTACAAATATTAGGATATCTTGGGCACTCTTTTGAAATGAATATTTATTTAATACATTTAGGAAAAAATGACTTCTAACTTACCAAATAATCCGTTTTGTATTTCATAGTCATCTTAAGGGAATAAATCAAAAGAAATATTGAAAAACAAATAAATCACTTAAATTAAGTATTACAGATGATTTATTCATTAAATACACACACAGTAAACAAAATCAATTGAATTTTTTTGGCAATTGGAGCAATATAAATCAAGTAAAAATGTAACAACAAACAATAGTTTTGACTGAAATTCGTAGCGTTGAAATGAGCATAACCTTAAATTTAGAAACGAACGAATGTATAGATGCAAATGCTAACAAATCCACGTTCACTTACATTGACTGGATGGAGAAGCAATTGTATCTTTGTCGACAAATGCAGACAAGTTTCAAATTTGAAAACGTGTGGCAATTCAACACTTAGTCGGCTTGCACACGCAATGCAACACAAAGCATCACAATAATGTGTTTGACAAGTCATAAGACAAAGCCAGTTTTGCCTGTAGACATGGACAGACAGACAGACAACTAGATAGACATTTAAACAGATAGAATAGCATTTCCATTATAGAAGCACATGACATGGTTTGGGTGTACGATGCAAGATTTGGCCGCGTTTAATCACTTTGCCCCAGAGAAACACAAGAGCAAAAAGACAACAAGGATTATGTGAAAAAAGTAGAAAGAGTTGTTAATTTCTGAGACAATCAACGATGCTTAACAATGATGATGTTTCGCTCAGTTGCTTATTCAGTCACTTACTCAAACACTCAGTCAGAGACTCACTGATTCACTCACTCAGATAGTTAGTCAGTTGGTAAATCAGACATCCACACACAATCACTCTCCATTTCGATATCCATTCCCATTTCCACTTTAACTTCAACTGAAGCTTATCCTTACCTTTGTCAGTTGCATCAGTTCCAACCAATGCCTTTCTGTAATTGCTGCATTTTGCAGTTCGGTGATTGCGCGCAACGAACCAACCAACTCACGCAACACACCCACTATATACACATATGGCGCCCACTCTCGAATGCATTTGTCAAGTGTACGCAGATCGCGTGTGAATTTTTTGCATTCATTCTCCATGTCATCGGTATCGATGCGTAGCCAAGGAGTTGCATGCCAATCGGCAATACAAGATTCAATGACATCCACAAAGTCCCACAATTGCTGCAAATGCAAAAAGATACTTGTTAGTTTTTTTAGATCGGGATTGTATTACAATAGTTGTATCTAACCTTGACTCTTTTGATTTCAGCTCCACATTGTTGTAATGTCACAACATCAGGTGGTGCAATATCCAGGAGATGAGCCCATCTTGTATAGCGTTGTTCGTATTTAGTAAAATTATGGAGTTTGGCATAAACCTTATCACAAGCTTCATAGACATTAGAGCAAGGTACACGAAAGAACTTCAAAGATTTGTATCACTAATATAATCGCTATTTGCTTATACATATGCTTATTATAATAACTCACTGGCATTTGTTCGAATTTCCCAGCATAATTGTTCAATTGACACATATGCAAGGCAATCAATGCCGTGACTCGTTGTTGCTGATAATAACGTGTATCTTGTAACGCTTCCTTCTTGGCTATGCTTATATCTTTAAGGTGTTTCCATTGCAGTGGCAACTGTTCAATGTTTCGAAACAATTGTGGCTCAAATTCCACATTGTAGGTTTTTAATAATGTTGTGATATCCTTGAGCGGTTTGAAAATGTTATCCGCATAGCATTCACGCTGCCTGATTTCCGCCATAATGGCAAGCACACGCAGCAATGAACGGAAATCCGAACGTGCTATATGCATTTGCAATGTGTTGTGGCCGCGAACAATGAAGTCGGTTAGTTCCTGTGAAAATTACATAAATAGCAAATAAGTTTTTTCGGTATCTAACATTGAATGAGTGAGAGAGAGAGAGAGACAGACAGACCTTTAGCGTATGCTGGACATAACGCAATAACCATTGCTTATATAGATTGGACCATTTGCAGGCATAATTTAGCATCGCATATTTCAAAGGATTCACATCAATTGCCAACCAACCATTAATGCATTGACGGCTCACATGTTGGTCAATGGTCTCGTGTAGTTCATTGTAACGATCAATCTGTGATGGTGAAATTAAAGAAAATTTGCATTCATATTACTCATACGTTAGAGAAAAGGCCATAAGCCAATAAAAGCTAAAATGTCATTTGACTTGATTGGCTGCCAGCAGCGGTCAACTAATTGAACATATGTGGACATCGTTCCCGTAGACCTTTTACACATACTATTGTAGTTTTATTAAAAAGAAAATTTAGTGTTTCAATTTCGTGGCCTCATATATGAGCCACCACGAATATTAATGCTAAGCCAAGTTAAGTTGACCTAATATACTTGTACTATTGTACATGCATATATGAACATATATTTATTTGGCTTATATGGTACTACAATACAATAATAGTTTGATGCTGACCACAGCATCAGTAGAAGTAGTAGCAGCTGCTTCATTCTTTGGCAATGACCACAAAAGCGCAATAAAATATACCATTTTATTTTTGTGGTCACTCATTGACAGTTCCAGTTTAAGCCATGATTTGTGTGAATTTCTACAAATTTATTGCTTGCCTAATGGTATTTGATAATTGTTTTAAAATCTAAAGACTTTGTTTTGTTATTCGAATAAGTTTTATGCATTGGTCATCGAACACAAAATTCATCTCTCGCATGTCTTTTTAGTTTGATAATAAACAAAATAAACGAAAAACAAAACTAAAAGCAAACAAACAAATACTACTATATTTTTAAGTCAATTGTTGTAGTAACTCACATATAAAGTGAAAACTAAGCTAAACTAAGTCGTCTTTGTTAGTTGTGTTAGTGTGTTAGTGAGTGTCATGTTGGTCTTGGTCTTGGTCAGAAGACAAAGTGCCAACGTATTTGACCCTAAATGACCGGCATTTATCAAACATTATTGGTCTCGGGAGCTTTGCGTTATAGTATTAAGGCGAATTGCTTTGGTTCTGCAAAAGTGTGACCAATTTCTTCCTCTATCTTTCTTTCTTATGTTCTCTCTTATCTTCTTTAATAGCACACACATACACATACACTCATAGACATATGTGGGCATATTCACTAAGCATGTGTTTGTGTCATTTCTTGAGATGTTTGCTATGAAGAAGAATTTGTCCTGCTATGGTATTGCCTACTTTTAGGCTGACGCCTATATTGTGACACCATTTATTTGTCTGTTGCTGAAGTGTAGTAGCCCACTTTTTCTTCGTTTGTTGAGCACTTGAGTTTGCTGTGATTTATTTTTAATTTATTTATATATTTATTTTTTCCTAGTGGTTTTGTTTTCTTATGGAATTCTGTCATAATTTGTTACACTATTATTGTTTCTTTTGCTTCCTGGTTTTCTGAAAAAAGGTTTCATGATAAATTATAGAATTTAATAATATAATTTCATGTATTGCCATCAGAATTTGTCATGGTTTTTAAAGAAAATTCTAAGGAAATTATAGAAAAATGTACAGATACTTATTTTTATAAAGATGAAATTGTATTATTGAACCCATGAACTCTTTTATAATTTTAACCTTTCGACATTTCCTATCAATATTTGTTACTCATAGAATATTTTCTTTTGCATTTTCAATTTAGTGTAAATAAACAACAAAATCAATGATTTTCAACAGAAAATGCATCGATTTTCTCATCTAAAATAAGACAACATTTTATCTTAAATTTTAAACAAAATTCATTGGCAAACTTTAAGATACTTTCTTTCGTCTATCGTTCCCATCATTCCCATATTTCTACTTACCTTATCATGTGCTCTGTAAAGGCAAGCATCATGCTATGACTATGGCTTCTTAAAACTTCTTGTCACACAACTCTTACTCACTGCAATTTTTCCACCGCTATGCACACTTACTTCTTTTTTGAATGTTTCCATAATGGCATAGCCTGCGCCACCACATGCCGTTGCCTGTTCTCGTGCAGCCAGCAAACTGGCGTTTAACACGTCCGTGCGATGTTGCGTCCATAAATAAGCATAGGCGTTAAATTTGGCGGCATAAGACTCGGCGGCACGCAAAGTATCAGCAAGTGTAGTTCTGATGGCATCACCAAGCAGCTGCAAATCGTCAACAACGATGACGGTGGCGACTTTCAGATGCAATGAAAAAATGAAAATGGAAAAACAAAATTGAGCAAAGTCATTATCATGAAGCGCACGTAGCTTTGAATAAAAAAATGAGAGAAAAAAGAATGTATGAAAAAAAAAGAAGCAAAGGAGCAAAGGCATTGCCAGACTAAGGAATGTGTAAGGCATTTCTTGCTTCTTGCATTTTGTTACGTGCATGCACCTTTTGCGGTTGAAGGTGGAAACTTTAACGTGGTTGTTGCTGCTGCATTCAAATTCACTGACTGCACTTGTAACTTCACGTGTTTCTTCTTTTTAACCATCATCACAATGACATCAACGTCGTTGTCGTTATCTTCTTTACCTCCTTCGTAGTCACAGTCGTAGTTGTAGTCAGTCTCATTTTCATACTTATTGCCTGCGATATTCTCGTCACCGTTGTCTTCGTCGCACTCTGACAGCGCATTGTCATCCACAATTCGTGGCATGCAGTCGCATGTCTGCTTTATATCCACCAACAGCTGCTCGACAATTTGTTGAAAATTATTTTCCACACTTGCATCAAAGCTGGGCGAAAAATGTATTTCCGTTTCCGTCAACTCCAATTTCACCTCGAAGAGTGGCGAAGTGGTGGTGGTGGTGGAGGTGGCGGCAACAGAGGCACTTGCGGCAGAAGTTGTCGTTGCCATTGCCAGTGCTCCTGTTGTTGGTTGCATTTGTTGCAGGACTAACCTTGCAATACTTGGTAAAGGTGTTGTAAGTGTTGTTTTTATTGTTGTTGCCGTTGCTGCTGCTCGAGTGGGCGCGGCTGACGCTGTCATTTCTTTGTGTAAATACTCTAAACTGTAAAGAGCAGTGTGGCGTATGAGTAATGGAAAAATTAAATTTACTTCTATGTACATACTTATTTTATTGTATAAGTAAATATGTATCTATGAGTAGGAATGAATCAGTCAATGAGTGAGTGAGTGAGTGTGTTTTTATCCTTGTTGCATGCAATCACGAAAAGTGCCACTAAGTGAAACATGCAATTGACGCATGAAATATTGTTGTTGTTGTTGTTCTTGTTGTTTCTGTTGCTATTATTGTTAGTACAATATTTTGTTCGCTATTCAATTGAAGTAAAATAACTATCGTAGTAGGTGTTTTTGCTGAAATTTGTTATTGCACGTTACTGCTTACCTATAAGATATATTTTGTGTGTGTGAGTGTGTTTCTTAAGATACAAGTATGTGTGGATGGATGAGTGAATGTGTGCGGTTTCTTGTGTGTTAATTTACTTGATTAGTTTTGATGAGACATGAATACGCGAATTGAGTTGTTGCACGAATTTCTCTTTAGTGTTGCATTTAGTGAAAGATGTTGCCAGATTGTAAGGAAAGTAGTGCTGCTCATAAACTTCCCTATACATAAATATATAAATATAGATCGGCCAGATCGTTCTCAAGAATAACGCTTACAAATAAAACGTACTTTTATAATTTTTTCATCATTTTCAATGCCCCACCCCCTCGATGATTTAATCGCTCAATGTCAAAATTGGTCTTACCGCGCACCATGCATTCCTCTATGTATTAGGAACCCATTTAAAAAACGATTTTTTTAATCTACTATCGTGCGATATTCTCCGCAAAGAAGTCATTTGTTTTATCTTCTTTTAAGATATGACAATCAACAGTAGTTTTTGAGTTATCCTTAATAATGTCCGTTCCATTGAGGTCGGTTTGCTCTTTTGTTAAAATTTTGTACTTGTTATGTACCTGATTGCTGATGACTGGTGAATAATCGTTGGTGATACTGAGAATTTCCATTTTGATATGTACATGCTGACAGGTAGCACTTCTGCCACAAACAGGTCAGGCTATGTTATCGTATGGATTAAATTACAGATCAGTGACATTTACATAGTTTGTAGATGTAAGTGACAAATATGTTGATTGCTTTGAAGATCTTACAAGATCGTATAAAGGTTTGAGAGCACTGTCAATGATGTTGTCATACTCTAGTGGGTTCATACGATAATTCAGGAGAAGTCCCCCCTTGGACTCATTTTTTGATTTCTCTGTTATGTATATTTATTTGATTTATATCTTTGAATTAATTGAGCAATCTGGCCATACAATTTTCTGCATAATCAGCAAGGAGGAGGAGTTGTGTGTGTGTGTGTTTTTCTCATACTCAAGTTATACCATAAAGACAAATGCTTTGAAAGTGAAATTTCGATAATCCTCAATTGAATAATTTCATTTGCGAAAATGTGGTTTTCTTAGCATGCGAAAAATTTATTATTGCTACACTTTGTTTATTTATTTCGTAGAAGATGGAAACTTTATTGGAACATGTGTTTGTAACAAAATAATAATCAGTTAAGATGAGTTGAGTTTGGTAAGCGATAATGAGATTGCACGTTTTCTTGAACATTAAGCAAAGAGAAAATAATATCTTTTTCTCTTGTAAATATATTATTATAAAATAATGACGGTGATGATGATGATGATGATGATGATGGAAGTTAAGAAGAAGAAGAAATTGTTGTAGGTGATAATCATGATAATGATGATGATGATGAATATGCATAAAATGAAATGTTAAGTAAAGTAAGCACATGGCTCAAGTCATCATCATTTGTATAGAAATGAACCTGATTTTCATGGCTAGACGCACTTCGCTGGAAATAATTTCATCAACGCTTGCTAAATATTTATTAAACTGGCGTCGTTGCTCAAGCGGAAATTCGCGGAGAAACTGAATAAATGCCAGAAAAATAAATAATGAAATGAATAAATCAGAACGATAGAAGAAATTCTTTGTTGATTATTTACCTCATGGACGCTGAGATCACTTGAATAAATTTGAAATTGTTGTGCCTCATAATTGAAGAATAAACAGAAGTTTGCAATCAACAAACGATTGAGCAAAATCTTCGTTTCATCACATTGCAATAGACGAAGTCTCAAACGCTCCTGCTGATGTTTCACTTCAAGTAGATTCCTTCCAAAGGGACTTCGTTGATGTAATGGTTCACGGCTCCAGCGTTGTATACTTGCTAAGATGGTATCCAAATTGCCATGCGTTTGCTTCAAACGCCCATAAAGATGCTTTGATTTGTCATAGATTTCGGCAACAAGAAAAGTATCTTTGTCAAAGAAAGACAGCAAAATCAATCAAATGACAATCTCAATACTATTGTACTTAATTAAAACTTTTGCTTTCAAAGACTTTCTTTATGTATCCTCTATACCACTTTCACTTACCATAACTACGCCATGTCATTGTGTTGATAGCTTTGATCACACACGCATCAATTGAACGCACCTCATTGTCTATTAACCGAAGTGAGGCCCTGGCACCAACACCCGCTCTTATGCCATTGTAGAACTCTGAAATTTTGATTAGTTTTATGCGCCGCTGAAAGTATTCATCGCGTTCTGTGTACAAGTGTAGAAGCGTTGCAGGTAATTGTGCAACTGCTGCAACAAAAGACTGGATGAGAGCAGGTGCTGGTGGTGGTGCCGAAGTTGATGGTGTTCCTGGCATTTCATTGTCTTCACCTAAGTCGCTTATAATATTGGTAGTACTAGTAGTAGTAGCACTACTCCCAGCTATACTACTAAGTGATACTGCCTGCTGCATTGCCATCAGGTATTTTGTCTCCTTGAGCAAAGCAAATAATTCGTATGAGAAATTCATTTCAAGTTGTTTTGTGCTATTGACAGCATCCTCTAGTTCCTCCTCCTCTTCAATAGGATTGTGGCTGTAGTCATTATCAAGAAGAGTATCACCAGTATCACTTCCGTTACTTGCAGTACTTTTTAAATTCATCATTGTCGGCGTCATTGTCATCATCATCACTTTCTCGTCAAGTCCTTTGGCAATGAGTTTGTCAATTGTTTGCTGCCAATTGTGCCAGATTTTCAATTGCAAATTGCTTAGTTTTGTTGTCAAAATATCGCGTCGTGTACGCAGTTTTTCGTATTTAACTTGATTGATTCGTGTCGTTTCATTTAATCTAGACGAAAATCATTAGGAAAAGGTGTGAGGTTTTAGTATTTGAAAAAGTGACTATGATGAAGTTGTGGTGGTATCTCATAGTAGTGTTTGAAAATCGTTCAAAGTTCTTTTGTACCAAATAAAGTAGTAGTAGCTTTGATGAAAAGATTTTTCAATAAAATGAGAATTTTTTAATTAGTTTTTAAACTCTGTATCGCTCTTTCTCTCTCGCCTTGGGTTTTATAGAACATAGTAATTAAAAGCGGATATTGTTTCGAATATGTTTAACCATTTTGTTACGAGTATTCAAATCGTAGGAGATACATATGTTGTACTACATATGAGTACAAAGTTACAGGCATTAGCTAGTTAAATTTAATCTTCGTTAAAGTTATAGAAAAATTCGGGGCATGTGTATCGCTATACTAGCGACTGAAGTTTATTCATATAGATCGCTCTTAACCTCAAGCCTGAATTGTTTATTTAGGTATTATTATATAAAAATTTTATCTTGAAAAGGTATGCTTTACTATTTTATATTATTTATTGATTCAAACCACCTTGGTCATGCTACTAAGTAATTGACACACTAAGTAATAGACAGAACTAACACAAATAAGAACAAACCAACGGCTGTTTTTCACCATTTTCAATACTCCCTTCCCTCTTGATGGCGTAAGCGCACAATGTCATGAGCACACTAACAGGCAAAGGAAACTCGTCTATTTTTAGAATATATACACTACTTGGTGCTACAATGTTTAAGTCACGAGATTTATTAAAATTTATGACGACATCAAAGGCGTTTGGATGTAACGCTGCGTTACATTGAGATCCTCTTATGACATCACTTATTTTTAAATATTAGTTAGCTCTTTAATAAACATCTAAATAACTCCATAATTCATTAATACTTACAACTTTCCAATGAGTTCATTTAACTCACTTTCACCAAAAGTATCACAACGTCGCATATGCTGTTCCAGCCACATCATAGCACCTGCAATGGGTGGATAATTCCAAGGTACTGGCAATGCTGAGACACCATGAAATTCATAGGCTAATAGAACATCGCCAACACTTGCTTCTAATTGCTGCAACTCGATATCGTAAAGAGTAAAGATATGTGAAAGAATGCCACCCAATTCGGGTTGTATAGCAGGACGTTGCAATAGAGCGCCAAACATCAGAGTCAACTAAAGAAAACAAAAATTGAAAAGGTAAAATTTTGTAAAAGAAAGTCAGATATTGAGTTTGAGGAGTCAACTTGAAAATGTGCTGTAGTTGAACAACAAAATGAAGCAAACGAAGTATTGTATTGTTATGTACCTTGACCAGCTGCTCCCAGTTGTGGCATTCATTGTAGGCTTGCACAAGAACTGTAGCCAATTTTTTCTCCAGCAACGTCATGCGTGCAAAGAAGATTAATTGTTCGCGCTTGAAACACTTCCACTTGTGGTTTTGTGGTTGTTGCTGTTGCCGTTGCTGTGGATGATGATGATGCTGATGCTGGTTGCGCAAGGCAACAGTTGAAGTTAAATCGATTTCAATGTTTGTCCATTGCTCGAAGAGCAATTTGAACTCAGCATAGATCTGTAAAGATAAAATGACTAGTGTTTGTGTTACAATATCTACGAGTGCCAGGATATTTGCCTCCTTGACGCGTTCAGTTTGTATTTTTCCACGAAGACCACCAATTTCTAGTTTTTCGAGATTTTGAAATTGCACCGCAGCTTCAAATATCGTTCTCAATTCAGCAAGTTGAGCTAGGAAATTATCAAGCGTTTGACCAAAAACTTCATCAGTCGAGAAACGCCACAATTGCTGTAAGTCATTGGGCATTGCAATAGTAGCACTCGATACTGTTCTAGTTAAAGCTGGCAATACCAATTGATTGTTCGAATATCGTTCCTTGTATTCAAGTATTTTTACTCTACAAACGAAAATAGAGCTTAATTTCCTCTTCCATTTTCCCTCTCTCCCACTCACTCACTTAAAGAACTCTAACACTTCACATGTTTTGCAAATCTTTTGCAATCCCTCGTCGGCATCACAGTGAAATAACAGCGGAAATTCCAAATCCTCACCAGCGCGATGCACAAGCATGTTGCAAATGCAGCGCAATAGCACTGACATACGTTGAGTGCTTCGATAATAACGTGCATTGCTCCAGATCAAGTGAAGTATGTGCACTAGCGGAGCAATCAACTCTTGTGCATTACTCAGTTGCACTGAATTGAATGCGGCTGTTTGTCGTTGCAATGGCTGTAGCCAGAGTGAAACATCCTGAGCCTCATGCCAAGCCGCAACGAGTAAGCGAAATTCCTTTGCATATGGTGGATAGTATACAGATTCGATTCGTTCAAGTATCAAAGCAAGAGTCTTATGTGTTGGTGTGCGCAACTGTTCATAGATGTTCTGCAAATTCAGTTTACGATTTGTCCAGAAGCTAATCTCCTGAGTGGGCAACGTTACCCAAGTTGTAGTCGATGCTATTGTTGCTGCTGTGCTTGTGGTATGTGGTTTCGAAACAAAAGCGCTACTTGCACCTAAGGTCATGCATTCGGATCGTTCATTGATAATATCATGCATTTGTGTTGTCCAATTGATGAACATTTCTTCGAGAGTACTGCGAAATTTCGATTCCAGTGCGGGTGCCAAGTTACTGTGAAGAAGGAAAGAGGAGGTTTGAGGTTGGGTAAGAATTTGAAATTGGCAAAAATAGTATTAAAGGAAAACCAAAAGGCTGCCACTCGAAAAGCTTACAAATTTATGCTAATTTAAATACTCAATGCCTTACAAATCGTTGCTTCTTTCATTTAATTTTGTGTTCCCCTCCTTTTCTCAATTCTTTGCCACAAAGTTGGCTCTTGTCTTGTCCTGTCCTGTCTTGTCTTGGTTGTGGTAGTTTAAAGAAGGAAGCATTTTAATTGTTATTCTGGTTTGCTCATTTCGGCTGACATTCCTTTTGGTCTTTTGCATTTGTCCTTTTTCTTCGTTTTTAGTTTTGTTTCTTAGCTTTCCGCTCAACTTCTTCCACTTCTTCTTTCGCTTCGCTGGTTTGATTAGCAAAACTTCTTGGCCCTCAACTGAGAACAAGAAACTACTTTAATGAGCAAAAATATTTATTTATATTGACCTCTTTTTTCCAATTTTTACTTAATTCGTCTACCATTTTACTCACTCCATTCATCACTCTCTCTGTTGGACCACTTATTCTATTCTTTTTTCTTCCGAATTTAAACTTGTTAACAAATTGACCTCAATACGTTTTATATTTAACTGGTTTCGTTGAATTTTCGCCTTTTTCTTTAGACCATGTTCTTAGTTGGTTTTTCTTTCTCTTTTTAAGATGCCTTTTCCCTACGTTTCTTTAAACTTTTATTGCATTTTACGAACAATAGTGTGTAGAGGTTCCATTAGTTTTCAGATTTGTTTGTAACTTATTGATATCGGGCATTGTTTTTTTACTGTAAGGAAAATTGATTAAATTTCATGAAATCATTCAGAACTCTTCATACACAACATAATATTAGTTGGATGAATTGAGTTCTATAAAATATTTAATTGACTATTTCTTAGATTAGGCCCTTAACTGGGTACCTCACAGGTAATTAAGGAATGAGGCTTTTAACTAGCTGTTTTACCCAGCATTGACTAGAATTCCGGATTTTTGTGTGGAAATTGTTGTTCTTGTTAGAGCCCTTTTTAAAAACAATTTGTCCAGTCTATTCATTTCATAGTCTTTGACGAAATACACTGACTCTCTCTCATGACCCATTCTCAGTGAACAAGAGAGCAATACTCTCACATAGTTATTAATAAATAACAACAACAGCACAAAATTCAAGAAACAACAAAGCATTAATAACGAATTTATAAATATTGTATTATAGATTTTTGATACTTTGAATGACGTTATTGTAATTTTCGTAGGGATCTCTAATTTTTTTGAAAATAAAATAGAGCCCATGTCATCCGTTGATAATGTAGCTTTTTTAAGATGACAGAACTTTTCAAATCAGTTAAGTACTTTTTGAGTTAATCCAACACAAACAAACATACAAATAAAGAAATCTTTCTTGTTTACAAAAAGAAGTGTAGATATAGAAGAAAATATGTCCTTCAGACTGAGAACTATTGATGACAGGAAAGTACTCTTCATTCTGATGGCAGTAGTGATCAGATGTTACTCAATAAACATAGTCGAGTGCTTAAATTCACTGAAAGTCTCAATTTTTGGGTTAATATGACAAAAAGTTTAAAGGCCAACATTAATTTCAATTGGTAACTTCTTCAACAAGCAAAACTAACTGTTCTATTATGTGATGATTATAATAAAATGTACCATATCCTTTCTCCTGAGACTTCACCCACCACTATCAACGCTCTGGCTGTGAGTAGGGGCATATCTAGCTATTTAACAAATAAATTTCAACCACCAGGTCAGAGACAGATTTATTTAGTTTTTATTTTAAATTTTTTTTAATGTACTCTTTTTTGTTGTTGTTGTTATTTTACTTTTGTTGACAGTAATTTGTCATGACATAACAAATAAATAAATAAAATCTTTGTGTGAAAGGTATATTATATTCGATGAAACTATTAACAATAAGAGATAAATTGAGCTGCAGTATAAAGGTCCTACTATAGGTTATTGTAGTGAATACTTCTTAGATCTACTAGAAGATAGATTCATCTGTACAAGGTGGACTACTGGTCTTAATTCACAGCCCATTAGTGTATCATCTAAAGAAAAAATGTAGTTTAGACTGAGAACTGTCTATTCCGTGAAAGGACTCTTCATTGTGATGAGAACTTCTTCAATTCTTCAGTTAAAAATGCTAAGCTTAATTTAAAAAACTTTGTGTGAAAGGCATATAATCTTCGATGAAACTGAATTTTATTTACTGCCATACTTTTTTTCCATTGAAGCAATTCTTTTTATATTTTATGAAAACAACAAATGGATTTTTTAAATGCATTTAAGTGCTTTCGTTCTTAACTTATTCTCTCTTTTGTTGTTCATTCATTCAGTTGTTTTCTTTGGCAGTGTGTTTTCCGCATTTATTATTGTTTTTTGGGTGTGTTATTTTATCCTTTTGGATTTGGATTTGTTGAAATAGTTTGCTATTTAATTTCATTGTAATTTTTAATTTGCATTTTTGGTTTGGTACTAACTTTGCAAGTTGAGAGATATTTGCATTATTTGTTTTGATTGAAAAGTTTTATAGTCAAATATATACGAGTATATGAAATACATAGTATATGGACTTAAGTTCTTAAGTTTGATTTCAATTTAGATTTATACTGAACTATTATTGTCTGATTTAAAATTATAATTTGATTAACAAGAGCAACATAAAGAAGATTCATAGTACATCAGTTTGCTGCCCAAAACCAGAAATGTAGTAAGCAGTACCCTCACTACACCCCCACTCTACAAAAGCCAAATAAGCCGAATATGAACAAACAACGAAATACTCGAAAGATGGTAAAGAAAAACTCGGCTAGCCCGCAACCATCGTGCTTCCATTTTCTACAAACTCAAATGAGCTCTGCCGCATCATCTAATCTAAACTTGGTGTTTTGTTCTATCATTCGAACTAAAATAAGTTCATGTGTATGTTGAGTAATACATTATTTTCATATGACTGTATTGGTTTACGGGGCGCACGTCAATTAAGCTTACAATCATCGTTATATTTTAGCGACTGTACGAAAAAACTTAATGAATTATATACCTATAACATTCCTAATGAATCACTCCGTTCAATGGTGAAAACCGTATGGAAATCCATTACGTAGTTTTGAGTTTATTGCGTTTAGACAGACAGATAAAAGCAGCGTGGGGACTTTTATAATATTGTACTAAGTTCATTTTTTAGATACTTTGAAATACTTCACAAATAAATTATTATAACCTAAAGTGTGTAAATAAAAAGTAATTTCTGCAATTCACGAATGGAAAATCGTAACCTTAAATATTTTTAAAAAATATGTTTATTTTTTTCTGTAAAATAAACTGAGTTTGCGTTTGTTGCCAACCATTTTTACCATCATTTTATGTAATAAATTTGCGTAAATTCATGCGAAAAAGTTTTCAAATTCGATTAAAAGCAACATACACCATGTCGTCCTAACTCACAATCCTGGGTTGATGATACACTATTGTATGGTAGATGATGAGTTGTAGAAACAAAAAAAAAAACAACAACAAGGAACAGGGAAGAGCGAGCAACAAATGCCTGCGGGCAATGGTGAGCGGAATGACTGGACAAAGTTCATTGAGTAAGGCAAAGAAGAAGATGAAGCACGCTCAAGAATTTCAGCACACGCACACACAAAACACAAAATAAGGAAGAAACATTGTTTTAAGGATAAACACATACAAACGCATAAATACACCCAAAGAGATATGCTCGCTTTCCTTGTATAATATTTTATGTACAATGTCGCCTTCGTCGACTTAAGACAGGATCAAGACCAAAACATAGACAAAAAAAGGAAAACATAAAGAAAATAACTGAAGCAAAAACTTGGAACTTACCCTTGGTTGAGATGCGTTGAAACTTCCTCGATGATTGTTGGCGAAACTAATAACGATAAAATTGTGCGATTGTTGGTTTTTCCCTTTATCTATAAGTAGTATAAAACAAACAAACAAACAAATAACAACAAGGAAATAGTATACTATAATAAACAGATACACGTAGTATAAAAAAAAGAAATAGACAAAAGAGGCAGTTAGACAAACTGAAAATAAATGGACAGAAAGACAGACATAGAACAAGTAAAAACTTTTTGCCAATTAAGCAAAAATGCGTCGAGACAAAAGCAAGTCACTTGCTTAAATCTCACACTCCCAATTTCTTTCTATTTAGAGAGTACATAGTATCTTTCATCTCTCCCTGCCAATTACTGCACTCAATTAGATTAATAAGCAATGATAACCTTAATCTAGAGTGGTTTTATTTCAACAAACTATGTCTGTCTATCTGTCTGTCTGGTTGTCTGTCAGACATACCTCCGACAATGTGTTGCGCACATCTTTAATACGCGCACTCAAATCCTTGGCTACAGGCGATGGCCACACTTTTCTATTGCTTTCATTCTCGAGCAATGGCTGCAGGATCTCATCGAAGAGTAAAGCTAAAGTTTCGATTTTTGAATGTATAGGAAAATCACCAAAGAGTATTTCGGTATCAAAGTTTGATGCTGTCAGTATAATATCTTCTCGTCGTCGCACAAAATACGCGCATTTGCCACGTGGCACACCATCGAGGGTGGTAAAACTAGAGGATGGTGGTGGTAGTGGAATCATCATCAATGGAGCTGCTATAACCGCAGATACAGCAACTACGCTGGCAGTGGCCGTACTACTTGGCATACCATTTCCATTGCCACCAACACCACCAGCAGTAGTAGATGCATCCAAAGGTGTGGCAGCTGCATTTGATCTAGCTGTGATTGCATAATTGTGATATAAGTCGCTTAAGCCATGCTTGGGTATCAATTCACCACCAGGACTAACCAACATCACAAGCACTCGTGTCTGCGGATTCGACAACCAATCAAGCACGGAATTCTGCAAACAAAATAATTTAGAGATAAAAAATTGAGGATATTCAGTAAAAGTTTTATAAGGCAAACTTACACGAAATACATCGTTTGCCATCATTTTTGTCCATTTATCCGGCTTCAAACGTAATGTGGTCAATGTGTACGTAGCCACACGTTCTAAACGTGGATCATTATATTCACGTTGCAAGCGCTGCGTTCCCATGTCCGTGTATGGCGGTAACTCCTCATCACTGCTTAACATCATGGGCGTTGATGATGCTAAATCAGCGCACATCGAAAATGAAATTGAAATGCTTCAAAATGAAATCAGAAGCAACCAATAGGATGGAGCAACCTCATCGGCAGGGCAACCCGGTTAAGTAATGTACCGAACCAACTAAATGTTCAAACGATTCTAATGGTTATGCTTTTGACCTCTAATGCATTTGTGCGCTTTGAATGCTTCCACATCTACTTCGAGTTGAGTTTAGTTCAACAATTCAGTTCGCTTCGCTTTGGTTTCTGGAAATAGTGTATAGTTTAGATTATAGAGTCGAGTTGAGTTGAGTCGAGTCGATTTGAGTTAAGTTGAGTTGCGGCCGCAATTACCGCAACACAGTGTGGCTCAACCTGGCATCCTCCTCTGGCCGGTCTCTGGTCTCTTCGGGTGCCTCTCAATATATCGATCAAACTTCAAATTCAAATTAAGAAAAAATGTTTTAAAATGCTTACTAGGCGTGTGCAAATTAAACGCAAGAAAAACTTTTCACCAATCAACAAAGACGTGCAAAAGGTAAAAAGAAAACAGGACGGTGGGCATAAGGACGAAACTCTATGAATGAATGAATGCATTGGTTCGACTTGACTTCGCTAGGCTGAGACCTACTAGTAGGCTCAGTTTAAGTATTAGAAAAGTTAAATGAATTGGATTGCTTCAATGATTGCTATGAGTAGTTGTGAGCTCAGCAATGCCATAAGGAGTAATTAGTCCTGCATACATTCATTCATATAGAATGTGAATAGTATAAGATTGTTTCTATGGGCTGTGTATGTTTGGAAAATGTAATTTCCGTTCTACCTCGTACATGCGCTTCAAAACTTCTCTTAACGCGATGCCAAAAGTTTTTGGTCGAACGAAGAACTTTTGCAAATGGCTTTCTACTCACTCGTTTTAACTGAAAGTTCATAAGTATTCGTTCGTCTAAGTTGAGTTAAATCTGCTCACACATAGTATATAGATTATATATTGACTATATAGTATACCTTTAGTACTTTGAGAGATGCACATAAAAGTCGTTCAAGAAGGCTAAGAGATTCATGTTTGAAAAATAAAATAGAAAAAAACCTATAATGTTTTCTTCACTCATAAATCTCATGCTGAAACAATGACTGCCATCGACTTCATGAATGCGAAATAAAGTACTCACTCTTATGATAGTGTGGAAAATCTGTTCAAAAAATGATGTATGAACATAGTTTGTTTGGCTTGTGGTTAAGTGTCGATGTCTGTTGCTTCACTTAATAGTCAATAAAATTGAAACATGAGTTGTTCACGTATGCATGGATTGGATTGTCAGCATTTTGAATCTTTCTTCTATTCATTAGAACAATTTTTGTTCTTGTGAACTGGAATATTTGACCTTATTTCGAAATATTTTATCAATAGAAGGAATGAAGGAAATATAGTAAACTATTTAGGGATTAAAATCTAAAGAAGATGGAGCTTTGCTATATTAAGTTTGGCTCGGTCTCGAAGGCGCTGTAATGGATTGCACCCTGAGAGCAGGTGCTGCACAGTTGCAACATCGTTGCAGAGAGGGCATACGAGGTAAGTGTTGATGAGTTAGTGCGGTGTGACCGAGTCGGAGGCTGTCAAAAATTGTAATGCGTTTCGGTGGCATTAAGCAAAATAAACTGGGTTAATGGTATTTGGGTTAAAAAGCTTGTAGTGATGGCTTGCGTTATCCCATGACATCCAGTCTTTCATACGAATGTGACATTTGACTAAACAGAAGATGTTGACCTCTTCGTATATGTTGACTGTGTGCAGTGGTTCTGTTAAGGCAAGTTTAGCACGGGATTCAGCTAGTTCATTGCCAAGTATTTTAGCATGGCCAGGAACTCACATGAATTTAACATGTTGCTGTCCCTACAGGCTTCTGCAGTGACGATGGATCTGAAATTTATGATTAATCCAGCCGATATTCTTTTATTTGATCCGTCCAAAGCGGTAAAGAATTTGCTACTGAAGTTTTTGATCCATCGGTGAATAAAAAAGTCGTTGCGTTATGACTTGGGTCACGGTATACTTCATTTTAGCTCTCCCATCTTATTTTTCGCTAAAGTGACTTTGAGAATCCTTGAATTATGAAATAATTAATAAAATAGACCGACATTTACAATAATTATATTGCAATATGTATAGACATATAACATAATAGCTACGTCAACTACAATTTGGGATGTTACCGCCTTGGAAGAGGTTTCACTTCTATGTAGAAAACTAGGTATACTTAATTTACAACTACTAGACACCAGCACACAAGAATTAACGAACCAAAGATCTAAAGATACTACAATGTGTTTTCCAAAGATCAAGATATTGAATAAATTTCATAAAAGCTTTTCAACAGAATTATTTATTCTAAGTTTATGTTTTGTATAAGAAATATGTAGAAGGTTAAACCAATTGTTATTTTTTTGTTGCGGTTATCAGTGAACAGCAGTAAAACAACATAATGAATATCAGCCGAAAGCCCCAGAAGCTATGGCTGTAGCTTAAGTTTAAAACTAGAAGACTTCAGTGAATAAATAAATAGTCTTGTGATTCCATTTAAGAAACTTTAGATTTAATTTTTTATCAAACTGTTGCCTCTTGTGCCAATTTTTATCAAAATCACGCCCACGCATGCAATGGAAAAACATAATGACACACATTTTTATATGTATATGTATTGTACTATTTATATGCAACATAATTGGTTTTTTTTTTCATTTCCTGTTTTTTTTTTTGCTGCACCACCAAAAAGTTGTCGTCATCGAAATGAGTACTATGAGTTTGTCCTGGGGTCATGCGGCTGAACATTTGCTCTTATTCTGGCCTAAATGTGACTGAAACTGTGATATGACACTGATGTGAAATAAAAGCCACACAAAAAAAAAGCAACAGGCTCCTCTCTAAAGATCTACTTACATTACATACAGAACATTTTATACTGCTGAGATGATGATGAGAACTCCAGATTTTGATCATGCTCCTCTTATAGACTTATCACAAACTTAATCCTCCATCTTTCACTTACTCACTCACTCATATACATATGGTAGAGACTTGACATGTGTCAGTTGTGTCACTGAATGACTGAGACACAGTCACTTGACTTGGTTTTATGTTATTGCTTTTCCTTTTGCTGTCGTTATGCGTTTATGTATGTGTGCGTGTGTGTGTATGTGCGTGTGACATAGATACATTATACTTTGTGTAGTGCAAGTAACATAAAATGCACTTGTCGCTTGCCTTAAGCCCACTGTCACTACTATGTTGCCTTTTGCCTTTTTCCTTTTCTAAATGTCCGAGTAATGGACTTTTTGGGTGCTTTGAAGCAATTTGCGATTACTGACAAAGTGACTGACAACGGCAATATCACTTTGAATGCGTTCCGTTTCGTTCATTTCATTTCATTTGGTATCGTTTCATCGTCGCCTTTTATGCATGTGACATTTATGAAGTGTTCAAATGTGTTTGGTATGTCATGTTTCTGGTTTGGTTTGGTTTGGTTATGGGTAGTGGTGAACCTATGATGTTGTATAATAATAATATTGTATTTGCTTGACAACATCACACAATGTTTGTCGCATTGCGTACACTTTGCGGTTAGACACATATCGGTCACTTTGATCATAAACGAGGCGTCAAGAAATTTAATGGTATTTAATACTATGATACTTTGATAAAACGACAAATGTGCGTTAAGAGTTAAGTCTTCTTAGACGCTTGATGTATGTTTTTGATTTAGATCGATTTGAATTTCTTCGTACAATAAATGGTCATGTCATGATATGTGACAAAAACCACTTATATTTTTCTTTTGGTTTTATTGTAAAATGAAATTTTAATTTCACTAACTTTCTGTATTAGGGATGAAATCTTGAAATATTAAAAGTTAATTAAAATAAATTCAAATCAAAGACTATTTTCCTTTTTAAACATTTAACAAAATATATTTTTTTGTAATTTTTTGGGTTGGTAATAAATTGAATAAAATTAAAGTTAAGAAAAGTATATAAAGCACCAAGCATTCAATCATTCAGATACCATTACAACCGCAGTCTTGTTGCCAGTTTTCCTTAAATTTGTCTATTTGCCAAAAATTGCAAAATGAATGAACAAAAGTTGGCTGGAATTGATGCTGATGTTGATGGTGTTGGCGACTGACGATTTGAGTAAATATTTTAAGTTTGTAAAAGTAGGCAAACACCAGCCAATATCCATTTGTTGGCGCGTTCGCGGCTTTTCAAGTTAAATGTCCAAACAAATGTGGGTCCGCGCATACTGAAAAAGAGAAAACATTAAATATCTTGACCAACGAAAAAAAAAAAAAAAAGGAAAAAAGAAAGGAAAAGGAAAGCATTTATTCAAACAAAAAAGAGGAAAGGGTAAAAATTCAAAACCATCCACCGAAATTGATTCAAAAAGAAAATTCTTTATGGCCGCTTAAATTAAGTGTAACTTGCTTTGTTTTTCCCCCATGTTATGCACAGAGAAAAGTTGCTAAAAGGCAAGGCAAAAATAGTATACTCGTAAAGAAAAGAAGAAAATAAATGGCTAAGAAAAGAAATATATAAGATGATGATGATGAACTAAGCCAAGGCAAAAATAACTGTTTTGTACGGAATCAGATCAGATCGAATGATTTGAGTGAACAATTTTAAAAATATTGTACTTTCATGTGCTTAAATTAGTTTCTCCTTTGTAACAAATAATTTTAAGAAGAAATTCTGACGAAAGCAGCAGGAGCTGCATTGAAACAAAAACGATGAATTGATTACTATGATGATGATGATGATAAATGCTCCTTTACTTTGTCTTGTTATTGAGTTTCATTATGTGCGAAGCTATCAAAATTATTATAATATCAACACATCGTTGTTATCATCATCGTCAGAATATGTCTAAAACTTGATTTCACTATCTGCAGAGTTAATGTAAGAAATATGTCAGAGGGAAAACGAAAGCAAAAGGTAAAGTAAACTTGGCAAAGAGGCCTAAAAACCCTTTCTATATTGAGTGGAATTATGTTGAATTAGTATAGAATCTGATAAATCTAAACCTAAGTTCTTTTTCGAAGTTTTGGAAATTAAAACATATAACTAGAGAGCATAATTCATGAGAGCATCGATTAAAGAGAGTATAATGTGATATATAAGCAGAATCGCCTAACTAGTTTTTACCTAACTACGGCAAAACAAAAAGGATGGTTATGTGCTTCACCGGTATGTGTTCATCTGTTCCATCATAACTTCTAAACTACTTATTATAATTTGACAAATAAGGTCTCGTTGGAAGTGTCTTCATCGTCCGCTGGTTATGTGGCTATGTGTGAATATGGCACCCTCTAGAGGATATAAAGTCAAGAACTAAAAACTTGGGTAGGTCCAACATACATTCAAACCCACATACAAAGTGATCATTACTACTGTTAGTATGTATTGTTTTGTGAGATTAGGTTGTTAACTTAATAGACGATAAAAATTGTATAGTTTGTACAAAACAATTTCAGATGAGCATATTTTCTTGTTTTATCCTTTTTAGAGCATGATTTTATAGTAGTCGACAACATTCAATGGAGAAAAAGTCAAATTTTGTAGGCCTGTGTTATTAAATGTTCATCTGTCAGATCTATGCCGGGCTTTGGACATTCAGTATAACCTTACCTAACCTATCCTACCCAGATAATCGTCCAAATTATTCCGTCATTTTCATTTTGTTAAATACAACACTTCATCAAGAACAAAACCACAAAAAAAAAAGAAAAATATAAAGAAAAAACATATAAAAATCGATTGTTCCGCAATTTTCCATTAAATTGAAAATGCCATTAAAAAAAAGAACATTGAAAAGCGACATCAACAAAAAATGAAAAAAGGAAAAATACTTGGTCTCTTTTGCAAACGGAAGCGTGCCAGCAAAACTACTGACAGCCACAGCAACAACAACAACAACATCAATAGGAGCAGCGCAATGGTACTAGGAGCAATGGCAGCAACTGCTGGAACATCAACAAGGACGACAACGACGACGACGACGAGTTGTATGTACAAAAGTGTAACGACAACATTCAATAAACAATTCACAATTGATTGACAAATGGACAGACTTGTTATTTGGATTCATTCACTCACTGACAGACGATTGAGCAGGAAGGCAGGCGGTAGTCAACAGACAATACTATGGTATAGTAGTAGTACTAGCAGATAAACACAGACATAGGGTAAATCATACGGAAAGAGTACTGCGCACATGGGCTAATGACTAGAAGAATGAGCGGAAAAGCACTTGAATGAATGCATTGTTTAACGGAAAAAGAAGAAAAGAAATGTTTGGATGAGAGGATATTGAAAGGGAATTTTGTATTTTGCTGACAAACTTGAAAAATGTGCGTAACACTAGTATACTACAATAAGAAAAACAAAACAAAACAAAAGAAAACAGACAGATAGAATAGAACAGTGAAAAAAAGGGTGAAATAGTGAAAACGTCAAAAAAGAACACAATGAAAATAAATTGCAACAATCTAATGTGCAATGCAATCCAGCTAAAAATTTTGTTGACTACATACCGGATTTTGTAAACAGGACACTCATAGATGTTTTTAGTTTCTTGCTTGTCTTGTGTAATAGCTTTGATGAATATGACAGGCATTGCTGGGAACATTTCCTTATTGAAAGAATCTGCAATAGTACCCAATTTCATGTCCCAACGTGCACCCTCCATAAAGAGTCCATTTACATAAGCACCTTCACGTGGTGCAGATCTGAGAAATAATATAAAATTATGTATGAGAGAAGGAGACAATTTTATTTGTATGTGTATAACTAACGAGAAGTCTTCTTTGAATTTTTTGGTTACATCACAACTTAAACACATACGATCCAAGGGCCATTCATTTTTACGTGCCGTTTGTTGCATAATAGCGGTGAGCAAAGATTGTGGATTAAAGAAACCCGCTAGCCAAATTGATGAAGGCATACGGAAATCAGCAACCCATGCTTCGAGTTCACGCAGACGCAACATTAAATCAGAAAACCATGATTGCATTCCCAACAGACTGGGATAGGCAAGTTTTGTCCATGATTCTGGGACAATATCCATATATAGGGAAGACATAAGTTCTTCCATGAGCAAAGAAATCGTCAATTCACCTTTAAGTCCCAACTCTAGTTCATGTAAGGAACGTTTTAATTCAGTCATTAATATATTCATACGTTCGCATTCCTGAAAAGCAACAATAATATAAGGATTACGATCTTCGACGCGTCCCATTAACTCAGGTATATTGAATGGGGTCGGTATTTTGTCTAATAAGTCTTCAATAATGGTTTTTGTAACATCCTCCTGTGACGGTGCACTACTGTCACCGCCAGTGCTTGCACCAGCTGTACGCGGTTGTAACTCAAACACAATACGGAATAGACGTTCTGAAACAGTGGTTAGAAAACCAATCTCTGCATTAAGATGTAAACCATAAAGCAAGGGGCTTTCCGGTGGCAAATTTTCATCGATATACAAGTGATATCCGGCATATTTAAGTATACCAGGAGCTGGAAAGCCAGGGCAATACTCCAATTCACCATCAAGCAATTCCATTTGCATAAATTCTTCTAAATATGTGCGACACAATCGACGATCCCAATCATCAGTTATATGCCCGCCATACATAATCTCTCCAAACAAATATCGTAGATCTTCCCATGGCACACGAGTATTGGCCTCTAGGTAATTATAAAGCACATAAACTGATATAGTTAAGTCTCCAACATTAAATGGGTAACCACGATTCCAACCTTGCGGACCGAATTTACGACGCTCAGCAACAACTGCATGGAAGTAGCATAACGAGAAGAGTATGGCCTTGAATTCAGTTTCTTTGGAGCACATTTCAAGAGTTTCATCACTGAAGTTATCTAGAGCTTTGTGTATATTGGCCAACATACCAGTAGGTGGCTCATTTGTGATTTTGATAGCTGACTCTAAAATACCTTGTGGTAATATATGCATTGCAGGATCTCCCGCTGGCTCAGCACTTAAAAAGAGACGATAATCATTATGTGCATTCGATAACACAGACTCCATTTTCTTTTCCAGACTGGGTAGCCAACGTGCCACCAAATGTATGTTTTGTAAAATAACCCAATGGCCAAACTCTGCTGCTGTTCCAATAGCATTTTCGGCAATAATTTCCTGACCTTGCCCGAGTGACACACTATGGAAGTTTTCAAAATCAAAAGCAAAGCCCAATACTTTACCCAATTTCTCCACATCTTTCAGTGGATCAACTCCTGGTGACAAAACGAAAAACATATGTGTTTCTGGGCTGGATTCTTCGAATGTTTTAGCAAATTCAATAGAACGTAAATCTATGTATTTCGATCCAAGTTTTTCTTCAATAAATACACGCATTGCATATGACATACGATCTGGACGTATGCAACGCATTATGCAAAGACGTTGAATTGCCGATTTACCCTTCCATTCGCCAGGGAATTTCTCATTTTCCGGACTGTCTGAATCAATAAAAGTCTTCCAACGCTTGTGTGAACTTTCTATATCTTTGTCAAGTCCTTTGAAAGCCGATAAATTAGAAAGAGCTCGTATACCGCCCCAACCAACATTCGAAATGAAAGAAAAGTTAGACGTTTGGTTTGGCATATAGGGAAAACGAAGTAAAAAGTCCAATTCTGTCGAATCCACCTCACCAGCAGTCACTAAGATTTGTATACACATCTGCGAAAGGAAGATCAGCTTATCCGCTTCAAAAAGACCACGTGAGGTATACACATAACTACAAAAAGTAATAGAATCAATGAGATTCTCAACGCGATCTTTGAGTTTCTCCGAAGGTGTTGCCTTCAACATAGCATTATTAAAGACAACAGTGAATGCTTTCAAAGAAAATTGATATATGGGATTGATCTTAAACAAATCGTTGAGTATGAAGTAAATAATGGAGGCCCGCTCGGATGCCGGTCTATAAGCTTCACGGGCTGTATCAATTTGTACGGCTGTAATTTTTGCTTCAGCTACTTTAATTTCAATTTCATCAGCAGTTTTTTTGGTTTTTTCCAAATTCATAACGAGAGTGACGTCTTCGAGTACATTGTCACCCGCAGATGAGAGACGTGCAAGCAAATCATCTTCCAAAAACTTGAGAGTTATCTTAAAATGGTTCTGTTGTTGTGTTAAACGTATACGCAAATGCTCCAAATCGGGACGTTCAACTTTTACCACTTCAGCTAGTAATTGATCCTCAAGACCATCACGTGTTACAGTGAAGTTGATCAGGGTTGTTTGAGCTTGCATCTCAGGCTTGTAATGGGGATTGGCCAATTTTGTGTGTAAAATCAAACGGAATCTCGGATTGTAATCAATCTCACGATCGCCCATTTTCAGAACGGTACCTTTTTTTATAAGCATACGTCCCAGTAAAGGATTCAACACGGCATCGACGCTTTCGCCAATATTTTCAATTAAGAGTGTCATACCAGTACTTACAGCCTTCTCGACTTGATCAAGATAGGTTCGTTGTGTCAGGCGTAGTACCATTAGACCAGTACCATACTTTTGTTTCACCCATTTAATGCCTTGTAATTGCGGATCAATCATAAGCGGATAACGATCAGAATGTACTAAAATGGCAGCATTTTCCGAAGACATGCGATCGCTAGGTAATCCCTGATTGTTCCATTCAGCGATCTGTGCATCATCACATATCATGTCAAAGGGATCGGCACCCTCTGTAGATGGTATTGGTGGCTATAATTATCAAAACAACAAATGACAAATGTAATTTTTCTCCATATTTTGATATAATATACTTACCTCACTCGCTTTAAAGGCTGGCCACCAGAGTTTCTGTTGCAGTTCGGTGCGATAAACACGAGTAAAACAACCCACATATGAAATAAAGCATGCAATAAGCAAAATGTCACCCGGTAATTGTATAATGCCATCTGTAATGCTGAAATATATGTACAATATGATGATCATTATGCTATTCACTACATTATATATGTAAGTTTACCTTTTGACTGACTCTATCCAGCGTACCTTCTCAGTTGCCAAACCACCAATTAGACGATTAGCAATATCGATGGTAAATGCTGTTTTGTCTGCCTCATCTTGGCATTTCTGTTTCTTAGCAAGAGCATCATCAAATTCCATCTGAAGTGCATTAAGTTGTTCTTCCAGCTCGGTAAGTCGTTGATTCAGTGCCGTCAGTTTATCGCGAGCATCTTTCAATTCCTGTTCAGCTTCTACTAAGGCACGCTCTTTTGGTTCTACAATCAAATATACATCATAAAATCGATTTATATTGATAACCCATGAGCAAAGACCAGCAGCTGCCGATGACTTCGATATAATTTTTTCCGGACTGAATTCAGGATCGGTAATGTAGACTTGTAGGGCTTTTATAATATCAGGATGTATATGTTTCTTGTCGTAATTAACTAAATTATCAAGAAATTTATCAACATTGCCCATGAGAACACGACATGCTTTCCAACTGCGATCTTTTGCTGGCTTGCCTTTTGGGGAGAATAGGACTAGTACAGCGGCACACACAGAAACCACAGCATCTGGTGGTGATCCGAAAGACTTCAACTCAGTCAAATTATTCTTATTCAAGGTATTCAGAGCTTCTTGAGCGGCAAGCAGTGCTGGCTGAGCTTTACGGAAATCCTCTTCGCAAAGCTTTGCCTTGGCCGTGACGTCCTCTTCAATTTGTCGCACATTCTTTTCCTCTTTTGAAGCAAAGGCTCTTTCCTTAGATACTTTTTCATTTTCTGTGCCTACCACTATAATTAAATTGTCAGCGTCAGCATTCTTGATTTTCAATTCGACTTCTTGTACTTTGAGCACATCCTGTAGTGCATCGACTTCCTTTGAGCAACTGGCCAACTTAATGAGACCATTTTCCAAACGTGTTCGTCGTTCCAAGTTTGCTTTGACTTTTTCAGTTAAGAGTTTCGAATATAGCGCAATCAATTCTAAAAATGATTTTGGTGTTGTATAATTGTAGCGCTTGGCATTCAAAAGATACAATTGAGATATGTCATTGACTGTCTTATGCACAAATGCCATAAATTTTGAGACAGGTCCTGCTAGAGCTTTGGGCAGCACGGCAATTTCTGATAAAAATCGGTGGGACACTGATTCCAGAGCTTGTTGCGGCCATTCATGGAACCAATCTATGGTTGTACAGTTTACCAGTGCCGGAAATTTGCGAGCACGCACACGTAAAGTTGCACCGACTGGTGAAAAACACAACACAACTTTCAAAAGACTGCGCACTTTCTCTATGAAGTATTTCCAACAGTTTTCACGACTATCTACAATTCCCAATTGTTTGACTTCATTACGAACGGCATTAACGACATTTTCGATTTCATCATCTGGAATCAACTCATGAATTTCGCCTGATGCCAACAAATCATTAACCAATACAAGAAACTGTTCACGTGCCACTTCAGAATCTGTCATCAAGAAGCAACATGCCGTTGACTTAACTCCTGCCTTACCATATAATGTGGCAATATTTGTTTTTAAATCATTTACACTGTAATCTTTTGTTAGTTGCACCTGGAAAACATCCAGGGAGGATATGAATGCAGCTAGACGTGTCAATGATTGTTTGCCAGAGCCACCAACACCTATAAGCAAAGCATAACCACGAGACGATTCAAGAATTCGACTAATACGACAAACATGTGCCATAGCATCCTCAAAGAGTACCAAGTTCATAGCTCCAATATAATCATTATATCGATCTTGGGCTTCGTTCAGTAAAGTAGAAAGCCTATCCCAGTCACTGATGGGCATATATTTCACATCGGATAAGCCCTTGGCAAAGTGACAATATATGTGAGGTTGAGCAAAGACAATATCTTCGGTATAACCTTCAACCCCTTTGCGTACTGCCTCAGCAATGAGTTTCCTAAAATTACCAATGTCCGTGTAATCGACAAGTTTGTCACCATAAACTCGAGAACATTCATGCGCCCAAAGGCGTAGCATTTGATTAATATTTGGAGTAGTCTCATGATTGGCATATAGGATACCCTATAATAACAATGGGTAAGAGTTAATGCTACGTATGAATAGTTTAGTTTTTAACATACCGTAAATATATTTGCAATATCACGCAAATTGAAATTGTAATGGAACTTTATGGCGGTGGGCAAGAATGACGTTACCACTCTTTGATGTAGGGTAATCGATGTGTTGACCAAGGGCTCGCACAGCTTTCTGACATTCTTATCGAATTTGTGATGTGGCATTTCCAAATGCTGAGATAAAATTGAGTTTAATATATGGAAAAGAGCATCTGGACTAGGTTGACTGGAAAATTATATATGTTAGATTAGTGAAACCATGGACTAGGATTACTCATACTTACTTTACTGCAAAAGAGCAAAAATGTCTTTGTAAACGCGGATTGATTGTGAATGAACCAGCAGATGGATTCATACATGATACAAATTGACACTTGTGTATATCCTTAAGTGTTAATTTGATACGATCATACCAGTGATGATAATCCATGAATTGACGTATAAGTGTATGTGGTTGTACGGTAAAATATTTATCCACTTCGGGCATATTCATATCATCAACAAAATAGAGCATACGTTTATTGCCCATTGGCCCATAATTACGGCCTGCCTTTTTCTCGAGTGGCTTCTCCAGTATACGTTGCAGCATTTCTGATGTTGTATAGAAGTTAAAGGGTACATTGGTTACAGCATACTTTTCTGTGGGTAGTTCATTTAATTTGGCATTCATCAAGATGGTCTTTCCAGAACCAGCTGGTCCAATTAGCATGATCGGATGATCAGCCTCAATTAGAACATCCATAAAGAAACGCAAACGTGTTGTCTCCGAGGTATGCACCAAATTCGATTGCAATGGCAAGTCAGGATCTAATTCAAATTCGGGTACTAACCTAGTCCAGGGTAAAAATTTCTTTGATTCATGATCAATGTAATAGGAAAATATATTTCCGGCAGGTGGAAATTTGACAGTCTTAAATTCATTTAAGAACCATTTACTGAACTCATTACGCCAATCGATTATTTGATCTTGAAATAGAGTTGAACCGAAACCCCAAATGGCAGAGAATACGAAATATAATTCATACCAATCTTTAGGACATTCACTTGGTACATTCTGTGGCGTTAGCATGCTATCCAGCAGGAAGCAAAGCATTTGCAGCATGGCAATATCAGATATGGGTGTTATGCGTTTCAGACGTGCTTTAAAGACTTCAAGCAAGGGAGGCACATATTTATCAAATAGCACATTTAGAGTAGCCACCTCACTCATGCTTGAACGTGTGGCTAGCCATGATTGAATAAAGGGGGTCCAACCTAAATCTTGCGGATTTATATAAAGTATACCGGCGCGCGATACTGTTGCTGGTGTTGCTGTGCGCAATGAAGCAATTTCGAATAAAAGACGCATTTCTTTCGTTAAAGCAATGCGTTCATTACTGGCCAGTGTCAAGACCTTGTTATCATCCATCACAGTGTTTAAGCTTTCAATCCACATGGGATCAATATCACCATCTAGAACAATCCATTTGGGGCCAGTGCCGCCAAGATTTGCTTGATCACGTAATATAATGGAAATAAGACCGTCCTTCCATTCACGAGTTGTTTGATTGACAATACCAAAGAGTTCATCAGTTGTCACAGCCTTCGGATTAAGATCATTGTAGTGTGGCTTGCGCTTTTGATTATGATAGGTTTTATTTAGGGTCTTCCAGACTTCAGATTTGCCTGTGCCAGCGAAACCAATTATGAAAACAGAATGACGCACTGCAAAAAGTTCTTCCAGTTGCACAATTTTCAGGATGAAACCATCTTCCGGTTGTAGCTTCATATCAATTGCAGAACGTTTTATGATAGCTTCGAATTCCGGATTACGTTTACGTGGCACATCCAAGGCTGGAAATAGATCACCAATAAGACCCATAAATACGGGTACATCATCTGTTACGATTTTCGGTATATTAAAATCACGCAGTGCTCGCATCAACACTTGATCCTCCGGTCGGAAACGGTCATCTCGCTGCAAATTTGGAAACAAAGAGTTTTGCTCATTAACTGGCTCATGAGTTCAATTGAAAAAACAGCTTGACACTGTAAAATGTCAAAAACAAACTTTAAATGAGGACAGTTAGTCAGTCAGTCAGTCAGTCAATCTTTCTATCTTCTAGTATCAAATTGAACTCTACTATTTGATAATGACAATTAAAGTTTTTGTTAAATCCTTTTGCGAATTTCTTATTTCTTTTTGCTCGCTAATCAAGCACAACGAGTGTTCAATTAAGGAGTTGTAGGAGGAGAGACAATCCTGCTGTACTTACTAACATTATTTTGTAAAAGAAATACCGTAAAACTTTTAATTAAAAGCTACCAATGACATTGCGCCACCATGCTTATAATACACTTGCAAATATTTGGTTTCTAAAACAACGTTATGAAGAAGATTGATAAACTTTTACAGCAATAAAATAGGACTTAGATGTCTAATATCGAATTTTCTCAAAACCTGGATTTAGATGGTTTGCTTAGAAGAGTTAGATAATAATTTTCTCTATACTTTTTACAGTGTAATTTGTATCTTATTACACGTAATTGAGACAAATTCTGTGAGTTTGGAAAAGTCGTGTGTGGCCTAAGGATGCCATCGGTTGCATGCTCTGCAAAGTATGCTTGTAGTATGTGTGAGTAAATGTAGAAAGATATTGGTCCTTGGCTTGGTTTGGCTTAGATTGAGAAAATTACGAGCAAAAACCAAAATTTGCTACGTGCTACATTAAGATGGTCATGAGGTCGCACTAAATCCAATTGAACATTATATACTTGCTATATGTGCTATGTGTTTTAAAGTTTATCTAATTTATATACCTTTCATAAAGGAAATATTCACTTACACAATATTGTAACAAATTTAATATAAGCATCTCATCGATACAAGACCAATGTATTGCATTTACTTACCCTAAGTGCGCCTGCAACGACCAACACCGATTTAATAGCTCTTAAACCCCAATCATAATGGTCTTGTTTGGAAAGCAACTCCTTGCACAGTGTATAGAGCGTTATAAACTTACGCGCTAGCAAACGTGCCTCTTGGAAAGCTTCTGCAACCAACATGATTTCACTAATCAGAGCAAAGTCTGGAACAACCATGGCACAGGGTCTATATAGTGCCTTAAGATTCTCAGGTAATTCAGCGCGACCCGCATATCCAGGATTCATAGTGATGAATACACCAACTGTGGGACGTAGATTAATGTGCTCACCCAGAAAATTAAAAGTTATCTTTCGGGCTTTAATAGCATCCTGTATGCATTTCACTTGGACAGCAACCACAGACAATACTTCGACTGAAATTCGATTGAATTCATCGAAGCAGCCCCAAGCTCCCGTTTGTGATAAGCCCTTGTGAATATCACCTATAGATTTATAGTCCATTTGTTCCGAACAATTGAATACATACACCATCATGCCAAGCGCTCGACCCAAATCTTTTGTTGTCTCAGTTTTACCAGTACCTGCTGGACCAGCAGGCGCACCACCCATGACCAAATGGAGGGATTGTGTAAGTGTTATGTAACAACGATCAGTAAGTGGTGTAATCACTAAACGTGGTGTATTTCCCAAATATTCATAGTCATAACGGAACTGAGCATCACAGATATTTGCAAAGCAATCATCTATCTTATTGTCCCAACGATGGCGTAACTGGCACTGCCATTGGAATGCTGTTTGAATTTCCACCTTTTTTGTAATGATTGCTGCGACAACATCACGACTGTGCACATCTATGGTACAAACAGTCATGATTTTTTGACGCTCTCCGGCTGTTAGATCACCCAAAAGCAATATAATGAGATTATTCAGCTGTGTTACTTGTTTTTTGTTATAATCTTTAAGAGCATTTTCGTAGCGCTGCTGAACTTTGGCAAAGGCATCATTGGTTTCTGTGGTCCACATGATTTGTGTGGCAACTAGTGCTGGTTGAGCGGGCCACTCAAAGATCCACACCTGACGTGGCTTGTCAGGGTAAGCATACAATGATTTACGCAATTGGTCACGCAATGTGTCACGCATTCTATCTGTGACACGATTCAACCACACTTCAACCTTTCCACTGCAATCACAGTTCTCCAAGAATGGTACATATTCTTCAAGTTCTTTAGCTACCATGCCGGCAGCATTTTTTGAGTTTGCAATTAAATTAAGTTTTCCCATAGAATCATAAAGTTTGGTCAAATGACGTGCTACCATTGCTGGATTGTTACCATTCGAAAGAATATCCAATAAATCAGCTGATGATACAAAGTAAAAGCGTGGGTAAGCCAAACGCTTTGTCTCAAGATAATCGTTGAGAGCCTTCTCACACAGTAGCAGCAATTTTAGTAAATGCTCCAGCTGTTCATAGGTCTTGGAACCAGAACGATTTGTTGCACGTACAACATTACGATCTTGATTCATTTGTGCGAGAAGCGCTTTGAACTCTCGATCGATGGTATCAAAACGCTTAGAGTCTTCCGGCAGTTGTGATCGTATATCCTCGGAACCAATGAAAATACTTTCCAAATATTGCCATTTGCGTTGCACTTCAAACCATGAGCCAATTATTTGATCAGCATTCGATAATTTATTTTGCCACAAGGTTACCTCATGTTGGAAGTAACCCACAAATTTGGATGATGCCATATTCTGTAACTGACCTTGATTATCTTCCAACAATTCGATCATTTCCTCAGAAGCTTTTAACAGTTTTATGCCTGTACGATCGTGTATTTCCGTTTGAAATTCCATGGTGGCCCAATTGTTAGCAATATCTCGTAATGCCTTCTCCATGGCCATTTCCTTGACTGACTTATCGACAATGTTCTTAACTTCATCTTCGTATTCATGCAGATTTAAGTCCAACAGATCTTTCAAAGTCGTTGAGTCATCCATGCTAAATTTAACTTTTGTGGTTTGCATTAGTTCTATCCAATGGCGATCACGTATAGCTGGATTCTGTAATTCAGTGACTGCACGTAGTGAAGTCATTAAATTTTTCAGAGATGCCTCGGTGTATACAAATGGTTCCCACTCCATCATTCTTTTATCCAAGCCACGTAATTCCCGGCCAAATTTTTTACATTCTTGATCCATTGTCTCAATATCAATTTTCTTCCAAGGTGTTTTCTTCCAGTCATTGATTGTTGACTCAACCGTTATGAAAAAATCCCACATAATCTTTGCCAGCCTTAAATCATTACGGAATATTTCAATTTTTGTTGCATCCGGACCTTGTAATTCAAACAAAACTGCAGATTCAGCTAAATTCCGTTGACGTTCTTCGAGTGAAGTTATTTCTAAATCGGCTTCATCAATAAGCTCATATACATTTGGACATGGCACCGAGAAGATTTTCTTTTTCATGAATTTCTTAAGGTATGTACTGGCCATATTGTCGCATAGTAAAATACGCTTTTCGATAAGATCCACTTGGTAATTTTGTATGGGAGCAATTAGCTGCTTAGTTGTGGCCGCCAAGCGTTTCACCTTCAACCATGCATCGGGCAGCTCATTGAGCTCAGCGAGTTCATATTCATTGAACTCATAGTTATATTGTTTAAGCAGTTCGACTATCTCTTTAAGTGGTTCAAACATAGTATCGTATTTAACTTGGTTTTCATTGATACGATTAAGTACAGAAAGTATTTTAACGAGACCCTCAAAGTCGTCCTTTTCAAGTTCAATTTTCAATGCGACATTAGCTTCCTCGACAAATTCTCTAAGTTCCTAAATGCAGGAACAAAAAATAACAACACAATTTAAAAACTTAAATTTAAACAAGCTAGCTGGATGTACCTGCAATGCATTCTTGACTCTATTCACTAGATCCATTTTGAATAAGCTTATCCATTTGCCAACTAGATGAAGTATTGAATGCTTAAAACCAGACATATTTAAACGTAAAAATACTAAGAAATCTTCGTAATCTGGCCACGTGGAAACATTTTTCTCTAATTCAATAAACTTATCTAACTGTTCACGATATACATTGAGTGGTGGATTTTCAGTATCGAATGGCTTTAATCCAGAACTGCCTTCAGCTTCGGCTTCTGCATCACGTTCTGTCAGTGTTAAAGGTCTTCCATACATTTTGCATTCAGCCAAATAAAGTTGTTTGTCCCAGAGCCACAGATATGAGTGTTCCAAAAACACCTTACCATGCATTCGTATGGCATTCAGAGCAAATCTGACTCTGCTAAGTATGTCAGTACGTTGTTTAACCAAATCAGGTTTGTCCTCCAGCTCATCTGGAACAATGTAAATTCAAAATACAATATATAGAACAATATGTAAAGGATAATAACATACCCATAAACGTAAGTTGTTGGCCACCAACTTCAGGTGGATCTTGTGCAACACGATATAGCAGTCCCATCATGTTACTGATATCATTAACCAGATTATCAACAAAAAAAGTAAATCCATGCGTGGAATTTTGATCTAAATTGAGGAAATAAACTACATTTGGCTCTTGCAACTCCATTTTTATTTCGAATATTGGCGAATTGCAGTCATAGCGATTTTCTACTTCCAAACGCAAGTAAGTGATGCTTGTAATAACAGCATCCAACAGACTTTTAGCAATTAAAGTATCTACGTAAGTTTCATATTTGCGAAAGAGCAAACGCTCTTCATCACTGACACCCTTCAATAATTCATAGCGATGAAAATGAGTTATAACCTAGAACAACAAGATGACAAACATTAAAAGTACTACTCGAAGCAGACCAGGTCGCTCAGTTGTAATGCGATAAATTAATACTATTCTAAACTATTGAGTGAGTGAAAATTATTTTCACTATAGAAATTGAAACATGGCGCCATTTATTGGTTGCTTTCCCAACCTTAAACTAGCTTACAGCATTATTATCTATTACAAATTTATGGTACTTGTCAAAAAAAAAAACTCCTATCCTTCAAGTACGACCAAATTTCATATATATAAAAAATGCATCAAGATCGATTCGGTAGTTTCGGAGTCCATAAGTGGCAAGCTCAGTGACATCAGATTTTTATATTTATAGACTTATGATCTAGGTTAAGTACTCACTTCATCCTCGCTCTCTGATATTTCTTCGGTTTCATCGAAAATATTCTCTTCTTCCTCCATTCCCTCATGTGGTTTCTTAACGCGACCTACACTTGTCATTAAAGATAACGACGGTATTGGTGGAAATATTGCATCACCATCATTATCCTCTTCTTCGCCACCTTCGCTCGGTGGTAATGTATAACGTCTTGGTATATCAAAGAATAATTTTAAATTGATATACATTAATAAATTGATAAGTTTCATAGTTTCAGCAGCTTCAGCTTCACGTGCTTTCAATATTTCATCACGTGGGTCTGTCTTTAACATGAGTTCACATTTTTGATCGATACGTTGGTATAACGGTACTTTGCCCCAAGAACGTATGCTTTGTTGTATGGCTTGAAGATTTTCTTGAGTCGCTACCAAACGATCATGTATATATTTAACTAAACGAAATATGCGAACAATATATTTCTGACTAAAGTAATTCCATGTGACTTCGGTGATTAAGGGACTCATTTGATCCTCAATTGAGATCATTTCAGCTGCTAAAAGACCCATTTCAGTTTCATGAGATCGAGCATAAGTATCATTATACCATTCCGCTATACGCATTAGTTTGATGCGAGCTTGCTATAATTCATAGGAATAAAACACATTAACTTGGATTCCATCAAACGTTCGTTGATACTTGCCCATAGTTCCTCTTCACGAGCAAAGAATGATAATAATTCAGGGGGAACTTCTAACTCGAGAAGCCGTATTACTTTTATGTTCTTCAAAGCTCTCTTAAGACCTTTACTGAAATTAACCGACACAATATTGTTTTCACTTTTGCTCAGTAATGTCTTATTCATGCCTTCTTCAATATCTTTCATTGCATTAGCAGCCCAATACAGTAGGATTTCATTCCTAAGGCCATCGATTTCTTGAAGCATTTGCTGATAGATTTCCAATACATGTTCACCGTGTTCATTCTCAAAAAGCCTGTTATAAAACTTATGAACATTTAATAAATGAATACAATAATATCTGAAGTTGTGTAACTTACGGATAATCATACAAAGTTGTATCAAAATGCATACTCGTTATACGGTTACGTAGTTTCCCGAGAAATGAGCATGCTCCCGATATTTTTGGAAAACACGGATCAGTCGGTAGGTACTAATTAAGAAGAAGTTTATAAACAATGTAAATTGAAGAAGTGAATATACATACTTGCTCTCCTTTCTCATTCCAAATTGCTCGGAACTCATTAAAATCTATTTTCACTGCATTGATTTCATCTTCAAAATCATCAACTACAATCTTAAGGAATGGTCCCACATATTCACCGATAATTGGACGCGACAATAGATTGCCACCCAATAGTAATGAGTGTGTATCTTCAATAGCTTTTTCGAATTGAAATGCAATCATACGTTCAAGATTATCAGTTTTCTCTCGGAATTTAGCTCTATCCTCATTAAACGTTGAGGTAGTATCATCTGGATCAACCGCATTATACTGTATATTTGTCCATTCACGATAAGATGTATTATAATCATCTAAAATCTTTTCTATTGCTGTAGTGATTTGACGTCCCTTCAAGCCGCCAACAACAATTTTTTCCAGTTTCTGAAAATCACGACCAGTGTTAAATAATTCTTGGAGTTCTAGTAAACGATCCGTGAATTTGTCAAGACGTTTGAATATCTTTTCAGGATGCCAAGTCCAATCTTGCGAATTGAATGAAGTACCAATTTTAAATTTTTTCAATGAACCGCGACATTCATTGTAAATCGATCTGAAAAGAATCAATGACATAAATCAATATGTATACACATGTTTTATAAAGTGTCATTTGGATTTACTTATAATAATTAATATGATCAATACTGGAGGTTATACGTCTATGTGCTTCATCAATATCGCCTTGAAATATTGAGTCCGGCTCAATAGTTCGTATTATGCACTCGATTATCGAATTGTGTAGCAGTTCAAAGAAGGCTGTCATATTGGTGAGTGTATGAAAATAGCGTGAATGGCCCCATACTAAACCCAGGGTTAGCATTAGAGGACGAACATTCGGACGATTCTCATCCATATCATTTGCATCAAAACGATCCATCAATTTTTTCTTAATTGAAATAAAAATTATGGTTTTTTTTAGAAGAATGTTAAAATTTATGATCAAAACTCACCAGAGGCGTTAGACATTTGGTTATGTCCCGTGCCTCAGTCAAGGCTTCCAAAACCAATTCAACTATACGTCTATATGAATGCTCGAAAACAGAATGTATTTTTTCTAAGACAAATCCTATTGTCTTTATACGTTTATCACCCAATTGATCAGCCAAATTCTCTAAATTTTCAAGACGTGATTCCCAAAAAGCGAATATAACTTCCGGCAGTGGATACGGATTATTGGCAAAGATTTTATCAATTGGTTTAATGCGCACTAAATCTTCAACAGAATCAAGCCATTTAACAACCATGAATTCAAGTGAATGCTTCATCAAATGATTAACCATAGACATATCTCTATATAAAATTCAATTGAATATAAGAATATAGGCAGGAGACATAATTTGATTTCAAGAACTTACCCGGCAGCAATTTTCGGTGCAGCTTCCATAACTTCATCGATGCATATAGGTACGGGAAATATTGTACGATTTATAACCAGACCCTTCATTTGCGCAATGCCATTACGCATCTCTTGTGATTCTGTCTTCATATCATTTATAATGACCGAAGTCCATCCACTTTGATTAACTGGATTGTTTAATAATGGAAATATGACATCATCACAGAGTACAGAAAGATTTGCCAATGGATTTGGCAGTAAATCACCAATCATTAAAGAATCTAACATTCCACCATCTTCTAATACCAATGGTACTGAATTACGTATAAAGTACACGACTTTGTTACGAGGCCGTGTCGGAAAATTTTGCATAGGCGTTAATAACCCAGCTGTATTTACTGTAAAAACAATTCGTGCCTCCATTGGGTTATTTAGAAATTCCATAACCATATCCTGCAAAAGCAAAATTAATCATTAAACGAAATCATTGATTTGGAATACAAAACGCAGCATGCATTCATTCATTGCACATAGATGTTTTATTATTTAATTTTTTTGTGTTTCTTGTTTTTTTGGCACACTGCAAAATGCTTGCAACTGGTATTTTGTGGTAATTGGGTTTAGAGATACTCCGTATTACAACATGCAACATGAAGAGTATTTTGCAAAATAATCAGAAAATGATTTACTAATCGAAACAGGTAAAGAGATAAGAGATGAAGAAATGACAATGAAGCGTTTACAAAAGCAATATAGTACAGTAAAACTTCTTATTGTGGATGCCTTCCAATAATAGTCTTCTTCCAAATCTGGTCACCTTTCACAATACATATGCATACATTCTTATAAACGGGCATGCCATTAGGTGGAAATTTAAGAAATTTTCTATCAAAAAAAGTGAAAGAAGGCAATCATATATCTTATACTTTCTATGTATCATATATGGTACACAATATTTCATGGCTCAGAACACATTACAAGGAGCTCTTTAACCACCATCTCTATCCTTGACCAGAATTGTGTGGCTCTTACGTTAGGGGTGTAGCAACATGCGCCGGGTATAAGAAGAATTCTATAATTCTTATACCATGATATTGATTATGGTGAGATTGGTGATTCCCCAATGGCATCGATTATTATTATTTTTGCTGCTTCAATAATCGATTAATCATAAGTGAACATTTTTGTAGTGAATACAATTAACATTTTAAGCAAGATCCACCATCTTTTTTCTACTTGTTTTCTCCCTCTCACAAAGATCTCTCTATCGATCTCATGCATACGAGTGTGCCAGGAAATGCTCGGCACTAGCTGTGTTGATATTTAAAAACCATTACAGGAAGTGGTCAAATGAGTCTGGCTGAACTGTCGCTAGGACACTCTGTCCTTGCTATCAACTAAAGAGAACCTCCGAGCTCCTACACTTCAACAAAAAAAGAATTCGGACGTTGACGGGAGCTATGACGGGGCACTGCACCATCGGGCTGATGGCCCACAGGACTTTTGTCGTTGCTGTGAAGATGAGTAGGAACCGGAGAGAATCCAACACCTCCTCTGTGATTGCTCTGCTCTTCTTAGTAGACGAACCCGATTTCTCGGCCAACCGTTCTTATAGGAGAGGGTAATTTTTGGGACCAACATTGGACAGTAGTGAATTACTCCTCACCCCTCACATACCCCAACCCTTTCAAATTTTATCAGGCATTATAATGGGCCTTAAGGCTTTTGGGTGAATTCGCGAACAATCGTGAGCGGCCTGCATAGCCTAACCTAACCTAAACGTTTATCAAAAGAGGAATTTTGCTAAACCAGGATGTTCTGATATACCTGTATATCAGATAATAACACCCTGTTGATATGAACAGGCTATCCTGTTATAGAAGATTTTACTGTAAACGCATTTAGATTCAAATGCATTCCTAGGTCAAAATATGAAATAACATAAATGACTCCGACACAATTCGACCAACTAAGGCATTGTTTCTTTTTTACGCTTGCTAACTTACACACACTACACTGCAACATACATATTCCGTTGCTCATTCTCTCTCGGTGTCCAACTAAACTTGCAATGCTTTTCTGAGTTTGTGTAAGCGGAAGTGCTGCGGTTGCCATGTTGTGCTGTTGCTTTATCTAATTACAAAGGAATTGTGCGCACAACAGTTTGTGATTATGTCGTAGTCATATTTTTTTCTGCCAGTTTCAGTTCTATTTTCAGTTTAGACCATTTTCGGTTTGTGCCAACAAAATATTATGTTGGTTTAAATGCACGAAATGTTGTTGCACGTTGCACTCTTTGTTTGATACAGATATGTATATGGATAGAGTAATGCAGCTTTGCAAAAAGGTTGTTGCAGCACAAAAATTGTCATAACATAAGCAAAAAAAAAAAAAAATATGTAAACTGATTTTGTTTTTTTTTTTTGGGGGAACTTTTTCAAATTTCCGTTGACTGGCTTTGGCGGCCTGTAGCGTTGGACTTGGCTTGGTAGTATGATGCTAAGAGCCAAAAATTCCGAGTGTTTAATAAGTTTTAACTGAAAATAACCAAAATTCGTGCTTTGTGTATATGTTCTCTTACAGACACACACTGGCAAGCAGGGAGGCAGGCCCACACATTTACAAAACTGTGTTTATTTAATACGTGTAGTTTTTTCTCTTTGTGTTGGTTGATGTCGTTGCATTCACCGGAAGTTAAAAACGTTGTCACTACATACTACTAAGTTTGTACCGAGTTTTTTGTATACTGAACTGAATTTACTTTTTTCTGGTAACTAACAATCTGCTTAACTATAGTACTACATTACTATGGGTGTATATGGAACTGTGTGTTTATGTAGAGTGAAACCCAAATGCGTGCATGCGTTAAAATTGTCAGAAAGTTTACATTTTACATAAAGAACACATGAGTTTGGTGCGTTCTTTCCATAGGGAAATTGGTTTCAATTGTTTGGCAAAAAAATATTGTAAGTTTGGTATTGCGAAGCGGGAAAAGAAATAAGAAAAAACCATTCAGGATGATTGGTTTTTCTAATGGAAATGTTATAAAAAAATGGGATTAAAAGATGCACACACACACACACAGAGTAATAGTAAAAAGAAAAACAGAATAACATGATAAGGTATTTGAAGAAGGATTAAAATCAATGTGAAATGTTTTTTGTGAATTGAGAGATCCACTTTACTTCAGTAAGGAGATATCTTCTTTGGTCCTTACCAAATACAATAGGATAGGATAGCATAGCATGAATCTGTTACAATGTTGAGTTTTTGCAATGCTAGTTTCTCCAGTCGTAAGTTTATCAGGCTGCCCAGGTCTTCGAAGAATGGTTTCCCGAGGTAACTCTCTCCTCAATTACTTCAAATGTTTTTGTGGGAAACCAGCAATCTATACTTCGTTAGGATTCCCCACACCATCTGATTATAAAACTTATTTCTCAAAATTCAATTTATATTAATTTTATAGCAAAAAATTTGAAAAACGTGCCTAACCTACCCTACCCTACCTAAGCTCCTCCCTTACTAACTGAAATGTTAAATTATATTCAATGCCATTTGACAAGGTTGAAGCAAGAACAGAAAAAAAGATCCAACAAAATGAAAAGGTACCAAAAAAACGTGTAAACGTAAAACGCACTAATTGCGTCCTTGTCAACACTCGGAAAAATAAAAATAATATTTGCAACAATTAAACTAAAAACACAATTAAAGGGACATGCCACGCGAATGAGTCCAACCAAAGGTGACCAATGCCGCCATTTCCAGAGAAAGTAGAAAAAGGACGAAAGCACAACACACAGCAGCAACAGAAAATGGTCGACGGACACCTTTTGATGGTTGCCAATGGCCGCTGGTAATTTTGCGCATAATTTGAAAAAATTATAAAGAATTGGGAAGGCCACCAAAATTAAAAGGAAACACATTTAAGGCATGTTTAGGCGCGCAAAATAAAAATAAACACAACATGAAAAATACAAAAAACAAATGAAATGTGAAAAAGAAAAAGAAAGAAACCGAAATACTATTTAGAAACCAAAACAAGAAATATAAAAAAAAAACAAACTGAAAATTATGCAAATTAAAAATTCATGAATATTATAATAAATAAATATAAAGGTGACTTAAGCAAATGAAGAGCAACATCAAAATTACCCATTCTACAATAGTATAAGCATTGCTCTCTCAAGGTCAAATAACGTTAGAAACAAACCAATGAAACACCCAACGACCCACTCAATCAACCACTTACCCTTAATTCATTTGTGGTTATCATTTTAGTCCATTTCTCTTGTTTCAAGCGCATCGTTTTCATTATATAATTCCATAGAAATTCCGGACGATTGTCCACCTAAAGTTTAAAGCAATGAATAAGGATGCTTGTTTATAATTTATCGTAAGGATTATTAGGGTATTACGTACGATTTCAACTTTCTTTTTCTTATCATCGTCATCGTCACCCATGGTGTTTTTAACTTAATGAATGCTTTTTATGTTGTTGCTCCTCCTTATTATTGTATTTATTTTCGTATATTCTTTTTCTTTAAGAATTGCAGTAAAAAATAATAGTTTCGGTTTTAAATAAAAATATAGTATGTAAGTACAATAATATTTTAATGCAGTTCCTTTCGAATTAATTTGAAGTTTTGCTTTGAAGTTTCAATAGAATTTTTTTTATTTATTGTATGATTAAAAAAACCTATGTTTACTTTTTTTTTCAAATGAAATCAATAATAAACTATTCATTTTTGAAAGGAGTTAAACTCACGCAATCGTCCATTGTCCGAATGTATGTCCAGTCTATGTATATAAATTGATAGATAGTCTCTGATAAAACTCATATGTTGAGCTCAAGAGTCTTTTCTTGAACTATTTAATAGCGAAGAATTGCTAAATTCAATAATTGCGAACTACATTCAACTTGAGGTCCGAACGTGCATTGTGCGGGCCGCGAGACCAGCACTCTACCACGCAACCACCATTAAATTATGAAACGAGTCCGCTAAAACAAAACATACTCCCCAGCTGGAAGACTTGATCTTCCCAACAGGTTAAAGAACCAAACGCGTTGCCAAACGCACCCAAGGGTGTTTTCCCGAAATGATCGATCACAGATCACATTACGTCCAGGTCACCAAATGTTGAGTCCAGGAGCTTATTGTTCAATTTTTTGCTATCAGCAATTGGAGAACTTCGAGGACACATCTCAATATTTCAGCTCACTTAGGCCATAAAAACCAAGTGCCACAGACGTGTCCTACTTCTTAGGGATCCTACTTGAACAGGTTAGGAACCTTAATTTCTTTTCAAAAAGCAAACAGGATTCCCATTAAAATTTTTCAAGCTTTATAAGGATCAAACACCAACCGAATTTGGAATTGCATATTCATATACATTTTCCTACATACAATAAGAAAAACATGAGACGAGATCAACAAATGTTGGTCACACCTTTAGTTCCGCGTAAGGCCGTTTAATTTAAAGGGTCACGAGCGAGTGAATCTACAAATCTCTGGGTCAATTATTTTCTATTTTTGCTCCGACACGCAACTAACTAGTACTAGCTTTAAAATACAAGACTATCATTCATATGATAAAATAAAGAAAAAAATGAGATTTTGTGTATATTATATTTTATCAATTTTGTGCCTAAAAATGTATATTTACTGTATCAAATATGAATATAAACAATAAATTTTGATAATGTTATGCGTATGATCCCGTTCATTCATTTTATCTTTGTCAAACCCTTTCGTTTCGGTATATTTTCTTTAAGCAAACGCCAGTTGATGAGTTCGCCTCTTGTTACGGCGGACTTCTTTGGTCTTTTTGTCTTGCGTTTGATACGTAAACTTCCATATTGACTTGCACTACGTACGACTTGTGAGAGGGAACGCTTTACCTTGATTGACTTGCCAGATTTCTTACCCTTTACCATTAATGCCTTTCCACGTGTTGAAGTCAACTTATTAGCCATAGCCAATTTGGTAGCCACTTTTTCCTTGATCCCAACAGGTTTTTTTACCAGTTTGTTTGATGATTTCGTCGACTTGATTCCCTTGAGGGATTTGGTACGTTTTGGTGCTTTTGTGCTACCTGCAATCATACGAGGTGACGGTGATACTTTGGTTTGCGATACTTTTGTCAGTAAAACATTTTGAGGACGATTTTTTTCAAATTCCTTGGCTGCATGTAGAATGGACTCGTAACTGCCAAAGACTTGCATTATGTTACGATTGACATACTGCAAGTATTTAAGGACCGAGTCGCACAGTTGACACTTTTCAACCTTGTTAATATTGAATCGGACTAGACTTTCTAGATACAAAAAGTTCTTGGCCATGTTTACGCAATGGGGGCATGGCACCTTTCTCGGTTCCATGTGGCCTTCTACAGTATTAACCTCTGAGAAGCCATGCTTTTTGCACAAATTCGATGTGGAATTTTGCGGAACAATGCATTCGTGAATGACCTTCGAATTTGCAGATGTCATTTTGTTTAAAACCGAAATTTTTGGATTTTTGTCCATTTTCCAAAAAAAAGAATTGTAGCCTTAAATTTAATTTTATGTTTTTATATGACAATTTTCTTTTTTGATTTACCAAATACTGAACGGGATAACATTTTTAACTAATAATGTCTAGTAAAAAATGATTGAAAAAACCCTGAATACTTGATAGGATTTCATGTATACATTTTTATTCTATAAAATACAATAATTGAAAACAAAAATCAATATTTCACAAATTCATAAAAAACGCCACGCAATGTACACGTATAAACAAAAATGTTGCATTATAGGAGGGATGGAAACGAGAGAGTGGAGGGAATCGGTATATGGAAAAATTTATTGACACTTCAATGTGTCAAATATTATTGGGATTTGTGTGACTCGTCAACGATGGATTGACCCAAATTGTTTGCTTGCATATGCAGCTTTTCGTTGTACCAATTGTCGCTTAAACGTCATATTGACATACTGATGAATGAAAGGGAAGGGAGCAACAGGGTGAAGTGTAGGATAGAGTATGGTCCTTGTAGAAGGTAGATATAAATAACATTTGACAAGCGTTGAAGCAAAACGCTAATTGCCTTCATCAAGTTTTATTTTCCCAGGGAATTGAGTTTTGTGCATAGTTTGCGGTTTAAAATTCCGTGTATCACACCCACTGCACGCCCGATTTAGCACGACGACAAACTACAGTATAAACTGTAAAAGTTTTGTTACAAATATGTAAAAAAACTGGCAAGTGCAAGTTGAATGAAAGTTTTGGATTTTTATTTGACATCAATTAATCTTTCAACGTTGAAATTTTTTCAATGTATACAAAATTTGTGGCTCCCAGTGAATAAGGGAGGAGGGAGAAGGCAGAAAGTGAGGAAAGTGATGATGATACAAACGTAGAGTTTAACAGCTTGAGGGATTTTATTCCAACAACAATAATATATGACTATCCATCATGCAGTATGTGTCTTTAATCTAGTTAAAAGAATGTGATTTTATACTTGTACAGAACTTGTTCTGGATGAGAATGTCATCACTGTCAATAATTGACTTATAAAGTATTGACTTGGTGTCTATCAGGGTAGGTAATAAAGAAAATGTGGTGTTTAAAGCATTCAAATGATGATGAGTAGCCATCATGTACAAAGTACTTACAATATGTATGTGTCTTTCCTTTGGAAATCAAAGGAATTCAAAGTTTTACTTGTACAGAACTTGTTCTGGATGAGAATGTCAATACTGTCAATTTTTGATTCACATAGGTCATTATGGTAATTGTTATTCTTCAAGAGAGAATTGAAAGAAATATGGTTGCTTGAAGATTCATAGCAATTGCAATATAGTTGTACTTAAGAATAAGTCAATAAATAATAATAATAAATAATTCCTTAATAGAAAGATTTTCAATGATAGTACATAATAAGAACTTAAGAGCTCGACCAGAGTCATTGGGCTTAAGCAAGCATTGCAGTTTGATCTCACTCAACGTCAATGCAATGGTTTGAACTCATTGAACTTATTTGAACGCAAGCTATTCGATTTAACTGAAGAAGTAAGCTTAAGCTCAACAGACTTGACTTGAGCTATTGCTCAGCTTTCATGCATTGTTCATCATCAATTCACTTATGTATACATTTGCTTATATAATGTAATTATCATAAGGTTCTGTTATCTAAATTGAATCATTCAATTGATTTGTTGATTTCATCAGTTGATCCACTAGTTGCTGTTTATCAATTTCGTTTCTCTCTTCAGCTTTGATTCTTCTTTTCTATGCTTGTTGCTATTAAATATAAATGCATTTGCATTTTTTTAATTAGTCTGCGTTTGTAAGCTTCGCAAAGCGGTTGTTGATCGGTGCGTGATAAAGTGAATGTCTCTTATCAGTTGTAGCATCAAATACACAAATAACAGTAATAGTTTTGCTTTGATGAGTGATTGTCTTGTTGAAAACATTAAAAACTTTATTGAAAAACTTCTAAAGACCAACTAACTGTATAAATATTATACGCAACATTAAAGTACGTGTCTATTTCATGTTAATTTATATTATGTTCATTTTTATTAAAATAATTTATGTTGTGCAAAAAAGGTCTTCCTCGAAACAAGTGATAAAAACTAAAGAGACACATTACCATGACAAAAAGAAACCATGACTGCTCAATGGAAACGCATAACACATTAACAAATTGAGATGGTGATATCGAGTTTACTATGAAAACATGTCTTACTAAGGTAAGAAAATAAAATGAAATAATATGACAGTGATATTATTTCAAGACTAACAGTAAACATCATGGGCAAAACTAATTTATTATTGTACAATATGTTAATAATAAAAACAGAAAATCATTTATTCAACTTCATCAAATCAATAAGCGTATAGAAATGTATTTTATTATCTTAATGTCTGAGAGTGTTTGTGTGTATTATAAAAAATAAGAACTAAGTACTAAGACCGTATGCTCATTCAGCCCGTCTGCGACTGCATACTCTCTTGTACCTTTTGACAAGGGGAATAAGAAATTTTGCTTTATCTTCTTCTTTTGCGTTTTTCGTTGTTTGTTCATATCGTTTGGCTTGCGTAGAATGAGGATGCATGCGAAATGAAAAATATAGCGCAGAATGTGATGAAATTTGTTTTGCGACAAAACATAAATAAAGAGGAATGTGAAAATAGTTGCTAGCGTACTAATGCTGAGTGTGAAAAAGAATGGAGTTACCAAAGAAGAATCAACGACACGAACTGCTGAGCATGATGCTGAGTGTGAATCATGTCTAAAGAAAATAGAATCAAAAGATATTTTATAGTTTTTTTTTTGTAATTTTGCCACACTCAGCAGTATGAATGATAGTATGTACAATTGGTCTTGTAATGCAGAGAATCATAAATAGCGTCAGGTGGAGCGTGGGGCCAAAGTAAAGTTGGTTTGTGAGTTCCATAAGCCAACTACAGTTTTTGAACTGTCATGACCATCATGGGTTCTGGATCACTTAGAGTTTATCTACAAGTTCTATTGGTTTTTTCAGACAAATCGATAAATACTGTTTGTTATCAGAGACCAAGGGAAAATCTATTTTATTGCAGCCTACAATTAGTAGGATCCCAAGAACTCCCGACATTTTCTATTGTTTTATTAAATAATTCAAATGACCATACTTAAATAGTAAAACACCTGGCTTTTTAAACAAATTATGGTTAAATTTTGGTTCTAACCTATAACAAAGCATCAAAAGCAATTCTTAAAGTGTTTGGAAATTATGATAAATTTGCTATCTAAGATGTTTTAAGAATATAACTTATTAAATTGTAGGATTCCATCTAATCAATACAAGTTTGAATTGGTCATAGCCTTGTACTTAAATATTATGAGTTAAAGTTCTTACGAGTATAATACTTATTGTAATGAATGTTGCCATTTGTTTCTTGCAAACTTTTTAACCCAATTTTTTCAATTGTTTTCGACATTGGTTTTTTTGGCCTATGTAATTTTCCTATTTGTTTTTGCGTTTATTATTTAATTGCCATTTCCTTGGGTGCAATTAACGATAATCAGTTTGCTTTCATTGCCTTGTTGTTAAAATCTCACACTCTCCTGTTTATTATGGTATTTAGGCCAAAATAATTTATTTTCGTTATGCAAGATTTTAATCTGCAATATTTTAGTTTTATTTCATTCATTTGTTATACAATATAATCTGTTGTTGGTGTTGTTGTTGTTTACATAATACATTTTTAAACGTGCACAATTTGTTGTAGTTTAGTTTTAGACGATAAAACACAATCGTACAATAAAAACTTTCTAGGTTAACCTTGAAACTACAATATAATTTTTGTTTACTGAGAGATTTCATTTCAACTGAAATAAAAAGAATAAAGTCGAGTGACTATTATGGCGTACAATACCCTTCACAATCCAGATAAGAATATAAAATATATGTAAACTTTATCATACAGAAGTTATAAATTCTAAATCAGTTATAAAAATATTGATCCTATTTTTGGGTAAATATATTATGTGAAGACTGATGTGATGCTATTGTAGATTGTTTCTTTTTTTACCCCTTTAGAAAAACCAGATTTTGGCACACAGCAACCTGCTTTTCGACCTCATATTGTTATATTGACTTGTACGAAATTTCAGGACTTGGAGTGGGAACTTCTTTAACATCCTCCATACTCACCAGACTTAGTCGGCACGGATAACCATTTGTTCCGCAATTTAGCCAAGTTTTTGGTAGGAAAACAATTTAATTCCGACAACGCTATAAAACTAGCCTTCAAGGAATTTATTGACTCAAATGTGTTCAAGAAGTTGAAATGCATAAACCTTTTCCAGAACAATGTTGTTTTAGTCTGCCATTAATCGAGTAGCTTCGACTGTAACTGAAGCATTTGAGAGACCACTTTGCATAGACCCCGATGGACTCTGTCCATTCGATTCACTTCATTATGATTATCTCTTCCTTGTGTGCACAAACATCATGACAAAGTGTTTATAATCAGTCCCACTACTACTATGTGTGCAAAAAAGTAAAGCTATAAAAATGGCTAAAATGCGACAAAATACTTTTACCATTGTCGAACGATTCTCCATGGGTCAATTAAATTGTAATATTGTTGTAATTAGTTGGTCTCACGTGTATTGATAGCAGCGACCCCATTTATTGATTTCTAAGCTCTTTTGCTAAAGATGAGTTTGCATTTACTACAATGAATACTTACTGAGTAGTATGGTTCGTGATCTTGGCCCAGTTTGAGAAAAAAACCTAGTATTATGGTAACAAAAGTTCATGGTTTAATAAAATGGAAATTCAAGAAAAATATACAATACTTAGAATGATGGAAGAAAAGAAAGATTTTTATATAAGTAATTCTCTTTACTACTATGTACTACTATGTGCGCATCAGATGCCATATTAGAATAAGACCAAAAGCTTTTTTATTTTATTTAATTTATGTGCATTTATACATATATTTTCATCTTCTTCAACTAGTATTGACTATAACATCGACTTCATCTATTTATAGATGCCATTTAGTTCATGACTTGCGTTGTTGCATTTATGCGGCAACATTTGTTCCTAAAGCAACATAAGTAAACACAATAAGTGAAAGCAACAATCTGTAAGGCAAATATGAGGTCAAAGGTTACAAGACATATTAAACTAGTTTTCCTTAAGCACACAAGCATACATATATACATACACATTCATATGTATCGATGTGAGTATGGGCATAATACGCCAGTTTGTTGTCGACGATATACCATTTTACATGTATTAGTGGCTCTATACTGTGTGTCTATCTGCATGTATTTGCCTAACATAAACCTTATTTAAATATCGAACAAAAGCTAAGTGCAAGTATGCAATGCCAATATAAAGTAAGAATAGTTATACTTAAGGCGCCTGTGGCGTACACGTAATACGGGCAAATTGCAAAAGCAAAAGAGCAACAATACTATATTGTATGTACAAATATGAAAATTCTTGGCATTAGTTTGGGTATGTGTGTATGATGTGTGTGTTATTATACAAATCGTAAATTTGTATGTTTAAAAATACATAAATGCAAAATAAACGTAATGAATTTATTAACATTTCGCACTCACTCATGGACAAAAAGGTGTTAGCTTCATTCGTTGTTGCTTCCTTGTTATTTTTACTATAAAATTTTTGAACTATTTTTAGTTAACATAGTACATTGTGTGTTAATGGCTACATATGCTAAGTTTTCTCCTTTCTTCCTTCGTTTTTTCATTCTATACTATTAATACTTTCCTTTAGTTACGTGTAGTTTTTAGTTTTTCATTTCGTGGTCAAATGATTTGGCTTACTTACCTGCCTTTTAACCACATGTGAATATAGTACTGTACATCAAATTTCTTTCATTTTCATTTCGTATAGATTTTGGTATTAAATTAATTTTCAACTTTTACATGAACTTTTATTCTGTGTGTTTTATTTTGTGGCTTCCTGATTTGATTGACTTTTGTAAACCGCATTGCAATCAAATAATTTCTTCATTTAATTGAGTAAAATTAAATTTATCATTGATTTGAATTAGAAGTTCAGGCCATGAGGTCAATTAAAAGTTGTTTAAAAGTATTCTTTTAATTGTGTTAATATTGTAGGATCAGAAAAGAAAGAAAAAAATAATTTTAATACTGTACAATCTAGAATAACTTATGGAGTGCTTTGACTCGTCTTTTATAAAAATACTGGTTAAATTAAATGAGATAAGTTCCAATATTTAATAAAAGAGGAGATTTTTTGAATGTTATCCAGGATGGAGGGTAGATTATGCCCAAATAGCTGGGATTTTTGCAATCATCCAAAAAGGTGATTGACCGAGAGATTGTTCCCGCATAATGGACAGGGTGGACAGCTTGTTCCTTCTAGCAACTGTTGATAAGTGACTTCTCAATGGGATGAAATTAGAACAAATCCGAAGATGTCAAGAAGCAGGGAAATGGATTGGAGTTTTTCCAGAATTAAACGTCTTGTACCAATGATTATATGCATGTCATTGGTTTAGTTCCGTGTCTCGTTATACACGTATATTTTTAATGTGAATCCTGATGTCGCGCTCCTCGCCTCATATAACCATCAGACATGGAGTAAATCCTGCTTCCTTAGCTGCAGAGATTACGGAGTTCATAAAGAAGACTTTCATTATTAAATAAATTTTGGATTCCTAGTATTGTGATCTATCCGTACAAATCACGTATTTTCCTCTGTTTACTTCCGCGTATTGGATTGAAGTAGTAGTGAGGGAGTAAAATTTGAGATTTCGTGGATACCAGTCGGATATTGAGAAGCTTTGAAAAACTACCACATCTCCGTATGGTGGACTTCGACTTTTTGAAGCTTGTTGGTAATCTTAGGACAGGATTCTGATGTTAGTAATTTATTCTTAAATAAAATGATAGAAAAAAAATCTTTTAATACCATGAAAACATCTTCATATGTTTCTTTCAGGAGAATGTGGAAAATATGTATGAAAAGTCAACAATAAAGGATAATCTTAAAATACAGAAAATATTATTTTTGCTTAAAATTATCAATATCTAGAGTGTAACCTTCGAAAAAGGCAATTGATATCTTTCACAAATTTATGAAAATATCTTAAAGAATATAGTGTATTGGAAAAAGCTTCACAATCTTCTCATATTAATCCAATAAACATTTCATATGCTAAGTGACTACATAAACAAAGGTGTAAGTAACTTAAGGCGAAATCAAAAACCGAATAAGTTAAGTAATCCACTTTTGCTTGCGGTTGCATAGAAAATTTAAACTATGCTTAATGTTCCACTTTCTTATCACAAATAAAAAAGAAAGAAAAAAAGGCCAAAAACAATTATTAGAAACCTTTTCGACTTAACCATTAAACTAGTTCCACATTTCTACATACATTGACCCACAAATGTCAGGCAATAACTTTGAACAAACTTTGCGCTACAAAATTCAACTTCGAACCAAAAAAAAACAAAAACAAACATTCGACCTAGCGTAGTCCTAAGTACCACAAATACTCAACCACGTGCTTTGCCTACTAACTTTTTATCCTTCTTCTTTCATTTGTTACCATTTTTCTTCTTCATCTTTTTTTTTTTGCTTGTGCTAACGACTTCCGGTTAGTGAAGTGAGAGTAGAGAGACATATCATAGAGTGACAGAGTGAGAGAAAGAAAGTGTGTAAGCGACAATCAAAACAACAACAAGCAAAAGAAAAAGGGAAAAACGACAAAATTTTCGTTTTGAAAATATCCTATGGCGTTTTTATTGTTGTTAGCAGGCAAACACTTTTGAAAATGGACAAACACACACACAGAGAAATATCGTTGTGTTGTTGGAAAAGTTGGTTGCTTTGTGTTTTAACCAATAGATTGTTTTTGTACGAAACAAACAGAAACAAATATTGTGCTAGAACTAAAGTACTCACTCTAAAGTGTGAGTTTGTAAATCTGAGAGTGAAATTTAGAGAGAGTATAGTGGGAGTGGGGGACAAAAGAAAGAAAAGTAGCCAAATAGTCAGATTCACATTTGCATTTTCAGTGCGCACGACGCCATTTTGTCGCTTTGCTTTCATTTTGATTTCCTATTCTTTTCACTTATACCATATAACTACACTCACTCTTCCATCAGCATTTCCATCATTCAAACATTCACTCATTGCTATCATTTCCATCATTCACTCATTCATACATTCATTCGCTAAACCTATTGTTCGCTCTTTTGTCGTTTGTTTGTCGTTTTCAGTTTCATAACACAAAAAAACCCACAGTAGCAGCAGGAAAAACGAACGTGACCATATTTTTGGTATTCGTTGCTGTTGTTCATGTTGTTGTAGTATTTTCCTTACAATTTTCATTCTAATTGTTGTTGTTGGTAGTTGGTGTTTGTTTTCGTGTTTAACGCATACAAAAGGCGATTTCAGTGCTTTGGTTTTTTTTGTTTTTGTTTTTGTTGTTGTTGGTGTTTTCTTCTTTTGTTGAAAGTGAAATTTTTTTACTCTACTTTTTGACCATTTCAAACTTGGCATATTTCAATATCAACAACATGCATACAATATTTGTTTATTTGTATAAACGCTAAACGAGTGTATGTGCATTTGTTTATGTGTGTGATTGTGCCAGATTTTAGGCATGTTAACCAAGTTTAGACGTGTTCGCGCTCAAACCAGGTCAACTTCATTTTTCCTGCTGACCGACAATCACAACTCTTCACAAACAGCAACAACAACAACAACAACAACAACAATGGTAACCAATCATGACGCCAGTGTTTGATTCTTGTTGTTGTTGTTGTTGCTATTAGTTGGTTGCACTAGATTTCACTTTCAGTACATGTCAGTTACTTTAACCACACTCAGGTCAGTTTCAGTCACTGTTATTCTTGCTCCGTTACTTTACCTCACCCTGTCTGTCTCTGACTCTCTTTATCTTTCAAATTTTCTCTTGCTTTGCCCCTCTGTTTTTCTGTGGAAATCCTTTGGGTTGTTTAGCAAGCGTTAAGCTTATGTTATTGTTAGGGCTTTGAATGTGTGTTGGGGTTTTTATGTCGTAAAAGCCACAAACACAAATTAGCACGACAGCAACTACAACTACTAGAACAAGAACAGTGCATATATATTATATGTAACAGCAACAACAATATTTAAAAATAACTATTGTAGGGCATAATAATTTTTCTTAGAGCCATTTGGTTTTGTTTTTGGCTCCTTTTATTGTACTTAAAGGTGTTTTCTGTTGCCTACTTTGTGGCGCTGACGTTTTTAACTTCTCCTTAGTCGTCGTCTTTTATTGTTCTTATTACTTAACTTGTAACATGAGTTGCCACTACTTTTACTATTTCTTTTTTGTATATTGTACGTCTTCGTCTTTGTCGTTTTCTTTTTTATTTTTGTCTTGGTGAATTCCTTTTTCTGAACAACAGCGAGCGACAGCGACATAAAGTCCAAAGTGCAAATGTTTTGCGGTCAGTTTGTTTTTGAAGTTTGCAAGCTTCGCGACTTTACTTTGTTCGCCGCTTCTGCATGAAAATTGTCATTACCGGTAAAAAAAAATAGTCAAAGAGAGAAAAAATATTAGAAAGGAAACCGACGAAAAAATTTCAAAAATATTTTTTGTTACTTAATTGTTGGCTAATTTCAGCTGCAACAACACTCACAGCAGCACATAATACAGCAGTAGCAGCTGCTTCATTTCTGTGGTTTTATAAAATTTTCTAGTTTTGCGGTTAAACTTTCGGTGCTCTGTTCTAGCTTTTTGCCATTCCTGTATCAAAATCGTAATACAAAAATCTGTTTTGAAAAATTGAAAAAAGAAAAACACAAATTTCTACAAACAAAACAAAACAAAAAATGAAAAATAACCGAATAATCCAAAATAGCAATTAAGCTTAGTTTAACATTTCAATAATAACAACAACAATAGCAACAACAAGAAGGACAATTAGTTTGTTTAATTGTTTCGGTTGAATACTCTAATAACAACAATAACAACAAATAATAGAAAACAACTACTACTATATAAACAACCTAACAACTAACTAGAGAAACTAAAATCGTTTTTAATTTTTATATAATTTTCAGGTGCTTAACAAATAATTGAGTATTCATTCATTCAGTTATATTCATTCGTTTGTTAGTTCGACAAGAACTAAATTGGAAAAACATATATAAAATAATAAAATAAAGTGTTTTACCCGTGATTTGGTTGGACAATTTGTGGTAAGTGCAAAAATAATTTTTTGAAAAACTCTTTACCAAATTTATTTAAATAAGTTCAATTTGGCAAAATCTGTTGTTGTTTTCCTCGTTTTCCTTTTTGTTTTTGCTTTCGTGGTTTTCAAAAACCAGTTTTTATGTTCGCCTGGTGTTGTTGTTGGTGAGGTTTCATATTTCAATGCATTTCTAGGTTGAATGATTCTCATTCGGAAATCTATTTAACTAACTAACTAACTAACTACATAAGTGTTTGTGTTTTTGAAATTGTAAAATGAATGAAATTTTGAAATACGCAATACGCAATTTTGTAATTAGTTTAAATGAAAAGCGAAATGTTTAGATCCAACTGAAAATTATGCAATTGCTTGTGGTTGTTTAAAACAAAGAAAAAAAAATAACATAAAACATGTATACATATTGTACCATAACATACTACGTACGAGTATATCAAGTAGATTTTAATTTGGTTTTTATGTAGGTAATAAGTACATGATATGTCAATTCAATGTACATAGTATAATATAGTTTGTTATACTAATACATTTAAATTTCATCTTCATTGACGCTTTTAGTTGGCTTAGTTTGTTGTTTATGAAGACTTGATACACCCAATTTTTAGAGTTGATAATCGCATTAGAATTTTCGATGGCAAAAACAAGTTTTAAAGTAAAACACTATTGTCGAGGGAGTCCTCACTCAATCCCTGTACTCATTACTATTTAGCTAAAATAGTCAAACTATTATTGTTTAGACTTGCAACTAACTTAAGCGTTGAGATCGGCGATCTTAGGAGATTAGAAGTAGAAAAGAATCGCTTGCTATCTGAGTAACTTTCTACAACATCTAACTTGTAAGTTTTTTCACATAAAGTATAGTCATATAATAACAAGTCAATTGGGATGGAGTTACAAGCGCTTGCTACGTGAGTAACGTCCTATGATGTCCTACTTAGAGGTAGCCAGTAAGACCAAGTAGCGCCTGTTATGAGAGTAACGTCCTATAACATCTAACTTGTAATTTTGTCAAGTAAAGTAAGGTCGCGGCTGATTCTATCGGTAATCAAGTAAAAAAGGACCATTCAATCAATTCAATGTTCATTACGTAAGTCTGAATAAAGGCAATTTGAGTTGACTTGCATCTGATTTTATTATCTTTCGTTTCTCTAGTATAGTCAGAAGTGAAATAAATTTGAGTATAAATCCAAGCTACACTATTACTTATTATAACAGAAGAGTTTAACACTAAACAAATTCAATGATTAACGAATTTAAAGAGTGGAATATACAAGACATCTTACGAAGGAGGGAATTTTATATTTTATGTACAATTATAATAATAAAATACATGACTACAACACACAAATTGATTAGTTGCAAAACTAAGTAGTGACCACAATTCCCCTGATTTTGGTCTAAGCAATTATCATAACTCTTGAATTTTTCATTGGTTCTTAGTATGGAGTTAAAGGGATCTTATAAATCTTATATTCAAAAATATTTGATGAAGTGAAGGATAGCATTTTCTGATAGTTTCTTGCCAATATTTTCATACAATAAGTTACTAGATTTCTCGGGCAGACGTCGTTCTGCCTCTCCTTTTCAAACATTTATTGGATACTAACTGACTGGTTCGTTGTAAGATTTGTGTAACAATTTTTCATCAAATGTTTTAGAAAATCATCTTTATTCATTCAAATTCGCTTGTGGCCACTTTTTGCTATATCTCCCCATATTATTTACACCTTCTTCTTCCTCGGCTTCTTCTTCTACGATCATACCCGGACAGACGTTGTTTTGATAATAATTGGTTGGCGTAAAATTTTTAAAACATTATCTTTTATGTCGGTATGTAAACGTTGGATAACTTTAACATTTGTCAACCGATTGACTTAGTTGAACGTGTCTTTCAAACATCAAAGTATAATTTTAACAATGAATCGCTTCACAACGAAACAATGAGCCAATATAGTGACGCTGTACATTGAAAATAGATGTTCAGTTGTGTTACCTCAACGTGCAGATGGTCGAAAATATCGTGGCCAACATGCATCGTTTGCCAGCACTTTCCGTCGTTTGGTATCGAATTTTGTTGAGCACGGGACAGTGGCACATCGTCAACGTGCCGTTTATCAACGGCCAAGACGTTCCAATGAACTGGTTGAAGTGGTCAGAGAAATTGTTGCCCAGAACCCATATAAAGTGCAATTTACACAAATAATATTGCCGACAGTCGCCCGAATTGTTGACACTGTACATTTTTTTAGGCAATTTTCAAACAAAAACATGTAAATTATGTAAAACAAAACAACATATTAAATTGCACCTTTCTAACTCTTATTAATTGGTTTCCAAGAAGCAAATGACCGATTAGATAGACATATATATTTTGGGAGTCTTACACACTTTTTAGTACTAAGACCTTTTATATCTAACCCAGATATGATCACATGGCAAGAAAATGCCAAGAACTATTTAGTTGCATACATATCACACAAAAATAAGAGATTGCTTCCTATTAATCTACTACTTTTTCAATTTTGGGGGTATCAGGTATATTGCCGTATCTAACATTTTCTTCTTTAAAAAAATTGTGTTTATGTAAAAAGTGAAATGATGATATAAATTTATAGTTTTTGGTTATTTACTTATTGAAAGTCGAAATTTATTTTATTATCCATGTTTTTTCCTCTTTGATAAACATAAATATGTTTGCCCTACGACTCAATTGAAAGTCAAAAAGTAAATTTATTTTGCAATTTGTATTGCTTTTCCTTTTCCAAGTTTATTTAGCAAAATACTATTGTACAATGTCACATGCAATTTCATGCAAATATTTCAACTAATCAATTTAAGCAAATCGATGTTTTATTGAATTTTTTGCAATATCAACAGAAATTAAACATAAAAAGGAAACAAGACAAATGAAAGAAAATAATAAAAAAAAATATTGTAAATTTTATTATAAAAAAAATAAAAAATATAAAAAAACTTTTACATAAAGTTACTATAAATGTAACTTACAAGTTCATGCGTGTGTATTTGTGCATGCGTGTTTTCATGTAGATGTGCCTTCATACAAATATTTGTTGATGTCCGAGCTCAAGTACAACATTTTATTCATTCTTTTATGTTGTTTATTATTCATACACATACTTATACTATATGTTTACACTCTTACATATATATACATACATATAGATAGATAGATTTTTATTTGTATAAATTTCTTTAGCCTAAAAAGGCTTTCAAAAAACGATTTTCAAAATTTTGTAATAAAAACTAATGTTGGGATAATATTAGGCAATTCAATATGCAGATTTGTGCAAATATGTTGTAAAAATTTGTTTATAAGTACATATAAATCACACACTCACTTACACTCACATATATGTATTAGAAAGTATAAATCTGTTTATGAGTTGAATCATCTTTTGGTTATTATTATTATTGGATTTCTGGAAAATATTTATTTAATTTTATTAAAATATTTTCTAATATCAAATTGAATTGTATTTCTTGAAGTTACAAATTGGCTTTTTGTGTTTTTTTTATTATATTTATTTGTGAATTTCTTTGTATTGTTTTGTATACACTTTTAACTCCTAAAGCACTAAAGGAAGTGGAAGGTAGAATGTTGAAATAAAAAATATTTTTAAGTTTTTTTACACCTAAGCGCCTTGAGACATCAAAAATGGAATTTAGGAAAAAGAATTTTATGAATTCTCTCCTTCTTATGAATCATAAAAGTTTTATTAGGGAAGGCGAGTGGAAAATAATAAAAGAAAGGAAATGTAAAAGGAAGAAAAAAGTTATTTCATTCGCTTTTCATATGGTGGATGTAGAGTGTAATCATTTTTAGGTTGTTTCAGAATATCAGTTGGTTTAAATATGGTCTAATTAGTTGATAATCTTTATAGAAGTAGAAAATAAATACTCATATTTTGTTTCTTTTAATCTTTTTTTATTATTCTCTAGAAAACTGTTCCAGTATCTTTTTATTTTTTTATTATTAGTGATTTAGTGAACAATGATGAGCCCGTCATAGATTTTTATGATAGTACTAGATGGTTTCAAGCTTTCTTTGTGGGGAGATCATTAGAATGTGGTCTTTTGAGACGTCCATGTGATGTGTTTATGCAAAGTGTGGGTTTGGATGACGATGCAGTTTTATGTTATATCAGATTTACAGTTCACATTAGTTGTGTCTAATTAGGCATCTTGACATCAAGTTTCTTTTAATCTAACACTGCACGTTTCTTATTTTACATGTTACGTCAATGTAAGTGTTGTGTTGTTCTTAAGTCCGTTAGTATTTTATTGATTATACTTTTTTATTTGACTTGCCGAAAGAACCCGCCAAGATCGGTTGAACTACTGACATTGATCAGATGAGACACAAGTCATCTCAATTTACCAAATGCTGACATGGTCAGATGCAAATCATCCCGATTTTCTTCACATACAAATTGACTACTGACGAGGTCGGATGCAAGTCATTGTAGTCCCTCTATATATTATGATCAATAGTCCTCTATCCTTCAAGACAACATGCATGATCACAAAAATAATAATAAAATGTATTAAAAAGTACCCTGGATAATAATTCCTGAAAGATCATCCCAAAATCATATTTAACTAGTAAAAGTAGTATAAATTAGTCAAATATTGGTCAAATTTGTAAAACATAGCCAGCAACAATAGCAGGAAAAAACGGTGACACAAAACAGTGTCTTCCTCAAATAAAATGCAAAAGCATTAAGCAAATATTATATAACAACGCCTAAAAATAGTCTCATCATTTTATGAACATACCTCGCGAACTCTATTTCACAATCTTTTATATAATAAAATCTGATAAGCATATTCCTATAGTCGTTTACTTAAACAAAAATCTCAAAATGAAGTGAATTGTAATTGAATTTTTGTTTTATGTTTATTTCTTGTTAAATTTTTAATATTACGCATACGCACAGTTGTGCCATTTACAAGCCTCTCGACTATAAGTAGAAAACTACCACAGAACTTTAGTTATTCTACTGTTGTTGTTGCTACTGCTACTCTCTACTAGTACATATACTCTATGTAGCACAATAATCCAAAGTAGAAAATGGAAAAAAAAGAAAAAGTTATTTCTACGCATTTGCCTCATGTTGCATGCTCAGGATTCGTTTCAGTTAAAAGCATTTCAATGCTATTAACTATTTTTGATGGCGTTACGCACTATAAATTCTATAAGTATATATATACACACACACACAGACATATGGTAGTAAGTAGGATAAAGGAAAAGAGGAAAAAAAGAATGAAATTGGAAAAAAAAAGAAAAATCTGAACAAAATCCCAACCAGAGCACACTTAATTTGCTAGCAACTTTTTACAAATGCAAGAGAGTTAAACAAGTCTGTAGGTATGTGTGTGTGTGACCCATGTGTGTATTTTTATTTTAAAGGAAATGACTTGAATCTGCTGAATATTGTGTATTCATTAAGTCGCCCTTTGCCTTCATTAATAAAATAAAAATTAAATTGTATATTCATCTTTTTTTTCTTTTATATTGTACAAGAGAACCAACTTTCTCGCCTTAACATCCTTTGTCAGTTACATTTCTCTTTCCGTTCCTGTTTCTGTCTCAATCAGTTACAAGTTGGCACAAAGCACAAATTAATTAACAACAACGCGACTGGAAGCTTCTCACACATTCACATATTCACACCCCGTATTCCATAGTAGTGTATGTGATGGACAAACAAACTGCTAAAGTGACCAAGTATGTCAGAAAGCATCACATCCACATCCTGCAGCACTCAGACAGTGCAACGATGCCATCGTCGTTGTCGTCTTTATCGAATACGACATGGATGAATGCTTCATTGAATAGTGTCAGCAATTAAGTGAAATCAGCACTTAGCAAACTGCTGCAATTGACTTCAACTTAATTCAATTCAACTCGACTCGACTCGATTTGATTCTTAAACTTGATATGGTTTCACTAAAGATACCAACATCCATCTGTCCTCATCATCTTAATGATCATTTGTCTTGTAATCAAATTTGTTGTTATCCAGCTGTGTTGTTTCATAAGTGGACCAGAATGAGTAGTATTCGGAGCAACATTGTCAAGTGAGTTGCTACAAAGAAAATGACAAGAGAAAAGAGAATGTTTGAACCAACTTCACAAATAATAAATGTAATAATTAACTAAGCAAGAAATTCGTAATATTTCTTCTCACTATATGAAGGAGTATAGTACATAGTAGATCATGGAAGTATTTTCATAAACAAGAATATTTAAGTATTCATAAAGCAACACATGCAATTTTGTGTTAAATAACAAACAGCTAAAACAACTTCTATGGCTTTGAGGTATTTTCTACTAGATTCTAACAGCGAAATACGCGAGCTGAAAACAGAAGTTAAATAAATTATATAAGTGGAAAATGGTCTTAGTGGAAAGGTCCTCGAGTAGCGACAAAGAAGCTTCCTTTGGCTTAAAATGCATTAAGTGCTTTTGAAAAGTTGGAAATGCATAAAAGAAAATGAAATAACAGAAACATGGTTGCATATTTCTATTGAAAATAAACATACTTCACATATGGTATAAGCGAATGTGGTATTCAGTTAAAGTTGCACTTGGTTCTCTTCATGGGAATTTGAGAAATCATATTGGTTACTTTATGTGAAGCTATCATCAATGTAGAATTCTTTGCAAATCTTTCTTCCTGATCTTATCATTGTCATCACATAGTATATAGCAAACTCAAAATCACTGTCTGTTTCGATAAGCAGAACTTGTAATTATTTTCATTAAGTTAACGCGCTGCTGTTTTTGGTCGAAATTGAGTAATTTTGTCACGAGTTTCGCGTTTACCCGTCTCATGCCCAAATCATTGGTTAAAATCGAATGCCACGAGCCAATCGAGATCTTTAGGTCCTCAGCAACTTCTCTAATGGTGATTCGATGATTGGCCAATACTATTTTCTGTCTGTTGTTGACGAGCTCGGGCATCCGGTACGCTCTTCTTCGTTTACATCTTCGCGGCCTTCTGAGAACATTTTGTGCCACCGATAAACGTTGGTTTGGTCCAAGGTAGCTTTGCCACAGTCAGAATTCGGCATGCGTCCGCACACTTATTTTTTTTTTCACACAAAATTTGATACAGATTCGTGGATCCATTTTTTTGAATAGAGCCAAATGGAAATGGGAAATTTCTGTCTTATGCACTCGTGCAAAGCATGGATGGGTCTCTAGTATATAATGACTTCATCAGTTCAGAGATAGATAGATATGATTTAGAAATTTTATACAGAATTCTGTTTCCAAATACCACACTTGACTTGACTTCTTGAACTATTTTGAAAGGGTGTTTTTAAACTGGTGAAACCTTATTAAATGTTTGTATCATCATGATTTTATTCACATCTTAACCTAAGGGAAACGAAAAATTAAATATTCATAATGCAAACGAATTAAACTTAAAAGCAAGGAACGAAAAGAAAGGGGACATAAATTTATATATTTTAAGAAGAAGAATATCACATGAAAGTATATAAAACTTTACTTAAACTAAAGAGACCAACAAGTTTTGCAAAATCTACTGTTATAGGTGACGTCCCCACCACCACTTCTGTGTATTGAGTGTAGAAAAGTTGCTGTTTTGATTAATAAAGTTGAAGTGTGCGCAATATGAGAGGATGAAAAAAGTTAGAAAGAAGAAAAATAAAGATAGCCTGAGATCAAAAGGAATAGAGAGAGATGGACTGAAAGTAAGATAGTAAAAAAAAAAATTAAATGGGTCAGCGAAAGTTTATAAGTTTACCATACTAGTTGAGTGGCCTGAATAGAGTGTCTCCCTGATGTATGAGTAATGTGTGAATATGCATTACGCATACGTCTAATGTAACGTTGCATGCCTTTATGTCAGCATGTGTGATTAGCACAAAATCAACACCAAAATGAATATAGTGCATGAGCATCAGCATGATAGTGCGTGCCTAAGTGCAACTGTCAGAGCTTTAGGGTAAACTGCTGGAACTACTCGTACTACCATAGTGTATAGATAGTAAAGATGATGCCTCGCTGTGCATCTTTCATAAATTTGACAAACACACAGGATGTCATGATGATTATGCATGACAAAACAGGGTGACTTTTAAACAAACAAACAAAACAAAGCAAATGTACAATAAAAGTAAAGTAAACCAATAAAAGCATAAAGAAACTCACAAAAGAATATTATAAGGACAAAGGATAAGTTGAGTTCAGTTGTGTTTGAATGGAAAAATAAAAATGAAGTTACCACATACTGTTTATCTTAATGCTTGACTGTTGTTGTTGTTGTTGTTCACTGTTGATGATGGTGATGATGATGCTGTTGTTGCTGTTGCTGTTGTTCTTATTGTTTTCTATGTTGTTGTTCATGCACATGAGGGTTGTGTCAGTATGAGTACCATATAGTACAGTACAGTATACGGGATATGTTAAATCAGTGCAACATAATGCAGGAACAATGAATGAATGAATGAATGCATTGCAGTGAAAAAGTAAGTAAGCAACCAACCGAGCGTATAAGCAAGCGGCAAGTACAACTGCCAAGTTCAGTCATCATCTCCATTTTAATGCATAAAACAAACGTTCGCTTCCTGGCTTCCTTTCTTTCTTCCTTCCAATGCTTTGGTTGCTTGCTTTTCTTCTTCTTCTTAGTGACTTACTTATGGCTGCCCAGTGATAAGAGTGAAAGGAAAAAGAAAATGTTGTTGCATACATTTAAAGATCATGTTCACGTGTATATGAATTTAGGTAGCACACCAGGCACATGGAAAGGGACTGACATAAGAACACACATCACCAGCATGCAACAAATCGGCTTTTCTTTTTGCATGCAATTGCATTTGTATTTGTAACTTAGGGTGGAGAGTGAGTGTGGTATGTGTGTGTATCTGTTTGTGGTTTGCATGTTGTATGACAAAACCAAAACAAAAAAGAAGAAAAGAATCGCTTCCAAGTTTTGTCATTGTCATCGTCATCGTAGTAGTCCTGTCAAAGAAGATTCTTTTTTGTTTTGTTGTTAATTAAAAATTCGTGTAGACGTTGTGGATGTGGATTTCGCAACATGAACGCCTGCGTGTAGCTTTTGCTTTGTTAACATTACAGCGTCACGCTGCAATATGCCAAGAGAATTGAAGTAGCTTAGTGTGTCAGGGAAATACGGGCGTGTACTCGATTGCAATCGGTGATTTCTAAAGTGAAATTTCAAACGGAACACTTTGTCTAGTTTCGTATTCTTTAAAATGAAGTCCATTGATTTTTTTTATGTGAAAAGCTCTTCTTTTGTTGGAACTTGGTTTCCTGCTACTCTTTTCTCTCTTGCTTTAAGGTTTTCATTAAATAATCCCTTATAACAATTTTTGATGAGAATTAACAAGAAGTTAATTATTTTTTCACATAACAAAGCAAGAATCTTATTTCATATGTGTGTGTGTGCATCCATTAACTTCATCTAACGACAAAAGTTTTCTCTTCAGCCATCAAAAAATATGATGGACATGTGAAACTACTCAGTGGCAACACCATAAAGGACTCACTGGCTCACACAAATTCACTCACTCACTCACTCACTTGGCAACTTTTCTCCATTATCCTTAATACACAACGCATAGCCCCGATGTTAGCTATATATTTTAACCTTTTTTTTTTTGCAATACATATATTTTTTCATTGTAGATTGCTGCTGCTGTTGCACTCATTGCAATTGCTGCTGGTGGTGTTTGGTTTGGTTCTGTTGTTGCCACATACTGGCATTGCCTTTGGTGTTGGGAGTTTGTGTTATGTATTTTCAAAATTCAAGTTACTCAGTGGAATGTTTCTGACATATGTTTGTACTACTACTACTACTATTGAGTACATCTTTGTGTGTACGAGTGTACTATAGTAGTACAACTTTTTAGCTTTTCCTCTGTTCAAAGCTTGCAGAAAAAGGGGTCAGAACAAAAAAGAAAATAGAGAAAATACATCCTGACACAAGTCAAGAAATTTATGAGCTGCAGCGTTTCTAACCTAAACACATATGGTACTACACATGTAAATATGTATATAAAATGCATATGTATAGGATGACTATGTGTGTGTGTGTGTGTGTGTGTGTGAATGTGTGCATGATGCTTTTGGCTTAATTGAAATTTAAACGTTAACTCAGTGTCAGCAGTTAACTCTTTATAAGCGAACGTTATTTTATTGTAAGTCTCCTTTCTTCCTACTCCAATTCTACATTCTATATTTTCTACTCTATTACTATTGTATACTATTAACATGTGTTTGTGTTCTATGGCTTTTATTTTAATATTTTCATTGCATTATGTTATCCTTTTTTATACTCGTATGTAAGTATTTTAAATTCCATTCCATGTTTGGTCATGTGCATTTTCAACTGAGTTATCAAGTTTTATTCAGAAATATTCAACTCAAAAGCCAATTAAATAATTGTGGTACTTCAGCTCATTCTGTGTCTTCATATTGATTGATTTGTATTTATTAAAATTAATTTACAACATAATTCTACAATTCGTAGACAATTCAAAAGGAGAATCAATATAGCTATGGCCGTTCGTTACCATGCATGTTATGGTCTTCTTATTTTATTGACATAAGTAGAGCTCTCCAATTACTAAAATGCTGCTTATCTGTACAGTTGATCCATGTTATTGTGCATATATATATATATATATATATCTATATGATAGTAAGAGCATAGATTTACCTAAATATTATAAACAAACACAAATGTGGGTACCTCTGGCTATTCGGCCTATGTCGGTTTTGCTACTTGTATAACACGGTTGAACAACTGCGGATACATTTTATGTAATGCGAATTTTGAGGCCAGAAGTTGTTTAGCAAACCAGTGTTCCGAATATTATAAATGACGATATTATTCAAGCAGTCACATTACTTGGTGGAGAAGGATTTGACGATATGCAGCAGTATGACATCAATGAACTGTTCGAAGATGAATAATTAAATGAAAACCATTATGATTAAAATTCTTCCATTGATGTATTTTTACTGATAGCAATAGAATTTTCTTTAAAAAAAATTCAATCAATTATGCCTTGTCTTGGCAAAATATTTGTAAGAGATGATTTTAGATGAAGAACTTGTGAAGAAAGATGTCGGAATCAAAAATAAAGAGTATTGTATTTGGTGAGACATAAAAATTTTGAGGCCTATCTTGATATATTTTCGTATGATAAGCTTAAATCGGATGTTTTCCTTAAAATCCAGTGCAACAGAGCATTGTTGTTCTGCTTACTTTCCTTCCAAACTTCAAGCATTTCTTTTCGGCGAAACCTAACCTAGTCAACAACAATTAATTTTATATTAAAATGGCGCAAATATGCGTACAAGTTATTAATACTATCTTGTAATACACATATTAAAATTTCATCAGACATTAACAACTGCAGTTGAATTTTGGACATTGCCTGTGTCTCAATCGGTTGCCGATACCTGGAAGTGAAAACCAGAGATCTAGCAGTCAGGAAGTGGGCAAATGAGTATGGCTAGCACACTCTGGCCTTGTTAACAACCAAAAAGAACTTCCGAGCTTCTACACTTCAACAAGAAAAGGATGCGGACATTGATGAGAGTTATGATAGGTTACTGCACCATCCGGCTGATGGCCCACAGGATGCAGGTTGTTCATATTGACTTCTGTCGTAGATGTGAAGATGAGCAGGAGCCGGAGAGCATCCAACACATCCTCTCTGATTGCCCCGCTCTTTTTAGTAGACGAACCCTGTTTCTCGGGAAACCGTTCTTCGAGGAGTTGGGTAGATTTTAGATGAAATTATTTATTGTGATAATAGGTTAGAATAAATAACAAACGATTTCTTATTATTGAAGAGATTGTGTAATTATATTGCTATCAAGTAAAAAAATTTCATTTATTTTTAATTTAAAATTCTCGATCTCGAGACTCGCATTAGTTGATTTTAGTCAAAAGTTTTTGATTATTATTGTTTTTGTGGACTATATATTTTTTTTTGTTTATTTGGTAGTTAAATTATCCAAATTCAAATTATTTATTTATTATTTACTGTCATTTTTTTTAATTAAATTTTATCTGATGTTTTATTATTATTATTTTAGTGTTAAAAGAATTTATTTTAATTTTTTTAAAGTGGTTTTAACATATTTTTCTCTACCTTTATGCAATATGAATAATTCGCACGGAAAAACTTGTTTATAAATTCTTAGTTTTTTTTTTCATTTCATTAAATTATTTTCAATTTAAAATTCTCGATCTCGAGACTCGCATTAGTTGATTTTAGTCAAAAGTTTTTGATTAATATTGTTTTTGTGGACTATATATTTTTTTTTGTTTATTTTGTAGTTGAATTATCCCTATTCAAATTATTTATTTATTATTTACTGTCATTTTTTTTTAATTAAATTTTATCTGATGTTTTATTATTATTATTTTAGTGTTAAAAGAATTTATTTTAATTTTTCTAAAGTGGTTTTAACATATTTTTCTCTACCTTTATGCAATATGAATAATTCGCACGGAAAAACTTGTTTATAAATTCTTAGTTTTTTTTCATTTCATTAAAATATCACCCTTTCGATGGATGTACCATGTGTTGATAATAGTAACTGATGTTATAATTAACCTCGCACCTTATATTAGATTGATGGACATCATATTTGTTTCTCTACTTAAAAGTAAACTTTTCCAAATGCAGAATTCTCGATACCAATAATATATTCGTTTTGTAGTGTTTTTTCTTTTCCTTTTTATAATGATTATTTTAATGTTAAAAAAATTTATTTTAATTTTTCTAAAGTGGTTTTAACATATTTTTCTCTACCTTTATGCAATATGAATAATTCGCACGGAAAAACTTGTTTATAAATTCTTAGTTTTTTTTCATTTCATTAAAATATCACCCTTTCGATGGATGTACCATGTGTTGATAATAGTAACTGATGTTATAATTAACCTCGCACTTTATATTAGATTGATAGACATCATATTTGTTTCTCTACTTAAAAGTAAACTTTTCCAAATGCAGAATTCTCGATACCAATAATATATTCGTTTTGTAGTGTTTTTTCTTTTCCTTTTTATAATGATTATTTTAATGTTAAAAAAATGTATTTTAATTTTTCTAAAGTGGTTTTAACATATTTTTCTCTACCTTTATGCAATATGAATAATTCGCACTGGAAAACTTGTTCATAAATTCTTAGTTTTTTTTCATTTCATTAAAATATCACCCTTTCGATGGATGTACCATGTGCTTATAATAGTATCTGATGTTATAATTAACCTCGCACTTTATATTAGATTGATGGACATCATATTTGTTTCTCTACTTGGAAGTAAACTTTTCCAAATGCAGAATTCTCGATACCAAGAATATATTCGTTTTGTAGTGTTTTTTCACTTATTCTTTATTATTATTTGTTTTAATGTTTTAAAAAAAAAATTATTTTAATTATTCTTAAGTGGTTTTAACATATTTTTCTCTACCTTTATGCAATATAAATAATTCGCCCACGAAAACTTGTTCATAAATTCTTAGTTTTTTTTCATTTCATTAAATTGTCACCCATTCGATGGATGTACCATGTATTTAAAGTAGTATAATATCCTTATCTACACTGTGTCAAAATCGCTGATTTGATACAGCCGTCCTACACTGTGTCTAATTGTCGTAACCATAAAAAACTACAATTATTTGCTTGCATCATCAGTTTAAAAAGTGGTCAGAATGTCAAAAAGTTGGTAACAATTGCTAAAAAGTGGGCAACAATGTTAAAAATTTGGTAACAATTGCTAAAAAGTTGGCAACAATGGCCCACACTTTCTAACACTTCTGCAGACTGACCATTATAAAAGTTGCGTCAATGTTGTGTCTACGCTTGAAACAACTCAGACTCGTGTCTAATTCTACAACTGCTGAAGTGCTGTGGGGTTGTTGTTGTAGAATTAGACTCGTTTCTGGGTTGCGTCAATTAGACACAGTTTTTGACTCACTGTAGATAGGCTATAACACTGCGTTTACACAGAGCAGTTCTGTCAGAACTCGAGTTCAAATTACATCTACCACAGGAAAAATAAACGAAATTTGTAGTTGTCGTTCTAGCTGAGAAGTCGAGTTCTGTACGAGTTCTGCCAGAACCGGTGTTCTGCAATTGTCAACCTGAAACAGTGTTGTTGAATTTGGTCTCTATTAGGTGATTTTTGTTAGTCTTGTTCTTTAGTTTTGTTGCCCGCCAATATAAACAACTGATGATGGTACCGGTGACGGTGAACGGCTAACCAGAACACGCATAATCAGAACTCACTGTCTGAACGCAGTATAATAATATAAAATTAGTCTCCATTGTTTTACAAACATCAAGTTAAAGCGATAGCACCCACAACAACTTAATAATCATAAATTTTGTTCCAAATTATGTTTTAATTTTTTTTTTATTATACATATGCCTTTTCGCCATAAGTTTTTGTAATTTCCTGTGAATTTCTTTTACTATTTTTTATAATAACTTTGACCATGGCCAATTTTATTACCAATTTAAAGCAAAGTTCTCACTCACATGCAAACTTTTGTAACAAAATACAAATATACTCATTCATTCATTTCTTTTTTGCTTGCCTGTTTTAACTATAATTTTTTGTAAAAGGGGATAAGTGTAAAGGAAAGGAAGAAACAAAAAAAAAAAATTAAAATTAACCCAATTATGCCACAAACAAAAATTTCCACAAACTTTTCTTTTTTGTTTGTAAACTTTTATTTTGTTGGTTGAAGCGATTGAAGTCGAACTCAAAGTTGAAGCTAAGCAAAGTGAAACAAAGGCACACGAAAGGCATGTCGAGACCGAACTGTCTTGACTCAATACAACTCAACTCAAAGGCTCAAACGCATGTCAAGTAAGCGTCATGTATGCGTACAAATAAGCATATTGAGTGAATGTAGGTGGTGAAACAATATGCAGAGCTTGTTGTTACTCAGTGGACAGTTGGGCCATCATCATCGTCTGACAACTAATACGGTAATAGGGGGTATGAGGCCGCCGGTCAGGTTTCTATGACAACATTGACTGCCAACACAATAACACAGAGCATGCACCAAACCTGCCCCAGTGGCGCGTTTTTGCCTGGGGGCTTTAATTTTCAATTTAAACAAATTAATTGTAAAAATATCTGCACATTGTAGCTCATCTGTTTAAAAATATATGAATTAACTTACTGAAATTGAGTATTTTTTTTTTAAGGTTTTTTAACCTTTTGCCTGGGGCCTCTGGTATATGACCATGATCCCCTAAGAAAATGCGCCTTTGGCCTGACTGTTTTTATGTATGAGTATGTGCACTATAATGCGGGTGTATTGGTATTTCTGATATATACAAACAATTACGTTTGAGTTAGAAAAATTGTAAAAATAACTAAACAGGCGTCGGTCGTGTGGCATCAGTTTACAACGAATGGAAAACCCATCGCACTGAATTTTCCAATTATTCAATCTTTTGCATAATTATGTTTATATTTTCTTGTTTTAGATAATGTGTAAAGTATATAAAAGTAACAACAATTTGTGTATGAAATTGTATATCAAGTTAGCTTTTCATTTGAGGGAATTGTGTAAAAGAATTCCTTTGAAAACCTCATTATAAAAATAGTAACACGGAAAACGGAGGACGAGAAAAAAATGTGTGTTTAGTGCATTTTCTAAGTTCATGATGTGTGGAAGAGCATATACTTTTTGCCCACACTGTGTTTATATATTTTTTTTACAAAAAAATTAGAAAAATGTGAAAAAATTCCAGCGAGAGAAATATGAGTGAATTTTTTCTAAAAGAGAAACCACAACAAACATGGTTTGAAAACAAAGAAATGCCGCGAGGATACAATAATCTACGTAGAAATTTAAATTAAATAAATTACAACTAATGATGATAAAAAACAAGAGAAAGAGAAAATTATGTAAAATGTGAAAATTTTTTGTTAATTGAGAAAATAAAATCTAAATTAATTTAATTTTGTTTTGTAACTGAAATTATATGAAAGATTTTTGTGTTCTCTTTGCCTTTTGGAAATCACATGAAATTTTCAACACCACACACATATTCTATTTCAAAAAGACTTGTGTGCACGAAACCTAAGAGTGTAAGAGTGTGTGAGTGTTAAGGTGCTAGAGAAAAGTCAGTGTAAAGTGTAGAGAGTTCATTATGCTCAAGTCAAGACATGGTCGACTAACAATTAGATAGTATCAAGCGGCATAGCCACAGCAACATGTTACAGTCTCAATACAAGTTGCAACCACATTAAATAAAAGCCAAGAGTTGCCATACCACATGTACCACAAACTGGTCATAAAATGGTGAACCAGCAAAACATACAAACAAATGCAAGTCAGGTGGAGTTAAGGAGAGGAGCACATAGTATGAAACTAGTGATGGCTTGCTGCTTCAGATTACTTCCAACTCTTACAAGTTCAAGTACTAAAAGCATCAGCTGTTAGTTATAAAAGCGTGGCACAATTGGAATACACATATGTATGGGCACATGTGGCGCGACAGAAACCTAAACCCACAGACAAATAGACTGTCAGACAGACGAACAACCCAAAACAAACACTTCAATCTTTAGTTGTACACACAGACACAGCATATAAGTAATGATAAAGGTTACAGGTTTTCCAAAGCAAAACTATACTTATACACCTTGAGTCTTGTTGTTGAATTGCTGCCGGCATCATTTTCCTTCCTACACACCACCACCATCATCATCATAACCACCACCGCCCTCGGTATGCCCATCGTTGTCGTATCCGTTGTTGTTGTTGTCGTCATCATAAGCAAAAGTGGCTTTTTGAGTGGTTTTTCAATGAAGTGTTAAGTGGAAAACTGCCTGTCAACCAGTCTAGAACTGGAACTTGAACAAAACTGAACCCCACAATAACAGCAACAAGATGTCTGTTGGTCTAGATGGGCTCATGTCTATGTCTTTGAGTTCAACATCTCTTGACTCGAACTATAACTAACTGGATAGAAAAACATACATACACAGATAAACACACAGAGTTAGAGGTCTTTCTCTCGATTTCTCTGATTGTTTGGTGGACCTCAGATTTCTACATATACCAAGAGCATGTTGGTGTGCCTGTGTGTGTGTTTGAATGTAAATACTTTAGTGTTTTTAGTGTTTGTGGCTTGTGCACCTTTTAACCTTATTCTACTACTTTGTTCGCTTGTTGCTGGCACTCAAAACAAACATCGCATATTCAGCTCACCTTGTTGTACTACTCGTATGTCTGTCTCTCTATCCTGTCACTCCTTAGTATTGTCTTTGTTGCTGTTGCTGCTTTTGTTTAGTTGTTTGATTGTGGTTATAAAGCTGACAGCTGTCAGTTGGCAGTAAATTTTGCAGCAATGTTTATTTGCAATGGGGCTTAGAGCACTTAAAAACAGAGCACAAGAGAAAGTGAGCTAGAGAAACATGGTTTAGTAGTAGTAGTATAAGCTTAAGTGAGTGAGAAAGTAAAACAAATCATAGACGCCTATAAAGGAAAACTAGGGATCATGTGCAAACTACAACAGATATGTGATGAAAACTATATAACACAGGGTGTGCCATGAAGCTAATGACATTTTCAAAACTAAATGTCTTCATAATGTCTTGTGGATAGAAGTGTTAGAAGCATCATTCGGTGTTAAGTTAGTTTGGTAATTAAATTACTATGGAGCAAAATACATTTTAGTAGGCTGACATGAAGCAAATGGAATTTAGGTCCAACAAAAATACTCCTAAAGTACTATATACAGATTGATAGGAAAACAAAGAGGATGATCAAGAAAGAGGAAGCGAAAGAAAGAGGAATAGAAAGAAAGAGGAAGAGCCAATGTTCTTCTATGTAGATGAATATGCAATTCACTTGAATTTATCTTGCTCGGCAGCATCTTAGAAATGCCTTCAGTACAGTAACGAGAATCTTTTCTATTACTAAAGGTACAGGATAATTAAACTAGGAACTATTTTAGACAAAAACAAACCTTAATAATTTGTTGATGGTACACCCTGTATACATGTTATTATTGTTGTGAAAGCGGCACGTTCTTATTTGTTTTTGAAGAGAGTAAGAGGTGACAGACACTTGTGTTATTCTTGCCACATTAGATTTAATGATTTATAAATAACACCAACAACAACAACAGCAACAGCAACAAAAACATCAAAAATAACAACAATAAAATCAAGCAAGAAACAAATAATAACAAATATTTTAATACTCATTTAATGTATAATTATGATGATGATGACGTATACATAACATAAACTATAAAAATAAGTATACACGTTTAATTATAGCGACGAATATCAAATGACGTCCAACATGACGTATGTGTAATATTATTTTATGCTTATTGAATGACCTTTTTACGAAGGTCATTAGCAGTTACATGAGTTTGTTGACTTCTACAAGTAAAAATAATCTGTTTTATTTAGTAAGTAGTTTCATAGCCACATTAAATCTCCTTGTTATGTGAAGGATTTCAGACTTCAAGTGGTCAAACATACATACTTTTTGAATGATTCATAAAGAGCAGCGCGAACATCTTATGGTTTTTCTTTATTTAATATGTCTTACGCATCATTAAGAATCTCATTACGAATTGAATTTCATGAAAATGTCTTTTCGCACACTCAATGCAATGACTTCTTCGATCGCCCACTTGTCATGGGACTGACCGCTGACATTTGCAGCTCACATTGAACTAAATGGATGAAAGATGTGAACTGATGGTGATGATAGTTAAGATGGTAGTGATTATTATGATGATGATGGTGATGATGAAATCAATTTTACTTCTTTTCATAAAAATAATATAAGAAGAGATTTTGTCATAATGAAAATAAAATTTATTGCATTTTACTTAAGTCAAGTTGAACGCATTTTCCATGCCTCATTTTTCATCCTTCCAAAAGAATTGAAAAATGTTATTATCACTTTGTTATGATGTTTGTAACATTTAAAGGGAAAATTATGATGTCACATCCATAGAAAGCAATAAATGATATGAAATTTTGATGCTATTATGTTTGTCATGTTTGTTTCAGTTTCTATAGCAAGCTGTTACTTAGATTTTGACATACCAAGCTTAAATTTAAAATAGAGTCTTTGAATGAAGGCAATATCCATAAGACCCAACCCTCATAATAGTATTAGTATGACGTCTAACATGCATAACATAATCAAACCATCTGAACAAATTGACTAAGTCAATTATTAATTCTTATATGTATTGCATTTCGAACGATTTTTCATATCTTGGGTTACATTACTAGTAATTTTATAGGGATTTTTTATTTTCTTGAAAATAAAACAGAGCCTATGTTACTCGCTGATAATGTAATTGTCTATACGTGAAATAATTTTAAAAATCACTTCTGTAGTTTTTGAGTTTATTCATTACAAATAAACAACCATACAAAAAAAAAAAAAAATACAAATATTCCCTCTTTATATTATTTAATATTTACAAAATAAAGAAGAAATGAGGGTTGTACCAGGACCTTATGGGACTGCCGATGAGCAAAGCTTACTAAGGCTGTTATTGGCAAAATTAGCCAGGGTCTCTTGGTTTCGACGGGATCTCTCTAGGCCACGTTGCTTCTTCATGATCATAGCTGCAAACTTGGAAACAACGGTCTTCTTGGATGGACGTCCCAGCATGTAACCAACTATGTTCGCGACATCGAATCTTTTACAATTGAATATAACGTGCTCGTGCACCATGGGGCGTCTTCGTGGTGGAACCTGCATTGGTGCTGTATCTATTTATATATGAAAGGGATTTAATATTCGGTCGAAATTGTATTGTACATTTTTTTGTATTAATTTATTAAAAAAAAAGAAAAGCCTCAACTTAAGCAGAGCTTCTGATGGTTAAATCCCAATGGCAAACACTCAGTGTCCGCCATTAAAATTCTCTATAAGTCCAATGCATAATCAAGTTTTTCTTTCACTCTATCCTTCTCATTCTGACCATCCTCATTCTTTATGTTTCTTTCTGTCACTTTCTTTTTGTAGTCTGGTGTATGTATAAATCGTTCAATGATTGAAATACAATAAAAAAACAAAAAAAAAAAATAAATGTAAATTCGTAATAAACCACGAAACGAAAGCAAAACAATGCGGAAAGGAAGTCAAGTCAAACCAAAGCAAACCAAAAGTAAAATGAATAAAGAAAATGCGTGCAAAATAAGCGTAAGAAAAGCTGTTAAGAAAACAATGTAAAATAAAGCCAAAAAGTACAAAAATGGCGAATGTCGAATAAAAGTTTTTCCTTGTTGTCAATTTTTTCTTATTCATTTTGCTTTTTTTTTATTTAATTTTTTTAATATTTTCCTTTAACTTCATAAATTTTTGTTGCTCAATGATGATTGCTTCTCAAGTAGTATTTTACTTGAGAGAGTCCTTTCCTCATTGAGAGAGCAGAGAACAAATATACTTACAATAAAAAGAAGGACAATCAAGTGGATAAAATAAAATGGGATGATTTTAAGATATTTCTACTACTTAAAAAGTCTTATTCTTTTACTCTTTTTAATTGTTGGACTTGGAAATGTACTCTCATATTCTTATTGAAAAATCTTGTTTCGTATTTTGTGTGTCCTCCTTCTACTGATAGAGGATAGGAAAACTATTTTCCATGTGATTAAAGTAGTGAGAATTCACTTTGATATCAAAACGAAAGCGTGTTTTAGGTAAAAGAGAAATTTTAATTTCTTTTTTTAGCCCAAAATCAAACAAATACTACATACACATGTGGAAAACACTATTCACTTACATATATACACATAGTATGTGCAGATACTAAAGTCCTTAATGTGTGGATAAACACAACTCTGTATGTGTGTGAGAGTATGTGATGCGCCTTTTTGCTTTGATAAAAACCAAAATTAATTATTTAAACGTTGCCTTTCTATGTGCGCGTTTGTTGTTTCTTACCACTTTCTGTCGCACCCTCCATGCTGCCTCCACCCTTTCTCTTAATGTGTTTGTGTGTGCATGAAAGATTTAAATTTTACGCTGAAAGGCGTTCGAGTGAAAATAGTTTGCGCCTTAACATAACACTTAACATATACACATAGATACACACAAATACACATGTATGTGCGCGCTTTTTGTATGCACATCAACTTCCGTTTCCGCTTAAAAGCACAAATTCATTTAAGTGGAAGTACGGAGTGCGGAGAGCGGAATGCACTGTCGCCACAAATGAGTAGAGAAAAAAAAACCAAGAAGAAAAGAAACAACTTACTTAGTAACTTTGTGTGTGTGTTTGAGTTGATGTAATCTTAAATGCTAAAAGGGCAACAAATTCTAAAGTGACAACAAGTTAAAAAGTGAAAAACATAGAGATTTGTTGATAAAATGCAACAAACATGAATGGCATAAGAGAAGCAACAACAACACTAAATGAAAAACAAAATCGCCACGGCAAGTACAAAAGTAAAAAGCATAAAGTGAAATATAAACGGTAACAACTCCATTTATGTTGATGATAATGATGATGACAAAGACAACAAAAACAACATTAGCTCCTACCGAAGCTACAGAAACAACCAAATTAGCGACCATGGAAGCATTGCATATCGAAACCGGAAGTAACATGCAACAACGACAAGAATCTGGCGAGGAACAAACGGAAATAAAGTGCAACACACAGGGAGGTGCACCAGCGAAGCCGCCTCGCTTGCGCCACGAAAATATTCAGCATGTCAACAACAACAAAAAAGATAAGCAAAAGACAATAACAACAACAACATCAACAGCGGCGACAAGTGATCCCGCTGAACCTGAAACATTATCATTCAGAACAATAACAGTAGGCATTATACCTAGTTCACTGAAATCCACTAAGCAACAACAACGACAACTGCAGCAGCACCATGGTGATGGACTTCATGCAAAGAAACATTTACAATTTCAAAGTCCTTTGTTGAGTGCAGCATCAACACGGAGAACAACAAATGTCGAACGTCGACGACGACATCAACAACATCAGCATCAACAACAACAACAACGACGACGACGTGACCAACAAACCTTTAGCAATGTCATAACCAGCAACACCACAATAATATCAACAACACCAATAACACCAGTAACTAAGGCAACAAATCAGGATGCTGTTGCCATTGGCAAGGACAAAGTCATTGATATGCCAAATATTATCCTAAAAAGTGGCAGCGGTGATGGTAACGTAGGAGGAGGTCGTTTGGCACAAGGCTGTACTAGTTTAATGTATGCGTGTCAACATGGCGACGTTGCTCAAGTGCTCGAACAGATGCGTGCCAAGGTAGGTAGTGACTGACTGTACTACATTTCACACTACACTGCACTGCACTGCATTTCATACTACTTGCACATTACTCTACACTTAACCCTCTACGTACTATCTACTTGTAGTATGTTCTTGTTGATGCTTTTGTTTGGTTGTATTCTTTTGTGTTTTGATTGAGATGCATGAAGTTGTTGTTGGTGTTCCTGATACTTTGCATTATTGAAAATTTTCAAATTCAAAACCTTCAGAAGTCTACTACTATGTGAAGTCTAAGGATAAGAAGTATGGTAGTTGGTAGTTTATGCTATGGTGAGCTTATGAAATTTCTAACTAAACCTCAAACTTCTCCTTTTACTTAATTGAATTTATTGAATTCCTTTTTTTAAAGCTGATTGATGATAATACCATATTATTGGTTAAGATAGATTTATAGGTTACAGTTCAGGTTTTTATTCATAATATTTGTTTAACAAATGTCTAAATTAATTTCTGTAAGATTATTATTTATTATTTACATGTTTATTTACGAGCTACTTAGTGTTATAATGTAACCGGCTTAAAACTATTCTATATTTAATCTTAGTTTATTTATTACTAAAAGCTTTTTTACAAGTCTGATTGTACCACAAGTAGGTTTTTATCAATTTCAGTTTTGAAAAACTGTCAAATGAGTTGATCGTAATCTCTCAACAAGAATGTTGTTGTGCGATAACAAAGAAGATGCGAAACCCGGGTCGGCCCCACTACAGCCGGCGCTGTTTATAGATGAGTTCCTCTGGTACGCCACCCAATTTCTCGCTTAATTTTTAGCTGTTATATTCTTAGCCTCTTATCTTCTATTTGTCATACAGAACCGGGTGTTCTGTGACCAAAGCAATTAGCTATTGATTGATATTAATTTCTTCGGGATGTTCATAGTCCTCTATAGAGCTACTTGACCCTGCTTGTAGGTATCTTTGAGAAACTTCAAATACTGAAACATCTTTCAATTCATTATTTCGTTCGGATTGTCTTGAAGGCGCCTCATTTCTTTGCCCAAAAGATCTCGAATACTCTTGCAACGAGTAATACAAATACGCGGTCTGAATCATTTTACTTTAATGAGATTTCTTTCCAGGCATTATCTTTTCCAGTTGAATTTTTTGAACATCGTGATGAAATTTTGTCATAAAGCATCTTATTTGACTGAACTATTATTAGAAAGTAGTACATAATAACAAGAAAGTCTCAAAATACTTACAATAAGGAGTACTAGCTGCCATGGGTTTCAGCTTTTGACTGTGTTTAATATCTATATATCTATATCTATCTATCTAAATATATATATAAAATCGTAAGCCTTTTCGTGTCTCTGCACGCTAATCTCAGAAACGGCTTAACCTAATTGAATGCGGTTTTGACTGGTGTATTTTAGCAAGTTTGGTATAACATTTAGCGTTTATTTTATCGAAATCGAACTACTAAATCAAAAGATATTCATATATTTAATTCTGTTGCCTACTTTTTGGCTGATTTTCGAATGTTTTCCTCTTTATCTGCGGGGCAACATTAAAGATCTGACAATTAGAGAAAAAGATAACAAAATACACGGTATTACAAACATATTTCGATTACCACGCGTACGAAGACGGGGGCACAGCTAGTTTTAGAATATAGTCCTTTATTAATGAAGTCAATATGGTGTATAGTATTTTCCGGCAGGTTCTGTAATTTAAATATTGTTAGTATTGACATGAATTAATATTTTGAAATAAATTTATGGTCATGTTGATTGGCAAATACATAAAACTGTAAGCCTGTTACTGATACAATGCTTGTCAAAAACTATTTTCGTTTATAATGAAAATGTGCGTTATGATTCTCAAACAATTCATACGTTATTCAGTATAAATAGTTCAGGTTTCCTGATCACTGATTATTGTTTGAAAAACCTTGTTTATTTTATTTTTATATTTTTAAATGTTTTCTATTTTGATTTTCTTTTGTAACATACTTAATTTTTAAGTTTAAAATTTTTGGGATTGGTTACGTTCATTTTATATTTTCCTTTTGAATCTTTACTTTTTAAAAAATTTTTATTTTAATTTTCGTAAGCTTGAATATTTAACAATATGATTTAAATATGTGGGATTTAAATACGTGGGAAACTATTGTGTTATTTTTTTTGATTGCATTCTCCGATGGTTTACTGTGTACTTTAGTTAAAAATAGAACATCAATGAACTAAGTTTGCTCGGGATTGTTTTATCTTAAAAAATATTTATTTTTATTTTCAAAGCTTGTAATGAAGAACGGCGTAAGGGTGAACACAGCACAGCATTATTTTAAAAGTATTTAAGATTTATCGAAGATTTCATCTTCTTAACTCTTAGTTAAATTGTTATAATGTTTTAATTTTTAATTTAATGAATTGTTGTTTTTTTATTTGGAAAATTGATAAAATAATTCAGTGTTTACATTTTCGAATATTTGACAAAACACGGATTTAATTCTCCAATGCTTTCATGTAATATATAAGTCTAGTGTTTTAAAATTTGTATTTTAGAATAGATTTAATTTTTATTTTTTATTAACTTTTGTTTTCAATAATATAATAATAGTATAATATTTTAGGAGTATAACTTATTTTCACGCGCCCCATTTTTTTTTTATGGTTCTTATGTTATTTGTTGTATGATTTTAATTGCAAAATATAAAATTTTTCATAATCTTGGGAAATATTTTAAAAAGACTGGAAATAATAAACTGGAAAAACGGGTTACGCTTAGTTTCTGTATGAGTCTCTTTCTATTCCTGTAATTTGGTTTGATGTATTATTTATGAGATTCATCTGGTTCAATTTTAACATTTGCTCTTCGTTTTTTTTTAATTGCGTTTATAATTTTGTTTATCTTTTATCAACCTATCTGATTTTTGTTTTTTTTTTTTTTTATTATTTTTATTTTGTATAAATTGTATTTGTCGTTTGTTTTAAACTAGAGATGAGCTAAACTGTGATTGAGTCGCAGTCATTTGAAGGAAGAGACACAGTTTACTTGATTGATTGTAACTCACTTTGATTCAGTTGCTCCCTAAACTGTGATTAGTAATCATAGTTTAAACAAAGTAAACTGTGTCTCTCCCTTTTAATGATTGTGATTGTGAAATCACTGTTTAGCTCATCCCTATTTTTAACTGTCTGATATAAAATAAATAAACTGGGTTAAAATTTGACTAAAAGTAATTAGATTGTTTGGAATACGATGAGCGTGAGTGAGCTGTATTGGTATAACATATCCATTGACTTCGTTCCCAAATTCATATAAGTTATTGTGGAGTGCTTCTTGTCTGTATTATTTTCTTTATATGTTTTGTTAATAAATAGGAAAAGGGTTGGGAGCTAGTCACCTCGATTTGGCTTATTGTTGTAAGATAAATGGCGTTCGAAAGGGTGAAATTTAATAATGGTATAAAAAATAATTTAAATATTCTTATTATTCAATCGTGCAATATAACTTTCCATACTGATATGATGAACTTTATATAATAGTTCTGCTATAAGAGATATTCTTATGAACTTTTATATACTTAGTTATTTGAGTTTTCTTTTTAAATTTCGTAACAAATATTCAACTTTTTCTTTACATAATGTCTCACTTTTATTAATGATTTGCCTTAATATACTAGTTTGAGATTACAATTTAAATAAGTTCAACTTACTATTAACAGTATCAGTATCCAATAGTGTGTTGTCATCATCCTAAGCTTTCAATCTGACTTACAATCAAAATCAAAATATGTCTTTTTTAAACAAATCCCTTTTGTCATTTACATTAAAAGAAATAAACTTTCATTAACATAAAACTAAATCCCCACATAAAGTTTTCTAGGCAAAAAACAGACTAAACACAAAAGACTAAGACAGAACAGAACAGAAGACAGTAAAATTCATTAAAAGTCATTGCAAACGACAGCATAAGATTATGATTATCCATTTAGGCAAACACAAACACAACAACAAAACAATGCGAAAAATCTAACGAACTATAAAATTTTGATTTAAAATCTGCAAACAAAGCGACCATTAAAGGCTCAGTTAAGTTGTAACATAACTTAATCGGCAACAACAATACGAAAGTAAGCAAACATTGAGTGAAATAGAATTGAAAAGGATGAGACAGAACCATGACGATATTGTAAGCAGCTAAGCTTAGTTTTAAGCTTCGAAGCGATTTTAAATTTCCGGTGTAATCATTTTTTGTATTTGTATTGTTCACAGTTTACGGCCTAATTGCTTTCAAATCTTCATCCTCCTCCAAGGTTCCAAAGGGCTGGTGTTACCAAGCCCAGAAAACGCCTTCCCCAACAAGGATAACAATAGGCGCATGATGCGCATTTATTCAAAAAAGGCGAGAATACTCTACTACAATACAACATTCTCTTTGACACGCGTTGCGTCTCTTCTTCTGTCTATTGTACTTATATTGATGGTGTATTATATGAAATGAACTAAAAACATCCTTGTATGCATGAGTTTGTATCTATGTGTGTTTGTGTGTGTGTTTGAGCATTCATTGTAATTGAGTTGAAATAATGTGAGAGTGCGGAAGGAGTGTGAATTCATCTGCACATCTCTTTACCACTCTTGCTCTCTATGCCATCATCTGACCCAATGAAATTTGGAAGCATTGTTAAATGTTAAATTTGTTGCTGTAAATGGCAGGACATTTAAAATTGACAAAATAATCCAGAGCTTAGTGTTGCCTGCCAATGCTTTGCTTTCTTCTTTCATTTATAAATCGCAGCACCAGCACCAAAACCAGAAGCTACCAAACAATAGCAAGCAATCTGAAATGACTTCAACAAAACTTGAAATCGTTTCCATGCGCCGCATCCGCTTACTTTCATTTTTGTTTGTACCCCTTCTGACCGACCTTCTATGCTGCTTTTCTAAGATCCTTAGTTGGTGTCGCTCGTACTTAATGTTCATTCATTCATTCATACGCTTAAATATGCCAATTTCACATTTAATTGAAATTTCAAAAGTTTTTAATTGGACACAGATAAATTTCGAAATCAGAAACGTGGAAACGAGAAACAATTAAATGAAATTCAAAACGAAGCCATCTAAACTCAACTCAACTTAACAGAACCAAACCAAACCAAACAGAATACAATTGAAGTCAAGTCAAGTTTTGCTTGAATTGTGTCATTCTAGTTTTGTAATTATGACTTGTCTTGCGTTTTATTGTCGGGCAGGTCCTTTGTACTATTCATTCCATTCATCCCTTTCATTCCTTCCTTGCTTCATTGATGAATGCTATGAAATGTGCCTAGTTTGTTTGTTGGTTGGTTGGTTTGTTTGTCAATGATAAATGCCAATAGTCATTGCCATCATCCTACTACTATTTCTTCTATCTCTAGTATATTTGTGTTTCTATTTGTATCTTTTGTCCTCATCAATGTCGTTATTTTTGTTGTTATTTGATTGCTTACGTAATTCTTTAGGGAAATAATTGATATAACGCTAAATTTGATTCTGTTTTGCCCCCAAATCACAATTGCCATGTTCTTTTTTCATACCAAGTATTCCTATTCAATGTCATGCACAATTTGGCATTGACTTGGATTTTTACGCTTTTCCCATCAACTTTTTTCACCCAACTTGGTGTGCTGTGCGTGCGTGTCCTTTCGTACTTCAATTGAACCTTTTATACGCAAATATTGTAATTGGTCCATAATCATCATCTAAATAAGGCTAGTTTTGTTTGTTTGGTAATTAGTATTATGTTTCATTTTTGCCTTAAACATGTTTGCCTTTGAGAACATAAAAATCATTGAAGGTCATTTTTATGATTCAACATTATTACATAAATCTCAGAGTTTGTGACATAATTTTGAGGGTGCCTCAGCAATTCTGATTTGTTTTTCCCTTATAAATTTGTTTATTTTCTACATACATAAGTAAGTACCATAAGTATATAGATATAAGATGAAGTAAATTTGTCAGAGGGCAACCCTGTTCATTTGCTTTATTTGCAATTTTAATTTTTTTTCTCATAAAACTTTTGGTCACTTTTGTATGTTGATTGAGTTTAGTTTTTGAGAGTTTTTTGTTTTTACAAGTTATAACTCCCTAAACATTTTGTGTTTCCTGCCATAAATTCTTATATTTCGCACTCTCAAAGGACTTTCCTCATGTACTGTGAGTGAATGAGTAAGTGTAATAAGTTCCAGAACAATGTTGCTTCAATTACTTTTTATAAAGTAGAAATTTTCTTTGCTCTGCTGCTGCTGCTGGTGCTTCTTTTAAGAGCAACAAATACAAAATTTTAATTGACTTTTCAGTCAAACAGCTGCAGGATAGTAGTATTCATCGTCCTTCTTGTTATTCTTCATGTTATTTTGAGATTTTTCTTTTGCTTTTTTGCCTCTTCTCTCTTGTGTTTGTCAGTCAGTGTGCGTGTGCGTGTGAGTATTTGGCCCAAAGCGCGAATTACTCAATTTCCTGAATGCCATCGCACGTTTTGATTATGCGTTGCTTCCGATGATGATGCTGACGATGAGTCCAGTGACGTTGAAATATAAATAAGTTAATAAATCCGTGCACTCAAGAAGAAAAATCAAATCAAAAAGGGAATAAGTCTCCAAAGAGTATGTTACTTCTTGTAAGTAGAATAAAAAGCAACCAATTTACAATTGAGTGTAGGGTGAATAAATTTTTACTTAGATCTTGTTTACACTCAGCATGTCTGCGACAGCATTCTCTCTCCCAACGTTTGTTTGTTGACAAGGTGCTTGTACCAGCAACAACTCGCAGATATGAGTCGTTAGCGTAGAGTGAGGATGCATGCGAAATGTAGAATATAGTGGTCAATGGAAGCGGAATGATAAGAATTTTGCCTTGCAACAGAACGCACCCCTTCATAAAGAAACACAAATGAAAAGGAATGTGAAAATAGTTGCTAGCATTCTATTGCAGAGTGTGAATGACGAATGGCGTTACCAAAGAAGAAACAACGATACGAGCTGATGAGCATGATGCTGAGTGTAAAAAAGTCTTAATTATTATATATGATGAATTAAATTAGGTATAGGCAATCATGTTTAGAAAAGGGTCAGGAATATGCTGAAAGATGTCGAGTCTTTTGAAACCCAGATTTTCTCTACAAGTATGAAACTTTAAATTGAAATATACCACATATTAATGGTGTTAACAGCCATGTACTTGGCTTCCTGATTGGATAATTCCTTGCCATTTTTATTTGAAAATGATTTCCGGCATATGGCCACCTCGGCTGATCGGAGGAACGCCAATCGGGAAGTCCAATTTTCGATCACTTTTTGCAGGAATGGAGGTCGTACATATATTACCGAAAACGTGGTGAATTTTGTCTTCCAAACACATTATTTTACACGGCAATTCGGCTCTCTCAATTTTCATTTGTAGAGAAGAGACGCACAACGCCTGGCTGGGTAGCGAGTTGCTTGTATCAGCACCTGAATGACAATTCTGCTGTCGTTTTCGTTTTCTTCTTTCGCGTATTTCGTTTGGCTTGCGTAGAGTGAGTGTGGATGCGAAGTGCAAAGTGGAGCGCGGAATCTGAATAAAAAACAGCAACAAAGAATTGCCATGAATCATTTTCGCACAATTGCTGTGTGTAATAACTAGCAGCGACAGCAAAGAGGAATCGACAAAAATTGCTTTCCCAAAGTTGCTGTGAATAGCATGGGGCCAAGGCGTCGTCTGTGGCTCATCGGTGTTGACCAGAGACTTCACATAGCCCGTTAAATTTCAAGCTACAAATTTCTGCCGAATTCTTTTAAGGTATCACTTTACCATGAGGAGTTCAAAGCAACTGGTCGGATTCGTACTGTATGTCAAAGTTTGCCGATCCCTGCATTAAAAGAGTAAAAAAAAACTGGTTCTCTTCATTGAATCTCCTTTTTCTCCAAAATAACTCAATTCTTTGTGTTTCTGTTCAGATTCGGGTAGTTTTTTCTTTGCTTTGACTTTGACTTTCAGTTTGAGTTTTGGTTTTAATTTAAAATTTGTGGTTTCTGGTATGAAATATGCCTCCGCGGCTTTAGAACGAGTGCTACTCCTACTCTTATTACCAATATTTTATCCACATGACTGTGTTCTGTGGCTAACGTTGTCTAATCCAAACATGTGCTGCATTAACTTATCTTTTTTTACTCTTTTTTTTTCTTCGATTTTTCTTCTTTTCATATTTTACCTGAGGAATTAATCTGAATGCTTGTTGTTTGTTGTGTCTCTCTATTTAAGTTTCAGTCTTCGTTGCTAGACAGATCACTGTATAATTTTGGATTTTCTTCGTTTATATTGTTTTTTTTTTTTGTTTTTTGCTTGTGAGAGATAAATTAATTTATCTTGGCTTCCTTGCTGAGCCTGTGTCAGGATCTGTGGCATGCTTTTTTCGCTTTCCCATTGCGCTGTACTTGCTTTGCTTGTTTGAGTTTATTCTATGCTTACTTTGCTTGATTCTTTTGTTGAATTTATTAATACCCTACATACTTATGTTACTTAGATACTTTATCTTTAGTTTAATGATTAAATAGTATAATTTAATTTAATAAAATCCTATACTCAAATTTATGATTTTAAACAAAATCTTTTTCTTTCTTTGTGTTTCGAGGTTCATTGATATAAGCCTAAGAAAATTACAGGGTAATTAAACTTCGTTAAAGTTACCATAAATATTTTCTTTAATTTTTTCTATTAAGCATTTTTTTTTTTGTTTGTTTCTTCCTTTCCGAGCTCCTGCTTTGATAAGGGCTCATAACCTATTAAAACTTTTTACGTTGTCGACAATCTTTGGAGTTGCTGCCTACCTTAACTTAATTGAAGCAAGAGAGGACGAGTCTATCTATAGACGACTATGGCATCCTTAACTGCTGGTGTTATGCCTTCACCTTCGTGAAACATTTTGTGGCCTACATTTGTTCCTTTCCATGAATCGTGTTTTGTTTTTATCCTTCATTTGCCATCCATCCTTTGCTGAATAATTAAACATTTCTTATTTGTGTTGTAAAAGTGTTTTTCCCATCTCATCTCATCATCATCATTCTCTCTTCTTGGGCTTCTTATGTTTTTGCTTTTCTTTCGCGGTTATTTTAATTAAGATTATGGTTAATGTTCTTTCCGCTCTTTCAAACAAATGGGGTTTCTGTTATGAGTTTGTTGGCTTTGTCAACTTTGAAGCTGCCGATAATAGCATTTTATGGTGACGTTTCAATATAGCAAACAGCTTGTCTTATATTACTTATGGAACTGCATGGAACATGATGATGAGTATTTTGGAAAAGAATTTACATATGTTAAATTCTATTAGAGAATTGAAGCAGCTTTGACGAATTTACATTTAAAGCAACGCGATTAAATATTTAAAAAGATAAGTTAGGGGAAAAAGAGAAAAATATGCAAAGCAAATGCAAACAAATACAAAATTAATTTCTCTTGACGCTCGAAGCGTTAACTTTCGACAGCGGCGGACAACTTCAACCGAACTGTCGAAGGATACCCAAGTTGGCTTTTTAGCAAGTTTTTTTTTAAATGTTTATAATTGTATGCGTCTTCTTAGTGTGTGTGTGTGTGTTTGTGTTGTCAAGTGGACTTTGTTTGAACACAACTACAAGGACAAATAAATATTGTATGTACAATAACAAAAACATCCAGTAGTATAACAGGCTACCGCAGCAACTACTATGTTATACAATATTTGTATAAGATTATTTGCCAGCAACAAAGGTCCTTCTCCCTTTGCTAAATTGTTGTTAAGTCAACAACAATACAACAATAACAAAAACAACAACAAGATGAGTGAAAGAAAAGCCCACAGACTGAATGACTTTTGGGTGAAAAGTTTTCCCAGGATGCTGCTACTGCTGCTGCTGTTGCCTGATCCCTTACAAACCAACTCACACTACTAAAGCATTCGCTAAAGAAGTTTTAAGTGAAAATAAATAATTCACACCTGCAGCACTCTCTCCAAAGATTGAGCCCACTTCTTGGACTTAGTCTTTGTACTTGGTACTTGAATCTTTTCAGAAGCTTGCGATGATGCTCCTGCTGCTTCTGCTGATGTCGTCGCACGCCTGCCGCTTTAGTTGCGGTAGATGGCGATAGTAAAAATCTGTTGCCAACAACGTAAAGATAGACATAAAATTACCAAGTTGAGGTGTAAAAGTTCACTTAACAAAGAATTCTTTGCTAAATTGCGGTTTAAAGTTCAAGCAACAACACAATTTCAGAAGGCGGAGGAGCACAAAGGGCTACCATGGGGGTAGTAACAATAAGAACAAAAGCTGCTTGCTATACCAGCAACTAAGCTGACCTCAAGTTTTGTTATTTCTCCAACTCCTCCTGGTAGATGGCACCACCGCTGTCGCTTATTCTATGCTTTTCAATATTCACAAAAACGAAAAAAAAAAGACCGAAAAGAAATGGGAAATTGTTTAGTATTAAAGCATAGAGTCATGATAGGACATAGGAGACAAACAAGAAGAAGCAACGACAATAATAAGAAGAACACTATAAAAAAGGAAGAGGGCAAAAAATGAGGAATTGTTGCTTGGTAAACAATGCCAAGAGCATAAAAGTTTTATTTTCTAAGAAATTAAGACTTAATTGGTAAAAACAACAACAAAAACAATATACATATCTATATATAAACATTACTTACCAACATAGTATATTGTATATAAACCAAATGAATGGAAAACGGAAAAGTTTTTAAAACAACAACAAGAACAACAACAATTGACTGCATGTAAACAAAGTCGATAAAATTTTTGACTAAAATCATAGAGGCGCAGAAAAACAAAGAAATCAGGGAGGCCGTTATTCGGAAACACAATATGTATTAAAAGCATATGACCAGATATTGGTAAATTACATTAAAGTATTATAAAGAAAATGAAAGAAAATAAGGATGGCGCGTGTGCGTTCGAAAGACAATTAAGGTTTTAGTCTAATTATTAAAAGTTTACAAAAGAAAATTTTGTACTTCCTTCAGAAATTTCATTTCAATTACAATGCTACGAGGTGTGGTTATTAAATATCTAAGTAGATGCTTCTACAGAAAGATCACATACACAGAGTATGTGTAATGAAGACAGTGAAGAAGAAGTAAACCTTGTTTCGCTTGGTATGTGGTTGTCTTCAAAAGATCGACAACGAGTCATCTTCTTCTTTTCTGTCTTGTTTTTTTGTTTTGACTTACGTGGTGTGGGCTGCTCCTTAAGTAATTATAGACAACAACGTTACTTTGAAACAGACATGCTCAATTTGGTCTGTGTTGGTCGTAGGCAAAGACGTGTATTAACAATTCATAAAACAATTAAGAAAAAAATACATGTTTCGTTATGTCTGCTTTGGTGTATGCTGCCTCATGACAAACAATGTACTGGTTGTTTCAGCAGAAAGAGAAAGACATTTTGAGTGATCCGGCATTATATTACATTCGTGACAAGACACATGTAATTTTCTCTGTTTTTTACCTCTTTCTTTAGCGCGTTTGCACTAAAGTTAAGCTTGTTGAATGAATTCTATGTTTACCCGGGATCCCAGAAAATTCAGACGTTTAAGTTGATTAGATCGGAAATTTGATTCAATTTAATTCTTTATTGGCCAAAACATTCAATTGAAAATAGGGAAAAAGTATTGTATTTTGATCGAGAACATGTATTGCGAAAAATAATGGGTTTTGAAATCGTCGCACTGTGAAATAGGAGTAAGATACGACCAATAGGTATGTGTCATAATTGTATTACTGATAGCTCTGTAGCTTATATCTTTGTTTAAGAATTCCGACTCTCCTAGGTTCGTAGATATGGAATTCCGTCTGAGTCTTTTGTTTTTAAAAGATTTGGTTGTTGTTTTTTCCAAAAGGAGTAATGAATTGTCATGATATTTCTTAAGAAACTTGGAAAAACTTCTACTACAACTTATCTTTAATTAATTGTGTGGCAAAGAATGTTTATTTCCTATGTGGGTTTTAAAGTAGTTTAAGCGTTTTAAAATTAGTCCAAAAGGCGCTGATTTGATTGACTTCAAAAACAGAGTCAAATGTAAGAAAAATTGCTAATCTAATGTGACTGTTACATTAGAGAATAGACGGGAGCCTAGCCACCTTGGCACTGCAGGCTCAATTGGGCCAATTGTGGAGAAAACTGTAGCATAGTCTGGAGAGTGTTCCTGTGAAGCTTGATGCCGATCTGTATTTATCATTTCCATCATTTTCCAAAAAAAAAAAAAACAAAGCGTGTTAAAGACTAGACCAAAGTGTCGATAATATCGTAGAGAGCAGAAAGCAGTGTGATGTGGAAAGGCAGTTCTAAAGTTAAATTAGAATTTATTATATTTTCTTCAAATATTTTGACTGTTTCTATCAATCTCTCTATCAACCCTCGTATTATTAAAAGTTTTCTACCATTTACCAGTAAATCATTTTTTTTAAAATTAGATTCTCATCCACATTTGTATCACTCAACTTTAAGATGTTAACACATTGAAATTTTATGATTCACGATTTATTTTAGCATTAATAAACTCTTTTGTTCTACTTTTCATTTAACATTTCCTTTCATAACCTAATTTAGACGATGATTTACTAATTTTTGGGTCACTTTTGGAAAATAAAAATAAAAATCAAATCTACATAAAAATTTTATTTGATTTTATTTTTATACCAAAAATAAATTCGCATAATAAAAAGAAAATTAAATTATAGATTCACCGGATAATATAATAATATATCACATCAACAAATATTGCTAGTCATATAGTACCATATATAGTAAGGTAACCATAAAAATCTATGGGTTTTATTGTACTTCTCATTTATATAAAGGAAGGCAACAGCAACAGCAACAACACCTGAGAAACACGTATACTTAATATGTTTATATGTTTGTGTGTGTTTGCATGCGAAATTTGTAATTTCATTTAACGAAAATAAATGAATAAAATGAACTGAGCTGAGTTGAGTTGAGCACGAATGAACGAACGATCGAATGATTGCGAAACAAATTTAATTGTTGGCCATTTGTACATTCTTTGTAATTAACTTACGCACAAAACCATTTTGACTTTTTTTTCTTCCATTTCTCTCCGTAATTTTGTTTTTTTTTTTTATACATTTTTATTTGTTGTTTTTATAGTATTTTTCTACCATTTGTCCTTGTGGCATATCATCGTGGCTGCTGTTGTTGTGCGCTCAATTGTCCTTGTAAATAAATACGCATTAATTTTACGAAAGGATTTCGATGTGACATGACTTCATAAACAGCAGGCGACAATTATGACCACAAGCAAAAAAAAAAAAAAAAAATAAAATTCATTTATTGAAGCAAGTGGTCTCAGTGAAGAGGAGAAACGAGCACAAACCAAAAACAGAAACTGAGGAGCTAGGCCAACGATGCGTATGATGAACTTTAATTGTAAATTCATTTATTGCATGATTTGTGACACGGCACATTTTCTATTTTTCGCCCTAATTGTTGTGTATGTGTGTGTATGCCTCAGTATATACATTCTATAATACTATTGTATGGTGGCACATTTAAATATTCCAAAATTTCCACCATAGTTGACAAACACTTTGACATTTTTCAGCATGTCAAATGCTAATTAATTAATTCCAAAGCTATAAAGAGCACATTTCAAGACATTATAAATGACACATAGCTTTGCTTCCAAACCAATCCCAGTCTTTCTTTCGTCAGACACATTAACCAACTGAGTCCATTGGTCAAATTAATATTTGTTCATTGGTTTTCATTTGATGTCTTTTGGGGCTTTGCTTTTGTTTTGGTTTATATTGAACTATTTTTGTCTTTTCAGAATTAATTGTTCTCCGAAATGGTTTTTGAGCATCTAAAGTAGTAAGTGAGTGAGGTACGTTTAATTACCTATTTCAAGACACAGGAACTTAATGGTCTTAAATGTATATTACACATATTTCTGTCATTTGAAGGTCACTGAATTAAGTGACTTGGTATTCGTTGATTTGATTGTTTGACACGTCAAATTCGTGAGTTCTTCAAGGCTGAATGTAGTTAATAAATCACATTTTTTGTATAATATTTTCCAGTTCCAAGTATGAATAATTTTTGTTTCTCTTAAGTTTAATTATTTATTGACCTTTGAAAATGATATCAATCCTAAATAAATCTACAAATATATTTTTATAAGTATTTTACTATCAATTTATTCTAACAAAAATAGGACAAAACATGAATCTTCTCAGGAAAAAATCATACAAATTAGTAAACTAAAATAAAATGAAACCATATTGTTGTCTTAGGTTTATGTAAACAGAAGAAGTGAGATATTTTAGAATTTTTTTCTATTAAAATTTCTCGTTCTCGTGGCAACATTAGTTCATTTTAGTTTTAAAATTCATGTTCTCTTTGGTTTCATTCGTTCGTTTTGGACACAAGTTTCCCATCATATTCATTGCTTTAAGTGTATTTTTTTTTTCATTTATTTGCGTTTCTTTTGCTGCACATTTTCTGTAACAGGATTTTATTTACTAATTTAATCAATTAAGAAAGCAGAGCTTCCTTATCCGTTCACTACCATTTCTAATATATTCTTCACGTTCCTGATCGAAAGAACGCTATATTTTAATATATATATATATTTTTTTTTTAATTAGTGTGGTTAATAATAAATATTAAATAATCGTTATAAATCGCTATGCAAAATTTGGGAAATAGTTTTTGATTGGTTTTTTATTTATTTTTTATTTTTTCTTATATTTGTTTAAACTAAAAACTTAAAATTGTTAACTTATTATTATTAAAAAACTTGTTAAAGTGGCTTATTTGTAAAAAAATATATATATAAATAAAAAAAAAATCTTGGAGGAAATTATTTTAGTTTGTTTATCAATTGAAGTTTTAATTGTATTGCAGTTTGAGTTTATAATATTTATAATTTTAGTTTCAATTTTCTTCTCTAAATAAAAATAAATTTTAACTTAATTTTTTTAAATTGTTAAGATCATACATTGATATCAAATTAATATGATTTTTCTGCAAACATTTATTTATTTAAATTTTGTATAAATATGTAAACAATGTCCCAAAATTAATGAGTAGTTTTCATATTTTGTTTCTAGAGTTGATTTTTTCAAACTTAATTAACAATTTTCGTTTATAATCTTTGCCATACTACACAATCTCGACGGAGTTTTCGCTGAACTCGTGTACTCGTTTTTGGGTAGAAAAATTTTTCTTAAAATTGTTTTCAACATGGTGATAACCGAGATTTTCATTTTAGTTCTGAAGCATTTCTATAAATTTCTTGGAATGAAGCATATATTTTTGAAAATGTTTACAGTGTGGTGTGGTAATTTTTCTATATCTATATATCATCTGTTACATTTATTTTACATATTTTAATTTATATTTATTATTGGAAAGGTATTGAAATATACTTTCGGTTCTTTTCTTTTCTAATTGTTTTGATGATTTGTCTAACTTATTTGATTTATAGAATCGTTCATTTTCCCTCTTATATCGTTTAAGCCAAGGAAATAAAATCTAAGTGTCTTCCTCTTTAGGTAAAGGATATTCCTTTCTAACTAAATCCACAAAGTTTGCTTAAATTATTCGGAGCCATTCGAGTTTGCAAATGAATAAAGAAACTTTTTGATAGACAAACACACATATTCCGATTCTGAGACCAACTCCATGGCATATGGGAATAACTTAAGCGATGATTAATTAGTAACCAATGATACTCATACACCAATGAAGATGATAATGATGATGACAATGGTTGATTGAAATTAATTATATTCGTTCGTCGTCTGGCCCAGAGTGAGAGTTTTGAATTTGTTTTGTTCAGCTTTGTGCAACGAAAACTTTGAAATGGGAAATTAATTACTGAAATCGTAGAAAATTTTCCAAACCAAACTGAAGTTGACTTTTAGTGCAGACACTCTGAAGACTGAAGACAAATGAACGGATGAGCAAATGAACAACAAGTGAACGAATGAACGAAGGAACCTACCAACCAACCATAGAGCATGGTTGACTGAAACTTGTTCCTGGCTATTCCTAACTATTGTGACCAGTTGTTGGTTCAAACAGCGGCTTGGGCTTTAGGAGTAACTTTTGTACTACATGTATGTAGATGTGTACGTATGTATGTCGTTCATACAAGTAGATGAGTTTGAGGACGCAACAATGACATCCGCATATGAATTTGAATTTTAACTCAAGGAAACGCTTTAGACTAATAATGTGACAATGACTGCTTGCAGCTCCATAGACGATAGCATCAGCATAGTGCCATGAAACAGGATCGAGACAAACTTTTCTTTTCTACTTTTTCTTCTTTTTTTTCCATGAGTTTTATTTGGATTTTGGGTAAACTTTTGCTGCTCTATCAATGAAGATTCAACATACATATAACAATATTTGCTTAAAGTGCATAATGACGAACGAAAGTTGACAGAAATTAACAAAAGTTGCAACTAATTGTAAACTAGTCCGGTTTCCTTGGCTTTTCATACAGAAAACAAACAATTCTGTGTTCAACCAAAATACATGGTTATCATCATTATTTTAATCATCATTATCATCATCATGGTTATGAAACGACGGAGTATTCAACTAAAGTTTAAATAAAGCAAGCCCAAGTTTTAGATAATTTTCAGATAAAGGAAATTACAACTAAATTGTTGAGTTATACCGTCTTTCACATATACTTAGATGTTATCATTTTGTGCTAATGTTTATGCATCAGTTCTTTTGGAAACTATAAGGATGATAAGAGTAATGAACATACGATGTACTACATTAACATATTGCTAATTTTGTTCAATAATCTTTTATCGAGTCTAAGGCAACTTTACATGCACAACAACAACAAATCGCCATTTATTGAAGAAAAAATATTCGATTGGTTGGCTATCTATCATGTCACTATAGTAAACCTTTTTTTTTTTTGTAATGGGGAAACATTTAAAGTCAAACGAATCTACTATCCGAAGTGTGAGACTTAACTCACCCACTAAACCCCATCGCCCTAAGTCCTAAGTAATACAGACCCCCTAGCACTACCGCTACCGGAAAGAGGGAGCATTACTGATGAAAGTCTGCTTCTACCCCATGTTAACCAGATACAAATTTACCTTAGAACTTCTCGTCGATATCAAACAAAGGATCTATTACTTCAACATTTGTCTGAACTCGTCGTAACCGTTCGATTCGCCGCAGCTTCAGCCTGACTTACCGCGTCCCAGTTCAGCTGCGATTGATGCATATACTGAGCGTAATTCGCCACAGTCGGCTCCTCTCCAAATGCTAAGACCATTGGCATGCCAACAACAAATCACGGGCAATGCATGAAGACGTATTCAGCATTCTTGTTTTCACATCTACAAGTCGGAAAGTAGGGATCATCATCATATCCCCACTTATGCATTAAAGCTTCCGTGACTGCTCAAGAACTGCTCAAGGTAATGATTGACCTCGCCAAAACTATGTTATGTTATGTGGTCGCCCAAAAATTTGTCTCGATATCTCTTATATATACTGTATACTGCATAGTGGATATTTAAAGTTAAAATTATGATTTTTTTGTACCTGTACTTAGACATATGATACCCATACTTATGTGTACGTGTTAGATTTAGTTTTATAATTATTAATATTGGAACAATCGGATTTTGTGTTTTATATATGTAGATAAAAAATAAATCTTTTTATTCAATACTTTGATTGGCCAGCATCATTGTGCCTTAGTCAGTTTGTTAAGCGCCTTAGATCTATGTATATAAGAAAGTAACTACCAACGCCTTTTTAACTGTAATGAAATATTCATGCGTCTTTTTCGCTTAGAACATCAAATGGGCGCGTTTTAGACAATTTTTGAAATGTGAAACGCGAAAAGGCGTTCTATTGCACAAATTGCAGCAAAATCTTCATTATAGTCCTTGTAACTCATCCTTTATGCTTATTTTACATTCTTCTTGCTTTCGTTGTCTTTGTTCTTCTCTGTTCTGTTCATTGCAATCATTAGTTAGTGTTAGCTTGTGCACTGAGTATCTAAGTATCTACATATACTATATATATTTTCCAATGAAAGACATTTGCAACGCAGTCTCTGTGTTCTTGTAATCACTTTCAACGCATGAATTCTGTTTGGTTTGTTTTAGTCTGTTTGGCTTGTTACTTGTTCTTTTCCTCTCTTCTTTTTGTAACTATCTGATTCTAAGTATCTTTGTGAACTAAACAAATTATGAGCGTGTATCTATTAAAAATGCATGAGCTTGTACTTTGAAACAATTTGTTGAAGCAGTAAATTTTTGTTGCCTCCTCCAAGATAACATATATGACGACTTGCATACATGACATTGTGGGTTCACTAAGTGAACTGTTAAATTGGGGAGAAAACCATAAGATTTATGAGGAATGTGTAATGTAATTTTAAATATAAATTTTCTTTGCATAAACTTTTGTTTGTTCCTTTTCTTACTCATCATGCCATAATTACTTTATTTTCTAATAACATAAATGAATCAATTTCTCTTCTTTCATTAAAAAAAAAACTGCTGACTGCTGTCCTAAACACTTAAAATTTTTTGCTGCAATCGATTACTGATTTTGCCACATTTATAAAAGCATAAGCATGCTTTCATTCCCTGTATAACACTCCTCATCTATTGCAATCTATGAACGAAGGGAGGAAATTGAGTTTTTTTTTTAATTATATTAATTTGTTGCAAGGCAAGCGAACAAAAATTGCAGACCCAGCCACCTGAGTCATTATTATACTACTACATACATAGTGTTCAATAAACCCCCACCCAATGTGCAAGTAGACGCTAGAATAATATGGAACTTACCCAGTTAAAACACCCAACTAAATAGTATACCCTCTATTTTCATCCATGACAACTTGACGATTTTCTCTTTCTGTTTGTGAAATGGCCTTCGAATTGTAACTTTAATTGTGATTTGCATTGAATTGCGATTTTTTCAATCACATTCTTTTTTTTTCATCTTCTCTACTCTATTGTTTGTGTGTGTGTGTGTGCATTTTTCACTAACGGACATCGTATGAAAATTCGTTGATTTCATTTTGCCACACCTTCTTCGGTTTAGAGGAACCATCTCATTTTGCATTTTGCACTCTCTGTATGTCCTTCCTTAGTTTAGTGTAACCTGCTGTGCTTTCTGCTCTTTTGTTCAAAATTCATTAAAAATGACGTAGAAAAAAGTTTCTTTTTTTTATATTTTATTTGTTGTTTTTATTCACAGTTTACAGTCATTTCTTCAATTCGCACCAGTTACCCATTTATTCATTCATTCTATCATTCATTCCTTCATCATTTTGTCGTTCATTCATTTATCCATGCTTTCATTCCATCGTTCTCTCGTTCATTTGTACATTTTGTTGAAGCGAATCCTTGTTCAATTGTTCGTTTGATTTCTTCGCCTTGTACTCGCTCGGTCCTCTGCTGACATTCGAAATTATTTTACATTTGAAATATTGAAATATTTAACTTTACTTGAACATTTTTGTTATTTTCAGTTTTTCTTTTCTTTTTTTTTCTATATTTTGCAACACTTGAATTTTTAATTATTCGCGCTGTTTGCGCTTGACTTTTCCTCACAGTTGTTGCTTTTGACTTTGTTGTTGCTTTTGTTGTCGTTGGCATTTAGTTGCATTTGCATTTGAAAGTTTCGAAGGACATTGATTCTCTCATATAGAGTACAAAATTCAAATTGAAAAATTAAAAAATTTTTGTTTTATTTATATTTGCCCCTTAAGATTTCATTTGTTAGATGTTTAATTTTGATTTTTATTTATTCCTTTATTGAAAAAATATGCATAAATAAAACTGAGAAATTAACTTTATGCGGACCTAAGTCGTCACTTTGAACTTTGAATGTCTTATGAAATAGTACTTTTATAGTTTAATTCTTAGAAATTCATTGATATCATCGTTATAATTGGATTTTAAGATTACAAATGCATGTTTACACTTGCAAAGCGATGATTGATATAACGTATAAACAAGTTATGGCCCCGGTTTGGCGATACGGCATTCATATATGGGGGACCGCGGCTCCATTTAATATCCTAAAGGCGCTAGCTACTCAAAACAAAGCCCTATGACAAATAACTCTTGCACCGTGATTTGCTATAAATAACATATTACATCGTGACCTTCTGATGCCAACGGTGATCGAGGAAATCAATTTCTTCAGCGTCCGATACAATGCACGTTAACTGACCCAAGTCGCCTGGCAAGATGTCTAACACATCCGCCCTCGTGAAAAGACTTCAACCCAACGATCTCAAATGTATAAAAACCAATCCGACATTTGACATTATAAAAATTAAAATACAATAATAAAAAAAAAAAAATAATTTATTAACAAATATATTTACGATCAGTTAGAACACAAATGGAAACAAATAATACAAAAGTGCATCACAGTGAATGGTGGCAGGCTACCTATCCTTTAGGCAACCTTGAGGGTAGGTCCAGAGGGTGACGTCTCTTGGGTCGGTGGATATTGTATCCAAAGACAAGTAGGCATGTGGTGAGGTTTTTAGGATGAGCTTCAACATGGGATTCCTTTTTTTCTGGTGAATTTGCCAAGACTTGAAGATCTCTGTCTAGTCTGTGGAAAACCATTGCATGGAAACTCTGAGGTATATCAATGTTCTAAAGCGTAGCAGAGCCCAAAGCTGTATTCCATATATACGGGTTTCAGAACTATCTTGTTTAGAAGGAGTTTGTTGCGTAGAGACAGTTTTGAATTGTGGTTAAAAAAGCAAGACATTTTTCTTGTTTTCAAAGCCATCTTTTTGCGCTTAAGTTTGATGTGAGCCTTCCAGTTTAACCGGCTATCCAGGGTAAGTCCCAGGTATTTGGCGGTGTAGTCTTAGGGAATGATTTCATTGTGCATTTAGACAGAAGTGCGACAACTCTGTCGCGTTAGCGTTAAAGTAACGTGCATTGATTTGTCGGTGTTTACCATGATAGTGCAATGTTTCAGCCAAGGTTCAAACAAATGTAAAAAAGTGGATGCATCCAAATGATCGTTTATGTAGATAAGAACACAGTGTCATCCGAATATCTAACAACCAGCATGTTGTTGTTCCTTATCATCGGCATGTCTGATGTATGTAGATATAATGTATAGGATTGCTGTCAGTATGCTACCCCGATCTTATGCATTTCAACTCAGTCTCCGCGCCAATTTATTTGACATAAAATATTTTATTTTACAAGTATGATCCAAGGAGAAGAAAGTATAGAGCTGGTAACAATTTGTTCAGTTTGAACAGTAGACACAGGATGTCAAACTCGGTCGAAAAAGACTGCTGAGCAATAATGATTTTTCTCAAAGTTCTGAGCTATCTGAAATTAAATGTTTTAATATGAAAATGTTATCAGTGAAGTACTTTTGTATTATTGTTTAAAAAAAAGAATGATGCCGTCTTAATTGAACTTCAATGAATCTGAAATGCAAATGAAATAAATTCCGAAATCATAAGTCAATTAGCAATAACAAAAATATTAATTCATTATTCTGAACTAAAGGCCAAGTGTTTAATAGTGAGACTTTCAATTAAAATTGACTTAATCTACTCTAACTTATGCCCCCCACTTTCTCTATTGTAATTACTCAGATTGTCTGATTTAACAAATTATTTAATATTAAGATTAAATGAAAAGTTTCTCTTTTTCATAATATAGACCGCAACCACTTTATTTTCACATGAACTTTAAATTCTCATGCTAACAAAAAACTTAAACTTTTCCCTTTTTTTGTTTTTGTCTTGAGAGTAATAAGAACCACATTCCACAACAACAAGAACAATAACAACAGTAACAACATTAAAAGCAACAAAACCAAAAACTGCATCAACCAGAAAAACAGTAAAACATAAAGATGAAGATGAAGATGAACAACTAAGAACAAACTGAGGCGGCAAACAAACAACAGGAAAATGTTAATCCGATGCTATAAAATCACGCGCAAAAAGAAAAGTGTAAAAAATGATGTAAAAAGTTGAACTAGTACTACAACAAGTACTTCATATTGTAGTGTGTATGTAAATAAGAGAATACTCATATACTAGAATACTCGAAGGCATAGAAACAAAACAGAACAGAACAGATCAGAACGGAACATCACAGAACAGAAGGGAAAAGAAAAGCCTGAACAAAGCAAGATGAGTAGGAGTTAAGATAAGGATGAGTAGCAGTAACAACAGCAACAGCAATAACAGCAGCATTATAATCCTTGTGGCAAACTTATGCAATTCTAAAGGAGAAGATTTTTGTTTTTAGTTAAAAGCAGAGTGAGTATGTGAATTTGAAAGATAGTTTGATACGTAGAAGGGAGAGTGTAGGAATTTCATTTTAAAATCCTTATGTGTGTGTGTATATGTGTGTTTGAGTGTTTGTAATGTACATATAAAGAGCTGTAAATAATTGCCAAAACTACTTAAGAATGCGCATGAAATCTCTTCCGGTTTGGTTGACTTACCACAACAACAAAACCAAGAAGTTGCTACTGCTGCAGCAGCCTGGTATGGTTAAAGACAATGAATCTTTGTTTGTCTGCTTAAAATATGTGAACCATGGATGGTGAGCCAAAGAAAGTGTAACGAGAAAGGTGGAAGGATAGTTTTATAAGCAAATCATGTACGCTACTTGAAGGTACAACAATATCAACTATGAGAACAACAACAACAACAACTAGATTTTGTATATGCACTAGCTAAAACTCACTTGCGCTTAAGACGACAACGTCTATGACGACACCACAGCGTGGATGACAACCATTGTTTGTCTAAAGCGTTGTCTGTCTGTCCATTTGACTTGGTAATTGTGTGCGCGTATGGGTTGACAACATGATGATGATGATGATGATGCCAAAGAAACTTTTGTTATTGTTCTTATCCTTATCGTTCTCATATTGTTGTTCTTATTGTTGTATGTTAAAGCAGCAGTCAACGTGCGCTAATTAGAAGGATAAAAGGTGCTACAACGCCAAAGTCTCTCTCCTTTTTTCCTTCCATGTATGTGACTCCTTAGACATTGTGCTGTGTTGAGCTCTTCAACTTTAATTCCATAAAGAGTTACGTCTTCTTCTCTTCCTGAGGTGTACAAGTAAGTGAGTATATCTGTAGTTAACATTCACTCACTTTCTTCATTTTATAAAATTTCTATAGCATACTTTTTGACGTTGCTTAAGCAGTTACCAATGAAACGTTGCTTATACTACTGCTGCTACTGATGCTCAACATTAATTAAAATTCTAAAAGTAGTGAGTAAAAAGCGAGTTATAAGTTGAATTTACAGTTTTTTATACTACTCCTTTTGAGTCTTTACTATCTTATTCTGCATTACCAACATTCATATTCAGATATCTTAACCCTTCTGAAGCTGTTGCTTGCTTAATATGCTCCCCACAACAATGAATTAAGATTAACATATGAATTGCATATGTAGTAGTAGTATTCTTTGACTGTGCAGCATAAGCATAAATTTGTCATTAAACCCGCTGCTTGCTAGAGAGTTTGTTATCCTTGTATACTGTCAGGCTATTGTGTTTTTGAATATGCAGTCGACCAGTCTTTTGCGTCAAACAATCGCACCATGACTTTTGATGCATACTTGACATTTTAATGACGCATCTTTGACATTACAATGTGATTGTCTCTCTATCTGTCTGAATATTTGTCAGTTTGTCCGTCTGTCTGTCTGCCTGTCTGCCTATGTGCTTGTCTGTCACTCCCTAAATGTATTTCATTTTTGGTGTTGTATTCATTAATATGCTGTCCACATACCCTCTCTTCTCTTAAGTTTGTTACGCCTTACGGATGCTTTGCCTTAACCGCAGAATGCTACCACTGGAACCCGTTGGCGCCATTGTACATTCTTTGTAGTATTATATGTGCAAGTATGTGCTTGTATATACAGGGTGCATCATTTAGTTGAAGATATTGTGACAAAAAAGAGAAGAGTTTCATTAATGAAAATAATCAATGCTTTTGCATGGATTTTTCCATGATTTTTACAATCTTTGGATTGATATATTTCCAGTTTCTAAGCATCTGTTGCTTTAAGTGGTTCCGGGTAGCATGGTTTTTTGATATTAGCTTCGTATATCAAGTAAACCTCAAAATAAAGGGTATGGGCAAACAATTTAGGAGGAGTCTTTGTGACCACTTCAGATCAGAAGAGCTATGCTTTATCTAGTTTGGTAAGACTTCAGTTTAAACTGGATGTCTTCAATAGTATATTCTTCTAACAATAGTATATTCTGTAATTCAGCAATCATTGATACTTCTAATACCCTAAAATATACTATTTAATATTGTATGACAAGTTACAAATTTTGTATGCCATGAAGCACCCTTTATATGAAGGCGCGTTTTGGAGGATATTGAAATGAGTGAACATGTATATCGGTATGTGGTCTGTTGGCTTACTTTATGTTTCGTTATGAAAATGACTTCCGGTGTTTTCCCGTACATCTGTATGCATGTAAGTTTCTTTTAGTCTTTAATTCCTTAACTTGGTTATTTAGGGTTGGGGTGGGGCTCCTACAACAGTTTGGCGATGTCATTGCGATTCTTCTTATTTTTGTTGTTTTTTTACTGATTTTTAATGTTATTGTTGTTGTTTTTGGATGGTGTCGTTGTTACTGCTGTGGTTGTCATTGTTGCTGTAACTAGTATTCCTGGTTGTTGTTGGTACTGCTGTATTACGTACGATGTCCTTTTATGTGGCATTCGCCTGTCGCGTCACATAATTATTGTGGATGTTGTTCAACGAAGCGTTAACATGAATTTTCTTTTCCTACTTATTCTTTTCACTCTTTTTTTTTCAATCTCATTTTCTTCATTTTCGGTTTTGGTTTTCATTCATTCGTTTACACGCTACCCTGATCTCATCCCTATCTCGTATTTCTTTTTCTTCTTTTTTGCTTGTTTTGATTGACTTTTTCTTTTTCTTTATTTTTGCATTATCATTTCTGGCATTTTCATTCATTATTATTTATGTCATTCTGTTGTTATTGCTTTTACTGTTGTTATACGCACTTTTTTGGATGTAAACAATACACAACCAACCTCTCGGTATCTTTTTATATACCAAGTCCAGTTGCTTCTACTACACAATATAATAATTCAGTTTCAGTTGAGCTCCTTGGTGGTGAAACTTTTCCCTTTCCGTTTTTTTCCCAGTTTCATACATGTACTACAGAGATTTTTGTTTGGATTTATTCTGGCAGATCTTATTGTTATGCTAATAGCTGACAATATATGAATAATAAGCCACAAGAAACATATTTATATGAACTGGACAACAGTTGTAGTAATACAGAGACAGTAGTAAAGGACACTTGGACATAATTCCAATGCATGAAAATTGGAAATTTTCTGTTGACAGTACAGTAGAAAATTATGGAAATTTCCATTCTACCCATACTCATTCTTAAGAACTGTCATTACAAAGACAGCAGCAGCCTAGTATACTGCTATTAAATTCGAAATTATAATATGTACTACTACAACAACAACAGTAAAGTGAAAATTGAGTTTCCTAGACAGTTGCCCTGCACTGCCTTGTCCTTTCTCTGCCCATATTGCTGCTGCTGCTGCTCGCGTTAAAGAATAATGACAACAAAAGACAAGACAACAACAACAGGAGGAACTGAAACCCAAGGGCGCAACAAAACGCATTTCTAGGAAATAAAATTCTTTCTTTACCAGGCATAATTCAAATAAAAAGAAAGGAAAATAAAATGAAGAATGAAATATAGAAAAAATATTGTTAATGCCAACAAAATGGTTTTGTTGGAGCTCATATATTGTAGTACAACAGTCGGTCGATGGTCCTAGTATTGCCATTATTGTCGTTTCGCTTCATTCATTCGCTTCTTCTTATTCTTTCATTCATACTTAACATTATCCTTCTTTGCTGTTGCTACTCCTGTGGCAATTCTTGTTGTTGCTGTTGTGTTGGTTGCTCCTGTTGCTGTCATAAATCCTAGAGCACGTTTAATTCAACTTATTATGCTAAAACTCATTTGCTTTTAATCATGACGATGATGTTATAGCTTAACACCGTTGTGGCAACAACATTCTGAACAATATCATCCTCATCAACTCTGTGCACATTTGAGACTGGAGACCCATAGAGTAGCATCGCATAATGTAACCGTGCACAGTTCACAACTCAACTTAACTAAATGCGCCTCTGAATAGAAAATAAAAAACCATTGTTATGTTCCCATCGTCTCGTCCGTGTATTGTCATTGGTTTTGTTGTAGTTTCTTTTGTTGGTATTTTGTTGCTGTTTAGGATAATATAATCCTTGTGATTTTGCATCCTGGCGCCAATGTTGTCAACATTAAAACCGCCGCCTGATGGTCATTAGCATTGTTTGTATACAGACACAAAAGAAAAAAAATTGAGAAAATAGGAAGAACAAAATGAAAGCCGCACATAAAGCCTCTTTTTGAATAATAGAAGAGACAAACAGGAGAATAGAATTTCGACATTGAAGTGTCGAACATTAAACAATAATAAAATTAACAGAAAAAATAGAGAAAAAAAAGGGGATCTTTTATATTAAAATATATAAATAAAATAATAACATGAAATATAGCGTAAGTTGGAAGGGTTTTCCATCTATCTAAGTAAGAACTGCAAGGACTAGGGAGCTGGCAGGCATACATCAAGCCTCAGACTGTCGTGGCCCTCAGGCACAACTCCTCTGTGAATGTTTCTCTGGACAGCCTAGTAAAGTTGTCACTAGAAACCCATCCACTTATTGTCTCAACTTTGAGTTGCTTTTGCTTAATGTGGTGTTTACATACATTACATTGACAGGCATTGGGTAGACTCATTCTCTTTTCAAGCGGCCTCTATAACTTAACCTAACCTTTATATTGTATGTCTCTATCCATTCAGTATTCCATATCCCTAATTAAAATTTCAAATAAAAACAAATAAATCACTTTAGTTCTCGGAATCACGTATCTTTTCCTTTTTGATTCCATACAAGCATCTAGAAATTCATTCATCATACACTACCATAAATTTGTTAAATTTCATTATGTTTCTCTTTCTAGGAGTATAAAGATGTTACGTATTTTGATTTTTGTCATATTTTGATTTTCACAACTTTTCATTCATTAAATTTTCCTGTTTTCCTTTTCCTTAGAAAATGCTACTTTTTCTTTCATTTTGGGTAAATTCTAAATATTTTCCAAATGTAAAACAAAAATTTTTACTTTTAGAAATGCAAATTTCCCATACTACCAGTAAAAGAATACAAAAAGTAAAAATGAAAAAATGAAAAAGGCAAACAAAACTGAAACTGACATCAACACAACCACAAAAGCAACACAAATTTATTTACTCTTCATATTTTCTTTGAGTCAAAACTTCATCTGCTTTCTCATCCACTTCCTTATGGAGAAGAAGGTCTACTGTCAAACTTTTTAGGTATCATTTCAGTTTATTTGAATTATTCATAATCCGCAAAAGTCTTTTAAAGAACAAAAAAGATGCCAACAACAAAACAAATGTAAAAAATAAAAACAAAACAAAAAAATTGTTGTATGTTTTATGTTATAAAGATAACTGAACCGTAGTACAAAAGGAAAAGAGAAAGAAAGAAAAAAGGAAAAACCATTCGGAATTAACGTTCAAAGTTCGAAACACAAAATATCTTTTATATATGAAAATGTATGAATTACAACATAAATTGTATTGAATGACACAAGATAAACTTACTGAAATCTCTCTTCAATTGAGGAGAGTGTGGGAGATTATTGTTGTAGGGATTGTGTGATTGTATTGTTGGAAGAATTCTGGAGGAAGAGCAACAAATGATAATGCAAATGAAATATATATGACGCACTTAATATTTATAAATTCAGATTTAGATTTACACAATCTCCAATACAATTTACTAAGTAATTTGTATCCCATAGAAATTTTATTATTCTATTTTCAAATACACTCGTACAAGAATAAATTTATTCTTCACATTTGATAAAAAAAAAATAAAATAAAATACTGAAAAAGTTTAGACTATTGTATATATGATAATATACTAATTTGTAGTTTAAGTTTTGGCATTTATCTTTGAAATTTTCAACATCAATTGAAATAATCGGAGTCACGCGATGTGTTAACTTAAACCAAAAACTACAAAAAATAATCATAAAAATTGAATATTTTGGTTAGAAAAGCAACACTCGACTTTATGTCAATATTTCATTGGTATAGCGTGTCTGATTGACATCAACTCTTTGCATGTCTTTTAGTATGCGTGTGAGAGTGTGTCTAGGTTTCATAATTCTTGTAAATTATTGTAAAGTTTTCTTTCGTGTCAATAAAAATGATGTACTGAAAGAATGAAGTTGTTCATGAAAGTTTACTTCTGAAACTTAGGAAAACATTATTATTTTCCAATATGTTGGGTTTTCCCAATAAATAGTTTCTAATTCTTTCAATTTTCAATGTATGAAGAGTACGATTGAGCTGCTGACTTGTACAATCGAGGAAGTGTTATCATTTTTAGATGGCTTTGAATTGAGTGGGCGTTGCTGAAAGTAATAATAAAAATCCTAAAGTAGGAAAATAAAATAAATATTTTAAAATTAAGCTTATATCAAATTTAATTGATTAAATCCGTCTCTAACCCGATGGGTGAAATTAATTTGCGAATAAGCTAGCTATTCCCCCTACTCACAGCCATATAATCGAACTGATGCGAATAAATGGTAATCATGAGGAGTTAACCAATCAGTGATGTCCAGTTCATCTACTGTGATTCGATTCCCGTAGGCAGCGAAGGATGAGATCTCAGGCGAGAGGAAAAGATAGTATTTATTATAAAAAGTGCATAAAAATCGAAAAGGATCATGATTGGCAAAACTATTTCTACATTTATTCAAGGCTAAGGGGACAAAGTTTCTGGTGGAACGACTGGGAGTACAAATGTAAGCTCAGGAAAATCCAACTTACACACAATAAGTGTTTATTTATCCTGAGTGTTAGGTTAGATTAGGTTATGCAGGCCGCTTTCAATTGTTCGCTAGTTCACCCAAAAGCCTTTAGCCCCATTGTGATGGTGGTTTCCTGAGAAATAGGTTTTGTCTAGTAAGAAGAGCTGGGCGATCACAGAGGAGGTGTTGGATGCTTCCGGTTCCTCCTCATCTTCACAGCTACAACAGAAGTCTTTTTAGCTCGATGGTCCAGTTTTGTTGGCAGCAAGGCCAGAGTACAGACAGACTTATTTTCCCACTTCCTGCCTGCTAGATCTCTGGTTTTCACTTCCAGGTTAGCCTGTAAGTCCTGCTGAGTGTTTGTGATTATAAAGTCAGCATGTATTTGTTGGGGATAATTCTGACTTCCTGAAATGGGCTCTAAGGTTAAAATGTCTCCGTCAGTCTTGTCTTAAGTTTGCTTTCAAGAAGGTTTTGAGCATTTTAAACTATCCATTTCATGTCCTTAACATACTTGAATAACTCTCTTTAATAAAAGATAGAGTCTACTTATGTTTTTAACTGTTTTTACATTGTCTATTTTCATTTATTATTGCATGCAATCCCTTGAATGACAGCTGATGTAAACCTTGTTCAACTTGAAACATCTACCTAAATCAACTCACTGAAACTTCTTCACTTCACTTTTTTTAAATTCTACTTATCTTTAATATAAAAAATAAATATTCTCTTTAGTGCTTAAACTCACATAAAAACAAATATTTATTTCTTCACATTATTTATAACGAATTCTTTCAAAAACCGATTACCCGCAAGCAATGAACAACGAATAAAAACAATGCTATCATTAACAAGAAATCTTAAACGGAATCACACACACAAAAATTGGAGAAAGAAACAAAACGCCAACTGACAGACAAACAGACAGTTAAACACGGATATAACATAACAAGACACAAGCAAACATTCAAACACATACAGAAATATGTATTGTGTATACCATATAGACATTTGTACAGATTTAACGGTATCAATGAACCAAGTATCGCTTAAAGCCACAACTTCGCCTATCACTGATGATGATTTAGCACGCGAATAGTTGAGGCAGGCAGGCAGTCAATCTCAGTCGAAGTCACATGGACTAAGTACTAAGTAGGCTTCTATGAAAAATCGCTTGTCAATTTCTTTACGTTTACAACTTCCGCTTTTACAAGACGACGCCATATTTGCGCATTTTACTTGATTTTTTGTTGCAATACTTTTTTTTTTTTCTTTGTAGATCGTATTTTGCTAACGTTTGCCATTTTCACTTTTCATTTCATTTCATTCGTTTTGCTTACATTTTCATTTTGTGCGGTGTGTTATTTTTGTTTCCATTCTTTTTTTGGTTTTTGGTTATTTTTTATTTTGGCATTTTGTTATTTTTCTGATTGTGAAAACGAATTTGTAGCCTATTTTTCGGGTGCGCTAACATTCCGCAGTCATGAAAAACGAAAAAGCCGCATGGAGGCTTCGCTTAGTAAATGTTTGTGTACTCAACGTGAATCGTGTGGCATAGTCAACAAAATAAGCAAGTGGCGCGTAAAATATATGAAAACTAATAAAGAAAATTATATAAAAAACTAATGAAGAAAATAATTTTAAAATAAAAGTTTAACAAGCATTTTAGTTCAATTAAAAACAGGACAGAATTGAAGGAAATGCAATCACACAATTTGGAGTTTGATATAATTTTACGCGCCAAAAATGCCAATGTTAATTTGGTAATTATCTATGGTTTTTCAAAATTGTTTCCTGTTTAAATTAATATAATGTCAAAATAATAATCATTTGAATTCTACCACAAGAAATTAATTACTCAGTAAGGTTATAGGCTGTACCAGAATGATGAAGCTGATGCTAAGTCTGAAGGCGGTCAAAAAATTAAATGCATCTGTTTGTTTATGAATGAACAAAATGTGAAGCTGAGTCTGAAGCTGAAGCCGTCAAAGTAGTTTGACAAGCACGGCTTCTTGCTATTCAAAATAGAAGCGAAAATGAGTGAGAACGTATCGAAGTTGAATTTGCTGGTTCCAAGTAGGGATTTTTTGTATAATTTAAAGCACGCAGACTTCTGAAGCTGAACCTCACATTTTGTCCACTTTTTTTGGGCTTCAGAATCAGACTCATCTTCACCATTCTGTTTTGCAGCCTTAAATAGATTTGCCTGTGACTTGAAGTAGTCTCAGAATTAACAACTTTATACTTCTTTCTTTCCTTTCAATTAGCATTCGAATAGTCTTATTAATTGACATAGCATATATAACTAAAGCCACAATTGCAAAAGGACTTTATGGAATGGTCATCAAGGGACCACTCATATGAGTTGAGAGACTGCCATTACCATAAATGTTTCAGTGCTATTGCAACATTAATACAACATACGAGCATTAATATAACAGAATGATAATTTTCTTTTGGGAAATTCACCACACTTGCTTAATATTGTGCTGTTGCTGTTAGTGTTAGTGTTATTTTTGTGTTGTGCTCTGTTATTGTCAATGGCAACAGTCAATGAAACACGTGCTTTCACTGTTTTTGTTTATAGCGGCTTTTTTGATTAGGTTTTCTCTTTGTAGTATGTTTCTATTGTTGTGTTAATTTTAGGGTAGGTCTCTGTTGTCAGTACTTTCCCTTCTTTAATTTATTGTTGTTATTGCCAACTGTTGTTGTTTTGTTACTTTAGTAACAAATACAAGAAGACTAAGAGTAGACGCCTTTTTCTTATAAGGATTCTTTCTTTCTTTCTATAAAGTGACAAATTTAAATAAAAAAATATTTAATAAAAAGAAAGAATAACAGTTTTTTGTGTCTTGATAACAATAATTAACAATTGATACAAAATAGTATTATAACAGGGAAAAATAGATGAGAAACTTATTGCATATTAAATAATTAATTAAAAATTTCTACAATTTATTGTTAGTGCAAAAAAAAGGCAATTATTTTTTCCTTCCCTATTGTATTTATTTATTTTTTACATAATTAATTTTTGTAGTTACTGCAACGAACTGCAACAATAAATGAATAAATATTAAACATAAACATATTTTGTTGCAATTAAAGTTGATTTTGTAAGTGGGTTTGAGGAGCGAAGCTCATGCACATGTGTCCGTATGTGTTTGGCATATGCAATTTAATAAATAAAAAAAAAAAACAACGGAAAATGGAAAATAAAAAAGAATATATTTTTTATATACAATTTTTTGGGTTCAACTCATTACGTTCAGCATTGTGTTTCTTTTTACCGATAAGCGTATTAATTACACAATTTATTAAACATAAACAAAAACAATAGCAAAAGCAACGAAAAATGAAAAACAGAATATTATTTTATAATTATTTTTTATACTTTTTTTTCAACAAAAAGCAATGCAAAAAAATTGAAAGAAAAATATAAATAAAAGAAAAACACATTAAATTGGTTCAAAAATTAATTACGAAAAAAAAAAGAGAAAATATATCAAGTAATAAAAAACATCCTTCGATATGTAAACGAGGGTTTAATTAGTTTATTAAATGCATGTAATTTTCACTTTTTAAAAAATTATTAAAAATTAATAATCAATTCAATTTGAATTCGAAGGACACTACCTAAAAGATGCAAATGTTAATTTCTAGTAATATGAGTTGAAGTCTTTGCATATAATTTCATTGAGTTAAAGATTTCCAATTTCCTTCCATGAATCAAAATTTAATCTTATTTCTCTTTATTTTTTCATGATCTACTACAATTCCAAACTCGGAACGGACCACAATTGTTGCATATATGTGTGTATGTATGTAATGGACATTGCTTGCATTTGGAATGCTCAGCCTGAACTCATACGTCAACGTGACAGCCGTAATAAGAACGCTCTACATTATTGTGCCGCCCAAAACGTACAGCAGACACGTGACCTCGTGGCGGCCGCAAGCATTGCCATTGCAGCTCCAGAGCTACTGGAGTCTGCTGATGAAGATGGCTTCACACCGCTTCACTTGGCTGTTATTCAGGGCAATTTGGCTATGGTCAATTTGCTGCTAGCGAACAAAGCCGATGTGAATGCGGTTGACAATGAGGGTCACTCGGTAGTGCATTGGGCGACGGGTGAGTGAGTGGGTTTCGTGGGTTGAATACATTGTGACAACAACTAAGACCACAATGTGGCCGAAGCTGCACAAATACCAAAATACAAATGTATTCACACCCACACATACATTTTGTGCATCCACACTCGTTATTATAACACTGAAGCCAATTTGTCTGTTTTTTTTATTTCATGTACAATAGTTTGTGGTGAAGTGGAGGCGCTACGTTCGGTGCTTGCGGCTGGTGCAAATGTGGCTAAGCCCGATATAAATGGCGGCTCACCATTACATTATGGAGCTCAAATGTGCGGTGCAAGCTACGAGGGTAAGGTCTCCCACCAATCCAACTCTTCCAAATTGGCATTAGAGATACTCGGCATTCTGCTGGGGCATCCTCAGTGTAGCGTTGAGGTTCAAGATAAGGACGGACGTCAGCCATTGTTATGGGCGGCATCAGCGGGCTCGGCAAAGGCAGTCATCGCCTTAGTTAAGGCAGGCGCACGTGTTGAGAGTGCAGATAAGTCGGTGATCCCTTAGAAAAAATGTTCTACTTGTGTCTCTTATAATAAGTTTTTGTTTTGTTTGCAGAGATGGACTCACTTCATTACATTGTGCTGCCTCACGAGGACACACTGAATGCATTGACACACTGATAAGTCTATGCGGTGCACCAACAGATCTCATCGATTCGAATGGTTGTACAGCATTGCACTATGCTGTGACGTTGGGTCATGCTGATGCAACTGCTCGCCTCTTGGATCTTGAAGCAGATCCTAATCGCCAGGATCGTAAAGGGCGAACGCCAGCACACTGTGGTTGCTCGAAAGGTCAATTTGAAACACTGAAGTTGTTGAAGGAGCGAGGAGCCAATTTGTGGCTACGTAATGCAAAGGGTGATCTGCCCATGCATGAGGCAGCATCATCAGGTCGGCGAGAGCTTGTGGAATGGTTGCTAGAGCAGCGTCCGAAACAAGTAAACACAACCAGCAACGATGGCCGGAGCATGTTGCATATTGCAGCCGCCAATGATTACACGGATATGTGCAAGCTGCTATTGGATTATGGTGGCGATATCAATGCTCTTTATAGAAACTCAAAAGGCGTAGTAATGACGCCTCTTGATTGTGCCTTGCAGCGAGGTCATCGTTCTACGGCCAAATTTCTCCAGTCACATGGTGGTCTTCCATCGAATAAGTTGCGTTTAGCATCTAGGCGTGCAAATCCCTTTCGTGAGGCTACAGCCGACATGGTGCGTCCTTTAAAATATGTCGAGAAGGAGGAAATACAAGATTTACGCAATTCCAAGAAATATGTTGTGTATCTCAAGCGTTCTGATTCAGATGGTGGCAATGGAAATGGAAATGGTGGAGCTGTTGCAGAAGAAGGCGACTGCAGTTGCACAGAACAAACATATCGTCGAGAGCAACATTACGAGCACATCTGTCGACGACACAAGCGACGTCATCTCAGACGACGCACAAGCAGTTGTGGTGAAGCAAAGCACTCGTGTCACCACGATAAAGATTGCAGTGAGATCTGCCGCTCGAAAAGCAATATTGAGATTCGACGTCGAAAATCACGTGAACGTTACGCGAGCTCCAGCGATTTGGACCATGCAGAGGATGAAGATGATGAGGATTCGTGTGAAAATTGTTGTTATCACAAGAGGCAAAAGCAACGAGTCATACAGCGAAAACGTTCTTCGTCAATGCGACGCTCCAAGGACTCTAAAGATACCGATGATGAAGGCAAAGGTGATGGTCAAAACAAAAAAACTACACCAGCACTAGAACCTAGGAGTAATGAAAAGGAGCATGAAATTGAAATTTTACAAGAACGTCCAATGAGCTCAACAACTCGTCCCAATTCAAAGACATCAGCACAAAGCCGCCCACAGTCAGCTACAAAACGGAAAACACCACCCAGCTCGGCCACTAAAGAAGCCACATTCATCAAATCACCACCGCAAAGCGCCAAAAGTGATCAGCCCTTGCCGATTATTGAATCACATGCGGTCGACTTAACCGACGATGAACCTGATGCGAATAAGGCAGCCCTAATTGTTACCACACAAGTAGATGTACATCGTGAAGCAGATGAAGTGACCACATCAAAAGAGGAGTTGGTGACAATGGCAGAGCAAGCATCGGAAGGTATCGAAAAAGTTAAAGAAAAAAGTGAAATGAAACATGAGTTAAGCGAAGAGGATACAAAGGAAGTGGCAAAAGAAGTGGAGCAAGTAATAATAATTGCTGCAACTGCTTTGAACAGTGAGTCGAAGAGCTCAAGTGAAGAAGTCACTTCCGTAAAGGAAGATGAGAAGCAGGAGAAGGAGAAGGAGAAGGAAAAGCAACAAGTTGATGCCGTTGCCGAGTCTAGCAAGCAATTGGAACCAATTGAAAAGAGTGTGGATGAAAATAAATCTGTTGAACCACCAAAATTATCTGAAACAGAAGTTACCTTTAAGGAAAATGCACAAAAAACTGAAGAATCCACTGCCGCTCCACCAAAAACTGGAGAAACACCAAAATCTATTGAAAAAACTGAAGTAACTCAAAAAGATTCTAAACCTGGCACAGCTGAGCCATCAAAACCAGAGCCAAAACAGTCAACACCACAACAACAACAACCAAAAACTCCACAACCACCACCGACTTCAGCCCAAAAACGCGAACAAGAGTCTCGTCGTTCTTTCAGCGTACTTCCCTCCGATTCAGCAGATGATGACAATGCTGCCGATATCATTGATGGTCCAAAACCAGATGAACCTGAACGCAAATCGAGCTTTCAAGTGCTGAAGAGTGACGAATCTGTCGGAGATCTCGAGGATGATGAAGGAAACGGGTTAACAGGTCCACATGAAGTCGAATTTAGTGACTCTCAAGTCTTTCAAATTGTTCATGATGATTCACCAGCTTCCAAATTGCATTCAGACACCGAGCTCAGTTCACCCGAACGTGGTGGAATGAAAGACCAATCAGTGGATTTCGAGTATGAAGAGTATGAAGACGATGATATCGAAGCCAATGATGTCGACGATGATGGGGCAACAACGCGTCGCTATCTGGGCAGTGGCAATCGTCATGGTGTCGGGGGTGCCAGTGCTGCTGCTGGTGATGATGATGATGCTGCCATTGCTGGCATCTATGAAATGGGTAGTGGACGCAAGCGTCGCCTGAAAAAACGGGTACGCAGTGGTGCAAAGTCACGAAGTAATTGGAAGCAAGCACAAGATGCACGTGAAGGTGTTGCTGCTACTACCAGCAAGGACCATGACTCTGGTTTTGAACCCAGTCCACGTGCTACAAAAACAAAAATACCAACTCCACGTAATGTATACACTGCCTACATGCCACGGAGACCAATCTATGCGACATTAGACGGACGTTCTTGTAGCAGCCGCCTAGAGAATCGTAAACCGGGTGACAAGGGCGCCTGTGACATGGCGGCTGTGACGCGTTCCATACAACGAAACATACGCAGGTGAGTGAGTAAAATTTAATATGTTGCAAGCCACACAACAAGAGAAGCACACAAGATTCCTAACAAGACAAACATCAGGTTTGAAAATTCATTTAAATTAATCACAACATAATTCACCTGGCCTATGGCCCTCAAGCCCAATGTTGTGTGCCTGTGTGTGTGTGTGTGTGTGTGTCTGTTTGTGAGGGTCTGGCTACTTCTAATCTGAGTTATGCCTACAAAGAACTTGAGTCATTTTTCTTTTAACATCTTTGCAAAAGATTTATTTACTTGAAGCTTGATTTTAATCAACTTGAACGTCGGCTCGACCTCGACTCGGCCTCTACTTTCCTTATCCATTCATTCATTCATCCATCCATCCAGCATCTATGCAAGTCAATCTGAGACTCCTTCTTTTAGTCATTCATGCGCATTACATCACGACTCGAAAAGATGCCAAGCAAACTCCTTAGTGGTTAGTAGTAGATTCAACAATAATAAAAACAACAAAAAGGGAATAAAAAACCGGCGTGTGAGGCCCATTTAATGTAATCAAGTATACACCTCCGACGCCTACTCCATCATCAGCTTTACTGCCTTCAAGTTAATTTAGTCAGGATTTAATAGCTTCGCCGACATTTTTCATTTTCATTTTAATTTTTTTTATTTTTTTATTCTCAGCATCTGCGATCTTTGGTGTGTTGATGGCGCTTGATTTTCCGCACTTTACTTATTCTTTTTCGACCTCAACTTCAACCTTACCATTCGCCCTCGCCCTGTTTATCAGTAATTCTTTTTCTCCTTGTATTGTCGTCGTCGTCGTCGTCTTTGCATCATCATCAACAAAATAAATAAATTTCTTGTGCTTTCTGTTGCCATAAAAATGCTGCTTTAAAGTTATTATAATGTGGTTAACAGCAATAAACGTGGCATTAATGGTCATTTTCATGTACTTGAGCATGAACTATGCCCGCCAGTTGATGTTTTATGCATGTCCAGGTGCCATCCAGACGATGAGAAGAGCGCATTGATGATGATTTTTCGCTTTGAATGTAAACGTGTTAAGTGCTAAGCGCTCATTCAAAGAATTTAATGTTGGAAAGTCGTAAATTCGTGACTTCAATTTGATTGCTTAGTTTCCTTCACTGCCTTTCTTTGACATTTTAATTGAATTTGAACATAAAATTCTTCACTTGTCGAGTCAATTGTCGCGTTACTTACTATTTTTTATTATCATCAAATTATATTGTACGTAACTCAATTTAGCTCAGCTAAGTCGGGTTAAAAGTTAATTTTTAGTTAATAAATTTTAATAGGATGGTACTAAAAGAGTAGACAATTTTGTTGACTTTATGGTTTTCACATGAAATCAGATAGTATTTTGCTTGATGATAGGTTAGGTTATGCAGGCCGCTCGCGATTTTTGAGTTCACCCAGAAGCCTTAAGGCTGGAACAGAATGGTGAGGCTGAAGCAGAGTCTGAGTCTGAGCTTAAATCCAAAAAAAAGTGAACAGAATGCGAGGTTCATCCATTATCGCTTTTGTTTTAAACATCAATTGGCTGTGCTTGACAAGTGAGAGGCAGACAGAGAGAGACGGATGATTTGAAGCCGAGTGAAGTGAAACTACTTTGACTTCACGGCTTCAGCTTCACATTGTGTTGGTACACATACAAACAGCTGCATTTGATTTTTTGATCAGACTCAGCTTCAGCTTCACCATTCTGTTCCAGACTTTAAAGCCCATGGTGATGCCTGATACAACGTGAAGGAGATGGGGTATTGTGAGGGCTGAGAGGTAATCCACTACTGCCCAAGGTTGGACCCAGAGATCACCCTCTTTCTCTTAAACCGACCTGAGATACTTAAGATACTTTAAATTTCATTGAAGAACATTTTGGTTTTAATTTTCACATTTTTAGACTCCCAGTGAGAAATTAATGATTTTTCAAATAATTATTCTAATCTTATTAAAAAGTATTACGCTTACTTAATCTAAAACAAATCAATGGAAGGACTCCACCTCATATCAAAGAGGACCATTGGTCTATGCTGGGTTTCTGCCAACTAATATAACCTGACCTATTCTAATCTTCTGTATATTATCTATAGTATCTCCTTTTGATCATATTTCCATGTATATCTTTTTCTTTACTCTCTCTTGTTCTTCTGAAAACAAGCACATCTTTGTTGAAACTCTAATATCTTAGTTAAAACTTTAATTATGTCATTTCATACAAATTCATCTAAATCTCAGTTAATTGTAGTTTGTGGTGTCAAATAGTAAAAGCAGAAATGCTTTAAGCTATATACAAATATTATATCTTTTGCCTACTCTAAACTTATATTCTTCTGGTTTCTCTCATCTCTGACTTGTGTCTGACTCTTTATTGAGTTCATTCATTTTCCTGCCTGACTGTCAGAGATGATAGGGTTGTTGTGTTGTGTGGTGTTCTGTTGTCTATTTGCTTGACGGCTGTCAACAGTGCGCTGTCATTAGTGTCAAAACATAAACACTCATTTCCTGAAAGAGTAACGATGACGATGAACGGCGCAATGAGCAAACAGTAACCGAGTTTTGAAGCGACATTTTAATTAACTCTGTTACAAGGCACTGGAGAAAGTCAACCGTGAAGAGCAATAACAAGAACAAGAACAACACAATTGTAAACGCGGTTTTCACTAAACGAAATGATGATGACCGGAGGAAAGACGGAAAAAGAATGTTAGATAAATAAATTTGAATATGAAAATTAGCATCATTTATGTGGACCAACCGACCAAAAGTTGAATGCCCTTTGATATTACGTATACGCTATCGTAACTCTCCCTCTTTCTCTCATTTAGTAATGCTAATTGCAAATAGAATTAACAAAGATTAGCATGCGCTTATTTACTTATATTTCTTTTTTTATTATTTAAAGTTACTTCCGGCGTTGCTCTTTATTGGTACAGTTTCCGTTAACTCAATTGTTTGAGTTCCTTTTTCTCTGACATTGTGTGAATGTCAAAAGGATTTGAATGACAATTTTCCCTTGATTTTTGTTGATTTATTATGAAAGTGCTAAGTACACTTGTAGTGAAAAACATTTGAGTGTGCATAGAAGCCTTTGAGGAAGGATGTGCATGTCCTTCGTGTGCATTTGATTGCATTGCTATTTATAGATTTTATATAATCTTGACATTAAAATGAATGCATCTTAAGTAAATATTAAGTAATTTATTAATTAAAATCATTTAAGTATATTTTCCCAATCTTCGAATTCTTGTTCAACAATTTCTGTTCCAAGGCAAGCCTTAAACAAATTTAATTAAAATTCAAATGAATTCAATACAAAAAAATATTGTAATTAAATTAATGAAAATTCTCTTGACCCAAAAATCATTGTTACAATATTACAACAAAATCGGATGGTGGGTGCATAATTTTGATTTTTTAATTTCAGGAACAAGCAAAATTTAAACTCATAAATATTTTTTTCACTTGACTAATGAAAACAATAAGATTTCTCTCTCGGCCAAGGGAAATAAGAAAAATATTTAGCATTTGATGAATCAACTTTGTTTAAAAACTTTAAGTAGCAAAAAAAAATACGAAAAGAAATATATTCATGTTTAACTTATGTAAGATGAGGAGAAACATGCAAATGCAAATATAGTATGAGTATGCTGCGTATACGCAATGTCAAAAAATTCAGAAAATTTGAACAAGTTTCTTCTGGTGGCGTGGCTGTGACTCTGTGAAACATTTCTTAGGATATAAACAGGAACATGAACTGTTGCTACTGCTTCTGATAGTATTTACAAGTAGAAGAAGCAAAACCAGTGATTACACGTCAACTCAAATTTGTTTAAACGACAGAAAACAAGAACATAACATTTTCCATTCACTGAACGCCAAGCGGAAGTCAATTAATTCGTAAGAAAATATAAGAAAAATTCGAAAAAAAGAAGGAAAAATCCCTTATAAGGAAAACAATCTGTAAGACACCCCATAGAATTTGGTGTTAAGATGCTTAGCATAATAAAAAAAGGAAGATAAAATTACAAAAAAGTTATGTAAATAACGCAGATTATATTTTTTCTATTTTCTTTTTTATTTATTTAAAATGTTTCTGTTTCTTTATTTTTTTTTATTTTTTTTTTTTTGATTATATGCGAAAGAGATTAAAATTTTATCTCACGCATAAATTAAACAAATAACTTTTGCCCTGTTAAGCTGGCTTTCACTTTCATTTTTTCTTTCTCTCTCTCTCTCAATCAGAGAGTGTGTCTCTTTCTCTTTTTGTCATTATCTGAGTTTAACACACGTGTACTACTTACTTTTCCAATCTCTCAGTGTATTATTTTTTTGCTTTTACTCATTCCAAAATGTGGTTCTCTCGTTCTGGGCCTGGTGGCACAGGTGAGCTCGGGGATTTATAATGTGCGCACGTAATTGACATTGTTAAATATTTGAACTTTGGTTTGGAGTTGAGTAAATGCTTCCGAATCGAATGGAGACTACTTCGAGAGACTTTAGAGACAACGATAAAAGTTCAAAATATGCGAAAAAGTTTCTTATTCTTGAGCTGTGCTCCTTACGAAAGGCAACAGATAAATTTTATACAAGTTAAAGATGACAATTGTACTTTGGTTTTGTTGTTGTTGTTGTTTTTTTTTTTTTTTTCTACGTGAGTTTTAAGAATCTGAATCATTTAAAGATAAAAATATACTTCATTATCATTTATCTTAACTTATCAACTTGATGTAATAGGTGAACCATCTTACTATTAGTAAATAGTATTACTCCGCACCAAACTTAAGCCATAATAAAATTCACTTACAAAACCAGAGCTCAGTGATTAGTGTTTTATAAGATAATTACTGACCATAAATTGTATATCCAAGAGGACACCTGATATTTTGAAAACAACCAAGAAAATTAATACACTATACTGATTATGCATACCATTTGAATCCACTACCTCATAATTTATACGATCAGGTACCGGTACATGAATATATTGTGAAGTTATGTGTGCCAATGGATAGCATAGCATAGTGTCAATGTGAAACGATCACTTATCTCGGATATTGCACTACTGCTTATTTTCATGACAGAACAAGTTTTGTAATCAAAAAAATTTATTGTTTCTGTGCTTTCGTGATCAATTTATTGGATGCAAGCACGCAAATCCACACTCAAGAGTTTAGCGTAATCATAAGCAATTTTCTCCTTTTCAGTACCAGTGATTGCATCATGATGTTGCATGACACCTATAGCATTGCGCAAGAACGTTAAATGTGAATGGAATTATTTGGTGTAGTGCAAGGCAAGTGCAGTGAGTTGCTTGCAGATTTGCTAAAATTGATTACCAACATACGACCAAAACGAGTAAGTCTTGAAATTGGTACCTGCGGGTGTACATCCAAGGGCACGTTGATTGACATTTATCAATCCCTGTGCCCGGCACCGTGATATTAAATCTCTACGACAGGTGATCATGTTAAAACAATTGATTTTCATGACCTTTTACCAAATTCTTTTTCAAAATTTGATTTTCAAAACTAATTTCAATAATACAATAATTGTATAAATTTGATTTCAAGTTTTCATTCTCTTCTCTTGTATTCAAAGAATCCATAACCTTGATGCCGTATTAATGTTGTAGTGTAGTGCACTGAAAATGTGTTGTTATTGTTAATTTAATGTTCCCTATGCACCTAGTATGTAATTAGTTCATCCTGTTTGAATTTCACAAATATTTTTCATGTTTCTAGAATGAATCTTTTTTTATCCTCATATTAAGCATAACCCCAACTCAACTCATTGAGTTTTCTCTGAAATTCCGTTTTATGCGCGTTGCTATGTTAATAATCGTCATGAGTGTAGTTAAAGCCCGCATCATGAAATGAAAGAACTACAGCGAAACAACAAACCCTTAATAAAAATTAAGCAGGAAAAATTAGAATTGCGGTTTACTAACAGCGAACGAATAGTACGAATTCATATTGCAATGATGAAAAATTATAAACTTTGGAATATACAGAATGATGCGAGTGAGTAAAGTATTGCAAATTTTGTGATTTTGTGAGTTTATTAAGCTGAGTTGTGTTGCAAGTTAAGTTAAGTGCATTTTAAGCTGGAAAAATCCGCTTTGAAAATAGAAATTATATTAGATTTATTATAGTAGAAAATGTTAAAAGGGAATAATGAAAATTCAAAACTGACCAAAAAGCTTTAACTCTTTGAGATAACTTTTCCAATGAACAATAATTTGTTTTTATTAATTTTAATAAATTTTCATCTTAAATTTAACAATAACTATGACTATGGATGGAAATGGCAGTGTCAAAGAGATAAACGCTTGCAGCATAAATTTTGTAACTTTGCAAACATTGCGTTGTGCTTTTAATTTCTTTTGCTGTCATCCGCTCTGTGCCGGCTCACTTAAGTGTGTAGCAAGCATAGCAAGTATTTCCACTTCATCCACTTTGGCGCAAGAAGAAACACACTTTTTGCTTGTCACATTTGTGTCACAAACAGGAAACTCTACATACAGCGAACCGAATGAACACGAATAAATGAGCAAAGTGCGCAAGAAAATAAGAACAAACAAAAGGACAAATGAACGGATAAAAGAAAGATGACAACGACAACCGCGGCGCATTCAGTGTAAAAGCAACAATAGTGAGAAATGAATGTTGTGGAAGAATAACGTGAAGACATAAGTGAACGAAAGCAAGTGAAAAAAAGTTGTACCACGCAGGCAGGCAAAAGCAAATGAAGGCAAAACGGAAACGGAAATCAGCAACAAAATGTGCCAAGGACAACAAATACAATTGCAAAATGCAAGTGGTGAGAATTCTCCATTTTTTTTTTATTGTGAAATAAAACCATGAAACCATAGAACAACAATTTACTGAAAAGTGAAATGAAAAACCCTAGAAGAGCAAAAGCTGCAAAACCAAAGTGAAGCATAAACCGAGTGAAGTGGAGTAAAAAACATAAAAAAGGAGAACAACAAGTGGGCGAAGTTAAGGCGTAAAAATTGAAAATCATTTCTACAAATAGCCAGCCCACTTCACTGCTTTCCATGTTGCAAAACTCAATGCCAACTTGCCATTGCTGGCCATAACAACTCGCGAAAGTGATGCCGTTGCCACCGCCGCCGCCTACATGCTGAGTCCGCTGAGTGATTGTCATATAGCTATGAATGTGACTGTGAGAAGGATGTAATGGCTTGGTGGGTGGCTGTGACAAATAAAGAATGCTTCAAATTACAAAATATGAAGAAATAGTAAAGAGAAATGGTACAATATAGTAACAAAAAGAAAAGCCATGCAAAGCGTCCAGCATGGTTTTGACCATGGCTTCGAAATAAACTTTTCACGCTACTTTTATTACAATTTATAACACACTTTCATTTTCTTCTTTATTCTGCTGTATTTCATCTTAACTTTTAGGGTCAAAATGCTTGTTGCCTAATGGGGGTGCCTCTTGTTGCTTGCTCGCCATTTGCCAAAAGTGTCCTTTCTGAGTTTAGTGGATTTTCACCTTGTGCCTTGATTTCGTACTTCTTCTCGCTCGGTTAACCGCAATGTTTGTTGATTTCTCTTCTTTTTTTCTTTTGCCAAAATTTTGTTTTTCCAGTTTAATTTTCATACATTCTGAATCGCCCCCCTTCATAGATTCATTTTGAATCAAATTCCTTGCATTTTCCCTGCGCTGCATAATTTTTCTGGCAACGAAAAAAATGTCATAAAGTGGCTGAAAAATTGCGTCTCATTCATATTCGTCGTCATCATTTCTTTTTATGCTTGCTGTTCTTGTGTTTTTTTTTTTAATTTTTCATCTTTTTGTTGTTTTTTTTTCTTTCTTTTCTCTTCTTCATCACGTGCTCGACTGCATAAATTCTTCTGCTCATTGAATAAACAATTTCGAAAACGCTGCTCAACTTTTCAAGTGCACTCAGCAAATTTGCTCTCGCCCGCTTGTTTGCTTAGTTTTTCAAAAATACATTCGAGTTGCGGTTTTTTCAGCAGCTTAGCTAAGTTGATGTACAGTAAGCACAGTAGGAACAATCGTTCGTACTGCCATCATTGCAGAATAGAAGTTGATTTAGCGAAAGGAGCAATCGAAAGTTTGTCGTATCGAGTTTATGAACTTGATGTGATGTTATTCAAGTGCGCAATGTGCATCTTCTTTAATTTGAGTTTAAGATTAACTTAATCTTCTCATATATGGTCGATGTAAGGGATGCTCAAATGCTCTTTATTTCACTAAACATATGTCTAAGAGATTAGCAAAGTAGGGTTTAATGGATTTCAATTGTGCAACTAATTGTTTCAAAGATTTGAACTTTATATTGGGTCATGTAAAAAGACTGTGGTTTTTTGCCACTAGATGGTGTTGTTGACCATAGATCTGGCAAAACTAATCTGATTTTGTCAAACAAACACGTGTTTAAAAGGCGACATTTCAGGCTACATTTTTTTGGATGACAACTGTGTAATTCGAAAATAACTAAGTATATACTTCACTTAATACAAAATTTTACGAGTAAGGAAACTAGCTGCTGGGCCTTCGACTCGCGATTAATAACATCTTTGGATGATGGAGTTTGTAAGGGAATCAAAGATCAGAAAGGGCATGTGGATGGTCTGATCCATTGAGAAGGTGTTGATGGGTAAAAAATGTTTGGCGCTGATGAGAATAAAGGTGTGTGATGGGTAGTGATGGCACGATTATTCGATTAATTTCTTTCAAATACCGATTTAATTGTATCGATAATTCCATTTCGATTAATCGACAAGATAATCGATTAATTCTAAAATAATCGACACCACTGTGTAATGATAATGAGTTTGATGTATAAGAATTTGGCCCACAAACGAAGAAGAAAGGACAATGAGTTAGAACAACCTCTAGACAAACTAAGCTTCTTACTCAGTGCTTCAGTCCTCGAGTTGCATCGTAATGTGGTCAAAGTTAGGGAAGAAATGAAACCCAAGCTATATTTTCACTCCAATAAGTATTGCTTTTCAGTTGGGGCTTTCGTCTCAACGGAACTGTTTTTTTCCAAAGCGGGTGCAATCCGTTCGGGAAAACGTAACAGATGAACTACTAAGCGCGTTTCAAAGCTTTTATTTTTAAATTCAATATTAAACAAATAATAGTATATTTTAATAAATGCCCCGTTTATTTTCATAATTAATCAATCATAATCAATTGCTTTAGCATCTGGTACTCAGTTAAAAATTTATTTTTTATAGTTTCATGATAATTTACAATTTTAGCCAAATACATCGAATCGGTGAATTTTGTTGCATTCGTAAACAACTTACTGGTGTAAGACCTTCATTTTTGGATCATCAATTAATCGGTTAATCGATTAATTTGTCGCGATTAATTGCATTTAAATCGTTTCCTTTCAATTAATCATATGATCAAATAATCGATTAATAATTTTTTTTTTTTGCAATCACTAGTGATGGGGTAATGCTGATTTGCCCGGCTACCATGTCTGCGTATTCGTTTTCGCATATACGTCTTTGGCTGGGAGCCCAGAGGATGGTGATTAAAGATATTTTCCTATTTTTTATTAAAATTTTCATAATAAGAAATCTTTCAAAATAATAAAACTTAAATTTTTAAATTTTTGTTTTTACTAAAAAAATATAAATTTCATTTAAGTAAAACAAAGAAACTAAAATCCACAATAAGAAGCATGAGAATCCTGCAAAATATTTCAAATATTTGAAACACTTTACTTTAATATAATTCGCAATGATATTTTACTGCAAAAAATGTTAGGCACACGCAGTGCTTTTCAGGATTCCATAAGCAATGAATACCTAAACGAGACGAGGCAAACGTACTGAGTTTAATTCTCTTTTCTTTTCTTTGCATAAGTCGCTCCCTAAATTATTTATAAAAATTCATATCATTTTTATTTTGTTTCGTGTCCTTCAACGCCATTTTTGTATACAAAAATGTTAAAAGAGACAGTAGGGAATGAGATGGATAAAGGATGAGGAGAGGTTAGAAAAGAAAATTTAATATTTTTAAATTTTAATAATAAGGTTTCTTTCTGGATTTTCTGTATTTTGTATTCTTATTGTTATGAGTATTTGTATTTGTTATGTAATATGATATTATATTGTGTTCGGTTACGATTCTGATTCTGATTCTTAAGATTTTAAGATGGCCAACTGAGAAGGTTACGTAAGTAGGTTCGTTTGTTGTTTGGTTGTCTTCTAAGAGAACTTGGAGATGGAGTTGGAAGGTGCAGCAACACAGCATGCTTGCTGACTTTTGTTAATGGTGCGCGTTTGTAAGGAAGGCTTTGAAGGAACCAAGAAGAAAACATTTAGTTGTGTTTTTGTCTTTGTCATTTTCTTATTGTTTCCTGCTTTAGTTTGGTTTGGTTTGATTTGGTTTGGCTTAGCTTTGTTTCTTCTCTCGTTTTGTTTCATTTCATTGTTTGCCTGTCTGTCTTTTTTGTTTGTTATGAAATATCAAAATGACAATTTACATTTGCTCCATTCAGTGTTATTAGAGTTTGTGGCCATGCTTTGTTGCTACCTCGATGACGATGATGATGATAATGTGGAACTGAATGACAAAGTCGCCTTTTGTTTAGAATAGACGCTTGCCTTTATTTGGCTGGCCTCCTTCTGGCTGTGTGCAATGCAAATATGTACACGACATCACCACAGCTTTAGGAAAGATACCAAAATACCAAGACACAAAGGCACTCACTCACTCTCTTTCTCTCACTGACTCAAATGCAATTCGCGACTTGTGAATGTTTTTAGATTTTACCATCATCATTTGTTTTCATATCATTTCATTTCATATTATTGTAGATATTACATGGAACGGAAGATCTTCCAGCATTTGCTTGAGTTGAAGTCACTGCAAATACGTTCGAACAAGTTAAATGAGGCCGTGCTGGTGAAGCGTGCGGTCGATGACTACCACAAGTCATGCCTGACGTTGGGTGGAGAGACGGGTACACGACTGCGTCGGTATAACTTTAGTGAATACACGTTCAAGAATTTCGAGCTCTTCCTCTATGAGACACTCAAAGGGTTGCAGAAGCCGGGCACATATAACTTTCAGAATATCAATGAAGTTTACGAGGAGGTATGTACTATGTTATAAGAGTTGGGTATCTAAACATCAATGTTTTGTGCTCGATTGATTCTATTTGAGTTTATTGAATACTCACATGTATGCCGAATGTAATGTTGCTTTTTACATACTTTCTTACAGGCGGAAAGACGCCTGAGCCCTGATTACAATGCATATGAGAAGGCATTGCAATGCACAACAAAGACGCATCGGTGCCTGCATGCTGCTCACGCTTATACTGGAATACCATGTGCTGCCTATAGTAAGTATTTGTACAATAAAATACAATAGCAACCACATAAGATTAGGTTTGATTTAAATTGGGTTCATCAAATTCATTTTAAAACTATTTACCTTCATTCAAAAGAAGAAAGTGAACAAAGTCACATAATTGCTTTTAGTCCAAGAGACTTGATCTATTCAATAGTGTAATGAAGTGGAGAGTGGATACTGGTTTACCAAGTGACAACAATTTATAAATTCTAAACCTTTAGTTTGCCACTAAAACAAGCTCATTTAGCTAGTTCCCTTTAAGTCTTTCATAGTCATAGTTGAAGTCCGTGTGAAAAGTAGCGCCTTTTAAAAACAGAAAATCTCCATAAAAAAGAAACTACTTAACTTAGTCAGCATCATCATCATCACTATCACCATCACCAAATATCTCTTTCTTTCTATACTTTTAACACAGTTTTCTGCCCTTTTTTTGTTGCTGTCAACTCTCATTATAAGTTTATTCATGCACAACGACGACTATGACGACGATGACGATGGCGACCTGCTTTAGTTCCCAGTTTGCGGAGTTGCTGCCGCTGCTTAATCTGGTCGCAGCATAAAAAATAAATCCTAATTACGAGTTCATTCATTCAACTCCAAGTGTTGACGCTTAGAATGACTTGTTATTTTCTTTAATTTTTTATTTCTTTCAAACTTCTTTTTGTTTTCTTTTTTTTATTGCATTCATTTATTTTTCTTTTTTTCTTCTATTATTCCCTTAGAGCTACTCTTCCTTTTATCCTTCGTGGACTTTTCAAAGGCGCAAAAAAGTTGAGAAAATTAAAAAATAATACTAAATTTTATTACATTTTTTCCCTCAATTTTTTTCGTATTCCTACTCTTTTCCTACTCATTTGCTTTTTAAGCTTCTTTTTGTACAATTTTCCTTCTTCAATGTGTTGACGTTACTTCTTACGCTATAGTACTTCTGGTCGGTCAAAGGATGTTAGCTTAGCTTATGCCAAATTAAAAACGCATTCATTTGTATTACGCTTTTGGCCACCTTTTGCCTTTCCTTTTGCTTATTCATTCGGAATTTCAGTTGTTTTGTTGTTGTTCTTATTGTTGTTTTATATTCCGAAGCCATCTTTAGTACTTAACTAAGTTAGTCCACACTAATCCGGCATGAAAACTCGCTTAATCCTTCTAAATGGATTTTGAACAAGTTGTTGCAACACAATAAGAAATAAATGAACTTCGCCTGGTACTAGACATCATCATCATCATCATTGGACGATTCCTTTTTGTTTTGCGTCTTAATGCGTCACTCCAAAAGAAAGGAAAATAAAGTTTGGGTTAAATGAAAATAATAAATCGGTTTTCCTAGGTTTCTTTACCAAAATATTAAGTAACTTCAAGGAATGAAGAATACCATAAGATATTCGGTGTCAGTGAATCGCTTACAAAGAAATCAAAGTTTGTTATAAAATAGCAAAGTGATTCAAGTCCATACTTCGTTCTTGTGTCGCACATACAAAATTTTAAGTTAGTTTCGTGTGAATTGGATTGAAAGCAGTCAGGGAGAGATGGCATGACATGGAATGCAATTTCGTAATGTGTCGCTCGAAGCAGCGTGACAACTTCATTTAGAACCGCAACAGCAACTGCAACATTCCAACAGATCCACGCACTCATCGTTGGTACGTGATGCTTTACAGTCGAATGCAGACAGTCAAACTGAAAGACAAGCAGACTACCGACAGTCAGATAGACCGAACCGACAAATACGAATAGTACTTCCTTATGAAGTTGGCATTTCTTATTGGCCCTAAGTGCAATACTGCAAGCAATGCATCAGACACAATGCAATTCATTTGTGCAGCCAAAACAAATGCTTGAGCTTTTTGCAACATGCACGCGAACATTTTTCGTGTGAATGCAATTTATTTTTTATTTTTCTCTCTTTACTTTACTCAATTTATTTCTTTCTTTCTTATATCGTCGTTGGTGTCTGTCTTTGCACTATAGTTTTTTCCTTGAAGGCGTGTGTGTATTATTTTTTGTTGGAGTGTAATTACTTAAGAACAAAGATTTATAGAGAGAAAAAGGCAAAAGAATATGCTTTCAGTTGTTAAGTCATGACGACAATGACAAAAGCGATTTACTTGAAAGGATGAAGAGTGTTGAGTGAGTTAAAAGTGTAATAGATCGATAGATACTTTGTATATGTATAGTGAATTAAAATTGATTTATATTAATATCTTTGTATACTAATATTTTCCATTTGTCTTTATATTTTCCAGTTCCCATGATGAATCATCATACAATGCCAAAATTTGGTTTTGGTCCATATAAAAAAACAACTGTTAGCAGTTTCTATTTACCAAAGATACTCACAAGTGGTGGCTGCGGTGCCGGTGGTTTAAGTCATGCTGGTGGTGCCGGTTGTGGTGGCAAAGTGGCCCTTGAATTATCACATGGTAAAAGTAAACAACTTATATCACTGCCATCGGAAAAATTGGATAGCAATAAGCGTTATTATGTTACATTTACGGTTAAGGAATCAGCTGCAGCTGCCGCAGCATCTGCAGCAGCAGATGCTCATAAACAGCAGCAGCAACAAAAGGATCAACAGCAACAACAAAAGAGTTCTGATGCTACAATGGGAGCAAGTAGCAAATAGTTAAAACAAAAGGAATGAAATATTTGCCTTAAAAAACAAAAAAGGAGTAGATTATAAATGTTGTTATTGCTCAAAAACAAAAAAAAAATCATCTCTATAAATGTTATGTAAGTACACACATACACACTTTATTTTCATTTCTTATTTATTTTTTATGTATATTTTTTAGTAATTTTATTTATATATTTTTTACATTTATTTTTATACGTTTATGCATTTGTTTTTGTATATCATTTTTGCCCTTTTTTACTATTATTTTTTTTTTTTAACTGCTACTGAGAATCTCTAGAACAGATGATAATGGATGATGATGTTCGCTATGCTGTCAGTTAAAGTTGTCAGGTTGTCTGAATATCTTAAATTATATTTATTCAGCCACTTGTTTTTTGTCATCTTTTACTACTCTACTCTACTCTTTTCATGCATCTCTTGTGCTCTTCTCCTCCCTCATCTTATCTTTATAACTTATTGTGTATCTACTGCTGATGCTGGTGGTACTGCTACTGCTGCTGTTGATGACTGTCTGTCTGTCTGTGTTTCTTTCTGTTGCTAGTACCAGCACACCCCCTCCATGTTTATCTACTATCTTTGATTTTTACTTGGTTTTTCTCTTTTATTTTTATGAAGCTGTTGCTGTTTTTATTTCACTTTTTTTTCATTATCATTTCTTTTCTACTACTGCTAATGCCACAGATAAGCGATGTTATTAACGCTCGGATTACTTTAAGAGCGACTCAGACTCGACAATCAGCGAATGAAAAACAAACAAACACAAATAACAGCAACATGATGGAAGCTTAAACAAAAAAGAATTTTAAATGAAAAAAGAAAATAGTGAAAAATTGTAAAGCGTTGCAAGCTTTTACTTGTATTCTTCTCCTTGTTTTTTTTTTGGTGGGAAAATCTGTTGCTGTTGTCATTGTTGTTGCTTCAGTGAATGTCGCTGCTACTGCTGCTGCTTAATTTTTGTATCTTAGTCACTTACAATGAATGAATAATGTTGTACATTTCTTTGGCATTTCAACTATTCCCTCATACTGACTGTTTGAATGACTATGTATCTTCCTTTACCCATCATCCCAGTGTCAGTGTTTAAGTTCACTTAGTTTTGGTGTGTTGTTTGTTTGTTCTTTTGTTTTCGCCCTTTTGTTTATTATTGTATTTTATTTTATTGTGTTTTTTTTTTTTTTTTGTTCTTTGTTTTCTTCTTGCATTTATTCATATCATTTCATTGTTGCTGCTACTGATGTTGCTGCAACTGCCATTGCCACATTCATTGTACTACTTACAACATTGCAATGCTGCTGCAAGTGCATTGTAAATTGAAAATAATTGCATTTTGAATGAATTGAAGTGAAGCGATGCAAAACGAAGCGGAGAATAAATCATAATGAAATGCAAGGAAATTAAAAAAAAAAAAAAGGAAAAAAAGAATTTGTTGTTGTATTTAAAATGAAAATGAAAAAAAATAATATTAATAATTAACTTAAGTTAATTAATTAAATAATTAATTGTGTAAATGTAGTTAGTTCTATTAAAAAGAAAAAAAAAAAAAGTTTTAAATTAAATGTGAAAAAATGTTTGGACATCAGAAATGGAAATGAAATTATGAATGTTAATTAAAAATATGACAATTCTTGGGAAATTATTAAAATATATAAATTACAATATGTTAGGTGCTTTAATGCCTAAAGTTATGCATGCAATTTGTTTTTATATTTGATTTTTTTCAGATTTTTGTCATTATCTTGTCATAGTTGATACAAAAAATACAATACAATATTGTGGAATGAATTTCTGGGTATTCATGAACTTACCTGGTGATTAAATCACAACATAATCCAATAATAGTTTAATCATGAATCAATTTCAATCTCTTACTCTTTCAATCAGAATAAATCTTGTTGTATTCCACCCATAGAAATTCATGGTTTTATCTTTTAAATAAAATTATGTTTGAACATCATCATGCTCATTGAATTAGTTCCAGAGCAAATTTACAAAAGATTTTATAGCTAGTAAAACTGACAATGAATGTTTAGACTAACATGTCTTTCATTTTATATCTACTCATCTATCTATCTATCTATCTATCTGTGTGTTTGTCTATCTATCTTTTTCCATAGTTAAGTATGATAGTAGCTATACACAATTCTAGTTTATTTTATTGTTATTATGGCAATCGATGTCATTCTCATCATTGCCATATTCAACAACCTCGATATCTTCGACATTCACAACATCATCGACAATAGTCATCGTTGTTATTTCCAACTGATCGCAATAATTGCACTACTCAAATGTTGTTGCAATTGTATTATAGTAGTAGTAGTAGTAGTCATTGTCGTGGTTCTCATCCTTGTTGTTGCATTTTGTACTTCACTTTGGTATTGCTATTACTATTGCTTCTGGTTGTCATTGCCAGGACATTGAGACAGCGAAAGTGCCGTGTTAATTGAATTCGAAGCAGCAATTGCGGTTTGAATTTATTTTTATTGACTATCGAAGTGAAACTGAAGTATTTTATTGATTGAAGGATTGAAATAAAGTAAGGACATCAACACTACTACTATGATGATGATGATGATGACTAACTGAATTAAACATGAATGTTTATTGGCCACTTTCAATTGAAGGTTTTGAATATTGAATTTTTTTTATGCAATTTATTCAACAATATTTAATGGAAAATCTTTCATCAACAAAGGGTGAAGAAGATTATACAACTTTATTTGGTCTTAAGAACTTAAATCAAAGTGAAATATTAAGTTCAGTTCTTTTTTAACTCAAAAGAACTTAAGAACTTAAGTACTTTTATAATCCTGTTTCTTTTTGAATAATGATGATTAATTTTGAGAAGAAATAAACAGACATTTGTATTATTATTATTATTATTTTATGATTTATTTTTTTTCATGTATTCATATAGAAGATTTTGTATAATTTTAATTATATAATTTTATAGTCATCGACAGACACACAACGAAACCCCAGCAAACCAATTAAGTTCGGTCACATCGATTTTTATTTATTTTTTTTTTTTTGTTTTTTTGCTTATTAACATTAATATTATTGTTATTATTATTATGTAATATTTATTATTAAGATTAGTATTACTATTAACACACTCATTAGTTTTACTTATGTTGCTTGATACAGACTACAATTATTATTTAATATTTTTATTATTATTATTTTTCATTTTAATCCTTAACGAACTAATTCTCACTTAAAATAATCAGTTTTGTGTACAACTAATTTTATATAATTAATTTATGAAATAATTTCTTATAGTTTTTTGTTTAAATTACATTTTGGTATATTTTACTAGGTTTTTTTTTGTTTGTTTAATACAATACTTGCAATGGTTTTGGTTTTTTATTTTCTTTTCTGGTTTTATTTTTTAAAATTAACATTTACAATTTTGTTACCCTTCACATCACATCACTCATTGTACAAGACATTTCTGGCATCAATATACTTATGAAATTGATTGATATTTTAAAGGCAATATGATATTTCAAGCAGTTCACATACTTGGGTATAAACTTAATACAGAAAATTGATACGAATTTGTATATATTGGTATGCAAATCCAAATGTTACAAGAAGTTACATCTTATTAAGTAAAAGACATAAATATGAATCTATCAGTACCATGATGAAATTAAAGACAAACTTCCATAACTTGAACTTCTATAATTCGTTTTATCTATACCTCGAACTAAATCGAGTTGCAGTAACGTTTACAGTGAAAGTTTTTTACAATTTTTCTTCCAAAACTCTAATATCGAACAAAAAAATTGACACGTATATTCTTATGTTGAATGTTCTTGGCAAATGACCGATTATCAAGAATATTTTTATCGTAAAAGCATGGAATAAAAATGTCGAGAGACATGCAATAGCAAATTGCTTCAATATTCTTTTGAACATAAGACAAAGAACTTGACTAATAGACTAGATAAACATCGAAATTTAATGGAAACTGATTAAGAATCATGTAAAAGATTAAATCCTAATAAAACTAACTTTTACTGCTACTCTTGGGGATTTTATTTTGGACAGAGAGATTTTTACAGCATGCTTTCCAATTGATGACGATTGAACATTATTGCTAGCTAGTGAGCAAGTAAGTTCAACTGTAAGTGCCGTGAAGGATGAAACTGGTTTGAAGGCTGTTGTCGAGCATGCCCAAAACCAGCGAATTGGGGTGATTCTCCAGTCTATTTGCATGTAGCACACTGTACCATTATATTTCTTCTTTGACCAGTGGCACTTGAAGGTCTCTGTGCAGCACCGAATTACGTACAAAGAACGGATCACTCCTCAGGAGCACAACCCGATTGATTTATATGTTAGAATTAGCTGCTGTACCCCATAATTGGATGCTGTATGTCCATATTGGTATAATTATTGTCTTATAAAATAAGACTTACTTACGCAAGCTGAGCTGGGACTCATGTTCCACCTAACTAGCCAAAAATCAATAATATCAAGCTGTCGCTGCAGCAAACACGAAGCGTGGTGGGGATCCGATGCAGATGCTAGAAACGCTGTATCGTTTGCGTATGTTGCAACCAGCAAGTGTTCATCACCGTGAACCGGAAGATCTGCCGTATAGAGTGTGTACAGTGTAGAACCCAATACTCTACAATGCCACTATGCGCATTATGCCGGAACTAGCATCATTGTGTCATGCGTCGAAGGTTCTATCTTCTAGGTAAGTCTTTAGAAAAAGGTGACATTAAATAAATAAAAAAGTTTGTTAAAATTCAATAATTGTACTACTTTTCTAATATATGGTGATTCGAATGTTTTTCATGTCCTTTGATGTGAAGAGTATTGAATCTTTGGTCGAACCAAAGATAATAAACATATTTGTTTTTTGTAGTATTTGGTGATGATGCTGCTATAAATCAATGAAAATTTGTATCTTCTTTTATTAACTATATTACTAAAAAAATTTATTTATTTAAAAAAAAAATATAAGATTTTTTATATTTCTATGTTGAGTTTAACTGAATTTTTGGTTTACTTTTGATTTCGTGTCCTTATATGTAAGGCATCATTTTGTTGTTTTATTTATTATAATATACGTTTTTTTAATTTATTTTTTAATTATTAAATGTTTTATGAATACCAAGAATTTTCGGCAGAATATTTTAGTTTGATATTGAGTTTACTATTTTTTGCTTAAATTTTTTATTAAGATTACCAAATCATTTTTATACACTTCACAACACTGGTAACACTGATGTAATTTATATATACACAATCTGATTAATTTCATTTAATGTATTTTATGTTTGATTTTTTTTTTTTTTTTTGGTATTTATTTTATTATGATGATCATTATTACACTGAAAGAAAGTTCTATTGAGTTCTAGAGATCTTAAAATTTGTTAATACAATTAGTTTTTATTGTTCTTATATGAAGGTCATTCATTGTGGTTGACTAATAAGTAGATTACAGTAGTATGTAGCTTAATTTGATTTTCTTTCTTTTAATTTTTTTGTATATAAAATGATTTTGCAATTTTTTTTTTTGTTTGTCTTCATTTAAATTTATGCCCTTTTGACTTTTGGTTGTTGCTGTGTTATTTATTTCCTTATTTTGAAATGATAATACAAAAAGTAAAGTTGTACTTTTATGAAAAATGAAATTTTATTTCATATGCATATTTGTTGTTTTATTCTGTTACTACAATATTATGTAGTATCTTAGTATCTTAAAATATAATAATATTTAGCTAAATTTTGACCATTTTTACAATTTTTTATTTTATGTATATGTTTTTATTTTATATATTGTATTAAAGAGGGGCATTCCATAAGTAACTGACATGACATTAAAGAATGGGAGATTTTATACAAGTTAAAAGTATCAAGATTCTCTTTAAATCAAATGCAAGTTCTTTGTTTTAATATACTTCAAGCTACTGTAAATGATCCATTGACGCTTTATCTGGATGGAGCAAGACGGACGTTTTACAGTGATAGTATCTTTGAATAATAGATTCTTATCAGGGTTGTTATGTTAGAAACTCAGTTATGTATATTACAATTTGTAAGAAAGATTAGATTGGGATTTTTGATGATAGAAATAAAGAATAGAATATATATCATACGTTTTATTGTAAAATTTTCTTTTTTTTTTGTTTAATCTCCGTCGTCCTTGTCACCGTCGCTTCCGCTTTCATCAAAAATTCCGCTGAATCGCCTTGACTTGTCTAGTGTGTAGTTAATAAAAGATAAAGTTGGTTAATTGCCACCAACCATTGACAAACGATTTGCTAAGCCAATTCTTCTGAAGTTTTTTTCTGTGCAGATTTAACTTGTTGCATTGTTCAATGATTGACATCTAGCACCTATGTTTCGCATATTGTATGCATTGTCGGTCAAAACAGCATAAACTTTGGCGCCATAGCGTTCTTTCGCCAACGCAATCGATTTTTCTACGTCATTATTTGTGTATGCCATAAACTGTACCTTTTTGAAAGTTTGGAAGTTTACATGCATAAGGTTTCCGATAGTAGTGTTTCATACGTATATTATGTCTTACAAAACATGTAATTTTAACAACCCAGATTCTTATAAATTTGTTTAGTGTGTTTAATGAGTGCTTAATCATAACCTTCTTTGGTTGGAGGTGGTCGACTGAATTATCTGCTTGAACTTTGCATGATGAATAGTCTTCCATCAGTTAACATTTTGAGAAAGTAATTGCAATCAAGAGATTGAGACTCTAATGAGGCAGTTACTTATGGAAATCCCCTCATCTTTTATTATTTTCTCTTAATTTTTTTGATCATACACTCATACACTTGCTTTTCTTAAATATAAAAAATTCTATTTTCTTATTAAATTTTTTTTTTTTTTTTTTTTTTTCGGTTTACCATATTGTTTTTTCTTCTTTATTTTTAATTACACCAAAAATTTTATATCTAATTTTTTAAATTTTTTTTTTAAATTTATTTTTATTAAAAATATTTTAATTAAATTAGATTGAATTAAATTTACGCTTAATGACTTTATACAATTAAGATTTAAGATAAAAAAATAATAGAAAATGAAAGGAAATTTACTTCAGCGTTGGATCCAGAGTCGTAAATTCCAATTCGCCGCGCGGCAGTATAAGATCAGGGTCTGCAATATATACTTTGGTTGCATATAAAACAAAATCAACAAATGTAACATGGGGAAATAACAATAAAATACGATGAAGTCGTCATCGTACATTGTTATTATGGAAATGAGTGTGAGAAAGAGTGTGTAAAGAAAGTGTATGAAATTAAAAATATTGTGTGGGTATTGTGTGTGCGTGATTTATGAAGCATGAAATGAAATTAAATTAAAAGAAAAATGTTAAAAAATTAAATAAAAACAATAGAATTTTCACTGATTAGTTTGTTGTTTTTCCATTTAATTTTGTAATAAGTATAATATTAGAATTATTATTTTGTTTATAAATTAATTAATTGTTTTTACTAACACAGGCAAAAGCATATTTACAAGACCAGCGCATAAAATATAAATAGTTTTTCATTAAGAAATGTGAGACATAATTATTTGTATATTTTTACATTTAAGAAAAATACAATGAATAACAGAAAAATAATGATGAATTTTATCCCGATTATTACACATATAAGCATACCATAAGTTCTTTTCTGTTAAGAAAATTCAATGTCATTTGTTGTAAAAAAAAAATTAACATTTACGAAGTGTCCCTGACTCTTTGACATTCATTTTCTTGTTGGTTGGTTGGTTGTGGTGGAAAAACTTAAACTAAAGGGAAAATGTCATAATCAGACAAAACCATTTGAGTTCAGAAACAATCAACGTCCACCATCATCAGCCTATCTATTGTCATATGCCACCTTCTCATTATCATTTCTAACATCATAATCATAAGTGTCTAACAGTCTCTGACTGTCCTTTGTTTTAATAACTTGCTCAAAGACTTCCTGTGCTTGTGCTTGTTCTTGTATCATCATCATCATTATCATTTGTGTTTCACTGTCTCTGTGTATATGTGAATTTGTTTAAGTATTATTATCTTTTATGTCTGTCGCTCTTAATAGAAAGGAGGATCTGCATTTGACTGGCAAATGGCAATGCCTATGGATTTTCTTTACACACTTTTACTCTTTTCACTTTCATTACAAGGAAGACAGAACACATTACAAAAGGAAAACAATGTCGAATGTTGCAAAATAATACTATCCTGTACGTATAGCACACGCACAGGACAATCCGCTTTTCTTTTCACTTTGTGAGGTTATTGTGTCTGAGTGAATGCGTGAAATGAATGACGTCAGTTTCAAACGCCAGTTGTCACACGTCGAAGAATGTTTTTCCTGTTTTTCTTGTTTTCCTGAAATGTTGTTGTTCTTCTTATTATTATTATTCAACCAACTGACAGACGACATTCCAAGACGACATTGTTGCAAAAATAAATTGCACAAAAACATTTGTGTACGCGCGTTTTAGTAGCAAATAAAACGAAATGTAGCACAACAAACCTTTAACGATTTCCTTTTGTCATCATCCTTTAACTGCCAAGGATCTTCTGCTTTTGAGTTGAGTTCAGTTTAAGTAAAGTTCACACCACTTCATGAATATAAAAAATAATGTGTGTGTGTATGTTGCTTTAAATTATTTAGTATAAACCAAGTGACTTCAATGAGAAGAGTTGCAATGAGCTGATTTCAGTTCAGTTCAGTTCAGTTGAGTTGAGAGTTTATCTGTTCTTAGTTTGACCTAAATTTTGGCTTCTGATTTTCTTTTACTTTTTAGCTGAATTTTGTTATCTAAAACTCAAAGTGACTAGTAATTGAAGAGCAGAGCAAAGCATACCCATCCTTATTTTCTTTTCTTCCTATCCATCTTTAATTCACATTTGATGTTTCACCAGCAACAAACAAACAAACATAAATAACTAGAATTCCCCAAACCAACGTAAACCAACTCATCTCAACACAAACCAAACCAACCCAAAGCAAACATCATTTTCGAGTATCTGAGTGAACGAATAGAAGTGAGTTTGTGCTTGTGTGTGTTTGGGAGTGTTTGTTTTTTGAGTTTTACTTAACTTTGTCTAATTACAAGTGCTGCTACTTAGCCAAGCATCAACAATGTAGTAAGTCTTCTTTCTCTAAAGAGCAAAAATGCAAACGCAAGCTTTACGAAGAACAAGAAAAAGAAGGAGTGAGCCTCTGTGCCTAGAATAGGCAAAACAAATAACAAAATGAACAGATGTAAAGAGGCAAAGACCCCAAAAGAGATAAAGGCATGGTGGTAAAGTGAAATAAATGACAAAACACATAAAATGTTTAGAAAAAGACTTAAATAAATAAAAAAGGAGAAAAAGAAAGGTTGAAATAAAACAAAATAAAATAAATCAGACAAAAGCTTCATCTCAAAAGAAAAACAACAAAACGAAAGTCTTTTCGAGCTCCATCTTTTTATGTCAATTTACATGAGCAGGCGAGTGTATAAGGTTTTCTTTTTCTTCTATCTGCAATTAAAAATGGCAACTAGTGACATAACAACAACAACAACAACAAAAAAGTAACCTCACCTCAACTCAACACATAGATACGAGCATAAACACTTAGGCTCAGCGGGCTCTTATGAATTGCATATTACATAAAGAAATAGAAGTACTAGAAGTAGTGTAGTAGAGACTATGCTTTGTGTCTCTATGAAAACACTGAACTGTCTACGTGTGTGTGTGTAATAGTATATAAATTTATGTAGCTTCTTTCGTTGAGCAACTTGTTGTTCAGTCTGTCACTCTGTGTATCTTTTGATGAGTACTTCAAAGTTCCCTAAAGAGTTAACTAATACTAGAACGAGATCCTGCTGTTGCTACTACAACAAAATTATGGTTGTTGTTGTTACTGTCTTACTGTTGTTATCTTGTTGCTTTTGTTATTGTTGTAGTTGTTGTTTGAGTATCTGTATCTAATATGTTACTTGCTTCTAGTGACTGTCAAACGTACTAGTAAACAAATGAAGAATGTCATTATACTTTGTAGTAGTGTTGGGTGTTGTGTGATGAGTGTTGAGTGCTGCTGAGTGTTGAGAAATAACTAAAGCTAAGTAATTTGCACTCATTTTTTCCTTGTGGCATATTACATCACACACACACATACATCTAAACAGAGATGTAATAATAATGATGATGATGATTTTGTAAATGTGAATGAGAAAAAGGTGACATTATATAGACACGTAGATAGGAGGCTAAGTAAAAAGTTTGCTTGAAGACAACGCCAACAACACCAACAAAAACATTTAAGTGGTAAATAATTGCGCAATTTTTTGTTAAAGTCCTCAACGCAAATAAAAAAAGATACAAGATTAAATAAAGTTCACGTACTTTAACTTAGTACGATGATAGTGTTGAATATTAACCAAAGGCCATTTGCATTCTATGTAAATTACAAAAACTAGTTAAGTTATGAAAATGTGATAGAGTTATGAATTGATTTTTAAGTTTTTTTTTTTTTTGTTTTGTATACAAGTCATCAAGATTGATTCTTCTGAAGAAGAACTGCCGTTCTTTTGACTAGCATCAAGCAATCCCAAATCATTTTCGATTTGAACTCGAAAGAATGAATATGTGCTTGTGGAACACTTTTATTCTTCTCTGAGGCATATTTCTATTGCATGGATTTCTGCCCGGAACATTTAGTTCACTTGACCTATGCTGTTATACGTTTTTTAGGTTTTTCACCGTAGAGACCTGCTCCAATGCCAGTCCTGTATACCACACATGGGAGTTACGGATAGGCTTTAGTCATATTTGTTCCCATCTCTGTCTGTCTGGAAAACTAACAACAAAATTTTGTTGAAAATTGAATAAAGACAGACAGAAAATATAAATATACATTGTATATAAAGAGAGTTTATGAATACAATGAAAGATCACTAAATATTTTGAATCAATTCTTCATCTATGAAAATTCACATAGAAGTCAATAATAACTGCCAAGTAGCGAAATAGTATAGAATTTAAATAGTCCAACCAGTGTGATTACCATATTATTCAATTAGAATTGATTGACAATAAAAACTATAAAAGTTTTATGCAAAATACATATAATCAAAATATTGGATGCTGCGGAAACAGACACCTTTCATCATTTTAATTATTATCATTTAGTAATTGTATTTATTTTGGAATTGAATAATTTTACTCTCTTAATCAACTGCCAGTTATTGCAAAACAATAAATTTTAATTTCAACTATGCTAATCTATGATGATGATGATGATGGTCTCTTTCGGCTAAGTTAATGTCAAATATTTTGATTATTTTGCTGACATTACTCGGTGTTTTTTGCTGTCCAACAGACTGACAGTCTGTTTAACTTTTGTCATAGAACATTTTCTATTTTTATAAAATAGAATAGAGGAGTAAACGCGCACAACCATTTTGAAATTAAACAGACATTTTCATAATATTTACATATGTTCATACAGTTGTGTGGGTATTATTGTTTATGTTTATTTTTGTCCTTTGTTATAATTTTTGTATTTTAATTTAGTTCATTCGAAATAATTAAAATTTATACAAATTCAAATATAAGCAAGCGAGCAAGCGAGCGAGTGAGTACGTAAGCAAACTCTAGAAACAGAGTCTGTGAATAAAATATAGTAAACAAGGATCGAGCATATTTTATTATTTATTTTATTGTTTGTCTGCCGGCCTGACTGTCTGAATTGCTATGTGAATATGAATGCTGCATAAATTTAGGAGTTTTGTATGCTACACTTTTTCACATTCATACTGGACATGTCTTTGTTTGCATTAAAAATTCAGGCAGGACTTTGTGTTTTGTCTGCCTATTGCACGCACTCACTACGTCCAATCTCATACCCATAGTTCTGTGTTCCTTTTAATAGAGCAAAAATGACAATTGCAAGCATTTAACATTTGCTGCTGCACTCATTTTTATTGTTATTGTTTAGTTGCAATTGTTCTCTTGTCACTATCATCATCATCATCACCATAGTCAACACTATGACATCATGTTGTTGTCTTCCGTTTTATTGTTTGTTTTCTTATATAATAGTAATTGAATTATTTTGTTGAGTTGTTTTGCAAAGCATAAAAAGAAACCCGAAATAAAATCCTTAAACTATTCCACATTTTTCCTGTTCTGTTTCTGGTTCTGGTCTGATATGGTCAGTAAAAACAAGAAAGAGATTAGCCAGAAGCATAACAACTTAAAAATAATATGTTTAAAGTCAAAAATCAAGAATAACAATATCAATAAGAGTAGCATCAGAGTTTTAAAGTGTTGGAAATGGATGATTATAAAATCACTACGTCATAATACTGTGAAATGATAAATGCGGAGAATGAATAACCCAATCATTTTTATTTGTGAATTAATGAAACACCAAAAATATCAAAACGCAACAATCACAAATCATAAGATAAAATTTCGATAGAAAAAAAGGAAGAGTTAAAACTAAATAAATTAATTTTTATTTTTTAAATAATTTAAAAATGGTTGAATTGCACATACAAGAAAACGCGCGACAAAAATAAAGCGGAATATGATAAAGAAGAATTTTTATTTAAAAAAAAAAACACAAAGAGAATAAATCTTACAAAAAATAATACAAAATTATCGAAAAGAAACAAATAATAATAACAGAGACACTTGATATCAATGCGTTCGCTGATGAAATGAAAAGGAATCAAACACCACCCCTATAAACAAAAAAAAAAATAATTAAAAATAAAAAGTGAGTAAAGATCGAAACAAAATTTCACATGAAAATTTAATGATTTTTACAATAATTTATTGCAGAGATCAGACTTGTATAAAATAATATTTCTAATGCAGACACTCTCTTGAATTAAAAACCAATCATATTATATTATATTAAAATAAAATAAGAAAAAAAAGTTCATCAATAGTCGAAAGAAGAAAGCTGATAGCGAACGAGAATATTGATTAAAAACATATTGATAATTTTTGTGAGAAAAAAAAAACACTAAAAAAAAGTTATTACAATTCAGAGACTCAAAAGGCAGTTATCCATTTTGGATATAGAAACCCAAACAAAATAATTCAACAAAATGAAATGAAAAGTCAGAAAAGTACATAATGAAAATGAAAAAGAAGTGCAACAAATAGAAAATAACAACAGAAGCCTCGAAAACGAGAATTTTAAATTAAAACAAAAATAATAAAAATGAGAATTAAATGAGAGAACTTAACGTTATTCCCAAAAATATGTGTCAGTTGTGTTGTATTTATAAATGATTTTTTTAAATTTTATGCGCCACATCAAACATATTTAATTCTATAAATATTTTCTATAAAAATATTGGAATACACAATGCGAATATTTGTAACCTGATTATTTACAATTGAAAATCTCTATTAATTTCGACACTGAACATATCGTGAATGGGCCTACTGTGACAATAATAATACCATATCAATACTTATATACTGATATTATAAAGAGGTGATGCTTGTTTGGATGTTGGAGGTAATCCTCGAAACTACTCATCCGATTTTAAAAATTCTTTTACCAGTAGAATGCTATGTTGTCCCTGAGTGTCATAGGATTAAATGAAATAACGCATATGCAAATAAAGCATAACTCTATAGTGCTACTCAAACTGTACTCACATCTGATACTCAAACTATGTTCTTTGTTGATTACTCACTCTGTAACAAATAGAGAATACAGTGATATAGTGGTGGGATGCAACCCGTGCGAAGTCGGGTCGAGTACGCTAGTAATACTTAAGTGTGTTAAATAATTGTATTGTAAATTATCGAATTTATTGCATTATTCAACTTCTTTTTAAAAGAATTCTGAAACATAGTTTTATTTGGAGGCTGACACGTCAACTAACAACTCTTCTTCCTCCTGCTCGATCTATACGCCTAGTATCTATCCACAGCGGAGGGAAATTCCATGCTTGCTACACTTATTAATCATCATTGTTATTCAGTTTATTTTTTTATCCAGTGTTTGCATTGCAGCAATAGCAACGGATTAAATGCTTTGCCATTGCTTCTGCTCTTAATTTATGAAGCACGAAGCAAAAAGCACTTGACAGAACTGTTATTATTGAAAAGTTTAAACTTCACTAATAAACTATTGTGAATCGAGACTTCCTTGTTCAATTGAATTACAATATATTAGAAAATGGAAGGATATTGTAATATTTTAAAGTGTTAGGGAAATGGAATTCGAGTTCCATTATTTTTTTGTATCTTTCTGTACCTGTTTCTTTTGCTGTTCGTGTTTAAAAATATGACAAAAGACTTAAAAATTTTAATTTGTAATTTAATAATGAAAACATGTGCAATTCTTTTTCCTATTTTTTGTTGTGTGAGTGTATGCAAAATTCAAGTGTGTCACATCCACACACATTGAGATACAAAAAGAAATGAGATTATTTATACTCGTATATTGTATTGTAGTACCAGTTCTTCATAGTCAGGCTCAAACTATTGTGTTAATTTTGTTTTGTGTACGTGCTTTGGCAGGTGTTTGTCAACTAAGAATCAACAGTCGAGCATCGACTAACGACAACACTTCAGTACATATGGTATGTAGCAACACAATATTTACTTGATTTTCATACAATTTTTAACGAATACAATTCACACACACCATACCATATAAACAAATATAGATACCCATACTAATGTACACTCATACTCTCACTCGTATACTAAGAAATAAAATACTTTATCTGTTTATTTGTCAAGTTGACATATTTGCAAATATACACAAATTTTGAATTGGACAGCAACAAAATAAAATAAAGAAAAGAAAATACACAAAAAAAAAAATAATATTAAAACCGAAATAGTTGTAGTTGTATGAAAAATGCAAATCCCAACACAATAAAATCACTGCAGTATTTTTCCTAACAATGTCTTTCATTCCCTTCTCTGGACCCCATCTCCTTTTACTCATCAACTGCTAGTGTGCTAGTGCTCCGATTACCAAAGGCAAAGCAATTATGGTCAGTTTGAACCACAAAAGGGCAACAGCAATAGCAAAAGCAGTTGTAGTTATTCCTAGTCAAATTGAAGCAGAGTCAAAAAGTAGAAGAGAAGATTGAAATAAGGATAGCAGGATTAGAAAGCAAAGCAATAATGGAAAGAGAGAAAATCCTGTCAGCAATTACGAGTTGTTTTAAATCAAAAGAAATTTGTGGTTTGCAATTTTTATTAGTTTAACAAAAATCAAATACAAAATGAAAATGAATGGAAAACTGTAATCAAATATGAGAAAATAGTAGATAAAACAAAAGGAAAGGATATAGAAATATTTTTGAATTTGTGGTTGTTATTGTTGTTATGGTTCTCTGTTTTAAAAAATCAGAATTGATATATGTAGAAACCAAAGAAGCATGCACATTACGATCTGGACACAGAAGGCCGCGCCAACCAAGACAAGAGATACAAAACTTGTAGGCAAATATTCTTCAAAAATTTCTAACAAATTACTATTTGTCTCCCTAAGCATCTTGAAGCTTATTTTCACATGTTGATTGGTCAAGGGTTATGCACTTATGTGGTATAAGTGTGAGTATGAGTAAAAGACTCTAAACATTGCTGCTAGTCTGATGATAACAATTTAGTAATGTTGTTGCATGTTGCGTTGTTGTATTTCGTTGCAGCAATGGTAATTGTTTTGTTGTCGTAAAGAATTTTGCTTGCATATATTTAGGCGATGACCATGACGCATTTGCATTGTATTGAATATAAGCCACAGCTGCAGCTGTGCTAGGAGGTGAATACTGCTGGGCGTTGTTGATAATATTGGTAGAGGCGTTGGATGTTGCATGTGGCTGATGGTGTTGTTTTTGCCCATGAATAGGATTGTTGTTGATACTGTTGTTCTTGGTAGATGTTGCAATTAAAGGTAACGAAGAAGATATAAGTTTCGAGCATGAATCTGGTCCTGATGAGTATTAGAATTCATTTTGAAATTGATATTGATTAGAGAAATTTCTTTTGTTGGTATTTTTATGATGATAACTAGAATTTGTCTCTAGTCTACTACTTTAAGTTACTAGACTAAAAAAAGGGGATATATAAAAGAAAGGGTATATAAATATAGGTAGTTTCTTAAAGAGTATAAGAGGAAAGAAAGTAATACAGAGAAAGGCAGAGAGAGAGAGAGATGTGAAGTGTAGAAGAGAAAGTTAGAGTAAAAGTGTTGTAAGTAAGAGAAGTAGAAATAGTTTTTCATATGTTTGTTTTTTTGGGCGTTTATAAATGGGCAATGGACAATGGGACGATTGAAATATTTACTAAAACAACTCAAGTCTACTAAATATTTTGGATTTATTTTTTATTTATTATACTAGTATAAATGGTTTGCTATTACGCTTCCTTTCAAAAGCAAGCGACGACGCTCTGAAGTATGCTATAGAAATACTTTAAATATTTTATTATCCATAGTAAAGCGAACAATAAAATGATGGTAGAATGGGGGGCTACTTTGAATTGTATATAAAAAAAGTTTTTGAGTTTCGTTTATTTTGTTTGTTTGCAACTAACCTAAATAGTTTAGTTATTTGATTACGAAATTATTTGATTTTATTTTCATTTCGTATTTTTCGTGTTGAGTTAATCTGGACTTAATTAAATTTTATACAAAAATTTGGTTTTTACACTCCAGCAACCAAAAAAAAACAAAATAAAAAAGAACAGAGAAATTTGTAATAATCACTAAGCGGTGAAAATCGTCTAAATTACATAAACATTTAAATGAAAATAGGTGGACCCACAAGAAAATACAATAAACAAAAATACAATATTGTACAATATATAAAATTTTTCATGGCCAAAAATGTTTGCACAAAAAGACGTATCAAAATTAATTTTGATTTAAAATATTCAAAATGTTGCTATGAGTTTTAACATTCATTTGTTGTTTTTGTTCTTTTATATCATTTTTGCTGTCGTTGTTGTAGTAGTTGTTGGTGTTGTTGTTATCATCATAGTGTGGTCTGGTGTTTGTTGTTTAGGAAAAACTACAAAAATTATATAATGAAAGAGTAAGAGTACAAGTGATGAATGAATGAATGTGTTAACATACTCCAAATGAAACTTAGGTTGGCATGGAAGTCATTGCATTCTTTTGATATATTGTTTTGTTACATGGGAGTGTTAAATGATTCAGGGTGATTACCGTTGTTGATACTTGACCCGAGAATTGAAAGTGAAGTTGATGGGATTCTTTTGTGTTTTGTACTTATGATTGTGGATAATAAAAACATTAAATTTGGGTTTGTATGGGAAGTACCCTGCTTAGTTATTCTAGGGTCTTGAAATGACATGGTTGATGAATATGGATCACATACTTATAGTGTCCAAATTTCGGTTCGATAAGACAAAGAACAAAAAAGTTTTTCTAATACGAACATTGATTTCAATTTGGGTTTGTATGGGAGGTACCCTTCCTAAGAATTCTAGGATCTTGAAATGTACTTGGTTAGTAAATATGGATGACACACTTCTAGTGTCCAAATTACAGTTCGATAAGATTGAAAACAAAAAAATTTTTCTAATTAGAACATTCATTTAATTTTGGTTCTGTATGTATTTTATATAATTTATAATTTGTCGTCATGCACGCAATTGAAATACATACTCAGTGTAATGAACTGTCTACCTATTACGGTTCATGAGATAGTGCTCTCTGACGTACCTACGGACGGACGGAAGGACGGACAGTGTAAGCTTAGTACAATAATATGGACCCTTTGGGTACGGACTCTAAAAAGCAACCAATGAAATGTGGCAAGGGAAAGTCAAAATGTATGAAGCTTCTGTCAAAATTTGTCATCAAAAATCTATCCTCTACCTTCCTCCAAGTTGCATCCCTGTATAACACTCATAAAATAAGCTCCTTCATTAAAAATTGGAACCAATCCAATTTAATTTAATTTAATCTTTTTTTTATAATAGACTAGTCGATGGTCTTGTTACTAGCCCTATATAAGTTATCCTGGGTTATATATTATAGGTTTGAAAATAAATAAATAAACAAATTCTATCAATATTTTCATTATTTTCACCAGAACTATTTGTTCTTGGACACTTCAATCTGATACCTCTCTCTAGATATGATTAGAAAATTCCATTCGCCATTCCTTGCCAATCTAATTTTTTATAATTTATTAAATGAAAATACTCAAAGATGTTAATACTAAAAATCAGCAACTATTTTTATATAAACAGTCTTTTTATATTGGTTTTATTTTTGTTGCTCACGCGTTTAACCTCATCATTAACGGAAACTCGAGCGGTTATTTTTTGTGGCTCATAGAAAGCACTTCACGTACATGACTGTGTAGATGTGGATGTGTATATGCATCTATCTGTGTGGCTTGTATTTGTGTAATGTTTATGGTAATGATGCTGAGTTATCATCATCATCATGAGCAGCATCATCGGCATTATGACAATGATGATCTTGCCACTTTGCCAAACCAATGGGTTACGTGGCATGCAACAGCTTTATTTTGTATTTCTTTTTTTTATTATGGTTTTAGCCAATTTAATTTTCAGGCTTACCACTCACTCTAACGTTATTCCACTGTACTAGTGGAAACATAAAAATCATTAATAAATATGAAAACAAAAAAAAAACCAACAATAAAAACATTGAAATAACACATTTCACATTTAACCACACACTGAACACTCAAAATGGCTGACCGCAATCGAACTGCGCCATTCTGTTTTCTGATTCAGATTTTTCTATGCAAATGTGGCTAAAAATGTAGTATACCTGTATATAGTGCTAGTGCGTGTGTGTATTTGTGTGTTTATTATGCACATTTCATGAGCTCAATATCGTTCAATTATATAACAATTATTGCGTGCTTCAATACTTTATTTTTGTGTTGAATTTTGTTTTTAATATGCAAAATTATTTATAATTTGGAATCGAGAAAATATTTATTAGTAAAAATTACATTTCAAGGGCTTTAAAGTGCGTCTGGCATTGGTCAATTAAGTATCTATGATATATGTATGTATGTCTCATTATTGTTATTCAACAATACTTCAGTGATCTATCTACACACTAAAACCTTATACTTATTAATTGAAGCATGCTTATTTATTCCAAAATATAATGTGAATAAATTAAATCAAAATTTATTATAATAAATTATATAATAAAATATTTAAGTAAATTTATTTTTATTATTTTATTTTAAATATACATATATATATATATATTTTAATTTACAAAAACATGCATTGACTGCAGTTAAATTAAACTAACTAAAATCATTAATCAGAGACAAAAGAATATTTTTCTAAAAAAATAAAATTAAAATTTATTTACATTAAAAATTCTAATGCTAAAAGAAGTGAAGCAAAGAAATTATATAGTAGAAAGAAAAGCAAAACTTAAAGGATAAAATAAAGAGAAATGTTGCACTAGAAAAATATTGTACAATTAACTATGCACTACAACTAAATAAGGCAAAAGACATTGATCATATTGATTGACTATAATCTATTAAGTATTGATTTTGGAATAGTACCGTTTAGACTGGGTTGCGCATATTGTATGAAACTCTCTGAGATATAATGCCCTCCGGGGCCCACTCCTCCAACATTACCGACCAAACCACCAGCAACTCCGGCAACACTACCACCGCCACCACTGCATAAATGTGATGTGGCCGGTGTAATGCGTGAACGTATTTCGGCAGCACGTCCACCTCCTTCTTCCAGTTCAGCTAATTCTTCTTCCTCAATATACATTGAGGGTACATCATTCCGTGCAGGTCTGTTAGAAACAACAAAAAGATAAATAAGTTAAGCATAATTTTATTAAAATTTAAAATGCACACAATTCATTTCAACCAACAAAGAAAAATCACCAGAGGGCAACATTTTAAACTATGTAGTATATGCAGACTAGTAGATAAAACGATAGTTCACATGAAGCTTAACAAGTATTTTGTGAATAAACAAAACTTGGTTTAATAGCTCCCGATGCATTCAATTTACCATTTTGCTTGTGGAAAATAACAAAAAAATTATATAGAAAAAGTTGCCACTATAAACATGAAATACCGAAATATTAGTTTCCTGTTCACCGTTTAGGGATTCAAGGTTTATGTCAAAGGACAAACCCAAAATAAAATTGGAAACAAAAAAAAAGAATATTTCAGTATATGAAAATTGATACCAAAAAGTTTTGTAACAAATGTTAGTGTGACACCTGATAGTTGATAAGGGAAGAAAAAATATTAATGAAAATAAAAGTTGTTGTAGTTTAGGTAACAAAAGTTAAGTGTCGCCCTGCGATGTATTTCACTAAAGTTACTTAGGTTCAAATTCCTAAGAATAAAACAAGAATAAACGAATTGAAAAATTATCTTTTCTTTATATAAACGAGCAGCACCGTGTGTTTCGCACCTCAATTGAGCAAAATGTTGGTAATGCTGTTGTTGCTATAGCTGATGTTATTGATGTTTTGTTGTTATTCACTTTAACTTACGACTAAAAGACACTACTCGCAATAAAACAATGTACCATTCTTGAACACTACATGCCCCATTTTTGATTAAAAACGGCGGAATACTCCAAATTGTTGTGAATGGTGAAGTTTAAAGAATTTTGAAAGCAAGAACGTTAATTAAATATCAACGATGTTTTAGTTTTTGTATAAAACAAGATCTAAGGCATATGTACTTATTATCTGCGTATGACAATAAGACGTGTCTATGCCCTAGTTTGCATTGAAATGGTTAGACTAATTATGTTGTATTGAACCCTTGTGTGAAGATCGGTTTTTATATACACTTTGGGTACACATCATTCATTAAGTTCGTAGGATGACATACAGATGGCACCACTAGTGGTAAATCCATAGGATCTACCAACTTTTAAACGTTACGTGTCAAAATTATATAAAAGTTACAGATGTTTTAGTAAAGCAACTTTTCTCCTTTGCAAAACATTGCATTGCAATGGAAAAAGCTGAATTTCATCTGTTTATGCTCTTGCAAGTCTTCTTTTACTTTTATCATCTTTTTCACTTTTGATCTTTAAAGTACCGTTCATTAAGCTATTTTTAGAGAAAAAAGTAAAGCAAAACCGATTACCGTTATATTTTATTTTTAATTTCTTATCAACTTCCATGAAATGGGTGTTTTTTTAAATATTAAACATTTTTTTATTATTAAACTAAAATACAAAAAATTAGCTATGTCTCAAAAACTAGAGGAGATAAGGGCAGATTCGAAATCTGCGACCTCGAATTAGTATGAAACCATTACAATATTTCAAGCTCCAAAAGTGCTATCGGCCAGTGTAATCGTATTCATACTTCATACTAAAGCTATCATATCATATTTCTAACTTACAATATTGTGATTTGTTAGTAAGAAGCTTATGGTCTCAAAGGAAATAAATGATACATAACAATTTCTAATTTTACTTTCAACAGTTTGAATGCTGTGTATATTTAATATATATTTTAAATAAGTACATGTAATTCACCTTTAAAATTCTACTTAAAAACAAAATTTAAATATTTATTTTTCACACCTCATCTTACCTCACCTCACCTTATCTCATTTCAATATCAAATTTACTTTGGCAAACATCAACATTATTTGCATGCCACCCTACAATTGATGGTGTTGATGCTGGTGTGTTCTGATGTTGTGCTGTGCTGATGGTTGTCTCTTGCTGATTGTGCAATTGATGTCAGACTACACTAACATTCAACAGTCTAATCAAGTTTGCTGTGCATTCGCACGACATTAATTAAATAAATGCATTGCGCTAATTGAACTAGGCAAACTTATACTACACTCAACCATACATTGTACATAGATAGATTCTTTGCTATGTGTGTATGTATGAATGTTGAGAGTACATGTTTGTGTGTGTGTGTGTGTTATCAACCGCAATGAAAAACAGTCAACTGAAACTTGTATTCACCGAAACACTCACATATCATCCAACTATCATATAATCAAATATTTGCTTTAATACTTTAGTGAAACGCGTTAAAATAACGTCGCAAATCATTAAAATTAATGCTGATACGCTTGAATGCACACACGCACAATCGCACGCATCCAAAAGATACAAAGATACATACACGTACATTCATAGATAGATGAGACATCTGGTGTATTTTAACACCTGTCAAAGCAAGTAAATGTATTTATCACATAAACTTGTAAATAAGTGAAAATGGGAAAATTATTTTTGTTCTTATTTTTTTAGAATTTTAAAAATGTTTTTCATTTCATTTCCTTTTCTGTTTTTGTTGGTTGTAGGGTCTTTTGAACTGAAAATTTGAAAAAGAAAATCATTTTAACACTGAACCTAAAGAGAAAAGACATTTTTCCTGAAAATGTTTCATTTCATTTCACATCGTTTTGCTTTACTTTGTTTTGCTTTACATTTCTTTGGATTTGATTTAGTTTCATTTGATTTTCTTGTCAATAGTTTGTTTTACTTATGTCCAACCATTGATGACCCGCATTTGTTTGCTCTTTGCAAATAGTATGTATCTATATATAAGTGTGTGTGTGTTCTATGTTTGCCTTTGAAGTTGTTCTTTGTCGCAAAAGCAGCAGCAACATTTTTTTTTTTCATTTATTTTTCGTTCAATTTTTTACTCTTCTTTGAGTTTGTTAATTAATATTTATTTTTTTTTCAAAATATCACTTTGAAGTGGTTCTCAGATACTCACACACATACACAAATGTCCCATAGAAAAATCAGGAAAAAATAAAATCAAAGGCAATATGAAATACTTAATTATTGAACCAGAAAAGCTAAAATAACGAAGAAACTCTTTGCTGTACAAACCGTCGTATGAGTATTCTTTTTTCTTCCGTTAAGCATACGCAAGTGTTCAGAAAAAGAACTTTGATTAACACACTCAACTCAGTGAGAAGAAATCAATGTTAAAAAAAACTTGTGCTGCTTCATAAAACTTTAATGATTAACCAAAGCAACTAAACACGCTTCATTCTACCAATCAACCGAAACAACCATCATCCAAACACATGAGAAACTCAAATAACCTGAGATTTTAGCCCAACGGCAGATAATCAGGAAAAGATAAGCAACAGCAGCAGCAACAGCAATAAAAGAAGAAAAACTAAAAGTGTAGTTAACCTGCCTAACATGAACAGATACTGAAATATCCTATCCTAAATGCCAAGGTACCAAAGAGCAAATAAAGATAACTTGGCCAATTTGGAGGCCAACAAGGAACACCAAAGCAGAGCAAAGCGAGCAGCAGCGACTTGTGTTAGTGAAACATAAAAAAGTTTATCTTTCATTAGCTGGCAATTGAGGAAAAGTTAAGGTGGTGAGTCATGCTTAACACTCTTCCATCTTTTGCTCATTTCATTCAACCTCTCAAGTTGTCCTTGGTGTATCTTTTGCCCATAGATTGGCTTAATTTCAAGTTAATTTGTGCGCGCATGATGAAGGCGAATATTCGAATAAAATTCGTGAGTTGACTTGCTTGGTTTCTTGCCTTGTACCTTTTGCTTAATTATGTACAGATGTAGAGGAAAGGGATGGGATGGGATGGTGAGTTCGACATACTATCAAAGTCACACGTTTAGCTTAACCTATACATAAAATTCAAGTTAAGTAATGAGCAAAATCTGCGACCTAAAGAACTCTATTCAACCAATTTGGTTGGTTTTTTTGCTCTTTTATATTCTTCTTACTCTTACTCTTCTCATTGTTGCTGTTGTTGATGTGACAGTGTCACTTTCATTTTTATTTTTGTCTTTTAATTTAAAGCGTACACCAATTTAGATTCTATCTTATCTTAAAGGACATTCTAACACTTGCTAAATTTCTTTGTATTATACTATAGCTCAGGTAAACAAGCAAAGCAGATAGAAAATTGGTAGCAAATAGCAGGTGTGAGTGGGTTGATTTGAATCTGATATCCACATGAATTGCTTTTAGGGTATCTTGTTTGCTTTGTCTGCTTGTTTACTCATCGTGTAGGGGGGGTCGGTTGACACCATTCAGTTTAATTAATTTAATTACATTTCAAGTGTAATTTAGTGGCCAAGTGCGTGTGCTTAGTTAAAGCTAAACTTCCATGAAATTGTAGCATTTAAGTTTGAACTTTGATTTCGTGTTAACTTAAATTGATTTTCTCAAAATGAAACTTGAACCAAGGGATAGCCTTTCAAAGGCTATCATAACTTCCATGTGTGTGAATAGATACTCGAGGGACCAAAGTTTTGATATGTAAGAGATTCCATTTACGATTGCATTTCACCTGCTTTAATTAGATTACAAGGTAAGCATCATGGGCCTTTTCTATACTCAGCAGCCATCAGCAACTTATTTTATGAGATTTCATTTATTTTCTTCTTCTTTTTTAATCCTTTGCGCGCTCACGTGCTACACATAAATAATGATATAATTATTTGTATAGGACCCAAACATACACAAACACCAACACTTGATATTCTTGATATCCTTGAACATAGTTTCATTAGCGATTATTTTATTTTATTTTCTACTTATTTTCCCTTTGCCTTCCTATTTCTCATTTCTTGTGCATTTTACACTCGCTCACTTGGCCTATTTTGTGGATTCAATTCACATTCACTTACCGCATACTCTTGCGTACTTCTTGCGGCTCAGGTGGACGCGGTCGATGCCTACAAACGACTACGATGCCGGCCACGATAATTGACGTCACTATTACGGCGCCTATCGCTACAACGGCAGCAAGTATAAGCAATGTCGATTGTTTCTCTGGTCCATTGCCGATGCTGGCGCCAGCTCCAACACCACCGGCACTGGCTACCACATTACCGCCAACATGATGAGTCGTTTCAGCAGGCGTTGGATCCTCAGAGAGTATAGATTCATCTGCAAATAGAAAATGAGAGAGGAAAAGAGGAGAAACATTAAATCGTTTTGCTTTACTAAAGTGTTAGGTACCTAATGTTGAAAGGAAAGGAAGAAAAATAAATACAAAAAAAGAGAAATAAATGAATGAATGAAACTAAAATAAAAGCATAAAACTTTGTTGCTCAAGTCCTGGACTACCTTCAGCTGCCTCCTTGTTTGTTTTCTTGTACTAGTATGCTTCCATAATGAGTAGTCATTCGATTTTAGTATTGTGGATATAAGAATATCTAGGTGTATGTGTATACAATTGTATGTGTGTTTTACTCATAGACAATGATTTGTTATTTGCTGGAAATTAGCTTAGATGTTGCTGATTTTTGGTTTTCCTCTCCTAAGTATTTCACTCAACTGACCCCACTTCCCGTTGGTAAACTTCACTACTTAGTAGTAGCCTTCTTCCTAAGGTTAAATAAGTTTCCTTGTTGCCTTAATTTTTATTTTTCTTTTGCTTTACCTTTCTTTTTGGCCTTTATTTAGATGTATCTCATTTTTGCTTATTTCGTACTTTATTTGTTTTTTTTTTTTTGCTTAACTGATTGCTCAACTTGATGTTTTTTCATCTTCTCTTGTACGTTTTTATTTATTTATTTATTTCCTTGTTTTTCTTTACCTTTCTTTTTGTGTTTATTTCCAAGAAAATTGTGTTGAAAATTGAAATTAGTGGAATTGTTTGAAGGAGTTCGTCCTCCATTCTTTTCCTTCGTAGAATTAAAATCATTTGAAAAAGGACATAAACTTAAGTACGGTTGAGTACCGTACTTCATTAATAAATAGAGAAATGCCCATTTTAGCAGAAAGTTGAATTTTATAAGTGGCATTGCTAGGATACGCAAACGGGTTCAAGGCTCTTATACACAGTGTTCTCAAGAGAAAAAGGAATGCTTTAAGTGAGGAAAGAATTTCTTAAATGATAAGCCATAAATACTTGTAAAATTAATGTGTGGAAATTAATATTAATTAATTGGCAACAAATCGAAACGAAATAATATTTATTATCAAATGAATTATGTAATAATGCAGGAAAAATCGTTAGAAATAAATTTCCGGAAATAAAATTACACAAAATTGTAGTAAGGAGCAATTCATGGGAATTGCAAATATAAGTTCTTTGAGAAGAGCCTCACAATTAATTCACTTGACTGCATTCCAAGTTACCAATCCACCACCATCACATTCGCTTACATAGCAACAATCTTAATTTCTGATTGAGCCCAGCGATTGTGGTCCTTGATTTTATTTTTGGGTGTAGAAGCAACAAACACTTTGTCAATGACAAGGAAAATTTCGCAAAACAATTATCAAAGCAACATGTGTGTGAGAGATTGGAGTAGTAGGTGTAGTAATCTTTTGTGTATATATTTATTGGATTCTTTCATTTTCATTGTTTTTGCTATTGTTAAATAACAGTAGTAACAGCAACAGGAAGAACGGAAAGAAAAACGGAAATTGCAATCTAATGTTAAGCAATTGCCCATGCTGAAGCAACTCAAATCATCTCATCTCAGCTGTGTTTCACATTTACTCACGTTCAACCACCATTCACTCAGTCAACCCATCATTCACAAGATTGATCATTGTCCTCCCCAGCCTCTCAGAATGATGAAGCATTGGTGGGTAGTGGGCATAGGCATAGCTTGATTTTCGAGATGATCCGTTTCCAAAGATTTATACTAGTCATTCCATCATTCATACAGCTTTGTTATTCATTTTCCTCAATCCTCATTGTACCCATTCCTCCTCACCTTAACCTATGCCAAGCATAAGGCGTTGTGTTGGGTTGGACTGGATTGGGTTGGGTTGGGTTGCTGCCAACCATCATCGTCATTATCATCATCTATAATTTTTGCAATGTTCTTTGCCTTGTGTATACTAGTATATATAAGGCATTTCCGCTTCATTTGCTCACCATAGCCTTATTTCACTTTATTGGCTTAACATGGGAACTCAGGGTAAGTTAAGGAGGAAATTCAGAGGCCCTGTGACGTCAGAGCAAAAAGTATTACAAAGAAAAAGAAAAGGCTAAAATCACAGGAGTTTGTTTTCACCAACGGCAACAAAATTGAAATATTGCCAACGTGGAGTTTTAGGATTGGAAGGACCTTTTGTGTGTTTACTTGTATGTGAGCAAGTGAGTAAGTGAGTGAGCGTTTGGCTTTGGCTTTTGAAGTGAGAGCATTTAACAGGAAATTGCCTACACCTGAGGCGCAATTTAATTTTTTTTTGTTCTGTTCAGTGGTAGGCTCTTTTTCCCACTTTTAGCCTCAGAGCGTTCAGCTTAGTTTGGGTTTGTTGCTTGGTTTATTTTTTAATCGGTTGCTGCTTAGGTATTTATTCTTGTACACACACAGAGAAAGAGAATGAGCTTCACGATAAACAAGAATAACAATAACAAAACAGAAAGTATCTAATAAATTTCTTTGATGCGATTTTTCTGTTGTTTTTTTTTTTTTGTTTTGCACAAAATAAATCTTTTGAAATGCTCCCAATGCTGCACGAGTATCTTTTTAATGAAATCATTTTCATCGTGTTCGCTCGTTTTCTATGTTTTTCATATTAAAACATTTTGTTTTTCTTCTTTTGTTTATACAAATGGAAAATATTTTTTATTGTTTCTCTACTTTCACTTTCACCTTCACTCTTGTTCTCCTTCTACTTCTCATTCTCCGACTTATTATTGTTATTGTAGATTGAAATGTAGGTGTAATTTTTGTTCTTTTAATGGAATCCAAAAATGGAAAAAAAATTTATTCACATAAAATTTATTACGAATTTCCGGCAGACGCTGCCGCCGCCTCCTAGTACATGGAGAACAGATAGAGATATAAGAAGAGTTGTATATATGTATTTGTCTGATTAACAGAAATGGGAAAATATAAAGCAACATGTGTGTTATGGTTTATGTATGTATATGTATGTCATTGTGTGTCTCTCTGGGTGTGTGCGAACGCTTTTAACACAAAATAATAAAAAGTGCAGCGAAGCGTTAAAAATAAAAGCGCGACCTTTTCATTGTTTGCCAACAAATGGCAAAAGCAGAAAATCACAAAAAAAAACCAAGCAGAGAGAAATAAACAGAAAGTTTACTGAAGGACATTTCGACAGACAGACAAGTAGAAAGTCAGTGAAAGCAATGAATGGCATGGCAGGCATGGCAAGTCAAGTCAAGTCAAAGTATTTTTGCTAAAATTTCGCATAAATTAACAAACATTTAAGGGGCGTCCAACACAAGTCAACCTAAAATGAAAGCAAACGACCTAAAATGGCGCCAATGTCAGTCAAAGTGCGCTCACGTGAGATATGTACATGTATTTGTGCTTGTGTTTGTATATTTTGCTTCTTAAATTCTTTTATTGTAGGTGTGCAAAAACAGGGTGAGTCATGTGGACTTAAGCTTATCTCTTGCTTATCCTAAACTGATACTGAAATCAATTTATCTTCTTTTCATCTTATGTTTATTTTTTTTTTGAAGAAAATAATCATAAAATTTTATGCAATGACCTTCAGGAGACCTTATACGACACCCTGTTAGGCAAATCAACCTTTTCTCATTTTGTATTGTAGGTTACATTGGATAACCTTGAGGTGAATGCAATTGAAAAGTTCCATTATTTAACACTCTCTCCAAGGTTAGGAAAATTCTTTAAATGTTTTCGATAAAAAATACACACACAAACACAAACAAAGCCATGCCATACCATAGCGGCATGTATTGTGTGAGGAGAGTTAAGAATATTTATAGAAGCTTAGATACTAAGTAAGAAGTAATCATAGATACTTCTCGTTTAACATAAAACAAAAATATAAAATGCAAATGAATGAAATTGTCATTCGGTGCTTATCATTTGTATGTATGTTGTAGTATTCAAATACAATTAACGCCATTACAATGGGTCGTATGCGTGATTTACTATATTCTATGAAGGTAATAAAACTTCCCCACGTCACATGCACGAATTTCAGCGTTTCCTTGTCGTCAAAAATTATGAGTATCGTGACCAAAAGCAACATTTCAAGTGATTCAACTAAATCTTTTCCCTTTCTCTAGTGCTTTCTATCTATGACGCTTACTGAATTGAAATGTTTAGTTTTTTGAATTGGAAGAAAGAGAGATAAGTAGATGATTAGGAGATTGGGGTTGGGATTCGGGATCGGTAGTTTGCTTTGGTTGTTTGTGATAAAAATAAAAATCAGCATGAAAGTAATGACACAATATTGTCTAACACAAACACATAGATAGTCCTAGTCATAGGCAATCAAAGTGTAGCCCAACGAATAAAAGTAAAAACACGCAGCCATACACACATGAATGCAATAAAAGCAAAGTATCCATGAGGCAGGCACGTTAAGGAGAAATGTACGAAAATTGAAGCAATTCCATTTCCACACACACACATACACATATAAACAACACGTTCCTTTTCTCATACATTCACATACATATGTAAGTAGTTGTAAGAAGAAGTATGTTGAAGTAGAGCATTATGTCGTTAAGCAAGCGAAGCTAAAGGAGCCTTGCATATAAAAGAAAAAGCATAGCATACTTTTCAGCGTTGCGTTTACTATTCTTGTTGGAGTGAGTATGTTGTTCCTTTTATCATACTCATAGTCTTATGGTTGTTGTTGTTGATGATGTTTTGTTTTGTTTTTATATAGTAAGTAGTATAAGAAATTGATGGAAAATGTTCGAAGCTTAACGCTTCACTGCATAACTTCAACTAGTAGTACTAAAGCTATCTTTCTTGCCTTTCTATTTGAACCTTATTCTTTCTGTCAGTTCTTTTGTCATTCCTCTAATGCCAGCCACTCTACTCTTTTGTCTATTTTCCAGCAGTCAGTAGTAGACTACTAGTAGTGCCAGATCAGTGGATTAGAAAAGGGCGTACGCTATTGTAGGCATACTTCACTCCAAGCAATGGGCGGGCAAGAACTCGTACATCAATGAATTTGGCCAGGTCGCAAGTATCCTAATACATTTCTGTGTATATGTGTGTCTATGTGTTATTTGATTGTTTGTTTTTTCGGCAGCGGTTGCTGATTAAAGAAGATTTTCTTAAACTTTGCGTTGATTTGAAAATGCAGTCAAGCGTTGAATTAGAAATAAGCATTTCACATTCTCTCTCTCCTCCTTCCACTTGTTTTTGTTTTCAGTATTTTTCTTTTATATATTTTTTTTCCACTTTTTTATGTTGCTCCTCAAGTGAAGTGTACTCACTCATGTTTTCCTTCATTTCTTTTTCTTATGGTATTGTATATTTATTTTTTTGGGAATTTATCTTGAACAAGAACTTGCTGACGTATTGTGTAGATAATGCGCCTGGCTTAAAGGTAATCCAAGCTAGTTTTTTCTTTCCAACAGCTATCAAATACACAACACATAGATACGTAGATACATACATCAGTATGAAGTGAAGAAGATACTCAAGCTAAACTGAGCTTAGATACTCACTCGTAGTTGAATAAAGGTTACTAGGAAACAACTACTTTATATTTCGCATGCATGCATGCATAGAATTGCTATTCTTCATACATATTTATATACAAAATTTTTACTAGTCCTGTATATATATAGTTTTTTAAATATTTTCCACTTTTTAGATACAAAAAATTGTATATTGTAGTTAGAATATTTGTTTTTGTTTTTAACACTCACCATATGGTCCCAGTTGGGCTGCGACACGCACACGTTCAATCACCACAGGCGGTTCGCTGCGTCCTTTGGCGTTAACAGCATAAACTAAAAATTGATATTCACGTCCTGGTTCTAAATTATTCAAACGAAATTGCGGTGAATTTTCCTGCATGCGAAAGATTGGTGCAGATGTCGCCTGAAAGAATGAAAGAAAATGCAACAAAATGTTTACAAGCGCATAAAAATGATGATTTTCTCTTCTTTTTTTACCCAACACACAACAGAGAGAGAGAGAAATAAAAGTATAACATAATAAAAAACATGTTATTTGTTGTGATATCCTGTTGTTGTTATTTACATTCATTCATAACAATTTCAGTAATTTAACATGCAACTTAAACAACATGTGTGTGAGCATGACAAGCGATAGAATATTTATAATTTAGTGAAAATGGTTTGTTTCCCCACACTTAACTCACTCAAATAACGTTAAATTTTTTCAAAAACTTTTGGTAAACTCATAAATTTTATAATTATTCAAGTCTTCAAAGGTATTATAATCAGTGGAGCCTTTCTATCTATGCCATCTATCTGCATCTACTATTCTATGATGTAGCAAGTTTATTTAAAAATAAAAAGTTAAACTTTTTTATGTAAGTATGTATCTCTCTCATGCCTTAATGGGACATAATCGAGTGAGGCTGCTTTGTCCTTTATTGTTTGTTCATTCATTCATTGTTTGTTGGTCTCGCACAAATTCCCATTCAAGTAAGCGTGAGTAATTTATGTATCTTTTGCCCATGCCCTGTGTCCTTATGCCGATTTTCTATGTTTCAAATGATTCACTTTTTTTTTGTGGGTTTTATTTTGTTTGAATCTCAACAAGTTTAAAGTGCGTTTTGCCTTTTCTTGAATTTAATTTTATTTTATTTTATTTGCTATTTATTCTTTCATACATTCATTCTTTTGATATCCTTGACCATTAGATTTGGTCTAGTGGAAATTTTTGTTAGTCTAAACTTAACTGACTTTTCCTTTTATTGTTGCTGCTGCTGTTCTTCTTTTTTAGGTTTGTGAGCTACTTTGGCTAATAAAGAGAGTTTACTACAAATACATTTGTTGAAAGACTAGAACATGTTGGAGTATGGAGAAGTGTCCAGAACACTGCACACATAAACTATTCAACAGCGACGACAATCATCGAACAGTTTATTGAATAGATAATTTAATAATAACCAGCAAAGCATGAGCAGTTCTACTGGATAAAAGTGAGTATATTTGTTGCTTTCTTTTCTTTTATTCTATTCACATTCATTTAGTCAGTCAGTCATTCATTCATTCAGTCATTCGTTCATTCATTTGATCATTTGTTCTTTCGTTTGTTCATTGCTTCGTTGGGTTTATTTAAAATGTTGCCATGAGCTGAATATGAAAACTTATAGCATTAATTATGTTGTCCTTTTTACGCATGAGTTATTTTTCTCATATCACTAAACACACACACACACACGAGCACACACATACTCATATACAAGGTGTACCATCTTTGAGACCAAGAAAGCATAGCACTGAATTCTAGCATCATTTAATACTCCTATCAATTGAATCCATTGACTTTGGCACCCTGTATAAGCATTCATTTATAGTTGACCATTCTCTTTGGTTAGTAGAATGCATGTATCTCACTAAGATTGTTTGTTCATACTATGTGAGTGTAGTGGTTTGCCTTATTAATAATTCATGCAGAAAAGTCAAAAAGGACCTGCACACTAATTGACCATATGGATTACAAGTGAATTATAGTTTGCTTGTGTAACACACTCACTGATAAACAAATACAATACTATACGAGTATGAACATAAAACCAAGTAGGGAAAGAAAGTAAAAAAACAGAAAACTTAAATAAATTTTAATTCAATTAGTTTTGCTTTGCTGGAATTTGCATAACTTGGAAGGAAAACATCCATCCATCCATCCATCCATCCTACCTAGTTGGTTTTGATTTTGGTTTGTCTTGGGCTGGTTTGTTAGTTGGTTGCTTGCTGAATTTAATTTTCTGATTCTCTCTCCATTGATTTAGTTAACTAAGCATACGATTTAATTGAGTTATTTTTGCTAAGTAGATGATACACCCTTTCGTCTTTGCATCTCTGACTGTGACCTTACCTGATCATTAAGCGTTGAAATTTCATTATCATTGAGTGTATTGCTTTCACCATATTGCCTGACACCATTTTCACCAGCATACAATAAATCACCACCAACAACTTCTAGTAGGAAATATTGTGATAATCCACCATCACTGCCAGCAATACAAACAACTTCCAGAACGGTATCATTGCGTAGTTCACAGGCTCGAGGGGCTTCAGGAGCATCTGAAAATGAATGGAAATTTTGAATAAGAAATTTTCAAATAACAAGAGTTCGAACTATTTCATTCACTAAACTTTTTAACTTAATAAAAATAGTTTCATTGACCAGAAAGCTACGAGTAGCTGCTCTCAGTAGCTTTTATTGAAAATTTTATTATTTTTCTCTATTTTATATTTTGGAGATACCAAAAATTCCGGCTTTTGTTAACAATGACAGTTTTATGTTGGTTGCTTGGTTGCTTCTTTACTGTCTGCCTGCTTGCCTCTGTGCCTATCCTAAATAACCTTCATACATTTCCTTAGAACATTTGATAGTTAAACTCCGACATTTTCGAAAAGTTAAGCCAACTATTTACGAAAATATCCCAGTAACGCTTTGAAAGCTAGCGGCACTTTATGTTCAAGCATCCTTCTTTGGTTGTTGTTAAAGCTAAGGATGAGGCCACTAATTTCCCGATGCCACACTAACCAATTATGTTAGTATTTCCTATCCTATGTTAGGATATATGCATGTGTATGCACATAAGGCCATCACCATCCACTCAACAGGATTTCATTCAGGAAGGAAAGAAGGAAGGAAAGAACAGAATAGAACAGAACAGAACAGAAAACAAAAAACGAATGAAAGATATTTGTACAAGGTTATATGTAGTATATGCATTGCTTAAAGAAACAAAATGAAGGAGAAGAAGGATGCAGAAGAAATCATTGAATAGCATCTTCAGGCTGTCATTTAACTATTGAAACGAACCGAACCGAAAGCAAGCATAAACCTTGTGTACCTGGTTGGTTGCTTGCTTGCTTGCTATGTATGGCTACCATTAACTAACAGGATACAGCATCTTAACCTGACCTGGCCTAACTTGTTTTTTTTTTTTGTTTAAATGTTCAACTAACTCACTTGCTGACTAACTGACTGAATGACTGACTGGCACAAAGTATGCATTGTGGTTTTACTTACTTGCTGGCAGTATATGCACAAGACATGGCAGCGTCTGTCGTCCAACTGAGTTACTTGCCCAACATGCAAGTGTTATTAACTCTGAATCCGTTTGTGGCAGATACGTCACTGTGCTCGTCAGTCCATTGGATTGTATCCTTGAGTTGAGCACCTGTAAACCGAAATAGTAAAAGAAAAGAAGGAAAAAAAGGAAAGAGAAATTACATGAAACCAAGCATAATATTACATATGAGGAGTACTTTAGTAAGAAGTAAAAGAATAAATGCAAGGATTAGTACAACACATACAAGTATAAACTCATAAGGATATATGTATAATAATATAAGGAAAGATACGTTATACCATATATTGTTAGATCGAGCTATCTAAATGGCAAACTACACAATTTGTGTGATGGCAGTTGTCGTTGGTGAAACCGGAAACGGAAATGAACAACTCTCTCTCTCTCTCTCTACTCTTTTGCTGTAACTTTCTTCAACTGAACTAATATTTATTTTTTATGCTGATGTTTGTTGCTCTTACTTACTTACTTAATTCAATCTATGTATGCACATGCATAAATATTTAAAGAAGACAACAAAGTTTTTATTTGCCAAGCACAAAACAGAGAATTTTTAAAGTGAAAATTTGTAAAATCTGTTGAAAAAGATTTTTAAGTTTAATAGATTCAGATTATTTTTATATATTTTTTCTGTTAAAGAAATTACTTGGCCTTTGACCAAGGACAATTGTGGCACATAGAAATTTCTATTTAATGAACAAGAATTCAAGTATTTTTCCTCATTTATATGTGTAATTTAAAAATTCTCTTTTCATCTTAGAGAAGAGAAACAATACTCGTACTATTGTATCATTATCTTTTCATTTCTTTGGTTCAAGTTTAGACATTTGTTAAAATTTTAATTTAGTCACGTACGACAATCTTCCTGTTTCTTTCTTTAACTCCTAGATACATTTAGCCTGTTGTATTGAGTTGGAATGAAACTCTGAAGTGAACCATTGTTCATTGATTTTTTTCTTTATTTCTTTAATTTAGCTATTTAATGAATCTTTCTTCTTCCTAAGAGAAGTTGGTCGAAGAGTTCTCATTGTTAGTACTATTGTACAATACAATAATTATTCAAAGTATTCTGTGGCATTTTTTTTTTTACTACTTACTCCGCGCCACTCGACTTAAATTTACACATCCAGAAAAAAAAAACCTACTTTTTTTTAATTATCAATGAAGATTTAATTAATTTCAAATCAAATAAAGAAGGATTTGTTTTTATAACTGATACAGATAATTTGTTACAAATTTTTTGGGAAAATAACTAAAAAAATCAAGCAGATTTATGCGCCACTTGAATAGAACACCTATCAAAAAAACCGTTTATTAAACTTTTTATGTTTCAAACAAGTATATTTCTTCATTATTGTCAAATGCATTTGAATATTTTTAGCAGTGTGTCGTGCCTCCAAAACTTCACAGACCCTTCTTAGAATTGATGTGTACAACTGGGCTAAATAATTGAGTGATATTGAACTCCAAGTTAGTTTGATGGCTTTTACAATATTAGTTCCGGTATGGTTCCATCCTGCTGTCCCATATCGTTTTCGTGATAGTCAGCCACAAATATTTTTCATTATGTCTAAATCCATTTAGTAAGGTGGCCAGTTTAATAGAGAATAGTTCTGGATTTCAATATAGGATTTGACGGTTCGGGCAGTATGGGTTGGCGCATTGTCTTGTTGTTATGTCCATGGGTCCAAAAAGGTTGTGGAAGTATGGAAAGGACTTTTTCAACACACCATCGCATTCATTGTTGTTAACAAAAATTGTTACTCACAGGTGCTGTAATATGAGTTCGTTCCCCATATAAAGACCCCGTCACCCTTGCTATATAATCGGTCCAAGTGACAGGTTTCCTTTTGTAGGTCATGGAGATAATAACTCTAGCCATCTGGTCCTTCCAAGTTAATTTTTTTTCATCTGAGAAGACGACGCGATGTCTCTCTGTAGTCCAGCTCATATGATTATGGCAAAAACTAAGGAATTGCGCCTTTCGATGCTAATTCAGTGTTGTTTTTTAAATTTTAAACCTTTTTATATGCACAACTTTCGATATGTCACGCCGAATAGTGGTTAGGCTTCCGTTAACAGTAAATTTTTCATTGATTTTGGGTATTGAGTCGTGAGAGTTTAACTCTTTTTTCAAAATAAGTCGGCTGTACGCATCAGAGAGGACACAGTTGGTACGGCCTTTCATGTTGTTTCCTTATTTTAACTCGTTGGCTAAAAATGGAGACACGACTTTTTGTTTTGTGATTTTAGCAATAAATAAATAAATGTATTTTGCCTTTTTCCATATTCGTTAAGGCTTTACCTCAATCCATTTAGTTAAATTTGATATTTAATAATTTGAACTCACCACAAAAAACGATTAACACAAAATCACGTATCCACACAGCAGATTTACGAGTCTTATAAAACAAATGTGCATTTCAAGTGGCGTACATTTTTTTTCATATAAACAGCCAAATAGTCATAGAGAAAACTCCCAAGAAAAACCCATTAGTTTTAAAGTAAATTTTTGAGTTATTTGGGTGTGCTATTCAAGTGGCACCGAGTGTATTTTATGCTTAATTATTTTTTTAATTAATATAGAATTTATTTATTGATTTGATATTTGAAATATTTAATCTTTTCTTTCATTTATATTTTCATTTATTTTATTTTATAATTTTCCTTTATGCAAACAAAAATTGTCTAGGTCTGAACATACCATAAATATTGATTTAGTTTAGTTGTGGAAGGAATACTTTGTGTTGTTAAATAAAAATAAACACAAAACAAAAATAACAGAAAAAGACAAAACAGTAGTAGAAGTTGAAGGAATAGTAGTGAAAAGTAATAATAATAATAACAGTAATCCGCTTTTACTCACCGGTGACACATTTCTTGTATTATTGTAGGTCCAACTGAATTTTACAGATTCCGGTGGATCCGCATCCACTTCACATTTCACTTGAATTGAGTGCATGTTTATGGCCCCAATGGATGTCTGGTCTGTGCCTGGCTTACAGCGTGGTGAATCTGTAACAAAATAAGCAAAAGTTTTATATAAACTTCCTGTCTTTCTTTGTTTCTTTAAAAATAACACATTCACACACTTTACAGTGGTGGTATAAAAAAGATGCCACATTGGCAAATAAAGTATTGTATATTGAAACTCCTGAGCAGCTCAAAATAAGTCATCTTGTCCTGTGTTTGTGTTCAGTTGAGTTTTGTTGAGTTTAGTTGAGTTCTCTTTGCCTTTACTTTAATAAACGAACGAGTATTGTGGAAAGATTTCTGTATCATTTTTATCCCTCGGGCATATGCATGACTTAACTTTCAGAGCCAAAGAAGTCTTCTTTAGTTAAGCTAAACTAAACGGAATATTTATGCAGTCAAACTGTAGCCTTGAGCATTATAATTAACATGTATCCGTTTCAGAAGGAATCGTCAAAATCATCATCATTATCATCATCTGCAGCAGCTTTAGTCTTTATGCTGAGTTCCCATTTCTGGTGTTAGTTTAAGCCTATGAATGGGTGGTGAGGGGCTCGTTGTCTTAAGAGAGAGAATCTGTCATTGTGTCTTTTACAGTATATAAAATATTACTTTCACAACAGGTAATGATGTTGTTGATACTCATAATGCTCATGATGCTAGTGATGATGATGATGGTGATGATAATGATGATTGTGTTCTAATGTTGATGAGAAGGCGTTGGCATCTCTTGTATGCTTCCGACGTTGCTAAGAAAAGCATGCTTTCACTTTTTTTTTGATAAAAATTCCAGAAAAAAAATTGGAAGAAAAATGTTGCAATGAAAATATGCGGAAGCAGTTAAGCCCCAAGGCGCAATGTTGCTCAGTAACCTCATACTCCTAAGCTTCAGAAATGTAGTTAGCCCCCATACTTTCCAACTTGACTTGGGTTGTGTGTTACTGCTGTTGCTGTTGTTATTATGTTACTGGTGAAAGCAGCTTTAAAATCTTGTGTTTTTTCCGAATTGAAATGTAATGATGATATGAGATGACAGAACGAGTGAAAGAAATGAACTAACAAATCTTCTTTACAAATGTATATACTATAAGTATACGAGTAGTACTCAGATATATTCGAGAACATCGTATAGTATGTAAGTCACGTTGAGACAGATAACATTTTGCGCTTTATTACTTTGCGAGTTATCAAATTCAAATGTTTACTCCACAAAAATACTCTGAGGGAACGAATGAATCTGTTTGCGTTTCGATTTCGAATTCGCTTAGGAACTTGGTAACATTAAACATGCATATATACTCGTAGCTTTTTGGCTTAAGAGCTGTCACTAGTAGTGACTAGTAGTATAGTCCTTTAGAGTCCTCACCACCATGGAAACAAATACTGATACAGATACAGATACACATGCATAAGCAAAATTCTATGCCTTTTGGCTTTAGTACTTTAGTGCAAAGGAGAATAAACTTGCATTTGGAAAAACTTGTTGCTTTCTTTTTGCTCCTTTTTTTGGGATAACTTAACTTGAACTACCTTTGCATTGCCAAAAATCTTTATTTTCCTTTTTTTGTTGCTTGGAATCCAACTGAATTTAGTCAACTAAGTGTACTAGGTTAAAAGGAAGAATGAAATGGATGAGGTGTAGGAGAGGAGAGTAGGGACAAAGTTAAAACTTTTTTAATTCGGAATATAAACTACTTAAAGTGTCGTAAAGCGTAAAACGAGCAAAATTCAGTATAGAGGAGATATGAGCTAGCGAGCTATGATGACAACAACACTCGAGATACTCATGCAACTGGCAAAGAGCAGACAGACAGACAGACAGACATAACACACAGACAGACACGTATAAGCAGACGGACAGTTGGAAAGTCAAACTGAAAATGGTATTCACAGTATGATATGCGATTTTGAGTTACATAAATTGTTAGCAAAAGGTACACAGTCAGACAGACAGACAGATAGACAGACAAACAGATAGATGGACAGACTCAAAGGACTATAAAGATGATATTTACAATGATAATGATGATGATGATGATGCCATGACTATGTTAACTGTGAGTAGTTTGAGATACTCTACTCTACTCTACTGTACTCTAAAGTAGCGGACGACAGCTTTTGAATATGCATAGCAAATGCTATAAAAGATAGAGGGAGAGAGAAAACTGCAAGACAAGACAAGAAAGATATTTAGTAAAATTTTA